>CM056583.1:85883119-87120619 GCA_029721435.1 Gymnothorax reevesii
CTCCTACTGCCAGGTAATGAGCTCACTGCTAGCCCGCTAACGTTAGCTCCTACCGCCAGGTAATGAGCTCACTGCTAGCCCGCTAACGTTAGCTCCTACTGTCAGGTAATGAGCTCACTGCTAGCCCGCTAACGTTAGCTCCTACTGTCAGGTAATGAGCTCACTGCTAGCCCGCTAACGTTAGCTCCTACTGTCAGGTAATGAGCTAACTGCTAGCCCGCTAACGTTAGCTCCTACAGTCAGGTAATGAGCTCACTGCTCGCTCGCTATATTTGCTTGCATTATCTGGAAAGCAGCGCTCCAATATTAGCCCCGTTAGGACTGTCCGTAATTCAGTGCAATTCCAAATAGGGTTAGTTCGTTAGCCTAGACTGCGCTTTTATAAATACCGCGAGAGTTGGCGTTAAAAAGATGCGCAGCGGATCATAATTTTACTAAATTGCTGCAGTCCAATCGCTTTGTAGTAAACTAAGTTCCAAGCGTCACAAGCTGGCCAACGCTGGCTAACAGAACCGAAACTTTTTCCACGACTCCTTCTGCGGCTCCCCGGCGCTCTGCGTCTGTCCAATTTAAAATAATTTTTTTTTTCTTTTTTTTTTGCCCGGAAACTTGAGTAGAGACGATTTCACACTGGACGCGAAACGGAATTTTTTTTTCGCGCGACAGATTACATTCGCAGTCAATGCGAAGACGCGACGCGTCGCGTCTTCTCATTGACTGCGAATGTAATCTGTCGCGCGAAAAAAAATTCCGTTTCGCGTCCGGCGAGAAACTTACCGTACACAATCAGGGTCGAATAATCCCCCGGTTAAATAAGTTTTCTCTCAGTATCTCCGTCCATAGCGTTTGTTTATCCGAGTTTCTTGATTCCCCGCAGTGGCGCACGGTGAGATCCGAGAGGAAAAGGACTCATCGGAACGGCCTCCTGTCCGCTCGGCTGTGGGAGTGTGTGATTCCTGAGGAGGGGAGGCGGCTCTGTTGGCATGATGCACAAGCCTCTCTTTTGCATGCAGTTTCTGCGCCAATACTTCTTTTTGCATATCTTTGCCTGATGCCTTAGCACCGTCATGGAATATTCCCGGTTGATTTAATTTTCGTTTATACCCTGGCATGGTGAACACTTAGGCTTACTGCGCGTAAAATTCAATTTCTTGAGTGCAACAGCGATCATTTATTTATTTATTGGAACATCGTTACCAGTGACGACAGCTATCGAAGAAATCAAATCTAATAAAATATTACTTACTGGAATTGATGATTCCGATTCAAAACACTGTTTGCTTAGAGATCCTCTTTGATTAAATTCCGGAACAAAAAAAAAGGTTTCGAGAGACTGAGCACCAAGAAAATTAATATTCAGTGTTTTAATATTAAAGGCATAATTCCCAGCAGAAAACATGACAACTTTCAATTCAATCTGATGGCCCAACTGCTTTGATATGCAACAGAAATAAACCTGCCGGACTGAGATTGTATAGGTGGGGCATTTTATTAAGTGCGGTTTTGTTTGAGTAGCAGAGTTCCATCTTCAGAACACAGAGATAGATACACTTCGTTTTTGTCACTCTAACAAACAAGACGGAGATAAAGGTTCCATGGAAATCAAAAACGCTGAGATATTGTAAAGATTTGGCCTGCATCCATCACACATCGATGGGCCTAAAACTGTGATGACCAGAGATACTGGGTATATTGTATATTAAATATTCCTGTGTCTTACTAGGAAAAATGTAAGTCTATGAAATTAAACAATGAAGCTAGTATACACACCTTCCCCCAGTAGGAAGTTATCTGGTAGTGGGCTTTTCTGTTGATCGCGCCTCAGCAAAAATCTCCAGGAAACAATCTCCAGCACCCACTGCCTGAATGCATAAGTTGGTGTGAAGAGCACTCTTCAACCTGAGGACTGGGTTGTGGGTGGAGATAGCAGCTGACAGAATGTGCTTTTGGAGGTGAACAAGACCAAATGCACTTCTCTTAACTGATAAGCAAGTTTCATCGATCAGTAAGTTTGCCGTACTCCACCGGGCAAGCCCGAATGGTGAGAAAAATGAGACAAAAATGTGAATGTGTCTGTAACTTTGTTGTGTGTCTTGAATTTCTGAAGTAAATGTCCCATTGCCTAAAAACACAAAACAATAACCAATGCTGAGAAAATAAAAGAACTTTGTTTGAACCTTCTTCTTTGATGCTTCACAGATCATAGTCAGAGCAAGGATCTTCCTTCCATTTCTGCTTTGACTATAGCTTCCACCATCTGTAGCCAATACATGAAGTATTACCTTTCTGTGCTCTTGGCTGTGTGTTTGTTCCTGAGTGAGATAGAAATAGATTCCCTGGAAAATATTTTTGGAAAAAAAGGGGTTTTAAACTGCACATATATCACATGACATGCTCCTAAATGTCATTTTTTTTCTTTTGGAAACCGCACACTCAGTGATTCTGAGCAGGAAGTGTGCCGGAGTCAAAGGAAATGTTTTGATCTCTTGGTTCTCTTGCAGTACTCAAGTACTGAGAAAGAAGTCAGTATGTTTTGTCTTCTTTAATTAATATCCCCTTTTTCATCAGCAGATTTGAGAATACTTGGACTGAGCCAAAGCGTACTGTACACAAAGTGTTTTATGCTAACAAAAATGATATATTATTAATATATTACTGCAGCAGTAAATTTATCATTCTTTTACTAAGCTGTAAAGTACAGCAAGCATTTGATTATTTTTTGTGAGTGTGTTTGTGCAAGTGTGTGTGTGTGTGTGTGTGTGTGGCTCATATCTGAGAATTATGTACTGATAAGAAACCCTCCTGTATACTAGTTGAACATGGATACTGGAGAAAAGTGTCTGTGCTTCTGCAAAATAGTGGCATTCTTGTTTCATTTCCTGAGTTAGAAGATACCAGTGTCAAAAACCAGAAATTATTTCAAATATCAGGTTGGTTTAATGCAGCCAGAAATTGCTGTCACAAAAAAAGTATTACTGGAAGACTTCAAAAGATGCCAGTTTGGCTGGAGTCAAGCTGGTAACTTGTAACAATAACCCAAAGTCAAGGATAAATGAAGAGGCTTATTCATTGAAGGAAATATACAACTCAAAATTTGATAGGGATCATAGGAATTTTTTGTGAAAGGACATGCAAATTTGGTAACTGCCACTGATGAGCAATATATTGGATAAATGACATGCAGTCAAACACAAAACACTTTTGCATGTGCATTTAATGACATTAAATGAGCTTGCAGCCTCACATTTTGGCTTTGACTAACACTTTAACATTTCAACTCAGACATGTGTGTTGCTTGTTGGTGAAAATTTGGAAGATCCCAAATTTTTTGAATTACATTTAGCAATAACAATCTCTCCTCAACGTCTTAGACGTCGATTGATTTCAGAGCAAATGGGAAGATGCATCGGAATGCTTGACTCTGGCTTCTCACAACGTCACGTTGCTAATGCACTTAACGTCCGCCAAAGCGTTGTGAACAGAGCGTGGAACTGGCATCAAACTTTTGGCACAGCAGCACACGGTCATGGGGGTGGTCGTCAGACATCGACTACACAATGACAAGACCACTTTCTCACACTTCAGGCACGACATCATCCTTTCTGGACAGCCACCACCCTACGAAATGACCTTCATAACGCCTCGGGGTCAGGATATCCACTCAGACGATATGGAATCATTTTCATACTGCCGGCCTCAACTCAAGATTACCATATGTTCGAATCCCACTGACCGTGCGTCAAAGGCGTGACCGTTTGGATTGGGCTCACAATCATGTCACATGGACACACGACGATTAGGCTCCAGTTCTCTTTACTGATGAGTCCCAATATTGCTTGGACTTTACTGACTGGAGGCAACGGGTGTGGCGAAGACAATGTGAGCGATTTAATGATGCCTACATCAACGAACACGACCGTCATGGTGGCGGATCAATTATGGCCTTGGGAGAAATAAGCAGGAATGGCAGATTGGACCTGCATGTTATGGGGAGAGGGACAATGACAGGGGTACGGTACAGGGATGAGATCCTCAATGTGTACGTAAGACCATACGCTGGTGCTGTCGGCCCTGATTTCATCTTGATGGATGATAACGCCCGTCCCCATCGTGCTAGGGTGGTGAATCAATTCTTAGAGCAGGAGACAATTGTCCGCATAGACTTGCCCGCGCGTTCGCCAGACCTAAACCCTATCGAGCATGTGTGGAACATGCTGCAGGTCACCATTTCCGGTCGTAGGGCACAACCCACAACTCTAGAAGAGCTCGGAAATGCCCTTGTTGAAGAATGGAACAACATTCCAATTGCAAGCATCCGGGTTCTGATTGACAGTTTGACCCGACGTTGTCAAGCCGTCATTCAAGCTAAGGGAGGCCATACTCGTTATTGACATTAACTGTGGTAATGAAACATCAGACGAACCCTGTCTGTTTTCACTTTACATGTCAGAGGTGAAACCATGAAGTGTTTGTGAAAGCCAAAAGTGTGAGGCTGCACGGTCATTTCATGTCATTAAATGCACTTGCAAATGTGTTTTGTGTTTGACTGCATGTCATTTATCCAATATATTGTTCATCAGTGGCAGTTACCAAATTTGCATGTCATTTCACAAAAAAATTCCTATGATCCCTATCAAATGTATATGTTCATGCTGCAAAAGCTCCTTGGAAATGGTGGTCATTGACCCACTCACAAAAACATGGTCATTATTGTCACAGTCAATGCTGTGCACTAATGGAATTTCAATCAGAGGTTCAGAAGAGCTGCTTCTCAAGCAGTATAGTCAAGGTGGCAAGCACTGAGGACTCAGTTTATGAAAAAACTAAATGTCAACCCAAGGCAGTTGTGCAGTTTGCTGCTTCAGTGCCACCATCATTGCAATTATTTCCATGTCTTCTGGACATGGGCTTCATATGATCGGATGCAATCAAGCCAAGTCTGTTTTTTAGCATGTCTGGATTTTATAGGCTTTTACCTTCAGCTGTGGACACATTTTTTGGAGCTATAATAATAATAATAACAATATAATCTTTTTACAGAAAATAAGGAACAATGAACCTTTATAAATGTAATTTAATAATTAATCCTAGTCTTCAAGTCATTATTTTGAGGACACAATTGTCAGTGAACACTGCTTTATTTCAGCACAATGATGACCCCTGCTGTTTAATTTCAGAGAAACAAGTGTAGATCTCAAGGTCACAAGTTCAATGGAACTGAAGTGGATCAACGGTCTCAGGAAATGTGGTTCATTGATGCATGAACTCAGATTACTAATTTATTTGCTCGTTATTTTGTCTGTGTATAACAAACAGACTGTACCGCGCCAATCATATAAACCAAAAATGATATGGAGATTAGACAGTTTCATTGAGAATCACTGTTTAGCTGAAACTTGGCGATCTTTACACACCGCATTGTTTATACATTCTTGTCATTGTCATTATTCCGTTGGTTGTGTTCAGTCATGTTTTGTTAATATTGTCTATGTATTTGAGTATGTTTCATTCTTCTTTTTTATTTAACTTACTCTCCACTGTTTCCATATTCCCTCTCTTGCCCCCTTTGCACTGTTTCACGATCGTCTGTTTCCATATTCCCTCTCTTGCCCCCTTTGCACTGTTTCACGATCGTTTCCCATTAACCTCGTTTGTTGCCACTCCCTGTTCCATCTCCTGCCTGCCTCTTCACCTGCCCTGTGTCTCCCTGAGTTGTGCCCTGTGTATTTAAGCCTTCAGTTTGAATTTCCCTGTGTGAGTCTGTCCCTGTTCCAGCCGGTGTTTTATTTCCTTTCACTGACTCCTGGTTTTCAGAGTTTTGTTGGCTAATGGTTTTTGAGTTTGAATTGTTCTTTGTGGCTTTTTGCCTTCAGCTTTTTGGATCCTTCGCCTGTTCTTTGACCTTGCCTCTGCCAAGTGTTTCTGTGCTCCAGTTCATCCTCTGGTTTTGATTCAGGCTGATTGACCCTGATTGTTTGGTAATAAATTCTATTTTTGCCATTTTAACACTCTCTGCACCGGATTCTATACAAATGGCAAATGTTAAAACTATGAAACAGTTCCACTCAAAACTGTTTGATGTACCTGCTTAATGAATCCTGAGGTGTTTGACCAGTTTAATTAATCAGATTAATTTGAAGTTACTTAACACAGAATGGAACTGCTTCACATTTTACCCCTCAGGCCCGACTAAGGGGCAAAGGAGTATCGTTTTCATGTGTGATGTCCATCCATCTGTCTTTCCGTTTGTCCCGTAAATGTTTGTATTCTGCATGGTAACTTGGAATTACCTTCGTCATTCCACGGCATTTTTGCTCTGTTGCTTGGTCTTGTGTATTTACAGAAGCCTATCGAATTTGACGGCACTCGAAGGTCCAGTATGGCTTCCACAGCCGCCGTCTTGAATTTTGTATTCTGCAGGACAACTTGAAAACAGCTTTGTCAATTTATATTCATTCCAAACAATCCGGGAGCTGAGGGGTAACGCCTGCTTTGCGGCCCTATTTTTTGGGTAGTTTATGGTTACAATGGTGCAGTATTTCCCATACATTGCAGTATTTGAAAATAGTAAGAACTCCACCTCAATATTGGATATATCCGTCTATACTGTTTGAATTGCTTAGAAAGTTCTGAAAACCTACAGTATGTTCCATTTCCTCAATAGTAGAGTTGAGTAGGCCTACCCTAACTGCACTCAGTGGCGCAAAAAGTGGGTATAAAATATATGCAGTGCCGAAATTGGCTGCAAGCAGATGAGGATACAAGATTATGATATTGACAAGATTATAGAACTAAGAGTAGTGGAAGACGCGTGATTGAGTGCACAACAACGACACCTACCACCCGGTGATTGAAAAATGAAATGGAGAGTGTTGGGGGGCGCTGCCCCCCCCCCCCCCCCCCACAAAAAAGGGTTGCTGCGCCCTTGACTGCACTGTCCTGCTACAAGAAAGGCAAACGGTGGCCTACTGAGCAGATTGAGAACTCTGTGACAAACAGACCTTTAATGAGAATAATTTTAAATATGTATGATTTTAATGGGCTTATATTTTTGATATTTGAAGAGAATGTTCGGTTGAATATTCTGTGATGCGCCAAGAACATCATGCGAAATGTATTTGAATAAATGCCAGCACCTGCACATCATGACGTACCACAAAAAAACCCACCAAACGCCACTGCAATGTGCTGAGGCTACTCTGCAAAATATTACTCGCTGTTAATTCTCATTTCTGTGTGAATCAAAATATCCCATGGTTTTATTTTGCTGTCAACAAGGTTAAATTCAGCCACAATGTAATGATTTCAGTATAATATTTCTCAACATACTCTTTAAAATGTAGAAAAGAAAAAAATCAGCCATATTTTGCTGCAACTCAATGAAACATTTTAGAATAAATTCATGCTTTCTGCCTAATAAGCCAAGCGATAACTGATTGCATTGCAGTGAGATGGATGTTCACGAAGAATTTTCTTCCTGCAATATTTATGTTTTCAAACTGAGTTTTAATCTTGTATAGTGGCATGGCGTGTCAGAACGAGAGGCCAGCACCCTGAGATAACAAATGGGAGCCTCTTCAATGTATCATATTCTTAACATAGTTTATTTCTCACCATGAGCTGACAGGGCCATTCTTCACCATTCCCTATTATGCCAAGCTTGCTTTCAGAGTAAATTAGAGCATTTTCTGGGAAATATAACCACTGCATATCATTGCAAATGGTTCATCTATTACGCAAAACCTTGGAATGACCTCAGAACACCAAATTACTGGTCCCATCATCTGCTAGCGATGCGCTAGTTCAATTTACCTTGGCAAAATCATTTATTTGGAACTGATATTACAGCAGGATTTCTAATCTTTTTTTTATTTTTCTTGCAGCGCAGTTGGTACGTATTTGACCATGTAAAGAGCTCCTTTCCATATTTTTTTGAATGCAGTAGCTCTGAACCTTATCCAGAAAGGGCCATTTTGGGTGTTCGGTTTTTTGCCAGTCATGTATATCACACCTGATTTCACTAATAAACCCCTATGGAAGGGATTATAGACTCACAGATGCCCAAGGGCCTCGAAATACTGGTTTCCAACCTGCCTTTACTTGGCAGTTGGGTGTTAAAACAGTCTGGCCAATCAGAAGCACTAATTTTTTGGTTACTAAGTTTATTACCTGGGAGAAAGGAAAAACAGGCCTGTGTTTGGACTCAAGGCCCAGATCTGTGGTGCTTTCGATTAGGCTAACTTACGTCTCCTCGTGTCCTCTCCCCTTCTGTGACCTGGAAATCATTTCCCTTCCACCAATGTTGAAGGATTTTCCAATCCCTTAAATACCCTCGAGGAGGCATGGAGCAAGGAGAGAGGAGGCTTCTGGAGGCGCCTAAAGCAAGGAAGTACAGGTGTATCCTACACGGAGGTCTTTTACCTGATGGTGTGATATTTTGATGCCGCACCTCCACATGACATTGCTTAATGGAACTAAGGATTTCTTATTTAGCATCTTTCAGGACCTCTGTCGTTGCGGCGCACCTCAGCTAAGACAAGACAAAGAGATGCAAGTGAAGGTAGAGAGGAGACACATTTGCACAATTAAAGGTACCCCTTGTGATCCCAGCCCCAGATTTCTTGAAAAATCAGATGTGTAACTGCAGTGCTAGAGTCAAAGTCTGAAACTGTACCAGTCATTCCTGGATATGGTTGCAAACCCATGGTCTAATGCAGGGATACACACTCTTTTCCAAAATGAGCCTGTGTGAGTGGAGGCTTTCATTCTAACCAACCAATCACACACCTGATTCTACCAATCAACCCTTGATGCTTTTGCCATAGACCGTTGATTAACAGAATCAGGTGTGAAACTGTTTGGTTAGAATGAAAGCCTCCACTCACACTGGCTCATTTTGGAAAAGAGTGAGTTTCCCGGGTCTAATGTATGTTTTGTGTCATTGTTTGCAGAATTTTACCGCATTACAAATGTATTTTCAAAGAGTTGCTTTTTTTGGTCATCAAACTTCTGTGCTCTTTTAATGTCAAAATTCAATATGTCTTATTACAAAAAAGGGCGATTGACTCGTAAACTTGGATGAAAACCACTTGACAAATGTAACATCTGTTATTAGACATTTGTCCAGCAGATGTCAGTGTGTAATCAATAGCAATCACACTTTCCTTCACCCAAAGATGCAGTTTCACAGTACAGTAAAATACAGGTGTTTGAATAGAAAAGGGAAAAGATACATTAATATTGGCAGCTTTGCTGCATACAAACAAAAGTGGTTATAATAGACTGCCGCTGTTTTTTTGTCCTCTTGACATTTAATTCAATATATTCGCAAAAATGTAGCTTTTAATTGACAGACTATGTCTTGGAGAAAAGAGCTTTTATCATCATGAAAAATTAATGTTCCAAAATATACGTGCCCCAACTATTGGGTTGCTTTGCCAAGGTAACAGCTCTGACTATTCGATCATGTTTTAAGAGGTTTGAGGATACAAACCAAAGAATCTGTCTCCATTCCTGCATGAAGATTCTCTTCAAGTCCTTCAAATTCCTTGGTCAAAGTATACAGATGCTCCCCTTCCGCTTGTTCCACAGGTTTTATTTTGGGTTTTCGGCAGAGGGCTGAGAGCGCCATATCATGACCTTGATTTTGCCTGTCAGGGAACCATTTTTGTTTGGATCTATATGCAGGTTTTGGACCATTATCCTGTTGGAAAATCCAAGAAAGACCAATTAAAGATCTTGCGGCAGAGGCAGTCACGTTTATTTTATATCTGTCGGCGCTTCATGGAATTCATGATGCCATAAATTACGGCAAGTTTGTTGGGGCCTCTGGAAGAAAACAGCCCCAAAACACTGAAGATCCACCACCATACTTAACACTGGGGATGTGCCTCTTAACAGAGTTTTTTTGCATGCAAAACCTGACTCTGCGGTTGATTGATAATTTAATGTCTATTTCAGTCTTTCTATCATTTTACCACAGAACCCGCACCCGCTTTAAAATAAAAGATTAGTGGATGTTTTTGTTTTTTTTAGTTTTTTCTTAGTTCTGGCAACTGTCCCAATCATCAATATCCTAATTATTATGGTGAAATTAAAAATTAAAATATGAACAGGAATACATTTCGATTATATTTTTCTTATCAGATTTAATGGGGGTGTCAAGGATTATTGCGCACATGTATTGTAATGTCACACCTCCAGCGCCATCAAAGACCAGCCCTGTGAGACCCGGCCCGCATTCCACACTCCACTTAATGAGTCGCCTCTGTTAGTCATTGTCTCTGTGTCATGACTTGCTCAATATAAACCAGACCTTCTCACTTGTTCAGTCTCATAAGTTGCGTAAGCCTTGTTAACCCATTGTCTAGTTCTACTCTTGTGTAGACATTATAGCCGTATATATGCATATTTCTGAAAGCCCTTTAATAATACCGCTGTCCTATTGTACACAGTATGTACAATGCAGTATAATTTTTACATTAGGAATAACGTTTCCTGTTTGTTTTTGCTTACTAAAAGTGCTGAAACCTCTGTTATAGTTCAGCACATGATTGCAGTCGGATTTGGAGCCTCGTTTCCTTTTCGTTTTTGCTTCTACCTTGTTGGCCTCTGAAAAAAGGCGTAATAAAGCCCATTTCATCTCTCATTCCCCACTTTCCATTTTTACACTGCTTTTTATTCAGTGCACTGAAAAAACCAATACATCACTTTCAGAGAAAAAAAATATATTTGAAAATCAGAATAGTTTTTATAGTTTATTTTCTTAAATCATTTTCTTTAAATTCAGGGTTTGCTGTTGGTATACTTCATTTAAAGAAAAATGACTAGAGTTTGATTTTAGTTTTCTTTTTATGCACTTATCAGAGATGTACTTAAAAAATGTCATACCACTTTGTAATGTTGTTATACCTTCGTACAATATCATGACAGAGCACGGATTTTGGACTAGTTGGTGGTTACAGTAAGGATGGTCCTTTTCTGCTTTGGTCCGGAGCAAATAGCATATATTTTTCTCAAGAGAAAGAAACATAACTATTGTTTCGTCTGACAATAATGCACATTGCACGTTTACACTGCATGACGGTCCATTGCAGACGCCTCCGAGCCCAGGGACGTTTTCAGCAGCATTTCTGGATGTAACTATGTAGCGTAGTACTTGACAAATGTTTGCTATAGTAACCATAAGCCCTTGTGGTTATGCAGTGCTGTGAAAAGGTATTTGCCCCCTTCCCAATTTCTTCTATTTTTACTGAATTGTGTTATATTTAAATGTTTCAGGTCCTTCAGTTCATTTTAATATAAGACAAAGACAACAGGAGTAAATGAAAAATGCATCTTACAATTGATCATTTCATTTACTGAAGGTAAAGACTTATTCCAAAGCTGAATCACTCATTGGAAAAAAATAAATGCCCCAATCAACCTAATAATTGGTCGTGCCTCCCTTGGTGGCAACAACTGCAACCAAATGTTTATGATAGTAATGAAATCTTTTACATTGCTGTAGAGGAAGTATGTCCCCCTCTTCTTCGCAGAAATTTTTTAATTCCTCATGCCACAGAAACTGGGGTTAAACACCGGCCTGATGGTCCACTAGGCTTGGAACAGGCTTACTACAAGCATAAACTGCCTGTTTATGGTCATGCCACAGCATTTTAATGGACTGGACCAAAGATTGCTCCAAAACCTTCATTTTGTTTCTTTTGAGCCATACTGAGGTGGACTTTATTGTGGGCTTTGAATCATTGTCCTGCGGCACAAACCAACTCCATTACTCCAAACTTTATTTGTGTTCTGTGCAAAGGCATTAATGAAATTTGCAACTTAAGCTCATCCGCACCCAAACACCATTTTTATAGTCATTAGAAAAATGTTCCCCTGTGGAAAACCTTCACAGCCAAAAAAAAGTTCCTTGCCAATGCTGGCTTACTCATTGCATAAAGGTCACTGCTGACCACAGACCATTTTCAGCTCCCTCATTGCATAATTTTCTGGCTCAAGCATAAGTTTTCTAGCTCAATTTTCTGGCTCAAGCTTTGCATAAGTTTCCAGCTCATGCTTGGATTTTGTTTTGCCCACACATCGCATAAATTTCCGGTTTACACAATTCATAAATTTTGTGGCTCACTGCTGAGCACATTCCATTTTCAGCTCACTCACAGCAGTGACCTTTATGCAATGAGTGAGCCAGCAATGACTTGTAGTGAGCAGGGACCAATATGAAATGAGTGAGCCAGCAATGCCTTGCAGAAAGCAGTGATCTATATGCAATCAGGGGTCTATTCTCCCATTAGCGCGTAAGTCTTTTTTTACGCGCTTCGAGTTAAGCGCTTTTGAGTTACGCGTATCCTCCCCTACTCGCTTCGATCACGCCCACAGCGCTTAACTTCAGAATGTAGGCGGCCTTATGAAAGAGGTGTGACTGATCCAAAAGAGAGGCAGACTCTGTACAAAGCTCATTGATTATGGCTATCAGGAAAACATGGAAAAAGGATTTTCTGATTAACAATAAAAACGCATTTGTGGTCCATGGAAAACGCAATCCAGACTTTAAATTTGAATATTGTCGGCCTGCTGATAAAACCTCGTATCTCGAAACTGATAAGAAACGAAAACTCGTATGTCCACTATTCTTACATGCAAAATGAAACATTTTTATTTTAAACTATATTTATCCATTTATATTATTATTATTATTATTATTATTTTATTTTATTTTACATTTATTTTTTATTTTCCTGTGAAGTTTGTCATTGTGAAGATACGAGGTTTTATACGCCGCTGTAATAGTAGGCCGTACCAATTACAAGACGTAATTCAGACATCTCTTTATTTATCCCCCGCCGTGCGATTCGCGCGAAGCGGGGGATATAGCATTGGGCTCCGTCCGTACGGACACATAAAATTGCGGCAGCGGGGGATATGTTTGAAACAAACACTTGTTATTTCTTACTCTAGCCACCATGACATTAAAGCTATGCATACAAACAAATTGCCGCGATAATGAATTAATAAATAAAGAATTTAGCGCTTCTCAATCAGCGCAATCAGATCATTGAAAATGTGCCCCTCCTACACCAGCCTGTTTGTTCCGTGGAAGACAGGGAAGAAGACAAAGGGAACATTCTAGTGACACGAAGACAATCAAAGACAGTTTATATGATCTCATTTAGAAATTGCGCACTTGAAAACTACTCCGATGTCAGGTTGGCAACTAAAGGACATGGAAACGCTTTAACAAGGATTCTTTCCCCGCCCTGAAACCGCCTCAGTAAAGACGGAATTCCATATCCATAGCCTATTATCCTATTTGATTTGAGCGACACATTCACTTGAACTTGTGCCTAATACTTTATTACAATCAATTATCCCATTTACTGATAATGATTCTTCCCATGTCAGCTATTCTTTAAAGGCAAAAATTGATTAAAAAATGGATAGTGCTTTGGTATTTGCCAGGGTAGGGCTCAATCTAGAGTAGCCTATTTAATAATATCTTTATTCACACATTAAATTACACAGTATTACCAATGGTAAAAAATTACTAGGACTCGAGTTAGTTTATACAGATATCCTCAATTAGAAAATCAATCCCCTCACTCGTGAGAATATCACAACTTTTTAGATTATCACGAACATACAGGGCAGTCGCATTTGTTAATAGAACATTGAAGACAATGATGACGACGTCGAGCCAAAGCCGAAAACCAAATTTCACAGATGTTGGTGTTGTATGGCAAGCCAGCAATAAAGGCTGATCCTAGGAATTAAGCTGCGAATCGTTCTGGATGTGGCGTCGGTGGGGAGATGTAAGCGCAGTATCCCCGATTTAAAGCATAAATGGAGAGATCTGCGGGGCGCTGTAAAAGCCAGGTTCTCTGCACACCGGAGAACTGTACACGCAACAGGTGGTGGGCAACCATCATCCCCTGTGCATTTCACTGCACAGGAGGAGGGGATGGCATCCACTCTTTCTGTAGTGGAAGTGCATGGAGAAGAACTTGAAGCGCCAACGAACTGCGTCAGACACCTTGACACAGACGCCTGTGATGTGAATGACATCACCAGCCACTCTCTGAAACGACCCAGATGCCAGAAGCGACAGCGCAGTTCTGACGTTGATGACAACGTGTATGTTTTGTGGATAATTGCTGCGGCTGGATAGTTGTTCATCCAGAAGTCGGCAAAGATAGATGATTGCCTCATGCACGGTCCAGGCGAAAGCGCTGGATGCACTCGATGTTTGTTTGTCCCAGGTTGTCCAAACGAAGCCGATATATGCGTGTTCGTCTTCGAGCTCGGCGCGCTCCTCTTACTCTTTCCCAATCACGCAAGAGTGCAAGCAAATGCAGGACTGGCATTTTGGCTTTAGATTTTGAGGGCATGGTAGAATGATGGTCTTATTATGTATATATAGTACTCGTATTAATTAATTGTTTTGCGTTTGTAATTTAACTGATTGGAGAAGAGGCTGATGCGTAATATCATGTGATGATTTCGTTTGATAAATTATCATGGCTTTGAGAAATGTAGTTTAGAAATAAGGAAGAACAATCGAAAATTAAATGTCTCAACCTTTACCATGTTAAATAAAATAAAAATAATGTTAAAATTCGGCCTATAACCTACATCAAACGCAATATTCAATTTCACCTAATGTTGGCGCTTGACCTTAATACAGCCCTCAAAAGCGCTTAACAGAAAAAGCGCGTAAGTCAGGGGGAGAATACGCGTAAGTGTTATTTGCATGAGAAACGCCCGGAAACGCCCCGATTTTGGCCTTGCTCCGCCCCAAGCGCGTAAGTGCCTTCAAGGCGCGTAATGCACGGACTTAAGTCGAGGGGAGAATACGCGTAGGCTGAAAAGCGCGTAGCTACGCGCTTTTTTCGACTTAAGCGCATGGGAGAATAGACCCCTTAGTGAGCAAATAATGGCTCATCTTCAGCAGGGACCATGATGTAATAAGTGAGCCAGCAGTGGCTTACAGTTTGCAATGTTCACTATGCGATGAATGAGCCAGCAATGGCTTATGGTCAACAGTGAAGTTTATGCAAAGAGGGAGCCAGCAATGTCTTGTGGTAAGCAGAGACATTTCTACAATGAGTGAGCCAGCAATGCCTTGTGGTCAACCTTTATGCAATCAGGGAACCAGCAATGACTTGTGGTCAGCAGTGAGCTTAACAAAATAAAGGAGCTAGCAATGGCTTGTGGTCAGCAGAGACCTATAAAAATGATTGAGCCAGCAATGGCTTGCAGTAAGCAGTGGCCTATATGCAATGAGCGGGAAAACAATGGCTTATCTTCAGCAGGGACCATTATGCAATGAGTAAGCAAGCAATGGCCTGTGGTCAGAAATAACCTTTATGCAATAAGTGAGCCAGCAATGGCTTGTGGTAAGTGATGTTCTTTATGTGATGACTGAGCCAGAAATGGCTTGCAGTCCACAATGTTCTCTATGCAATGAGCGAGCCAGCAATGCTGAAGGTCAGCAGGGACCTTTATGCAATGAGTAAGCCAGCAAAGGGTTGTATTGAACAGGGAACGTTATGCTGTGAGTGAGCTAATAATAGTCGGCAGTCAGCAGTGGCCTTTATACAATGAGTGAGCCAGCAATGGCTTGTGGTCAGTGGGAACCTTGAAGCAATAAGGGAACTGGCAATGGCTTGTGGTCAGCAATAACCTTTTTGAAACAAGTGAGCCAGCAATGGGTTGAAGTGAGCAGTGACCCACATGCAAGGAGTGAGCCAGCAATGTCTTGTGGTCGGCAATAACCCTAATGCAATGACAGAGTCAGCAATGGGTTGTGGTCAGCATATCCTTTATACAATGAGTAAGCTAGCAATGGCTTGTGGTCAGAGGTGAAGTCTATGGGGTTAGTGAGCCTCCAATGGCTTCTGATCTGAGAAAAACCCAAACTCTCACCAAAGCGAGAGCATGGAGTGAAGTTAAAAGAGCTGCTTCATTATCATGCTGACTCAGTAATCTCTCTACATGAGATACTCCCCTGGTAGCCTGTAATTATGGCTGATATGGGTGCTGGAGAGTACCTGAGGGACTCAGTAATAAGGGCTGAATTGTGGAATGAGTTTGGCAGAAGACTCAGTGACACCTCAGCTGTTTTAGAAGCAATGGAGGCTGAACTGAGATCAGCATGGAACACAAAAGACATCATCAGCAAAGGCCAGAAGCGCAAGGTTATTCTAACCTTGTTTTCATTCTTCGCGACTCTCTCTCAATTCTAGCCCCACTGTCACCTCCAAACAGAGAACAAAATAAAGACTATGGAAATAATACCAGGATGGAGTAAGAAACTCTTATTGTCCTTGGTCTGTCAGATAAAATCTTAGTAGAGAAAAGAACCCTCACTAATGGTGAAGTATTACTGCTATCAGCTTCCAGTATTTTCCACTTTTTGTGAAGTATTTAAGTGGCCTGGCAGAGGTACCAGGACATTTCTGCACAGAGGTGAAAATGTTATCTGGTTAATTTAAGCCATCATTTTTACACTTGTGCCATGTTCAGCAGAATAATTATTAAACAATTTGTAATTCATCAAGCAAACCGCTCATAAGATGTTTGCAGTTTCTAGTGGCCCACTGATTTTTGGGAGCTGGCAAAATGTGGCATAAAGTGAAAATTGCATCAAAACAAAATACAGGAAAGTTGGGTTCCTTATTACATTTCCAGCTTTAAAAATTCAGAGGATGAATTCACTGAAATTACTGGTGCTGCTTCTCTGATGAACTCCTTAAAAAAGGATATTTGGGCATTAACTAAGCTATGACTGCAAGTGTGACAGATAAACAACTACTTTAGATCCATTTCTTGGTCATTGAGTCAGCTGTGTTATTGATTACAGCATGGAAATCTGGGCAATATTTGGCTTACTCAGAGAAATCTAGCTCCCCAGACATGAGGCTTATCCTCCGGCCTCTGTTTCCTGATGCAGGTGTGGTATCCAAAACGTTAGTGCGGTTTCAGAGGAGCCAGTTCGCTTCTCCTTATTTCTCCGGCTGCCTCATTACACGGTTTGTGTAAGCAGTTTTGGGCCGCCCATTCAGCTGCTCCAAAGTACACCTCCTATATATCTCGCTAATGGAACAAAATGTTCGGGGCTATCCTAGCTTAACGGACCCAGTGAGCAGGCATTTTTGGAGATCATTACAGTATAATACCACCACTTTAAAAGTGTGGATTGGGCTTGAGTGACTGACAGTCAAGAGAATAATTCCTGCTTTTCTTGCTGCAGATCATGCTGGCGGCAGCCCAGAGGTGGGAGCAGCATTTGTGAAAGAAATAATAGAGGGAGAAAAGGCTTGGTTAGTCTGCTCAGGTTTGGATGGTTTGAATACAAATTAGAACGTGTATTATGCAGACCAGTTCATAAGTATTTGAAAAGTGGCTCAAATTTGCACTATAGCCCTGCGCACTCGATTTGAAGTGGAGTTAGCTCTACATCCATATCATGCTAACCATGTTGGAATTTCTGCCATGTTTACAGAGTGCCACCGATCAATTATTTATAGACAATATCTTCAGTTACTTTTTTAACCATAGTCTTCCTGTAACTTGAAAGTCTTGAGTCACAGTATGAAAATTTGACTGGTCTGAGTAGAGAGTGAAAACACGACAAGGTCCAAACCGCATGTGTGGCAGGACCAGTAGCGGCTGCTGAACAGAGCGCTTGGGTGCAGAAAACATCCCCTGAAACAGATGATTATTGACCTGTTTTCAATCATTGTTCTTGATTAAATGTTTTCCAACAACATGAATAATCCATTGGCAGTTAAATACAATGGTGTAACTTCATCACTCACTCTCTCAGCCATGGACATGCACAGATGTCAGGCTTGATTATACTGGTCCAGACTTACATCATGGAAAAAGTAAGCAAGTTCTCCTGTGTCATAGATGAATTGATTTTGGAATTTGACAGCATAACAACTCCAGAGTATCATGGCAGAAAAATCCCAGAGGATTGCACTTAAAAGCATGACAAAAAACACATGTCCAAAGTGGTCATGGATGGAAACCAACAAACAAAACACAGGAAATATAAAACAAGAATGTTGATGCAATCAAACAAAGTACAAGCCAGTGCCTGCCTGACACTTGCATGAATTTAGGTCCCGTAATGCCTCACAATATGGCGTGCCAAGGTATGCCATTTTAGTGGTATGAAGCATGCCAAGATGGCAAAGTGATGCATAGTTTGCGCCATGTCGGGCCACCAGTCACGCATAAGATAAGAACTGTTCACGAAATGCGTGAGCCATATTTGCGCCTAAGTTAAGCACTGTTCATGCGTAATTTACCTCAGTGGCATGCATTGTCACTGTCACATTGTCACACATTTCACTCAGAGTTTACACTATGTTCCTGCGTTTTCACTCATTTAAAAGACAAGGTTGCGCATGAGTGAAGTCGCCGTGCCAATTTCTTTCTCATGACTTTGCATGACGATGCGCAATCTATGCGCAAACTTGTTGTGACCATCAGCTACGTTGTAAAATGCGGACCACTTGGCCTAATGTCACGTCAAGGGCATGCGTTGGCAAGCCTTCATACGCAATAGTGGCACCGAGTTTGCTCATAGTTTACATACTGCTCCCACAAGTGGCACGAAAATTAGGTTGTGACAACCAGGTAATTTTTTTTTAACATGTTTAAATTCCCTACAAGGCCTGGAATGCACTTCTTCACCTACCCCGCCACCCCAATGCACAGTCACGAGTACTTCCCTCATTGGTACTCCAAATTGCGCGCCATAGCGTAAAACATTTGTCGCGTTAGTGTCAGGGTGGCATAAACCCTCACAACCCTTTGCTTATGGTTCATACTAACTCCAATAGAAGTAAAGCATCACCTCTCCCCACTAGGACACCGTCACGTTTGTTTTAAAAATGTATTTTGTTTGACTTTGACCAATATGTAGCTAGCTACATGGAGATCTGGGCATAACATTCAATGTTGTTGAGAGTAAACTTTAAGATACTGCCACCTTGCTTACCAGCTGGCAACTGTGCCAATTTGTTCTTAGTAGTACTTTGATTCATCATACATGCAGCTTCAATTTCCAATTGATGTTGTTGTTTGTATGTATCAAAAATGGAAACACCAGCGTGAAGTAATTTGCAGAGACAAGCTGCCTTGCCACAATTTATGATAAAACTAAAATCTCTCTTTTAAAGTCAATGAGGCCTTCTCATAGTCCATAATTATATGGATCCAGGCCTCTCCACCATTTTTCTGAGAGACCACATGCACAGTTGAACTGTTTTGGAGTTTAATGGTAGGGGAATTGGGCTTGTAACTGCAAAAATATAAGCTTAGGTCATAGGCAAGGCATTCCTGTTCCTGAACAAGATAGAGCCTAAATTGAATTTATTACATGGGAAAGTCTGTGCGCTCTGTGGGTTGTGATAGGAAGGAGTGTCTGCTTAAATGCCTCCAGTGTAAATGTATTTGGGTTGTCTTAATTAACGAATGAGTTGCTCGAGAGGAAATATACTGAGTGATCATTTATGTATGACAGCAGCACTTTAAACAATTGATTGTGCCTCTGAAATTGACAGTTGGACCAATAAGGCTCGCCTTAGCTTACCACCTGCCACCTTCAAATCATGCCCTGCAGGAAATCCAAGGCTCTCTGCGGTGATGTGTTTTGTTCCTGATTTGACATTCTCACGGGGGGCTTTTAATATTTGCCTCTCATGAGCTTTTGCTGTTCAGTACATCAAGATCTCTGTCGTCTACAATCCTGAACCTCACCATCCTCTCACATCCTGAGTCGGACAAATGGTGCTCTTTACTGCGATACACAGGAGTCTCTGCCACACTGGCGCGTGAAACTACAGCTGAAACTACATCCCCTTCAGTGCCTCTGAGATAAAGCCTTTGTCAGTTAACCCTGTAAAGCCTGAAACTTCAAATAATAGCCCAAAAATTGTAATGTTTTAATGTGAAGTATTTATTGGACCTGACAGCAAAATGTAAAAGACATGTAGGAAATTCATTTAGTATCATATTTGACACTTTTATACAGTGAGGTGAAGTTTCAAAAGCTACCAGTGGATGCCTTCGGTTTTCTAGTTTCACAGGATACCACTAGCATTGTACTTTTGTACTTGCTAAAAAAATGAGCCTCATAAATACAATAATGTTGGTAGAGATCACCAGCTTTCCTGCGACTCTCTGGGGGTTAAATACTTTTATCACATTTTCATACATTTCAACAAAATATTGTGTGTCTATAAGTTGCTTCAATCCTTTAAATATCCATACTTAAGTATTAGAAACTGTATAATTCAGGTTGATGAATGGGGGCAGCCATCTTTGATTTTGTATTCTATGGACCTCAACTGCCTGCAGTGCATGGATAGCCCATCAGGGGGCAGATGACATGTATCAGATTGCATACAACAAGATTTCAAGGCAAGTGTTGATCATATGGATGACAGAGATTTTAGAGAAAGTCATGTATCAAATATGATACAAATGGCATTACAGGGTTAATAGTGTAGCCCATTTGTCTTTTTCTGTGATCGCTGTGTAATTCAGACTTCAACACCAGTGTTCCAGGCTGAGAAAAAGGATCAGTGTTTCCCCTGCAGCTCTAGATGGTTCTCCATCAGGTGATGTAACAGAATCAGTTTAAGTGCTAAAATGTAAGACACACTGCATGATGTCCCAAACTCAGCTGTGTGTCTGGATTAATCTGCTTTATTAGAGCATCTACACATCTACACCTCTTCCTGAAGATGATGAGTTTCTGCAGTCACTAACTGCCCCCCACCTGCAGGACAAATCCTCTAAGCGCCACCTCAGTATTTCTTAGAATTGAACTTTCCCTGTAAATATCTATTATATTCAGGGTTTTCACGCCTATAAATTAAGGAATATAGTCACTTTGCCAGAGCCAGTTGGGTGATGATTTATTATTGTAATCTCATTCATAAAATCCATAAGCTGATAAATGAGTCAGAACTGTCACAGGTTACTAACCTCTAGTTTTACAGTTCAGTTTAAAAGACTGTGGTCCAAAGATAATTTAGCTCTCTGATTGAAAAGACTCTCTAATGCAGCATATCTGACAGACAGCATCATAAAAATCAGTGCGCTTTTCTAATGACCTGGAGAAATACTCTACAAACTACAAGCATAAGTGCAGGTATTTGAACCCCGAGTTCCTTTCTAAAAGACAATCACAGCACCCCGATATCCATCCATCCATCTCCTGGACGGTAATGGGCAGCTGAAGCCTCTCCCAGCATGCACTGGGGTGACAGAAATGTACCCTGAGAGAGTTTGTTGATCCTTGACAAGGCAAACATTGACTTACCCTCAAACCAATGGGAAATTTTGTTTATTAATTCATTTTAGTTACAGAGGAGAGCACAGAGACAGGAAGAAGGGGAGATACAAGGGGAGAGTCAGGTGACAGAGGTCAGAGGTCAGATTCAGACCATCAAAGCCTCAGCCCCACTGCTGCTGTCCCTCCACTGCCAGCTCCACTGCTTTTGTCACTTTCTTATGAGATAAAAGGATATGTAGGAAGGCAATACAGAATGAAAGGTCATTTAATGAACATATGTCTGCAATTCAATTGATTGATATTAACCTTTTCATTACCATTGTCGCATTTCCGCGGCAGCGCCGATCCCGCATCACTTACCAGTGTCGCTATTTTGCGCCTAGAGAAAGACCCTCACAAAAACTGTCAAAGCTCCGCAACAAAACACCCCTTTGGACGAGTCTGGTATCACATAACACATCTGTGATGTCATCAGGCTTCCCGTAGATCCCAATCCTCTGGTTAAGCACAGTCCCTCGCTGACTTCACTGCCATTGCAGGAAGTTTGTGCTGCAGCACGTGTATCTCCGTTTGTACACAAATGCACGCGTATCTCTGTTTGTACTCAAATGTACGTGTGTCTCCATTTGTACACAAATGCAGGGGTATCTCTGTTTGTACACAAATGCGCGTGTATCTTCGTTTGTACAGACATGCACGCGTATCTCCGTTTGAACAGAAATGCCATAGAGGAGAAATCGTCTTGTCTTGACAAAGCGAAATTCGGTTTTTATCCTCATTTTTACCTCCGCCAAGGAGGTTATGTTTTTGCCTGGGTTTGTTTGTTTGTCTGTTGGTTTCCAAAATAACTCAAAATGTAAAGAACCGATTTTGATGAAATTTTTTAGAGAAAGTGGGTATTAAGTCAAGGAACAGTTGATTAAATTTTGACATATCTACGCCAAAGTACAGCTGAGATACACGCCAAAGTTCAAGATTTCAAGTCTTTCCAATGGGCTGGAGTTCCAATCGCTGTGCTCTTGGGTTTTGCTGCCCCCTGGCGGAGGTCTGCGCTCTCTGAGTGCTTTTCAAGTCTTTTTTTACTTTGGGAAAAACTAAGCAAAGATATGTGTCAATGGAAAGGTAAATGTGTTTTGAACATGTTTTCTGTCCATAAAATTGTCCATTTCTGGCGTTTTTAGTTCGAAAAAGGGAAAAATCCACATGCAATATCATGCTATGATAGCACAAAAATTTACGGTAAGCAAGGGTTGTCTTATTCCCAGTAAGCAGTCGTGAAAGGGTTAAAATAAAGTTGATTCAGAGAGTGCCTCATGTCGCCTTAATTTGGGCTATTTCAGAATGGTCAAATCCAGTGGCTCCATCATTTGCTCATATTGACACAGTATGTTTTCATTTTTCAGCTTCAAGATGATGTAGTTTTTCAAAGGTCTTATTTCAGGTCACCTAAGAATTACACGGTTCAATTTATTTTTCACTTGCACTACTGATGTAAGTTGGTGGCAATATC
Source organism: Gymnothorax reevesii (assembly GCA_029721435.1). Lineage (NCBI taxonomy): Eukaryota > Metazoa > Chordata > Actinopteri > Anguilliformes > Muraenidae > Gymnothorax > Gymnothorax reevesii. The sequence continues at coordinate 85,905,946 of CM056583.1, forward strand.
AAATTGGCAGGGATATCAAATCTCTCAGCAGCATTCAGGGTTTTCAGTAATCTTTTTCTTTTTTTTAAACTAGTTTATTTATCTCGGGGTACATCCGTCTTTCTCCCTTTTTTTTTCCTCCACCCCCCTCAACCACCCTCCGCCCTCTCACCAACCACCCCACACATTTCCCCACCAACCTCCCACACGTTAGTGCAGCAAAACCAAAACGACAGTCACAAGAACAGCATCAAAAGCATTAGTAACTGATCAAAAATAAATGGAGTAAACAAGAAAAATTGGTGAACAAGAGCAATCCAAGATTTCTGATCTCCGCCAAGGGATGACGTTGATACAAATGCAAGATCTTTCTCTTTGGAAGATTTCAGGCCCAACCACGCAACAAGTCTGAGTGAGATTTGCTAAAACACCCATTCTCGTCTTCCAATGACGTCTAAGTGAAAAGATTCTGTCAGATCCGGTAAGCATTCATCAAGGGCTTTCATTAAGGTATTACTCAATATAGTTTGTATGATTTCAATATTTGACCTCAGAGTTGAAAATATTGATCCGGATCTGGATCCGGACACACACAGATCCAAGTCTTTAACGATATTTTGAGACTGTTCCATCAGAGATGATCTAATTTGGATCAACATTTGGTGAAAATGCTGCAGAAGAAATCGTCTCGTTGAGAAAGTTGATCCCTCATCTGGATCTGGATCCGGATCAAAGATTTTGACCCGCATGATCACCATATTTGTAATGTATAATCCTTGGGCCAAGATCTACCTTTTGTGTTGATTTCATCAAAATCCGTTCATTAATTTCGGAGAAATGTCACTGAGTGTATAAATAAAGAATCCAGATCTGGATCCAGATCATCACAAAAATTTAATGGAGTCGTCCATGGACCAAGGTCTACCTCTGGTGAAAATTTCATGAAGATCCGTCCAGTAGTTTCCGAGAAATCCTGTCCACAGACAAACGAACAGACGGACAAATAAATAAACCGACTCGATCGCATAACCTCCTTGGCGGAGGTAACAAAACCTCCAAACAAGACAATACAATGTACACATTGAGATACAATATAGCAAACAACAGTCCCTGAAGCAGCCCTTCTTGCCATGAAATCTATATGCGGTGGCCATATTTCTAAAAATTCTAAGAGTCGTACATAGTTCAGGGGCACGGAGGACCGGTAGTTGAGGACTGGACTCAGGTGTAAGGATGGACTTGGTCGTATTTATTATTCCTACAGTGCAGCAGAAGACACGAACGGAGCAATACAAAACAAACATGAATTGAGGTTTCTTGATTTAACACTATTGGTAATACAGACCCTGGGCATTAGCTGCAGTAACAATGCATTACAAACAGAAGACAAACAGGAATCAAGGTTCCTTACTACAAAGTGCTGGATAAAACAATAAAACAGCTCTAAGTTAGAGTTAGAGCTCAAATACATGCGAAACGCAGGGAAAATGTCTAATCAAGACAAGAAACGCACATAAGGTACGTAGTTACGAGACTTCGCACCAGACCGAGTAAAAGACTTGGTCTTATATATACACTGCTATCACCCAGTGGTAATCCCGCACAGATGCAATGATTAATGGAAGGAGGACTGCAGTCTGGGTCTTAGACTGGTGGGCTGAGGGCTGGAGGCGCGGCCTCATAGTACCACCCCCCAGTGCACCTCCTGGTGTGCCTGATCTCTGGCCAGGAAGGTGCCCTTTGGGATGCAGAACAGGCTGGTCCAGATGGACCTCAATGCAAAAATTTTTACTTATTTTAAGACTTAAAACACTTATTTCTATCACCATTTTCTTAGGAAGACAAGAAATTTGCCCTTGATTTTAGGTAATTTTTATTATCTTGCCAATGGGGTAAGTAAATTTCGCTTGTCAAGTGAAATTTACTTACCTCATTGGCAAGGTAGTCAAAATAACTTTCCCTTTCTTGAAAATCACTTTTTGTGGTGCTGGGGCTGGACAGTATGCAGGCGGCCTGGGCCAGGCTGCTGGATGCAGGGGGCAGGGGCTGAGATGCTTGATGCAGGGGGCCGAAGCCGAGATGCTTGATGCAGGGGGCCAAGGCTGAGATGCTGGATGCAGGGGCCCAAGGCCGAGATGCTGGATGCCGGGGGCCGGGGCCGAGTTGCTGGATGCAGGGGGCCGGGGCTGGGCTGCTGAGTCCGCGGATGGTGCAGTCCTCTGTTAGAGCTGTGCTTCATACACAGTTCAGGTGCACGGAGGACAGGACATTGAGGACTAGACTCGGTCTTATATACGCACTGCTGTCAGCCAGTGGCAATTACGCACAGATGCAAATAATGATTAATGGAATGAGGAATGCAGTTCGGGTTGGGCTGAGGGCCGGAGGCGTGGCCTAACATACATTTTATGCTGTAGTAGATTTCATCTTGTGGGATAAAATTACAAATTTCATTTAACCAATGAGATACTGTTGGAGGGTAATCTGATTTCCAGTGGACCATTCTGCTCTTCCTTACTGCTATCAAAGTAAGATACTTTTTTGGAATTCATTCCAAGGCTCCATATTGCCTGTGCCAAATAGACACAAGCGAGGCGATTTCATGACACGGATATCCAAACACATTAAGATAATACTAATTACAGAGTTACAAAATGTTCACAACAAAGTACAAGACCAAAACATATAAAAATTTCCTTTTTGTTTTCTTCTCCGCCAGCATAGGAAGGACATCTCATAGGTTCTATGCAGCGTTTTGAAAGCCTAAGTTTGTTTCTCATATTGTAAAAGCACTCACAAGCTTTAAGACACAAAAAAGACCAATCCTCCTTGCTCATATCCATCTCCAAATCCTTTTCCCGTTTACATCTAGTGCCACCTGTGCTAGTAGACAAACATTCCAACAATAATTTGCATAGATCAGAGATACATTTTTAAGTTTTTACATCCTTTTTCATAACACGCTCTATTTTGGAAGGTTTGGGTTCTTCAAGAGTACCTTCACTTGTCTGTGTCATATGACGAATTATAAAGATCCTAAATAAATGGGTGGAAGGAAAATTATATTTAAACTGTAACTCACTGAAGGAGATAAAGGTGCCATTCTCAAAAATATTTCTTATTTCCCTTATTCCTTTACCGTATCATGGCTTGAATGTATCATCATTAGAACAAGGTGTGAAATTGGGGTTTCTCCGTATTGGTGTATGGGGAGGGGGGGGTCATTATGACCTTAAATTTTGTGAGAGCTTTCCCATATTAATCATAATAGGATTCTTGAGAATCGTGTTGATCTCCTGCAAACTGATGTAAGGTTGGCATTTCAGCTCATATGGTAAGATGTCATGAGACTCCACTCTTATCCATGCAGTTCATGAGCTGGAGAATCATTGCTTAATCCGAGTCAATTGAGCTGAGAGAAAATAATACCTAATATTTGGTAAATTTAGACCACCAGTATAATAAGGTAGTTGTAATACATGCAAACTAATCCTTGGCAACTTATTCTCCCAAGTAAAAGAAGAAAAAAGGCTCTGCATTTTTTTAAAAAAAGGGTGGTGAGGGGGAAAATGGGAGGTTTTGAAACCATTAAAGAAACTTGGGTAAAATGGACACTTTGATTATATTAATTTTGCCCATAAATAAGTTCATTCCATTCAGATCATTAGTGGAGGATAATTAAGTTGATATATTGTTCCATATTTTTGGGAATGTATTTACCCAAGTACTTAATACATCCTGGGGACCACTTATGAGTAATCAAATTTAATCCAGTGTAAGTAGCTTGTTATCACCAAAGAAGTACTTTGAAAGCCGCTGCTTTATAGTCCTTGAGTAAATGTACAGTGCACTTTGTAAGTATTATGACATTGAATTAATTTTATTTTTGCTTTGGGTCTTTACTGAAGCAAATTGGACATGACAATGAATGTGTTGCGAACTAAAAACTTAATGCGAATTGATACTGGATGATCTCCTTGGGAATTACAACCATTTTATGAGGAGTGACCATCCACAATAGGGACAAACTGCAGTGCATCGACCAGCAGGCTGTGTAAAGACACTTGTGAAGATTTCAGTTGAGCCATCAGTGTCGACTCTTTTACCTCCCTGCTCTTCCTGCTGCTGTGTGCTTGAATCCATCCTCCCTCCCTGTCGCTGCGTCACATCCATCTCCGGTGAATGTGCTCGTGGCTCCGGCCAGCATTACCTGCTGCTGTTCAGGGCACTTCTGGAGGCCTCTGAGAGGAGCTCAGCTAACAAGCTTGACTTTGTGCTTTTTGAGACAGATGGCCAGTCGCTGACTGCTAATGCAGGTTTTGCTGCCAACATTCGGGGACACACTTGGCGTTAAAATACCCCTGTCAGTCAAAGTCATCTCTCCTGGTGCCATCTGCTGCTACTGGAGTCGCCTCTCTGGCAGTTCTGAGTTACTGCCGTAACAAGAGTGGGAGAGTCGGGCGCCGCGTCAGGTGCCGTTGTCCTTTGTTTCTCCTCATCATCTGTCTGCCGACTCTCCCTCTGATGTGCAGGTAATTTCTCGAGGCACCGCTTCAGTCATTCCTTCTTACAATTCACTTCGCCGTCTCAGCCCATGTCTCTGCTCCCAAGGCTTGATAAAACCTGAAACTCAAATGTGAGGACATACAGTGCCATTTGTAAGAAACTGGTAGGCGATTAAGTTGTCACTTTTCGGCCCTGTACTCCACTATATTTTATTTGCAACCAACAGGATGTTCATTTGTACCCACCCACATTTTAAAGTTGAAGTATTAGCTGTCAGTATAGCCTGGGTATTCATCTGCTTACAATTAGTCACACAGGAATTACAGCTCTTTTTATGCAGTGTCATGTGCAGACACTGTCACTGATGGGCCCTGCAGTTTTTTGGAAAACATTTTCATTTTGTGCCACTTAAACTGCTTCCTGAGATGTTTTCTGAAAGGACCTTTATATAAAACTTTGGGGGGAGGGGAGAGGGGGGTGGAGGCGGTAGCTGGCGTCACTGCTTCTTTTCCTAGCCCTTGGAAACACTTAAAATCTTTCCACACATGTCCATAAAGGTCTTTACAAAGCCGACACGCATCAAGGAAATGAGTTAGTGATGTGGAGGCAGACAGCAAACTGCAGGACACAATTATGGGAAGAATTTTTGTGATCGATTACAATCAGCTTGATGATAATGTACACATTTACCTTTCTTTGAATTGAAGTATTTATGCACGTTTCTGTCTGTGATCCAGCAGCTACAAACATGACGTCTCTGGTTTAATATCTTTTCCCCTTTGGTACAAAATGACTGCTGACAGATGGCGTAATTAAGGTCTTTTACCAACAAATGACTGGTGACATTTCATCCTGTACTGAAACAGGGCTTGGAAGCAGGATGTTCCTCCCTTAGGACTTGAACTTGTCCTGCACATGACAAAAAAATGTTCTGGCTCACACATTGATGGCCGCACATTTCTCCATGAAATTATGCAACTTGCATATTTGAAAAATCATGGTGATCCGTCTGTCGTCTGTTCGTCCATCTGTTTTTCAACAATGGTGACATTTTTTGTAATCGCTAAGGGAAGAAAAATCTGGGGCCAAAAAGTCCTTGAGGAAGAAGAGCCTGGGGAGGAAAAGTCCACGAGGATAGAAACTCCTTGGATGAAAAATTCAAGGACAAAAAAATCTGAGGAAGAAAAATCTTGGGACGAAAAGTCGTGTGACTGTGATTAAGGATCACAGGATCTATGGATCACCAGCTGTATGTTAATGCTGACAAGTGCGTCTCCAACCGAACCACCATCTCCTTTCTGGGGTACATGACCGGACCAGAGGGGGTGGTAATGGAGAGAAAGAAGGTGAAAGCGGGAGCAGCATGGCCAGTCCCACGGTCCCTCACGGAGCTCCGGTGCTTCCTGGGATTTGCCAACTTCTACTGCTGGCTCATTACTAACTTCAGCACGGTTGCCCAGCCTCTTATGGCTTTATTCAAAGGACAGCCGAAGGGGCTGGTGTGGAATCCTGAAGCACAGCGTGCCTTTGATTTTTTTTTTAAATGGCTATTGACAACTGTGCCTAAACTCGGGTTACCAGACTCTTAAAAACCCTTCGTCGTTACAGTGGATGCCTGCAATGCTGGGGGGACTGTCTAATGACAACAACATTTTCAACGGAAAAGCTTGAACCTTGTGCTTTCCTTTCCCACGGACTCTCACCATCGGAGGCTAATTATGATGCGGGCAACTGGGAGCTGCTGTGGCGGTGAAGTTGGCACTTGAGGAGTGGAGGCATTAGCAGGAAGGGTCTCTCTATCCATTCACAGTGGTGACCGACCACCGCAATTTGGAGTACTTGCAGAAGGCTAAGCGGCTTAATCCACATCAAGCCAGTCGGACCCGATTCTTTACCCATTTAACCTTTACCATAACCTACTGTCCAGGGTCAAAGAACACTATGGCAGATACCTTTTCCCAGAGATATGAGGTGAAGACCATCCCTGAGGCGGACAAACCAATTCTACCACCTTCTAACAGCGCAGTTCATGTCCTGGGTGTGGCGCGACTTCTTCCAAAAGCTGGGGTCATTGGTAAGCCTCACCTCTGGATACCATCCTGAGTCAGACGGGCAGGCGGAGAGAACCATTTAGGGTCTGGGGAGGTTCTTCCAAGCACAGTGCCAACACCGACAACAGAATTGAGCGAAGTTCCTACCCTTGGCGGAGTATGCTTAGAACTCCCTCCCCTGTGCTTGTAAGAGCCGAGCCAGACCAAAGTCCCAGCAGCGGATGCCTGGTTCAGAGGGACGGAAAAGGTGTGTACCAACTAGCAGCTCCGTAGAGCCCTCCGCCGTCAGAAGACAGAGGCAGACGAGCGACGTCAGGGGGGCTGCTGTCATGCCATGCCTTCAACGGTCTGCATCTCTGCAATTCCGTGGAACTTGCCTGCTCCCGCAATTACCACTAATCAGCTCCGCCCGTTTGCAATTTACCTATTATTATCAGTAACCACATAAAAGCCCAGACTTTGCATCACTAAGGTGAACTCAAAGCACTTGTTAAGCGTAGGGTTTTGCCGTAGCATTTTGCATCTATTTCAGTAACCATTTGTTAAGCAGACTTTGTTTTGATTCACATTGGGGAATTGCAATTCCCCATTTGTTATATTTTTCAAGTGACCTTTGTAGCCTTACTGGAAAGGTCATAAACAGTAACTCTGCATTTAGATCCTGCCTACCCTTTTCCCTGTTGTCCGTGCACATACTAGCTTGCACTGGAAAACCATTACACCTGGACAACTAAACAACACTGTTCTATTTGAAAACAAGGCAACATTGTCACCAATATCCCCCGCCACGATACGAGTAGTCACGGGGTAATGAGGAAAACTTGTCCCCATTAAACATACATACACCAAGTTCAGAGACAAGGGCCATAACTCTGTAAAAAAAAAATTCTCGGAATCAATTGTTGAACTCATGCAATAGGGTCATTAGCACTGGCCACACACAAAATTTCACCCATGAAGGTGCAATAGTTGTCTAGAAAACTTGTCCCCATTGCAAATCCCATACACCAAGTCCTTGAACAGAAACAAGGACCATAACCGTAAAAATATATTTCTCGGAATCAACTGTCACACTCATTCAAAGGGATCCTTAGTACTGGTCACCCACAGAATTTCATCCACGTAGGTGCAATAGTTGCCGAGAGAACTTGTCCCCATTGCAACACCCAAACACTTAAGTCCACGAACAGAATCAAGGGCCATGACTATGTAAAAATGAATGTCCCGGAATCAGCTGTCGAATTTATTCAGTAGGGTCATCAATACTGGCCACATACAAAATTTCATTCACGTAGGTGTAATAGTTTCTGAGAAAACTTGTCCCCATTGAACCCGGACAGACGGACGGACAAGCGCCATTACAATATCCCCCAATCCCTTTGTGGCGGGGGATAATTAAGAGTTCAAAGACAAAGTAAATAGCAAGAGGCCAAACCTGTGGTGCGTTAAAAAGTAGTTAAATGACAAAAAATCACAAAAGTAAACGCATGCTTTCAGCAGCATAAGGGACTGGCTCTAATGGAAAACACGCTCTGCTTGGCTGTGGGACAGAGTTTTGGGAAACTACCACAATACCCCACCTCCATTGTTTCACCTTCTATCCTACAGAGGCTTCGGATGATCCTATCAAGGCTGCTGCTTGTCCGTTTTTGACCTCCAGATCAGGAAGGAATAGGGTACAAGGAAGCTTAAAGCAAAAATCACTGTCTTCCACAGTCCCTATTCAACCACTGCAAAACAACATGCTAGGGAAATGTTTTTCCATGTTAAATGAGATTAAACATGGCTCCTGCCTCATTTCTCTTCTTTTCGTTTTGTTTTGTGCTTTTTACAGAAGTACTGTCACAAAGATGCTTCCACAGGAGGGCAGATGCTTGACATACAACTGCAAATTAGCACATGGTGAAGGGAAATCCCAGCAGTATGGAGAGCAGAAATTACAGGACAGCTATGGTGGGTGAATCTATCCTCTGCTTGCTCCTTATCTGTAAGCATATCACTGTCTTGTATTAACCTTTAGAAAAGTAATCTTTAGAAAGTTTTTTTATGTTAGATGTTTAATTAGTTCAGAAAACCAGTCGCAAGCTTTACTCAGCCTTTCACTACACCTCTGACCTCTCTATCGCCCCCAACTGGTTGGAACTGCAGCACAGTGGTGGAGTCCAATTTCAATGTCCTGTGGATAGAATAGAAATGAAAAAATTACTGTTTATCACAGTGTGTGAAATTCATCAGGAAAGTTTCAGGTTTACACAGGCAATACGGAGCTCACAGTCTATGTCGGATGCAAGATACGCACTTCACTTTGGTCTGAGAATAAGGTCACAGATGTGCTTCATGCAGTTTCAGTGCTACATTATTAAGATATTCATTGTTAGGGATGATATTATGGCTGATTGAACTGCCTTCAATTATTATCCAGGCTGTCTGATGCATGGCGATCGTTTGAAGTAACAGATGAAAGGGACTTGCTTTATTTAAATCAAACCTGGCTGCCTCTCCTTGGATCCCTCCCAGATGAGGAGTTTTATTGGTTGTTAGTTACACTGGCGTGGCTATAAGAAGCTCTTCAGTGATGACAGTTCAGCTTTGTGGTCTGAAAGGGTGAGGACCACGGCATTGTTGACTATTCAATGTTGTAACGGCCAAAAACAGCCCACAGAAGCAGGGGTAACAAGCTAATGCCAAGGAGGTCAAGGCTGAGAATGAATGTTTGCTAGAAAATGTATTAAACTGTAGTGGTTTATTATTTTTATCATCACAATCCACCGCCAAGCCCTCTGCGACCAGTCCGTCCCCACCCAATATTTGGAAATAAGACTAGAGAGGGATAAGTGAGCAAGCTCTCAGGACTGACTGCTAATTAGCTACTTGGCTCACTAGCCCTGACATTCCACAAACTACACGTTATTGCCTCCTTGCTGGCTGACCAGCAACTCCTGCCAACTTTTAGTTGATTATTTGCTTTATTTTTATCCGTCCGCGACCCCTGAGTTTCCAAAAGGCTTTGTCACAGACTGTTAACAAAAATGTAAAAACCAGTATAATGTGCTGTGATAAGATGTGTCTGCACAATTTGTAATGAGAGAGAGAAAGGGGGCGGGGACTGTTCTTTTGAAGTGACTGAGGCCATCTGGTCGACCCGTCCAAGCCATAGTCACAGAAATGCCATTTGTACTAAGGGAATCCGGCATGTTAATGTGTCCTCAGGTGGGAATTGCTGATGTTCTACCCTTAAGTAAGGCATTTAGCCTGAATTAAATGGGCTGGATGTAAGTGGCAGTCCTGAATACTCTTTCAGTGGCTCAAGGGAGAAAAATCTGCTGAATCAGGGCAACTTCAAAAACATTCAAGATGTTAGTTAATTTGTTTTTGAAAAAGCCTTACAAATGCAGCAGCCTTTGCAGGTATATTCTCAAAAATCGCAATGCACTCGGACTGAACCTACTGCATTGCAAAGATATTGATATGCTATTGCTTACATTTGTTGTGTTTTGCTGGTGTCTTGTTCGTGCATTTGCTTTGTTTCCGGTAATGTGGTGTTTGTTCATTTCAGTAGTCCCTGTCTGGTCTGCCAGCCTGACTCCACCTCTCTAGTCCATGTTCCATTTCATGTTTTTGTTATCTCCTAGTCTTGTGTTTCATCACCGCATTCGGGAGTGGCTTTTGGTATTTCCTCACTTCCTTCGCAGCTGTTCTATATTCGGGCTGCTCTAAGCTTGACTGATTGATTTATCTTATTGGTACTAATTACTAACCGCTTGACTTACAATGCATGGGAGGGTGTTTTATTAGATAGGCCCTTCCTAACCACTTCTAAATTACTTAGGGCATTGACTGGTTTAAGTTCCTACGTTCGCTATTTCTAGATCTCTGCGCTATTCTGTTCAAAGTTTGACTTCACTTTCCCTTAATCTAGCATTGGTACTCCTATGCTGAACACGCTCAGTACTCTTAATGAGCTCGTCATTTGTTAATTGCTCATTCTTTGTCTCCTCATGTACAGCCCAGTGGTTCCTTGTTCCCATTGTCACGCCCCCTTGCCTTTTTCGGGGAGAGGCTGGAGGAGTTGTCATAAGCCATGTTGTCAAGAGCCTTGTGTACCATGTCTTCATGAGCGTTGTTTACCATGACCTGTTGTCTCCATTAACCTGTTTGTGCCCTGTTTTTATTGTTTTTGTAAATAAATATTCAGTGTGTAGTTTTCATCTAACGCCTGGCGTCTTCCATGCCGAAGCAGCATTACTGTAAATGAGCAGACACTGCAAAGGCAGAAACCTCATAAATAATATATACATAAATTAATGAATAAATGGATAAAATTCACCTGAAAAATTAGCCGAACGGGCAAGTACTAAGTTGTATGATTTTTTTTCTTTTCCTCAAGATGTCATTGTTACTGGAATTTATTGCAATGTGATTATCATTTTCACTGCCCTGTTATATCACAGCTTAGAAATACAGTTGATGGGCCAAATATGTAAGCAGTTTTCACAAAGAATGAAAAGCAGATTTTATTCAATAACCATCATGTTCACCATGTATAATTGCCAATTCATCAGTCAGTCGCTGTCTACTGAGCCAGGAGAAATGCTTCATTTATACTGAGGTCTGTCTGGCATTGGAGTGTTTCAGATAATAACTGCTATTTCTCTCACTGTCTTTATGGCAGAGACACAAGAATGGCGGTTAAGTAATTTTTGTTATTTCACCACAGTATTTTTCCACCCTCCTGTGAATTCCATTATATTGGATTTCTGTTTATATGTTGCCTCCTTCTAACAGAAAAAATGCAATTATATCATAAAAGACATATGAAAACTATCAGCTGTTAAAAATGAATCTTTAACACCCATTGCCATGCAGTCATAACAAAAATATTCTAATTCCCTCTTATGGCTCAGAGCAAAACATATTCCTGGGAAAGAGGTGAAAATATGTGCTGACTTTGGCAGAATAAATTCAATATATGAAATGACTAAATCACTCGTAACCATCTGGTATAAAGCCCCCAGAGAAAAGTGTGTGTAGGCGCGCACGCCTGTGTGTTTGGGTGTGTGCGTATGCGTGTGTGTGAGTGCATGCATGTGTTTCAGTGTGTGTATTTGTGTGTATACACTGTGCGCAAATTTGTGTGCACAGTATGTGTGTCTGCGTGCGTATTTGTGTATATAGTGTACTGAATGTGTGTTAGCATGAGATCCTGCGAGCACATTTTTGTGACTGTGTGCAAGCCTGTGCATGTGGGTTCAGTTCCATAAACAGTTGCTAGGGGGCGCCATGTGGACACTCTTCTGTGTGTCTCTTTGACGGCCGGGCTGGGCCAGTCACATGGGCTGCTCGTGCGAGTTTAAAAGTGCTTTAGTTTCCTCGGTCAGTGCAGAGCCAGCCACTGGAGGAGGCGCAGCTCGCTCTGATCAGCCGCTGCACGTGCGACTTACCGGCTGGATCTCTCTCTCTCTGACACGCACAAAATCACGCATAGACTCGCTCGTGCACAAACGCACACACACTGCTACCCACTGCACTGAGGACGCAACGAAAGTGGAGTGCCCCAAAGCTTAAGTGAGTACCAGGGATATCACTCTATTTTACTAGAGGAAGGTTATGCTGAATCTCAGTCCTTTTTTGTGTGTGTCTCTGGGCAGTATGCGGTGAGAGAGCTTTGCAGTTTTGTGTTTTCATGCGCCTTTTGTTTGTCAATTATTTGCTGCATTTATGACACAATATCCATCCTTTCAGTTCTATCAGTTTTCCCTACCAGGATGCCAAACACTCTAGCGGATGCTAATGATTTATCTGGCGTAATGCACATGGCTTGTGGAAGATGCACTCTGCTGAAGTGCTTCAAAGATGTGATTCATGGCTTTCTGGGAGCGAGACAGAGTGGTCACTCGCTGAGAAAGAGAGGAGGAGAACAGAGAGAGAAGAGCGAGAGAGAGGGGAGAGACAGGAGTGAGAATGGGAGGAATGCATTGAAAGGAGCTGAAACAAGCCAGACAATTACCTTAAGATTCTGTTATCTGTGTTTTCTAAAAGCCCTGCCCTGAAGTTGGGGGTCAGGGAGAGAGTGACCCTGTGTCAACACCCCTGCGCGGAGCCCATTATCAGGGGCCAATTAATTAGTTTCAGCGGAAATTCCCCGTTCCATCTTCCAGCTTCTCCCTCCTTGGTGTCTGCCGTCTCTCTTTATTGTGGTGATGCTGCCCATCTCTCTGTCTCTGTGGCTGTTCACTGCTCTCTGTGTGATGCTCTAAAGGCCCATTCACACCAATCACGAATTTCCGAGCTGATTATTCGCATGGATTTTTTTAGGAGTTATTTCCATGGGTTCTAATGTAAGCTGCACACCGAAGCGGAATTTCCGTGCAGCAGAAAAAACGTCCACACGGACTTCCAAATCCTCCTGCGAAACTGCACTTTTAGCCAATGAAATGATTTGATCATTCAAAATCATTCGTACCTTTTGATGAGCTAGATAGCTTGTATTCAGTTAACATTCAAATTTAATGTGACATCTTATAGCTGTATGCAGTTAGTTTTCTTTTTCATAATAGTTAGAGATCGAGCTAATCATAGTTGTTTTTTTTTTAGATTAACGTTTTTGTATTTTGAATATTTGTGCTCCAAATCGCGAAGCTGTGCGTTGCTGTGGTGCAAATTATGATGCAGCTTCGTCTGGGTTGGACACGTTAAGTTTACTGAAACAGCCCCAGGTCCGGATATTGATAAGGAAAACGCTCGTTGGCTACGTCAGTGCAAAGTAGACTGAGAGGCTAATGTTATCTTTCAGATACAGACAAACAAAGTCTTCATCGCTGCTGCTGCTATCACGGTTCATTTAGGTTAAATTATAACTCACAGATTTTGGGTGTCTGTTGTGCGAAATTGGAACACAACAACGCAAAATTTTGCACCGAGTTTGGTGTGAATGGTTTCACGCGGAATTTTCGTGCTGCGAATATTTTGCAAATCCATGCCGCTTTTTCGCTCTGCCCTGGTGTGAATGCACTGCAAAAAGTGATTTTCAAGAAAGGGAAATTTACTCATTTTAAGACTTAAAACACCGATTTCTATCACCATTTTCTTAGTAAGACAAGACATTTTTTCTTGATTAGAGGTTAAATTCACTATCTTGCCAATGGGGTCAGTAAATTTCACTTGACAAGTGAAATTTACTGACCCCATTGGAAAGGTAGTCAAAATTACTTAAAAACAAGGACAAATTTCTTGTCTTACTAAGATAATGGTGAAAGAAATAAGTGTTTTAAGTCTTAAAATAAGTAAATTTCCACTTCTTGAAAATCACTTTTTGCAGTGTGGGCCTTAAGGCTGAGTTTTAGGGAGAGACTGATGTCCATATTTACACCCCTGCTGTGCTGTTTTAATCTCCTCACTTCCTGGTTTGAGGTCAGGTGGATCTTTGCTCATCTCATAATGTAAATACTAACATCAAACGGGAGTGATGGCTGTTGTCTTTCACTGATTGCAGGTTTGAGTAAAATGCAGGAAGGTTATGTCTCAAAAGGTTTAGGACAGTTCCTCCGTAAACAATAGCTTTTATTTTATTAAAATAAAAACTTTTTTATTTTTATTTTATTTGCCCTACAATAAAAATGACCCAGTAGAATCACAGGTTTGATGACTTTTGTACTGACAGAAATATTTATTCGCAGTATGCAGACTCCTGCTCAATATGTGGTGAATTTGGTGATGTGATGTTTGTCCTGCGGTGCCGGCTGATCACACGCTGTCGGATTAAAGAGACTGAATGTGTGAACTCCTGAGTTTCTCTCTCCGTCCGGGCTGTAAAGATCTAATATTTCTTTTTGTGTCCAAACGAAGAACAGTTCTTTTCAGAGGTGCGACTGAATCCTGTAGTTATCCAGTCCTTCCACCTCGCACATTAGTCTGCAATGTTTTTGATTTAAACAGAAGAGAGGTAAAATAAAGCAGCACAATATTTCTTTTAACATACTTACCTCTTGTATAAACAGGCTGAAACAGATGTGAGAATATCGGCTGATCACAGAGAAACAATTGGAGTGAAGTTCCCCTCCCTGACATGTACAAATTCTATGGTCACACTTTCAATGAAGTTTTTTTTTTTATAAACTTTTATTTACACAGGTTATCTCATTGAGACAAATTATCTCATTTTCAAGGGAGACCTGTTTACACAGACACAGGACAACTCCAGTACAAAAGTGTTACTCATAAAGGCTTTATACAGCATGTATAATGCCTTCATAAATGATAATGTCTTTTTAAATCATACTTAAGCAAATGTAATTTTTGTAAACAGTGTAATAACACTTCCTTATTCAGCATGTGATGCCAGATGTGATATAACTGACAATGTCACTCAGCTAGTGACTAAATACTATAAATGGTGACATTTTCAGCGAAGTGAAGTGGCATCACATCCTGAATAAGGATGTGTTATTTCAACCTTTACAAAGCATGACATTTGCTTCTGTATGATTTTTGAAGACATTATGCCTCATTAATAAAGGCATTATAAATGCTGTATAAAGCCTTTATGAGCAACACCATCTAAAGTGTGACTAATTCTACAAACTGGAAGCTGGTGTGTGAGAGTCAGGATCACTTTTCCTCTCTTCAAAACGTTTGAACTGAACAAGCAGGCAGTGAATCACGATCTACAAACACACCACAGATGTCCTTCGTTTCGTTTGTTTGATTACTTTCAGTGGGACATTTGCTTCTTTAAAGAGGTTTTGTCAGTTTGTCCCTTTAGAAAACTCATTAAAGCTGTTCAAAACTTCAGGGAAATTGTCATTGAAATATCTACTTACTTTTATTACTGAAAATCACATCCGTGCATCCATAATTTTTGCAATAAAAATGATTACATATAACACTGACATGGAAATATAAATGACAAAATATAAATAGAATTAATTTATAATTACATATATTAAGGCAAGCTATACTCGTATCTCTTTGGGATCCCCTTATACACCATGCAAATAGGATGGCAGTGAATAAATATGAATGGTTTTTCGGGCAGCCAAATTACTGGATTAATGATTCCCATTAAACAAATGCATTACATGATTGCTTTAATCTGTTTTGATTTATCTGTTCCACAGTTTAAATGTTTTTTTCGTAGTATATGAAGAAATGCTTTTTCAAACCAACCACTAAGGTTTAATGCATCTTCATTAAATGATTCCATGTTTTTTTTTACACATCTCATTTTAATTTGAACATTGATTGTGAAAAATGCAGCAGTAAGTGCGGTGAGTGGTGAGGCCTGTACACTCACAAGGACATTAGTGAGGAAACTGTGTTTACATCCCACTCTTTACATCAGTTTTGTTTCACTCAGTCATGAGATTTATTTGGGATTAACACAGTGCTAACTGCTGGGTGTTTTTCATACAGTAGTAAAATATTCAGAGCTAAACCAAGTCTGACAAAGTCTAGCATCAAATTTGTCATAACAGAGTCCATTTTTTATGTTACTGTTTACATTACTGGCATTAAGCTAATAATCTTATTCTTTTGAGGACATTCCTGCCAGAATGGGATGAAATAGACTCTGAACGTTTTACTGTGTCGTGCAGCTATGGCTGTTGAGGATTACGCGATCGACTGCTGGCTCCCACTGACCCGAGGCGCCTCCATTTTGGCGGAAAACCTGCCAGAGGAAGCCCCGCCCTCCTGATGATGCTGGCCTCTGAGTCAGAGATCAATACCGCACTATGTGGTCCATCAATACCCTGAGCTTTTCCAGGGTCAGTAACATGACTCCCCCTAAAGAGTGATGTCATTAACAGCATGACAGTCATAACAGGAAAAATTGCTGCGTCATGATTGTATTGAGCTTTTCTCACAATATTTGATTGGTGTTGTTTACATTCATCATTGTCTTCGGTTCACTGAAGCTAAAACACAATTGAATATGCAGAGGATTTAAAAATGCGTTTTATGTTCAGTTAGGGCAGTTTGACTCTTCCTCTGACTGAGCATCTTCTTTCAGTAATAGATCTTATTAGCATTCTGCTGTGACCAAAGGAGGATGTCTCACTAACCGGTTGATCAAAGTGTTAAGAAAAGGAGCAACCAAACTCTGTAGAGCCTTTGAATGTGAGGTTTATAGGGCTTCTCTTTATCCAAGACTGTTCTAGATGTGTGTCTTTGCTTTCTAACCCCTAAGGTCACTGTTACAAGGCATGCTGAACTTTAGAGAACTCTACTGAACAAAACTCAATAAGCTTGGAATATGAATGATGTAAAACCAAATATGAATGCTCTGTCAGCGGGTGATGTACAGCTCTTGGCCCAAATTTCACGCCCGTCTCCGTGTTTGCTCATTTCACCCCAAAGAGATGTGAATTTGAATCTAAATACAGGAACGAAGTTCAAATTTTAATTAAACATGTGTGATGACAGTTATGGCAGTACTGTCACCAGTGCCCTGCTCCTTGGATATTGAGTCATTCTCAGTCGTGAAAAGCGCAATGCAAATGAAAATGAATTGAATTGAAATTGAATTGAAACTGCGAATGGTCTGAGGCAAGCATATCTTCTTCGTTTGGCTATATTGGCTATCTCAACAGGTGTGTTCTGAGAATTTTGTATTACATCATCTTTGGAATAGTTATCACATAGAATGTTGATTGAGAAGGCTGTATACATTTCTACCTTCCTTTTACTGTTTTAACTGCTGTTCCTTAAACACTAATCGATGTGGGATTTTACGTTTCCATTAAAGGGGTACAGGAAATGAATAAATACTGAAGCGACAGGGCCTCTTCGAATGGCTTTCTGCTCCCTTGCCTGTGCTCTGGAAATCACATTAAGAAACCAAAGTGCTGCATTTTATTTAATCTAGGACTCCAGATTATGAGCAGTGTTTTAGTTGATAGCGTGAGTGCTAACACATTAGTGAGAGCGTATGAGATGGGTGCTGAGAGATAAAGGGTCCTCTCACACCCTTTAATCCAACATACTTAAATTTTTGGCCCCATTAATTTCAAATTCCCTTATCCAGAACTGGCCTCCCGCAGGGAATTAATAGAAAGTCTGAGTTTTTTACTCCGTTGAGCATGGTAGGCTACTGAAGTGTGTTGACAAGTTCTCTAAGGTCTTATTCAAATACTGCTATAACTTTGTAAGTACAGTGCATGAATCATTCGACTGAAGAGGACAACAACAGCTAAAAAACAGCATTGTTTTAAAGCAAATACTGGCCGCAGTTCAACTCAAGGAGGTTGTTGCAATGTACGTAAGTGGTCATGTGATCCCTGAAGCAAAACATACACAAAGGCTGATCGCAGCATAGTGAAAATGGGGAAATTTTGTGCTGATGTTGGTTGCACCGATAATGATGCCATTCAATCATTCGGAAAATACGGCAAAATAAGTTTCCCTCTATTTCCACAAAATAATGTAGCATAAATAATGGACCTGAAGAACTGGGGTTCAATATCCGTTTATCTACGTGTCTGTTCAGAGCAAGGAAATAATTTTTTTTTGTATAAATAAATAATAATTAATAGATGCATTCCCATCCCATCAAAGCTCTCTTCCTGTGTTACTCCGGTGATCATGTGACTTACACTATGGTTGCTGCATCCAATGCAACGCTTCCATTTTGTATTTATGTGCACTGACTGTCTACTGGTATATGACGGATCATCATAATTGTGCTCGGTACTCAGTGGGTTCCTGTACAAGCAATAATACTGACTTATGGCTGTAGTTTCAGTAGCAACCCCTTGATTTGGTCAAACACACTTTGCCACATTAGCTCTGTTTACATGGTTATTAATATGCTGTTCAGTGTAAGAGGCAGGGCATTTCAATTGAATTAAATACTTTTAGTCGATGCAGTTTACCACATTGAACTCCCAGTAATGAAGCCAATTCAACGGAAGTTAGATACCAATATCATTAAGTGCTGCACTGTTGACAACCAACCTTCTTTAAGTGATGGTAACGTAACCAAATCTATGCATTGACTTGTTTTGCAACATGCTATTTGGAGTAGAATCTGAAGAACAGATTCAAGGAGATTACTGTTCTCATGACAAAAGTAATGGCACCAGACATATATACACAGTGTCTAAAATATCATATGTGATTAACATATGGTCAATGATTTAAATATACTGGTTTACATATAAAATCCCTTCTCTGGATTTCAGCTTGCCCAAGTTTCTCAAAATACTGCATATTTATCCCTCTAACAGCTTCATGCATTATTTATTGTTAATATCTTGTTAAGACATCTCTGTACACATTAAACTGGCCCGTGGTTTGTTTGCTCTTTTTAGTGTTGTATATTTTAAAATTTTGCCGCATTTAAAAGTGTTTTATATTTCTCAACAGCAGTAAAATTGAGCCATTGCTCTATAAATGTTTATTTAATTCCATTTTTTACAATTACTTTAGCGATGCAAATGTGGTATTTGCTAAAAGTGGACAAATATAACTATTCATGGCAAAAGGAGATTTAAAAGCAGCTCAGACACAAAAACAAATTAATTTGAGATTTTTCTGATGTGTTTGACAATTATTGGTTCTGTAAAAGGCTATGATGTAGATTTTACAGATTTTATTATATCATTCCAACATACATATGTCTGGTCATATTGTGATGCTACCTGACCAAACATCAATACTGGATGAAAAAGGAGACTTTTGGCATACTTATTTGATGTTCAGGTTTGGGTTAAGGTTAAGGGATAGGGGGCAGGGTTTGTATTAGTACACTGCAAATTTCGGATGCCAATAGTCTGCTTTTTCGTCCTTTCTTAACCTTTGGTCCGGTAGTGTCACTATATGATGAATCAGGATGAAAATAGTCTTATTGTTCATGTATTCGCAAAAATGCAAGTAGCACCTTAGTTGAGAATCAAACTTTTATAAATTATATTGCAATTTGCATAAATATTTTTAAATATTCAAAGAGTTCACCTTTGATGAGACCACAACAGGCACTCTTCCTAAATCCCACTTCCGCTGACCTTTGATTGGACCGAACCCTCCATTGAGCTCAGCCATTTTGACCTCTCCACAGACAGACGGACAGAAAAAATTAAAAAAACTTGACTAAGTACTCAAAACCACTTCTGTGGTAGTTCCTGCTTACATCACATTTTTCTAAGATGACATGCATGCGCGTGCACACACAGACTATCAAAGTGAAAACAATACCAGCTGACACGGTCATGGTAGGTAAAAATTTAGTGTCTGGCTTTGTTTCTCAGTGAGTTGGCTGGAAAAGTATAATTGCTTGGCCCGTGTTGATAATCAGCTTAATGAGTTTCATATCAGGTTAAATGCTCCAACAATGACTGTTGTGCTTTAAAAAGATGAAAGTTTTTTCTAATTTTCAAGTATTCTGAGATTTTTCCATGTGCGATCAGCCCCTGCTTCCTCCTCTCAGATGTACCTAAGTTATTGCTGTTGATCGCTTGATCGGGATTGGATGAGATGAATCACTGTCCTTATATGGTCTGTATTATTGTTTGGAAAGTTTAGTGCAGTGCCAACTGCATGTCATGAACTGATGCTCTAGTTCGGCATGCTCTCTTCCGACTGTTGATGATTTAAACTAATTATGTGCATTATCTAGGGGGGACAATGAACATTTAATGATGCCTCATACTTAAACCATGGAATTTAAGGCATTTTTATATACCATAACAAGCCAATTACTTACTGACTGCAAGGTAATTTTATGAAATAATATTATATAATTATATAATAGCGCTATAAGTTAACACCGCCCTCTCTATTTTAATGTGAATATAAAAAGGTATTACTGGACATTGCTGATATGATGGCTATTGCTTAATGAAAATATTACACTGATCCTCTCCCGTGCTACTGCTCAGGTTTAAAATTAAATGTAGAGATGAGATAATACATTTTAATTTACTGTATCAGTAAAGGCTTTTAACTTGCCTTTTTCCCAGCAATTCAGTGTGTTTCTTTGCTCGTAGCGTAATTGAAATGTCCAGCTGTCTGCTGTGTGCTGTGGGGCTGTGGATGTCTCCGGAAGCGAACCCCTCGGGCCTGACCTCGCAGTGTTTTCTCCATCAGGGTGTACTCAGGAAACAGGGGCTCCCGAGTGTTTCCCCTGCTTTAGAGGACCATTGGGGGACTCCAGAATCTCTTAGGCTCCTCTGTGATTAATAACACCACACTGGTTGCGTTACGGCCGAGCTGCATCATCTATCTATTTTCACTGATGTTTTTCCCGTGTGGGATTCACTCCACTACGGCAAGACTTTCTATAATTCATTGCCTTTAAATAAAATGATTCTACATGCGAGATTAACCCAAACTGTGCTGTTCTTTTACACTCTTTGGGGTGTTTTTCTTATGTTGATATATTCAGTTGTGCTCAAAAGTTTGCGTACCCTAGCTGAATTTAAGACACATTGCCATTTATTTTGAAAATATGACTCATGCTAAAAACTAGTTTTTTATTCAGGAATAGTGATCGTGTGAAGTCACTTCACATATAGGTGTTTGGCTCCTTTTTAAATCATAATTACTGAAATCACCCAAAAGGCCCTGATCATAGGTTTGCATACCCTTGAATGTTTGACCTTGCTATATACACAGAAGGTAACACACACAGCTTTAAATGGCTATTGAGGCTTCCACACCTGTGGCTTTTTAAATTGCATCTAGTGTCAGTGTAGAGTCATTGAGTTTGTTAGCTCCTGGGTGGATGCACTGATCTGGCTAGACACTGAGCCTTGGGGAGCGGAGTAGAATTGTCTAAGCACCTAAGTAACAAGGTAGTATAACTTTTTAAAAATGGGAAAGGATTTAAAAAGATATGAAAATATCTTATATAAAAGACTTGAAAATGCCAGTCAGTACCGTTCATTCCGTGATTTAGAGGTGGAAATTCGGGGATGTGTTGATACCAAGCCAAGGTCAGGCAGGAGAAAGATTTCAGCCCAAACGGCCATAAGAATTTTTTGGGACTGAAAGAAAAATCCAAAAGCCACCTTGAGAGAAATACAGGATGCTCGGGGAAAAGATGGTGTGGTGGTTACAAGGAGCACAATATGGAGGCACTCAAACAACAATGAGCTGCACGGTCGAGGTGCAAGGGGGAAGCCATTATTGTGCCAACCCCGCAAAAAAGCCCACCTAAAATATGCCAGACAGAACCTTGACACACCTATCAACTATAATAGACCAAAAATAGAACTGTATGGTCACAACCATAAGCACTATGTTCGGACAGCAGTCAACAAGGCCCATGCTGAAAACTATTCCCACTGTAAAGCATGGTGGTGGCTCTCTGATGTTTTGGGGGTGTGTGAGCTTTAGAGGCTCAGGAAATCTTGTGAAAATTTATGGCCAGAAGAATGTATTTTGCTATCGGAAAATACTGGCACACAATTTGCATTCTTTAGCACAAAAGCTGTGCATGGGCACATTTGGGCTTTCCACCGTGACAATGATCCAAAGCACAAGGCAAAGTTGACCCTGCAATGGTTACAGAAGAGAAAGGTGAAGGTTCTGGAGTGCCCATCACAGTCTCCTGACCTCAATATCATCAAGCCAGTTTGGGGAGAACTCAAACGTGCAGTTCATGCAAGACGACCAAAGAATTTGCAGGAGCTGGAGGCATTTTGCAAGGAAGAATGCGCAGTTATACCACCTGAGAGAATTAGGGGCCTCATCGACAACTATCACAAAAGACTGCACACTGTTATTGATGCTAAAAGAGGGCAATACGCAGCATTAAGAACTAAGGGTATGCACACTTTTCAACAGGGTTCACATGCCCGGCACTTGTGGATTGAAATTACTTTAACGACTTTGCAAGTTTGACCATTTATTTTGACTTTTTGTTTCTAGCCCGGCCTTTCGGTTTGTCTGGTGATCAGGTTTCTTATTTGAGCAGTGATTCGTTCTGCTCGATTCTGATTTTTATCAGATCCCACTGGGTTGTTTGCTGTTTGTATTTTCTGCTTAACTCATCCTTTTTTGACAGATTCATGCCTGAGACCTCCAAGTGTGACTGCTCTGTGGATTGTTAGACTCTGACTCAATTTCTTGTTTGTCTGAGTCCTTGCCATATAGTGCCCTTAGCTACTTAAAGGGAATGCGGCTGGATGACAGGTCCTACAGCAGAGAGGCCATGAAAATGAACTATTAAATCTCATTTGGAGGGACTTTTCGCCTCAGCCTGCAGATGAGATTTCCAGAACTTTTGTGTTTATCGCCACCCTTACCCCTCAAGGACTAGTTGGATTGGCTGGTTTTGGCAGATATTAACAGGAGTTCCTCATTGGTCTGCAGTATCATTGTTCAATCCTCACCCATTTACCTTATCCTTTCTCTCTGATTTAGTCTCTCCTGGACTGGCTAACAGCCCTCTGTCACATTATGTCTTAATAATGGCAACATTATCTACAAATTTGCAAATGCAGACTGGGATCTTCAATGTTTCTTTCATCCTGATATTTCTAAAATAGATAATCCGGCATACACACAATGACCATGATGAGATAAGACCCATGCAGTTGCATACAAAATGCCAGAAAAATCTAATATTATGAAACAAAAAATCAATATATATTTAAAATTTTCCCTGCTAAATATACTAAACAACCCCATTGGATTGATTTGAATTAAACACGGGTCATGGACAATTGGCAAGAATGGGCTTGATTTGTCATCTGCGAAAAGGGGGTAAAAGGGCGAAATATATTTATTTTTTGGCTAACATTTACAAAGCAATGATGCTAAAATATGATGTCAAAATAACTAACAGGAAGTGGCCATACGCCTATTTTTACTTTTAAATGCGCGTATACTGATTGCTAAGATGCTGAAGCCTGCAACATAGTTGTTCAGCGCTGGAGGCGCAACTATTTGAATGAGAGTAAACAGTATGTGTTGACAACATGGTTTGTCAGACACTGCCTTTGGAAAACGTTATCCCCTCTGAACAGATGTAGATGCCAGCGGATATGGAGCTGCTATATTTGTGCAGGCAGTTATACTCTTCTATCACAAGATGGCACACCAAGATCAGTTATTGAATATTCACTAGCAAGCCAAGCTTGAACACAGTTTAGAATATGGACAAATTCAGTCCTGTCCCTGTTTCCCAGGAGTTCCATGAATTAAACTATTCAGCTATGGATAGTTTATATATATATATATATATATATATATATATATATATATATATATATATATATATAATTTTTTTTAACTTATGGCTAGCTGGCTAGCTGTTTTCCATTCTTGGTTCACCATAGTTATGATGATCACGGAGCTTGTTTGCCACATTGGTTAGTAAGAGTAACCGTTAGTCCTTGCTCATAATACTGCATGTGGTGATATTTTGCTCAACGTGGCTCTTTGTTTAAGAATTGATACCATATTCAACGAAATTGAATAATGGGGTTTTGTTTCTTTTAAAATGAAAACAGCTCAAGCACATCGGTAGACCCCCCCTGCTAACGTTCATTGCACCATTCTGTTCAACCTAGGGTGGCATATTGCCTGCTTTTACGGATAGTGCAATCTGTTCTGTTGAAATAAGGTATATTTCTGATATTACTGTGTTAGCGAGTGAGAATTGCTCCTTATAAGGTGTGTAAAGTGTTTATATATGGTTGCGAGCTCGGAATAGAATAGAGTAGAATAGAATAAATCTTAAATATCCACCATGGTGGAAATTTCTCTTTGGCTCACCAACACACTGTATGACAGCTGTACATCGAGACAACAACAGAGCATACAGCAGCAACACATAGACACAGCTCAGACACACAATTGAAGACATGGGATTAATACATAAGTTAAACTACAGCATGGAAAACAGCAGCCAAGTCAGGTTTACAAAAATCACTTATGAAGAATGCTAATAGCATTTGGTATAAAAGATTTCTTTAAAAAAAACTCCTTGCCACAGGAACTCTGGAAGTGGGAACTGCTAGATTTGTATTGCAGGGTGAATGTTCTAACCGTTAAAAAACAGTTCTTTTAATGAGCATGTGTGCTGGCTAGTGGGACCCTGAAGAAACATGGACAAAATTCTAAGCTTCATCATGTGGAAAAGGCATGTTTTGTGTTTGGAGAGGTTACTGGTGACCATTGATGACCAACTCCACCAATATTGATAAACTCATGCTAAATTCAACAAGAAAATCATTTATTCCTTTTGAATTTCATGCGCCAAAAGTTGATCCTTGTTCAATATGTGATTATTTTATGATTTGACAGTGCGGCATTTCGAGGGATCTGAGAGTTAAGGGGGCCACCAGGAGACCTGTCTTATTTGGCTCTGAAAGAAGAGATAATTTATAATTTCATGCTCAGATGAAGAATATGTGTGGCCAAGGAGTGTAGGTATAATGGTCAAGGAGTATATAATGTATAGTTTTAACCACTAGCGATTTTTCAATTGGCAGTATTATTATTAATTTTATTTTTTACAATTTCAATGCAGAATTTTCATGAAGATTTTTTATGTTTGCAGCCATTTTTCTCTACCAAAATCATGAAAGTAAACTGAAATATGATGGAATTCTAATCCCTACAAATGTCTTAACTCAGTTGAGCCATTTCCATCCTCTCTGTGAAGCTGCAATCTTTAATTATAAAGCCCTAAATAAGGCAACATATAACCAGGTTTGGCTTCTGCACAAAGGGGTTTCAGATTGACATACAGTGTCATGTACTGAGTGTTATTTTGCAATTCATGAAAAGAGAATAAGCTAGCATTAAAAATGGGATATTTTCCCATTCTAATGGGGATGGAGTGACATTTGGAGGGCATTACAGAGATTACCATCCCTACACTTGGAGCTGGTAATAAATATCCATCTCAGATTGTGGAGGAAGAACAAATGCAGTGAATTCAAAAACCTTCATTACCAGCCATCTGAGGCTTTAAACAGGAGAAAGAATGGGAAACAGTATTTTGTGCTGAAAAGGGGAATTGAAAAATTCAGTATGGAACCAGAAGGTGAGCTGTCAGGGACTAGATTTATCACTGTTCCCCAAATTTTACTGTCATCCAGCTTTATGTCCCATAAAATAATGTCAGGACACCGCAGTCTCATCTGCTCCAACCCTCTCTTCTCCTGTCTTTTCACAAGTGGAAACAACACTGTCAGATACAAACCTCACTCAGGAGTGAACCAATATGGAAATATATTTCGTCTTGGGATAAAACTTGCCATAGAATGGAGCTGCATTCATTCAGATCTGGTAGCACTAGTTTTGTAGGAGAGAAACAGGTTCGATAGACAAGCTCTCTCAGAAATAAAGGCACGGTGCAGGTACTTGTGTATTCCTTTGTGAACAGATGTCCCTAATGTGCCCTAAAAGAACAAAAATCTATTTGGGGAGTAATGAGTATCTTCCATGAGGAAAAAAGGTATAAATTAATTACATTGTGGCGGCTAGGGATACTATTTTATGTATCCATAAGACTAATGTTTTTACCCTTTCTGTGAGTGCTGAAACAGTTAGGCTTCACCTGGTATGCAGGTGGACATGACACTCAGGCAATTCCTGTTCCTATTTGCAGATAATTAGAACAGAGACTTGTTGACGTATTAAAATATAATATATTCCTGTCACTCAGCCGGTGCACTCAGTCTCCCAATCCCTGCGCCATAAATACTGGGGTTCATTTAGGTGCCAAAGCCAGCATAAAACATTTGGAGTTAAAATGAATTAGGGGCCTGTTTTAAATTCCCAATCATGCAAAGTGCTAAATAAAAACAGGAGTAATGCGATGCACTTTTAAAATGTGTGTTTATTCAATTGGAGCAGTCCAGAGTACACAAAACATTGAGGAGTATATATAAAATTATGGTGACAGCGACGAGGTGAAATGTAGTGTGGCAACAGAAAGCCGCAGTTCGATCTGAGGGAGAGGGAGAGAGAGAGAGAGAGGGAGAGAGAGAGAGAGAGAGAGAGAGAGAGAGAGAGAGAGATTCGCCTGCCCTTGAGGGCAGTGCTATGACTTCAGGAGATTGAATGATATCTCCATAGGTGATGCCAGAGCTCTGCTCCAATCCATTACCTGATGTTCCCCGCTTACCTCACTCAGCACATCCCTACAACTTGGGATCCGGTGGTAAAGTCGTTGGAACCTTGAGGGCCGTCCTGATCCATAAAAAAACAAATGAGGAAAGCTTCACTCGGTCCCCGCTCATCCTGCCTCAGTCTCGTCATCTGTGCAAGAGGTTCTCTTCATATGCCTCTGCAGTTTCTTCAGATTTAAGCTAACTGAAGAAAGTAATTTGAACGCATGGAAGATTGCACAGCGAATGGCCGAGGAGGCTTATCGTCATTGGCGGAGGTTTTTGTTGGTAATTGATCGCGCTTCCACAAAATACACTTCTTTACGGTCCGCCAAATTTATCTTATGAAAACAGTTTCAGTTCCATGCACATCCTGAATATAAGGCTTTTGATAATTAAACTGTGTTGGTAAAATGTATCTTTTCACCTGCTTCCCACCAAAATAAATTCTTTTACAACCGTTTCACTAATGTTAATGCCCAGAGGCAGAATAAAACTCTTCGGCACAAACATTTATAGCTTGTAAAATATTATGTTTAAGGTACTGGTTTATGGGTGAGATACAGCAAATCTAATATCACTGCAATAGTCTTTTCAATAGTTTAGGAAACTAAACTCAAGGGCACTTTCTGAGTAGAAAGAAAATTGAATGAATGCTTGCAAGTGTGACCCAATAACAGTTTTTCCCAAGCAGAGAGATCTGTACATTTCAGGTCAGGTTCATATTTTCAGTTCACTGTATGATAGTTTATTGGCAACGATATCAGTCACAGTGAATAAATGCAGTTTTACATCAGTGCTGAGCAGGGATGGACTGGGACAAAAAAATCAACCCTGGCATTTTTGGCCCAGACTGACCCCCTATGTAATCGGTTCATTGAAAACTGTATAAACCAATGGGATTTGTCAATGGGCAATGCTGATTGGCCAGTCAGCCAGTGAGGGGCTGACTGGCTACAAAGCACTACGCCACAGAGTGCTAAAAAAAACAGTCCACCTGCTCACCAGCCCATATTGGGCATTGGCCCACCGGCACAGTGTCCAGTTTGCCTGATGGCCAGTCCCCCTCTGATGCTAAGCATAATGTATTGATGGGTATGTATTGGGCTTATATGAACTGCTACAGCATGTGTGGGAGGAACTGTGGGATTTGTGAAGTTTTCTACAGGATTTATGGCAGCATCATGCCTCTCATCAGGCGCGTCATTAGACCTCAAAAGTCTGGGGCTAATATCCCTCCCTCTATTGAAAATAATTAGTCCTGGCTAATTCTAGATGGTTTTTCTTTATTGACACGTTTTCCAATTCAAGAATAATCAAGTGATAATTGAAGACATGGCTTCTCTCCCCCATGAGATCTAAAAGCGACAAAATCATAGGCTACATTCAGGACAGAAAAATAATATGACTATAATTAGGTCTAAGCACTGGCACTCGGAGACGGCATTTCAGAACTTATCAGCGAATGAAGGCAATTTCAGCGACAAGTACGTACACCTGTTTTTGCAGCACGGTCACTCAACTCATTGTAACAAACAGACAGCTGTCTGATTGGAAAATGTGAACGGATGAAACCGCGTACTAGTCACCAAAATTACCTTCATTTGCTGAAGAGTTCTGAAATGCCATTGAGTGCCGGTGCACAGGCCTAATTACAATCAAATTATTTTTCTGTACTGAATGTAGCCCATTATTTTGTTGCTTTTTGATCGCATGGGGGAGAGAAGCCATGTCTTCAATTGCCACTTGATTATTCTTGAATTGGAAAGCGTGTTAATGAAGGAAACCAATCTAGAATTAGTCAGGACTAATTATTCTCAATAAAGGGAGGGATATTAGCCCCGGAATTTTCAGCTCTAATGACGCGCCTGCCCCTCATTGACAGAAGGCTTGTCCTCGGAGGCACGATAACCTTGTGTCAGAATTATGTGAGACAAAGCCAAGACCCATGGAGGGAGTGATTTGGTTGTTATGGACTTGAATTTTGCTGCTCATTTCATGGACTGTAGGTTCCCATGTCGATAATCTGAACTTCTGGGTCAATAGTAGTTGAACTTATCCAAAAAGCTTCACTGGAGAATCGCTTTAATGATAGTGGAGGGAACTACAAGTTCAGATGACTTCCTCATCAGCTCTCCAGATAGCACCACACATTGAACTTCAGGGGCTTTTTTATGAAACTGTACCCAGATCTGCCAACATGACATTTTTGTAGGCTGTTTTGTAGACCTGAACCTAAACCATACTGTACCCAATTCGAGCGACTGCCAATATACACACACACACACACACACACACACACACACAAACAAAAAAAAAATCAATATGTTGCAATCAAGCCCCAATTCCAATGCTTTATGGGATAGTTTGGTGGCCAAGTCGCTTCCTGTCTCGCGCAGCTGCGAGAGAAAAGTTGCGTTAGCGTAAATGGTTACAGATACTTGGCCAATATGACACCGAGTGTGAAAGCCATATAAATTCTTCATGCATTCGGTACTTTTTCTTTGTTTGATTTTAGTGTTTATGTCGTTCGCAGTTTCTCAAGTTGAGTTGGATTGTTGTCATGCTGCTGTGCAAGCTGCACAACGGAAGTGTGGCAGTCCTGGACCTGACAGAAATGTTTTGCTTTTGTATTGGCGATCATGTGAATTCATCATCTCTCTCTCTCAAGTGCTTTTGCATTTGAGAAATCGCTCTTCTCTCTCTCTCTATCTCTCTATCTCTCTCTCTCTCGATCTCAGAAACAGTCTGTCTTTTGTAGACAACAGGAAGGCTGATGTCTTTCTTTAATATCTGAAAATTAAGAGTGAGACATTTTTTCAGCATTCAAAAGAAAAGCAGTGAACTTAATTAAGAATGGGCTGAACTATTTGTTTCATTTCCTGTCACTTCCTGCATTCATCCTCTCATGTTGTCCTTCAACCAATGTAGCTTAATGTGTGACCAATCAACTCCATTTTCTTTTATTATTTCCAACCAAATTACAACGAATGGAAAACAACATAAAAGAGGAAGAAAACAAGCAAAGAAAATTGGAACAAGCCATTACTCTTTCAGGAAATGAGGGAATTAGATTTGTCTGAGCAGAGTCAGACACATTCCATTAAAAAGAGACGTCAAATGTTTTTTCTGTTTTTTTTTCTGAATGCTTCTGTCGCAGCAATACACCAGATATACTGATGACCAAATTCACCAATCACTGCCCAATTTATATCTAATCCTATTGGACAGTGACTTCATTTCTTTAATTTTCCTGCTTTGTTCAGAAATTAACCCAGCGCTGTCATGAAAACAAATTTAATGGATCAGTCAGATGGAGGAATTATATGTGTCTTCAGTTTTCTCCTGAGAATGTGTGCAGTTTCTTGTTGGCAAGAGAACACTGCCAATTAAATAACTCTATCAGTGTGTGCAATATTCTGGTGGAAGATTATTAAAAATAGCTAAAATATACAATTAATCCTCTCAAACAGATTTTTAAAAAATGCGTGGGCACTCACGATACTACAGAAATATATAAATGTAAAAATATAGACAGAGTGGGTGGTGTGAGTTCTTTCTTGTCTTTATTGTTGAAAGTATGCTGTAAGGTTTTATTTTTACTGTGTTGTAGCTCTTTTACTTCGCAAAGGTTTTAATCCTTTAAGGTACAGCCATCACTCTCACAAAATGTGCTCTTTGGCTTGTATCCATAGAGCCTCTTGATGAAACCCTGCAGTATATCATAAATGTGAAAACTGCCTGAGAGCTCCATGATATAACTATTTTTCTTGACAAAAAAAAAAAACCGTTGAACTCTTTAAACTGCATGATGTAGGGAAGTGCGGTTAACTATTGCCCTGGTAGCGCTTGAGAAAGAGACTGTAAATATCAATGGCTTATTCTGTTGAGCTGAAAGATAAATACAAACAATTCTTGGACTCCTTTACAAGTCAGTGGAGTGGAGGTGATGGCGAGGCCGTTTCACTGGGGTAACACATGCAGCAACACATTTGAGAAAAGATATGAAATCAGCAGTTATTTCCTGTATTTCTCACGGTTTTCTACTAAGAATTTTCTCAGTGTTTTCCAATGCACTTTATCCATTTCCACTGTGAGAAAAATAGACACTGTGTTACAGTCCCTAACATTTCACACCAATGTTCCTAATTATTCTGAGAAAACAATGAATTTTCTGCAAGATAAGTGCAATCCTATGTTTGTATAGAGAGAGTAGGTAAACCTGTTCCCAGCCTATTGGCTCATTAGGCCAGGGCTTCACCCCGGTTTCAGTAGCTAAAAATGAGTAGGAGTATTACTGCTCCCCCTGGATGGGATGCTAGTTTATTGAAGGTTCCTCCTCCCAGCTCTTAGGTTTCCCTGACAATTTGCTGGTGCCCAATTATATGCCCAGGTGGAGTGAGGCACTGTGCTATTCGGCACTGTGATAGTAAAGTGTGTTGCCCAAGAACACATCAACAAGGCCATGACAAGGACTTGAACTCAAGACCACTGCGCTACCACATCCCCAATGTTTGTATTTCACCGAACTGGTGGCCACTTACTTAAACTACTTCTCGTTGTTGCTGAGGCGAAATCACAACTTGGGGGGGGGGACTTGCTTGCTTACAAGAGTATTGTAAATAAAAAAAAGTCTCGTGTCCACCTTCTTATCTCAAATCCACAAAACAGTCTGCAAGTATTTGGACAGAAATATAACAGAAAAATGACTGTTTATTGGCAGGTTTCGAATAATATGAAGGAAATAACCGCTAAGTCTCTTTAACCCCGTATTCTCTATTTTCAGATCCAGTGCTACAGACAAGCAGAAGGGAAAATAAAAAAAGTGTGACTGCTTAAATACTCACACATCACAGGGTCTACAACTCACAAGTGGCCATTTTAATTAACAAAATTGACTATAATACATGTAGCACAATATTTTATTGACCACAGACTAGATGTGACGTTGCGTTCAGGAACCACATGCAAGAGAGGGGAATCCAAAAAAACGTCTGCCTTTAATGAGATCCGGGTCAATGCAAAAAAACACAGGAATTGCCTAGCCACCAAACAAAATCCAAGAACAGAGTCGACGAGACAGGCAGGGGTCAGAACCAGATGAGCGAAGGTACATAAACGGTAGGCAAAAAGTCGTAGTAGGTGAACAAAGCAGTGGGTCATACACAGGGAATCCAAACACAGGAATCGTGGTCATACAAAAATAGGTTGAAATCCAGGAAGACAAAACAATACAAAAAAGGGCAATGGCAAGAATCGAAGTCAGACGAAACAGTCAAAGGAAAACAATACTCAATGGCATACACGGCGCTCTGCACAAAGAAATATTGATCAACGTTCTGACAAAGTCACAACAGCAGTGAGGACTCTTAAATAGATGGGGGGGGGGTCACATGCTACGCAGGGAACAGGTGAGCCGGATCAGACTAATTACAAAGGGAGGAACACATAAGGGAAACCCTAACCACGAAAATTGGCAAAAGCCACGACATGGACGAGAATCACACAGACAGCCTATGACATTTAAACAGCTCCGGTCAGGGAGTTCTAAGAGCACAGATAACGAGTGCAGGAGTGTAATTAAGCACGTGCGAGAGATCTCGCAGAACGCAGAGGGAGACAGGTACAGCTGAGCAAGAGGCGGAGACTAGAACAGGGCGATTGCTGAGAGGGAATTAGTACTAATTAGTAGCGGTGCAACTTTACAGATTTAACTAGAGTGCTCGTTAGTAAGTTAGTAATATATATAAATAGATTAGTTGGGTTAGTTGACTATGATATAAAATACACGTTAGTATTGTTAGTTATCAGAACAGTAAGACGAAGGAAGTAAACTAGAATTGAAGGAATATTATGAAACACCAGGAAACCATTGAAATCATCCAAAGCGAGTAAACACACAGACCGGGGAGACGGACTGAACCAACTGGAATACGAGACAGGGGAGACAAGTGCAATGAAACTGAAAATATACTGAACTTAAACCTGAGAATACAATAACAAAAAAGAACAAATAAAAGACAAAATCATGAACATTGAACATGAACAAAAACCATAACCACGACACTAGATTCTATCCAAAAATATAACACCATAACAGAAAACATTAATTTTAATACTGGTAACTGATATGCATGCACTTTGTCAAGGAAGCTGAAAATATTATGCTGTTTATTCTACAACATAAATTGAAATGTCATATTTCATATTCTTGAAATCCAAAAGACAGATTCTCTGCTGGTGAACGGAATGCAACATTCCATCAGAAAATAACACATCATGACAGAAAACATCATTTTTTATCATGGTTTCTGCCATGCTTGCGTATTTATGCACAAGGAAGCGAGTTACTGACCATTCCGCTTGTGCATGGGCCTCATACAGCTTCTCTGTCACAGCTGCAAAATGCTGCCACAGTAGTGCTGCATTGGATGGGGGCTTTTCAGCCATTATCAGATGTACTGCATATCAGGACGTTTAAAGCTGCGCAATTTTACAACATAAACCCATCCAACGGTCAATGAAATAAAACATTACAAGGTAATGTTCTGAATACTAAATTCTGTAGGCAAACAGGCAAATAGACTGAAATATTCTTTCATGTTGATATGCTGCCCTCCATGTTTCCCATAGGGATGCGAGCTGTAGAATGACCCCTCCCCTTGTCCTCCTCTTTCATGTTACAGCCTGTTATGTGATGTGCGGAAACATAAAGGGATTAGATGAAACACCTGCAGGCTTGTGGGTGACTTGGGAGGTATAACCTGCACATAACTTGTGTTCCCAAAATAATGCTGGTTTTCCTCATTCAAAATCCTCTAATCACAAACTAACTACATTACTTAATCACAAACTAACTACATTTCTGTCTTTAAACTGTGTGAGTAGTGAAAATGAGGGAATTATAGCTCATGCATGTGTTCTCAAAAATGTAAGGTAGCTAATTAACGCCTAAGTATGAGAAACTTACAGTCATGTACTAATTACAGCAGGCATAGAATGTAATGCCTGTCCTAAAAGGGAATTCTACAAAAGCCATAATTACTGCTTTAACTTAATTGTCCCAGAAGTGCTGTTAGCCTCCTGAAACCCGTTAACTAGGTCAACATCCTTTCTGTACCGCCCCCTCCTCCATTTCAGACTTGCTTTTGTTTCTCAAACCTTCAATATCATTAAAAATCCTCCTGAATGTGAAATCACTAATTGCAAATTGTGAATTGTTGCTGCCCTCAAATGAACCTGATAAAGTCTATAGCAGGTAGCAGTTGGATAGAGGTATTGCAGCAATGAACTGCGAAACCTTACCTGAAATGACTGTGTAAACAGATCAGGTCTATCCTGCTCCACTGCAGAGGCCTGTTGAAGGATATGGAGTCTTTGTTCTGCATTAAGAGAAGCAGGATCTCAAAATAAAATACACCCCTGGCTGTTAGGTTGGCTCACTCAATAACGACTCAGCACCGCTATCTCGGATCGAATCTGGCCCTGCCAATGACAACAGTGGCCAGCGGCCTCATGGGGAGCCATAATTGGCTTCACACTGCTCAGGGATTTGGGTAGGATACAGTCGATTGGGTTAGTTAGCATTGAACATTGTTCAGACGCCTCCATCTGGTCATCTGGGTGCCCAGCAGTCGCTTTCTGAACAAGCGTTCGCCGGGTTTCCAATGCCCTTGTTCAGTGCTCATTAAGATTGTGGCCCAGGTGTAAAAATAAGCGGCATCTGATGGGTACGTGTTTCAGAGAACCGTAAAATGCCTGTGCTCTCCCAAGATGGCAGCATGAGTCATATCAGCATGCTTGTACATAGCTCACTGATCACACATTACAGATCTGGGTAGGGTTGTTGATGCCAAATAAAAAAAAAAAAAAGGTGTATATTTTATATACAACTTGTGTGTGTATATATATATATATATATATATATATATATATATATATACCTCTGAGGAATTATTTTTATCTCTGACGGGGATAAAATATATCCCCCTCCCTTCATTGAGATTAGTGATACATCACATACTTCACCATATAAATATATAAAAATATTTTAAAGAAATATAACCGAGTGAAGCGCGTCCCTGCTGATATTTGCATAACTCTTGCCTATTTTTTGATGGTTCTGTATTTTGTTTTTTACTATTTTCTGTCAGGATAAGGGAAAAACCTGGCAGAGATCATGCAATAGTTGGCCAGGTAATTCAATGAGTGGGCAGACATCTGCACTGGTGAGTCTTCTGGCTGCAGTGGCCCTGTCACCCCTGTCTCCAGAGTAAACTGTGAGCGAGACGTCTCAACGATGAACAGGGGAAGAGATTTTCAATCATGACAGAGGGCACAATGTGTACATTTGGTGTAAAATATCTGTCGTGCTGTCTTTCAAAATGGTTATGTGCGTTTGTTTCTATTTCAGGTCAAAACTGACCGAAGGAACAAGCTTAAAGGACAGCACCTGGCTGTGTGCTTCAGTATCTCAATAAATGTACATGCCCTGGAGTTATACCCATACTGACAGGCATTAGAAATGTCTTTACCTGCGTCGCCGAAGGCAGCAGGTCTAGGAATGGCTTTTCCACTTCCGGACCCAAACTCCGAAAAATTCTAGGAGGACAAAAATCTCCCGGGATAGTGCCAAACTCATCAAATAGAGCTGTTGAATTTTTGTCGTCCATTGTCCATCCGTCATTCCATCTGTCCATCCGGCTGGCTTTCCGTCCTTCCGACCGTCTGAAGTAATGAAATTATCGAGATAACTCAAAAAATAATTGGCCCAAGAAGTTGTAATTTGGTATGATGATGTATCTTGACCCAAGGCAGGTCGCTATTGAAAATGGGCGCGCTGCGTCAAAATCCAAAATGGCCGCCACCATTTTTGAAAAAACTTCCTTATCAAGATAACACGAAAAAGAAGAGTCCAAAGAATTTATAATTTGGTATGTTGATGTATCTTCACCTAAGGCAGCTTGCTTTTGAAAACGACCGTGCTTCATCACAATCCAATATGGCCGCCGCCATTTTTGTAAAAATGACATTATCGAGATAACGCCAAAAATAAGTGTCAGAGGAAGTTCTGATTTGGTCTGCTGATGTATCTTGACATAAGGCAGATCGCTATTGAAAAGTGGTGCGCTGCATCAAAATCCAAGATGGCTGCCGACATTTTTTAAAAACAACTTTATCCAGATAACGGCCAAAATAAGTGTCATTGGAAGTTGCTATTTAAAAAACCCACGCTGCATCAAAATCCAAGATGGCCGCCACCGTTTTCGCAAAAACAACGTTATCGAGATGACGCGAAAAATAAGTGTCGTAGGAAGTTCTCATTTCATATGCTGATGTATCTTCACCTAAGGCAGTTCACTATTGAAAGTGGACACACTGCATCAAAATTCAAGATAGCCGCTGCCATTTTTGTAAAAACGACATTATCAAGATAACGTGAAAAATATGCGTCGTAGGAAGTTCTGATTTGGTATGCTGATGTATCTTGACCTAAGGCAGGTTGCTATCGAAAATGGCCATTGAATGAAGTTCTAATTGCAGGTTGCTATTTAAAAAACCCACGCTGCATCAAAATTCAAGATGGCCGTCACCATTTCTGACAAAAACGAAAAATAAGTGGCCTAGGAACTTTTAATTTGGTATGGTGGTACATCTTGACCTATTGCATGTTCTTATTGAAAATGATATCACAACACCAAAATCCAAGATGGCCACCAAACAACGTTATCGAGATAACGCGCAAAATAAATGACCCAAGGCAGGTCATTATTGAAGATGAGTGTGTTACGCCAAAATCCTTTCCAGTTTATCTTTTCCATATGGATCTATCTATCTATCTATCTATCTATCTATCTATCTATCTATCTATCATCATCATCATCATCATCATCATTGTAATCATCATCATCATAACAATTCACCATCACTCAATCAATGCAAATTTTATTTACCAAAGCATACTTCTACATAACACCCGCACACCGACGCTGGTTCAGTGACTTTGCACTTGTTTACTAACCAAGAAAAATAAAATGTTCTGACAGGGAATGCCAAATGTGCAACGAGGCACATTACAAAACCATGATGACACAACAAAGGGTATTAAAGGGAAACACTATAATATATTTTAAAATAGTGGCAAAGCCACTGCGCCCGCTTGGCCAAAATGGAACGCCCCATATCGGCCAAAGTATCGGTCTGATTCGGCTCAAAATCGACCTTGGTCTAGATCTTATGAGCATATATACACATATGAAATATGAAAAGGATCGGTGAAAAACCGAAGACGCTGGAGCGCAGACAAGCCAAAAGTTTTTGCACGCACACACAGCAGGCCAGCACTAAAAACCCAGAGCATAGCATAAGCCCCTTGGGCCATTTGGCCAAACGGGCTAAAAAATTTAAATTTTATATGTAAATTGATATTTTTTAAGAGCTATTTATGCAGAAATAAGACAGAGTGATTATTCATTCACAAATGGGAATTTATGTAACTTTGTAAATAGTTATTTTTAATATACACTGCCCGGCCAAAAAAAAGTCACCGTTTGGAAATTAATTAACAAATTCTATAATTGGTTCATTATTGCAGTTATTAATATGTTTCAGCTGGCAATAATCATTTTAACCGTGACTGATGAAGTGCATCGCTGCTCATTTCTTAATAAATATTTATCAGAAGACACATCCCCTGATGGTGGAAAAGATGTTACAGTATTTCAGAATGAGCAAATTACTGGCCTGTATTTAGGAAAGAAAACTATGAAAGACAAAAACAAGTATGAGGAGTCATTTTCACAAACAAATTTGCCACAAACACATTAAAAGTTATAGGGATGTGCTCAAGAGAGACCACCGAGTGGTTCAACCATTATGTCGAGAAGACAAGATCTCGGCCAAAAATTATGGCATCTCTGATCGAAAATAAATGTTCTGGCATTGCACATAGTTGTCAAAACAATGACAAGGCAAATGTGCACTGCAATCAAAGCCACAGGGGTTCCAACTAAATATTTGAGTGTGCGACTTTTTTTTTGGCCAGGCAGTGTATTTATGTTGACCGAAGATACTTCATTAAGTGGTTATTATTTTGCAATAAAAGGAGTATTTGATAAATTTTTGTTTGACTAGTTTATTAGTGAACCTCTCTGTCACATGCCATGCTACACCTCCCACCACCACAAGTAAAATTTTCAACCTGTGGGAAACACTGGATATATACAACTCAAAATGGTGCACATTTTACCCCAACTGGACCTCAGTAAGAACTAGGCTAATGCCGTCTGAGGCGACGGCTGGGGGTATATCCCCGAACGCCCCCAATCCTCCAATCTCCAATCCTTAGATAGACCTTGAATAGACTTTCATTTGAAGTTAAATTCTGGTCAATTGGACAAATGATTCTGAAGATATGGCCAAAATTTTAATTTTCCATCACAAAGTGCCACCTGGTAGCAAAATATTGAACCATACAGGTATGATGTCATCATGTGACACGTTGTGAGTTCATGACCTTGCAGTTGCACATAGTTTCATGTCAGTTGGACAAATTATTCCAAAGATATGGCAAAAATGGTGAATTCTATGTGACAAAGCTCCACCTTCTGTCAATATATTGAACCAAACAGGTATAATGTCATTGTGGGTAACATCCTCAGGTCATGACCTTTCATTTGCACTTGATCTGAGGTCAATCAGACAAATATTTCCAGAGATATGATTTAAAAATTTATTTTTCAGTTTTTGGCCCCTGGTGGCCAATCTAGAGATTGTAAATTGTCCAAAATCGAATCAGTTCTTCCTCTATATGATACTTACTTATATGCAAAACATGAAATTTCTAATTGAAATATTTCTGAAGTTATCGCGTTAACACGTAGGGCGGCGCGGTGGCGGCGGTTGGACCAAAAACATAATATCCCCGAAACGCCATTCGGCGTTCGGGGATGTAATAGGGCAAATTATCAAGTGGAAAAAAATGATATCAAGAACAGCACAGGCTGTGATTATGTCAGGCACTACAGCATCATGACCCCAAACATAAGTGACTCACACATGCATAACTATAAGCCCATAAGACTCAGCATTTCCCCAAACTAGGATGTCCTTGGACTGAGGGAGAAACTCAAGCAGACTCAGGGAAAACATACAGTCTCCAAACCTGGGACCCACTGATGATGTGGCGCCAGTTCGTCTTTCATTCTGACATGTATTTGCTGTAACCAGTGCTAAAAGCTGCACTTACCAGCTTGTTGTATCTGCGTCTGATGTATATCTGTGATTCAGAGACTGCGGAGCAGCATCAGCCCATGAGCTGAGTATCTCTGCTGGCACAATCTGATATCGCCGCCTCTGTGTTGGTCTGGGATCATCAAAGCAACGGTCGTTCAGGAGTAACGCTGTAGTGGACCATTGAATGGCAGCTCTGCACTTTCAAATGTTGTGCGTTTTAGTCGTCTAAAGTTTTCCAAGCAAACCTTGCATGCTGCTGAGCAGATATTCACGTTATCAAGAAAACTTTGCCTTGAAAATTTTATATAATTTTCACATCATTTCACTCTTAAGTTTCTAATCTTTAGGGACTTTGCTGGTTTCAACTGATAGCACCATTATATGGCCTTTGTGGTTTAATAATGTTATTATAGCAGCGCTGCTATTCATTGGTGGACAACAATGTATCTCTTGATTGAACGTGTTTGTTTGTCTTCGAAGAACACTAACGAGGTGATGGCAGATTGTGCATCTTTGCTGACAGAGAGACAGCAAAAATCCCAGTGTCAATTCAAGTCCAGTAGAGTATAAATGAGACCAACCCATCCATCTTGGACTCAAATGAACTCTATTGGAGTTGAATGAACACTGGGGTTTTTATTGTGGCAATGTTTGGGAATTAAAGGGAGGAATTCTTGTGTTCATGACACATTTATTATTATTATTTTTAGCTCAACACCACAGCATACACGATCTGAAAATAATAAATGTGATTTGCGGAGGGAGAGAG
Organism: Gymnothorax reevesii; assembly: GCA_029721435.1. Taxonomy (NCBI): domain Eukaryota; kingdom Metazoa; phylum Chordata; class Actinopteri; order Anguilliformes; family Muraenidae; genus Gymnothorax; species Gymnothorax reevesii. Next base: position 85,945,548 of record CM056583.1, read on the forward strand.
AGAGAGAGAGAGAGAAAAAGTCAGCTTTAAATAGTGGATCTGGAGGGGTTTATTGTGTATCCATATTGTATGAATCTGGAAATATTTGCAACCGTTTTCATACAGTCACTGACTGATTCTCACAGGCCTCATTAGGAGTTAATGATTGTGAAGAGTTCTGCAATTATCACAAAAATGATTAAAATCTCTATTTTTCTTTCTCAGATGAAACAAATTCTAAAAATAAGTACATTGCAATGGTAAAAGTGTAAACATTTTAATCTCTAACTTCTTACTTTATTTCTTGGACAGAATACAGGGACAGCCTATCCCTGTTTCATGTATGTCACTGCAATTTGATTTCACGGAAGGTCTGTCACAGAGTCACTTTACTATATAACAGAAGGTTTCACCTCGCTTAAACCTACCACAAAATGGAAAATGGCATTAAAAATAAAAAAAAAATAACTCTAAGTGAGGATAACTCCACAGTTAGAATAAAACTCCGGGGAGCCCATCATATGCTGGTTGGTAAACTTTGACTGCTAGTGATTTGATGCTATAGAATCTGATAGAATGTCTGTTTAGTTGCACCGAACAGCTTCTGGTGGTGGTGATGCTTAAGCATCAAAATGTTTGCTTGTAATCCAGAACAGTTATGTTTTACAGCACTAAAGCAGCTGACAGGTTATGCATTAGGGGAAAGAATATTTGGTACAAGGCTGGGGATCAAATTCTTCCTCAGAGTAGGCAAATCTCTAACTCAAAACAGTGACATTGTTAAAATGCAAAAAGCTAGGACAAGGCAGGTAGTTATAAGTACAAAATAAGGGGCAACCCAAAAGGCAAACATCAACTCTGCAAACCATCTCCTTCTTCTATGGGTCAATGGTAAGTTAGCTGCATACAGAAGCATCAGACTCATGATGGGAATTAACAAAGCATATAAACCCTTTTTAATCAGGGGAGGAGAGTGAATGATATGAAGATAATTATTTATTACAGATAAAACAGATTAACAGGTGATATATTATGATTAAGTCTTAACAGAAAGCGTTTGGCACGGGAATTTACAGGGAGATTTTGTAAGAGAGGAGCATCTGCCCTGAGCAGCATGGAGTCCAGACACTGGTGTTGATGGCGGCTGATGACTCTGCTGACTGACAGGCAGATGAGGTTGAAATAATAAAGCTGATAAAATCTGAAAAGACTGGGCAGAGATGTGAGATGGAGGGAGTGCATATCAGCAGTGTGAATGTACTGAAGGCAGAGAGAGAATCTTACACTAATGATGGAGGTGTGTCGCTGTGCTATTGGATAAATGTGATCAGCTGATGGAACAGCAGACAATGGCAGCTAGAGATGATGAGTGAGCGTGCAGGACAGGAGCAAAGGGCAGATGGAATGAGAAATAAACTTTCGTCAGAAGCATGAGAAAGAAGAGCCTTCTGGAGTGAACTTTCAAGAGAGCTTTTATTAAAGAAACCTTATGAACAAAAATGACACAGTTTTCTATTATTAATGTAAAATTCTAAATTTAAATTTTGTATTTGGTTATTAGGCCGGACGAATTTTATTTTGGTGCCCCCTTTTTCTGTGGTGTCCCAATGTGTGTATGACACACCCCCTCTTTGTACCCCAGTGCTTGGCTCAGTTGTGTGTCGAATCAAAGAACTTTTGCACATTGCTCAAAAGAGATTCCTTTACTTATTTTTTCTTTGCTGTAAAATGCAAACATGAAAAGACATCAAAAACACTTTTACTTCACACACACAGTCACACAGAAGCACAGACTCAAACACACAGCCAGACACACACACACACACACCCACTGGAGTAAGAAATGAACAGAGAACTGGGCAGAACTTGCAGTAATGAATGAAGAAACACATGTTCAGCACATCAAAGTCAGAGGAAATAATGACTGATGATGAGATGATCGCAGGAACATTAAAGGGTTTGATAAATGTCCTGAAATGGCCGTGAGGTAAATGTAGACTCAGGGTAGAAAAACATGCAGCTTGTGTATAAAGATACTGAATTTACATTTGTTTCAGCAAATTTGCCCTTTGATTGTTGTACAGATGGTTTCCACACAACTTCCCTCCATAATCTAACCTGCTCAGTCCTGCTCTGGGTTCTGAGTTTAGGGTCGCAGGGGCACATATAGCACATATGGTTGATTTGTTGTGAATTTTCAAAATTTTGAACTTTAGAGGCTTGCTGTAGCGCCACCATCAGGACTGTTGGCCTGTTTTTGCAGCAGAGGCAGTCTGGCAAGGGACTGGACCTTTGCGCAAAGTTTGGTGATTTTTCGCGCAGGGGGAAGTAGGATTTCCTTGGAAGAAGAAAAAAGAAGAACATGCAGGATAATAATAGGGTCCAGGCAGCTTAGGCTACCCAGCCCCTAGTGAATCTTGACTCGCTGTATTTGTTGCCTTTTGGCAAAACTCATAAAGTGGTGTAATTGCCCTTGGATGCAGAAATATATGGAAACTGGTTTGTTTAACTTGAACTTCTGCAATGTTCAACACTCATAATGATGTTAATATAGAGCTTCTGCCATCAGGAGAAATATAAAACATAAAATATAAAAATTAATGTGGATTTATGCTATTTCAAAACGTAAATATAATCATTGATATATGTCACCCTCCAGCACCAAACAAGTCACATGGGTCAATTTTTCAAATATGAGTTTGTGAGCTCATTTGAAAGGGCATTAAATATGAGCCCAAAAACTCATTTGAAAAATTTACTTATGTGACTGGTTTGGTGCCTGAAGGTCACATATAAGAATGATGACATTGTGCTCTAATTGCTGTTATATAGAAATCTTAGCAAAAGAAGCATATTTCAAAAAGACTGTATGACTGTATTTTGAGAGGGTTTTTTAATATTACCTAAAATTTTGCTTAATATCAGTGTTCCACCGTCCTCTGCTCTCAGAGGAGAGCACATTTGCTTGGGTGTGTTACCGAAGTGTGTGCACATGTAAGGCAGACCCTCAGAAGACAGAGTGGCTCATGGGCAGGTGGAGTATTCAGTTTTCACCTTCGGTTTGATGGTTTGCCCTCCCATTGGTGATGGAGCAGCTCTCATTGAACACCATGAAAATGGCGAATGGAACACATGCACATAAACACACTGCATGTGATACATTGGCAGCTCGTCTTGGCGGTCCGTCCATCCTTCTTGTCGCTTGAGAACATGCAGGGATTACTTTGCTGAGTTGGGAGGTTGTGTTTTGCCCTGAGTTTGGACCCCAGTGTGATTCATGTCTGTGCTGCATCTGGGTCTCTCGGTCTACGGTGGGTGAGCATATAATCCGCAACATCCTTCTCTAGCACTACTGCTCATGCAGGGGATGATGCATGGCGTAATCCATCTTGCTAACCTGTCTAGGCTGCATTAGCAAACTCGTTTAAAGCCCTTCTTTTCGGCATGACTAATTTCCTGAATGGTACTGAAGTCGGCGGGGCTTTGTAGACAGTAGAGAGCTGCGTATAAATGTGTTTGAAGAGGAAGCTCTGTGTTCCCATGTGGTTTGAGCTTCTGTATTCGGGTCACAGTAATCCAGCTTTGTTTGTTTTCATCTTCCCGGCGGGGTTGTTGTCGCCAAACTCTGACTCGAAAAGCCCGCTTTATATAGTGGGATCTGCATGCAGCTGAATTAATATGAAAATATCCATGCTAAAGACCCTATGCGTGTGGGCCAAAGAGTCATTAAAGTGGCACTGAAGCGGAAATTTGAATTTGCTGCATGTTTGCCTGGCAGATTTGAAACACACACGCTGCGAGAGCTTTGTTATGCTTTTATTAATAGAAAATGCGTTTATTTTAAATGAATATTGACCCTCTTAAACAATTCAAGACGGGGGATTGCAACTTTGGCGGCACAGATCATGTGATACCAGAAGGTGTATAGGAAATAACTTTTTCAGAAGAAAGTGAACTGTACTGAGGTGTCTTAGTGTTCATGTATGCTACAAGCTGGGATGTTTATACTGCAGACAATAGGCCAAACATCTGCCTTTAGTTTTATAATCCTATTATTGAAGCTTTCCTGGTTAATAAAGTTGTGGATTATGCGTATGCCACAATTACTGTATCAATATTGCCCACGATGCAAAATAGAAATCCTACGCAATACAATAGTGCTGTTCCTAAAGCTAAGACACAAACATGAGTTACAAAGAAGAGGCAGGTCAAAATATCACTGAAAGAAAAGCTATCAGATAACATCCTTGGAAGGTAGTTCCACGTCTGCCATGCTTTAGTCATGTTAACATCATATTATTTAAGATACTGAGATGATGAGGGCTGCTTGAAGAGAAAGGATATAATAATCTGCTGGCCGTGATTGCATTAACTCTATGAACTTTTAGGCGCAGGGCAGACCATAAAATTGCTGTTTTTTTTTTAAAGATCTCAAGATCACGGAAATGGGTCTGCTGACAATATACTGCTGTGATGTACTGAAAATCATTTTGAAAAAGGGTTTGTGTGTGACAAAGAATTTAACCAAAGTGTGTAATTCCACTTAATACCTCACAAATTATAGCTGAATAACCTGCTCTCCCGGGCAGAAAATTATGTGGCTGCAACTCAGTGCAAAAAGCACATAAAAATGGTGAAGAGTTCCAGTTTTTAATCGAAAAAACATTACACTGTTTTCTTGTCTCGCTTATTATATATATTACAGCAAGCTGCTTGTTGTTTTGAAGTATCATCTCCTGACATTAGTTTGACGTCTTGCCTGCCTCTCCCTCCACCTGTTATCAGTCATGTTCTCCTTTCTCTTCTGTGTGTGTGTGTGTGTGTGTGTGTGTGCGCGCGCGTACATAAGCCTTAATTAGTGTCTTATGCGGCCTACTGGACTGTAAGGATTTATTACACTATGCTACCAGTCATTTAGTCATCTAGTTATGATGTGTAAATTGTCTTTGGAATTTATTGAATCTTTATGAAACTTGAAAACATAACTACTTTTTGGAGTTTAGTTAGAAGAAACAAGCTCCGAAGCATTTCCACCAGTCTCCAGGATCGGGACAGAGTTTCTGTTGACCATCTGTGCCAGTCTATTCCTCTGCTCAGTTTATTCGGAACGCTTACCAAGCCTTCCACAGTCTCTTTATTTTAGGACAGTCATCCTGCTGAACAAACAGGCCAGCTTCAGCAAGAGTGAAACCACGTTTGATCTTCAAAAGTGATTTTGAGCTGAGTATGTGCTGGTTTCTATACATCTCAACAACCTCCCTTCCAGGAATACTGATGCACTGGATTCTCTGGAGTTTACAGAGAAAGGTGTGATAAACAAATACTGATTGACAGTTTTGTGAACAATAATACCTTGTGAATGAATGAGCACCCTTGTTAAGGCTACAGCATTGAAGACAGTCACACAGCACGGGTAGTGGAGCTGGCTCGAGCTGGCACGAGTTTGCCAGTAAAATGAATCGTGAAGTGCAGAGCTGCAGTCGATGGTGTAACTTGTTCATTAATCTTGTGGCCCTTGAATTGGTATAATTTCCCCTCCAGCTAACTGGTAATGCGTGAGACAAAGAAACAAATTGATGTGAGTAAGAATTCATATACAGTGAAATAAATTTCTGACTTGTAACATCGCAACAAGTTTAACTAAGGATGGGGTTGGCTTAATCAGCAGTAAATCATGCTTTGGTCCACTGATGTCAGAAATCAAGAAGAGAATGAGGCAGTGGACACAGACACTGAACGCGGGCAAACGAAAACTTCATCTCATCACAGGAAAGAGCAGATGGTCGGCTCAGAATTTGGCTTTTGCAGTCCATGGATCCATCCTGCCTCGTCTCAAGGCTGCAGGCTCCTGCTTGTGGGTGTTTTTTTCTTTTTTTTTTTTTTTTGGCGCATAATAGGCTCCTTCAATATTGAGCATCATTTGAAGACCACAAAGAAAAAACGATCAAACGAGTTCAAATGTTGCATTTTTGCATATTTGTGATCCTCCAGCACCAAACCAGTCACATGGGTCAGTGTTTCAAATATGAGTTTTTGGGCTAATATTAAATGCCCTGTCAGATGAGCCCAAAAACTCATATTGACCCATGTGACTGGTTTGGTGCTGGAGGGTCACATTTTATATATGATATATGATGATAATTTTTGAAATATAATAAAATAATATACATTATTATTATTATTATTATTATTATTATTAATAATAGATTACATATTTTAGCATATTTTTCCATGCTTTGTTTTTAAAGTCGTTTTGAATTTTTAATTCATCATTTCTCCACAACGTGAAAATATGTGTGTCCCCTCTCAGCCACCGTCTTTACTCTCTAAAACTGACCCTGTCTGTGAGATAATGTGTCATGTCATCAAGGACACAGCATCTGAAGCTGACTTACAGTGATTTTAGGTCGCAGCTACATTATGACCTGCACAGACCAACAGAACATGTTTGAATGCGTGACAGCAAAACTGCCTAGAACTACAGGACCAGTCAAAAGTTTGGACACACTTTGCTAATGTGCTCCGTTTTTGGAGATATTTATATAATCTTAAATGGAATCTTGTCAGAGGTTAAGTCAGAAGTGAAAAAAAGAATAATTTACTTGTTTGAATAGTGTCCAAAATTTTGAATTGTCACAGAAGCCATATTTTGTGAACTAAACAGACAAACAAGCTCCTTCCATTTTTCAAACGACTGAATTAAAGTCAAGCGGTGTTGGGACTTATTGGGTAAAAAGGTCAATGAAAATCAAACCGCAATTGAGGCGCATTTTGGGGAATTCAGACGGCTGCTCAGCAGCAAACTCATTATAGCCACATGACTGCCCTTGTTAAAAAAAAATAAAATAAATTGAGTCTGCTCAGCAAATGTGACAACAAACGCTGGTCTGTTTGATAGATTTAAGAACTAGATGATGAAAAAAAAAGATTTTTTCTTTTTTTTTTTTTGCAAAATAAAGGGTGGATCTTTCTTTATTTAACATGCGTTGCAGGAAAAGTGGGGGTATATCCAAACTTTTAACTGGTAATGTATGTCACACTATTGAACAAAATCCCCCAAAAGTGTCTTCAGCATCTTTTTGAATCTACAATAATCGATCGGGTGCTCTAAGGGCAATTAGGATCCTACCTGGTGCGAGAAGTGTGTACCCAATAAAGTGGCTGGTTAGTGTGAAAAATGTATGGATCGGCACCATATTATTCCTTGCGAAATCTACCTCAGAAACTTTCAGGCTGTTTCTGGGTGTATGCAAAAATCCTAATTTATTTACATGAAAACGCTGTGGTGGATAAACTGCTCATGATCTTTTTCATTGCATTGCATTTGCTAAAGAGATGCCCCAACACAGACCAATTTCCAGGAAATACAGGCATTCGCAAATTTTTATGGGCAGTGTTAATTGGGTAGATAACACCTTTCAAGCCAGTTGTCTGAAAAAATATGAAATCAGTAAACAGTAAATGTATTTTCACAAAATTTATTGAAAGTACGACTATGTCAGCGCTACACAGTCTAAAACTGGCTTCAGGCCAGGAGACAGATAGAAGGCAGTAATCTGAGCATTATGCCGTCAGAAAGTTGGGATTGGTTTTGGGTTTCTGTCTTATCTTGGTAATACAAATAATCACTGAACAGACCTCAGTATATTTGAAATTTTCTCATGATAAAAAATAAATATAATAATAAATAAAACGTCAGCATTGTGCACAGTTTAGTACTGCAGCCAAGATAATATGAAGATTTATTTCCAGGGATTCAAATCTGGCGAATTAAATTTAATTAAATCACAGATTATGCAATAAAACATAGCTCAAGACAGCATTCCTCTCACTAGAGATAGTGACTAATGAATGTCATTACGGCGCAATTAAATTTTCTCCTGGGTGACCAGTCAATAAACACAAACTATTCTACCAATAATTAAAACATTCAAACTTTTATTGTACTTGTTTGAAAGAAAAAAAAAACGAACCTTGTAGACTCATTCCATTTTCAGAACATTTTGTGAAACATGCAGATAGCTGTATGACAGTATACATTTTGTGTTGACACCAGCAGAGCCAATAACTAAAGTACATCGGGGCCTTCTGATAGTACATAGGACTGGAACCTGCGTCCTCCACAACTGGCCAGTGGAGTGAAGAGAAAAAGAAGGAAGGGTGTGAAAAATAAGCTGTTGGATTGAGCGCCTGTTTAAGGACAACATTATAGACCCATCAGGGATTGACCTGCACCCATAACTGCAATCTGGCATTGACTGGCGTCATGTGAACATAATTGTTTGTTTTTAGCGTAGCTGTTCCCTACTACTATCGTTCCAAGCTAAAGTTATCCTATCATAAATGTATGGTATCTTCACCACCATAGTGTAGTATTACCATATGCTATAATTATTCAAACTTCAGCGATACTGTTGAGTGGACTATATAACAGTAATATCATACTACTATTTACTGCGGTAATACCATAGTTATAATGTGATGGCTATAGTACTACTCTAGTTCTACTATTCAAACTATAGTAATACTATAGTTATTCCAAAAATATAATAGTTTTACTAAGAAATAACATAGGATATTTTCATAGGGGTTATATTGCAGCTGGGTTGAAATGTGGTAAATGAATTACAACAACAAATAATCACGACAAATAATGAACATGGCTGGCATCGCCTGTTGACATCTTACATTTGACATCGTAATGCAGCGATCACGGAAACGACTTATGGCATACACAAGACTAATCATGCCTTTTATTTTCACTTATGCAAATCTGTGGCATGAAATTTCTCGAGCTTACACCGAGCTTGCTCAGTGATAGCCAAAGCTGTTTGGGAAGGTGGATAATGCACTGCAGGAGGGGTGGATAAATCAGGGAATAACAATAGGGATGAATTTAAATATAAAATGAGCACCAAGGGTGCTGTTGTGGCGTCAGGTGATGTTTATCATCAGGATTGTCTCTCTCTCACCCTCCTCTTCTGACTGAGTCCCTGCTGTGATTTGCCACTGCAAGGTCAACTCTGTTTGTCATCTCCCGGGTCCAGAGTTTGGTATTGACTTTAATCAAATCTTGTGCCGTCCTCCCTGCGGGCACTCGGTGTCAGAGCTCATATTTCATGCTTCTGCAGTTTTTTAATTGATTGCAATTAGGGACAGCGAGGCTGTTCACTCTCGTCCTGGACCTCTGAGGCTCATGGAAGGACAGGGTGGAATTCTTCTTTGGTCTGTTTCACAGAAACCCTGCTTTGGCTGCTGCCTGTCAATTCTGAGCAGAAGCTTGGCATGATAAAAACTAATTAACATTAAAACTAATTAGATGCAATAAATTACCAGCATGAAATTTTACATAAACATTTGAAAACAATTCGAAACACCTTGTTCAAGCCAATTTTGTTAAGAGAACTAAATTGTAGTTTTACATCTGGAGGCTATAAGCCCCCCAATAAAAGCAATTGATTTTAAATAAATGTATTTGAATTAATTTCAGGGATGCATCAATACCTTTTTTTGTCAGATAGAGTACTTTTCTTTTCTGGGACTTGCTGATGCTCAATAGTAGCCTGAAGTGCATGTCCTTGGACTGTGGGAGGAAATCCCCTGCAAACACAGGGAAAACTCCACAAGTGGGGCATCGCTGTCTCGCTCCGCACATTCGCTGATATATTTGAGCTGATGAAAGTTTGGTTGAGTCAGTGAAGGTGCGTTACATTTTGTTGATTGCAATCACGCACGGCATCGTACAAAGTTGGCTATTCTATAACTGCACATTGCTTCCGTCTGCTTCTGTGTTAGCTAAGCTATTATGCGCTTTACAATTAATGGCAATTCAATCAAAGCCTTATAATGCCATGGTTTACAATGCCATGGTTGTCCAGCAGCTCCATAGCTGGTTACTGTAGATGTGAAATGAGTGTACAGTATGGCCAAGTATTGTCTGTGCAACACACTTCAACAGAGCCAGAAACACAAAAAGTGATGCTAGCATAACTATTGGTGATATCAAGCTCTTATGATGCTTTGACTGAATCCCCAGCAAATTCTAATGCAGTGGCTAGGGCTCATCACATCTGCAACAGCGAGACTCCACTTCAATCTCTAAATGCCGTACATCATCAAGCAATGGGGATAATAGGTCGGCCAAGATAGGATCACTTCACCAACAAAGATCCTTCGGGGGTTTGGAAGAGCATCCAGCAGTTGACCAACTACAGAGGCAGCCAAGAACCACCTACAAACATCAATGCCTCTCTGGCTGAGGAGCTCAACTACCTCTGCGCCCGTTTTCAAACAACTCGGCAAGATAATGGCGCCAACCCCCCCACCGCCATCCTGCCTGTTGACACAGACTTCCCACACACTGTCACAGTGGAGGAGGTGAGATGGATCTTTAAGTCTGTGAATGCCATACTGCTCGGTGTTTAACACTATTTTCCCCAGTCGACTGGTCACTAAGCTCCTGGACCTGGGCCTTAGTAACATCCTGTGCTTGTGGATAAAGGACTTCCTCACTGATCGCCCACAAACGGTGAGACTAGTCCCTCACCTGTCCTCCAGTCTCTCCCTCAGCACAGGGGCGCCACAAGGCTGCGCTCTCAGTCCACCACTCTACACCATCTACCCCTACGACTGTGTCTCCACCCACCCTTCCAACACCATAATAAAGTTCGCCGACGACACGACTGTGGTGGGGAAGATCTGCAATGGCAACAAGACCCCCTACAGAGACGAAGTCCAGAGGCTGGTAGGTTGGTGTGATGAAAACAACTTGACCCTAAATGTCAAAAAAACAAAAGAAATCAATGTGGATTTCAGGAGGCACAGTGGAAACCCCTCCTCCCTGCTCATTAATTAGGAGGAAGAGGAGAAAGTCTCCAGTTTTAAGTTTTTGGGGACATGGATCACAGAGGACCTTAAATGGGATGTCAGCACAACTGCCATAGTTTAAAAAAGCACAGCAGCAGCTTTATTTTTTAAGGACTTTAAAAAAGAACGACCTGTTGGCAGATCTACTTAAGACCTTTTATCACCGCTCTATTGAGAGCATTTTAATTTACTGCATCACTGCATGATACGCAAACTGCACAGACAAGTGACAGAAAAACACAAAAACGAGTAATCAAAACAGCAGAAAAGATCATCGGTCTTCCCCTTCATGCCTTAGATGACATCTTTCGGACTCGCTGCCTCCGCCGTGCAAACGGCATCCTGCAGGACAACACCCACCCACTGCACCACCACTTCTCCCTGCTCCCATCTGGCAGGCACCTCCGGGCCTTCAAAGCACGAACCTCCAGGCTGCAAAACAGCTTCATTCCCAGGCCCGTCGCAGAGCTCCACGTGCAGCAAGGACTCCGAGCATCGATGACTGTTACAGAGACTGTGCAATATAACAGGGGCTGTGCAATATGGTGGGGTGGTGGAGGCAGAAGGGGTTGGGTTGTGCAATATTTTTTTTTTTCTTACTGCTTTGGACGATGTTTTATTTATTGTGTGTGGATATCTGAGATGTATGTCGATGATGAGGGTAGGGACTCCGACAATGTTTATTTATTTGTGTGTGGATATGTGAGATGAATGTTGATGATGATAGGGCTTCTTTCTCGGCCGGTAGTATACGGAGGCCAAGCGCAACGGCCAGAGAGAAAGAGTAGCTCGGAAACAGTATAAACACAGAGAATAATACCGACCAAACAGAAGTACTCGTGCTTCCTAAGGATGGATAATAGTCCGAACCACGGAAGCAAAGCGAGATAGAAAAGGGAGAAGAAACTCCAATAATCAGAAGATAGAAAGTCAAACAAAACCTGACTACAGATATCTTCAGCTATAGTGCGAAGCTAAACACAGACGATCTAGCGGACTTCCTGCTTATACAGATTCTGGGAAAACGCCGCCCCAGCTCAATCAACCGGCTGGGTAAAGAATTTGATGGCCCAGGAATTCGATATCGTCCCAGGATGAGAGCCGCAAAGAAAAGTCCAAACAACACGAAAACCTCACAAACCATGACAGTGTGTATATGTGCGCATGTAAGATATGCCTGTTTGGAGGCTGTTTAAGAGGTTGCACAAAAATATCTTGTTGTGCTGTTTTTAAAGCTACATAATGACAATAAAATAATTTGAGGTAACAAAAAATTTTGAACAGCTTTTTCGATTCTAATTAGTTAAGATTTATTGCGAACGCTCATCTCGAAAAGTACCAACGAATAGGAGCGACACTGATGAACATTCACTGGGCTAATGTACAGAGCTTGACACGGAGCTCTGCTGGAGAAAACCGATGGCCATAAAACAGCTAAACCAGTGAAGAAAAAAAAAAGTGATGAGAGCACTCGATGACGTCGCGCCAGACACCAGGAGTTGGCTTAATTTTTAAAATTTTCAATTGAAAACATGGAAAAATGTCTAGGGTTGGCTCTAATGACGTAGGTAGGGTCGGGAAATTAGAAACACGCCTATTTTTTTTTATTTAGCCTAATTCATAATCTCTACCTTTGATCACATGTGCTGATTCCATGCTCTGCCATCTGTATATCCTTTCTAGATTAAGCCAAATTGTGTCACTGGCAATGGTCAGTGATGTCATGATGTGATGGTTTGAGGTGAGGTGAGGTGTTTGTGGATTGGGTTTAATCATATCTACACTGATGAGAGATCGACATGTTTGATGCGGTTTCTGAAGACATTTTCTATCGAAGCTGCAACGAATACTCATATCATTACATCAGACAGAATCCCTGTAGTTCTCCATTTTCTGCTCACATAAATTGTACAACACAGACTATGGCATGATGTGTATTAACAGGCCACTGTGCTTCAAATTATATTAATCATCAAGACAATTGACTCTCCTGAGAATGCTAGGAAAAAAATTCTATAAATGAGTTCTTAGGTTGTGGCAAGTGAACGTCAAAACATAAAAAAAAAAACCCAGTGATTGCCTAAGAGCCATTGTCTAAGAGAATAGCACTGGGTATGGAAATGACCCCCCTAGATTTGAGCGAAACTTTGTGTTGGTACATACTCATGTATCACGGAAAATCCCCTAATTTTTTTGCCACTCCGCTTGCAAAAATTTCAAGAACTGTTCTTGAAGAATTCTTGAAACGTTCTTGAAATTCGTTCTTGAATTTTTCTTGAACTGTTCATGAAGAATTCTTGCAAAGTAAATGAGATTATACTGCCCCATAAAGGCTAAGTACAGTAACTACACAATAATTTAAACAGTAAAAAATGGCTTCAGAGTTTGTTTGCTGTCCCAACAAATAAATAGTCAGCACTTCTATGATAGATTATGATTAACCATGGTATAACTTCTCTCCAAATAAATCCTGACCTCAATATACTTTCAGGCCCAAAACTGTGTAACTTTCAATTTACCCAATATGTAATTACTGCACTTAGGCTTTGTAGGGCAGTATTGTTCTTGAACTTTTATTTAAAGAATTACAATGTTCTTGAACAATAAATTCTGGATGTTTTGTTCAAGAACAGTTCAAGAATTAAATGCTTGAAGTAATCAAGAAGACTTCTAGATTAGTCATCAATTAATTCATGAACTCTTCTTGAAGTCAGTTCCTAAATTCAAGAACAGTTCATGAACTGATCATACTGATTAACATTATGTGCACATTTTTTAATTACTTTTATTTTTAATTACTTTTATTACATGTCCTATTTCCTTTGTGTTTCATGAGAGGTATGTGACTAAGAAATAATTTTCATTTCTTTCAGAACATGTATACATCCTAGTTCTTGTCGAAAGATTACTGTATTAGCGTGTTCATTCATAGTTTTGATTGTCACATGCACAGTTGCAATGACAATGCACATGCAAGTGAGTCTTCGCTGTCAAATTGCCTTGCAGGTAGCTCTTGAAATCGATCACTCTGTGGCCTAAGTTTCAACCAGTTTCATAAATTCTGGAAATTATGCAACTTTTCTGCATTTTTACCTGTACAATAGTGTTTATGACAATGATTAAATGAAAATATCTCCAGGCCCGGTTGAGAATAAGTGAGATATATAGATACTTGTCAAAATTGCATAATTAAATCAAGTGAATAAACATGAAAGGGCATTTTATTTGAATTTCTGTGAGTACCATAACATGAATGTATGTATTTTTGTTTTCCTTAAATTTCGAGCCCCTGCCACACGATTCTCCGTGACCATTCGGTGGCGACTGATTTACGGGAAAGTTCAAGTACTTAAGTTTACATTTCCATCAGAAATAGTTGGACAGATTGAACTGATTCCCCATTATAATGCATCTCATTAGACTGGTTTTTTCCACTTTTTCCTCATTTTGGCCCCAACTTTTTCGGCTTCCAGGTGGCGCTGCAACCAAACGAAGCGATCAATGGCAAAAAAAAAATGAGGATTTTTTGTGATTCATGTAAATGTACCTGCATACAGTTTTGTTCAAATCTAGGGGAGTCATTTCCATAAAATGTTCTCAAAGTGTCAGTTTCTCAGACAATGGCACTAAATGGCACTCTGAGAGATTTTTTTGGATGTAAATGTTTGTCTCATACTAGGTTTTATCAAGGAACAAGGTCTTTATTGGCTCTGTTCTCTGCACTTTGGTTTTGTGAGCTGTTGGACTGATATAAGATCAATACGGGCGACGTCAGCAGGTCTGCTCCTGAGAGAGGAAAATGGAATCAGAAACCAGAGACCGCAGTCAGTCTCCTCCATTACATATCGAGAGCTGACTGCAATATACAGTTATGTCCAGATGTTATACGGTATATTGGACAAAACTGTTTATTGCAGTCAGCCTTCGATATTATCCCATTAGCCATCTACCCTGCCCCAAGATCTGCCACATAGTAATGCCCACTCCTGCCCTTCAAGGCTGAGTTCTGAGTGAGAATTTCTTCCTGTCATTACACATTTGTATTAAAATAATGTGAATATTATCATAGATTTGCAACTCAAATTTGACCCTGCAAAAAACTCAGTCTTAACCTGTGTTTTAGTCTAATAATAAGACTAAAAATCATAATTTTTAATCAAAGGGGGGTAATTATTTTTAGCTACCGTTTGCTTCAGTGAAGGCCCCAGGTTTGACTTCAGCCTGAAGTTTGTACATTCTTCCTCCAGTTTCCCCCCACAGTCCAAAGGCCTGCATGGGCTGGGATGATGGGAGATAGTAATTCATTCCTATGGCCGAATTACAAAGTAAACAGTGAGTAAAAATGTTGGTTTTCCACTGGATGTTTGGAGACTCTCCAGCAACAATCCTCCCCTCCAACCCAACCCTGGCCAGAAATAAAGCAGCTTCAAGAGTGATGGATGCTCAGATAATTCTGTCTTCTTACATCACTGCCTAACCTTCATTGGACCCTTTCATTTTACTGACAGTCTTAATGAAGACTGACTCATTAAGTGTCATGCTATCCTGACATGCCAGCTTTGAAACACTCCCTCTTCCCAAACACGTATATGTCCAACGCGCACAACACACGTATGTGGGTCATTCCATACTAAACTGTGTAATTAACTATGTTGTATAAGAATAGTCAATAAAAAAATTTTCCAGGAGAATTAAATGATTTGCATTGTTCATATTTATTCACTCCCGGATTGTAGATATACATAAGAAAAAAGTCTGAGTCATCGGTCCAAGGACAGCAGAAAAAGTGGTTTCCTGATGTCAGTCAAGGCATTGTGAAGAACATATTTTGTTACAAAATTTGGCAGCCAACTTCATGAAATGCTCATGACATGTCTGTTGATACTTCGAAAGAAAGTGAAATGAAATATCGCTGAGAAATACCCATAATAACGGTTTCAAGTGTCTGCACTAAGTTATCGGGACTCGTCTGATCAGAAATGCGATTTGAAATGACCGTCAAGAGCGTAACCAGTCGTAACCAGTTACCTCCAAACCTGTGGGTTAATTTGCATAATGTATGCAAATGACGTAACGATGACTTCGGCAAAATAAGGTACTCACTTCCTGCATCAAAATTTCACAAGGCGCCAGACAATCATATACCCCAATGCTTTAAAAAAATAATGATTGAAAAAAGAACATTTTTCAATGTCCAAATATCATGTTACGACCATAAAAGCGTAAACAATCTGTGCGCTATCTCCATAGACTGTATAAAAAGATGGATGCTGCACCGGGGTCTGAAAAGTCAGGCCAATACAGAAATTGAATTCCACTTTTATGGCCAGTAGATGGCGACGTCGGTGGTTGCAGAATTGGGAAAAGGTGTATTTGAATGTTCATCACCATTGTAACACATCTGTACAGTTTGTACATGGCTCATTCCATACTTAAAACACACGTGCATGCACATACCAATCGCACATTTCTCGGCAATGAGGGCTAACAATGCACAATGGTGAAATTATATTTTTGCTCTCTTGATTAAAATATCAATAAACATGAAGACCTAATTGAATTGTACTTTGCAACAATAACCGGCCAACCAAACAAGCTCTTTGTAAGGAATGATAAAAGGCATTCTGTTTGCCCTTGTGGAATTTTCACTGAAAAAAGAGATTTTGAGTCACACGTTTACAGAGGCATTAGTACGACAATTAAGAAAAAAAGACCTGAGATGTGCAAAGTAAACACAATTGTAGGGAAATTCTTCACAATCACAATCGGTTTCATCCTATTGAGTAGTAAAGCTTTCAGACACCTCAAAAAACAAAAGAAAACCCATAAAATCAAAGCTTTACATCTGCATACCTGGCTGCTCTTGCAGTAAGCTCTTAGTTCTTTAGAAAAAAGCTGTACTTGGTCCTCTGGAAATGGAGAATGAAATAAAAACTCTGAATGAAACTGAATGAACTTCACTACCGGGCATGTTTTACATTTCTACAGCGTACACCTACAATATTTGTGAACAGGAATCAGTTTTCTGTTTCTCCATACGCAGCAGATTCTTTAGAATGGGCCCATTGCCAGCCCTTATCTTCCTAAATATGCTTTGAGAGCCGTTCAGAACTGTGATCTGAAAGATGTGACACAATTTCTTGCTTTGTATGTTGACTGCATTTTTCAAACCTGTACATTCTCCATTCTCCAGCATGCGATTTAACAAATAATGGAGCATCGTCAGCTGGCTGGCTTCTCTCATTTGATCTCTCAGTATTTGCCCGTGAGTGGATGTAATGTTGGCTCGGCTGCATCGGTTTTTTATGGCGTGTGGCCCTGAAATGCTGCGCAAAGCTTTTCCATCAGAATATACAATCCTAGGGCCGAGGGTTCTGCCTTTGTGTGTTGGGGGAAAAAATGTATATTTATTCAGAAATCATACCCCACTGCAGAAAATTCCCACTGTACATCAGCATTTTTACAGTGGCACTCAAAACCTACTGCGAGTTAACAGCAGAGGTCTTGAAAACTTGACCCGCTGAACCTTAAAGGGTCACATGCTAGTTTATAAAGCAGCTGGGTGGGTCATTCAGCTGAAACTCCGGGTTTCAGTCTGACAGTGTGCCAGACTGGTGTTGAATCCCTATGGGGCTGGTTTTGACTGTAATTGGCAGCTCCACTGGAGAAGCCTGTAATTGGGCTCTTTCCTGCACAAGAGCAAATCCACTGCATCCTCAGCTGAAAGGAGTCTTCCCGATTGCCTTTAACGGTCATTCCGACTCTCAGAGACGTTATCTCAGGAAATACTTTTTGTGTCTGTATTCAGACTGCATCATTTTATTGTTTTGGACATATTTTAATGTGAAAGGGTATTGGATGCTGGTATATTCAGAAAAAGATCTTGTTGATGGCACTACCTGCATTCTCAGAGCCACAGGTTCTCCTGAGTTCATCTGTTAGGAGCACACAGCACTTCAGGATTGAAATGCTTTTGATAGGTTGTTTTTCCTTCCAATTTCAACTTAAGCTGTATGAAATAGGAGTGTAGTAAACTTCTGTCACATATTTTACTCTTTAACTTTAGGGATTGGTAAGGAGGAGGTAGGAATGGGATATTTATATTATTGGATACCTTCACAGTGGCTACCAAATGATAAATTGTTTCAGATGCATCTCATCTGCAACCCTTTAAAATGGATTGGCTAAGGTCACTGAAGGATGCTGGAATAATTCATCACTGTTGCTCCTGTGAAAATGAAGAACTAATGAAGTACAGCTCCTCCTGCAGGAATTGAGTTTTAAAGCACCTGCTTGATTTACAAAGAATCTGCTGACAGAATTGTAATAAGTGATGGAAGGCTTCTTCTCAGGAGAATGTCGCCTCCTGTTCAAGAATAACAGGAGGTTACTCGATTCATAATCGCCACAGTCACAGATAATACAAGGATGAAACTGGTTTATTCATTTAAAAATATATCAATAATGCATTGTTCATTGCTGACCTTCACTGGTTAGTACCTCAACAGCCAAATTAATAATGATGAGCAGTTTCTTCGAGTGCCCTTTCCCGAGACCTGTATGTAGTGTTGCTTTACATCTGTCCTTGCCGAGAAGTGAGGAGGTTTTTTGAAATTGTAATCACTGAACAAATGATGCAGATCAAAAGAGCCCTTGACAGTTCAGGGCTGGTTGTTGAAATGTATGCGTTTGGAAAACAAGCACAACACTGAGTTAACGACTGCCATCTGTAATACTCACCCAGCTGGGCCACACTAACGTTCCAGTTGTCACACTTGTTTTGGCAAACATCTGTTCATGGAGTGGTGCTGGGACAATGTAGCATCACACTAAGCTGCTATCACAGATGCTTCTGAGATGGGGTATTTTGTGCTTTCTTTTATTGCATTGCGTCACAATGACATGCTTGACAATCGGGCGAAGCAGAGTCTCTGCAGTCATTATGTTCGCCCAACTGCTGATCCCAGCACAGCTGCCATGGAGGAGAGAATGCCCTGAGATCGCTCTCCGCTTCACGGTGACGCTGGCATCTGTTTGCTACCCTCCACCAATGAGAAAACAGCACCCACAGCCTGCAAATGCTGACTAAACACGATAACCGCACTGAGCGAGTGTCCTTCAAGAGCAAATTCATCTTATTTTTTCAAGACAAGACCAATCTGGAATACTTTTGACCAAACAGTTCATGGACAGTATCCTGATAACCAACAGTCTGCAAACATCTGGGAAGTGAGGAGACCAATTGCTGAGGTTTTGGGAGAAGAATGTTGTCCCACTCTTGTCTGATGTAGGATTCTAGCTGCTCAACAGTCCTGGGTCTTCTGTGCCAGATTTTCCGTTTTATGATGCACCAAATTTTTTCTATTAGTGAATTTGAAGGCAGCAACACATTGCAAAAAAGGTGGGACAGGACCATGTTTACCATTGTGTGGCATCCCCTCTCCTTTGTACAACAGTCTGTAAATGTCTGGGAAGTTAGGAGACTCATTGCTGGAGTTTTGGAAGAAGAATGTTGTCCGTCTCCTGTCTGATGTAGGATTTTAGCTGCTCAACAGTCCTGGGTCTTCTAAGCCAGATTTTTTGTTTTATGATGCACCAAATGTTTTCTATTAGTGAATGGTCTGGACTGCAGGTAGACAAAATTAACACTCAGACTCTTTTACTGCGAAGCCATGCTGTTGTGATGGATGCAGTATGTGGTTTGGCATTGTTTTGCTGAAATATGCAAGGCCTTCCCTTAAAGAGACATTGTCTGGATGTTGTTGTAAAGCCGCTCTATACTCTTCAGCATTGATAATGCCTTTCCATATGTGTGAGCTCCCCACGCCGTAGGGACTAATGCAACCTGGTACCATCAGAGCTGCAGGCTTTTGAACTGAGCGCTGATAACAAGCTGGATGCTCCCTCTCCTCTTTCGTCCGCAAGACACAGCGTCCCTGGTTTCCAAAAAGAATTGCAAATTTTGATTCATCTCACCGCAGAACAGGTTTCCATTCTGTCTCAGTCCATTTTAAATAAACTTTGGCCCACAGGAGACAGTGGCGTTTCTGGATCGTGTTCAAATATGGCTTCTTCTTTGTATGATACAGCTTTAACTTGCATTTGTAGATTGCACGGCGGACTGTGTTCACAGACGATGATTTCTGGAAGTGTTCCTGAGCCCTTGCAGTGATTCCAGTGCAGAATCAGGCCTGTTTTTTAATGCAGTGCCATCTGAGGGCCCGAAAATCACAAGTGTCCAATATTGACTTCGGACTTGTCCCTTGTGCCCAGAGATTTCTCCAGATTTCCTGAATTCTTTGATGATATCATATCCTGTAGATTCGAAATTCGGGAGTGGGATAAAGAAAAGAGTCGTTCAGGCAAAATCAGACTAAGATCCCTCCCGGTTTGGGGGTCTCCTTCTTCGTTCTCCTTTGTGCTGCCTCTGTGGGAGGAAGACAAGAACAGATCATTATGTGAGTGTTGCTGAGGTGTAATGCTGCTCAGCTCAGGCAGGCATTCTGTCTGCTAGGCCAGTGACCGCGCCTTATATTCTGGCCTAGCTCATCAGAGGGAAAAAGGTACAGGTGTGTCAGTCACATTCCACTTACGTGCCCTGTCCATGGTGCTGAAGGCCAGGTAGAGTGGTCTCGCCTGACAGGGAGAGCTGCCGCTCTCCAGGGTGCTGAACGGCCCATCACTTCCCCTGGGAAGTTTACGCCTTCCCACACTTCTCCCAAGGGGTAGGGCCTGCGTGGTTGCGTGGGGCAGCCCCCTCCAGGGTTCCCCACCCAAGTGGCGTAGGCTGTTGGGGCAGGGGCGCCACAGCATGTAAAATTAGAAAATTAGAAAAGATATCAAGAAAAAAAAAGCCAACTGGATGAGACCGTGGGCTCTAATTTCCTGGCGCAGCGCAGGTGGTGTAGCGTGGCGCAGCCCGCGCAGTGGTAATTTCGTGAGATGCGCAGCCTTTGGTAGACAAACGTGCGCCGAGATGGGTGTGGCGGCGTAGTAGGGGGAGGGGAGGTGTCACATATTCATCAAGACGCAGTGACAATTTCGTAGAAAAAGTCTCCGCTGGAGTGGCGCAAAAAGCTCGCCATCTCCAAACTAGTTTGATTGCTGTGCAGTGGTAATTTGGCTGACCGGCGCAGAGTGCGCACATATCACCGTAATCTCACAGGCAGGTTTACAGAATGTCAGGCACATTTCAATGCAAGAAATAATTACAGGAAGCACTGTTTAATGTAGCTATCTGAATAAGCTCCGTGTCCGAAAGTCATAAAAGTTCAAATTTTTCCGAGTATTCCAGGAATTATTAGACGTGCAAACTTATGTTTGTGTTAGACCTTCACAAAATGCAAATTGATAGCTATCGACTTTTCTTGGTCTTTTTAGCCTATTCGTCTGTTTTCTTCCGTTGAAGATAGACAGCAGTCTTTATTCGGCCTTTCTTTTGAAAATTAGTCAGATGGATGGAACAGATTCAACCAATACCCCTTGTCCTCACCCTTTGGGTGGGGCGGGGTAATAATGGGTGTCATAGTGACTAGTCATTCAGTGTGCCGATGTTAGTCTGCTAGGGCACTGGGATGATGGTTGCTGTTTTGAGGCAGGCTGGGACAGCAGCTTACACCGACAAGAGGTTAAAGATGTCAGTGAATATCTCTGCCAGCCGGTAAGCACAGTCAGTGAGGACCCTGCCTGGAATCCCATCTGGGCCTGCTGCCTTCCGAGCACTCTTCACCTTCAGGACTCATTTCACCTCATGTACCTGCAGGGAGAACGAGTGGTCAGCAATTATTCAATCAACGCGTAATGTAAGAGATTCCTGCGAAGAATTGAAGTCCTTGTGCATGGAGGTTCAAATGATCTTATTTCACTTAAACGATCGTGAAACACATGCATTGCTTCCAACCCATGAGTAAAGAAAAGCGTGAGAAGTCCGGAGTTATTTGGCATAATTGGTATGCATTATAAATGAAAATTGGCCACATCTGAGAATGTTGAGAGTTTGCGGAGTTTCCATGAATGATTGAAAACAGGTCATGACCAATCATTCATTTTAAGGGATTGTTTGAGCTTCCCCTATTACCAGTTCACAAGCTGCCACTGACACCCTAGCCATCTCAAAGTCATTGTAATTTGCCTGGTAATCAAAAGATGATGAAGAAACAAGGCTGTATATCGGCCGAGCAAGTGAACAAATTATCTTTACCTCCACTACATTAACATTACCAACCAAAGCGAGTAACTGGCCTATCTTGTGATGACAAACATGAAACTTTTTTTACATTATTAAAGTGTAGCGAGAAAAACTTTTGCACGCCGGGAAGCAAATGGCTGCGTAGCAGAAAGGCGGGATAAGGACTAAAGTCACGAAAAAAACTCCCGCACATGGTCCTCTCACTTGCAATAAATTTTTTAGTCGACGTTTCGGTCAACTGACCTTCCTCAGGACAACAAACATTATTAGTGTGATGAGATGAGAGCCTTGGCACTGGTGAAAACCAGCAAGAGACCCAAGGATCGTTGCATCCGAGTGTCATGAAAATGCAGTGAAGTATGTGGATAGAGTGATCAATTATGTACAGGGTTAACATTTTTGGTGGACGGACGGACGGATGGATGCACACGCAGCTTATTTCATAGTCCTTCTGAAATTCTTTTGGCTGGGTTTAAAAGCAAGCAATGAAAACAAACAAAAACATCCCCAGCATTTAGAAATAATATTCTGAACGAGGCTGAAATCAACTATTACATGAAATTAGATTTTCCATTAGAGCCACCTAGCTGAACTGAGTTTTCTGCTGAGTCTGAAAACTTGTGAAAGAGGCAACGGGTTTGGAATGCTAATCGACTCCATGCTGTGGGCCTTGTTTCAATGACTGGCTGCTTCATTTGGGAAGCGACTTGATATCTGAAAAGTTGTGAGACGATTCAGGCGATCTATCTACATGAGCCTCTGACTCAGAACAAAGGTGCCAAAGATATAAACACATAATGGGTGAAAAAAAAACACAAGCGAGTGAAATAAGAATCAACATTACTGAGAAAGCACCGCGTCCCTTGAAGTATGGCATTGAGGTTATTTTCCATGGAAAATATGTAAAATGCAAAGCAGATCCTCAGTTTACCCTGGAAAAATAATCTCAAGAACACCAGCTGAAGGGCACCTTTAACTTAACAATGCCTTAATTCCTGAAAGCAATTTCAGAATAATCGGTTGAATTGACAGTATGATTTATTGACTGTCCGATGTCTGGTTTTTGGAAATTGTTTCTCACCATTCAGATATTTACCTTAACTTTTTGAAAAGCCAATCTCCCTGCCCATATTATATGATTTGCATTTAAAGGGTATTATGTTTGATTTAAAAAAAAACAAAGGACTAATGAACTATTAGACTTGCACCTTTTAACATTTTGCTCTGGCTTTGAAAGAGCACTTTTACGTCTGATCTTACACAGTCAGCAAATGTTTCACCTGCAAATTATATTTTCGGACAAGTTTTCTGCAGGACACAAACAAGTGGTATTGAGACGTCCGTCAGATAAACCAGAGTGGACAGGCTCTCTAAGGGCTGGCTGCTTGGATTATAAAGTGGGTTTTACAGGAAACAGAGACATAGGTCTCAATTAGTGTGCCGTCTGTCTACCTGCCTTCTCTTTTCTTTTTAAAGCTTTATCTGTTTTTCTGTTGGGGGGACGACTTCAGTAAATGATTTAGTCTCAGTTCTGACATGGAAATTTTTAGAGAAAGCAAAGCACAGCTCTGTCTGTGACCATTTAAATGACGTCTACACTGACAAAAACAAAAACCTTTTTATAGTATAGTTTTCAAAATAAAATTATAATGGAAATTAAAATATGTTTTGTGAAAATGCTGATGTTAGTGAATCAAACGAGAACTAACTATAAGAAACATTTCATTAGACCATGAGGATTTTGTGGAGAAGAAGTTATAGCTTTGCTGCATTTTAGTATTTGTCATCATGAATTTCAAACACTCAACACAGAATGTGCAGGCAAAACTAAGTATATGAAATCATAAAGAAGTTTTTAGCAAATACTTCTATTCTCAGTCCATATGAAAACGCACCACTCACGAAATCTAGAATAGCTCCACGGATTGATATGTGAAGTATATACGTATGATGCATTTGAGATAATGACTGATTTAAGAAGACATGTAAACTTCATTCAATTTCATTCACGATAATGTTAATGCGCGAGAGAGGTTTAACTGGTGTAGGGGTCAAACAGGAAAGTCAATAACGGGTGTGACCGCCATTTGCATTGACACATGCGGTGCATTGTCGTCGCATGGAGTTGATCAGTCTCTGGATAGTGTTCTGAGGGATAGCATTCCACTCCTGAACCTCAAGTTTTCGGATGTTGTCCAGTTGGCGTTGACGTGAAAGACGTCGTCCAATTTCATCCCATAAGTGCTCGATAGGGGAGAGGTCGGGTGTCAGAGCTGGCCACTGAAGCACGGGGATGTTCTGCTGTGCAAGGTACTGCATGGACACCCTTGCAGTGTGTGCCCTAGCGTTGTCCTGTTGGAACGTGTGGACATTGTGGTGTTGGTTAAAGAACGGCACAACATGGTTCTGCAGCACCTGGTCCCGGTAGTAGATGCCGTTCACCCTTCCTCTGCAGATATGGAGAGGGGTTCTGTGACTGTAGCTTATTCCACCCCACACCATAACGCTGCCACCACCCCAACGGTCCGTTTGAACGACACAATCTGCGTTATAACGTTCACCACGTCTCCGCCAAACACGTATACAGCCATCTGCGTTCCTTAAGTAAAATCTTGACTTGTCAGAAAAGATGACACCGTGCCATTGTCGTAGTCGCCAATTCTGGTGCCTGTTTGCCCACTGTAGACGCTGGTTTCGGTGACGATCCGTCAATATGGGGCCGAAATAAGGACGTCGTGCACGCAGGCCTGCAGCTCACAGACGGTTCCGTACGGTGTTGGGGTGAATGAATTCACGTCGTCCTTGGACTTGAGCAGCCGTTCTTGTCGCTGGTAGTGTTCGGGACATGATCCCGTACGATCTGACGGTCCTGACGTGCCGTTGTCACACGTTGTTGACCCGGTCGAGGACGGTTCCGAGTGCTCCCCGTTTGCAAAAACCTTTGATGGAGTCTTGCGATCGTTGTGTGTGCGCAGTGTAGTCGTCTGGCAATTTCCCTGGTGCTGGCGCCAATTTGAAGCATGCCTATGGCACGTTCCCGTTCAGGGGCTGTAAGTTGTGGCATAGTGTCGAAGTTTCCTAAGTGTCAGTGAAGAAGTGAAATTTTATTCGGATTCACATGCTTTTAAAGGCAATGTGTGCACAAATTCAGAGTGAAATTCATTTTTCCCGTGGTGTGCGTGCAAGATGTTGCGTTTTTGCAAAAAAAATTGTCTAGCGTTACAGTTAACTTGAAATTCTCGCATTTCTTGCACCTGGCATGTCGGGTGACGTCACTGTAGTGTTGTTGTTGTATAAAAATTATATTGAAGTTCATTTGAACTTAAATATTGACTTTTTTCAAGTGGTGCGTTTTCATTTGTACTCAGTATATTTGGCAAAATATTTAAAGGGGATACTAAATGCATCAGCCTGTTCTCCACTTATGGTGTAAAGATGTAATATGGCCTGGAGTCATGAGTTGAAAATTACATTCATATCTTTGAAAGATCGTGGCAGTATGCAGCTCTTTTTAACAGTGGAAAAGCTGAGCTGAAAAAATTATGTAAGAAATGTGGTCCCAAACATCCTATTTTGAAATGAGTGTAAGTGTTATTTGTGCAGAAATCATATACAGGGGTGTCCTGGTTGTGAAAGATTCAGTAATGATGATATATTACACAATAAAGCAGTCTAACACAGCGAAGAGCTTACTGTATGCATTCAGGGTGATCAATTTAATTGCTCTTTCAAGGCTTTAAGTAAACACAAACATTATCATTGCTACAGTTTTCTTGGGAGTTGCAAGTTTATAAACACCATGCATTTAGCAAGCTGCTACAGCACACTAAAGTCTGTCTGTTGTAGGGATCATTATGCGATCACGTTCATTTGATCCATCTCGCACAGTTATGCAGAACCTCACAGTGTATAATGAAATTTGTTTACAAGACTATAGAGGATGCGGTTTCTGAAAAATTTCATTAATAGTTAGAAAAGCTCTACGTCACTCTAAAATTTTTTTTAATGTGATTGATTTACGATTATGAAACCGTGTTTGATATTTTTGAAATTCTATTTTTATGGAGTGCGTAATCAGCTTAAATGAGCGAGCTGTCTCTTATACACACGCACACATTCATTTGTTGTGTTTGCAGTGTGATGGCTGGGTTTCCTGATAGAATTTTTTGGGGAACTGACTAACAAGACACAGTATATGCCAGTTGTATTTTTATTTTCTTCTGTTTTTGGACTGAATCAGGAGCTACAGACAGTGTTGAGCTTCAATGATGAGTTCCTCTAAAGTTACAGACTTTGATAGAGATAGTTGCTGACTGGGTTCCTGGGGAATGTAAGCCTGGATTTGGCTGGATTTGCATCTTGACTCAACTGGGGAAAGACAGACTTATTTTACATTCCAGTATTAAGGCGTAATTATAATACTTAAAACCAGTTCCAATGCTCCAAGTTGATTTTAAATATAGTAGAGCCCACTCAATAGAATACATGACAGTGCAATTGGTAACAATGAATCATTTACTTGTTCTAATTAATTTTTTTTCTCTCAAAATCTCTGAATCAATAAGTCATTGTCTCTAAATTCAGCATTTTCTGTTCTATGAACAAATCTTAATTCCATTGAAGCTGGATCAAATCTCATAAACCCATGTTTTATTCACAAAAGAACATAGAGAACATATTTGATGTTGAAAGTGAGACATTTCACCATTTCATGAAAACTATGAGCTCATTCTAAATTTGATGGCAGCAACACATATCTGGGCAAGTTGGGAGTGGGGCAACAAAAGGCTGGAAAAGTAAGTGTTACTAATAAAGAAAACAGCTGGGGGAGCATTTCACAACTATTTAGGTTAAGTGGCAACAGGTCAGTAACATGACTGGGTATAAAAAGAGCATTTTAGAGAGACAGAGTCTCTCAGAAGTAAAGATGAGCAGAGGCTCACCAATCTGCAAAAAACTAAGTCTAAAAATTGTGGAACAATTTTAGAAAAATGTTTCTGAATGGAAAATGGCAAGGATTTAGAATATCCAACCATCTACACGACACAGTATCATCAAACGATTCAGAAAATCTGGAGAAATCTCTGTGCATAAGGGACAAGGCTGAAGGGAACCTTGTGACCTACGGGCCCTCAGATGGCACTGCATTAAAAACAGGCCTGATTCTGCACTGGAATTCACAGCAAGGGCTCAGGAACACTTCCAGAAATCATTGTCTGTGAACACAGTCCACCGTGCAATCTACAAATGCAAGTTAAAGCTGTATCATGCAAAGAAGAAGCCATATTTGAACACGATCCAGAAACGCCACTGTCTCCTGTGGGCCAAAGTTCATTTAAAATGGACTGAGGTAGAATGGAAAGCTGTTCTGTGGTCAATGACTCATAATTTGAAATTGTTTTTGGAAACCACTGACGCTGTGTCTTGTGGACGAAAGAAGAGAGGGACCATCCAGCTTGTTATCAGCGCTCAGTTCAAAAGCCTGCAGCTCTGATGGTACCAGGTTGCATTAGTGCCTATGGCATGGGCAGCTTACACATCTGAAAAGGCATTATTAATGCTGAAAAGTATACAGATGTTTTACAACAATGTCTCTTTCGGGGAAGGCCTTGCTTATTTCAGCAAGACAATGCTAACCCAAATACTGCATCCATCACAACAGCATGGCTTCGCTGCAGAAGAGTCCGTGTGCTGAAATGGTCTGCCTGCAGTCCAGACCTTTTCCTAATAGAAAACATTTGGTGCATCATAAAACAAAAAATCTGGCTTAGAAGACCCAGGACTGTTGAGCAGCTAAAATCCTACATCAGACAGGAGACGGACAACATCCTTCTTCCAAAACTCCAGCAATTATTCTCCTAACTTCCCAGACATTTACAGACTGTTGTTGAAAGAAGAGGGGATGCTACACAATGGTAAACATGGCCCTGTCCCAACTTATTTTGCAATGTGTTGCTGCCATCAAATTAAAAATGAGCTCATATTTTTCATGAAATGGTAAAGTGTCTCACTTTCAACATGAGATATATTGTCTATGTTCTACTGTGAATAAAATGTGTTTATGAGATTTGCAAACCATTGCATTCTGTTTTCATTCACCTTTCATGCAACGTCCCAACTTAATTGGAATTGGGATTTTTAAGAGCTTGTTTAATCAATCGTATATATTTATGGTTATCGTATTCGCGAGGCTACGCTGCCCTTCGTGCTTGAGAAAGGGGCTTTGCAAATTAAACGTCGGATTAAACTGCATTACGTTTGTAGGTTTACAGTACAACATATCAGTCGAAGAATCATAAAATATTATAGGCATTCAGGTAAACACGCCCGGACTCTAAAGAAGCTTGTCAGCAGTCGATGGCTGGTTTACCCATCACGGACCAGGCTGCTCGATGGCGGCTCTCAGTCACCCAGCTCTACTGAGCGAATTCCTTCAGAAGGAGGCTTTGTCTTCCTCAGCTCCTCTGGCAGAGGCCTTTGCTGCTTTAGTTCTCTCTAAATCTGTTCTTTTCTTCTTCAGGCTCAGAAATCCAAGTGAAGGAGCAAAGGGCTTAATTTGCTCTGTGTTCCAGAGAAGTCCCAGTCTGTTCAATCACATCTCCGATAAAACAGGAGCCACAGCAGCGGTCGGGGCTTCAGTATCTCCTCTCATCAGGGCAGACGAGGAGATAGATGCAGAGTTCGGGGAAGTGGAGTTAAAGAGAGAAAAACGTTATTTCCAGGGACTCTGTGTCCTTCTGATCAGGGTGTGAGCTTGATGTTAAGATTGAGGGGAAAGTCTCCCTCAACTTGCAAGCAGTGAAAATTAAATCCCTGTCTTTCCTGATGGCTAAGAAACAAGTGACTGAAGAACAATCAGTTATGTATTTTCTGCAAAATTACCAATATAGGTCTTCGCTTATGAATCAGATGAACATTATTTTACATTGCTCAACTTCATTTTGCTGCAGTCAAAGGCTTGTTCCAGCAGTTTGTACAGACATTTCTTGGGAGGTTTCACCTACCAACGGTACTTCAATACTTGCATGAAAGGTAGCAGTATTTCAAACTGAATAGTGTTTCTACAACGAGAGTCTGTCAAGACTTAATGGAATAAATGTAACATACGATTATTGTGTACATCACAAGAAAGAAAAGATTAGGGCAGCCAACAAAGGACTGGGCAACACTGTAGGCAGCTACAGTAAAGGCAGGTTATCATTTTAATCTCAGAATATTACTGCATGATAATTGAACTGCTCTATGAAACCACTGAAAAGCATTTTAAATTACATGGTGTAAACAGTCTGGCTTTATGGAAAAAAATTAAAACGGTCTCTTTTGCCTCCCTTTCTGAGGGAACTGTATTTGCTGTTATGGTTTACTGAGTGTGACGCATGAAATAAAGTCCAGTTTAAGACCAAAGTAATTTCAGTGCCTTCTACGTTTATGTTGTTTACCCTCTGCAGAGTTTTTTATCATGGTAAATGCTTGCTGGTGTCAGGCCAGCGGGCTTATGTGGCAATTAGTTTTGAAGAATTTGGCTGCCGTTTGCTATTGCTTTTAGTCTTCTACATATTGAGGGCTAAAGGCTTTGATTCCCAGTAGCAAGAGGGCTGGAGCGTGTGTGAACTGAACTCTCCAAAGGCAGCTCCTCCGTGTGTATTTGACTTGTAGAAATACGCCCTCCTGTAAGAGACGTGCTGATAGGTCAGAAGTTTGAGGCGTGGTACACAGATTGACACAGCTGCAAGTGCGTCTCTCCATCTTTCACATGAGAGGTTGACTACAGGGGGTAGGAGGTAAGGGTGCAGTGGAATTTCTAATAATCTTATAGTTTGTGGCAGTTTAGTACTTGAAAGCTGAATCACGAAGCCGGATTATTGAGTCGACAGCATAACTGCATGGGGTAGAATAAGTTCGCAATGACTTGTTTTGCTTCAGATCCCTTACAAAAAAGAACTAAATTTGAATATACTACTAGTGTACTTCTTTTAAATTAAAGATCGGAAAGTATAATTTGAATTTACTTTTTATGAACTAATCAAAGATATACTAAACAAAATTATACTTAAATAAACTGATAAGTATATAGCTACCCTAACAAAAAAATAAGTATACTTCTAGATTAAGCAAAGTAAACTTTAAGAACACATCTAGTTTACATTTAAGTTTTCTTTTGTACTCCAATTTCAAGAAAACACAAATATTTACGAGATTTGTAAACACTTGTTTAAAACAAAAAATTATTTTGTTCTTTCATGGCAAGTAACAAACTGAAACCATTAAATAGTCCTTATTCACTCATAAAAACTCTCCCAAAAAAAACTATATTTTGTATGGCCTCCTTTGGCCTTGATAACAGCTTGCATTCTTGCATTCAATCACCAAAAAACTAATTTTTATGTCCAGGAATGCAAGAAAATAACTGATATTTCATCAAAAAATAATAATATGCTCAGCTATTTTTTTCAGATTTTTTGCAAAACGGTAAATTCGAAAATTCACGGATAACAAGAATAATTATATTTTAGCATTAAACATATCCTTTCAGTTAAATAGCCTGCACATACTGGTGGATTAACTCTTACAGAAACATAAAAATTATTTTGGTAATTACCAACACTGTTAATTTTGGGCAGCTGTAGCGTTACATAGGGCGGTAGTCTAATAAATTTGTTAAGCACTGTACTTCTTGAACATTTTTCAGTTTATGAAAGTATACTGTGAAGTATACTGCGAGTAAACTTAAATATGAACTGTTAGTTCACTAATTATATACTTCTAGTACAATTTCTAGTTTATAAAAGTATACTTTGAATTATTCTGCAAGTTAATTCAGATAAACTAAAACTTTACTAGTTATATACTTCAAGCCAACTCCTTAATATATGAAAGTATACTTTGAAGTATACTGCAAGTAAACTTCTAGGTATACTAGTCAACTAGCTCTATACATGCCCTTTATGGTTTAAATTTAGTTTTACACTTTCAGGGAGCCAAAAGTTTTTAGTTTTTAAACTGCAAGTACACTTCAAAGACTTCTTTAAGTTAACTGAACATCATACTCGCAGCTTATGGTTATTGCATTCTGAAATATATTACTGTTGATATTCATATATTATTTAATATAACTAGACGTGAGGTTAACTTGTGTACTCCACAAGTAGACAATACTTAAATGCATTCTGCTTTAATTTACAGATAAAAGTATTTATAAAAATTCACAATGAAACAGATATTCAGGATTGAAAACAAAATTGATTTCTTCAAAAATTTTATTTTCAAACTCAATATTGTATTGGATGCCAAAGTTTAAGAACACAGCAATGACAACTCTCATCAAAATCCCATTTCAAAACAAACTGCTTCTTTCTCTCATATGGAACCAGAAATATGCATAACATGAATTAGCAATGCCTTCAGCCTGACCAGTAGGCTGAGAACTCGAGCAAAGCCAAATGAAATATTCCAAATGAGTACACCGATGAGCCATTTATTGGTTAATGGAGTTCTGTATCACAGTCAAAAATATGACCGACTAAAGAAAAGATGCAGCTGTGCTGTATACTTGAAAGATGGTACATTCTGTTTAATAAATGATTTAATGGTTTCTAAACAAGTGTATGGACATTAAAGCCCTGCATATTGTACCTGTGCATTGCTGTGTTTTAGCTGAGATAATAGTTAAATCTAGCTGGCCGTTATGTGCAGATTCACAGATAAATGTACACAGTACTTTCATTCATGAGGTTAAGAGACTGGCAATGAAGTGTGTGTACCAGTTTTACAAGGAACAGCCATACCACCACTTGATATGCACCAGTAGTGTGCTGGAAGCTAAGCAGGTGTGGGCTTGGTTAGTTCTTGGATGGGAGACCACCTGAAGAAAGTTGGTGTTGGTGGTTCAGTAGATTGGCAGTATAATGCTCAATAACCCAGTGCAGTGATGGGGATGCTGCTCATCAGATGAGATGTTAAACTGAAGTGCTGGCTCACTGTGGTCATTAAAGATCCTATGACACTCTTTCAGTTTACTCGCAGTATACTTTCTTGAACTGTTTACTAGAAGAAAACAACTAATAAACTAGCATATTTCTGAAAGGTTACTTGCCATATACTTAAAAGTATACTTTCATAAACTGAAAAATATGCTAGAAGTATACAACTAGTTCACTCACAGTATACTTAAACATTCACTTGTTTACCTGCACTACCAAATAAGACTTTGATGTAAACTAGATGTGTACCTTAAGTATACTTAATAGTATACTTTTATAAACTTAAAGTGGGCCATTTTAGTCCCAAGAAGTATTTAATTAGACCACTTACAAGTATACTACAAGTACAGTGACACTAATACATTTGCTACATTAAGTGTACTTGGAAAATATACCTGACATAAACTTAAGTTTACTTGAAAAATGAACTTAAAGTATAATTCTTTTTTGTAAGGAATCACATTCCGAACTTAGGTGATTTTCACTAACCTCTTAAACCCGAATGCCCTCAGTACTGGGCGCAATCATTACACATCCTGAATACAGCATGTTTCCTCACAGCATCACCGTCATGTGGTATATCCACTTCATGGGAAGAAACCTGGCAAAAAGCTCATGTCGACTATTTTTACTTCAACCAAACACAATTCAAGCACCAAGCAAGTAAATAAGCATGTATCAAAACATAGGATCAAATAATATCAGTGCTTGATCGCTAGCGTTTCCACAGAATTTGTGTTAGGTATACAAACAATACATCAAATGAAAGTGGAAAGTCCACAGAATCCAACAAAATAAGCCATGTCATTTTAAAGTGACACCACACTCAAAGAATAGCAAGCATACACTTTCAATTCTACAGAGATTCGCGAAAATTTTACCTTACCTTTGATATTTTGTAATAACAAGAATATATTTGAGAGTCAATCTGTGCTTGTGATTTTTAGTAAAATGTGTCTGTGATATATTGACACTAGATCTTCCAGTCTCCATCATGTTTTTTCCTGGGGCATTGCTTTAAAGGATGCCAGCTCCTGAGCATTCCACTTGTTTGCAATGTATTTTCCTCTTTGTGATCAGCTTGTGATGCTGTCAGCAAAACTTTGTGGGTGACCATTTGATTTTGTGGGCGACCATTTGATTCTGTGGGCACTGATGTCTCCAACGAGCCCTAAATCACATTAAGGCACATACCTTGCCTGAGCTAGAGCCTTGCGTTCCCGGTGCGTCAAAGTCCATGGGTCATTTACATGTACTTAAAGAGTGCACCACTATAAATGCTTAACTTTGTTTGTTTTGTTTGTGGTATTTTTGGAATAATTATCTATAAGTATTCAACAGTCATTTTCAATGTTGTTTTCTGACAGACAGTTAAGCACAAAGACACGTGGGAAATAAGTCAGCTGATGTAGTCTAGTGGTTATGGCAATGCACTCTCCCCTGGGAGACTAAGGTTAAGTCCTGGGTTGGCATGCATCTATTTAGACAATAAAAGCATTATTCTTGAATAAATAATGGCTAAGGTTTCTATTCTTTTTATTTATTTATTTATTTACTTACCATCTTTTTGTATTAATAATTTTGTTTATTTGCTTGTAGTTTTTTTTTTTAGAAATCTGCTCCAGTGGAGTCAAACTTCATTTTATTTATATGTATTTTCTTTGAATAGGAAAATTTATTGACTGGCAGAGATTAAAAAAAAATTAATTTTTGAAAATTAAAAACGGGGTTTTATTTGGACAGAATGTATGACATATAAGTTAAATTAAGTGAGTTTTACACTCGGTACCAGAGAAATCTGAAATGGCACTAAAGGTACCCAAACTGCCAATTTGGAGAAGCCACCTAGACCGTCCTCTCTAATGTTCTTCTGATTTATTTAATTAAAATACATTTTGACACAGATAAGGATGATATTCTGTGCTGTAAATTTTTACAGGTTTCAGCCTACAACAAAATAATTTCAAGTGGGATAGAAGTAAAACTTTGTTTGGTGCAAATGAGATCTTTCATTTATACTGTGTTCCATCTACATTTACTCCGATTCAGTGACATATACACTGATTTTTACAGGACAACAGATATTCTCAAGGTGTTAACTTTATTATGATACCAAGATTATTCAAATGGACCAAGTAGTTGCACAGATATACTCATTTCGTTTTGGGCACATCATGTTCGAACCCGAGGCTCAGGGCTGAAGAGTTAATTAAATCATGTTGCTTGTTACTCTGTGAACTGAGTCATTCTGTTTCCTGAAACAAAGCACTGGGCTTATAACATGTAGTTTGGAGACTGCTCACTGAACTTGCATCCTGCCTTGCATTGATTGTGCATTTACAGATATAATGAAATATATAAGAATATATAAGAACCCGTAAAATAAATAAAATTGTGGATTGTCAGGCCCTGGGATGATTCTGGTCCTCCAATGACTTTCTTATAGCTCATGTGGAAGGATAAACCTTAATGTCACAGCTTTGTGATGATATGAGTGATGTAACTGTGGTGTTTATGGATTGCTGAGTGAATTCAGTAGGGAGAGCAAAGTTATTAATGCGAGCATATTCACAGTATATTTTTTAAAAGGATGCTGCTTCTGATGCAGCACACAGATGTTTCAAGTCTGAAGTGGGCCTTGGAGAAGTCTTTCAACCTGCAGCTGATTTGGACGTCTACAATTAAAATGATTCACACCCTCATCTAATCATAAGCTTCGTTCAAGAAGCACAAAGCCAGCAACCTGAAGCTTTTCAGTTTACCCGGCTCATTTAAAGAGTCAAATCAATCAGTATAGGTTTGGCTGCCTTTTCATTTCAGCACTTATTACTGGAGGAGAATATGAAAAACTTTGGTTGAACTAACCACTGGAATCATTGGGAGGAAGGGGGTAGAGTTCAGTTAAAATAACTCACAAAAGAAATCACATACTTTTGCAAGCAAGTCCAGATTTATACCTGATGAAATGCAGACAAATTGTGACTTGAAATTTTGTGAAAATTGAATTGAAAAAATGTGTACTGTGAAATTCGGTGCCTTGAAGTGCACAGCTTTTCACCAATCCCTGTTTTCTGTATAAGGTCTATAACCGGAAGACGTTGGGAGAGTTGTTCAAAGACAAAATTTTTTGAAGGGAGGAGTTTTTTTTTTTTTAGAACATCCTAAACTTGATTTTATCCCTGCTTCAAAGTTCGCGCATGCAGGGTTTGATGCTGAAGGCCATTTTTAAATTTTTTTGGGACACTCTGGATTTAAATGTATTTTATTTTCAGCATCATGCATCCTCTCCTGAGAAGAACCTGCACAGTCTTCAACACAGGTGTTTTCAGAGAACCGGACACACAGTGTCATTAAATCTATGAATTAATTAGTTTGTTTATTAATGTATTGCCTTTTTGTGTTTCCACAGATAAAAAGCGCATTTGAGACACCAAATGTTGATTTAATAAAATTATATAACAAAAAACAAACAGCCAATTATCTTACAAAACAGTAAAACTGCGGGACTGTGTTCCAAATTTTTAGGCAAATGGTAGTCACAGCGAACATTGATTTGAATTAGTTTTAACAGTTCGAAGCTCTCAGTTGTACATTTTTCAGTATTTAGAAACCTGTCATTTCATAATATTCAGGGGAAACTTTCCCACTGAGAAATGTTTAAAATGTGCTTGAAACTTTTACACAGCGCAGTTTAAATATTTCCTGCTGTTTATTATGAATGAAAATTACAAACTGACTGCTATTTTAAAGTAATTTTATCTCCAGTAGACATGTGACTCAAAAATAAAAATAGTGCATTGGGCATTGTAGCTTGGACCCAACATTGGGACACTGAATATATATAACAAGAGCAATCCGAGATTTTTGACCTCCTCCAAGGGATGACATTGATACAAATGCAAGATCTTTCTCGCGGGGAAAATTTCAGGACGATCGGTCAAGTTGCTGGGATGGGAATATTTTTTGTCATTTCCACAAATGAGGTTGAATAGTCAAAGTTGTGCCAGATCTGGCAAGCATTCATCAACTATTACCTCTGGAGTCCAAATTGTTGATCCTCATCGGGATCTGGACCCATGAGAATGGAAGTCATTACTGATCTTTTAAGAATCTTTCATTACCATGTCAATATTTCTGGTCAATATTTGGTAGAAATGCTGCAGTTGTTATGGAGAACTGCCTAATTGAAAATCATAAAATATTGATCCGGATCTGTATCCAGATTCAAAATCTTGAGCCACATGATCTTCATACTTCATATGAACAATTGCCCAAGATCTATATTCAGAGTAAATTTCATCAAAATCTGCTCATTAGGTTTGAAGAAATGTCACTTATTTTGTAAAAAAATGATCCGGATCCAAAATCTGGATCCAGATCCAGATCCAGATCATCATAAAAATTTAATGGAGTCGTCCACGGACCGAGGTCTACCTCTGGTGAAAATTTCATGAACATCCGTCCAGTAGTTTCCGAGAAATCCTGTCCACAGACAAACAAACAAACAAACAGACGTACAAATAAATAAACCAACTCAATCGCATAACCTCCTTGGTGGAGGTAACTACAAGCGGTAACTACGGGGTCCAAGCAACATGAGGTCATCATCAGTTTTGACAGAAATTGTGCTAGTTTTTCCAACAATTTCCAGTTCATGGCACATAACTGTGCATGGTATACTTTGCCCTGCAAATTTCATGTTAATTAGTCACTGCCATGTCTTTGAAATGAGAGCTGTTATCTGATTCATATGACCTCGCCTGCTGCCTTACCTCATTTGACTGAAGTCTAAAAAAGTAACATTCTTACCTTTACATCGATCAACTTTAACAGCATCATAATCATTTTCATTCAGGTAGATACATTATTGTACTGCTAGTGACACACTGAAAGAAAAGTAATTGAAGCATGAACATACCTGCGCACATTTTGTAATGATATCAAAAGTAACTAGGCTTATGCCGTTGGGGGTGACGGCTTGGGGTATATCCCCGAACGCCCCCAATCCTCCAATTCCCTAATCCTTGAATAGACCTTGAATAGACTTTCATTTGAGCTTAATTTCAGGTCAATCGGACAAATAGTTCTGAAGATAAGGCCAAAATGGTAATTTTCCATCACAAAGCACCACTTGGTGGCAAAATATTGAACCATACAGGTATGATGTCATCATGTGACATGTTGTGAGGTCATGACCTTGCAGTTGCACATAGTCTCATGTCAATTGGACAAATAGTTCCAAAGATATGGCAAAAATGGTGAATTTTATGTGACAAAGCTACACCTTGTGTCAAAATTTTGGATGAAACAGGTAAAATGTCATCCTCTGGTCATGACTTTTCATTTGCAATTGATTTGAGGTCAATCGGACAAATATTTCCAGAGATATGGTTAAAACAGTGATTTTTTCAGTTTTTGGCCCCTGGTGGCCAATCTAGAAATTGTAAATTGTCCAAAATCGAATCAGTCCTTCCTCTTTATGATACTTACTTATATGCAAAACTTGGAATTTCTAATTGAAATATTAATGAAGTTTTCGCGTTAACACGTAGTGCGGCGGCGGTCAGACCAAAAACATAATGCCTCCGGAACGCCATTTGGCTTTCGGGGATATAATTATGTGAAGACTTAGCAAATGCATGTTCTGTTTGGATATGCTGGGTTATTTTTAGAAATAATTTTTTGGATTCTATGAAGAATTTCGGGTTCAGATGTTTCACAATAATGGCACGTGACAAATATGCTTTCAGGGTCTGTTTTGAAAGTACAAATCTCCTACACAGGTGAAGCACAAGTCCAGTGCTCTTCACGGGGAAACGACCTCCCACTTGTTCAATCACAGACTAAGTTTTAAACTTAAGCAAGGGTCTAGTTTGTACTAATTTGATTAGTTGCTTTGATTGCTTATCAGCCCTGGGAACCACAGTCAGGTCTGGAGACATAATCACCTCATTTCTGACCCTTCATTTCCCCAAATACCATCTGCTGTGGTCATTATTCAAAAAAGGCACTTTATCAATGTCTAACATCCAGAATATTAATTGCATCTCAGGCTGAATTTTCCTTCGGGAGGAAAACACAGAAACAGGTGGAATATTTAGCATATTACAAAAACAAAAAGCAATATGCCTAATCCAATTAACATTCTTCTAAATACCACCACAGATCACATATTCTTTCATCAATGCAAAATTATGTCAATTACCCGTTACTCATTAAATGCTTAAGATATATTGGCCTTGGGCTGACATGATGGATCCCAGCAGGGCTCTGATAAGGTCTCTGATGCAATAGTTTCAGGCGTACACAGGCCATCCTTGACATTTTTCCCCCGCTGATTGCTTCTGGGTAATGAGCACCTTTATCAGCAAATGCAAACCATAATCGGCCTTGTCATCTCATCTAGTATAATTGGTGCATCCATGGAATATGTATTTTGAAAAGTATATTTTGAGCTTCGTCAACATCAGCAGCGTTATGGTTGAGGTGTTGACATCTCCCTCTGTCTGGAATGGGGTGATCTCAGCAGTGGCATCTCTGTAGCTGTGGGCTGTGATCAGCCCTTGGTGTGGACGGCCCTCCATGATGGCCTTTCCGCATTACTCATTTTCGTCCTCTCACCGCATGAAGTCTCAATGGGTGTTGGA
The DNA here is from genome assembly GCA_029721435.1 of Gymnothorax reevesii. Taxonomy (NCBI): domain Eukaryota; kingdom Metazoa; phylum Chordata; class Actinopteri; order Anguilliformes; family Muraenidae; genus Gymnothorax; species Gymnothorax reevesii. Next base: position 85,984,208 of record CM056583.1, read on the forward strand.
GAAGCAGAGCTGGAGAAACTAGATGCGGGGGGGTTGTTGTTCTTCATTGTTGTTTTTAATCAGTAAATCACCTTGTGCTTCACTTCCTGTATTGTTACAAACACTTTTTGGATCCGCGAGGTACAAAGGGAAGCAACACAACGGTGTTGGTAAAAATTTGCCGGTGTTTGTTTAATGTATTCGTAAATTGGCATCGGAACACAGAAATCAATGACTATGCGAACAAAGTGGCCAGCAGATGGCAGCACAATATCTAAACATACAGCAAACTACAATACAAAAGAAAAACAAACAATTGGCGCAACGCAAATTCAACACAACCCACCTCCTACAAACGAGTACCACTATTCTGCAAAACAAAGCTTAACAACTAGACCAAAAATTATCCAAACAACACAAATCAGCATATTATGGGAAGTGGCACACAGCAACAAGGCAGACTGTTAGATCACAGCCGTGTTGAGTAGACGGTGGCGTGGCCTTCAGTATGATCCCTGTATCCGCTGATTGATGGGTGGAGGTGGCACGGCCGGCGATTGGTTGGAGAGGAGTCGTGTATAGAGGCAGGTCCCTGAGGCGGGAAGGGAACCATCGAATGACGTCATCTCCTTTCCCACACCATCAGGTCTTAAGGCCAGGAACCTCTGTTGAAGTAGATAGTAACTATAGAATTCCACAATCCCGTAACAGTATGCAAAGTGCCTTAAAAATAAAATTTTGATTTGATTTGATGATCATCAGTCATTTAGCATGATTAGACGCTGACGTGTTGAATTTCTGAGCAACGCTAGAATGAGATGTCATGCCACGCCTCCCAACGGTCCGCATCACAGGAATTCTGAAGAACCGGTCTGCTCCCGCAATTACCACTCATCAGCACCACCTGTCATCAATTCATCTATAATTATTGTCAATCGCATTAAAGTCCCGACTTCGCAGCATTACGGTGTGAAGTCTCGTAAGATTATGTCTTGTAAAGGCTTTTTTGCCATAGCATTTTTGCATATTGTAATGTAAACCTCTTAATATCACTGACTTCATTAAATCAGCTCACTGTTGTTCTAATTGCGTTTCCTATTGGCTTCGTACTCGCCTTTTTTAACCTTTGAAGCTGCTCCATGAAGGTCAAGAAAGCTAAGATCTTCTTTGTGTTTGGATCCTTGCCTCATTTTTGCGATTTTTTCAGTACTCATACTGATGTGCACCATAACATGAGTGCAGAGTTATTTTTTATCCCTGATAAAAAAATATCCTTTTCTTGATGTTTTTACATGTCCGTTAGACGCTTTAAGATTGGAATTTTTGTCAAAGCACTAACGATAAACAGCAGAGAAAATGCTTCTCTCGTCATTGTCTAGTGAACTTGAGCTTACTGAAATCTTTGCCATAACATTGCTGGAATGTTAAATCAATATTTAATCAACATTGCCACTACAAGGCTGTTGTTAGCCACGATGGCGTCTTTGGAAGGCTTTATTTTGCCTATACAACCTATTATCTAAATGACAGGGTCTGGCATGGTAGAGCGGTGGGTGGTCTTTTTGCCTCACAGCAAGGTTTTGGATTTGAATCATGGGTAATCATGGGTACAAATCCTTTCATGTGGAGTTTGTATGTTAGTGAGGGTTTCCTCACAGTTTCCTCACACAGCCTGAACACTTGCATGTTTGGATACTTGACTGCGTGAGTGAATGGTGTGTTTTCCCTGAAATATGACTGAATGGTGTGTGACCCTTGCAGTGGATTGGTCAGCTGTCTGGAGTGGGTTCCTGCTTCTTCCCCATGGTCTACAGGCCCTGGCTCTGGTCCTGTGGGCTGGAGTGACGTCCTGTATGTCGGAATCTATTATGGCGTTTGGCATAGTTTCTGTCTCTGCGTTGACTACTCACTTTTATATTTCCAAGTTTCTAAGATTACTGCAATTTAACAATTATTTTAATGGTACCACTTAACAAGAAGGCCAGATAACAACATCAATGCTGAATAATATGATAAAAAGGTTCATGATGCATATCTTAATGCTTGACTTTGTTTCGCACACCCTATACTTCGCTAATAGGCAAGTAATCATTCAGGGCTTCGGAAGTTCATTTATTTTGACTACTATTAATAAAAAATCTATTTTAATGCTTTAAAGTATTGGTCCATCATAATGTTTCAAACAAAATTGCTTGATGGCAATTCATACATCATATTATTGTAAAGGGTTACCCTTTGGATAATTTTATTAGCTATGAGGAATTAGCCTTTTGCTACATTAACTGAATATAAATTGAGGACACAAAGAGACATACTGCACAATGTGGCAGGATAATGCTGCGGATATTGAGTACTTATACACCACATGCTGAGTAGTTGCCTAGAGAAAATCTGGTATGAAGTGAAGAAAGTAATTCCACAAATTGATTCGCCATCAAAGCCCTCCTCTACACCTGCTGCAGAACCAGCATCCTAAACACATTTAGAGCGAAGGTCTGTTACCTGTTTGCTGATAAGCAATATCACATCACAGCTGCCACTGAGGCAATTACTGCCGCACATTAGACCGAAGCAATTGAAAGACGTAGAGAAAAGAGCATTAGCTTCATCACCTTATAATGAACCATTCTCCTCAGTGAAGGATTAAGCTGCTGTTGTCTCTAAGAATATATTACAGCCTCAATGTACTGCAAAGTAAGCCACATGGGCCAGATCCTATCCTCAGGTACATAAATTCAGGAGGCCTACATGATGATCATTCAGTTGCGCATCTTGGTGAAGCCATTCAGGTCAGTGTGACATCACATTGCATGAGAAGTCCTCCAAAAATGTGTATGCTTAATTTATTTTGATTGGACATCAAAACATAACTAAGTCTTTATTTAATACCTTTTACATGTTTTACCGTTTTACTGAAAAATCTACTTTGGTTTTCCAAGGCATAGATTTTTCCCACATGAAAACCAGGAATCGATACTCCATGCTCTTTAATGTGCTAACAATCAGGCGTACCACTGACACTCCGTTTTCACGTGGCTATCTTCATAAACAAACATTTCACCGTCTCTGTTTTCAAAAATAATATCATGCAACATTTTCTGGCATTATTATGGCATACAAAATAAAGTAAAAATTAAGAGGGTAAAGCAAGGACTTGGACTAGATGTGATTATTTGTGAACAGCTTTGTGGCCAGGACTCAATGAAATGAAATTACCAAACTGCTACCACATTTGCATTTAAGGATGGTTCATTTTTGACACAAAGCTTTCACCGTGCCAGCTGTTTTTACTGAAACACCCCATAATTCACCATTCAACCCATTCAGCTGTCTTTATTCGTCACCACAAAACTACCAAACTGGGTTTAGGAAATATGTGCATGATTTGGGGGCAACAAAATTGTAAATAGCGTTACCCCCATGTGTTTTCATTTCCAAAGGCTCAAAACTAGGGCCCTTAGTTGTTTCAGGTGTGGCGTTCCATCTTGAGCAAGAATTTTAGCCTGTGTTCTCACTCAGTGTGCAAGCAAGAATCACCAATCATCTGTGTTGTCTTCCAATCCAAGCACACAGGATTTAAACCTAATTATAATATATTGCATAACTGACATTTTATTATGACTGCAAAGCAGAGTGACATGTGAAGTATTTTTATTGAATGCTTAGGGGTAATATATAATGAATGTATTAAAAAAGCCAGAAAAACCTATTTTCTCTGCCAGAGGAAATCTGTAAATCTGTTATCTTGAGCTGAGAAATGAATATACTTTTTTCTGACTTTACCCTGTTTGACTGTAACTCTGTACTCAGGTGTCTAATGACGACGTGCTCCTGGCATAACTGCTCATAATCACTGGGACATTAACAGCTTGATTAGCTGCGGAGGTGTTGACAGCAGACGCTGAAGTTGCCTGGAGTTTGGATTCTCATGTGACAGCATGGTGTTGCTGTGATTGGAGGATGACGGCACCTTAAGGCAATGCTTAGAATGGGTCAGGCGATGAGTAGCAGGTTCCAAGAGGCCATTTGTCATACAGTATTTGAGAAATTAGACATTTTCCTCTGGCTTCTGTCCCCAGTTATGACATAGTGTCTGTCTAATCAGTTTTAAAACAATCTTAAAATTTCTCTTTCAGCACACAAGCAGCACCAGAAATCCTGTAAAGAGAAGGCTGTCAGGTATTACAAAAGGTACAGAGAAAGGTACAGAGCTGAAGAGCTAAACATTTTTTTGGGTAGAATGAGCATATATGCCCGCAGTGTGGGATCAGTATTATTTTCTGATGTGGCGGGCATATACCTGCAGTGCCAGTCAATAATGCAGCAAATAACTTATGATATATGCTGGGTGGTTGTGCGTTTGCATACAATTTATCACATAAATGAAATTCCTATTAGTGGCGGAAGGCTAGTGGAAGATGGCAGCATTTGGGTTGATATGACTACATGTTTCTGCAGACTTTACTGTTTCAATGTTCACTGGACAACAGCTGAGAAGAGCAGGGGAGAATAACACAGCCAAGAAATCTGAGTAATGATTAGAATCGCATTTATTTTTGTTGAGCCAGATTGAGAAAGCCAGCTTTGGAATTTGGCATGGACATTAGAGTACTGTGTGTCCTTTTTTAGCAGCAACATTGGATTTTTAATTGCTACACTGAGGCAGGATCCTGTAAAATTTCTTATTCCTTATTATTATTATATGAGGTTCAACATGTGTTATGTCATTCCAAATTACCAAGTGAGGTGAGCTAACAGAAAAGACTATGAGCAAGTCACAAATATCAAATTAAATTATTCTCTTCAGTGTTTTGGAAAAGCGCATAATGGACACTTCACCGTATACTAAATGAAAGAGCTTTTCTAAAGGAATTTTTTTCAGTTGATTTGCATAGTTATCACATTATGTCTTTATTTTTTTTCTCTCATTTTCAAACCTGCAGGAGGAATAGACCGACAACAAGAAACAAACAAAGTCCGAAGGTTACAGTGAAAAACAGTGAAAAAAGATGGCACTGAAATTTTGACAGTGAATAAAAAACTGAAGGCAATACTGAGGATGTTGAATCCAACCAGTTGCCAAGTTTTCGACAGTGTGGACGTACAGGGGTTTTTTCCCCCATAACTGCTGGAGAAACATTTTACTTTCCTCAAAATGATGTGCTGCACACTGCCAAAACGGAATCTACATTTTGGTTTTAGGCAGAATCTGCTATTTGTGCACATGTACAGCGGCCCACACAAAAATAAGTAATTCTATTTTTTTTGGATTTCACGTTCTCGAGTTTAAGAGCAGCCAGTGTAAATATTTTTCTAGTTAGTTGTTCATAAGCGTAGCTGTGTCAGATTGGTAAAGTTTTGCTCTGTGAATTCTGTTTGCGCATCAAATGAGGTGTCTCAGAATAATGTGAGCACATTTTATCCTCAAATTTCCCTCAAGGTCCTCAGTTTTTTTGCATCAAAGTTATTCTCTCTGCCGCTTGTCAGTCATGATAAAAAATGTATGAAAATGTGGGCACGCCACTGCTGAATCTCCTCAAAACCCTCTCCAATTAACTCAGGGGCTGGGCACTTCAATAGGCTGGAACCTTTTTATGTGTTTTCCTGAATCAGTTTTACCATAACAATCCCATTTCCAAAAAAGTTGGGATGCTGTGTAAGCTGTAAATTAAAACGGAATTTGCAATGATTGGCAAATCTCTTAAACGGACATTTTATTCACAATAGAACAGAGGCAACATTTCAGATGTTGAAAGTGAGACATTTTACCATTCCATGAAAAATAGCTCATTTTAATTTGATGGCAGCAACACATCTGAAAAAAGTTGGGAGAAGGGCAACAAAAGTAAGTGGTACTGAGACTGGAGCCAAAATATTTTCTTTACAGGGCTCGGTGTTCTTAATATGCCACAGTTGTTGTTCCGGGCTGCTGATGTCAGGACCGCGCGTGGCAGATCGATGACTATGCCCCCATGGTCTAATGTCTCTGCACTTTTGAATAATTGACGGCACTTGTCTCTAGGCTTATTTAAGCTCCCAGTTCTTTCAGTTGGAGGCCAGGTGTTATCTGTGGGGCATCTTCTAGAGAGTTTCAAACTTGTCCCGGTCCTGTTTACTCTTGCGTCTAGTGACATTCCTGTGTTCCTAGCTCCAGCAATTCCTTTTCGGCCTATATTCAACGTATTATAATATTAGCAGCGCCGCATGTTTGTGATAGCAGTAATTCCTTTGTAGGTATTTTTTGTATTTTGTCTTTTCAGTTAAAATTGTTTAAAATGCATTTCTGTTTTAGTGATTTGATCTTGTATTGTGTCCCGCATTGTCTTTGATTTATGAGCACTGTCAGGCTAAAAGTGATTTCCTGGTTTTTTGTATCTTTACAATGGCTTAGAATTGTGTATGGACTGTACGCACATGTCCATACCAATCTCAAACGATGGCTGAAATGTCCACACCCATATTAAGGTTGAAGGAAAAAAAAAAGCACCTCATGCGGCACACAAAGAGTTAAATCCTTTCCCACTTCGGCACCGCCTCCCAAATACGTCTATGAACCCAGTCTGTTTTTTGATTGGCTTAGCTCCCTGTAGGCTGTTTCGCTTGCAGGTTTCGTCAGTGTTGACGGTGCACTCTCCAAATTTGCTAGCTACCTTAGTTTTACCGGAAAATAATGCCAATGAATGTTAATTAAACATGTTTCTGTCACATGTTGGTTTGTAGTCTGTTTGCTAGCAGTAGTAAATATAAACCTGGTGGATATGCCAAATTATGAGGTGAATTTCAGTGGAGAAATCCTGTGAAGGTGCCATTCTTAATGAATTATTTTAAATGCAGGAACCACAGCCGCAAGCTAGAGAAACAGAGCAAGCTGTTGGGGATACAGGTGTATCAGGGCTTCAGGTGAGGTCATAATTATGACTTGTTCTGTGGAATTATAGGGAAAGTTAGTCTCATGATGTTCAGAAAATATAACCTTTGAAAGACAAAATGTCCCAACTAACTTTGGCTCTGTGGGGGAAATGAAAGAAACACTTAATCGTAAATCTAACATGATCCAGTCCAATTAACGCTCGGTTTGCGCCTCGTCCAATTCATAGTCGGTGGTCCATTTTGAAGTGTTTATCGTGGCTGCAATCGCGTTACCGCATATTAAGACGCTAAATAGAGAGGATTGCGAGCTGGCATGCTAATGTAGTTATATATCCACTCACTTGGTATCAATGTCCATATTCCTATATCTGAGCGGGTTTCATGAGTGCGTTGAGATGGTTTGCAGCTGTCAGTTAAGGTTGTGGCAAGTTTATGTATGTGGCATCTTTGTATGAAAACTATGCGGCAGGGTTTTAGCCCACATAGTACGGTCTTGTTTGATTTTCTTGTTTGTAATAATCTTAAATGTGTTGATTTTGCTTACAAGCAACCTTGTAAGTTCACCTATTTTTGCCTGACCAGACAAGTGTATTCGTGGATTGATCATGTGGTCATCTTTGATCATAACCTAGATTCTTTCAGCTCGTATACTATTGTTGATCTGGAACAAGGTAATTGTGGTGACCACCTGCCTGCTCATTTCACCTTGAGGCTGGAACTATCAATGTGTGAAATCACAACAACCCCTACTGACCTGACGGGTTTTGCTGGTGTTTGTAAACAATCTAGGTTGAATTGGAACAATGTGAACTTGCGTCAGAATACTGTGAGTCACTGAAGGCTAACCTGAGTAACTTGCCTTATATATAGGGCGACTCAGTGTCCAGCAGAGATGGCGCAGAGTTTCTTATTGAACAACAGCTGTTACTTTTAACTTATTGTATTCTGGACACTACTTGTGATATTAATAGGGAGTTTCATCGAGGTTTTGTTCCAAAGCCTTATTGGTGTCCTTTATTATCCAATCTGAGGGACAAAAAGCAATTTTGGTGGTCGCTCTAGGTCTCAAATGATGGACCTCACATTGTTGTAGTTTACGAGTGCTATAACATGTAAAAAAGGTGGTTAGACAGGTCTACAGGAGGAGTGCCCAAAGGGTAATTGATGGTGATGTGAATAAGTTAAATAGACTGAAATACGTACCACAGCGTTTTGGAATCTGCTTAATATAAAGAGTAAACCTAAGGCTGAGATTCCACATCAAGTGGATGAGTTTAGGGATTATTTCTCTAACATCATGTGTGATGGGGCTGAAGTAACTAGTGAGCAACAGGCTGTAAGTGATCAGGTGAAGGAATGGTTTAAAGTTGAGATGCAGTGTACCCCTGAAGTTGAGGTCTTGTCATCGGAAGTAGGTGACCTAATTAGGAAATTGAAGAAAAGCTGTAGCCCTGGTATTGATTGTATTTTAGGAGTGCATCTGCTGTTTGGGCCTTCTGAGGCAGTACCCCTCAACATTCTCAACTGGTGTCATTGTACTGGTCTTAAAGAAGGCCTCTCTTAATCCCTGGCAGACATGCAATTATCATCCTATTACACTAAGCTCTACTTTGTTAAAGTTGCTTGAGCAGCATATGATGCCCATGGTGATTGTTACTAGGTCGCTGCGTCGCAGTTCGCATTTTGTCAACGTATGGGTACAGCCCAGGCCTGTTCTTTTTTGAACAACCTTCTTTTGTGTTGTACAGAAAAGGCCTCTCCAGTTTATGAATGTGCACTTGACGCTGATAAGTGCTTCGATAAAGTGTGGCATGATGGCCTCTTCTTTAAATTAAAGGAATAGCCTCTCCCACACTGGTTATTTCTGTTGAAGTTATACAGGTTTTCCAGTTGTTGTTCGTGTTGGGGATAAATATAGCTCCCCCTTTTCCATCACTAGAGGGATACGTCAGGGGAGTGCTTTGTCTCCTATTTTATTTAATTTATGCATCAATGACCTGTTACAGTGTCTGTCAGAATGTGATGCTGGGATTTGTATGGGTAAGGACAGGTTCAATTCTGCTGCCTCTGCTGACGATTTTACTGTGTTTGCCTTAACTGTCCCTGGACTACAGCGTCTTATTGATATGTGTTATGATTATTCACGCCAATGGTGCTTAATAGTTTGCTCATGAATGAGCCGGTTTGGCATTTAAGAAATGATGGACTGAAGGGGTTGGATTCTCCTGATGTCCTGGGGATGACGTTTTGCCGCACAGGAAAAGCGAGTGTCCATGTAGAAAACAATGTAAGTGCCGGGCGTAAAGCTGCCTATGAGTTTGGAGGTTTACTGATTATTAGAGTAGTAAACTTGGAATAGCTTTCATGTCTCTGGTCCCTGGTGACTCCCTGAACTGCAGGATCCATCTTGCCTCCCACTTTCACCAGTTTCATCCTTCACGGTGTCCCAGCCCATGATACGTCATGATAATATGAAACCAGATTTGGGCTCGTCCTCAGAGTGGACCTCTGGCAGCGCTCCCTCACTCTTGCTTTATTGATGATTCTTCCCTCAATACCAGGGTTCTCAAGCTGCCAAAAACACGAGCCTTCTGATCTCCCTGCATGTCAGGATTGATCTCTGAGCTGCAGAGGTCAGGACTCGGGGAGGGTTTTAATAATGCAGTTAACAGGGAATCCACAAAGTAAAAACAAATGAAAAGACTACATGCCTTGAAAATTATTACATGCTTGGTCTGTGCTCATTCAACACAATTATTCTCATGTGTGCTACCTGTCAAAAGTTTTTGTTCATGTATTAATGGAAATATAAGCAGTTTTAACTTATGAAAATAACTCCAATGGCGCAAGGTCAGGTGTGAATTCTGAGAGGTCAAGAAAGTTTCAAGGAATTGTTTACATTTTTATAGCTTACCAATGATGCTGTATTTTGTTGTTTAAAATATGTCCAATGGGTCTTTAAAATAATGTAAAGAATTCAGTTACCAAAAAAAAAAAAAAACACACACACACACACATCCAGGTCTAGTGAGACCTCTTCTCTCACACTCTCTGTGCTGGCCTGAAACACAAGCTCATATGAGTGGGCGGGGAGGCTATGCTAATGAGGCGCTGCTCTGATTGGCTGCCAGGCCGCTTTGATTCCAGGCAGGGTGCAGACCCGAAAAACCTGGAAACCAAGATGGCAGGTATTTCAGGATAGCTCTCCGTGGCATATTTTACTGGAAGACCATACTTGTACAATCCTGAATCCGACCCCGAACAAGAGGAGGAAGAAATTTCAGTATTGCAGCATCGTTTACAGCAAGGTGTCAATGAATGGCAAGTTAAAATTTTAGTGTTTTACTTATACTGGCTCACCTTGCATGTACGTGATTATCGTTGTACTGTTATATAGTCACGTTATATACCCACTTAGTTATCTGGAGGAAATTTTGCTAAAAGCTCCTGTTAACCATTTCTACAAAAAAGACACACAAGTCTGACACTAAGCTACTAAATGAGTTCATTGCAAAAACACACAAACTGTGTAAGCGTTGTTTATGCGGAGCTAGCGAATCGGTAATTTTTAACAGAAATCTGCATCTGACCACTTCGTTTTCGGCTTTTTACAAGCCAGAACATGTGGTTGAAATTCTGCCACGGCAATGCAGAGAAATTGTTTGTTATACCAGACACGTTATAGTGCGTTTTGTGATTGCTTTCACCACGTAGGATCCGAGAGCTAGCCCATACCACAGCAAAGCACTCAGCTGACCCCGGTCATGGATGAGTAAAACAATTGTTTCACAGTAGCAGTAAACAAACCCAAATACATACCCCTTGCTCTGAAAAACCTACGTCTGGTCTAACTGCAGCCTTTTCAGCCTGACTTTGCAGACACATACGACACCTCTCCAGGTAGCTTCAACTGTAGAGGCTACAATCAGGCAACGTAATGATGAAACTGCCACATTAATGCTAACCAAAGTAACACAAGCATATCACTCAGAATTACTGCATATAAGTTAACGAGGAGCATTTTAGAAGGAGCGGGGCACGTGAACTATCAGGCAGTAGCTAGTAACCAAGTGTTCATAACAACGACAGAGACAAACATTACCCAGTCAGGTTTTACAGACAGTAAGTTCCGTTACCGTGAACAGTTGTACCAAGCATCCCAATTACAAACAAGTATAAAAAGTTAGCTTCAAATGAGGTTTATGTTCACGCACCTTCTGTTGAATGTCCCCTAATATTACTCTTGCACATATAGAGGACACAAACATTAGCAACAGTAAATTAGCTATGTTAGCCGCAGTGCTACAGCTACATTCAGGAAATCACGTTCTCGAATTTCGGTGAAACTCCTGTATCTTATGTATAAAAACTTAACAGAGGTTGAGTATGGACATCCAACATTATCACATTACCTGTTAGTTTTATGCTGATACTTCTTTTAATACAATCAAAATTTATCTGCTCTAATTGGTAAAATAAACACTCTGGCTAATTCTTTCTGTTTTCCAAGATGGGAGGAAAATTGAGCCAATTTAAGATAAATTAAAGAAAAGCAACTGTTGTGTAAGATCTGGAATGGGGGTTGGGGCTCTGGAAAACACTGATGAGTCGGGGAGCCTGGAGGCTAGGAGTGGCAAATGGCTGATAGCTCAGGAACTAGACCTCAGGAACTCAAGGAGCCATGCAAGATAACAATAAAACTGTGTGGACTTCCTCCATTATGAGTGGGCCCAGGATGCCCGCTTAGCCTGCAACTGAAAGGTGTCCTGTTTAGTCTTGTTATTCTTAGGGGAATCCAAGGAGTTGAATGGAGTATGTTTCATTACCATTGAAATTATGGTTCATTCGCTTTTGGAAACTCGTATAAATTAGTCAGAATCCTCTCGGGTAATCATTCTGTTCTTCTGTCTCTGCTAAGTTGTTTTATTACATCCTTCAAATGGTGGAAACCCAAAAACCAGATTCGACCCCCCTTCCAGGTCGTTTATGGCCATGCCACCTGAATCAAAGACGTGATTTGGCTTAAAGCAAAGAGAAACAATCCACTCTGGGAAGATCGTAGTTGACTTCCCACACGTGCATCTCTATGCCGTGTGTAGCCAATCTATATAGCGAGGGAAGATCATATCTGATCTCTCCCCGCGCACGTCAGTACGTGTGTAGTAGCCTCTTTGTCATATAGTCAGGGAAGATCGTGTCCCATCTCTCCCCGCGTACCCAAGTGCGTGTGTAGCCTTTTTAATTATGGAAGATCGTAGCCGACTTCCCACACGAGCACCTCTATGCCGCGTGTAGCATCTATGGGGGGGGGCAGATCGCCTCTCTGATCTCGCCCTCACACAGCTCTGTGTGTGGAGCTTTCGCCAGGTATGACTTTTATATTTGTCTAAATTCGTGGTAACTGATGTTTGGTCTGTTGATTTAAGCTCTTGCATACCTGGCGAATAAATCATTGTTATTCCCTTAAACATGTGTGGTCTCTGTGACTCCTAATCCTTTTGATATCCCACGCCAACACAAAGTGGGAGGGCGATATAGGTTTGACCTCCGTCCGTGCGTGTGTGCGTGTGTCCGTCCGAGAGAAAGGGGACAACTTTTCTCAGAAACTATTGCAGATAGGACAACCAAATTCGGTGTGTAGCTTCAGACCATAAAGGCCTTGATGGAGTTCGACAATAAGAAGCACATGCTTGGCGGGGGATGTTATAGACCACGTCGACTTGTTCTTTCTAGCCACGTTACGACCGGTACTTAGGGGGTGATTCCTTATCATTCCAGACTAGCTAGCTGATGTTTATAGGTAGTGGTGGGTTTTAAGTTGGATTGTAAATTATGGTCTACTTATATAAAGGGTTTATGTCGTTCCGGTTCTGGGGATTTGGAATTAAGGGTACCTCTGGGCTTATAAGCCGGTGCCTGTCAGATCCACCTTAAGGAACCCTTGTGTGGACATAAATCTGGGTTCATGATATGTTTACGCGGGATGCTACCATCATGGTGATTTCTTCCATCCTAACTATCACAGAACTAAGATCCAGCAATTATGCTAAGACCAGGGGGCATGTATTGAGTGACGCAGGCCTTCACCTACAGGTCCGAGATAGGTCCACACATGTTTTCCCAAAATTATACATTCTAATTCCAGTTTGGAGTCAGATATTTAACGAGAGTATAACCAAAGATGGTATTCTAAATTTACTATGGAGTCAGATTAATTGTAATCGTTGTGCTTTTGTGACCAGTTCTTTGAACGGAGAAAATTAATTCATTTTATTGTGATTCGCACCAGTCAGGAGATCGCAATTGTAAACACCAGCCCAAAGAACACTTTGAGCCTTCTACCCTTGCAATTTCCGTTGTTGGTATTGCTTTGTGGGGTTTTACAGTAGAAAATTTGATCGAAAGTCCATGGTAGTGCAGTTTTCGCTCCCTCAGAACCTTTTGATAGTCAGCAGTTATTATGGCAAAACGATGCCATTTGGTAGAATTTATAGGTAAGATCATTAAAAAAAAAAAAAAAAAAAAAAAAATATATATATATATATATATAAGGTATATCTTGTTTAAAATTATTACTACTCCCTTTCTCTCACCACTTGTTCAAATTGCGGTTATACACGCAGAGCATCTGAAGCAAGTTTCTCCTGTCTTATCTGACTGAGTGTGGGTGTGTGTTTTGACTGAGCATAGCAAAAAATAATTTGACTGAGTTACCCAAAAGCAAGACTTTGATTAGCAGTGACAGGTCTTTGGGCTTTATCTTAAGATAGTGGACTCTCGTGAACTGCAGCAGAGATTTGGTTTTGATAGGCGTACGTTTGCATCGACCCAGAAGTATTAATATCTGTCAAAATGGACATAAGAACTTGTCAAACTGTGATTTTCTTTCAGCTCATTAGTCCTGACAACAAGCATGCTGAGGTTTTTCAGCTCAACTCATCCTTAGGCTGATGTCAAGTGACATTTCATGCATTAAATTCCTACACATTTGTCATACTGCTGTTGTGTGAAAGTTGGAATGAAGGAACCAGAAATGAAACTTCATAACATGCGGCTCTGATAAAAATAATGGCGTATGTGACCGGTAAGGCAGCAGCTTTTCATATATTTACTGCACAGGTTATCAGCTCTATTTAACAAGGCACAGACTTTCATTGTCATTCTTTAATTGCCAGCAGAAATGGAAGAATGGTGAGCATGGCCTGCTTGTCTTAATCTAGGAAAGAGTATTGAGCATTCCTGCTCCAGTTAAACCTTTAATTCTGTTCTCTAGGTTTATGTGCCTCACTGACTTCATTCTCTGGCTGTGCAGAGACCCTTTTAGGGACAGGTGCTTCGGTCCACAGGTGAGAAAAGAGCTGATCTGCTCTGAAGGAATACCTGGTTATTGTGTGAAATATATTTTACCAAAATGAATTACTGAAAAACTTAAATGAGTGAAATACTAATATCTTAAAAACAAACAAACGGACAAACAACAACCAGAACAAAAAATTTCAAATCCAGGGTCATTTAAGGTTGTGGTAAATCTTCCTGTGGTCCTCCTCAGTGAGCCAAACCGTTTTCAGCCAAAACCCTGATCAAGACGAAGGTAACATTAGTCCAGCAGTCAGGTTCTGCTTTCTGGTATGAATTTCATATGATTAATGCTGAACCAACAGGAAAGGAAATTAGACCTCCCAATCTGTCTGTTGCATGGCAGCTTACTAAAGGTTGCTTGCTAATAATAACCCTGGAAAATAATTTATAAGTTTTACAGACTTGCAAACTATGATTTGAATTTTATGTTGTTTCCAATTACAAATCAGGATGCCAAATACTCATCCTTCATTTTTCAGAATCTTGCTAAAAGCCCATTGATCACTTTTCTGTAAGCAAAAAAGCCCAGAACAGAATTTAAAAAAAATAGAACTGCTTGTTTGGCGCTGATAATTTATCAGTTTAAAAAAACACAAAGAGAAATGACCAGGCTCGGCTCCGGCTCTCAGACACAGGATAAGCCAAAGAGATCTTCAGTGGAGAAAATTTTTATATGTATGATGAGAACATTAAGGTGAAGCAAATGATGATAATTATTGTAATAGAGGCGCATGTCTGTGTCTGCAAACAGTCCTTTACCCGTAAGCTCACCTTTAGCATTCGGTGCTGATGTGTTGGATGCAGGAGAAATGGGACTTGAGTGACAGGCAGCAAATTGTTATGGCCTGATGACTGTGTTGGAGCATCTCTGAAGTGACCAAGCTTGTGGAGTGATGAGTGCCTGCTGACGGGGGTCCAAAAAAGGACAAACTAAAAAACTACCAACATCTATCCCGTCTGGTCTGAATCGACAGCAGGGCTACTGTGGGACAAGTCAAAGAAAATTATAATTATGGCTGCGGGAGGAATGTGTCACAACTGACTATTTCGGATCCTGCTGTGTTGGGCTTCCTAGCTGTAGATCGGTCAGAGTGCACAGTCTAATCCCAGCCATCCATCAAAAGCGCATAAAATGGCCATGCGAGTGTAACCCCTCGTTGCATTTCTGGTTCAATCCTGGCAGGGTGGAGGAATCACGCAACCACTTCTTTCAGGTTCATGGCATTTATGTTCAGCTCGAATTCAGCTCCAGCTCATAGTTAAAATCGTCAGCAAGCAAAAGCGATGCTCATGACAATGTGATCGTATTGATTTTTTGAGAAAAAAATAAAAATACGTTTGCATTTCAGAATGAAAATCCACAAAACAAAAGTATATTCTGCTTATCCATGACACGCCTGATCAGATGTCCATATAATTACAGAGATTGCCTTGAACCCATTTTTTTAAGTTAATGTTAAAAACTGCAAAATACAAGTCTTACAAAGGCTTTTACTGTGTTCATTAGAACAGGCTAACAACAGCATTCTCCATAAATGAAAATACAAACATACCTGTTAGACAAACACATGTATGTGGTCATGGTGATGGTATAACGCACAATTCAACTCCAGCTCCAGCTCCTACCTGTCCGAATAAAATCACAATTAAAATACTGAAATAGATGCCATATCTAAATAAGCCGCATGGTATTTCTCTGAACAAGAGTACATGAGGCAAAGCAACTAAAGGTAAGCTACATTGGCTAACGCACTGAGCAAACACACTTCACTCGATTAAACTATATAGATACGGATTGATGACTCAACATCAGTCACTAGACATGAGAATATTCATGTCATTTATTATACACCGTAATCCGGGCAAAGTTACTTTTATGGCTTGATATTTGAAACAATTGACATAACAGTTTCAGTACGGAGTATAGTTAAAATCGTCAGCAAGCAAAAGAGCGAGCTGCCGATCTCGTTTCTCTATAAATACCACCACCGCCCAGCACATGAGAGAACTCCAATCAAACAAACAAACAAAGAAGCCTCACACAGATCCGGGAAGAAAAAAAGGCTTTTACCCAAAGATATTATGATGACTCAGTGACCTCCTGAGTATAATGGAATACCGAATGAACATTGGAATGAATTTTCACAAACTTCAACAATAAATAGTAAAATGTTACACAAGCATATGAACTACCTAACCTAAAAGAGTGCTGATCTTAAAATTTGACTGCATACAATGGCCATGCAAGCATACGAACTAGAGCTATTCTTGTAATCTTCCTAAACTAACATACAGTGCTGATCTTAAAATTTGACTGCCAAAACTAGCTTAACGAGTCATTTTGTAGCACTCGCGCATTGTGTAAAAAGAACAACAGCGTACAGGCAGACATTCTCCAGTACTTCCCTCCTATCTTTATAACTCAGAAAACAATGGTTGTTGTACTCTTCAGAAATAACCACTAATTAGTCTGTTTAATGAAATAGTATAAATAATGCGTTTTTCGCAGAATGGGCTAATTGTTGCTCATAGTGTTAATGATTTCATTATTTATTCTCATTTAACTTTTCCTTTTTTTCCGTCTGTGTTGGTCTGGCTGTCAGCCAAGTAAAAGTATAAAACCACCACAAGATAGGAGTCCTACAGGAGTCCTCTCAACTGGTACAATGAGCCACTCATAACAGATAACATTTGTGATGAGAAAAATGAATAACATCACAAGGTTACACAAATGTCAGTATTAAAACCAGTGTATTAAAAATAATGCTAATCAGAGCCTAATCATGAATACCATAATGTACAATTAAATACACCCCAAAGTGCCCTTCTCAGCGCTAGTTTTACACAATATTTTAATTCATTTCCTCATAATTATTATCAAATTTAGAAAGCTATCAATTAACCCCTGAAAGATTTGCCATTGCTGTGACGAGGGTTGAGATTTATAGACAGAGGAGGCTGCTGTAAATGGTCATTTCTCCCTGACAGAAAGAGAAAGTTCTCAGACTGAACTGAAGGTTCAGATGCTTAAGAGCAGATGCCTAAGTGCAGCTTATTCAGTTCCATCCGTGTTTTGTGCAGTTACTTTACTCCTGGAATTCAGGCTAAATTCAGCATCTTGGCTGCTTGGGAATCATTGGCAGGCTTTACGTAACTTGGTGAATTAATCAGCCGATTCTGCACCCCGAATAATGTTATTGCCCAGCAGGGGCAGTTTAGCGCACAAGCTTTCAGAAACACTTCGCTGAATTTATCCATATGAAAACTAGACCTGCAAGCAGTTGCAGATTTTCCTGCTAAACTTGGAAACAACAAGAGCAACGCAGGGCGTGGCATATGCCCCCGCCTGTATGTTGATCAAGGGCCTATTGAGATGGCTGCTGTGGCGGCCATATTAGATATCGCACGACGCTGGTTTTCGAAAGGAACCTTCCTCTAGCCACAGTATGCCATAAAGAAATGGCATCAATCCGACAAGGGATTCTATAGTTATCCAACAGAAACAAAAAGGTAACGGACGGACGGACAGACGGACATGGTGTCAACATGTCAATATAATGCCCCCTCTCCTCTTTGGAGGGCGGGGGCATAAAAACTGCAGGTTTTATGCTGGCAGTCGATGTGCGTTGCCACATGCGTACAGACACATACATACGCCTACAGACCAACAACAGTGGATCCTCTCCCACCTCACCGAAGATCAGGGTCACCAGGGATTTCAGAGAGATCTTTGTTCATGAGTTGATCGTAAATATGCATTATATAGGAATGGGCTCCTTAAGACGTACAGATGAACACAGGACGGCTTTCTTAAGGAAATGATCAAACCAAATGCTTGCCTCCAATCAGTTTTAAAACAGCTTTGTTGCTTTGGTGCATGAATTGCAGAAAAGCGCTCCATAATGCATTTTTTGAGGTACTTCCATTTTCTGTGTTTCATGGTGAGAATGACCTTCTGTGCCCTTTGACCTGTTACGGCTGACCGGGGGAGCTGTCTTGTGATTTCCACCATCAATTAGCACCATCTATAATCAGAGATTTCCCTGTGATAATCAGTGTTGCGCACAACCCAGAAGGATGACATACAGATGGCCTGACATATGGTCCCTCGTACAGCGGAGTGGTGCTGTAACACTATTGAAGGATTTGCTTTGGCCAGAGGAGGGTTCAGAAAGCACTGATGTTCATTTACATATATACTTTTTTTACCAACCATGAGTTCAGCCTGCTAATATCACTCAATCCCGTGCTGTGTAAAAGTCTTAGGCACCCAATATTTTTAAAAATTTAAATCTGGCTGTGGATGTTTACTTTTTGTTTTCCACATTAGTGTTGCTGAAGAGAAGATGTATATTTGAAATTCCAAATACTAAATTAAAAAAATATTTTAATGAATAATTGTTGATTTTTCATGAAAAACAGCTGATACAGATAATTCAGTATTTGCAGAGCCCTGATGTTTTCATCATGGCTGTCTGCAATTGCTTGGAGGGATGGACGCAAGTTAAATTGTGGCAAGTTTTCCACTCTGCTTGGAACAAGCAGAAAGCCAATCATCAAAACTATCAAGCTATCGTAGAAGACAGTGTCCCGAATATTTGGGCTTGGTGTCATTACTCCAAATATTGGTTAAATTTAGTTTTTTAGTTTTCAGCTCAGTATGGTACATTTCTTTGTAATTAGAAACTTTTAATTTAATTATTTTTGCAAGCATATTTGCCCAGTAAAATTGGTTTAAATGTGAATACGACTTTGGCACAGTACTGTACTTCAACCTCCAGGCTGAGGGGTTGTTCTCATGAGTAAATGCAGATGGTTGGTGGTTGTAATGCCCACCTCTGGTAATGTCAATGTTAGTAGTGCTATAAGTGCTTGTAAACGGTTGAAGAATCGGCTTCTGATATGCTTACTTTTCTTTCAGAGTAAATTGTTGTCTGGTTCCAATTGTGAGAGTAACATTACATTTGTGTTTATTTGTGAACGTAAACCTCAAAGGGTTAAATACGACTTGTGACTATAAACATCTAAGCTTGACAGATGTTCGAGGCGCTGGTATCATGTGTTTTAACAAACTTGTTGCATTGAGTTGGAGTATGCATGTGATTTTATTTATCTATTCTTTTTAACATACTGGTTTTACCAAAGGGATGTATAAATCATAGGATTTTTTAATCAATAAAACATATTGCTTTGTATTAGTTATTTTATTTATAAAAGACAAACATTTTCAAAAACCCCTGGTTGATGGATCTATGAACGTGAATGTCCTCAGGTTAAGTCAAAATTTCTCCAAATATTGATTTATTGTTTGTAATGTATTGCTTGGACTTCTGCTGGTAATGTGAAAGACTGTTTTCCAGTTTGTTTATATATCCTGATAAGCAGGGTCCTGTTATCATGGCTATTTATAAAGACTTCATTGATTCATGTTCCTTTGGTGTGACCCCCAGTTTTCCCTCAGTCTGTAATGGGAAACACGTTACAGAGGATTGAGGTGCTGCCCTTTGGTGTGACCCCCAGTTTTCCCTCAGGCTGTAATGGGAAACACGTTACAGAGGATTGAGGTGCTGTCCTTTGGTATGACCCCCAGTTTTCCCTCAGACTGTAATGGGAAACACGTTACAGAGGATTGAGGTGCTGCCCTTTGGTGTGACCCCCAGTTTTCCCTCAGGCTGTAATGGGAAACACGTTACAGAGGATTGAGGTGCTGTCCTTTGGTATGACCCCCAGTTTTCCCTCAGACTGTAATGGGAAACACGTTACAGAGGATTGAGGTGCTGCCCTTTGGTGTGACCCCCAGTTTTCCCTCAGGCTGTAATGGGAAACACGTTACAGAGGATTGAGCTGCTGCCCTTTGGTGTGACCCCCAGTTTTCCCTCAGGCTGTAATGGGAAACACGTTACAGAGGATTGAGGTGCTGCCCTTTGGTGTGACCCCCAGTTTTCCCTCAGGCTGTAATGGGAAACACGTTACAGAGGATTGAGGTGCTGCCCTTTGGTGTGACCCCCAGTTTTCCCTCAGGCTGTAATGGGAAACACGTTACAGAGGATTGAGGTGCTGCCCTTTGGTGTGACCCCCAGTTTTCCCTCAGGCTGTAATGGGAAACACGTTACAGAGGATTGAGGTGCTGCCCTTTGGTGTGACCCCCAGTTTTCCCTCAGGCTGTAATGGGAAACACGTTACAGAGGATTGAGGTGCTGCCCTGTGGTGAGATCCCCAGTTTTCCCTCAGGCTGTAATGGGAAACACGTTACAGAGAATTGAGCTGCTGCCCTTTGGTGAGATCCCCAGTTTTCCCTCAGGCTGTAATGGGAAACACGTTACAGAGGATTGAGGTGCTGCCCTTTGTTTCCTACAACCATGAAAGAGGGAAACAGACTCAATGAAGCGTGAAGTTAAACTGAGTGCAGCTGTGCAGTCATTGTTTTTAAAAATTGCCTTGGACCTCTTGGTGCTGGTATAAAAGGGGTTATATTTCTTCAGAATTCCCACAATGCCGGCTGTTTTTGCCATCCAATTATTGCTTGCACACCCAGCCATTAAAAAGAGCAAAACGTTGGTCCTTTTTTCGAAAGAACAATGGATTATTATTATTATTATTATTTAGCTATATTCCTATATCCATCACTTTATTGAAGAAAAAAATGACAGGAACTGGGTTACATCAAATATTTTTTGTTACCATTTGAGACTTCGTCCTGATCTTGATGGCAGATGAGCAATTTATTAATAAAGATTATCCATCGAGTTCCAAAATACTTAGCCATTAGAATGGTTTAGCCATTACGAGCCATTAGAATATTTCAGATAAAAAAAATGAATACACAGAATGTATATCTTTTTATCCAGATGCCTGTCCTTATCTTACTTTCATTTAACAATCCTACCCATAATGCACCCATGACACAGAACAGCCACTTGCGAATCACCAGCACTGTCAGCTGACTCTGGAAGTGACCTTTGGACCATTACATGGGAGGTATTCTGATAATGTGAGCTGAAAAAACTGCACCATCTCTAGGTGATTTCAGAGTAAACTGAACTGATCTCTCTTATCTATGGACGTCTTTGTCCCTGAAGATTCCATACAAAAGGGTGATCAGCATTGGACTGCATCCTAATAGGTCTTTCTGAAATCCTGCTAAAAATTCAATGCATTTCAATTTCACTTTGCATAGCCGTTATTATTATTATTTAAAAAGCCCTTGTTATTACTTAAAAAGGCAAGAAATCGGAACAAGTCAATATGGGGATCCCCTCAGTGCACTCGTCAAAATACATGTCAACCCCTACGGTATCTCCATATTTAAAGCAGATTTTGACCATCTGCACCTATCTCAGTGAGCCCTCGTGATGGTCAGGTTGCAGTGGTGAAACTACTGGACGCCAGCTTTGCAAACCTCTGTCTTGCAGGCGATTGCTAATGGTCTAGTCAGACACGTTGGTGCCTATGGCACCTCTGAGTCGATCCCAAAAATGTCTTGCAGGCCAGCTTTTATAAGAGTGCACATCAGGTTGACCACTGCCAAGGTTGCTGAGGGACAGAGCCCAGGTTTCTCCAACACAGGATTGTTTATGGAGTGACTCCTGCCGGATGTTAGGCAATGCGCCACCCTGACTGGGACTCAGGAAGGGATCCTGTTGTTGCTGAGTTGTGCTGAAAGGGCAGGTGTGTCAGGGTGAGGTCTAAAAAAGCTGTGTTGAGGTGACAGTAATTACAATCAAAAATTGTTCTTCCACTTATAATGTAGAACATTCAGACAGTGGTAGTCTGGAATGGACATTAATGGATAGCAACTCCATTTAGGATGTTAGTTTTTCACGAGAGGTGTCACGCTCGATCGTATCCACTGGATACCTGTGCATGTTTTCACTTGCAACTTACAGAGACGTGAATTAGTTTAATAAGTTTATTTTATTTTTCTGAGTATTTATTCATATAATAAGCATTTACAACCTTTGGCAGGTGTGAGATCATGGCTTCAGCTGTCCAGCTCACCAGTATATTAAGGCCCCGAGACCGCACTCAGCATTCATTCCTCATTGCCTACACCTGTTTGCAATCTTGCTGAGGAGTGGCAGGGGGCTATTGAAGCCTGGGCTCCACAGCCATTGTTTGTGAAGTCTCGCTAAACCACGTCTGTACCCCAGCTCTAGCTTTTGTATAGACATAATCTCTGTGTATCACTTGGTTTCATGTTCAGCTCTTTATATAGTGCTGTTTCGCACTTTATTTCCATTGTATAGAGGAACCTTGTTTCCTTTTGTTTTCTACCTATAAGTAATAAATGGCCATTGTTTTAACTCTTTGTTTATATTACTACAGTGTTTAAGGAACCTTGATTCCTTTTTGTTTTCATATACCTTAGTTCTGTGCCAAAGGCATAATAAATCCTAATACAACCAAGTCCATCCTTGCACCTTCCAGTCCTCCATGCCTCTCACAAGGGTACATGATACAACCCTTACAATGGGGTAAATTGATTTAATTTTTATATGGTGCTCTTCACACTCAAGTGACATAATGTGCTGAACAATTGAAAACAATTTGCAAAATGCCAAGGCTCAAAGCAATGAAGCCAGTTAATTATGAAACATCATTAACAAAATTTGAGTGAGATTCATGTTTTATTTAATCGCAAATAAAATTGGAGTAAAAGGCTGGCATGCACTCACAGGCATACGAGAGAGAGCTCCAGATCACAAAACACTACTATCAAGTTACAGAAAATATACATGATAAATCCCAGCATGCAGAGTGCACGTGATTCAGGTTATTTATTTATTTCTGAACTGAGCTCTTTTCTTTGAAACAGAGATTCAGGACAATATTTCATCAGGCTCACTCTACTCACAGAAGAATATGAAATCCCAGTTATCAACTACAACTATAAAATATGAAATAGGCCTACTTTGTTCTTGTTTGTACAAAAGTATTATCCAGTTATGCACAGCACACAATTGTGCAATTCTCACACAATGCTGAGTCCTGGGAGTCTACCTTTTAACAAATTTCATTCCGAGGGGAGAGCCTTGGAAATTCAACAAATCTGATACACGATGAGGAGCTCAGCATTAGCATGCAAATCCTCGCCTTGTAAACCAAGCTAGCCAGAGGCTCGGTGGGCCATATGTGACTGTTTTCTCTCTCAGGGCCCACAGTGCTATGAAAATATGAATCACAGAACTGCTCTGCCGGAAATGTATAAATCCTTTGCTGGTCCAGTGTTACAGAGCTACTGCAAAACTCTTCTGCCTGAAATGTATAAATTGGCTGCTGGTTCAGGGAGGTACGTGACTATGTAATCAATATGGCGCTGGATTCTTCTGCCACCATGGCACTGGATATACACAACATATTTGTCAGTTTTAATTTTGCAAGATGGTAAACTAGACAGAACATTTTAGCAATGAACAGAACTTTTCCTGAGTTGTCTCCTTTGGAATTGTCCCCGTAATCTTTTTTTTTTTTTTTACTTCATACTATTAAAGTTCACGCATGAGTATATCGTGACTGTGCCCTTTGATGCTTCAAAATTCTGAACAATATGTATGTGTGACGATATGCTCAGAGGAACCTGTCGCAACTCAGGGATAATCCAAAAATTGTAAGCCTTTATTACAAAATGCGTCAGGACCAGAAGACACGAGGATTGCCGAGCCAAAAACAATGTCCAAAAACAATGTCCAAAAAGAGGCAGGGGTCAAAACCAGTAAATCAGAAGAGTGACGATAAATAGACAGCAGGCCAAAATCGTAGTCGTGATACAGAAGAGAGGGTCATACAGGGCAGCCAAAAACAGAAAACGTGGTCAGACAGAATAAGGTCAAAATCCAAAAAAAGGCACAACAGGAACAGAAGGGCAATGGGAAACTGGAGGTCGGGCAAAACAGTCGTGAAGAATCAATTAACAAAAGGCACACGAGGAGCTCGGCACAGATGAAAACTGATCAACGTTCTGACAAGGAATGAACTGCAGTGAAGACTCAAAATAGACAAGAGGGAAGTCACATGTTATGCAGGGAACAGGTGAATTGGATAAGACTGAGGAAGTCCTAAACCGCAAACAGAGTGTAAAAACCAAAACGCAGACAGGATCCACGCAGACAGCCTATGACAGATAAACAGCTCCGGTCAGTGAGGTCCAAGTGCACAGTCAGGATTCCAGGACAGAGAGAGAGGCGCAGCTGAGGGGCGTGAGCTGTAATCAGAGCGGAGCACAGGGAAAACAAAAGGGGCGGAGTTACAGAACAGGGCGGAGAGGGCAGAGTTAGTCATATTAGTAAACAGTGATATCTACACACCTAATCAAAATACGTGAATGTTAGTTGGTTAGTTTATGTACAGATAAAGGGACTAGTGTAGTAAAATTACCAATATTAACTAAACAGCCTAGTGGTTAATTAATATGGTAATGTCAGAAAAGCAGGAAGGAAGGTAAAACAAGACTTGACGGAAGTTTGTGAAATACCGGAGAACTTCCGAAATCACCGGAAGCGTGCCTGAGTGCGCTGGCAAGACAACACAAATCACATCAGACAATACAGGGGAGACAATGCGCAATGCAATAATGGAATGGATGAAATAAACATGAAAAATAATAAATACAAAAACAGACAGATACAGAATCATAACAGTATGTGCTTTTTCAAAATGAAGCATCTCTGTAAGTGCGTGAACTTTGTATCTAGGCTTCTCTCTGCCATTAGAATATCATTCTTACTGTCCTCTTTAAGTCTGACCTTCCTTTGAAGTGTGTATGGATAAAGTTTTTTGTTTTGACAGTTGTTGTGAATGGATTGTTTTGAGTGCCCTCATACCATTTTCTCTCAGGCTCTCACTCTCTGCTATTGAAAGAGTGGAAGGCAAGAGGCTGCCAGCGATTTGAGTGACAGATTTCTCCTGAAAGCTCCATGCATGCTCAGTGAGATGGAAAAAAGCAATTTCGTGAAATATCCAATAAAAAACCCCAGATTGATAGTATTTTGCTAGCTTGAAACAATTTTGAACACGGAGCTCAAAGGCTGTAGATTGTATGCTTATGGATAAAAACATCATACTCAAACAGAGTTAAGTACATCTCTGAGCTTGTAGATCTTCCAATGTTAAATGGCCCAGAGAGTATGTAAGAAGCTGTTTTCTTGCTTCAGTGTCTTGAATTTGTTTGAAGAACAGTAGACAGGTTCGTTCATAAAAAATGGAAAAAAAAAAAGCTACAAAAAGCTGATTTTCCTTCAATCCTCGTTAGAGATGTTTTGAAGGATCTTACCCCCACAGCCTCCAGCTTCCTCAGGCATCCTGTTTGTGGAACCAGCCTCAGATGTTCTTTCATTAAACACCTATTTGGAAGTTCTGACTCGAACATTCCTCCAAAATACTGCAGTTTACATTTCACTGCGGGAGTAAAGTACAGAGTGTACTGAGGAAGCACAAAGTTTGGTGGCAGATGACAGACAGACAGTCAGTTGTTTGTGCTGTCACTCTTCAGCACCTCTGCACAGGTGTAACAGAACAGGGTTGTTTCATCTGCACTGCTGTCCTGGAGCAAATATTCTCATCTCATGCAACATGCAACAGAAAAGAAGGTTTTTGCATTTAGGGCTTTTTGTCCTAAAATTCTTATGAATACAGTATTTTAGAATATTGTGTGTCCTGTAAAATGTCCTTACTGGGAACTGATACTTTGTGTAGTTCATAATGGAGACCTTATTGAGGAAACCTCATTTAGCAGATGGCCTTATTTGTCCTGAAACATGGGTACAGGTGTGGAAGTACTATGGTTATTTACAAAAGTTGCAGGCTATTTGTATTTATGATAAATGACCGAAGCTTGGGACTGTTTAGTAAGTCTAAATGTGAACAAAGCGCTGTCAAGATAAACCAAGTCACAGCTTCACAAAAAAAAAATTCACCCAACATCTTGGATGTAGTGATTTGGAGGTGGTAGATATTGCGATTTATTGACCAATCTCTATAAATATTTAAATGCAATGATCAACTCTTAATTTAAAATATGGCTTAAAATACATTTGTATTTGAATTACCAAGATAATTTTTCATTTTGATATACTCTCCCAAAAAAGAAACTATACATTGTTGTTAGCATCAATTTATTATACATGAAATCTTTTGACAAATGTGGAAAACATAATGAAAAGAAAGTCAATAATTTGATATTTTTATAGTTTCTTTTTTGGAAGAGTATATTTCCAGAAATGTTACTTGCCTTCACAATATTGGACTACCCAGAGCACTATTTTTATCCCCCGCCACAAAGTGGATTGGGGGATATTGGAATGCCTGCCTGCTGTCCGACTGTCAATAGCCAATAGCATGAATAAAAACACTCCCACAAGCTGACTAACTCCTAATCTAGCTAGGTTGAACCCCAAGTGTGGAAAATGATAGCCAGCAAGGTTGGGTTCAATTACTGTCAAGTGGTTCTCACTCGTGAGGTTTGACCAGCGGTTTCCCTCACTTGAACGGGCAGCTTGCATCGGAAGACAGAACTGGAAGTCACTCATTGACCAAGACTCAACTTTCTCCTTTTCTTTCCTTTTATTTTGAAAAGTCACCAAGGCCAAGCACAGGTGAAAAACTTTGAAATACAAACACAAATAGAAGGTCAAGGAAAATGTGACCCAGGAAACCATAATAAATCAACATAACCATAAATCAAAACCACTAGATATTAATCTTAAAAATATGCAGAAAATACCCACATCTTAGGCATCCCAAATAAACTAAATACATCTTAAAAAACTGTTCAAGTATGATTTTTAACCTTACAACTTCAACAGCTTTTCCCAAGTCAAGACCCTCCACCCATTTCCATCACACACTGCTCTCTCCCCACTGTCCTGTGAGTAACTGCCTCCAAACTCCCTTAATCACCACATCATCCCCCCCTGGTGCAACCAACCAACTGCCTTCGGGCTGGGAGACACACCCAGACCTGAAGCACTCCGGCAGAGAGGGTGTGGCCTGCAGCTCAGCTCAATAATTACTTTTTTCAATTACAATGACAGTAATTGTAATCAATTACTTTCATCATGGTAATTTAATTTTAATTGAATTTTTAGCAAAAAGTAACTGTAATTGAACATTCTGTCCAGAAAGTTATTGTAATTACAATTACAATCAATTGTATTTGAAAACAGTAACTGAACCCAACCTTGATTACCAGCATATTACCACTGAACAGATAACAGAAGTCATGAAGCAGATATATTATCTTCCCTCAGACAGAATCAGAGAAGAGGGCAGACAGCACCCATATTTATGGGGGCAAATCGGGCTTATCTCCCCCTAAGGCCCTGTAATGCCTCACGATTCTGCTGGTGCCACACAGGGGTATATTAGTAGACTGCATACCCTCAGATAAATCTCCCTTTCAGGCTCCCTTCAAAGACTCAATTGACAACAGCGGGAGAGATATTTCCAAATAAAGTCCATTGGCCATAGTCATTGATATTTATGCAATGGAAACTCGTCTTTCAAACCCATGTGGGGGCCTGCCTCACAAAGCTGGATTTCGGCTTAGCGAGGTAACTTCTGGATTAACCCTGAGTGTTCCGTATCACGAAGCCGGTTCACTTCTTAGCGGGGTACGATGCCGCGGTAACTTACGCTGAACGCCTTACCTGCTCCGGAGCAGGTTAAGTTCAGGATAAGATCTTAGCGGGTATATAAGACCATCAACTGGCCAATCATTGTCTTGGAAAAATGACCAGCCCATTTCTTGAGAATCCCGTGGAGGAAGCCGCACGGATAGTGAGAGGAGCGCTCCGGAAAGCGCGCGTGTTCTGTGACCAAAACAAAAAAGGCAAAAAAATACTGAGTCAGTTTTTTCCGCATTTGATGGGCAGCGAAAAAAACGACATGCAGCTGCTTGACAGTTGGAGCAGAGAATTGAGGAGGGTCAGGAAAATGTGCCTCTGTGCTCTCAGGGAATACATATGTGCTAAACCTCTAATATCCCCTGCTTTAACTGAAGAGAATCTGGTTTTTCATCATTGGGAATCAATGAACTGTCCATCGAAAGTTAATGGGTTCACAGTTTGGTACCTCTGGTTCAATCGATGCAAATCCCAAGGAGAAGAATTGTAAGACTTGGGGCAGCGTGCCTGGAAATCTGAAACTGGTCAACTGTGGTTTTAGGTGGAAGTACACGCCGTGTCACCAGTTATCATTCACAAAATTCAGCAGATGTGCACTGCAGATATAGAGATGCAGAGGAGCATTCATCAAACATCTGAGAGCAGCATCGGAGTGCTGATCTGAAATCAGCTCAGAATTAATAAGGATAGGATGTGGACAGAAAGAAATCTGATCCACGGTGGACAGCTGGTAGATAAATTGTGGGAATTAGATGTTGTGTTTAATTGCCCAGCTTTGCTCTTCTATTATAAAAAGACATGCATCAATGTGCGCAGGAGAGAAAATCACATGCTCAATAACCCCACAGAGATTCATAACTCAGGGTTACAGGAGGAATACAGTACATTCAATTATGCCCATTATGCCTTGTGATGAAAGACATCAATTACCTGTTGTTATTATTCCTGATCATAAAAACAGCACATTACACAGAGTGAATCTCACTCTCCTTTGTTGAACAGCCTGATGTACACCAGCCCTCAGCAGTGTAAGAGTGTGTTGTTCTCTAAATAAAATTAGAGGTGAGAATTGAAGGAAATTGTTACAATCAGCCAAGAGGAGCAAAAAACAGAAATCGCACAATATGCTGCAGGTGGCCTTTTTTAAATAAACTGGTAATGCCCACAAAAACAACAACTAAAGTTTATTTATTAAACAAGTTTATGTCCGCAGTCGGGCTGGTGCTGCTGAAGGTGGAGGATTTGAGCTCGGAGGAATATAAGGAGCTGGACTGAGATCAGCTCCGGTGTTATGACCTGGAAGGAGCACGATTGTTGTGCTCCTTTGAACTTTGTGGAAGGTAAGAGAGTAAGATGTGACTAGCCCAGACTGCTGGAACTGAGGATTTAAAGCTTTTAGTTTTAGTGGTGTAATTCTGAAGATGGTTGACACAAATCACCTGATAAGGTAACGCAACAATCCAACAATGGGAAGACAGAGACTGGGAACTTAAATACACAGGACTTTGGATGACTGATTGGAGGTGGGCGCGCAAAGCATGGGATTGCAATATGATATATGAATATATGGGGAAACAAATCAGGCAATAATTGAATAATTAGAATCCATTTACAAAACAAAACTGAAACTGACCCAGACAACTGGATTGTGGAGAAAACAAATGTGACAGAAGCGACAAAACAAAACCAAACTGAGGTGCCTACGGTCCATCAAGACCCTTTTCATGTATTTTTGTCATCCTGATGGATGTATGTACTGATTAACGGTGCTGGACAAGGTTTTTTTTTTTGAGCTGGGTGCTCAGTTGACTGCGGCTTTGGTTTCAAAATTCCAGAGCTCATACTTTCAAAGGTTTCCCCTCTAGGATCATCCAGAGTTTTCATTTATTTCAAAGTCCAGCTTCTCATTACATTTCAATTTGCAGTTTAATTATAATTTTAATCTTTAATGGAAGAGCGAGAATACCGGTGCAATAATTTTTTAGTTTAATCTGAAAAGAATTTCTGATCTTACAGCTCATATCTTCATGTAATATCCTACTATTACTTAGACTAATGAATTTGCAATCCAGCCTGTATAACTATGATACGGAGTTGTGGCGAGATTACTGCGTATTCTAACAGCATACAGAGGGAAATCCTACTTTGAGATGAGCCTCAGCGAAAGGTTGTTTCATCTGTCCTAAAGTTTATGAGAAATGGGGAAATAAATAAATAAATAAGACAATTGTGCCCAGGTCGTCACTATCTCACTATCTGCTGATCGCTGTGTTTTTTTGTCTTTGACCTTGTTAGGCTCATACCGCATTAAAAATCGTCATGAGTCCTGCTGACCATGTAGTGTAGGGGCTGTGATGGGATATTTCCCCTCCCACACACACTCTGTGCTGGCAGGAGGTTAGTAGCCTGGCCTGGCCTGTAATGGATTATCCACCTAATAAGCAGTGAAAGGGCGGGTGAGCTGGGAATAGAATTGTAATGAGTCTGTCAGGATTGTGATGGGTGACGTACCGCGGAGAGTCAGTAGTATGCACTGCCGCTCCTTTGACGTCTAAAACAGAACCTGTACACCCAGGTCGGGCAGGTGACCTCGTGGAGAGAGGAGTTGAAACAGGCGAATATGGACCCGCCGTTGTCCATCCTCCGTGTCACGGGTTTGAGACGTGCGGGAGGAACAGAGCTGTGTAGAGTGTGACACTCTCCGGATGGCTGGAGACCCGGGGACAGATCAGCACCCGTTCTGACTCACTTTTCACCTGAATCAGCACTAACCAGAGGTGGAAAATGCAGGTCAAGAGAGTAAAACTCCTGCCCTGCTGAAATCACCAGGGCCCTTAATTGGTTCTAGCAGTCTGGTAATTAGTTGATTAGCTCATTATTTTTTAAGTGCAGTCAGCTGTATCTCTGGTTGCGCTGTGTATTGGGTTTAGCCTCATCTGGGGCTGGATCTTTGTTCTCAAACCTCTTACTCTAAAGTCTAGTTTCCCTCTCTGGTGTCCCTTCTATACAGGGTGTATAAAAAAATGTCCCACTTTGAAAAATTGCCCTAAAATTAATATTCTATAATTTTTTGAAAACCTTTTACATAGGTTGAAAGACAATGGTTCAGTGCTTTTTGTGTAATCGTACATCCTCAACATGTTACGCATGAGTGAGCACAGGCTAATTTCGTAAATTGCGATACATCTGTTTTGTGCGAAAAAAGTGCTGGGATGAAAACAAGATCTGAGACCATAGGAAGCAACGTTAGTTTTGCCCTTTGTTTATCGCCAATTGCCATTACTTTTGAATGAACCCTTTCACATGTCATCAACATGTCCAACATTGGGCCCTCCTCAGCATATCGTACACTGGACGGCGGATCAAAGCTCTGTCCCTTCTGAGAACATTTACTTCTGCCGTTATGCGTTCCAAGAGGGGTTAACGTGTTGACTGCCGACTGCAATGTAACTCGTAATGGCAGGTCCGTTTAGACCTTAAAATTCGAGGGCAAATATCCATCCCTTTACTGACAAAATTTAGTCCTGGCTAATTCTAGATGGTTTTACTTTATTCACACTTTCCAAATCAAGGAAAATCAAGTAGCAGTTGAAAACACGGCTTCTCTCCCCCATGCGATCTAACAGCCACAAAATAGTGGGCTACATTCAGTACAGAAAAATCGTTTAATTACAAATAGGTCTATGCACTGGCACTCAGCAACGTTAATTTTTTTCCAGCGAGAGCAGCATTTTAGAACTCTTTTGCGAATGAAGGTAATTTCGGCGACAAGTACGCACACCTGTTTTTGCAGCACATTCATGCAATTTGCTGTAAAAATAGACAGCTGTCCGATTGGAAAATGTAAACGGACGAAACCACGTACTAGTGACCAGAACATTTCATTCGCTGAAGAGTTCTAAAATGTCGTCGCCGAGTGCCAGTGCATAGACCTAATTGGGCCAATGACAATTTTTTTTTAAATTAATCTTTAAAAATGTACAGAATACATTTATTTGAAGCTGGAAGAGTGTGTTTAAACAAATCTTAATAGTTGCATATCATTTATAGGGTTTTAGTACAGTTTTAGACTGTATTTGCAATTTCACCAGCCAACAAATGTCAGGTGGTGCAACTAAAAGTTTCTTGGAAAAAAAACACACTTCCCTCTTTTTTTCGTGGTGATTTTTTTAGTAAGTATACCTGAGAGTGTCTACTCTGCTTAAAACATTACTTTTTATACCCAGCTGAACTATAAAATAGTAACTCACGGATTCTTAATTGAAGGGGCCAGGTATTTTGGTTTTCCAAGCAATTTAAGAACAATTAAACTATTAAACTTTGTTTATTTGAAAGGTTTTCAATATACAACTATGCCCCCATATTAATATTATATTATTTCATATTTTACAGTACATATTTAATACATTTCACTGAGTATTAACTTTGACGGTTGCGCCACCTGACATTTTGAGGGTTCGAGATGGCAAAAAATGGATATCATTTTTAAGATAAACTGGAAATATGTTCAAATTAAACAGGTTTTATAGAATAAAATGATGCACATATTTGCATAACCTCATTGAGGTAATTGATGAGATTTTTGATTTAGATTGTTACAATGTCTTTCATACGTGGTACTACACAGGCTAACAGTTCCCATTCATCACTTTTGAGGTACAATGCTACTCTTCCCCCCAACAAAATCATTTTTGGTTCTTTAGTATTTTCCACACTTTAAAACCAAATGTTTAAGTTCTGAACACTTTTTATCCGCGCCCGACGAGGCGGTGTGGGTATACAGTTTAGCACCGTCTGTGTGGGTGTGTGTGTGCGTGTCTGTCCGCACGACAGCTTGGCCACCACTGAAGCTAGGGTGACCAAACTTTGTGGGGTAGATGATCCTGGGGTACCTTGTCCAAATTAGCATTTTGAGGTTGAAAGGTCAAAGGTCAAGGTCAACGAGAGGCGCGGGGTAGCATCTCTATAGAGTGCGCATCATCTAGTTGGTAACACTTTTTAAACACGTCACAGTGATTAGATTCACAGGAGATTCACAGTATGTCACAGGAGACATACTGTATTATGCTATTTTCACTATGCTGATGTTCCCATTGTGTCAGTTCTGAACACCTACTGAGTAGTTTAGCTCGACTTTCAGTTCAAAAAACTCCCTACCTTTCTCGGAGCTGCAAAAATACCCATTTTAACAGCCTTGCCGCCACTTCCTGAAAACATTTGGTTTTGGACTACACTCTGCCATGATTGGTTGGTTTAGTGGAGCTATAGAGGCCTTGATCACAGCTGTCTGGGTAGAGACACTGACTCGGTCTGCTTCTCGTGTGCAACCAATGGCAGGGAGTCTGTTGTGATGTACTCTAATGATCAAGAAATGTTGAAAAATAGCGTTAAAAGTAGCATCGTGGGCGTGTTTAGAGCGGATTCTTCCTGATTCATCACAGGTTTTATACATTCCTCCTGATGGGCTTGAAATCGAGACGAAAGAATTTCAACAGATCTTGCAAAGTTCTTGTTACGAAGCGTTCCGAGAGGCAGGAAATCATGTGAATTCCCGTTTGAGAATTACGGCAGAACCCCTGTGTGTCATTTTTGACAACTTTTTCGACGTTCGGCATGGAGGCGGAAGCTTATAGCATTCTTTGAATGTCAAAAAGCACGGATCAGCATAATATGTCTCCTTTAAAGTCTATTCAATAAATCTGAAAAACCTCGATCGCAACATCCAATAAACATCAGTGTTAACAATGAGAGCAACTACCAACAAAAAAATCTCGGGGCATTTAGCTTTTACAGACTGGTGTTTAGATTATAAATATGCCACATGTTCCACAGTTTTACAGGACAGTCTCACAGTAGCTAAAATATTAAGAAAAACTTGAAATTTAGTACCGCATTGTGGTTTTCATCCCAACTATGTTTACTTATTTCCGAGAGGTGTTATCTTTGTGCTCCCGTGAGATCATCAAACAAAATCACTGATGATAATACCATGAGTTCCGCAAGTCTGCAGTGCACCTTTCAATTTTATTCTTTATGTTCCATTTAGTCAGTCCCTGAAAAGTTCAAGAATCTGGTTCCATCTGTCTATCCCAGGGACATTTCAACCTGGGCTCACCTGTGCTGATTGCAGATAAAATTTTCACTTTGTCTTAGTGTCATTTCACACTGAAGAAGGTGCAAGCCGATACGTGTTGGTGTATTTTTAATGTGTTCATAGCCCTATGAATTAAAGGCCTTTCATATTTTTTTCAAACCATCTTGAGTGCCTGGACTTGGATTATTTATACCATTGTTATTTTGGTTGTAAGTTTTCCTCCCCATTCTTTGAAGTCCTCCCTTCTCGGTGGTTTGAGGGACACCACACGCGCTCCCGCACCCTCGTCTTCTTGCGCTTTACTTACTGATGACAGGTATTCAAACATATGCGCAAGTGATAAATACAAACACAAACTTTTTTTAAAACTTTTTCTTTATGTTCTAAATTTATACTGTAAGAGTAAATTCAGAACCTTTTCTTCAGAACATAAACAAATAAGTTCCTTGGATGTGTTCATAAGCACAGTTCCTCCAGGAAGATACGTTGGCTATTTCTGGAAGAACTCTCTCTCTGAGCCCAGGGCCTATTTCCTCATGTGGTTATGCCTGAAACAACTGTTTCTGAAAACAGGTGATATATAGCAAATGTACTGAGTTGACTGTCTGATTATCTTCCTCACTGTTTTATGATAGTAGCGTGGATTTATTGTCCTCTATAATCAATTGAATTGATCCAGCTGTGAGGAGACCCAAAGCAGTAGTGTGGTGGAGAGTTTTGGAGAATACTGATCTCTTTCCGCCCATTTACTGCATGCCCCCTTTCAGCCAAAAAGCCATTGAAATACATAGGAGTGTTTACCCACTTTCTCCATACTGATCCATCCACCTACCTAAAAGTGGGGGGGAGGGGGTGGGATGGGACGGCGGCCCAGACGTGACTAGGATAAGGTTTCTGAAAGCCCCCAGCGAAACGCGAGTGACCACCAATAGGAGAAACAGTCACAAAAAAGTCGACAGGTCTACAAGATCCCCCGCCAATCGTGCGCTTCTTATTTTTGAACTCGATCAAGGTCTTTATAATCTGAAGCTGCACACCAAATTTGGTTTCTGTATCTGTGGTAGTTTCTGAGTAAAGCTGTCCCCTTTATCTCGGACAGACGGACGTAGGTCAAACCTATATCCCCCTCTCACTTCATGTTGGCGGGGGGATAAAAAGGAGCGTGACTCCCCAGCGATTCCGCCAATAAAAATCCAGAAAAAGTGGTTTAATATCCTCCCAGAAAATAAGAGTTTTCTCATTGTGGACAGACAGAGTAACCACTCCCTCCTGCTGAAACAGGGGCGAACCTACTGTGGTCTGCGAGCAAAGACAATGCTTCAACAAACAAGACCTTCTGCAGGACTGAACATATACTCTGACGGACAGAACAATAAATCGAACAGTCAAACCATAAATAGGATGGACAAACACCAAATCCCAAACTCTTTCAAGGAGTTTCCTCAGACTAAACGCTAAGGGCTTTGTAGCCCTCTCAAGAGTGACACTAAAGCACCAGACCGTGCTGGAAGAGCTTCTCAAATAGTCTCTCATCAGCTGCAAACAATAAGCAGTGAACCACCTGATCAGAGAGCAGGATCTTAGGTGGCAAAGAAGATGCACAGCAGGCAACAACCCCCCAAAACCATGACAAGATGTGTGTACTCAATTCTGAAGGGATTACTATGCCATGGACCCAAACGTAGCCTCTCCCTTTTTGTTGGACCTGCACTGTAATAAATTTCAAGCTGGTAAAACTTAAAAAGGAAAGTTCCAGGGCTGTCTTTCGCATGTGAGTAAACTCACCTGAAAGATGAGCTTTGTTTCAACTCACAATTGTGAGGATAATTTAAATTTTGAAAACAAACTTGCGCTTATTTCCAAAAACTTGTCGTGACAAGTGGAGTTAAAGAGGAGAAAAAAGTTCATATAACTTAATGGGGCTATCATTTTTTTTACAGTGTGCTAAAAAGCAAGAAAAAGTGAAAAAAAAAAAGTGTTTTCATAAAAGGCTCTACTTGGAACCACAAATTATATACATTTTTTTTTTTTCATTTTACATACTTAAAGAGTAATTGCATATTAAAACACTTTTTATGAGCTATGATCTTCTATATAACCCTGTTCTCTCATGAAATTGAATCATGCAAGT
This sequence comes from Gymnothorax reevesii, assembly GCA_029721435.1. NCBI lineage: Eukaryota > Metazoa > Chordata > Actinopteri > Anguilliformes > Muraenidae > Gymnothorax > Gymnothorax reevesii. Next base: position 86,020,260 of record CM056583.1, read on the forward strand.
TTTATTTTCAAAATTTTATGCTACTGGTCCTCATCTCACAAAATGAGGTTCAATATATATCCAGTGGTTGAACGAGCACTTGATAAGCACTGACCAACACATGGGCAAAACGAGACTGTGGCAAAACAAGGATCCATCTGTCAGATTGGAGCGCCACCTCAGAATATATGGGGTCGGGGGCAGTATCAGGGAAACAAGGAACACCTGAGCAAAATAAGAGGGGCAGGGCACAGAAGCATTAGACATGGGACAAGCAATAAGACTCAATGAGCCCATTAAGAGAATGGGTGTGTTGGGCTTAAGTACCAATGCAAGATGCAGTAGAGAAGGAGGGGTGAGACTGTTAACAGAAAATCAAACGAGACCTAGAAAATAGCAAATGTGGGAAATCATGCCAATCAATACCCTGTCTAAATTATAAGGATTAGAGTGTGCCTGTCTAAAGAAACGCCTCCCGTGTGAGGTAGTAAATGTTAGTAATGAGAAAAAATATCGAGCCAATCAAGCTTAGAACAGCCCCAGATTCAGAACAGCTGTGAAGGACGTGGAAACTCCACCAGCAAAACCAAAACAATGAACGGTGCAGCACGCAGGGACAAAACATGGCATGGAACTCGGACTGGAGAGGTGGATCCCAACTGGCAGACCGGACCGAAGCTAGAAGATCGAAAGACACATGAATAAATGAGGACGCATGGAAGGACTAGGGGCGTGACTATGGCAGAAACATGGTAGGAACTAGAAAATGCACCAGACAGGCAGACCAACAAAGCAAAAACGTAACATGCTGATCCTCCGAAACAGTTTATCCTCCTTTATCGTAGTAAGGGCTTTGTGAAGCAGTATAACATTTTGTTGTGAAATGGTCAAGCATAGATTATTAGTTGTCGATAATAAATATAAATGTAAATGTTCCTCTTCCAATTATTCTTTATAACAGGAATCTTTAAATCAGGACCTCAGAGCCAAATCTAGCCCTGGTTTTCTCTCCTCTCAAGTAATTAACCAAACAACTAGCACCGCTGATTTGCCAGACTGACTTCACAACCCGAATCCCAGGTGAAGGGAAAGTGGAAAATCAGCAGCTCTCAGACATAGAGGACTGTGATTTGAGGACCAGGGCTTTATAATATCTTGCAAGTTAATGCTGGGAACTTCATTGAAATTAGTGGAGTGTAATGTCTGCAGGTGCTTAGCCAATACATGAAATCAAGCTGTATGGAGATAGAATTTCCGATTTGTAGAGTAATCAAAGACCTTAACGAAACTAATGATGAGATTAAATATTTCACACACTTGCGCACTCGCGTACACAGGCACGAACACACTCACACACCGCACACGCATGGAAACACACACACACAGGCACTGCTATATAAATGCTCTGAAAAATTAGCTTCTATGACCGTAATCCTGTGTTCTACAGCATTGGCCAACTGTGATTCATCATATTCCATTTTTAAATTTGTTGCGGCAATTTTCCTGCCATAGTGGTGAAATTAGCCATTCCATTGCATTCCGTATCACATTGATGGAGTCTGTGAGGCTTCTCCTGGACAGAAACACATCCCATCACCTACAAAATATGTTTCAACTGCAGTCAGCTAGCTTATCACGCCTTTACATAAAACAGCGATTAGCATGAGCTTTCGCGCAGTCCACCACTATGACAGATGAAATGCTGTAGGCTATCAGACCGGTGGATATGATAGAAACAATGGAACTGAGCCTCTCACAATCTTAGTCTCTCCCATTGGCCGATGGGTCCATTTATAAATGCATGTCTGGCTTCCTGGAGCCTGCCTTTGAAGACTGAAAGTGCTGTCATCAGCTCTGATCAGAGGCATGAGTATCTGCGGGGCTCTGACACCATCTTCGGGTGACAGATGTCTTCCCAGGACCACCACACCGACGGAGGAAAAGATCATTATATTAGAGACTCAGCTCACCGATACATGATCGCAAACTCACTGAGTGACTAAAAGAAATAGCAAGTCCACCATCTTGCAAAAGGACCCTGTATTTACAGCAATTTAAGGTGTGATTGCTAAAATCTTTGATTTTAGCATTTGTATTTGTAAGTCATGATTGATTTACATATACTTCATCTATAACCTTTATTGGGCTATGGGCTTGGGGCTCAATCTCAAGATGGATTTATTACTTTTTGTTCAAAAGAGTGAAAAAAAACTTCTGAACTTGGGGATGTGCTTCCAGCTTGTTAAAAGCTACCCTGAAACCTTGAAAGCCTCATGTCTGTGCAGTGGTTGTTCGCTCTTCAAAGCGATCTTTCGAAGCGTTATTAGGTGACCAAGGGAGCAAGAATAGAAGGTAATGGCTGATTAAGGAGAATATAGAGCCACTGACACTCAAAGCCAGTCGGAAAAGATGAAACAAAAAGTAGCGTAGATTTCTCCTCTCACTTTCAGGATGTAGTTTTTAACAGCCCATCCATGCAAAAACACAAACCCCAATTCCAATGAAGTTGGGACATTGTGTAAAATGCGAATAAAAACAGAATACAATGATTTGGGAGTGCTTTTCGACCAATATTCAATTGAGTACACTACAAAGACAAGATATTTAATGTTCAAACTGATAAACTTTTTAGCTGTTTTGGAAATATTTACTCATTTTGAATTTGATGCCTGCAACATGTTCCAAAAAAGCTGGGACAGGGGCATGTTTACCAATGCGTTACATCATCTTTTAACAACACGCTATAAGCTTTCGGTAACTGAGGACACTAATTGTTGGAGCTTTGTAGATGGAATTCTTTTTCATTCTTGCTTGTTGTAAGACTTCAGTTGCTGAACAGTTCGGGGAATATGTTGTCATATTTTGCGCTTCATAATGCATCACGCATTTTCAATGAGAGACAGGTCTGGACTGCAGGCAGGCCAGTCTATTACCCGCATTCTTTTACTACGAAGCCACACTGTTGTAACATGTGCAGAATGTGGCTTGGCATTGTCTTACTGAAATAAGCAGGGACGTCCCTGAAAAAGACGTTGCTTGGATTTCAGCATGTGTTGCTCCAAAACCTGCATATGCTTTTCAGCATTAATGGCACAACAGATGTGCAAGTTACCCATGTCATGGGCACTAACACATCCCCATACCATCACAGATGCTGGCTTTTGAACTTTGTGCTGATATAAATATGGATGGACCTCTTCCTCTTCAGCCCGGAAGACACAACGTCCATGATTTCCAAACAATTTGAAATGTGGACCAGTCAAACCACAGCACACTTTTCCACTTTGCGTCAGTCCATCTCAGATAAGCTCGGGCCCAGAGAAGCCAGCGGCATTTCTGGGTGTTGTTGATTCATAGCTTTCGCTTTGCATGGTAGAGTGCAACTTGCACTTGTAGCTTTAGCGACGAACTGTTGACTGACAATGGTTTTACAAAATGTTCCTGAGCCCACATGGTAACATCCTTTACAGAATAATGCCGGTTTTTAATGCAGTGCCGGGGTGCCAAAGGACTGATGGTCACAGGCATTCAATGGTTTCAACTGCTTTTCGGCCTTGCGGTGTACAGATTTCTCTGGATTCTCTGAATCATTTGATGATATTATGTACTGTAGATGATAAAATCCTTAAATTCTTAGCAATTGCACATTGAGAAAAATTGTTCTTAAACTGTTGGACTATTTGCTCACACAGTTGGTCACAAAGTGGTGGACCTCACCCCATCCTTGCTTATGAATGACTGAGCCTTTAGGAGGCTCTTTTTATACCTAATCATGACACTCACCTGTTTCCAATTACCCTGCTCACCTCTAGAATGTTCCACACAGGTGTTTTTGAGCATTCCTCAACTTTCCCAGTCTTTTGTTGCCCCTGTCTCAGCTTCTTGGGAACGTGTTGCAGGCATCAATGGCATAACAAGAATGATCAATGAAATTGAGAGTTTTACAGTTTAATCAGGCAGTCCTACTGTCATTAACAATCTGTCAGCACTGGATGTTGTAGCTGGTGATATTAATAACATTAAGATTCATGTTTATGCCAGAGCTTCACCTCAGTTACATGGCCTCATCTTAATTACATGTAAAACAGTATATTAATGAAATTAATTATATTATGGGAGATTTTTAACTTCACTGACTGGATTATTATGGATGACAACACTTGTCTGATTATTTCAAAATATTTTAGTTTTTTTTTAAATTAACAGTCTAAAATTATTCCACCTTTTGGCATTTGAGTTTTCAACTAGCAGTGATTGTGACATCGGCATTATATTGGACTATTAAAAATGTGACCTGCACATCGATTGGTTCATTAGAGACCGGAAATATTGATAAAGAAGTGTCTTTGACCGGCTGTACTGTGGAGGAGTTTTGCTCATTTTCAGCAGGCACAGGCAGACTGTGGGAGGCAGATCGACCTCTCTTAAACAGTTGGGTCGACCCTGGTGGGTCTGGGCTGGACCCGCCCTCTCTGGGCTCTGCTGTGGGCGATTAATCAGCCCAAGTGAGGCTGCTAGCAAGTGCTAGAACAGCCAGTGTTCGATACCAGACCGTGGGGGTGGTGTCACTACAGTGGGAGACTGTATTCTAACAAAGTGAGCTGCTAAAAAGACCCCACTGATATTTCTGAAACAGACTCTTCATACAGTAAAACAATATTTTGTTCAAACTCAGTGTAGTGTAGAAGTGTATACTTTCCTAGTAATGGACACGGACTTTCAACAAGGTCTACGGCCTGGGTGGGCTACAGGAAAGCGATGTGTGTGTGTGTGTGTGTGTGTGTGTGTGTGTTTGTGTGTTTGAGCGCCTGCCTGTGTGTGTGTCTACCGTATTTTGATGTGCCGCAGCTGCAGAGTGAATAGGGTGTTTTCATTTGTTATAAGTGATGATGTACAAGCACCAGAATGCTCTGTTAACATTAGGTCCATCCGCAAACACCGGAGCATATTAGCATTGCTACTCCCTGAAAACGTGACATTTTGCGCCCCGAGTGGACTCTAATGCAGAGGGTTTTTTTGGTACATGCACTGGCGGGTGTTTCCTTTGCCCACGAGATCAATCAATGTCAGGTGACGGGAGATCGGCAGCGATGGTGATTAGCTGCAGTGACTGGGGTCACTCAGGGGAAATAATGTTTCTTTGAATTTGGTGGGACTTCACACTGAGGCTGGCAGTTAGGACTCTGTGCTTAATTGTCAGGGCTTTAAATCGCTGGCTCTCCACAGCATGCTGAGACAGCGGGACGCGTGTTCTCCACGTGCCACGGCTGCACGTTTTCTCAGCACCAATCTGCACTTCCACACTGAAATAAAGGCTCTTCAGCTATCGGAACGGTTCACTCCAGAGAGAGTTACACCTGCTCTGTGTGGTTCTCATCAGTTCTGTGGTCCCTGTGTGCTCATCATAGTTCTTCATTCTGATTCGGTTTGCTCTATTCTGGCTTGAGAAAGTTCAAAAGGGCATTTCTGTCGGCTAAACTATTTTCCCTAACTTTCATCTATAAATGGAATATATCTTTTTTTTCGATTACGAGTTCCCTCTTTTTGCCAGCTGATCACCTGTTGGTGCAATGAAGTTTCAGTTCACGATGATGGGTGCACTGAAACGAAAATGCTGTTGGCTGAATTCAAATGCAAAGATGACGAATAGTATTTATTACTTAAGAAAGGAGCTTCAAAAACAAACAATCATAGAATTATACAGCAAAACACCAATTCCCAAAAATAAGTTCAAATGACAGCTACACTAACAATAGTCAGCTAAATAACAGGATTTAAAAAGTTGCATGCAATACGCTACACAAATAACGCTTGCGAGACTTTGCACCCGAATAGTGCTCAGGCTTATAAAGAGTATATTGGATAATTGAGTAACAACACACCGCTGCGGGTAGTTGAATGATGAATTGGAGAGCAGGCCAGTTCCTCAGAACTCTGGTGATGCGCAGCTCTGGGGGTGTGGCGTGACAGGAGGACTACTGTACGATTTCATCTGTAGATGCGCGTTGCAGATGAGGTCATTGGCAGAGACATGCTGGTGCATTGCATGGACCTGGAATTTGAGATAACATTTCCGATGTTGTATTGTGACATGAAAACTCTGCAGCAAGCTGATTTTAAAACCGTCAAAGTTAAGGGCTCGCTATGTGATTGATTAAACATAATAACCAGTATGAGAAAAATGGGCAGAGATGCCTTTGCAGATAATTTCCTAAATTATAAGTGTTCCTGCACGGTGAGCTTTTTAATTCTAAACTGCTAGCTCTTTACAATAATGCTACATTAATTAACATTAGTTAATGCAGTAATGAGCACTAACAGTTAATTAGGAGGTAACTTATTTGTTTAGTGATCATTTACTAAAGATGTACATGTTAACTAATTTATTAATTTATACATTATAATAAAGTAATTGTTTGAAGGGTCATTTAAGGCATTCTTGAAGAATGTTTTCAACTTCAAATTGAGGGTGCCAAAGAGCAGTGATAAATAGCTAATTATGTTTATATAATGCTTATTCAGCACCGTGATGCATTAGTAAACTGTAATTGCTTATTTCTGCATTTACTGAAGTTAATTCATGAGTCTTTCTAAAGTGTTACCTGGGAAACATTCATGATGAAACCTATTTGAATACATTACCCATCATCTCCTCTTTTCAAAGACGGCATGCAGTTACCGTACAGTTTTCTGAATCGGGGTGATAGTATCTGCACTTACCAGAGACAGAATTAGCAGGGATACCAGGAGTCTGGCCCTTCAGTACAAGGAGCAATGGGGAGCCCACTGAGTGCACAAAGATCAACAGTAAACTTTTCCCAATTCACAATAAACATCGTTTACTGATTGCTTTCAGTATCAGTATTGATGACATGTAACTTTTAAGTTAATCCCCATCATGCCTTAACTCCAGACGGGCTGCGCCCTTCATTCCTGCAGGGAATAAAAACAGGCAGCATAATTAGAGATGTCAGTAAAAATATGCTCATCTCTGATTGGACTGAAACACTGCAATCCTCAGTGATAAAGTGGTATTGATCAAGCTTCCTCTCTCAAGAACTGGGGCTGCAGACTAACAAGTGTTTGACAGAAAAGGCCTCATTTCTACCCTGTAAACCCAGATAGTGTGGCAAACTCAAATGTTTTGTGGAAATCTATTACCTCAAAAAAATTATGTAAGCCAGCTTAAATGCATTGTTTGGACAATTTACTTAATATAGAAAATAAGAGCAGTAAAGCGGATTTCTTTAAATTAATATAAAGCAGGTTACATCTCAGCATGATACATAGACTCTGTCAGTGTGATACCTGAAATCTTGCGCATTTCCAGTGTGTTTGCTCATATAATATAGTCTTGCATTAATTATATCGAATGTGAAATTTCTATGTCAGCATTCTCCACAGGTATTGCATCAGGAATTGTACAGGTATTGCAATGTGCATGTATAACACTGTGCAAATACACCATAACAGGGTACACCAGTTAGTCAGTCAGTTTGTCTGAAAGAGACTTTGGTTATAATTGGCGTAGTCTGCCAGGTTTGAAGGTAAAGAACCGTGCCTGGTATTTCCCAACAAGCCATTTAACCCCATCTAGACTGGGTTTTTTGGGACTTCTTGGGGCCAGGAGGGCTCGTAAACAACATGGGACCACCAAATACGCAGGGGATGATTTACACATAAAACTAAATCACTACAATCATTTTGGTATTATTATGACATATTATGACATCATTGTGATGTCATGTTTTGATTTAGCTGCCCAAAACTGTCATAATACTGTAATTTGAAGCAAATTTTGGGTATGCATCATAATTTTTACACATAATGTGTTTTATAACACCACAAAGGTTTCTGATGCCAAAGGCAAAAGCAACAATGTCAAAATGACGTCATGAAATGACATACATATGGCAAAATGGCTTGAACTGCTCATAAAATGATAGTCAACTGTAACTCCTAAATGACATGGCGTATGACCACCAAATTTTACACGTAAAACTAAATCACTACAATCATTCTGGTATTATTATGACCTATTGTGATGTCATTGTGACATCATGTTTTGATTTTTATTACACAAAATGATTTGTATATTTTATCCCACAGTGCCCCAGCTCCAAGAGGCCATAAAATAAACAAAATTCTCTTTATGTTCCGTGAAAATAGTTTTTCATTTACTCAGAATTTTTTTCTTTGAAGTTCAGGTCAGAAAGAAATGAAAGTAAACTTATAAAGGATTACTGCTTTGCGTAAGCAAAATTTGCTTTGTACTTATTGTCATCTTCTTTGTGTTTAGTAGGCTATATTAGAAAATAAAAGGAAAATGTACCTGAGTCAAAGATATAGTCCGCCATCTTGGATTTTGGCCCTTTAAATTCAATGACGTAATCAAATTAGCATTAATTAATTCTACTTAACAAAGCTGACATTAAATTCCGTAAGATGTTTTATATATAATGGAATAAGTATATATTAAAAAGAAAATCTGGAAACTACATTGAGCTGTTCAGGGTGGGTCCCTGCCTTTGCCCTTAGTCAGCTGGGATAGGCTCCAGCTCGCCCCGTGACCCTAGTGAAGAATAAGCAGGTACAGAAAATGGATGGATGGATGGAAACTACATTGATGAAACCGCAATCGGCGATTTTTTGTCAGACATAGAAAACTGTTGCCATTGAAACGGCGAAGATGGTGGACTTGACTTATTGGTATAAAATTGTTCGCAGACAAGTTTTAGGAAAAGTCACCAAGTTTGATGGGCCTACTTCAAGCCATTCAGAAATTATATGACATGAAAATTTGCACGGGCATAAAAAGCCCCCCCGGTCTCCATCTTAGATAGGGTGAAATTCAAAGTCTTTGAAAGAATTGTTCACAAAGTCCCTCCCAAACAATTAACTTTTATCACACAGTGAAATGTTTTGGGTTTTTAAACAAAACAATCCATTTTCTATGGTTTAATGAAGAAATCAGTTATTTTCTGTTTTTGTGGTGTCCTATCCTGATATATGCTTTGTTTTCAGATACCAGCTGTCATTCACTATGATATATAATTTGGTCTTGTTATCTATTAGGCAACCATTTCCCCAGACAATTATTGGTTATTTGATTTCTAGATACTGCATTATGGCTCTGTTAATATGGACCCCTATTTTCTCTGTTATTTGGCAGTAGAGTGTTATCTGATCATTACAAATTGACGTCTTTGTCTTTGAAGTTCCATACTCAGAAGTCTTATTAAATGCGCAGTGCTGGCAATTTGCAGGACATGTTCTTGCATTTTTAAAAGGCCTTTTTACTTTTGTTCTCTCATTGGGAGGGCCTTGGACCTCAGGTAATCAGCCAGCTGATCTAGTCTATTTGGGGCATATTGTATTTTCTGACTGATCAGAATTATTATCCCCCGCCAACACGAAGTGGGAGGGGGATATAGGTTTCACCTCCGTCCGTCCGTCCGTCTGTCCATCCGTGCGTGCGTCCCTCTGTCCGTCCGAGAGAAAGGGAACAACTTTTCTCAGAAACTATTACAGATAGGAAAACCAAATTTGGTATGTAGCTTCAGACCATAAAGGCCTTGATGGAGTTCGAAAATGAGAAGCACACGATTGGCAGGGGATGTTGTTGGCCATGTCGACTTGTTTTACCTACTTTGCATGGTATTGTTTTCCCCCTTTCTCTTGTGTAACAACATTTTAGGCACTTTCTGCATAGGCGTATTGCTTTTTAGTTTTTCTCTTTATTTAAAAACCATAGAAGAACATTAGAGGACCGTACAGGTAAAATTAGAAAGCCGCAAACATAGCGTTCATGCAAAAGGCCAGTATCAACTGAGCATAAGAAATATAGTCCAAGCTGGAGTCTGAATTTTCATATTGTGCCATAACTCCAGAACAGAGACATTGAAGATAGAACCCCAAGTCAGGAAAAGTTGGGACAGTATGGCAATTGAAAATTAATAAAGAAGCCAATGATTTGTTATTTTTTTTCCCACTTATGTTCCATGTTCATGTTTTGTGAGGCCAGGGTCATTTCTCTTCTAAAATTTAAATCCATTCCTGTCGTTCAGGCCATCTTCACATGGAGGAAAAAGTTGAAGTGTAGGATTGAATAATGATTTGTATCAGGTAGTGTCAGATGATTATAGTTTTGATTTTGTTACAAAACCATTTCAACATGACAATGCAAAACCTCATACTGCACATATTAAAAAGGTCTGACTGAGGAAGAAGAGGGCTTGGGTGCTGGACTGGCCCGCCAGCGGTCCTGACCTGTCCCCGATAAAGAATGTGCAGCACATTTTGAAATTCAAGATGCAGCAACGAAGACCTCGCACTGTTGCGCACCTTAAGACTTTTTTACAGGAAGAATGGGATAAAATTTCCACATTAAACCCTTCATCACTTGGTCTTTTCAGTACCTAAACATCTTTAAGTGCTGTGAACAGAAAAGTGTATGTGACAGTGAATGCTTCACTGTCCCAACTTCTTTTGAGATGTGTTGCAAGAATCAATTTTGATATACATATTTATTTTGAACATTCGTGGGAAAAACATCAAATAATGTGTGGCCATCATGTTTCCATTAAAATACACATAAAATTTTAAAATAATCTGCTGTCCCAACTTTTTCTGATTTGGGGTTGGAGAACATTCAGATCACTCTGTCTTGTGTGAAATGGCAGCTTGCCCACATAATAGGGACTTTTGACGCTCAGATTTCGCAAAACAAGGCATGTAGCACTGATTAGGCGACTATGTGCCAGTGCTGTTTCTTTCATGTGGGCCCTGGAAATGGCAGTCCCCAAGGAGAGTGATTACACTGATGAACAACTCAAGGGAGGAGAGTGGGTGTGGGAGCGTGTGTGTGTGTGTGTGTATGGGGGGGTGTGAGGGGGGAGTTCAGTGAGAGCATGACAGAGAGAACAAAAGAGAGAGAGAGAGAGTGAGTGAGAGAATGAGTGAGACAGACACCTTTCCCAGTCTTATTCGGAGCTGGGAGACTCATTCCTCGCTGGATCCTGACACAAACCTTTTGTGTGTCCCTACAGATGGCAAACGTTGTAACGTCAGTGTGCTGTGTGGTTCTCGCTGCTCTGGTGGTAGTGTTCGCTCAGAGGCGCGGCCAGCAAGGTAAGCACTCGTCGACAATCATTATGGCCACGTGGTCCATGATACAACAGAGCGCTTTCTGCATTCCCGTGTATCTAACATCAATGTAACATCAGCTGCTCTTTAAATGCCCAGAGGGCAGGGCTTGAAATGTTGGCTTGCCTGACTGTGAAGGCGTATTGCCTGCGTGAGCATAGACTGCTTAATCAAGACATGGAGCAAACGCGAGAAAACAAATAACTCTAATGTAGCCGTCCACAGGATGTCTGGTGCTAAGATAACCACGGAAACTGACAGCAGGATTGTCAGTTGTTTTAATGAAACACACTGACATTGAAACTTGATGATTTACATTCGGATGGGAAAAGTCAGCCATTTTCCCAGTGAACAAAAAAACTGAGTGAAGAATAAATAATAGGCACTTCCTGAAGCATCATCCGTCAATCCATTATCTACCTCACTTCCTGGTTAGGGTCATGATGCAACTGAAACCTAATCCAGCATCCAAACAACAGGAGGCTGGAATACACCCAATAGAATTTGATTTTGATCAGGGCTAATGGAAGAATTTCGGTAGTTTGGGAAAACTGGCTAATTGGGGCACATAAATTTCATCCTTTTTGTATATAGATATATATATACATATACGTCCATCAATGAAAATCAACTCTAGCTTAATCATAAGTGTCAATAGCTCAGGTAGTTAAAAGGTTACTTTGCCGATTTTCAGCCGTCTTTGTGTAATTACATTGTGTATTTGCATATACTATCCACAATGTTAAACTTTTCTTCACTGTTGCTTGGACTGAGAATTTTCTGTTTATTCATCAGAAATTATCCACCAGATGTCATCTGGCAATCCAACTTCTGGCTGTCGGGAGGTTGATCAGACTCCATTGTTCTTCCTCATTTTTGGAAACTTGAGCATCTCGAATAGAAACTAGAATAAACCACAAAGCTGGCTGGGCGAGCCTGACGTTTCTGGCTTAGTAAGCGCAGTAGCGGCAGTTTTTTATTGCTAATATTGCAGTGTTACAGTAGGCAGTGAAATCATGCCTTGCACATTTTTATTTATGAGACTGTTTCTCAATCATTTTTCATAATTAATAATACAGTAATTCCAAAAACACTTCACAACATTCGGTGTTACAAGTTCTCCTCTTAATGGTAAGACGATAGTCTTTCAATTGGATGCACAATTTGGTGCCTTTATCTCAGCTTTATTCATAATTGTGTGAAAGGTGTTTCAAATCTTCATCATCTTTAATTTAATTTAAACAACTATAAGGTGCAGATTTGATCGCCTGATCTGCCAGTAAGGAAGCACGAAAGTTCCACTGCAGTTAACCTTTCATAACGCAGAGGTCTATTTATGAGTAAATTATCTTTCTGAGGTGATTTTTGCCTGTTATTTAATTTCTCTTAGATCACATTAAGAAGAAAGCTGTCTTTAATAACCAATTGATCTTTCTTATCATTGGATAATGTGTTAATGAAGGAAAATAACCAAGAACAAGTCAGCACTAATAACTGTGTCATGGTTTTGGAGGCTGGCGGTGGCTTTTGGAGCTTTATTTGTTGCTCTCGTCCAGGACGATATCGTTTTTGCCCACAGTCGGATTCTTGGGCCAGCTGGCATTAATTGGGGGAGGCGCCCGGACTCTATTTAAGGCCAAGTTCCGCCTCCCTGCCCTTGCTAGAGTGTCAGTGTTTTGTTTGCACTTTAGCCGGTAAGGTCTCTAGTTAGAGAGTTGTTGAGGAATTCGCTGCAAAGAGGAAAGAGCGGGTTAGCAAGGGAATCTTTCTCTCTTTCTTTCCTCTTTCTGGGCACCGTCTGGTGCTAAAACTTTATCTCGGTTTCCGATATTTTTCCCTTTCATTTTGTTCAGTCGAGCTCGCATTGTTTCCTAACTATAACCCGGACTGGATCTAGGTCCTTTGGAAGCGCGAGTCTCCCTCTCTTAATTTGTCTGTGTTTGTCTTATTTTGCTACACTTCCTTTCGTTCCAGCCACAGCATTTGGCGTCTCGAAAAATCGACCATCACAAACTGTTGGAAAGAGATTTTCTTTGCTACTCAATTGTGAGTTCTTGGACATAAGTGTGCTCATTGCACTCTGGTTATTTTAGGTTTTCTACCTTTTGTCCAAAACTAAATACCACAGCCGTTTTTTATCTGTTTTCTCAGGTCATGAAGTACCAATTAAAACTCTTTTTTGTCTTCCTTCCACATATACAGCTAAATTTTATGAAAAGGCCATTCTATTCAGGGGTGGAATACTCCTTAAAGCCGTTTGGATCATTATTTAAAACCCACATTATTACTTATCAGAAAGTCAGAAATTGTCCCACTTAACCTGTATTCACCCCAGTTTCAGTGTATCTGGGGGCTGTAATTATTGGTACAGTGACACAGGGTTTTTGATTCTTCATCCTGTTCGCTACCAGACTAGATTAGAGAACAATGTGAAGCAGGATAAATGGAGACCACTACTTATTACTGGTGATAGTTATGATACACACCACTGTGTTTTATATAATAGGGTTAGGTCGTCCCCCTATCAAAGAGACCAGAATTACATTGGCAACTATTTCTTTTTAAGCCATAATAGGTGATTGCCCAAATTATATTTCATTGCTTTTAGGGTGGGCTTCTAGACCTGATGGCACTCGTTCCAATGAATGGCTTAAACTGAAACTTCCGAGAGTTTCTGCAGAATTTGGGAAATGTGTTTTTAATTTCTGTGCTCCTAATACGTGAAACGCCTCACAAAAAACTCTCTGATAACAGCACTGTGTCTTTTCGTCAGTTTAAATCTCTCATAAAAAAACCATTCCCCTTCAGCCTGCAGCTGTTTTAACTAAATGCCCAGTCTGAATTTTAATTTACATTTATTATACTGTATTTATTGCTTTTTAAATGTATGTACTCAATGTCATAGAAAATTATGGCTTGTCCTCAGTGAATTTTGGAATTTAAAGAAAGATTGATTCAATGAATGAATTAATTAATTGATCGTGCGAAAATTGTTGTCCTTTTCTTTTCATGGTAACTGCCCGAATCCTTGCAAGCCTCAGGTCAGTTTCAACTGAACCCCAAACCCACTCGCCATTTTGAAAGGTAGTCTTTATTTTTTTTTTAAATGCCAAAAATTAGACTATTCATCTTTACCGGAAACTGTAAAATACTGCAGTAATGTGTTATCAGATTTTCAACCATCTGATGGTCTTTGAAATAATCATGTGCAATGTAGGCTTCAACTGGAAATATAACCAGATATAAGTTTAAAGTTACTAATAAGTCACTTTTTTAAATGTCTTATTTTAAATGTCACCAAAAGCAAACCATTTACATTGACCATATCCTGTAAAAAAATAAAAACATAATTCTGCGCTTCTCAGCTCAACTGGGAAGCCATATTTGAATCAACTGTCACCAACAGTCATGTGACAGATATTTAGTGAAAATGCGACTGGAGCAAAGAAAGGCCCAGAAACTGCTTGGGTCTCAGTGGGATAGATAGGTCCTGAATTTCTGCATTAGGCGTGCTAGAACTCTGATCCTTATTCCAGTGAGTTACCACCACAAGTCACCACTGAACGGCATTAATAAAAATAATGAAACGGATTTACACTCAGCACAGTGCTAATTCCCTGGTCGAAGAGCCCTGGTGAGGCTCTTTTCAGTTCTAAAAGTATGGCGATGGCCTGTGATTGAATCTGTCCAGGTTGCAGCTGCTTGACTAGCCGTCAGTTTGATGCAGCGTCGTTAATCATCAGGTTTGCCTGTGTCAGCATATTACTCATAGCAGTGACCTCATGCCTCGGCGTGAACCGAGTCGTCTCCCTCCTGTCAGCAGCCACATTTGCTCACTTCCCAGCATTAAAGCCCTTATTCCTCGAACGCTATTTAATCATGGCATTGCCTGTTGACAGAGCAGTCTGATATAGTGATTAATTCCAGTGTATGGAGTGGCACTGCAACACACATCACTTGAACAAATATCTCCATGCCTCCTAGTTGGCAAAGTATTTTTTCTGCTTTTTGTTTCATGAAGTGTTTCTACCGCTGGATGTTTATGAAGGTGTTTTCATGAACACAACCCAATGGACACATTCTTCGCAGTCTGATGAAATTGGGTTTATCCTAAGTCCCTCAAAGTGAAATACCCAGGCCGGTCAGTGGAAACCAAATCGCATACATTCTTCAACAATCACCTGACACAGACTGACCACCGATTGTCAGAACTCCTGTTTAATTGCTTATTTCAGGGCAGGGATAAACCTGACACTTTTTACCTTATCAGACATCATTAGCTCCTGATTAATTCATTGTCTTAAATGAAATTTTAACCTTAGTTTCAAGTTTGCTGTATCTGCCTATATGAAACGTGTAAATGCATTTTAGGCCTCTAGGGGTGCTCCTGCACTGCACCTGTCTTCTTAAATCTTGGGGTTTTCTTCAGGATTCAGCAACGCTTAAGTCGCCCCTTCTGGGTTTCAATCATTTTTGACAGGAATTGGCAGGACCCTCCGCTTTGTCCAGAATATGCCCAGTTCTTTTTCCTTAGGCTTCTCATTAGCTGCTATGGTCATTCCGGAAAACTTGTTACACTCTCTGAAGGCGGCTGGAGTCTCCTGATACGGACGATTGACAGATTGATGGGTTTTCAGTCTCTTCACGCTCTGTACGCATTTTTTTAGTGGTTAAAAGGGCGATATGAACCGGCCTGAGTTCTCTATCTTGCATTGTGATTATGGTTATACTTCGATTTTGGAATATTTACAAATATTTTACCACCGCACTTTACAAGTTATTTCCATCATTAGTGGCCCAGCTTAAATGCCTGAAATTTCACAATTAATGAGGCAAGCCTTCACGGGTAAAGACTGTATATTGCTTTTGATTAATGAGATAAGTGATGGACATTAAAAGGAACCATGTTTGCACAGATGATTGTTAAAACATGGAGACCGGGAGTGGACTGAGTGGCTTTGTTGAGCAAAAACATCAATTACCCTCTGTTTGCAAAGATATTGAGTATTGATTCCAGCTAGTTGAAAATCACTGACTCTCTATCATGTTGATTTCATGTTTCAGGATGGTGGGTTGATATTGGATGATATAATTTTTTTTTTTTACTTAGAAAGGCTTCCCTCATTATTTGTGGTTTTAAATTTATTTTTACCTATTTTGTTCAAGCTGTTTGTGTGTATGGATATATCTGTTGCACTGCGTAGGAGGTGCGTATTAAACTAATGGATATCTCCAGAATTTTCCTGGTTTTGAGCCGAATTGCTTGGATATTTCATCACAATGATCCCAGTATCTACATGAGGCAGGCAAGTGACACCTGTCAGGGTAGCATTCAACATCAATTGTGTGGATTTCTCTACCACTTACAGCAATATCTGTCAACCTACTGCGATGTGTTCTTTCCGCTCTGGCTAAAACTGTCAACAGTGTAGGTAGCAAATAAACCGTTTCTGCGTATTGTTAAGGCCAGGAACTATTGCTTCAATGAAACTTATAACACTGTATTATTAACAGCAAAATGTGAGTATTTAAATGGAGGAAGGTGGGCTAAGAGTTCATGTAATCCATAAATAAGGAAGTAAATAATTATACTTAAGGAATAATTATACTCAATTTTGACCTGAGTATGTGAAATGTAAAAACTGAAGATAAATCCGACTGGTTGTTTACGTCAGTGTTAATCCAAGACACAAAGTGCATTATAACATTTGATCAGATGACTTTACTACCCCAAAACAGGGTATCCATAGCAAAGACCAGACTCACACAAAGTCCAGACCATTAAACGAAAATATCAAACAATGTCCAAAGTTATTTCAATATCTTGCGTGACGACCATTTGCTCTCACCACGGCTTTACAGCAACTTGGGAACCTAAGAACTGGAGAATATATGCAGAGAAGACTTAGAGAACCTTAACTTTTTTCTTCAGTATAAATAAACAAAAATGAACATATTAATAAATACATTTTAAAATACCATAGATTTTATATGATTATGATACATACCTAATGGCCCCTGATCTGAGAAAGGTGTTAAATACGTAGCATCTCATGATTATTAATAACTATATCAAGAATCCTGTTGTTTTCTGTGCTACATGACAACATGAGCCGTGGGCTTAGAGAGAACAAATGCATTATTCAGCGAATGAAAACATTCACCTTCCACCAGAGGAGTTAACATGGTTGTTTTGCGGCAGCAGAATATGTGTATATCAGTTGCTGTAAACCTCATATTAATACTGATGTTGCTGATTATGATTCAGAGCATCTCTGAACATGCATGCATTATAATGTGGAACAGAATGGTACCTCAGGGACCAGTCCTTGGGGGATATCGTTTTATTGAAAAATGACTGCAGCCATCTGTCCTACAGCAATACACCTTCTAACCCCACATTTCTGTTCTGTTATCCTGATAGGTGAAGAAATTGATGAGAACAAGCTTAGCTAGCATTATGATTTAAAGATGAATTCAATAGGAGCATGGGTCTGATTTTAATGAACTTGTGTTTTTGGTTTTGTGTTTTTTTTTACATAAAGTGCTTCCTCTTCTTGTGTTTTTCACAGGAGTTGTCCCCATTTAAGCTGAGCCAAATAAATGCTGTCAGAGATGTAGATGTGAGCATTACCTGTCACTTGGGGTGCAAGACAGCTGGTCTACCCAAATCACACAGAGAAATGCCCAGCAGCCTGATATCAAACACTGATGCCAGCGCTGTGTCGGGCCAGATTGCCCATAGGGACATATGTAATTTGTGTTTGCATCACCAAGGGAGGGGGTAGCAGATTTGAGAGAGGGGGGTGGACATGGGGGGAGGGCGGGGGAGCAAAGAAGATGACAAGTGGAAGGAGGCAAAACAGTGATAGATTTTCGGAGAACCACAGCACCCCAGAGCAAAATCAGAGGATGATGCAGTCATGGATGTGCTTATGAATACAATGATTCAAAGATACCAAACTGCTGGAGAAGGAAAAGCAATCTGATGACTAAAAAATACTGTGACACCTGTCTGCAATTCATTTACGTTCATTCATGAAAAAAATATTTAATTGTAATGTTTTAGGCTGGTATGAGAATGTCTCAGAGAAGAGTTAAATTACAGCAGGGGTGTCAAACTAACCCGTAAACGGGCCAAGAGGCTGCAGGTCTTCAATCCTACCAAGCAGAAGCTCACCTGAAAGCACTGATTTTATCAGCTGATCTAGGCCTGCACAACTGATTAGTTGTATCAGGTGTGCTTCTGCATTGTTGGAGTGAAAACCTGCAGCCTCTTGGCCCGTTCACGGGTCAGTTTGACACCCCTGAATTAGAGAGTAATGTCAGATTTTTAATCATTTCACACTTCATATCATAATCCTGCCAATAACAGATTCACTTTATTCCAGCATTTGAAGCAGAGGATAGATTTCATATTTTTGAATTTTGTCAGAAAACATAAGGTTGTCTTCAAAGTAAGGTTTGTCATTACAGTGCTACCTGTTGGATGAAAATACTTTCACTTTCCATATCAAAATTTGGGGCGACCTCTTTATTTGGCAAGTGCTGGAATATCTGCCATTTATGATATTATTTTGTTTGTATCTTTTTTTACCCCTCAGCCCGACACGGGTACGAGGGGTATTGTCGTCCCTTCGGCGAGCGGGCGTCCGGGCGGGCGGGCGGCTGGCAATTGTCCGGGCTGTTTCTCTGTAACCACTTGGGTTAGGAAGTTCATATTGCGTATGTGGATTCCGTATGGGGGGTAGGTGTGCCTTTTCGAGGTTCCGTCCCAGTTTGACCTTTGACCTTGCAGCAGTGACCTTTGGGGCTGAGGGGTATTGCCCGCTTCAGCGAGGCCCTTTTTTTTTTGCAATTTTGTTTATATAAAGCTTTTGCTCAGAATTGTTCATTAACTGCCCAACAAGAAAGTTGCAATGCCATAAAAGAAAATTCTAGTAGGAATTGGACCATCAGATTTTCAAGACCTTCAAACACAGTTGAGCGTCTTACTTTTAAACACTTAATATCCAATCAAGTGGAGTTTGTTTGTCTTATTTGACATTAGTTATAGATGCTTTGCCTCTTCTCCAGACTCAGAGCTATAGGATGAGCCTGATGAGCATTTATAACAGACTTGGTTTCAATGGTTGTTGCTGTCTTTGATGCAAATTTGATTACAGCAGTATCCTGATCTGGTCCAAAGGGAGAGTAATCAATGGATGGGGAATTAGGCGTGTCCAATTTACCCTTCCTTATGCTAGGATTTAAGTAAATTTTTGGCCCACATTGTACATCTGCTGCTAGCCTGCTATCTTTGTTCTGCCACTATGATCTTGCTCTGAAAAAAAAAACACCAATAATTTCTGTGCTTGAGTAAAAATTTAATGGTATCAGTTGCCTGAAAGCTAAATTTCTCCCCAGAATTTGAGTGCATATTACTCAGTTACTTTAAATTTCATCATCATTCACCATTGTTACCCGTATAACATTTGCTCGGCGGTGCAGAAAGGAGATAAGAACACTTGTCTCCCCTCGTCAATTAAGAAAATAATTTATCTATTCAAGCAACTTTTAAGAGCTACTGTAATGTCGGAGGCTTGGAAACTCTGGATTCCTTGCCATTATGCCCCACAACATCGATCTTAAATGACAAGCTGCACTTAAATTGTCAGAGGGCCGACCATTGATTGATTTCTAATTTACTAATGTGATTTGGAGTTGTTTCAGTTTATGTCCATGACAGAAAGCTTAGATTCTGTTTCAAAGTTAAGAAAGAACGTTTCTTACATCTAATCAGCTTATGATTTACAACCCCAATTCCAAGACAGTTGGGATGCCGTGGAAATTGTGAATAAAAATTAAAGCTGCAAGCAGCTGTGATCAGGCCCTCGCACTCATGTGCAGCCGCGGGGGGCCTGCGGCAGGCAAGTGCCACAGTGTGAAGAGAAAAGAGAGAAAAAACGGGAAGAAATGCAATGTTTTATTCATCCACTAGGTGGCGCTAGGAGCGTAACCAGATGTAGGCAGGTGCGTTTAGGGATGGACCCTCATCACACTCGTGAAATTTTGAGCGAATCGGGCGAACCACAATGGAGTTATGACAATTTGATAGTTCATTCACCAGGGGGCGCTCAGAGTGTAATCAAACGTGGGCAGGTGCATTCAGGGACAGACCCATGAAGTTTCAAGCAAATTGGCCATTGTCAATATTAAATATGGCATTTCCTGTTTCCACAAGGGGGCGCCATGAGCGAGATTGCCTACGAGCATATGGAGGCATTCAGGACGGGGGTTATCATGTACAGGAATTTTGAAACTGTTTAGATGAAGTATTAGGAAGAGAGAGCTACTCGAATGCGCATGGCGAGGCATCAGAAATGGGGACTTCATAGCGGCCACGCCCATTGAGCTACAGACATGCAGAGCACAACTTTTGATCAGCATGGTCTCTTGATGATCTGTAATAAATCAGAGGTTGCCTGGACGAACTCTCTAGGATGAGTTCGTTAAAATACAGCTTGTGGAAATCAGGTCTAAATGACACGTTAAAATAAAAAGGGTCGACTTTTTGTTTGGAGTAGACTGTAGATGCCAGAGACTTTTTTGTGCATCTTGCCAACATACACATGGGTACCAATTTTCATTTTCCCTTTTCCAAAAAAAAACCCCTATGGGAAGGGGTTTTTGAAAATATCAAGGGGGCGCTATTGAGGCATTTTACTCCCCCCATGGGCGATGCCCCTTATCAGATGTAAGAACTCGCCACCCTTCACCTGTGCATTAATTTTCATGATGATACGAGTTCACTTAAGACATCAAAAAACCTGAACGTATTTTCATGGCGAGGGATCCATAATCATCACATCGCCACTCTAACACCGTTACTCGTAGCTTCAGAGCATTCATAATGTAGCTTCAACAATTTGTTCTGCATGTTACAGAAGTATAATGAAGTTGATAGGTTCAACTATGTGCCACCAGTACAAGTAAAAGTGAAAACTGGTCACTTCCTGTTACCACAGCGGGGCACTATTAGTAAAGTGGGAAGTTAATATATCCTAAGTTTGAAGCCGCTAAGATCAAGTATGTGGGCGTGAGAGCATTTTGAATTTTTTTTGGCGAGTCGGCAAACTTTGTCATGCCCTATCAGCCATGCCCTTTCACCTACAGACATGCATCTGATCATCATAGTCTCTAGATGATCTCTACCAAATTTGAAGTCGATTGGGCGAAATCCCTTGGAGGAGTTTGTTTTAAAATGCAAAAATTCAAATCAAAATGGTCGACTTCCTGTTGGGTTTAGGGTGGGGCTTTAATGAAATTTTTTGTATGTCTGGGTATGATACATGTGTATACCAAATTTCGTCTGCCTTCGAGAAAGTAACCGAATTTCCCCATGGGAATTTTGAAACGTGTTTAGGGAGCACTATTTTGGCAATTCGCATCAACCACGTGCAAGTGCACAAAAATATCGAATTTCGGATCCGGCCAGACGAATGTGGAAAGTTGGACGCCTTTTCACCATTGGGAAAGGGGCGAAATTAGGGCATGAAAAGTCGGAGGAATAATAATGATAATAATAATAAACAGCGCGATTTCACTAGGGTCCTCCACGGACGACTTGCAGTCAGCTCGGGCCCAAACAAAATGCAATGATGTGCAAGTTTCTAAAACCTACATTTTTTTCACAATAGAACATAGACAACATATCATTTGCTGAAAATTAGACATTTTACCCTTTCAAGAAAAATGTTAGCTCCTTTATGGCAGCAGCACATCTCAAAAAAGTTGGGAAAGGGGGAACAAAAGGCAGGATAAGTAAGTGGTACTCACAAAAAAAAACAGCTGGAGGAGCATTTTGTGACTAATTAGGTTAATTGGCAACAGGTCAGTAGCATGACTGGGTATAAAAAGAGCATTTTAAAGAGGCAGTCTCTAAAAAGTAAAGATGGACAGAGATTCACCAATCTGCAAAAAAATGCGTCTAAAAATTGTGGAGCAATTTCGGAAAAATGTTCCACGATGTAAAATTTCAAAGATTTTGAATCTACAGTACATAATAGCCTAAAAAGATTCAGAGAATCTGGAGAAATCTCTGTGCACAAGGGACAAGGCCAAAGGTCCATATCGGATGCTTGTGATCTTCGGGCCCTCGAGCAGCACTGCATTTAAGCAGCCATTATTCTGCGCTGGAATACACTGCATGGGCACGGGAACACTTCTAGAAATCGTCGTCTGTGAACACAGTTCACCGTGCAATTGACAAATGCAAGTTAAAGCTGTATCATGCAAAGAAAACGCCATATGTGAACACAATCCAGAAACGCCGCCGTCTTCTCTGGGCCAAAGTTAATTGAAAATGGACTGACGCAGAATGGAAAACTGTTCTGTGGTCAGATGAATCAAAATTAGAAATTCTTTTTGGAAACCAGGGATGCCGTAACGTGCGGTATAAAGACTGTCCTGCTTGTTTTCAGGGCAAAGTTCAAAAGCTTTGGATCTCTAATGGTCTGGGGTTGCATTAGTGCCTATGGCGTGGGCAGCTTACACATCTGGAAAGGCATGATCAATGCTGAAAAGTATATACAGGTTTTACAACAACATATTGTCCCATCCAGACAATGTTTCTTTCAGGGACACCCTGGTATTATTCAGCAAAACAATGCCAATCCACATACTGCATCCATCACAGCAGCATGGCTTCGCAGTGGATGAGTCTGAGTGCTGAACTGGCCTACCTGCAGTCCAGACCTTTCACTAATAGGCAACATTTGGCACATCGTAAATGAAAAATTTGGCAAAGAAGACCCAGGACTGTTGATCAGCTATAATCCTACATCTGACAAGATTGGGACAACATTCCTCTCCCAAAACGTCAGCAATTCGTCTCCTCGCTTCCTAGACATTTACAGACTGTTGTTAAAAGAAGAGGGGGTATTAAACAATGGTAAACATGGCCCTGTCCCAATTTTTTGAGATGCGTTGCTGCCATAAAATTCAGAATCAGCTCATATTTTTCATGAAATGGTAAAATGTCTCACTTTCAACATCTGATATTGTCAATGTTCCATCGTAAATAAAATTTCAATTTAAGAGATTTGCAAATTGTTGCCTTCTGTTTTTATTTACATTTTCCACAGCATCCCTATTTTTTTGGAATTGGGGTTATAAATTTTAGTTGTCCAAGTAAAGAATTTACATACAGCAAGTACAATTCCAATTTCATTATGCTTGGGGCATAGCTAGTTCAGTCAAACAACTTCAGAAATTTGCACAGATGCTAAACTATCACTGTCCTCAGTTGTATTTGTTAATGCAATCATTTTGTCAATACGGAGTTGGCCGGCTGAACTGCTTTTATTATAAATGCTTAATTGACATAGAGTTTTGATTTATTCCAATTCATAATCTTTGCATGGAGTTTGGAGGTCATTCAGCTGCCAGTTCTGACAAAATTAGACTTTGTCCAGAGAGCTCCTGAATGCTGAGCTTCTGCTGACATCCATCAGTCAAGATCAAACTAAACTAGAGTTTCTGGATAGAAAGTCCCTGCAATCCTGTATTCCAGCATTTTCAGTTTTAATAGTATTGAGCTTATATATCCAGGTTGTTTAAAAAGAAAAATAGTGCATAAATTGCCCTCTCAATTTATGAGGCATGTTGACAGTATCAATATCTGGGCCATCTGACCTCTTGAATAACACAGAGCAATGACTGTCTCAGTGCATGACACCTGTTTTATTTAATTTACTAGTTTTATTTGACAGGGTTGATGCAAGTTGTTTCTAGCACCAAAATGAACCACAGTTAGCAGGAGAGGTGAATCTCCATCTGTTTTGGAAACCAAAGGGAGACCATTGAACCTGGCTGGGACTTGACAGAGAACCACCTGTGCTGCCTAATTACCAAGCAGCAATCTGTCAAATGTATGTGGATAATTTACCTACTGCACCCTCAAAGCAAGACAGAGAAGAAAGACTTTGAACTGTCTGTGGTTGGTGGTGTACAGTGTCACTGAACCAAAGGTCCTTACCCATCACCCAAACCAACAGCGCAAATACACAGCAGTACGTGTTTCACACAATAAAAGGCTCTATATGCCAAGGGCCCAAATCACCGATTCTGTAGCAGTTACAATGGTAATGTTATGGGAAACTGAGTCTCCTGCTGGCAGACCAGTGCAGAATCAAAGCTCCAACAGCAGGATCTCAGCTCCTCATATTTAATGCTCTATAGCGCTATTCATTTATTGGCACCAAATTTTATCCGCAGAATTTTATCATGTCTTTAACCAGTATTCCACTGCCAAATCAGAGCCATTCCCCTTTTGATAATTTTAAATTTCCTCAAGCTGAAAGTTAGTCTCGGGTGTGAGTGAATTCCCCTCATCAAAGGCGCACAAGGTTTCAGAATGAATTTACATGTGGTTAGTGTGTGATTTTCCGACTCGCAAAACTAATATGACTCCACGTCCATTTTACAGCATACATACTCAACAGTGAATGCGAATGAGAGGCGAGATCCGTCTGCGAGTTCACCTCTTGCTGCCGAGCTGCGGCTTCTGCGTGAGACTGGGACGATCTCTCGCCACGGCCCCCGATAAATCCCTGAATAGATCCAGGTGCATGAAACATTAATGCTGTCAGCGGCCCCTGTCTGAGACAGAGATCTCTTTCAGTTCCGCTTTGAAGTGCCTCTTGTTCTGCTTCAGAGGTTTAAAATAAACACGGCTTATATTCTGAGGCAGATTGTAAAAGGCAGATTCAGCTGGCAGCTTCTCCTTGTCTTCTGTCAATTGTTGAACTTCAAAGAAAAAAAAAAAAGAAGATTTTACCAAGAAAAAAGAAAGTTGACTGATGACATCCTCAAATAACAAACTTGCTGTAAAAAGTCTGCAAACTGCTCAAATTCAGACTGCACACTCCTGTCTTTAAGCTTTATAATATGAAAAATATGCTGACACATTTGCATCACATTTTCCCAGTTCCAGAATTTTACTACATTTAATTAAAAAAACCTACTTTTCACCCAGACCATTAAAAGCTATGATTTTCTGGTCAGAGTTAAGTGAGGAGACAAACTCCAGACTAGGTACGTCATACTTTCTTTTTGGTCATTTTGGAAAACGCTTTAACTAGATAGCGTTTTTAATTCGAAAGCTTTGGCTGGCTTAAGTTTTTCCAGAGCTTGTACTGCTAGCACTCCAACACTTCACTTTGGCATATTTATTTGTGTCAGTATCTTCTTTCCTTACCAAGATACTAATGTTTGAGAAAAAAAAAAATGTTCCTGTGAGCCTTACCCCTAGATTCCACCGGGAGCGGATTGGCTGCATTACTGTCGCAAAATGAGTTAATCGTGGTCTTTCTTGGCAAAGGTTTGATTCGCCGAGGTTATGCGCCTAGTCTATTTTTGGCGATGGTGGGCTGCAGCCACGCTGATTTGAGTATAGCAGGGATATATGTTTCCCATAGTTCAACCATCTGCAGTCATTGGTTCCAACTGCCTTAGCATCTGGGCTAATGGGAACCGCACCCCAGATCGTGCCAGGCAGGAAGTATCTTGAAAGATACTTAGTTGAAACTAAAGACTTTTAACTAAAAGAAACTGGCCACAAATGTTTGATCAAAAATTTGTTCATAACTCACTTTTCAACTCCTTGTCTGTGATTTTGTTTCAACTAAAACACAGACACAAATTTTTTTAAATCTATGGCGTTCGTGGCTGGACTGTAGAAGGCTACAACACAACATAGTCATAGCTAACGTAGTTAGCTAAGTAAATACATAACCGAGAATAGGTTATCCCAGGTAAAAAAATACTATACTTGAATTACACTTTTACAGACTGTATTAAGTATGGTGTATGTTTTTTCGCCCCCTTTATGTGTAATTAAGTGTGCTCAAGTAGTCATTGAATACTACTTGTGTACTACTTCAGTACACTTAAAGTGTACACTTTCTAAAAGTATATATTAAATATATTACTTTTTGTGCTAAATTTGCAAAAGTATATTTGTAATGACTTTTGTATGCAACAAATATACTTTTAATATAATTAAGAGTAATACTTTTTCACCTGGGTATTTGCAAGTGAAATAAAAAGTTATGGAGGATATTGGTGTAGCTAGCAACGTTACCTAGCAATTCAGCTAGTTGTTTGATGATTTTCTTACAATGAATAAAAAAAATATTTAGCAAGCTGGCCAGCTAACAAATAACAATACTGCATGAGAAATAAAAGGCTTTTGTGGATATCTGTATGGCTAGCTAAGTAGTGCAGTCACGATAGCCAGCTACGAAAAGTTAGCTAGTAATTTGGCTTCTTGATGATGCTATCAAAATGAAATTAATTAAGTAGCTAGCTACGCATCTAACAAAATTTGTGTGTGAAATGAAAGATTGTGGAGATCTGTGTTTGTCCTTTAATTTAATATTTGGTAGCAGCTTCCAAATCATTCACCACATAAGCTGGATGCTTCCAGTTTGCTAGGCCTGCCATTTATTTTAACGTGAAAAGGCCCATAAGTGGCCAGAGGCAATGAGCGTCAAGTTTTAAAAGTTTTGAGCATGCACAGTAATCATGACACTGCTCCATTATGGCTGCATGCGACACAGGACTCCGTTGCTTTTTCTAAGCAGTTTATGCTGTTAGCAGTAATGCATCAAACTATATTCATTTTATTCAGTAAATTCATTGAAAATGCATTCACTTGCTCCACACTGAGTGAAAAATGTCGACATGCCATCATGGCAGATGTTGTGCTTGGGGCATGCCATGTCTCAAAGTTCTGTGAACGTTAACCCACAATAGGCATAAAGTGCTAATTTATTGATGTGCAAACGGTTTTGGCCAACTTATTGTAGTTGCTCAGCACAAGAGACAACTTTTCACTGACAGGCATTGCAATCAATTACTGCATAATGACTACAAGTGAATGACCAGGAGCGATTCCAACCGACAATTTTTGGTTTAGTGACATTCATCGCAGCAAGTGATGCTTGTGTGTCTCTGGAGGTGTAATGTATTGATATAATTAATGTGGGGACACATCTCTGAGACAAAGCACCCTTAATGGACTGGGAATCCATCTTTGTGTCTGCTCTGTATTCAAAGTGTCAAAGCCTTCTGCAGTCTTTGTTTTTTTTTTTTTTTCATTCGCTCTTACCGCTGCCATTATTGTGCTTCTTTATTCTGGAGAGAAGTTATTGCTTCAAATTAGCTATATGCCAACCGTAAGAAAATGTACAGAGCATTTCTCTGGAGTCATATTATTGTTATGATGTCTTAGTTATCTGTTTTGCATTACCAGTAAAACATACTGGGAGCAGTCCCAAAAGAACCATATGAAAATATTGATGGTGCCAAATGTTGGGTGATGCTTAACAGTTCTGTGGTTTGCCATATGACATCTGGCCAATCAAAAGCACATCTGTGTACTGCAGGGCCCAGTGAGTTATATTTAAAAAGAATATGCCTGCATGCAGTGTCCAGAAAATTATGCAAATCACTACTTATAGTTTATATAAACGCATATGGCTTTAAAATGGGCTGTGCTACAGTGGTGCTGTTGCCTGAGGAAGCAATAAGCACAGGGCCTGGTCCTTTCTGTGTGGAGTTTACATTTACCTCATGTCTACAGAGGTTTCCTCTGTGGTCCTCTGTCAGGCCAGTCTTTCGGCTCTAAATTGCCCATAGGTGTGTGTGGAGGGGGAATAGTGTGTGTACCCTATGTGGCCTATCTACCATGTAATTCTGCCTCTCACCCGGGTGCATTCTGGGATATGGGTTGCGGAGTAGAAGCCGCAGGTCACTATAGTGTCATGTAAAGAATGGTAACCCTAACAGAGCTGCGTTTGAGCACAAGCTGAGGCACTATTGAGAGCTGGAGCAAAATATGCCTCTTCAACGGCGTCAGTGCGATACCCAGCAGTATTAATGCAGTCGCAGGTAGAACACTAAACAGACATCATGCCAGATCAGTACATCTGCTGATATGGAATGGGAATGATGGAATCTATCTCTCGGCTGCAGTAATATCGTCCGACAATGATAATTCACAATCTGCTGCGTATCAGTACAGAGATAATGCTTATGAGGATGCGGAGATGGCTACAGAGGGAAAGTCATTCATTTAAAAACTACATTAAATGACACATTATTTTCCAAGCATTGGAATTATTTGACAGGGATTTTTATCAAAAGTGATGTACAATAAGTGCATGTTGAAGGTCACTGAGTCAGGTACACAGCATTAATCAAACAAGTATATTTAAAAAAAAAAATTAAGGTGAATAAAAATGGACCATTCCTTCATTCCTCACTGTCAGATTGATTTTTAAATGCAGCTCTCTGTCGAATAAAACAGCTGCAAAAAACTTTGCTGTAACATTTTTTTTTGCTCTTGATTAATCTTGGATACAGTAAGCAGCATAACTCACTGAACACTGCCGCTTTTTTTTTTTGACTGTCCTTCAATCTTCTCATCGACCACCCGTCCGATTATCTTCACACTTGGCAGTGGTATTGCTGAGGACCCAAGCTGTGTCGATTGTGAAAATTTTTGGCTGAGTGGTTCTCAAGAAAGGTGCAATCAGCAATACCGGAGGCCAAGCAATCGGCCCATTCCATGCACACACTTTTTTTGAACGAGCACCGCACTAGTTGATAAAATGTGTAATCATTTCTTACTCTTGAATTATTACTGCTCGGAGACCACAACACTGGGAGTAAGGGATGGTCAAAATTAATGTAACTCCAGTTTCGCTAATTATGAACTGGTATCTCACTACAACTTCCAAGGTTACATGTTTTGCTTGAGAGTTTTTGAACAGGTAGAGCAAAAAAAAAAAAAAATCCTGTCGTAATTTCATGGTAAAGCCATGTGCGATACCCATGCATTGTGAATCTAATGAAACTATGCCATGTCTTTGTGAACTTTGATAGGTAAAACATTTAAATTACTGTTATAAATATCTAATTTTAGTTCTGAAATATGAGAATCTTTTGTAATAAGGTCAGACAATATACATTTTTTATTTTCAACTGGAATAAATCACAGTTGTGACTGACTGGGACGAGGAGAGTGAACCCTTGATCAGATGTTTTGCCAACTTGATTTGGTCTCTGTGCTTTTGCTTCAGGAGAGAGTGCAGCTGAACACCATTTCAGATAAGCTGCTTAATGGAGTCGTTTTGTGCCACTGAGGAAATAATCTTCTAAAGCATGAGATGAGTTGAAGTTTGTCTGTACTGTTCTTCAAATATTCATATTTTCAGAAGGTTTTGATACAATTTTTTTCTATTTCTGCTTTTTCAGATGCTTTATGATAGTCATTGCTGGCAGAAAAATGTTGACCTTTGTAAAAGCATAATGTTTCCAGTTGGCAGTCTTTGCCAAGAAAACTATAGCTTTCTGGCTCCACAAAATGATGGCTAATGAGTCTTTCTGTTGTTTTTATTTACCTTTATCTGCGTCGTTGGCACAAATATATACAGTACTGTGCAAAAGCCGTAGGCACCCCACATTTTTTAAAACTGGCTTTAGATGTTTATTTTTTGTTTTCCACATTTGCATAGCTGAAGATAAACAGTATATTTGTAATTCCAAATGCTAAATCAAAAAATAGTTTTATAAATAAATGTTGGTATTTCATTAAAAACAGTTGATACAGATAATATACTCTTGACAGAACCCTGATGTCTACATTATCATGGCTGTCTGCAATTACTTGGAGGGACAGACGCAAGTGAGACAGTCAGTCTGCTGAAGAACAGTGGCAAGTTCTACACTCTGCTTGGAACAAGCAAAAGCTGGTTATCATATAAACTGTAGCGCAACAGGACAGTGTCCCAGATATTTTTGGCAAAAGGTAGTTACCCCAAATTTTGGTTTGATATTGTTTATAACAGTTTACAGCTGTTTAGTACATTCCTCAGTTATCAGAACATTTTTATTTCATAGTTTTTGCAAGCATGTTTGCTTTTTAATTGCTTATTTGTCTCGCGAGATCTGGCAACACTGGTCTTGGTAGCACCCATTGTGCTGAGCGTTTCTATCCCTTTTTTCTGTTAATATTACGTTGATTTTTTTCTGTTTTCTGAGAGTTTTCTGCCTTTGACGGAAAACAGTCGTAAATTTCGCGCTTTTTCACTGCCTATACTTCTGCAAGACGCCCGTGAGGTGAACTTGGACTTGGGCGACGCGGCATCCTACAAACGTAAGTTAATAACCATGATGGCTTCCCCTTGTTCGCCGACCTCTTTTCCTGTCTTGTGCTCTGAGTGTAATATGTTTTGTTACGACTCCTCTGCGCTTAGTGGCTCTTTCATTTGCAAGAAATGTATCTCATGTGCTAGCTTAACTGAAAAGCTTTTACAGCTGGAAGATCGCATAGAAACGCTGCAGAACATTAGGTCGAATGAGGATTTCATTGATTCTTTCTTGGTCCAGCCTGAAACGAGTGTAAATGTCAGTTCTCTTTCGGTTTCTCGTTCCTTACCTGCTGCGGCAGCTTCTTCACAGCGTGATGTGTTTGTAACAGTTCGAGGTAAACGTAGGGGAAAGAAACTTGTGCAGCCACCCAGTACCTCTCCCGTTAAACTGTTTAATTCATTTGCTCCCCTCGAAGAATTGGAGCCAGATGAACGAGTACCGGAAAAGTCACTAATTATCGGGGATTCCATTGTTAGAGATGTAAGGGTGTTTAAACCGGCGACCACAGTGAGCTGTATTCCTGGCGCTCGTGTGACTGATATCGAGGCGAATCTGAAATTACTCGATCAGGGCAAACGCAAGTTCTCCAAAATTATTATCCACGCCGGTACAAATGATATTCGATTACGACAATCGGAGATCACAAAGAGCAGTTTTAAGTCGGCCTGTGCCCAAGCTCGAAAGATGTCACGGTCAGTGACTTTCTCTGGTCCGTACCCGATCCGATGTAGTGATGAAATGTACAGTAGATTGGACTCGCTCAATCGCTGGTTGTCTGAGTGGTGCGTAGATAATAACGTCGGTTTCGTGGACAATTGGCGAGCTTTCCGGCGAAGACCCGGTCTTTTGAGGAGGGACGGTGTTCACCCATCTCGTGAGGGCACTGCACTTCTGTCGAGAAATCTGGCCTACGACTTAAATTGTCGTAATTGACTGCAGAGAGTTAAATCTAAATTCCTGACATTCAGCTTTGATAAACCGTTGATTAGGTCAAACCCTATAGAGATCGTGTCTGTTCCTCGAATTCCAATTAAATTAAGAAAGAAGAATCGCGGAGTACATCACAAAAACTTGATTTGCATTAACACCAACTGTATCAATCTACCAATAAATAAATATTCTCTCAAAATTGGTCTATTAAATATTAGATCCTTGAACTCTAAAGCAGCTCTTGTGAACGAATTAATCTCTGATTGTTATCTTGACATACTATGTCTCACAGAAACATGGCTGAGACCAGATGAAAACTTATCTTTGAATGAAGCATCTCCACCTGGGTTTATATACACTCAAAACCCCCGCCTGGGCCGGAGAGGTGGTGGGGTTGCAGCTATTTATAGTGATTCCATTCACTCAGTGCCAAAACTACAGTATAAATTTGATACATTTGAGGTTTTAGCGATGAATTTTTCAGTGCTGGATATAGGTGCCGGCCCTGCCTCTGATCACCCTTTAGCTTTGGTGACAGTCTACAGGCCCCCTGGCCTTTACTCTGCCTTTATTCAAGATTTTTCAGAATTCCTTTCAGACTTAGTTTTAAGCTATGATAGAATAGTTATATTGGGCGACTTTAACCTGCACTTTGAGAGGACAGATGATTCTCGAACATCCGCATTCACTAACATTTTGGAGTCAGTTGGCTTCGCTCAGAGTGTTGTTGGCCCAACTCATTTTCATGGTCATACTTTAGACCTGATCTTAAGCTTTGGCATTAACATTGGGCCGGTCAGGATTCATTCACATAATCCCAGTTTGTCTGACCATTTTCTTATCACCTTCTGCTTACAATTGACCCACCCTGCATTGTTAGAAACTAGGATGTACACTGGTCGTACTTTTACTGCAACAACTTCTACAAATTTCACTGAGGTTTTCCCATCTTATTTTGAGCATCCAGTCAGTGCCTCCTCTATTGACGATACCGCAGAAAAGTTTGCTGATGCTCTCCGTTGTACCCTTAATGTAGTCGCGCCACTGAAATATAAAAAGATTACTCAGAAGAAGAGGCCAGCCCCATGGTACACTGACCAGACAAGGACACTAAAGCAAAAATCTCGTCATCTAGAACGGAAATGGCGCTCCACTAAATTCCAGGTATTCCATAGTGCTTGGAAAGAGAGCCTTGTTGCATATAAGCATGCTCTTTCTTGTGCAAGGTCCTGTTACTTTTCAAATCTCATGCAGGAAAATAAAAATAATTCTCGATTTCTGTTCAAAACCGTGGCTAAGTTAACTAACAATCATGCTGCAAGTAACCCTCAAATTCCAGTCTCTTGCAGCAGTGATGATTTTTTAAATTTCTTTAATGGCAAAATTATTGGAATTAGAGAGAAGATCACTGCTTCCTTACCAGTTTGCGATGGCGTTTCTCATGATATGGAGTCTTGCACATTACACACAAACCAGTTTGAGTCCCTTTCTCCTATATCCCTGAGTGAACTAGCCAAATTAGTTGTTACTTCCAAATCATCTACTTGTATCTTGGATCCCATTCCCACAAAGCTAATGAAAGATCTCCTGCCCATTCTTGGCGGCCCAATTCTTCACATAATTAATTCTTCTTTGATTTCAGGTATTGTTCCCACTTCATTTAAGATGGCAGAAATCAAGCCGCTGCTTAAAAAACCAGATTTGGATCCCACAGTCCTAGCCAATTATAGGCCAATCTCAAACCTCACATTTTTATCTAAGATCCTTGAAAAATGTGTTGCCCAACAGCTCTCTTCTTTCCTGCAAACTAATGAGGTTTTTGACAGTTTTCAGTCTGCCTATAGAAAGCATCACAGCACCGAAACAGCCCTCACTGTTGTAGTAAATGATCTGCTTCTCTCTATGGATAGTGGCCGCATTTCTGTTCTCGTCCTTCTCGATTTAAGTGCCGCCTTTGATACAGTAGACCACCATATTCTTCTTCGTAGGTTGGAAAAATTAGCTGGTATTTCTGGACTTGCCCTTTCTTGGTTTAAGTCTTATTTGTCTGATAGATCTCAGTTTGTCCGGGTAAATAACAAGTGTTCAGAGTATTCCAGGGTTAACTTTGGAATACCTCAAGGATCTGTTCTGGGCCCTTTGCTTTTTTCACTATACATGCTTCCGCTTGGAAATATCATAAGTACACTTGATGTTAAATACCATTGCTATGCAGACGACACGCAGCTCTATATATCCTTTAAAC
Source organism: Gymnothorax reevesii (assembly GCA_029721435.1). Lineage (NCBI taxonomy): Eukaryota > Metazoa > Chordata > Actinopteri > Anguilliformes > Muraenidae > Gymnothorax > Gymnothorax reevesii. The sequence continues at coordinate 86,053,759 of CM056583.1, forward strand.
CGGGTGAAAATGATCCGGTTACTAGATTAGAGATGTGTCTGAAAGCTGTTAAAGCTTGGATGACGCAAAATTTTCTTTCACTAAACCCAGATAAGACTGAAATATTGGTACTGGGTCCCAAATGTCTTAGAGACTCATTCGTTAAGTTCTCTCTTAACTTAGATGACCTCTCTGTTTCTGCCAGAGCTGTCGTTAAAAACCTTGGTGTGACTCTTGATTCAGAACTCTCTTTCCAGGCTCACATCAACAATATCATCCGAGTGGCTTTTTTCCATCTTCGAAACATATCTAAACTTAGAAAAATGTTGTCTCTTAAAGATGCTGAAAAATTGGTTCACGCATTTGTCTCTTCTCGGCTGGACTATTGCAATGTCTTACTGTCTGGTTGCACTAGCTCAGCCCTGAAACGTCTTCAATTAGTGCAGAATGCTGCAGCTAGGGTTCTGACTAGGACTAAGAAATATGATCATATTAGCCCGGTGCTCAAAAATCTTCATTGGCTGCCTGTAAAATTTAGAATTGAGTACAAAATACTATTACTAACTTACAAAGCCTTAAATGACTTGGCCCCGGAATATCTTTGCAGTCTTCTCATTCCTTACTCCCCACCAAGATTACTTCGTTCACAAGGTGCTGACTACTTGAAAATTCCAAATATATCTAGAATTACAATTGGAGGCAGAGCATTCTCTTATAAAGCACCAATTCTATGGAACAATCTCCCAAGACAAATTAGGGCTTCGGACACACTCTCTGTCTTCAAGAGTAGGCTGAAAACTTATCTTTTTAGTCAAGCCTATGATTAGTTCATGATTAGTTATGTGTTGGCTCTGGTGGGACTGACTACAACCTTGATTTATGACATGTTCACGATATTGGAAGCCAGTGTTATGTAAATCCATGTGGAACCGGTGGCACTGAGCCTGCATTGACGGTGCCAGTGGGGCTTGCTACAGCCTCAGTCACTGGGGAGGTCCATATGGTACTGGTGTAGTGTTAAGCAAGTCCACGTGGAACCGGTGGCACTGAGCATGCATTAACGGTGCCAGTGGGGCTTGCTACAGCCTTAGTCACTGGGGAGGTCCATATGGTACTGGTGTACTGTTAAGCAAATCCATGTGGAACCGGTGGCACTGAGCATGCATTAACGGTGCCAGTGGGGCTTGCTACAGCCTTAGTCACCGGGGAGGTCCATTTGGTACTAGTGTCTAGAAAATCTGAAGTGATCTTCCTGGAATAAGTGTAGGGCCTCTGTGCTGCTGGAAGTGGATGGAGCGGTGTTGACTGTTTCCTGACCAGTCAGCTCCTAAATTCTCATTTGGCACATGACACAGGACTGTATTTTTATTAATATGCAGTAGTTTTATCCAGTGCCTCACCCCACTTTTTTCTGTCTTTCTCCGAGGATCTTTCCCTCCACAACCCTGACTCCTGGACCATCCGAGCCCTGTCCCTCACCATGAGCGCTGGCTGCTGCTGTCCTGATCCAGTCCTGCACCATCCTTGGCATGCCACTTCCTCCAGCAACTGATAGCACTGTTTAGATGGACTTTTATGGAACTCTATTGTCATTATCTTCTTATTAACTAGCTAGCCCGCGGAGGATGGGCTTCCCCACTATAGCCGGGTTCCTCCTGAGATTTCTTCCCACTGGGGAGTTTTTTCTCACCACTGTTTTAGGATTTTTCTCCCTACCGGGAGTTTTTTGCCTCATTTGCTGTAGTGGGGAATAGGCTGGGCACTGCCCTTTCAGTAACTCATCTCTGACTGTAAAGCGTCTTTGTGACAGTTTATCTGTGAAAAGCGCTATACAAATAAATTGAATTGAATTGAATTGAATTAATTAGTTCTAAATAGTTAAAAAGGATTTAATTGTTTAGCTTTTATGGTAATTCCAGCATATTTGCATTGACGTATATTGCTGATATGTTTATAAATGTGCACGGGCCTAATTCAATAAATTCAATAAATAAATAAATTGTTATTCATCTTTAATTCTCGCATGACGTATATGTTACACAGAATGAATTATATAGCCGACTGGACAAAAATTCATATACAATAGTCTGCTTTTTATAGACTGTGTACAGTATGCATCTTTGCTCTTACTTTGGGTGCACCGGAGGACTGCTGTTTTTAGACCTTATTTTTGCTTCCTTGTCAAAATGAAATATGGGGCTGTTGGGCGACGCCTTCTGTTAAGGATCTGTTCCAGAGTGAGGATGGGCTCCTCAATCTGCCTCTGAATCTGCTACCAGACCTCGCCTTCGGGGACTGTGGCCAGGGGCTGTTACAGTTTGGAACATAACGGTCAAAACCAGTTTCAATTTTTTATTTATTTATTTTTAATTAACATTTCTTGTGCTCCAGAAACACTCAACACTATCAGGTGCGACCAGTTGTCCTCGATGAGATAAAATGAGAAATAAAATGCTTAATTTCAACAAGGTAAGTTGCATTTCAAACAGTGTAATTCAACATGGCAAATACATGTCAGTAATCTTTATTTTCTTTCTTGTAATTTAAGCAATCATGAAGCACAGATTAGATAGTATGCTTTACAGGATGAACTAAAAGCAAACATGAAAGATACAAGGTATCTTTTTTTTTAGCTGACTTGGAATTGAATTCGCCATTTACTATTTAACGCTGTATTAAGAAGGAGGCCGTAGGTTTTTAAACTGCCTATTAATTATTCTATTCATTGGAAGTCTTGTTAATCAAGGAAAAGTAACATCAAGCCAAATCATTAGTTTAAATGGTCTTGTTGAGCCGCCTCTAATTTCATCAGCTCAGTTCCCATTGGTCCACAGTGTCCCCAGGGAGGAATAAACATACCTTACGGCCCTCTTATGATCTGCTCTGATTAATCAGGCCCCTCCGGTCCATCTGTAGAAGTAGTATGTAGTGTTTATGCTCCCAGACGAAGGCTGTGAGGACTTCACAGGTTAGACTGCAGAACGAGACATGCCGTCCACCGTCAGCTACAAGAGAGCACAATGCGCACTGATCCCACCTGAAGGGATGGATGAGGTTTGAGAGAGGAGGCACCACTATGGGAAATATCAGTTGATTTGAAAATTGCATTGAAAATAGGATCCTACATTCAGAGGACATTTCAGTTAAAATTCTTTTCAAAAGACCCAATGAGACTCATTTGTATGTTGCCTTTAATACAGAACTGAGTTACCAGGATGGTATCTATTCCTGGTATTCAAGCCATTTGGCTTAATGAGTTGATAAACGCATGAATGAGAGCTTGGTCTGACACTATGTGAGCTGTTTCACAATTATCGAATCTGTGACTCGATCTGTGCACAGCCAATTAAAAGCTTTTTCTCGGGTAATTGGTGGAAATCAAACCTGCACACAGACAATGGCTCTGCAGGAACAGAATTTCTAACCCCTGGATAAAGTGGCAGTTGTTCATCCAATTAGATCATTCAACTAGGCTTATGCCGTCGGAGGTGACGGCTGGGGGTATATCCCCGAACGCCCCCAATCCTCCAATTCCCCAATCCTTGTATAGACCTTGAATAGACCTGCATTTGAACTTCATTTCAGGTCAATCGGACAAATGGTTCTGAAGATATGGTCAAAATGGTAATTTTCCATCACAAAGCACTACCTGGTGGCAAAATATTGAACCATACAGGTACGATGTCATCATGTGACACGTTGTGAGGTCATGACCTTGCAGTTGCACATAGTTTCATGTCAATTGGAGAAATAGTTCCAAAGATATAGCAAAAATGGTAAACCAAATTTTGAACCAAACAGGTATAATGTCATCGTGAGACACATCCTCAGGTCATGACCTTTCATTTGCACTTGATTTGAGGTCAATCGGACAAATATTTCCAGAGGTATGATAAAAACAGTTATTTTTCAGTTTTTGGCCCCTGGTGGCCAATCTAGAAATTGTAAATAGTCCAAAATCGAAACAATTCTTCCTCTTTATGATACTTACTTATATGCGAAACTTAGAATTTCTAATTGAAATATTACTGGAGTTATTGTGTTAACATGTAAATCAGTTTTTGGCCCCTGGTTGCCGATCTAGAGATCGAAATTGTCCAAAATTGAATTAGTTCTTTCTCTTTATGATACTTACTTATGAGCAGAACTTGAAATTTGTAATTGAACTACTACTGAAGTTATCGCGGAACAGTGATTTTTTTCCGTTTTTGGCCCCTGGTGGCCAATCTAGACATCATAAATTGTCCAAAATCGAATCAGTTCTTCCTCTTTAGGATACTTACTTATATGCAAAACTTGGAATTTCTAATTGAAATATTACTGCAGTTATCACATTAACACGTAGTGCGGCGGCGGCGGTCGTCGGACCAAAAACATAATATCTCCGGTACGCCATTCGGCGTTCGAGGATATAATAATTTTCTAAAATAGATCGTGTTAAAATACAAAAGTTTAGAAGCTGCTCTCCCAATTAGATAATTGAAGCATCTATTGCTAAATAGTCACACTGGACTTGACTTGACTTGTGGGGTTTTAGTAATCAGTGCTTCAATTCAATAATGTATCACAATACATCATGTTAAAATACAACGGTTAGAAAGTGTGGCAAGTGAAATGATTTAATTGCGCAGCCTACATTGTCATATTCTAAAGTCAATGATGAACAATACAAGTTCAACTGTTCTGGACAAAGACATAAATCAGTTGCATTAATGATCTTCCAGATTTATTGCACAGGCTAACGTAATCTCTTGCGTATGGTTCCTGAACGCTATGTCACACTGACAGCCTTCAGGCTCTGTCAGAAATTTTGGGCTATAATCTTGCAGTGCGGCTGGAGCTACGATGCAATCCTGTTGTGTAACCAATAGTTGCATGAAATGAATAGATGAGCTTGCTGTCCATTGACTTCCTTGCCAACTGTTCATTCGATCGACTTCACGCCTGGTGGATGTATTGCTAAAGGAAGTGCAGTGTGCAGCGTGAAGATATTTGGCTGAGGTTTTATTGTGAAATCTGCAAGCAGCGAAACTGGTGGCTAAGCAACTGGCCCCTCCCAAACTGGCACTTTTCGAATGGGCACTGCTTAAAGGTACCCAATTAATTCCTTTAATGTCTACCTTTTTATCGCATAATTTGCCAGGCTGTTCCAATAAAAAGGTTTGTGTTTAGGTTTCGATGTTGTCCTCGACCCCTAACAAGGATAAACTCTGAAGAAAAGCAGTCACTCGACCGTTACGAACAGCCATTATGGCTGTTGGACCACGGCCATTTTGACTACTTACTGTATATATGCATGGGCGATTTGCATGAAAAGTCACGTCAGATCAGTCATCAGATTCGACTGCTAGAAAATAAATTATGTTTATGTATTAGAAATTCATTACTATAAATATGTTGCAAATATGGGACGATTTCAAGTACTGCTCAAAAAAATAAAGGGAACACAATGTAACTCCAAGTCTGTGAAATCAAACTGTCCACTTAGGAAGCAACACTGACTGACAATCAATATCACATGCCATTGTGCATATGGAATAGACAACAGGTGGAAATTACAGGCAATTAGCAAGACACCTCCAAAGACACCTCCAATAAAGGAGTGGTTCTGCAGCTGGTGACCACAGACCACTTCTCAGTTCCTATGCTTTCTGGCTGATGTTTTGGTCACTTTTGAATGCTGGTGGTGCTTCCACTCTAGTGGTGGCATGAGATGGGCTCTACAACCCACACAAGTGGCTCAGGTAGTGCAGCTCATCCAGGATGGCACATCAATGCGAGCTGCGGCAAGAAGGTTTGCTGTGTCTGTCAGCGTAGTGTCCAGAGCATGGAGGCGCTACCAGGAGACAGGCCAGTACATCAGGAGATGTGGAGGAGGCCGTAGGAGGGCAACAACCCAGCAGCAGGACCGCTACCTCCGCCTTTGTGCAAGGAGGAACAGGAGGAGCACTGCCAGAGCCCTGCAAAATGACCTCCAGCAGGCCACATATGTACATGTGTCTGCTCAAACGGTCAGAAACCGACTCCATGAGGATGGTACGAGGGCGCGCCGTCCACAGGTGGGGGTTGAACCTACAGCCCAACAACGTGCAGGACGTTTGGCATTTGCCAGAGAACACCAAGATTGGCAAATTCACCACTGGCGCCCTGTGCTCTTCACAGATGAAAGCAGGTTCACACTGAGCACATGTGACAGACGTGACAGAGTCTGGAGATGCTGTGGAGAACATTCTTCTGCCTGCAACATCCTCCAGCATGACCAATTTGGCAGTGGGTCAGTAAAGGTGTGGGGTGGCATTTCTTTGGGGGGCTGCACAGCCCTCCATGTGCTCGCCAGAGGTAGCCTGATTGCCATTTGGTACCAAGATGAGATCCTCAGATCATAGACCATATGCTGGTGCCGTTGGCCCTGGGTTCCTCCTAATGCAAGACAATGCTAGACCTCATGTAGCTGGAGTGCGTCAGCAGTTCCTGCAAGATGAAGGCATTGATGCTATGGCCTGGCCTGCCCGTTCCCCAGACCTGAATCCAATTGAGCACATCTGGGACATCATGTCTCGCTCCATCCACCAACGCCACGTTGCACCACAGACTGTCCCGGAGTTGGCGGATGCTTTAGTCCAGGTCTGGGAGGAGATCCCTTAAGAGACCATCTGCCACCTCATCAGGAGCATGCCCAGGCGTTGTAGGGAGGTCATACAGGCATGTTGAGGCCACACACACTACTGAGCCTCATTTTGAATTGTTTTTAGGACATTACATCAAAGTTGGATCAGCCTATAGTGTGTTTTTCCACTTTAATTTTGAGTGTGACTCCAAATCCAGGCTTCCATGGGTTAATAAATTTGATTTCCATTGATAATTTTTGTGTGATTTTGTTGTCAGCACATTCAACTTTGTAAAAACAAAGTATTTAATGAGAATAGTTCATTCAGTCTAGGATATGTTATTTTCGTGTTCCCTTTATTTTTTTGAGCAGTGTACATGATCTGAAAGTGCTAGGAAACAGGGAAATCGGAAATTTTGCATTTTCATCGGAAATGTTGGCCTTTTATATTTATCCTGTTCTGCAATCGATCTTCTTCCTGGCCTTTTCTAGCACTTTTACAGGCCGAATCAGTCAGATATTTCTTTGGCCAAGGCGTTTTGCTGTTGGCCAACTTCTCTTCATTTTTTTTTTTTTTTTTTTGTCCACCGCCCACATCTGCTTTCATGTGACATCATTTTTTTCATGCTCTTGAATACGAATGAGGTATTTAAAAAAAAAGGCACAAGGAGTTTTTGCGAGTCGCAAAAATTACTTTCACATTCAATATTCAGGGGGTTGCAAGCATTTTCGGAGAAAAAATTTATTTATTCCCATTTGTTTTAGTCATATCTATTAAATTATATTATAATAATGGAACAGATTGGCTACCTTAGAGTAGCCATAAAAGCTGTGAAAACAGGAAGGTGAGAGACCAGGTATATAATTATTTTCAGTTTTCTACTCAGTGCCTGATGCTGATTTTTTTTTTTTTTTTTTTGCAGTGTTGCGCACAGTGTAATTTGCCTTTGCAGGCATGGCTGTCACCTGAAGGCATATAGGAATTAATTAAAGCATAATGGGTTTTGGGCAGTTTGGGCTGAATGGAAAGCTGGTTTTGTGATAACGCTATATTTTGTGCTTCATTCTAATTCCCAATTTAATTTTACCATAATACCTGAGCTGGTGAAGTGAATATACCAGAGAAAGTGCTGTTACTCATGTACTCTCTGATCTTACCTTCTCTTGTGAGACGGAGGCCGTTAAACGCTGTGATCCAGGACTATTAGGGGCTTTTGAACTTAATCCCTCATGTATTGGTTGATCTCTGGAGGAATTTTTCTAACTTTTCTCCAACTCCCTGCTGCTGCACTAATGAGAAAATGTGTTCATTTGGGTGGCTGCGCATGTTATAAGTTTAGCCATCATGGAAAAGATGTAAAAGTGGGTGGATCAGAAATTAAACCAGCAGAAGCTACTCATCTTCTCTACCAGTACCTGGCAGTGTAATTCTGCATTAGTTTATGTATATATACAGCTCTAATAAACAAACTAAAACACACACACACACAATGTATACCTCACAGCTGAGATTCACAAAAGTGGTCACACACATGCCTGTATGGATGGACACACACATACACACGAACATTCAGAACTCCCACAGACACAGACACATAATGTATACCTCACAGCTGAGATTCACAAAAGTGGTCACGCACATACACACGAACATTCAGAAACTCCCACAGACACGGGCACATTTCTCCTTTTCCTTTGCTTCAGGTCCTACTACAGCTGCATCCTCCTGATCTCAGCACTGCTCACTTGGCCTGTTCCTGATTTGGCTTTGATTTCACCATCTGCGCTCGCCAATATCCAGGCACAGAGCCCGTTGTGGCTGATCTACCTTTGACTCGATAGACCGGGATTTTCACCAGCTCATAAGAGGCACTTTGTTTTCAAGACGACTAATGACAATATGGTGGTGAGGCATCTCATTGACCACCTCTTTAAACTGATTTCCAAACTGGACCTTGCTGAAAAAGGTTGGCTTTTTACTTGAATTGCGCATATTAAAAGGGCTGGTGAATAGACTTTTGTTCCACATTATTTGTCAACAAAACCGATGATTCTGCCAAATCAGAATATTTTATGACCATATGCAGGTATTGTTATGATTCTGCTCTGCATTGCCATGTTTTTCATGTTCCTTATCCGTTTGCCATGTTTTGGTTACGTTTGGTCTTATATGGTTTCTGATCTCTGCAATGTCTGACTATGCCTGGGAATGTGTATTGTGATTTAATTACTTAGATAAGCTCATGTGTTATCTAGTTTAGTTTTGTCATGTTTTTGTTATTGCCATGTTTTTGTTTTTACCAGTATCCATATTCCTGTTATTATTCCGGTCCATGTTTTGCTTTCACCCATGCATTGCACGTTGTCTCCCCCTGTCTGGTCTCTTGTCTTGTTTCTACTCACAGCCCCGGTATTGCGTGCCACTCTTTCGGGTGATTTAATGGCTTCTGGATTTCAACCTTCCTTCCAATCTCATTTACTTCCTTTGCCTTGCTTTGCTATTTTACTAACCAGGACAGTTTGTTGTAGTAAAACTACTAACCCAGACTAACATTGTATATAATACTAACCTACTAACGAGCACTAGGGGATTGTATAGTTGCACCTTACTAATTGATTAACAAGCTCTCAGCACTCGCCCTGTTCTAGTCTCCGCCTCTTGCCTTTACCTAATCTTCTTTGCTGCGTTTCAGTGGATCCGCCACACCTGTTCACACTGCCCTTCTCTCATTATCTGTGCACGTTAGAACTCCCTAACCGGATCCGTGTGTCTGTCTATAGGCTGTCTTGTGATCCCTGTCTGCGTTTTGGCTTTTGCCTATTTTATGTGATTAGGTTCTCCCTCATGTTTGCTTCCTTTGTAATTAGTCTGACTTCCTGCACCTGTGTTCTGTTTATCATGTGACCTAATGTATAATGTATGTATATATGTGTATATTAGGATTCTTCTCACAGCAGTTCCCTGTCAGAACTTTTCTCTTGTTTACCTGTGCTGCTCTCGTCTTTGCCTTGTACTAATGGTGTTACTCTTCTGACTGGAACGTCCGACTTACGAATTTTGGCTCTGTTTTTGGTACTTTTGTCTGCATCTGTTTTCGAACCCTTTTTCTGCCCGACTATGATTAATGTGTTTGCTGCCCTGGTATTCGATTCGGATTCTGCCCTGTGGATTGTAATTTTTGGATTGCGGACTTTGTACTGTTGCCTTCGGCCCTGCAGGGATTTTCCCCCTCGCTTACTAAAACCACTTTCATTACGATCCTGGATTCTCGCGACTGGTTCCTGGACGCAACCTCACAGGTGTTTCTTTCAGGGTATTTTAAATGACCACATATTGGATCCAGGTTGGAAATTATACACACTCTCTTCAATTGGCTCCCTGAATGAGGTGCAAAATTTCCATTTGGGCCAACATAATGAGCCAATCTTTTCAATTGCTGTGCAGTCTAAGAATTTCTTTGCAATTAACCTAAGAAGTACATGCTGTGATGTATCCAGGGTTTGTTTCATGGCTATGAAAATGTGATTTCTGTCTGAAATGTGGAATAACAGTGGTCTGCCTTGCTTGTTCCAAAATTACTGCCATGTGTGGAAGAAAAAATTAATTCACAAAAAACTGACAGTTTTTCCACTTTTGATTAAGGTCCCATACAAATTCAAGATGATGATAAACCCTTTATTCCAACAAAAAACTTTTCTGGTTTGTAAAGTTAGAAACTTTTCATATAGAATATTTGAGGTGAGGAAGGGACAAGCTTAACTGTAGATGTGAAATACATGAGTTTTGTAACGAGTCGATATTTAATGAAGTTAAAGAGTATTTTTACATATCTGACTCTCAGCCTAGTTTTTGGATATCTCGCAGTGCAGTTTCTGTGATGAAAATCTGGATTTATATCTGTGGGTCCATATCTGTGACCCACTGTGCCCTTCCTTGAGGCCTCTAATCCTTGAAATGCCAGAAAGTCATGAGTCTATGAATACATTTTATTTATATTTTATTTTTTATCTGCAGCAATTAGTGAAATGTGTCATTCTTAAACAGGAGTAATATACAAACAAAATATGACAAATGACAAAATATTACATCTCTGTAGCTTTCCATGAATCCAGTATCCAACCTCTGTTTTCCCATTCAGTGTTGTCAGTGGATTGGGACATATCCCAGAATGCATTTGAGGACACTAAAAGTAGTACCGTCATCCTGCTGGCAAGTTCCCTTCTGGTATTCCTTAAATAAACCTCTTTTTTTTATTTAATAAAATGTGATCCTTTCCAGGATATAAGCATTTTAATTTTTCATCATCATAAAAATTGCATTTGATTGTATTTATTGGTAAAAAATACTATCCAACTATTTATCCAATTTTTAGTAGTCATATTTGAAGTTAAAAAATGTATTACCTCTGCTAAGGCGGTTATGTTTTTACCAGCGTTGGTTTGTCTGTATGTCTATTTGTGTACAAGATGACACAAAAAGTAACGAACGGATATCTATGAAATTTTGTGGGTGGGTTACAATTACACCTGGGAAGGACCCTATTGATTTTCACCATGAACAGTCAAACAAGTGGCGTCCCGGAGGTATGCGCTCTACCACGGGCACTTCTAGTTCTTTTTTGAGTATTTGGATATAATGGATGTAAATTATGAAATGAAACTGGAAATTAAAAGTTGAAACCGAACACCAAAGGAACTCTCTAAAAAGGAAGATATTATCATCCGTCCTGCCGATAAAGCCGGAGCTACGGTTGTTTTGTCTACTGACAAATATATAACAAAGGCTAATTGCCAATGGAATTCCAAATACTACGCCAAACTATCAGGTCATCCACTCTTTGAATTGATGGCACAATTTCATAATATTTTAAAGGAGGCAAGAGAATCTGACTTCATGACTGAAAGTGATTACAAATTTTTACGTGTTGAACATCCTTCTGTTGCGACCTTTTATTTATTACCTAAAATTCACACGGAACCCTCTGATAATCCCCCTGATTTTTTCATTAAAACTTTTCTTAAAAAATTACTCTCATTTATAGAGGATACAGCGGATTTTCTAATTAGAAAGCTTTTTTATAATTATATGGAAAGCCTTGGCACTCTTAAATCTCAATATTTGGTGACAATGGATGTGGAGATCCTCGATAACAATATTGACCATGACCTTTTGCTGTTCAGTATTTTCTTTCAGACAGGACTGACACGGTTCCCCCAACATATTTTTTGTTACAACTTAGTAGATGGATTATATATACTAATGTTTTAATATTCACTGATCAATTTTACAGACAACATATTGGCGTCCCTAAGGGTTCATGTTTCTCTCCCAATTATACATGCTCATAATTGGGTTACTGGGAAAATACCTAGAATACGAACAATCTTTTGCATCATTGTATTACGTGGCATGGCAGATATATTGATGATCTGGTTTTTTGTGTCGCCTGCGAAGCATAGCGGCACATAGGGATCACTTTGTCCGACGTCTGTCTGTCCGTCTGTTTGTCCGGTAGTCACACTTTCAGTTGGTAGTCACACGCAGGCGACACATGTGTTCACCTGAACACTCTAGTGTTTTTATTGGACTGAAGTCCAACTTCTTGATTTTCATAAATACTTGAATTCTGCAAATGATCATATTTGCCTGACTATTGATTGTTTTCAACAAACTATACATTTTTTGGATTTGACGATATTTAAGGATCCTATGGGTAAATTACATACCACCATCTATAGGAAAAAAATGTTACTTAATACCCTTTTACGATCAGAGTTCTTTCATTCCCCTCATCTTATTGAGAATATTCCTTTTGGCAAATTTCAGCATTTGAGACGCATCTGTGACACTGACTCTGAATTTTATCTACAGTCTCTGGACATGTCTGCCCGATTCAGGGACCGAGCATTTACGACATGGGTTGTGGAACGGGCACACAATAAAGCTAGCTTTCTCAATCGCTCTGACTTGCTTTGAAGGATGAAACGTCTAATGGTAGTTAATGGTAGTTCGTCAGACTACAAAGGAAACAAAATGTTACTTACAGTCATTCAGTAAAGGCCACATCACACATGCACACCAGGCTCATCAGGCTGGATGCTGCATCCTTGGGCCTTGATGATGTCATTAGCAAACGGTGTCCTTCTGTCCCAGCATGTTACACTGGGCTGAAGCCAGCCAGGGCACCTCAGGTTACTGCAGAATTGGCTTCCTCCACTGACCCTGAACACACCTTCAAACTCAGGGCTAACTTGCCAACAAGGGGCTATATAAAGTAATTTATTTATATATATTATATATTATTGTTTAATGGTCTTTACAGCTCAATATTTTATGGCTACATTGTGTCACCATTCGCACTCCTTCCAAACAAGTGTAACAATCTAATCGCATTCACTTAACTCTGATGTACTGTGGTCCTCACATCAGCCTAACATCCATATTTTTGGCCCGTCGGTGGAAACTGAAGTGCCTGGAGTAAACCCACGCCAACACAGGGAGAACATGCAGTTCCACACAGAAAGGCTCCAGCCCGGATTTTGAATATGAAGGACAGAAATTATTTAGACAATAATATTAGGTTAAAAAAGTGCTTCACTTTCGATGAAGGTCGAGCTGTACGGGTAGAAATATCAGTAAATGAAATCTCTGTTGACCTTTGTTTTCAAATCCATTGAGCTGGAGCACAGAGCCAAAAAGGCAAAAATGGCATTGCTCTTCAAGTACTTACAGACCTGATTTTATCTAATGGAGACTCTTCAATTTGCCGCCATACTCCTCCTTACAGTCAGTACCATCGCTGTGGTAATGATGTGGTAACAGTTAAAGCCAGCTTGAAAGAATCATTTGCACTGACAATGTATCAGTTACTAGAGTCAGAATAATCATCCATCATCTGTGGGGAGGTTGGCGGTGGACTCTAGTATTTAGAGCTGAAAACCTAGTAAAACTGTTCATTATGTGCTGTTTTCCATTCGATTATCCAGGTGAGAGGCAGGAACGCTCGATGTACAGGTCAGCTCTCCGAGCACACAGACTCACCATTCACTCACGCTTTCATTTCTATGGGCTGTTGAGAGTCTCCAGTTACCCTCAGCTGCGTGGTTTGAATGACCGTGAAAATCGGAGCACCCAGACAGGACCAAGGGCCTAATAGTTGTGTGGAAACAGTGCTACTCACTACACCACTATGGTTCCCTTACACTGGTCATATTATATATTTTTTTATTCCTGGTATCAATAACGTACAGCGCAGGCCAAAAGTTTGGACACACCTTCTCATTCAATCTGTTTCCTTTATTTTCATGACTATTTACATTGTAGATTCTCACTGAAGGCATCAAAACTATGAATGAACACGTGTTGAATTATGTATGTATCTAACAGTTGTCCAATAGGGCTGTCGGTTGCGTATCAACCTGACTTCTGCACAACACAACTGATGGTCCCAACCCCATTGATAAGGCAAGAAATTCCACTAATTAACCCTGACAAGACACACCTGTGAAGTGAAAACCATTTCAGGTGACGACCTCTTGAAGCTCATCAAGAGAAGCCAAGAGTGTGCAAAGCAGTAATCAGAGCAAAGGGTGGATACTTTGAAGAAACTAGAATATAAGACATGTTTTCAGTTACAGGTATTTCACACTTTGTAGTTAAGCACACAATTCCACATGTGTTCATTCATTCATTTACTACAATGTAAATAGTCATGAAAACAAAGGAAACAAATTGAATGAGAAGGTGTGTCCAAACTGGGCGGCACGGTGGCACAGTGGTTAGCATTGCTGCCTCACAGCAAGAAGGTTGTGGGTTTGAATCCGGCCTGGGGCCTTTCTGTGTGGAGTTTGCATGTTCTCCCCGTGTTGCGTGGGTTTTCGCCGGGTACTCCGGTTTCCTCCCACAGTCCAAAGACATGCATATCAGGCTAATTGGAGACATCAAATTGCCCATAGGTATGAGTGTGAGAGTGAATGGTGTGTGCGCCCTGCGATGGATTGGCAAGCTGTTCAGGGTACTTTGCCCGTAGTCAGCTGGGATAGGCTCCAGCTCGCCCCGTGACCCTAGTGAGGAATAAGCGGGTATAGAAAATGGATAGAAAAAAAAAATGGTGTGTCCAAACTTTTGGCCTGTACTGTATGTGTGAAGAGACCTTCAGGTTGTGAATCACCAGAGGCTAAATTCAGTGCATTGACAATAGATGTACTCAAATATCAGTGGGACAGTATTTATTTTGTTTATAACTGGTCATAACATATAAATCAAGTCCTCATGTTCCTCATAAATGTTATCAGCCCAGATGTTTCCTACCAATTATGGGTTGGAGAGAAGAACCAGTGTAAATGTCATTTCAGTGTTAGAGCCAGCCTCTCACCTTATTTCATCATGAAGTATGCAACTGGTGCCAGAGCTGTTAACCTTCCGGTAAGAACCTAACAGACAGCTGCCTCAAGCTCATAATTTTCAGCTGTAATGCAGGGGCGGCTGGTGAACTGAAAATAAGAGGCTCAGAACATCCCTTAAAACTAATGACTGGTCTTGACCTGTTATTAATCATTTATTTAAATTAACATTACCTGAACTCCAAAAACACTCAACACTATCAGATGAAGCCAGTTCTCTACGGTGACAACTAATCAGTAGTTTGGTCTTGACCTGTTTCAGTCATTTTCCTTGACTTGCAACTTGTCCTATGTTAAGATTAAGCCACTGTGGTTAAACACCAAGCTTTCTTCTGAATTCAGTGTTGCTGCAATTAAACTTAATTCAGAAAAAAATTGGTAATGTTTCACTTGAAGGTATCATCATAAGAGTGACGAGACACTGTCATAACTGTTACGTGTCATAAACATTATGTTGATGTCATAAATGTTTATGACTCAAGACAACCCAAACAATGTCAACTTCTCGTTAAAAAAAAACTGAATGACACTTAATTACAGCAGTCATAAACATGAATGACATTGACATTTATGACACCTTTATGTGTGAGGTATCGTTCAGGAACCAAATGCAAGCCCAGGAAGTTTCAACGAAGATGAGTTTTGAGATTGAGGGGTTTACCCCCACAGGGCAGAAGGCAGTGGTACAGAGTCCACAATCTAAAATCAGAATCCCAGGAACATAATCCACACTTTACACAGGGCAGCAAACACAAAACTCAGAGTCAGGCAAAACAGGTTCGGTACACAGGCATGGGTTTGTCAGAGAGTCCAAAGCCAAAATCCAGTGGGCGTAATCCGAACCATTAACAGGGCAGCAAAGGAAATACTCAGAGTCGGGAAAAACAGGTATGGTACACGGGCACAGGAATATCAAAGGTAAAGCCAAAATAAGAATCCGCGACGTTCCAGTCAGAAGTATAACACTAAGAGTACAAGGCATCAACAATTGCAGCACAGGGAAAACAGTACAAATACAGTACATATATTTGCAACTTTTTATAGCTGTCAAATGTTACTAAATATATTTCAAGGAGAAAAGTCTTTTTGAAAATACACAAGGAAGCAAAAACTGCTGGAAATTCCAACAAATTGTCCTTTAAAAATGCTAAATATTTTCCCCTCCGAGGCATATCGAAGACAAACAGTACTGAAGGACGTGCTTGCACATTTCCAGACAAATAAAAGACTAATTTAACGGAAGAAAATACATTTTAAAAAGGTCTTCAGCCCAGGGGGTCTCCAGTGGTGCTGCCTCTCGGTTCAGCTCCGCCTGCGAGGATGTCAGGATCTGCATTAGGGTTGTTAATTACTCTGTTTGCTGGCAAGGTAGAAATTCGGCTTGAGTCTTGGCAGGTTGGCCTCGCTGCAGTACAGAGAAATAACCCTGGCTTAGAGGGGCAGGGGCGGGGCTGTGGTCAGGGGGTGGGATTGGAAGACGGAGGGTTGCCATGGAAGCATGGTGAACGAGAGGTTTCCTACTGGCTCATTAGCAGGGAACACAAGGCAGACGTCTGCACAGCGAGTGCTCACCTTCCATCACTGTAACCTTCACAAGTGAGCGCACAGTGTGGGAGAAAAATATTCTCAGTCCAGCCCTGTGGACTAAAGGTACCTCTAAAGCTTGTAAATCTATTCTGAAGGAATGGATACATTCTCCAGAGTCTGATGCGATTGGGTTTATTGTGAGTCGCTCAAAGTGAAATACAAAAACCCAGGCTGATCTGCGGAATCAAAATCGCATTAATTCTTCAACAATCACATGACACAAACTGACCACTGATTGTCAGAACTCCTGTTTGATTGTTTATTTTAGCATGTGGATAAACCTCTTGCTTTTACCCTTATCAGACATCATAAGCTCCTGATTGGTTCATTGACGTAAATGAAATTTAACACCCTTAGTGGCAAGTGCATTTTAGGCCTCTAGGGGCGCTCCTGCACTGCACCTGTCTTCCTAAAATTTGGGCTTGTCTTCAGGATTCAGCTACCCTTAGGTAACCTTTCTGTATGTCCTTCAGTTTGGGCATGAATTAGCAGGACCCTCTGTTTTATCCAGAATAATCCGGTTCTTTTTAGAGAGGCCTCTCAGTAGCTGCTGCCTATTAGGTCATTCCAGAAGACTTGTTCACATTTTGAAGGTTATTAGAGTCTCCTGATCTAGTCTGTCGGTAGACTAATGGGTTTTGAGGTTCTTCACAGTCCTGTTAGTGATTTTTTTTTTGTTTTCCAGTGATTTAGAAGGCCATATGAACCTGTCACAGTTCTCTCTGCTGAATTGTGACTATGGTTATCCTTTGATTTTAGGATATACAAGAATATTTTATCACCACAACAGGAAGTGTGAAGGCAGTCACTCCTTGCTCTTTGTCATTTGACGTTCCTACCACATGCATCCCATAATATGCGCTCTGACCGCAGTCTCCATCTGCAAACCCTCCCTTCTGCTTCCCTTGCCACCAGATCCTAAAAAAAAAAAAAATCAGAAAGGGATTCAGCCTTAAATTTAGAATTAAAATCTTAATATGACAACATTTTTAACAAATCATTTAGTAAGATTTTGTCATGATTTTATGAAGGCAGGCTTTTTTGCAGTCTTTATCAGAGGACATAGAGGTGTTTCATGTCTAGACATGGGAAAATCATTAAAGTCCATTAAGACAAAGACTTGTGCGTCCAGAAAAACACGCATACGCATAAGCGCACACGCGCACTCACTCAATATTTTTTTGTGACTTTTTGTTAACCAATTCTCTGACTTTAGACTAAACGAAAGCAAATTAAGTCCATTTTTGGTAATACTTTTGCCTTGCATTTTGACTTAAAGTCTTGCTTCTGCGACTTTTCTATGCTGAATATGTTGAACCACTTGCAATTCAAGTCAAATAAGATGCCAACGCACCATTTTTTCTTCTGCTGAAAAAAATAAGATATCAAGTCACATTACATTTAAATTTGTCAGGCTTATTTTTTGTGATGCATGTCAAAATCTTATTCTCTATTTCTCAAGAAGGAAGACTGCTAATTATTAATCTGGATACCTAGCCCAACAACACCCTTAATTTGCCAAGAACTGCACATTTACAGGTATCCTTTGAATGTATTTGTGTCATATTTAGTTTTTCAAAACAAATAACAGGCCTGCTTGAAGCTAACCAAGCCTGGAACTGTTTTTATTTCAGTCAAAGATGGGTTGCCAGTGTTAACCCAGTACTTAGCAGTACGTACCCAGTAACCACGGCTTGAGCAGGGTCCTTTAGAGGAAGTAGAAAAGCCTTCAAATGTTCCTCTCTCAGTGAATGCATTATTTATTTGAATTTGATACAGCACAGCCACTATAAGTGATTGCAGGTGATGCCCGCTCCTTCAGAGCAATGCTGCTCATCTCGTCCACATTCTGCTAAAAGCCTCTCTCATGCCTCTCCAAATCCCTCTACACTGGCTACTGATTGAGGCCTGAATCGAAAGCCCTCAGTCCTGCTCTGCAAAAAACATCTCTCTTCCCAAGCATTTCTGGTTTCTTCTAAGATTCAAAAATCTTTTTCTTCCTTTTCCTTAATTTGAATACACCAGCTTGCATACAGTTTCCATTTGCCTGAAGTGAGATTTTTTTTTACACCATTTTAAATCTTGAATCAAGTCAAATCTTTGCCTAAATAGTTAAAAAGTAACAAGTAATGACTTTTACGTCCCAGTATAAGACTGGAATACTTGCTGTAACTGACCTATCTTTTTTATTTCTGTTCATTGGCCTGTACTACACCAAGAGGAACAGGTTACCTTATGCCGCTTTTCGACTACGTGGTACCGGCTCGACTCTACTCTATTCGCCTTGGTATCGGGTACTTTTTTGGGGTTGCTTTTCCATTAGAGGATAGTACTGCCTCCGTGGTACCTGCTCGTCGTTGTGACGCAGCATGTTGCCGCCGCGATGGCATCCTCAGTTATATCAAATTTGCTTTTATTCCGTCGATTTTGTTAAATATGTATGTGTTTAAACCAGAGGACGTGCAGTACCGTCACCACGTAATGGCATTAAAGTCCGCGAGTGTTTAATTGTAATTTCTGTTTAAAATTCTTCTGATGCATAGGATAGCAGCTGATGTTGTTTCCGATTCTGCTGCACATTCGCAAAGCAATGATATTCATAAAAAGCATAAAGTGTTCATAGAAAAAGGCTTTATTTTCTCAAGGCATTCTGGGTTCATGGAACATTTCACTTTGAAATTGAAGGCAAAACACTTAGCAAATTGTAGGAGATGGCAGAGTATTAGAATTTATTGCTTTACGATGCGTCATCTCATCTGATAGCTTTCCTTGGAACAAAATGATTCATCAGCACCCGTAAAGTTATTTTCCGAGTAATTTTCGAAAATAGAGGCAGCACAATAACTTTCTCAAGGGAAAATAGGGGAACAGAATTGGACACAACCCCGTTGCTTCTAAATTCGCTAAGAACAGGGTCACAGGCAAAGAAACACATTTCATAAAAGCAGCAGATTTGGTGATCAAATGCAGCCTTGTTTGAAAGGTAAGGCAACGCACAATATATTTATCAAGCTGCCTAAAATAACACACGTTTCAAAAACACAATTTGAAGACCTGTGTCAATGATGGCAAGTGAAGCCAGTTGCATAGCGATAATGCCGAAGCAAGTTGTCTTTTGCAGAGAAGATTCTCTCAGACCAATAAGTGGGCTGCAATGTTGCATGTCACATTTTAGTACCTACTAGTACCTGGTCGGCTGTTTTTTGGAACCCCAGGAGAGCAGCTACCAGAAAAAGCATGTACTAGTACCTTCGTGTACCAAGTACGAGGTACTTTTTCCTAATGGAAAAGCAAAAAAGGAGAGTTGAGTACATTAGTGTAGAGCCGGTACCGTCTAGTGGAAAAGCGCCATTATCCTCTCTCCCAGGACTCAGCACTCATGTCCTCTTACCATTTTAGTGCTCTGACCCCCCAGGGAAAAAAGCCCCCCATCCCCCCAAACACAGGTCCTCTGCTCTTTACAGACCCTCCCCTACACGGGGGGATGAGCTCCCTGCTACAGTCCGGGGAGCAGTCACAGCCAGCTTCTGCTGGAGATAGCAGAGGAGGAAACGCACCTGTTTTTAGGGAACCTCGTCTCACTTCGCATCCCATAATTCTGAGATTCAATTTCACACGGGTGCCTCGCGCACCTGCTGCTCACATCTTCCAGTGCAGGAAACTGAACTCTGATTTACTTCATTCATTGTCCATTAGCCGTAGCTAAACAGTTGGCAGACATAGTATTTATAAAAAAATAACTATTAAATGAATGAAGATGCATTGTGTCCTCGGTAGGATATAAACTGATGGAGACAAAGTACAATGTCATACCGAATCAAGTAATCATTGTTAACATTTGGTTGAATATCATTTGCATGCAATGACTGCTTGAAGTCTGAGGCGCAACAGATGCTGGATGTCACTGTCATCCCTGGTGACTTTCCTAATATATACAGCATATTGCTGAATATGTAATAAAAAAGAATACCTTACAAATGTTACATTCGGTATTTATATTGTTTCTTTCATATTTAATGAAAACTCCTCACCTCAACTTGTCGCTTAGCTTAACTGACAAGCTAAGCAATTTCTTTACATCTTGAGTTGTCCTTTGAATTTATGAGAATAATAACTCGTACATCTGGCAGCTTCCTCGCTCTTAAAGCAGCTTGCAGTTTGAGGACAAGGACATTGGTGTCATAAATGAGTTCGCTGAGTGCATTCAATGGCTGTAGGGTGTATACACTTCAGCAGTAGGGTGGCAGTGTGAATATTTTTGACTAGATTAGTTATAGTGCACAATAAACAGACAAGGCCAACTATTCAGACCCTCACTGCTCTCGCCTCTCAAAAATCAGTGTCAGTGTTCTAAAACTACATCACTTTACTATTATTTACTCAGTTGATTTTTCACAGCCAGCCAGCACCTCATTTTCAGCCCAAACTGCTCATACATCCACTGCAAAGGCTTTACATCAGAGTTACACAAGGCTCCATCAGATTTTACTGGGAAGAATTCAAATGCAGATTGGTGAAAACATAACTTTGACTTGTAAAACCGTTCAAGATTTTTCCAACTGCTACTTGCTGCGTGTGATGAGAAGAATGGTAATATCCGACACAGATATCTCTAAAAGTATTTTTATAAGTCATAAGACTATACTTTCAGCTGTCTAAAATTATCATTTGGTCATTAGGTAATCAAGAATTGTGTCAAATTCAACTCCAGATAGTGTTAAAAAGAGGTCAGGGGAACACCAGATGCAGGATCCAGAGTGTTTATTTCAACACAAAACACGAGGGAAAAGATGGCAGACAGGCCAGAAACAAAACACCGTGCACATGCACTAAACCACTGGGAGAACTAAGGTACACTGCCCAAGGCAGGGGGGGAACAGAAATACTCACTCCAAGAGTGGCTAGACTAAAAAAAAAAAAAAAACTGAACCTAACTAAACAGACGGACACACTGGGAGACTTAGACAAAGGCAGACAAGACGTGGGCGCAGCAAAACACGAGACTCGGGCAAAACACAAAGGAAAACTCAGGAAGGAACAGGTGCTGAGTTGGCAATGCAGAGCTGAGCAGATTCAGAAACAAAACAAGGTCCCGTCTGACGGTCTCTTCTCTCTTCCCCACTGATATACCCACAGGAGGAGGCGGGGATACGAAAGACAATCTCAGGGGGAAAAAGAAAGACATGGGATTCATGAACAAATTAACGAGGAGCGGGCAAATAAAAATGACGAGACAAAACGCTAAGATAATCAATCAAACTAGACTGTTTAGATGGAGGTAATCTAAACGTGACGAGTAAAAAGCACCCCGAGAGAAGCAAAGGAACGCACAGCTTTAAACACAGTTAATCAGGGAAAGATTAGGCAGGAATACAAAAGCTAGAAACGCTCGCACTCGCTTAAGCTACGTGATGAAATATTTACACACCCTTAAATAAGTGCTGGTTACAACGTGTTAGTAATTATCCTATCAGAGAACACATTCACTCAGAGTTTTGTGAGACCCAGAATTAAGCACAAGTGGAAGCAATGAATGAACGTCTCTAAACCCGAACAGAGTGGCTCGTGCTGTGAGCGTGCATCTTTTCCGCAATGCATATTCAATGCTTTATGTTTCATGCATCAATAATTGCGGTTGGCCAGTTAATTTATCAGGGTTGAAATTTGTCATTTGCTGAATTGCATTTAAAATGTATCGCGTTGGTCCAAAAATACTTGCTTAAATTGTTTCATTATTTTTGAACCTAAGACTTGGTTGAGGAGGAAGCCAGGTGGAGCAAGTGAAATTTGCTGATCTTCTCTCTTACATACAACAGAAATAGTGAAATAGAAATTGAATTCACAAAGATTTTCTGGACGACACTGAACTTACTGCAGATAGGCATCACTAGCATGCTACCCAATCGTGTTATAATCATTGTGAGGGGTTATACAGTCAGAATAGATCCCAAGAATCTTCTGGGCTTTTGTCATTGGAGTAATAACACTATTGTCTGCCTGCATGTCAAATGCCTGTTTGTTGCCCGTCACTTTCTGCAAACTGAATGAGGGACTTCTCCGTGGGCAGAGGTATGACCTTGGTAATGTACGTTTTAGTTTTCGCGTGAACCACTGTTGCGTTTCAATGTGAATGGTAAGGGCCTCGCCCTTTGACCCCTCAGCTTTGGACCTCAGGTCCAAGACGGGCTGACGGGGGAGAGTTGTCTGAGCAAAGCTGCAGACGAGTCACCCCCTCATAACCCAGTGAGAGAGGAACCGGATGAGCAAAGCCAGGCTGCCTGGAGGAGATTTTAAGCCACTGAGCTGGAGGAGTTGGGTGGATATTTTGAGTCCTCAGCACATCAATCTCACAGCTGTAATCCCGTTCATCTCTACAAAACCCCTTCGGATGCCTGTCATTATGTCTTTTTTTTGGAAGCTCTACCTCGTATCTTGAGATCGCACGAGTAGGAAACCCAGTGTCCATCCCAGTTCCCCAAACCTTGATTTACATATATTTTACAATTCATTTGTTGAATATTTATAAATGATTCACTGATACACTTGCAAATTATTAAAAATATGTAATCAATTTCAAACCAACTTTGATTTTGATAGTTTCTCAGTCTCTCAAGATGGCGATTGAGAAAAGGTAAACTGTCAAGTGGCTTTGGTTGCAGAATAACTTATTTACAAAAATGATCAACAGTCCTTAAATTCACTTAGAAAAAGGCCCTAGATTTGTTCATCTTAAATGCACATAAATCTATATTCACATATTTGCGCTAAGTATTCTAAAATAATTTTTTTATGTTATGTGTGAACCATAATTTCACACTGCATGTCTACTCATGCTTATCTGTTGAAGGTGGATAGCCTCAGGTCTGTTGGGTGACTTTCATAGTGGCAGTAGGAGTAATGCCTGCCATTTTGTGCAGGGATTCCTGTCACACTTTAGTCTTTCTGTCATGGTTCCATTTGTCCTGTCACTCTAAATCTCTCTGGATTTGTAACAAGACATGCTCGCTTCAAACCAGGGAACCTGCTGACAATCCTGAGTGTGGACCAGCAAGAGTTTCCCTGATGATGGACTAGTCTGCTGATAGTCGGCCATGTTTTATATACAGCAGTACCTTTAAAGGAATAGGAGTTTCTGCATTGAAAAATGAGTATGACAAAGTATTAAAATTTGGTGAAGCAAATACTTTGCTAATTAGTCTTCTTGCCAAAAAAAATGTCTTGAGACTCATCTCGTAAATGAATTGAACAAAATGTGTTCAATACATTGTTTGTTTTCATGGTTTTCTCCCTTTGGCTCGCAGATTTGCAAGTTGAGTTTATTAAGCCCCTCAACTTCCCTTTCAGAATTTAAAATTTTCCTGTGGGCCTGAGCCATTGCTCCCGAGCCTTCAGTCATTTAGAGAACAGACCACCACGCGTACTCTGTGAGAATTATGATATTTTGAGATTGTGAATTATCAAATGATAACTGTGAATTACTTGGTTTGGACAATTTAACCTCAGGTAGAAATCAGTCTGTACATAAACCTTCTATATATATATATATATATATATATATATATATATATATATATATAAACCCCAATTCCAATGAAGTTGGGACATTGTGTAAACAGAATACAATTATTTGCAAATCTTATAAACTCATATTTTATTCGCAATAGAACATAGACAACACATAGACCTCCTTCGTTGAAGTAAGAATCTGAGTAAATGAGTAAATCCATGGTAGGGAATTATGCGTTTTCGACATGTGATTACTATAACTGATGGTACAATGATGTATCAATACCGTGTCAAATTTTTACTTCAGAAGACTGATTTTTCTCAACTACTAATTGGGATATCATTGGCTCCCTGTAGCTGAAGTGGCTGCCACAGAGAACAACGATTTTTTTCGCAAGAGATAATTTTTTTGAACTGCTGGATAGATACTATGGGCAAGTATTGAGTGATAAAATAGCGTAACTGTATGCATAAATTTGCAAGCTCCATATCCGCTGGGGGACACATCTGCACAAAGGGGTTAACCCAAGTCTGCATATCTTAACTCATCAGCCATTTCTCAAAGCATAGGCTGCATCCTTTGAAGGGTGCATTTTTAGGCTGGTACGTGAATGCAGTTATTCCATTGTGAAGGTCTCTTTGCATATAGCTGAGAAATGCAGCTGTCATCTCGCCTGATATCAGATGGGGTTGTCAACAGAGAATCGGAGTGTAATGAAGCTGACAGTTCTGTGTCTCTAGATGCATCCATACTCCTATATACTGTATTTTGTTTAATGTCACTGGCTAAGTCCAATGCGTCTGCAACAAATTCGCCGAAGGTTTGCATTGAAGTTCACATGAGCCCCCTCGTGGACTTTCTTATTTGAAAAACTGGTAATAGAAGTACTAACCATTCCAGACTTCATGGGAGCACACCCATTAATTCAGCTAGTCTGCCAGTGTGTTGAACACCGTATATTTGTATTCAGCCACAGTCCTCAATCCATCACAGATGGACCATGGGAACTGAGACTGGGCCTCCCGTCGGCCATGATCTCTCTCAATTAGCGGTTATAACACACAGTCCACCATCTCCAACGGTTACTTGATCATAGTCATCAATTCTTGGATGATCACAGTTATCGCAGGACAGATTACCCTTTTCCTACTCATTTTCATGATGAAAGTCCAGATGTATATGGTTATTTTGGGGTGCACAACTCCTCTTTTCTCCTCTGTTTACACTTCTCACTTGGTAAAGCTCTATATACTGGCTGAAAAATAATGCATTCCTATCTCTGGTACCCCACACTTTTTTTTTTTTTTTTTTTTCTATCCCGCCACCACCCCCCCACTTTGGAGGACAACTTTATTAATTTAATCAGTTATATAATTAAGTATGAATCCTCCTACCATCACCCAACAAAACACACACCCACAAAAAACAAAAAAATAAAAAATAAAAAATAAAAAATTTTTGGTACCCCACACTTTCTCAGTCTGGGTTGTAACATGCAGATTCTTTCCAAAATGTCAAGGATCAATCACTTAAACCCTCCGAGCCAGTCTCTCTTTTCCAATGGGAAGAGTGGGAGATGAGCCGCATATCTGTCTTCGAAGCTTTTGTGCAAATCACTTCACAGCCATTTTAAGTGAGCAGTTAACCTTTGTGGAAACTTTTCTGGGACTTTATTTTCTGTAGCAAAAAGTCAGCGTTTTTCTCAAAGATAGCAAGTGACGCTGTAGTGGTAGGCGGAGGCAAAAAGAGCAGCTTGTTCTCATTGCAAACTCCTTACGAAAAGCCAGTCAGTATCTAAATGAATGGGTGCCAAAGGATCAGATAGAGTGAAACGGTGGCACCTGTGAAAGCATATGTTAGCATTTAGCATTTGCAGCTTTCAAAAGGTAGCAGATATGAGGGTCCTCCTGAGGTTTGTCACTGGTTTCCGTGGGGGGGATGGGAATAAAGATTTTTATGCACGCCATCGCTAGGGCTGGAGATGAAGGCAAGGGAGAAACAGGAAATGGACTTGTGCCTGACTTCCTCACAGGTTCCAAAAGTGTAAACACAAGCTTGCGCGAGAGAGACCATTAATGAAGATTCTCATCAGGAAAGAAACGGAGGGAAAATAAATGACAAGCTGTCCATAACGTTTAGGGAAGAAGGAACTGATAGCTGTTTTTTTCCCTCCCTTTTCTGAGCTGATTAGTGCAGACCAGCTTCTTTTACATAAGGGCATTAATAGACTTTCAGGTTGACCGTTGGTTGTGGGGAAGATGTTTGAATATTAATCTTCCTCCTGATTTTCTCTAGATAGTTATTATTCTGACTTTAAAAAACCCTTTATTTGAATAGATACCAAAGACTAGATGGAAGCGCATGGGATTACCCATTAAAACACATTAAATGGAGCCTAGACATGTTTTTAAATCTTGTTATCTCTCAGAGAGTGTTTGTAATTTTGAAAAAGTAAATCAATCCAGCCCTTAGATTATCCCTGCTCAGGGATGGTAGTAATGGTAGGGATGGATAATTTTCCCATTCATCTGATGGAACACACAGTGCACTAGTCATACCTAAGACCTGCATTTCAATGGACTGCGCAGGGAAATCAGAGTCCCCACATGAAAACTCACCGCAGAAAGATCGTAGGCTAAATTAATGAAATTGTAAAATATTGATTCAAGAGATAAAGGTAGATGTATTTAAGTGTAATGTGCGATCAAGTCTACAGTGACAACCCTCGTCTGAATTCCCTCTGTTTCTCCTCCTATTCGGCAACTTGCATGTCTATCAGATGTAATGTCTGCTTTGATTGGTTTATGAACCGCGTGAGCCCCTATCGCTGGCTGTGTCTTTTTTTATTGTTACTTCCTGAAGTACTTGTGATGTTTATTTAAAATCCCTGCTTTGATTTGCAAATACCTGGATTGTAATTTGATGCTCGTGCTGATAACCAGTCAGTATTTGCCAGTAGAAACTCGGTCTTTGATAAGTGAAACGTGACCTTAAATAAAAGCAAATTACGGAAACCTTCTTCCTTCCCAACTCAATTTGAACAAGCTACCAAGTCTAATTCAGAGTCCAGGATTGGGAATACCTTCAAATTAGCCCAGTCTAAGTCAGCTTTTTTGTCCAGTTTAATAAGAACAAGCTCCTAAGATGATCCTGGCTCCAGAATTGGGGTTGTGTACTTGCTAACCCTGTCCAAGTATGTTCCTCTGTTCAGTTTATTAGGAACTTCCGTCATCTGTGCATTGTTGTATGGTCTAAAAATCTCAGAAATCTGAGCGGTAGCTAGTGCTTCCCGAAAAGATGAAGGCAAATAGCGGGCAGACATTAATAATGTCCTTCGTATAGAAAGGTAATTTATGCGCAATAAACTGAACTGATGAGGCAGTTCCGCTCACAGGTCAGCCCATATGTGATGATACAGTAAACGCCCACTCAGAGCAGTAGTAGCCTACTACCACATTCCCCAGTGTTCAACCTGGGGACAGTCATTGCCACTATGCCATAATTAAATGTATTCAATTACCAGCGTTTTCAACGTAAGTTTTTAAGGCATTGAATCGACTCACGGTGACCCGAGGAAAACCTGCGTGGAAACATTTGTAAATTGTATAAATATTGTCGCGTTCTGGCGGCAAGTGTGCCAATGCGTTCATCACAACTAATCCGTAACCATACATTAATTTGCTAATTTGCGAACACTACGCAGTATGACGGCTGGTAAAATAGTTTTTTGCAAACATTCTGTTCAGTTCATCAAAAAGTTATCACGCATTTTTCTTAAACAAGGACAATACGTGAATATTCTGAATCGTGTAGCTCATGAGACAGCGCATATTTAGCTTGACTTAGGCTTTAACTGACGTTGTTTGCACCAATGTTCATAATTCGATATGTTCAACATTTTAATGTTTTCTTTTCATTGCTAAAAATAATTTAAATAAGTGAAGTGCCACCTTAAAATAAATTACATTGCTGCAAAAATGCTGAAATGAGCGGTAATTTTTTGATATCACGTGTACTGTATATGATGTAAGTGTTACCTATCGGAGATCTTTTTTAACATGAAAGTTTCGTCATCATTTAAGGGTTATGTAGGTGCCATGCTTCCTCTGAATTACAATTAAGTCCAACTCCTCATGAAAGCCAGCAAACACTCTCCACTGCAAACCAATTTGCGTATTCTGGTTTTTGCTGATATTTATTTTATGCATGGCAATTAAATCCACAATTTTTACCCTCAACATAGTGACTCAATATTTGTTATGGTTGAAAATGGCTAGTTACTCAAAAAAGAACCCTCAGAAATTTAAATGACTGAAATATTGAAATAAATGTTCAACTGTAAAGAGAATTATTATTAATTATTTAATTATATATATAATTATATTATTTATATTTATTTATTATTATATTTAATTATATAATAATTAATTAGTTAATCATTTTGTAGTTTCTAAAACATACGACTAGAGAAGACAGGCAAATGCTGTCAAACGCTGAAAAATGCTTCAAAGAAATAATTGCTGTGGTGTTTGAGTTGATTTATACTTGCTTATAGTTTTAAATCTACTTGTGTTTGTGGTGTTAGCTAGTTTCGTGCATGAAATGGCGGCATGTATATGAGGGCACCCAACTTTAAATGGCAGAAAAATTGTGAAATTTGAGGAGGAAATTATAAAACTTTCCACTGAAAAATAGATGAATTAAGCCATCTAAGGTCCACGAGCACGCACCAAAGAGAACTACCAAAAAAAAACTTTTCCTGGGGGGGGGGAGGTTAGGATCAACACTGTGCGGCACGTGCAACTCTTGACTGGCTACGTTTTTAATTTAACCTGCTACTTCCATTTTATTGGGAACACTCTGTGTTGGACCTCGGTTTCTGTGTCTGAATAACCCTCTCCTCTTGCCTGTTTTGTACGCTGTTAGGTCTACTCTGGTTAGTCAGCATGCTCCCAGCTGGATCTCACAGTCCTTCCATCGGGGCACTTCTTGGTTATTTTGCTTTGTTATTTTTGAAGGGATTCTGGGCAGAAACCTCTTTCCATAGGGGGTATACTATCCGTTCCCTCAGTCTTTATTTGTAGACTGAGAGTTCCGGAGTTCAGTTTTTTTAAAGTCGCCCCGAGCCCAGCTAACCTTTGAAGATCAGCCGTATGATTAGTTTAGCTCTGGTTAGGCGGTTAGGGACCGGAGTAACTGAGCAGCGTGCTCTTTGTGCCTATTACTGTTCTTCCTGCTTCTCTACCGGTTGCTGCCTGTCCTGGACCGGGTCATTACAGTCCTCTACATCTGGCTGTCATTCCGGAAAGCCACTGGCCAGAGATTGGCAAATCCCTGCTTCGCCTATTACATCTGAAGCGAATTATCTTCCTCATCTGAGCTGTGTCCCACTGTTGCTGTATTGCTGATAAATCTTACGATTGGATCGTACTCGGCCCCCGCACTTTATTCCCGGTCTGGATCATAACATTTACATTTATTAAATCTTCAAAACATTATCGATCACCTGCCCTCAATGGATATTTGTATTTTTTTTTTTTATGTTACATCATTACCCAAATAACACTACTGAATTTTACTTGTCATCAAATAGAAATGTGATATTTGACAGTTCTGAGGCCTTGGATTATAAACACAAAGATAAGTCCATGGTCCTTGGAAATACATAAAGCACCAATCCGATTCCTGCCTTGTAGACTGCTTTGTAAAGGCAAACAGCGGTATGACATGGTTGCCTTGCCAATTTAACATAAAAATGTTTTGTACATTCTATTCTTGAAAGTGGCTTCCTATGGGAGAATGTTTCTACACTAGAGATTGCTGTTAGTTTGCTGAGATGATGGTTTATCTTGCAGTGTTACTGGGCTCGAACACACTGTATTAAAAGAAGGACAAAACTAAATTAATGTCGCAAAATAAGGTTTGTCAGCTATGGCTTTTAGTGCTTTTAACAGTATTTCACAAATAGCTTGCGTCAGTATGAAAATGAGACAAATACAGTATCATTTGCACAATAATCAGACATGCATGCGAGTGGCAAGGACAAAAGGCTCCTGGCTGACTGACTCACTGTTTTTAATGAGGGTGAAATGTGAAGAAATGGAATATTTATGGATGATTTTGTTGACTGCTGTGGACCTTCTTTCTCCAAAACATTTCAGAAGCAATTTACAATGTTTTTACCACTGCAGTGCTTTTGAAAAACATCACCTTGACCTTTCTGAAGAGCGCTGCTGTTCGTGGCATTCACTGAAAAAGTGTATTGCTGCCTCCAAATGAAATGTAACAGTAATCTGCTCCTCATGTGCTAAACCTTGGTGGAATATGACTTTTTCAATATTTTTATTTAAAAGTAGACAATACCTGTTTAGGGTATGAGTTATCCTCCGGTCACTCCCTGGTATAACAGAAATGGCAAGGTTATCACCACATTTTTCAAAAAGTGTACATATTTGCATGTCTCCGCTGCAGGCGGAAGGATACAGTATGAGAAGATTGGGAGTGACGTGACCATGCAGTGCGGCTCACTCAGAGATGACGCCTCCGTCACGTGGAAGGTGAACGGTACAGACGTGACAGCTCCGCAGAAACAGGACGGCCCACGGCTGATCCTGATGGAGGTGGACCTGAGCAGCAACGGCCTGTACAGCTGCTTTGAGAATCCCAATGGGGAGCGCCGCGACCAGATCAGCCTGCGTGTGGGGAGTGAGTGCAACCAGATGTATAATCTTGCTTTTTTTCATTCGGTGAAGAAAATTTGCTCGCCTGTTTGCTAGATAAGTGACCATTTGGATTCCAGAATGAAAAAAGTGAATTTTTTAGCATTTCTCTCATGTCAAGGCGCTTATCTTCAAAGTCAAAGCACTATGTTAGTGGTGCTTTGGCCCCATTTTCAACTTGTACAAATTAGCTGCACTGTGCTTTGATGAATAGACTGGTGTTTTTTGAAGGTAACATACAACCCATCATACTAAATTCCTCAAAAAAAAAAAAGCCATTTGTGTTTTCCCCCCAGGACGATTGGTAAAATGAAGCCAGATTTGGTGAAGCATGGATTATTATTATGGCCACATGTTTGCTAAAATGGAAAGATTACCCTGATGTGTGACACTATGGGTATTTTTAGCTGCGACCAAGCAGCTCTATGAACGCTTCTGTCTGTCCGTCTGTGATACCTTTTTCACCATGTTCCTGTCCTCGTATCATCATGAAATTTTCAGGAGTTATTGACCTTTACCAAAGTGATGTCCATGCACAAGGTCGAGGTCAAAGGTCAGAGGTCAAGTTCACAGAGGTCACAACCTTGTTTGTGGGTCGCGCCCTAACTCCAGTTAGAATTCATGGATCCCCATGAAATTTTGGAAATAGCTTCTAGGCATAGAGAAAGTGTTCCCTATTCTTTTTCAGGGTCATCCGTCAAATCCCTAGGTCACACAGATAAAAAAAGTGACAATTTTGCCCGATTTGACGGTTTTCGCACCGTAACTCAAGTTTAATTCAATGAATGGCTATGAAATCTTAGAACAAGCTTCTTGGTATAAAAGAGGGGTTTCCTGTTGATTTTCAAGGTCATCTGTCGAATCCCAAGGTCACACCGGTCAAAAAAGTGTCGATTTTGCCCCGATTTCACAGTTTTCGCACCGTAACTCGAGTTTAACTTGATGGATGGCTATTAAATCTAACAACAAGCTTCTTGGTACAGAGGAAGGGTTCCCTATTGATTTTCAAGGTCATTTGCCAATTTCGAGGTCACACTTGTACAAGAAACCACCAGTCATGGACACTAGGCCACGTGACGGATGCTAGGCCAGGTCGCAGCTATTAGGTCCCTCTGATCTACTTGTTATAATTTGCATCACTATAAGATGACTTGGCTTGCTAAGTAAATGTTATCTGAAAGATTTTCTCCATAATTTTCATCATTAAACTATACCAGTTGAATACTGTAGGCGGATGACAGCTAAGTATATCCCCGAACCAACAACATCCTTCTTACAGGCAGCTTTCAAAGTTTGGCCTAATGGTGGTGCTACAGGAAAGGGTGTGAAGTCCAGGAATAATAATAATAAAAAGCAGCCTTACCCAGCTGTTCTAACACGAAGACCATCCACACATCCACAAGTCCTGTGACCGTGTCCCATGGCAATCCGCTCGTGATGTAAGAGTAGCTTGATAAGGTGGGATTTAAATAAAACACATTTACAAAAAAATAAAAAATAAATGGTAGTCTCATCTAGATTTCGATTTTACTCCTTTTCTTTCTTGTCAGATTTTCAATATGTAAATGAAAAGTCAGCTTGTCATCCAGCCAACTGCCCAACTACCTATAATGGGGGATATGTTCAATTTGGGTACCCTGCTGGGTAAAATATCAAAATCAAGGAGGTTCATTTTTTTAAGGTTTAGTGAATACCATGAACTTGATTTTGTCCTCATTTAAGACGAGCTTCAACTGAATTAGGGATCTTTGAACGAATTAAAATTATGCTGAATATCAGCCAAAAATCAAAGCCATATGAAGTGCTTCCGAACACAACGTGCTGAACAAAGCAACGTCAAGGTTTGCAGAATTATCACAGCCTCACCAGCATTAGCTCTCACCTTGGTTCTATTTAGTTTGCTCAATTGGCAATCAAGCACTTGATTCGCACAATTGCAAATTTTGATGGTCCAATTTATTTTTATATTGTTCTTGCAGTCGCATTTTGAGATTCAAATTACCAGGAAACTGCACAGATTCGCCTGTGTGTGCGTTTGCCAGATTATTTCTATTGGCTTACATTTAATGGTTTGATATGAATACAAAATTCAATCATACCTCATGGTCGATACACTTAATGAAATACTTTCCACATTGCGTCGGCCTACATTTTTATATTTCTAAAAACCAGAGCTTTATTAAAATGAATTTGTTTAATGATTATTGCCACTCTTTCAATCTAACACAGAAGCCTTGTTCAATCAGTTGGCACTGATTGATTTTTAGCTCAGCAAAGTACTGAGGAGTAGATTACGTAGGCTAATTATGCCAAGGTGGAGGAAGTTGTCCAACCTCGCTGGTAATTAGTCAAACGACCTCTGATGTCTGATACCCATTTGGCAGGAGTTATTAAAATTGCGCTTAATATGATCGTGATCAATTAATCGGTCAACCCAGTCGGCTACCTACCTTGATTGAATTCACTCAACATCTTTATCTGTGTTTACAGAAAGAGTCTCCAAAATCTGCTTCGAATGAAGGCATATTTCAATCGAAATATTCAACGAACTTTACCTTTTTCGACTTAAGAGCGGGATTATCCGGCAAGGATCACTCTGAGCTTTTATAGTCATGGTTAAAGTTGTTGTTATTTCAGAATTTATGCCAAAAGCTGTATGCGTGTGTGCGTGCCTGGATGTGTGTGAGCGTTTGTTTCTGTGTGTGCACGGTATTCTCCTATATTTTGCATGATATCTCATAAAAACATGGGCACCTGCTTAATCCTGCAAATTTTCAGTGATAACTGGTTTTTACAAGGCAGGCACATGCTTTTTACAAGCGTTTCCTCAAGTACCACGGCAGAGCACAACAAATGTTTCTTCAATTCCCGTAATCAAACACCGGTCTCCTGGGTGAAAGTGCTCTGTTGTCCCTTCCCTTCCACCCCGGCCTTCACAGTGTTGCTGTATACGGACGTCATCTTCCCGGCTCTAGACAAGTGTTGGTTATACACACATTCAGTCCAGCCAGTGAATGAGAACAGCCTGGGGTGAGTTTGACAGAGAATAACATTTAGCACGGATAAACGTGTCATTTACCCGTGTGCAGGCAATGCTTCCTGGACACTCTTGTGTTGTTTGTGCAAATTATCTCACTATAAAAGCCTTCTTCTCCTTCCTCATCTGTGCTAATCAAGTTGTCAAAATGCCCCAGTCCCACAATTCCCTAAATTAATTTCCTCCACTGATATATTAAAGTAGCAGAACAGTACTGACTTCACGGTTACAAGTGGACAAGTGTACGTGACAGCTGAGCTTCAGATCAATGTTTATTGGATTGAGATTGTTACCACATGATTGGTGGGATGCTTGATCTCACATGGTTACAGATGCATGTTTTGCTCTCTGAATTTTACTATGATGCTGCATAGCTTGGAACATGTGATTTCTTTGCTTGTGTAAAATAATTCCATGATATGCTGAGATGATTTGGTTTCTTTTTGTCTTACAGTTTGTAACCAAGCATTATCCGTACGATCACTGAAGAATTAAATTACAAAATATTGGAATTTTTTATGCGCTGGTGTAATGCCCACCGTCTTCAGCATGTTAGGGACTAAATTGAAATATAGTTTTACATGCCTCCTTAAATGAAAAACCTTTCCATAGTCACTCGTAGTACTGCGTCCGCTGTCTGGGAGAGTTAAAGCTACTGCATCCCGTCTGAGATGTACCCTGTCTGCACCAGTCCTGTTTCTGTCATGTCAGTTCCTCGGCTGAGTCGAGAGTAAGTCTTTAACACTGACCGTGCTGACAGACTGTCGATGGCCAATCAACCGAAGGAACCGGTCATCCATGACGACTCAGGGACAGCCTTTACAAAGGAGGAGGTTATGTTAATGAGGCACTGCTCTGATTGGCTGCCTGGCTGCTTTGATTCTGGGGGAGGGTGCAGACCCGAGAAACAGGAAACCGAGATGGCAGATATTTCAGGACAGCTCTTTGCAGCATGTATTGCTGTAAGAACGTACTTGTTTGATCCCAAATTCAACGCCGAATGGAGGGAGGAAGCAGTTGAAGTATTGCAGCATCGTGAACGGCAGGATTTCAATGAATGGCAAGTTGAAATTTTAGTTTTTGCTCATACT
Source organism: Gymnothorax reevesii (assembly GCA_029721435.1). Taxonomy (NCBI): domain Eukaryota; kingdom Metazoa; phylum Chordata; class Actinopteri; order Anguilliformes; family Muraenidae; genus Gymnothorax; species Gymnothorax reevesii. The sequence continues at coordinate 86,088,689 of CM056583.1, forward strand.
GTCTCGCCTTGCAAGCATGTTAGCTGCACTGTTATAACGTCGTGTTAAATACCCACTTAGCTATCTGGAGAAAACGTTTCTAAAAGCTACTGTTAACCACTGCCACCAAAATGAAATGCAATTCCGACACCAAGCTACTAAATGAGTTTGTAGCAAAAACACACAAACAGTGTAAGCTTTTGTTATGTGGAGCAAGCGAAATGATAGCTTCTACTGAAAAAAAATCCAGGGTAAATTATCTATTAGGGCATATGCTTGGAGGACAGGTGGCATAATCCCTACATATTTATTTTAGTGAATTAAAATCATTATCAATTCATGCATAGTGCAAATTATTGGATTTAAACTGAAGACGGGAAAGTCAATTGGAGACCATAAAAAAGCCAGAAATTAGCCATTCTCACATACTGTTGCAATAGATCATGTTCTATATCACATCTCGGCTCTATACAGTACTGTGAGTTTGTTGTAAGATCATTGGAGAACATTGACATCATTGTGAAAAAGTTTTCATTTTTCCCTCTCATATGTTTTCGGTGGTGATGAACAGAGGAATTCCACTCAGTACTGCTGTGTGCTGTCGACCTCTCCTGAGCTGAGCATTTAGAGCCGCTAGTGCAGATTTAAGAGGTCTCAGATGGCGTGGGTTTTGTTGAGAGCTCTCAGCACAGCTGCATTGTGTGGAGCTGGGAGACCTCGATGATGCAGGCTGCTCGTCCGCAGTCTTCGGGGAGCACGCAAGAGAGGTCAGTGGCTAACAGGACGCCTCTGCAGGACAGCTGACAGAGCGATTTGTCTTGCTGAAGTACAGCGCTCATGGAGATGTTACAATTCAAATACAGCACAGGGCGTTAGCATTCTGATAGTAATGCTGCATAGACCGTGCCGCAGGTCTTACATGGGTCATACAGTATGTAGATGTTAATGCCATATTCATTGATTGTAATTTATTCTTTTGGGATACAAACCCAAAAACAAAATTTGCTGCTGGCTGAACCAATAGTGATTGCTATGCCGGTATTTGAATGTTTAGTTGAGAATAATAAATACTTCTTTATACGCAATTCCAACTCAGAGAGGGTGAAGAAAAGAAAGAATAAAACATAAATTGCACCATAACTTTGATAGCTATATTAAATTTCACCTCCAGCACCTTTAAGACAGTGAGAGAACAGCAATACAACTATATAAACTCTGTCCCGATCAGACGTATGACAGGAGATGGGTGGTAAGAAGTGAGTGATTAGCGATAATAGCAAATATGACCAGGCAAGGGCTAACTGACGTGCTGCTGTTCATGAGGTAAAATTCGCAACAAAGTACCCTATAATTAAATCACTAACATGAAAATAAACCAAGACGTGAAACATGAATACCACTGTAAGAGCTCTCAGAATCTTTCAACACATCTTCACCAAACTGTGTGTCAGTTACATTTTGAGTAGATGACGAAGCCTTCATGAAGATGTGTGCTCAGAGCCTTTTCATGAATGGAGACCTAAGTAAGGCTCAAGAACGTGAATTCAATCAAAGCTGGATTTAGCAGGATGTTCTGGGCAGGCATCAAAGCAAGATTATCAATGACACAGCAACTTCCTCCTGCCAAACATTTCTGGACTTAGTTGCATGCGTTATGAACAGTCTGTAGTTTAAACAGAGATGGTGCTTCTTGTGGCGAGAATCAAAGTCAATTTTGTATGAAGACCTTTCGTGTCAAAATTGCATTGCAAAGAATTATGGGAATTATCAGAGCCCGTGATTAAAGTGCATGAGATGTCACTGGAAATCTAATCAGTAGTGAGTGCTTTTAGGAAGGAAATGGTACAATGGAGGCCCAATTAAGTCTGAAAGGCAGGGCCGCAAACTATGCATCATAGGAGGGAATTAACAGGACTATTACTCCATATTGTTGAGAGAGAGAGAGTGCCTCATGGGTAAACAAATATCCCTCGGTTTCTGTTCTTATCAGAACTAGTGGGTTGTACTCACATAAAGTGGCTTGAAGATGTTTTATGGATAGACCACTGTAAGTATGTTTGAGAACTGTAAATGTTTAATTCATTGCTTCTCTTTTTGTTGCTCAAAGAAAAGGATTCCAAGTTTTCTACTAACTGTGATACTTGAAGCTAAAACTATTGCAGTCATTTGACCCATCACTTTCTTTTTATAGAGGCCATTTATGTAATTTTGCAGCTTTTGTCTTCGACATGTTTTCAAACTCTCGGCAGCATAATTGCTCTGTCATTCAAAGACTGCCAACTCCATTCTAAAACAGCATAACATATCAGGGCAGTTCTTTCTGCTTAATACTCTGCTAATCTCACAATGTGCTAAATAAACAAGTGAAGTGTGCATTAATCATACTTTCCTCAGGAATTAATTGTTCAAAAAACAGCTCTGTTGGTAAAAAGGTTTAATCTGTGAACTCTATACCTTTGACAGGGTGAACTAAGGGAAGCAGAAGACATTTAACATATTTTTAATTTGACCCTTCTGGAATGGCTTTATCATATTTTGCTGGTTGTGACCTCTTATGGGAAGAAGCAGCTGTTACTTCTGAGTTTAAATTGGAGAATTTTCAGGATTTCTTCCTTTCTCTCTCCATTTCTATGAGCTCATTTTCTGTTGCTTTTTCTATTCAAAGAAGAAACAGGAGACTTTTGCAGTCCAAAGCAATTTAAATGTCATTCTACAGATACGCTTTGCAAAGGATACAGTTTAAATTAATTGAAACTTTTCTGAAATAAAAGCCCATTTCCCTGAAGATAGGATTTTTATATTTTTATTGGCCCATGCAGGAATTCCTGATACCCAAAAAAAATGTATTCTTCTCTCCTCGAATGTCTGTGGGCTTCTTGCTGTGGACCCTCTCCTTTGCAAAAGCTTTTTACTGTCGTAAATTGAGAAATGTGAATTTCTGAAAGCTGTATTTGTTAGTTAACTTGTTTTTCACAAAAAAAAGCAATTTCACTGTACAGTGTACAGTGTTACTCAGAAAAATTTATTTCTTGCATATAAAGCACAGGAGCCCCGATTCGACCTCTGAACTTTTGAATCTGGCCACCCAACCAAAACATACCTTTTCGCTCTCTGGCCAACAGGCAGGCTGGGTCATCGGGATCTGGTGGCATCCGGCATCATCATCGCGGTCGTGGTCATTTCCCATGAGCAAAATCTTTGACAATTTTCTCCAATGAAACTTCAGGCCAGATTTTCATCAAATTTGGTATGGTGCTTCCTTGGGATTATAAGTCAAAATTTATGGCGCAGTTTTTCAAAATTTTTATTTTTGGATTTTATTTTCCAATAAAAATTTCCTTATTTAGAAAATTTTCTGACTTAAATTATGGCTGAAAGTGATGCTTAGTGTATCATAGTGGGATTCGCTTGGGTTTCGCTCAGACATATTTTTAAAGCTGTTGGGTTAGTCATGTTCTTCGGGAGGTCTGGGATAAATCATGATTTTTTTTTTACATTACAAGAGCTGATATCACTTATTTTGTCATGCAGAGTACTCATCATGACATAAGCTAACCGTTTAGAGCTCAGTTGATGATTTATCTTGACCTTACAAGGATCTTTTAGAATTTGCTTAAAAGCACATGCATGATTGAACTAGTATGCTGATCTTTACTCTGTCCCACCTGCTATGTAAACTATTCTAAGGCGCGATCTACGCTGTAACCCCACCATCCAACTGCGTCATTCTGTATTTCAGGTAATATTATTATACGGACCTTGTGCTTGTTTATGTGATGTTTCATTGTACGAGCTGTATTGTTTACCCCTGCTCGAGCTGCTTTGACAGCTACGCAGCTAAGTCGCTTGCGCTAGATAGCTTGGCTCATCTCAGAGTGAGGCATCCTGTACCTACATTACTCATATTATCTACAGTAGGGGAGACTGGGGTTCGATGAGCCATGGGGACCAATGAGCCATATCACTATTTTGCGATCAATCGATGCCAAAGGTGTTTAAAATAGGCAAAATAGTGATATGGTTCATTGGTCCCCATGGTTCGTCGGACCCCAGTCTCCCCTACAACTACATTTGTTCATGCAAACAGGAAATTGTTCTTCATCCATGTTGATAACAATTCATATTAAAAATTTATTCATGGCTGGTGAGGTTTAGTCCCATTGGTCCTATTTCTATGTCTTTGGTCTTCCAGATTATTCCAAGTATATGACCAGGAATATTTAATCACAAAATGTATTTTACATGAAGCTGGATGATGCATATGACTGTGTGGACAGGCTGTAAAAAAGGTGCCCGTATTTCAAATGAAATGGCCTTTTCATAGCATATATTGCTTTATTATTCTGAGAAGAAAAGGAAAAATTAATTATTGAGTGGCATTTATAGATTGCTCAGTGTGAATATTTCATATTTATACTGATCCAAAAAATATTATGGAAATGTGCTTTATCACATGCCGAGTGTTAAAACTTTGAACTGTGGTTCTAATCATTATTTAACCATTTTAACAGAAAAAGAATTTGTGTTTATAACTTTTTAAAGACCTGTGATGGAAATATTTGCTTTCCAGTTTTGGTGTTCTTGCATTCAGTTATAACTTTGCCTTCAAAGAGAGAAGGTTAATTAGACCAAGAACTGATAAGCCAGACAGAGCCGGTATTCTCATGCATTCACAGTCTTTAAACCCTGAGGCTTTTGTCCCAGTGGCTAGTTTTGTAAGTGCCCTTTCTAAAGAAGGTTTTGCATTTTGTAAACAAGGTTTTCTTTCTCTTCAGGAGGTTTGAGATATGAGCTCTTGAATTGAAGCTGAAAGTCACGGCCGAATGAATAATTCCACTTTGACAGTGTCCTACATTCCTTGTTTGTCAGGCTGAATGTATCATAAGAGTACACACAACCTTTACATCTGAAAGGCAATGTGGGGTGTTTATCCAAGGGATTATTTTCATTTTGGAAATCATTTGAAATATTTTTGGTGCCTTAGCATTGATTATATTTCATTTTCAGTTTCCCTCAAACAAACCTTGAGTAAATACAGTGAATCATGAATTAACTGTGATTAGTTCATTTTCACTAGCCACACTCAGGCCTGATTACTGCCAGACCTGTTGAATCAAAAATCGCCTAAATAGAACCCATCTGACAAAGCAAAGTAGGCTAAAGGATCTCATAAAGCAACACATAATGCCGCGATGCAAAGAAAATCAAGAACAGATGTGAAGTCATTGACATCTATCAGTCTGGAAAGGGCTACTAAGCTATTTCTAAGGCTTTGGGACTTCAGCGAACCATGGTGAGAGCCATCATCAACAAATTAAGAAAACATTTGTGAACAGTGGTGGACTTTCCCAGGAGTGGCCGGCCTACCAAAATTACTCCAAGAGCGCATCGACGACTCATCCAGGAGGTCAAAAAATAACCCAGAACAACAACTAAACAACTGCAGGCCTCACCAGCTTCAGTTAAAGTCAGTGTTCATGTTCATGATTGGGAAAATACTCTCGTGGACTGACGAGACAAAAGTTTAACTTTTTGGAACGTATGCGTCCTGATACTTCTGGTGTAAAATCTAACACAGCATTTCATAAAAAGAATATCATACCAACCGTCAAACATGGTGGTGGTAGTGTGATGGTCTGGGGCTGCTTTGCTGCTTCAGGACATGGACGATTTGCTGTCATTGATGGAACCACGAATTCTGCTCTCGATGAGAAAATCCTGAAGGAGAATGTCCAACCATCAGTTTGTGACCTCAAGCACCCTTGGGTTATGCAGCAGGACAATGATCCGACACAAACCAGCAAGTCCACCTCTGAATGGCTTAGAGTGGAGTGGTGTAGTCAAAGTCTGGACTTAAATCCGATTGAAATGCTGTGGCATGACCTTAAACAGCCCGTTCATGCTCAAAAACCCTCCAGTGTAGCTGAATTAAAACAACTCTGCAAAGAAGAGTGGGCCACAATTCCTCCACAGCGATGTGAAAGACTCATTGCCAATTATCGCAAGCGCTTGTTTGCTGTAGTTGTCGCCAAAGGTGGGTTTTAGGTTTAGTAGGCATTTATTTTTTCACATATGGCCAGGTAGGTTTGGATAGTTTATTCCCCTTAATAATTGAACTCGTAATTTAAAAACTGCATTGTGTATTTAATCGGGTTATCTTTCTCTGATATTAAAATTTGTTTGGTGATCTAAAACATTTAAGTGTGAGAAATCAGGAAAAAAAAAAGAAATCAGGAAGGGGACAAATACTTTTTCACGGCACAGCACGTATTTTAGGTGTGTTTTATAACATGAATTTCATTACTCATAGTTACTCAGTCCATATCCAGCATTTCCAAAAGTTTGTGATGACATGACAATCAAACATTTCAAACATTTGATTGACAATCAAACAATCAAAATTTTCCTTACAGAATTGATGGATAATATTTCTTCTTAATTCCCAAAGGAAGATTGATCTTACAAGGCAAGATCTAAGCAGCACAATTTTGAGCTGTAACTACTGGAGTCATGCAGAAGCTTCTAGAAATGGGTCTTTCATGTTGCTCTCATTAAATAACTTCATTTTGTCAGCTATTCTTTGTCAAGCATATATTTGACATGTCCAGTCCAGCTGTTATGGAAAAGAACCTCGTGATATTTCTGCATGGGAATAAACGGTTGGCCTTCCTCTCTGAGCCAGGGCCAAAGAAAAACATTCAAATGAGTCAAGGAGGACATTAACTTGAGAAATTAATGGGGGAAAAAATATATAATGAAAGATTGAATGACACGTCTGCCAAAAGGTTGAAGTATTTGTTCTTAGAGAGACTGGCAAATGAAACAAGTTGACATGGCGAACAACATCCCCCACCAATCGTGTGCGTCTTATTTTCGAACTCCATCAAGGCCTTTATGGTCTGAAGCTACACACCAAATTTGGTCATCCTATCTGTAATAGTTTCTGAGAAAAGCTGTCCCCTTTCTCTCAGACGGACGCACGGACGGACGGACGGTCAAACCTATATCCCCCTCCCACTTCGTGTTGGCGGGGGATAATAAAGCCCAATGTTTCTGTTTATTTTTAGTGGCTTAACTTCAAAACGTGGCAGCCCACACAGAATACTCCACTGCATAGAGTTATGGTTATCCACAAAGGTGATTACAGAATCCACTATGCATATTGTTGTCAGTTCTGTTCCAGCTAATAACCCGGTGCCACATCATATACAGTAGCGGGGCTTCCAACTCTCACGCATTTGCCATGAGTGACTCCTCTTAGAGGCATTCACGTTCCCATGCCGCAGTCAGCAATTATTCAATTGAGGCGCATTTAAGAGAGTCTCGTGCGGAATTGAGTCCTTGAGCATGCAAGTTAACCAGTTTTAAGTGCATTACGGTGGATTTCACCACTAGAGGCTCGGAAATCAATGACGACTCTGGAATTCTCACTTTTGCCTTCACACAGGGGTTGGAAGCAATGGAATTGCTTAAAGAAGTTTCAAATGGTCTTTTTTCGTTTAAATAATTTAAACTTTCATGAAACACACACATTGCTTCCAACCCCTGAGTGAGGAAAAGTGCACAGTGTTTGGAGTCAAAATCGTTTCCGTGTTACTGGTAGTGAAATCCACCGTAAAGCAAATGAAACTGAAACTTCCACTCAGAAGGACTTTAATTACACGTTAGAATCTGATTAATATTCAGTGGTTGAATAATTGCTGACTACTGTGAATACAGCTTCAAAATGCGTGAAACTTACACCGTATGCATGAGATTGTGTAGAAAGTTGGCAGCCCTGCAGTAGTAACTTGCAGCGGAGTAACTCAGTATGTCAGTTTGACAGAGCTACCTGTGCTGTAAGCAATAAAGTAAGTGTTTGTTTTGACTGCCGCTGTGGTTATTGATATGGCCCAGTGACTTTCAGGAACCTGTTTGAAATGGTGTGGGGTTTTTTGGTCAAATGAATGACTGTAGCAGCAGAATTGCACACACAAAGGTCTGCTGGGCTTATCTTTCTGTTGTAAATCCTGAAAGCATGAAACTTACATTATTTACTGCAGTGCTACTGAAAAGGGGCAGCCATGATAACCTGTGTAGGTGGTTCAGCCTTGATCAGATTCAGTTTCAGGTTTGCATCCTGAATGGCATTCCAGATGATTCTGGGCTCCCAATCAATTGGGAAAGGCCCTTTCCTGTTTTGTGCGACAATGCCTCTACGTGGAGCACATTGTATGTTTTTTGGGTGAGACTGATGTAACACACAGTTACGATCCACAAGAAAGCTGCTTCTGAGTCTGTTTTTAATTCACTGCTCAACCTAAGGGAGGCTCCTTCTGTCTATAGAGGGAAAAAAATCCTGCCGTAAACTGAACTCAATGTTTGATTTTGGAGTGACAGGTTGGATGAGTGGGTGTCCACATACTTTTGGCCATGTAGAGTGCTTGATGAAGGTTAAAAAAAATATTAAGTATGCTGCAGGATATCTGATTCCTCTCTGTCTTTAATAATTATAATAAATCATATTTACAGTTGTTTTGACTTGTCATTTAAAAAACCGTATGGTCCCGAGGGCATTCTGTATTGCAGAAACCAGAAAGTACTATGAAATAAATGCTGTCGTTTTTTCAAATTGTCTCACAGTAAAGACCCTAATCATGAGAATCTTGGCTTGAGATGTCAGCCTTATATCATCACTTTTTTATCTACCACCATCATCCAATAGTTTGGTTTTTATTAAGTTCTTTGTATCTCTGTCAGAAATAAAACTCAAATAACCAGGACATTCACTGGGGCTGTAGCTTATGTTACAAAAACTTAAAGATCAAACTGCTTTGATTCTCTCCAGTGAGAACAAGAGTAGATAAGTCCATATGCATCAATTTACGTATTCATGTGTCTTTGACTAACTGGTTTCAAATAATTACAAGGTCTCACATCCTTTTGGCAGGTTTGTGTGACCTTCAGTGCTGTTGGCATTGAAAACCAGAGAAAATAATCAAAAATTTTCAATGAATTATCAAAGCTATGGAAATGTCATGCGGAAAAAATACCCTTATATATGAGCACATATACATAGGTTATGAGCAAAAAAAAGGGAGCAGCTCCAAATGTATCATGAACCATCCTTGCAACATCAGTTGCAACATGAGCGCGGCTTCATATATGTATGATGGTGTACTGGAGCAGGTTTACATCAGGTATTCAACCATAGCAGAGCCCTGGAAATTATTTCAGTAATCTGGCCTTAATCATGTGTAATTCTGTGCTGTGGTGTAAATGACACACATGATTACATAACCCTCTGGATTAACAGTGTTATCTTATGCATTCAAGTATTTGCTCCGTAATCTACACATGCGCACATTTGTCTCCTTTCACATTGGATTCAGATAACATGAAGAATGTTCCCAATGTGGCGCTCAGTGGAAAACTGTGGAAAAAGTGGGTCTTAGTGGACCTGTTGGATCTCAAAAAGATTCTCAGTTCTCTTTTACTGACTGGCCAGATTCTCAGACCTATCAGCAGCATTCCCACTATAGGCAGGTTTTCTTGTTGGAAGAGGACTTCTCGGAAAGCACTTCATGTGAAAGCACAGCTGAATTTTGAGCTTCTATTTGGGAAAGACCAACACCAACTAATTGGTGTTAGCTAATTTACTTTGAGTCAACTGAATTCTTTGCAGAGTTGGTGATTTGAAACGAGCTTGTAGTAATATGACCAGTGGATTGTGTCCTTCCCACAGAATTCATGATTCAAGTTTGCAAGCCTGAATCACCCTTGATATCAATTACTCAGTGCGTTTACATGACATTAGAAAAATCTAATTATTGGGCTTATCCGACAATAACTGGACTTTTAAAATACATGTAAACATGTTAGTCCAACTGGAGTCGTGCTACATTGAATTTCTCATCGTCCGACTAACACACCCAGATAATGCGGTTAATTGTAGGATTATTCCTCCATGTACACGCTTCAATTGAACTGAACTGGACTTGCTCTGAGCATGCTCCACATTCTTCCTGCAGGGCTGTGACAAGGAAGTCTTAGGGCCGGTTCATACTCTACACAAGGTACCCGAACGCAAGGCAACGCATCGAGCAACACAAGGTAGCCATCCTGCGTCTTTGCGTAGTGAAGTGTGTTGTCCAAATTTTTGTAACGTGACGCATCGATGCGTGTATTTCTGTGAGATTCCAATAGGGGAGACAAAGCAAATAATGCGCCATACGCTGTGTTCAACACACCAAAAAGAAAAAAGAAGGAGAAGGAGAAGACTTTGCTGCCCCCTACTGCATGAGCAGTGTACTGCTTTTTAACGAGGCACAGCGCAGCAAGGGACGTGCGTTCAGGCTTCCCTGTGAAAGGAATGGAACGGACCTGTGCTCGCGTTTGCTCGCGTACCTTGCGTAGATTATGAACCGGCCCTTATGGACATGTGAGCCCCAAACTGCTTAGCGATGATGCCGAGCTCTGCCCAACTAGCAAGTTTGTAATGAACAGTGACAATCCTCGTCTGCAAGGGTATTGATGCTTGAACAGTCACACCTTGGGGTCTCATAACTTCTACCATTAATCTGCATGATTTATCGAATGACTCGCGCGTCATCCGAAAATTTTTCTTCATCTCACCACCGGAAAACTACTCCTGACCCGTATCCAACGTGCACAGGAATTCCGAGGGTGTGTTTCCCAAAACCACAGATGCTAACTTACATAGTTGGAACCACTGTGAATGGATGAACTATGTTATTTGCTAGCAACTACGCTTCTGGGAAATGCACTCCGGGTTAGGTCAAAGGGCACAAAGTAGAGCATAGCGGCATTTAAGTCTGGCTTTGGCTAACACCTTAACCACCAGGGATAGCCTGCATCTCAATTGTAAAAAATAGCATAGCGTACAGCCCGTATTAAACGTACAGAGCTGTAAAGTTGTCCATGTACTTCGCCACTCGACCTTATACAGCTAATGCAAACGAGCTGTATAAACTCTTTGGCCAATGCCCTCGACTAATGCTAATAGCTTTCCATCAGTAAGCCTGTATGTCAAATATTTGGTTGGTGTAATAGGTCAACCAGAAAGAGATGCAGCACGAACAATCTGAAAGGGCGCATATCGTCACCTATCATAGCAGAGACGAACATGCTTCGGTCAATAAATCAAATTTCATCCTGTGCATCTATACTGGGGCAAGGACAGTAGTTTGATTAAATTGCTTAACTGTGCATGTAAACATGGGCTATTATCATACCTCTGTTCTGAATCAGCAGGCCCTGGCTGAAATGTGATCAGGCTTTTACCTTCATGGCATTAATGCTTTGGTTTCATCTGATATTGAAAAGGCTCTATGCCTGAAGTGCTAAAGAAAGTTTGGTTTCATTCATTTGCATTTTTGACAATTTAAATTTCAAATAATTTTATTGAATTCATTGTGCACAAACATACCATGTGTTGCCATTTAACAATGCATTTATTACAGTCTTTATTTTTGCTAAATGTGGACATAGCATGTCCTCCGTGTGCTGTGGCATCATCATTACGATCATTCATATCTAAGAATGTAGTGAATTGAGACCTTATTACATTATATTATTACGTTCATCCTAACCTGAGAAAACAGCATCAATAATTTTTACTTTTCTCAACTCATTCCCTACGGCAAGCCGCTGCCAACGGTGCGGCAAATTCTACCATTACCTATGGCAGTGGTTCCCAAAGTGGGGGGCGCAGAGCAATTGCAGGGGGGGCGCGGGAAGCAATTTTTTTTTTCTTTCCCACGATAGTTTCAGACGGCAACAGAAAATCATTTGCATACAGCAAATCAGAAGCCTTGTTCCGGACCGCTGAAGTGGTGTCTTGAGACAGTTAAATTTTTTCTATCTTTACTGGACTTGCACCGAGGTACAGCCTCAGAACCACTGACTGCACAGTCCATTCTCTGCCCAGAATTCTGCGATTAAATCGTAAATGCCTGCCTTTCTCTCAACATAACTGTTGGCCAAATCATTCATCCAGGCTGCCATTTTCATTAATAAATTATGAATGTAGTTGTTCAAATATTTGAAACAGGTAAAATGAGCTGGTTACAATCAATGTAGTCTAGCGATACCCAACTCGCCACTTTTTTATCCTGCACTGGTCATATTAAAATTTTTTCTCATGTACCAAAGGGGGGCCCAGCAGAGAAAGTTTGTGAACCACTGCTCTACGGTGAGTCGGTGCCAGCGACGCAGATGACCATTCGCAGTCCGACACAAAAACACAAAACACAAAATCAGTTGGAGATCGCGGTCATGGGCCACCTGTACTTCAATACTTTATATTGTGTAATTTTCGGGAAAAGTATTCTGTACAAATACAACGATTCTATATAAAAGTATTCCATAGGGAATGAGTTAACTTTCATTGATGCTAATTCACTAACTCAACACAGTACAAACGAACACAGAAATAATGTCACTATTTGTCTTTGAAGTCATTTCAACTACTGGTAGTACCAAGAACTGAAACTTTCTTTAAATATGAAAAATGAAAAGAAATGAAAAATCAAAATAATACAGTTTGAGGTAAGTAAAATGAACCAAGACCACTGAAATACAGTCATTTTATTTATTATCTCCTATCAGTGCTCCTATTTCAGACAAACCCCAATTCCAATGAAGTTGGGATGTTGTGTAAAACGTGAATAAAAACAGAATACAATGATGTGCAAATATCATAAACCCATATTTCATTCACAATGGAACGCAGACAACATATCAGATGTTGAAAGTGAGAAAGTTTACCATTTCATGAAAAATATTAGCTCATTTTGAATTTGATAGCAGCAACATGTCACAAAAAAGTTTGGACAGGGCTGTGTTTTCCATTGTGAAACATCTCCTCTTCTTTTAACAACAGTCTGTTAATGATTTTTCTTGGAGTTTTGCGAGAGGAATGTCACCCCACTCTTGTCAGATGCAGGGCTTGAGCTACTCAACAGTCCTGGGTCTTTTTTGCTGGATTTTCCATTTTATGATGCGCTGAATGTTTGCTATTAGTGAAAAGTCTGGACTGCAGGCAGGCCATTTCAGCACCCGGACTCCTTTACTGTGAAGCCATGCTGTTGTGATGGATGCAGTTTGTGGTTTAACATTGTCTTGCTGAAATATTCAAGACCTTCCCTAAGAGAGACGGTGTCTGGATGGGACAATATGTCTTTTTAAACCTCTATATACTATTCAGCATTGATAGTGCATTTCCAGATCTGTAAACTGCTCACGACATGGGCACTAATGCTACCCCAGACCATCAGAGATGCAGGCCCTTGAACTGAGCACTGATAACAAGCTAGATGGTCCCTCTCCTCTTTAGACCGCACAACATGGTGTCCGTGGTTCCCAAAAAGAATTTCAAATTTTGAATCATCTGACCGCAGAACAGTTTTCCAATCTGCCTCAGTTCATTTTCAATGAACTTTGGTCCAGAAAAGTTGGCGGTGTTTCTAGATCGTGTACACATAAGGCTTCTTTTTTGTATGATACAGCTGTAGCATGCATTTGTAGATTGCACGGCAACTGTGTTCACGGACAATGATTTCTGGAAGTGTTCCTGAGCCCATGCAGTGTATTCCAGTGCAGATGCAGTGCTGCCTGAGGGCCTGAGGATCACAACATCCAATACTGACCTTCGGCTTCGTCCCTTGTGCACAGAGATTTCTCCAGATATTTATAATCTTTTGATGATATTACATAATGTAGATCAGGGGTGGGCAATCACGGTCCTGGGGGGCCGGTGTGTATGCAGGTTTTTATTCCTATCAATTACCTTGACTAATTGAGTTAATTGATTGCATGCACAAATATAGATTTTCGCAATGATTCGATCAAAGGAAATTGTTTAATGAAGGGAGACAAGACTAGTCTTGTAGTTTCATGATAATTTAAAGAAATGTGCACGAAACGTCAGATTTCATTAATGGTTTGGCTAATTGAGACAATCAACTAATTAAAGAACAGACGTTGGTGTGAAAACCAGGGACAGATACGGCCCCCGCTGCCCACTTCTGATGTAGATGGTGAGACATTCAAAGTCTTCAGAAATTTACATTGAGGAAAAATGTAATTGTTGTAATTGTTGATCTTTACTTCTGAGACTCTAAATTATTCTTTTTATACTCAGATATGTAGCTGACCTGTCGCCAGCCAAGCTAATTTCAGTCAGGAAAACTCATGTTTAAATAAAATAGAACAATTTATTCATGGGTATAAGCATTACATTGTATTTTGGCGGCGATTCTGCTCTGGAGGAATGTCCTACCAAGGCACAGCAAACATACAAACATAGTCATGAACAGAAATCAAAATCCCCCCGATGTGAGCAGAACCAAACAGGTGGAGGCTGGGGTGGAGGCGGCAAGCAAAAAACCAAACAGCATGTTGCATAGCATGAAGCGTCATTGCAAACAGCAGCAGAAGTGAGTGAGCTTGACGTCTTTCAAATAGACCGCTGTGTGACCTCATGTGATGTGTATCTTCCAATTGTGTGCCTGCTGATGCTGTCGTGCTGGTAGCTTACCAGGCTGCTGTCAGCTGATGTAGCTCTACTCAAGTTTCCTGCCTGAACTTGTTGCACTGATTAATTACAAAATGCTCCTCCAGCTGTTTTTTATTTGTATTACTTACTTTTCCAGCCTTTTGTGGCCCTTGTACCAACTTTTATGAGACGTGTTGCTGCCATCAAATAATAAATGAGCAAATATTTTTCATTAAATGGTGAATTCACTTTTCACATCTGATATATTGTCTGTGCTCTATTATGAAAAAAGGTGAGTTTATGGGATTTGCAAATCATTGTATTGTTTTTATTCACGTTTTATACGTCTCAACTTCACCGGAATTGGGGTTTGTACGATCTAACCTATACAGACACCGAAAACTCAACTACCCTCTTCAATTCCACTGCAGAATTTACATAAATACAAACACTATAATGTGCCACAAGATCTTGCACTGTTCTAGTCTCAGAGCCTGTGAAAGTCAAAGAATTATGCTCTCCGCCTTGCTCATTGCCTAGCTCATTGAAAGCATGTGTAAGTGAAAAGATTGCGCTGTCAGCAGTTACAAAGCAAGCACCCAGGGAGTAAGTTAGAGCGCTTGTATTACTACCATTAAATAGATGTTTACATTCCTTCTTGCAGTTAATAGACCTCATCCAATATCTTCCATGAGAAGAAAACATAATAATACCCATGACAAGAGCCGTAATATTGGAAAACAGCATTCCTAACTTCCCTGACTGTCAAAATTATAATATTTAAACCACTCAAGGATCGTGGAGCAACGGAATAACATCAAGAGTTTTTTTTTTTTATACAGGATAAATACCATTAATAGATAATATCAAACCTGTCACAAGTCACTAAATGAAACCGATTTTCCAATTCGAACAGGATTTTGCTGCAGTGATTACTTTAAAATAGTCTCCCCATAAATTTTGATGTCCATTTAAAATTTAACACGCAACCCTCATTCCTTATTCTCACACAAAAAATCATGGATTCTGTTTTGCAGTTTCATTCTTTTGTAATCAATAAAGTCCAGTTGATCTTGAATAATTGAAACAATTATTCATGCGTCCACTAATTCATACTGCATTAATAGTAATTCATTAAGAAACATCCTGATATTAGCTTGATGCATTTTGAGTCATCTTTCTTTTTATAAGGATATATTATTGCAAAGTAGCTATAGTGTTATTCATTTGCTAATTACACTACATGCCAAAGTTTTGGAAGTAAGATCAAATTTGTACAAAGTTTCATTGGCATACTTTGCAACAAAATAAACATAATAATTATATAAAGAGTCACTTATCAGAATACATTTTTACTCAAATTATTAGGCCCATATTGCTAAGCCCATGGTCCTAGTGCCGGCCAGATTGCCGTTGGCATCCGGTGGGCTGTAAACCACGACATGAAGTGAATGATGCAAACTGTGATTTGTTTTTTACTTTTTCACTTAAGTTTTGACTCTCGCAAATCTTCTTAACATTGATTCAGCAGTAATCTGGTAACATCAATGTATACAGTACCTAAAGGTAAATAGAGGAAAATGGTGCATATCAATGAAAGAAAAGTCTAATCATGCAGTAAATACTTCCTAAAATCCATAGATTTCAAACTGGTTTTTAAGAAAGGCATTGTGAACAGAAACTTGAAGTTGCTTCCAAATTTTTGACCTGTATTGGCCTAGCTTCCAAACTTTTGGCCTGTAGTGTAGGTTAACGCGTGGATTAGCTCTGCCCATAATTCCCCGCATGAACGTGTCACGGCAGCCTGACATGAAAAGTCTCTGCAACCCTAAGATAGATGCATGAAATATTCTCTGAAACAGTCAGTGGATGGAAGTTTTTGTTTTATCCCAGCACTAACTCACTAGATTCATACAACTTAATCTTGATGAAGGATAATCATCAGTTAATGAATTAGGTCTCATAGTGCAGGGCTGAGTCATGAAACTAAACCCACATTGCCCTTTTTCATATAAGACTGCTCACCCGTACACAAGAGATCTGCTGCAGGATTCTAAACAATGGAAAATGCCAGAAAGTACTCAGGTACTGCATTGACCGCACCCTTTCCCTTCCTAACCCACAGTAAAGTCTCACCTCTCCCTGATTCCGCTTTGATCAGCTCTGCTTCACAGGAGACGCTCTCACCATCACTGGCCGCTCTCATGACACTGCATCCCACCGGCCCCCACTGTCACTTCATTTCAACATCACCTCCCTCCTAGAGCTCCCACAAGCTCTTAGCCCTCTCTGAGATGTCGATTATCCCACGCAACACCGTGGCCCCAGACTCCCTTTTCTCTGATATCCTCCCATACTCCCCTCCTGTCTGGCCCAGGTGCAGGAAATAGTCGACTCATCCTCCTATCCGCCAGGAAACTTTCATTCGACCTCTCGTTCATCTCTCCAGCTCTTCTTTTGACAGCCAAACTGTTGCTATTAATAGCCCCACAAAATTGTTTATTGCTGTTCTGTGCTTTTCACTTAAGCCCCTGGGAATTATCTTCTTTGTTGAAACCAGCCTCTGTTTGGCTCGACACATGATCAATCCTGCTGGGAGACAAACAAACAAACAAACACCAAACAAAAGGCTCCCAGTCTGCTCTGTATCTTCCTCTGGTTCACCTGTGGGACCCTCCCTGAGCTGCATCACCTGACACACTAAACCGGCCTCCTGATGCACCAGCCTATCGTCTTCTGTCTTACAGCGATGTCACTTTGCAAGCCAGAACTGCGAAAATATCAGTCTCCACAAGAATTTAATATCATAATGAGAATTTTTTTTTCCTTCTTACAAGTAGAAATATCATCTTGCATTCACCTGCTAGCAATCACTGAAATTCCTAAAATTGAATTTAGCGCTGGCATGATATCAACTTGTCGAGGTTAAACTACTTTGCTCCTCATAAATGAAAATGAACCCTGTTGAAAAACTAAAAACAAGTGAAATGCTCACATTTTAATGGCAATAAGCATAAGTGGCCAATGACTTCAGCAGAATACCAAACAAGTGTCCAATTCTAAATCGAAGTTTAATGTGAGTTTTTTTGGGCTACGTTTTTGTATTGATGCATCTTCATCCTTCGTCAATTCTACCTCCCCACCATCCCTCCCCCCAGCCCACCCCCCCTCAGTCCATCACTGTCCGCTGCTCCTGCTCTCCTCCCCTCCCCCGTCTGAAGTCACGGCCTCATTCTCATCACATGGGCGACTCGATCACATGGGCGACTCGAGCTTTCTATGTTCTCCATCCTCTTCTTTCCAAACCAGCAGGAATGTTGACAGCACACTGATGACTGTCTGTTACCCAGCAGATCAGCAGTTTCCTCTGAAGAGAGAGGAAGTGGGACACATTCACATGCCTCCTATTGCTGACGAATCCACCCGTCAGTCCTCATTCTTAGCAGATTCATCGGCTGTCATTTCTTCTCCCAATAAGCTAAAAGTCAAAACTTTAAACTCTCACAGACTTCTCACCTTTTCATGGTGCTCACCCACTCCCTGCAGCTACCCCGACTCCATCTTCCCTCTCAGCTGGCATCCCCATCTACTGTGAGGAAGTCGCTGACATCCATCAGTCTCCTTTCTAAGACCCACCCATCACCCAATCTTTGTACCACCTCTTCCTTCACTCAATAGTATTTACTTCATATTTTGCAGTCCCTGGCATGGGTTAGGTAGCCTGGTAAAACCAGACTCTGCCACTTTGCTTTGCTTCATACACAGAGTCTGGGTAGTCGTCATTGACAAGTGTTTACTTCCTGGTGGGTGGGCGCTTGTCAGAAGTTTAAAATCATTGAGGTACCCGTAAACTAGTCACTAACGTTTAGCGATGACGTATGTTATGCGCTGGCTCAGCCGCCTAGTACTACCGCTTGAAATTACAGTCCTTGATACCCGGAATGCAGCGAAACCAAACTGATCAGTACATTAAAGTTAATACTGTACCCATACATATACCGATCTACCAAATTTTAGCCTTCAATCATTCACTTAAAAGAACCAAAGGTACTCTTTCTGTTCTCTTTAGAAGAAACAAACTGTTGAGCTATCGTTTTTCCTGCAGATACTCCTGCTGTAAGAAAAAAAAAAGAAAACGTAAGAGACCCAAAACCAAAGGCAGAGTTGGCAAGAATACCGCATTATTCACATCAGGACAAAATCTGCGTTGACACGAAAACTGAACCATTAACCATACTTATGCTAACATCATACCCACCTCGATATCTAACTTTAGAGCAGCACAGTTTGGCTCTAAGCATTTGGCTGTCTCAGACAGCCATTTCATGCATGGATAATGACAACATAACATGACAACACTGAGACAGCGAATTGGTTTTGTGACACAAACGAAAACATGGCTTTTAAAAAGTTTGCTGCTAACTTAAATAGTGTGAAATTTGCGGGCAATGTAACACTAGAAGCTACAAGCTAGCTGAGGTGGTTCGGCTGTCTCTCACGGAGATGAACAGGGTGCCTATTTCATGATGGCTATTAAGTAGATAAAACAATCTGGGAGTAGCGCTACAACATCATTTCCATTCAAAAAAGTAACCAAACATTCATCTTGTGGCTATAAGTCGCTGATACCCGGGATTTTCTCCATGACAGAGCAAATGGCCTCCAATGTATCTATGTTCGTAGCCATTGTTGATTTCGGAGACTACAATTTCAAACTCGGCGCAGTGGCTTCATCATGGCTCTCGGCCACGCCTTCTGTCCGTTGGTTGGTCTGGGGTATTTTCTGCGGATGGTAAATGAGGCAGAGCTCCGAGTGATCAGACTGAGTACTGAAGCGAAATGAAATTAAGCAGAAGTATAAAGGCTTACTGAGTCAGGCTAGCAGTTAGGATCCATGGCAGAGTCCCCAAAAAATCTCAAAAATGCTTCCATATTGCTCAGATTTAAAGTCCTCTATCTTCTACTCACAGTGCCTCCACAATGTTCCCCAGGGCCCTGTCCTGGGATCCCTCACTTTTCTCTCCACATAGAATATCCTGCCCCAGCATCTCTTCCTAAGGACTATCATTATAATTGTCATCCAGAGGGCAGCCAGACTTTTTTCTTTTTACTTTCTCTCAACCTATTTTGTCAATCCTGCTATTGTTTTCAACCTTCTGTCATTTTAATAACCCCCACTGTCCATTTGAAAGTTAGTTCTAGATTACCAGCCTGCTAGTGAAATAGTCCTGTTACTTCCTTGACCATCAGCAGACTGTGCACACTAGCCTGACCTCTGTAGCCAGTGCCAGAGGGTCACAGCCTTGAACTTAGTGAGTAGCCTAACTGAAAATGCATGTTGTGTGCACAAGTTATTGCCAAGCTGTGTATTTGACATCAGGAAGTTTGCCATATGATGTATTAGTCAGTTGTCAGGATGTTTTCTCATTGCTTTGTTTAATTATTTAGCTCTTACAAGAAAAATAATGATGTTAATAATTCTTTAGTGGGTTTGGGCTCACACTGATGATCTGTAAAATGTCTCCAATGCCATAATTAGCAGATTAATCTTGTTTAATGCAATCCAGTCAATAATTTTGTGCAGGTGTATATTATACTTCAGTTTGACTGTGAGAATACACTTCAATTGGACCGTGAAACTAAATTCAGCACAGTTTCCCCTAATTGCATGCAAAAAAGGTCACGATGTGTATTCTTTTCTTAAGAAACTTGAGATTCAACTTTGAATTAGCAAAAAAAAAAAAAATAGTATTGACAATTGAAAAACTGCTGGGGCTTAAAACTATACATTCCTGGAATCATAAACTTCTTGACTACAAATACAATTCATCTTGAACATTACATTCTAGATTACCCACTTGCTATGAGCCAAATCAGACAGCTATCCAGGTGTCTCCTCAAAGTCTGAGATCCATCAAAATGGTTCACTGTCAAATCATACATTAAACATATATTTAACAAAAATTAACTTTTGGGGCATGAAATTCAGCATGAACTAATGATTTTCTGGTTGAGTTCAGCATGAATTTATCAATATCAGTGCAGTTGAACATCACTGGTCACCAGTAACCTCTCCGGACACAAAACATGCCTTTTCTCCATAATAAAGTGAATAATATTGTCCATTTTTCTTCGAAGTCCCCAAAGCATTAAATGAAGTGCTGATTAAAAAGCTATAACATTCACGCTGCAATGAAAAGCTAACTGCTCGCACATCCGAGTTCATAACCTTATACCTTATAAGGATAAAAACTCACTAACTCAGTAATATCTGAATTCTGTAATATACCTTATTTTAACAGAACAGAAATGTCACTTTCAGGAAAAAATCAAATGACATATGCCTTCATATTCAACAGAATGGTGTAATGAACATATCGAGGGATCTACCGATGTCCGTGGGCTGCATGCATTTGGAGAAACGAAAACCTCGGCATTCGATGCCTTTAAACGCGGTATTAATTCTACAGCAAAAAGCCAGATTGAGCGAAATGCAAACAGAATAGAAGTATACCTGTTTTCTTCATTGATGCCCTCCTCCAGAGACAGTATCGGGAAGAAGGAACTCTCCAGTACTGTTTCATTTGGAATAATTCCCATGACCGCATCTATACAACATTTATCTCGTAAATGAAACTGAACACTTCAGGCCAGTTTCGGGTGTCTTTGTTTCTTTGATATCGCATCATTTTCAGCTGCGCAACCGTGGCCAACATTCGAAGAACACAACCGACCTTACTTTTACGCTTAGCTTTGTATCCTGTTCTTATTGTCCGATCAATATATTTCAGTTATTGAGGAAAGTTTAAACACACGGGAATTTGATAAGAAACGAGTCTATCAATACATCGTTACGGGGGAAGCTTCACGAGGGCGTGGACTATAACTGTAGAGTTACGCAGATGAATCTGAGTATATAATTGAGTGACTGGCTATCGACACCAGTACTTGCATGGATAGAAGGGAGTACTGAATTTGTCAATGGAGGAATATAGGGGTTAATCCATGGGAGGGAACTTCGCATATTTTGTGTGTGATGACTGCAATTGACAGTAGAATGTCAGAGAATCAATACTATGTCGGATTTTTTGCTTCACAAAACGTATTTTTATAACCACTAATTGGAATACTGCTGGCTCACTGTAGCTAAAATGGTTGCTACAGAGTACTAAGTTTATTTCCGTCGAAAGTGATTATTTATTAAAACTACTGGATTGATACTATGGGCAAGGATATTGACCAGTTTGCAAATAAGGCTTAGCTGAGGAGTTTAATTCATGCAACTCCTGAAAAACAGGGATTGGAGGGAACTTCTCCATACTCTAAATCGCGTTTCAGCTCTGCCTGCACGAGAAATTTCAACAGCTGATCCGGGGGTGCCATCTCGTGGTCAAGTGCTGTGACTAAGTGCTTAAATTTGCAGTTTTACAGACACAAGCGTCTACATCTGCAGAAAGGGGTTAAACATAAAACCTACAATTTTAGATGTACCATGTTGAAATTTGGGTCATCTTCAAAGTTTTGAACTAGTTTTACTTGAAGAAGCGGTAGTAAGGAACGGAATCAGATACCAGATGAGATTAAAAAGAAGAGTTTAAATGCTTACAGATGTCAATTAACTCAACAGTAGAAGCAATTTAACATTCACATTGATATGTCTTGGACTATTAACATTTATGCAAACCATTTTTTGTTTAGTGTTAATCTTTAAGATTACATTTACATTGGTCGAATTGCATATTTCTCTTGATGTTGTTTTTGTATTTTGTAATTTATCTTTTTTTTTTTCTTTTATAAATTCCATGCACTCAAATTCAGAATAACAGCCACTGGCTGAAATTTTTATTTTTTATTACTGTGTTGAAATAAATTTAAAAGAAAATGAAATTAAATGAAAATTGCTGCATGATTTTGCTAACGTGTAGTCAGATACAAAAAATGGCCATTTTTCAGCTAGAGGCCATTCCACGAAGAATGAAGGCCTCTTTTGTTGGATGTCTGACCAAAACAGGGAAAAACCCTTTTTCCATGTCACAGATTCTGGAAGCCTCCGGATCCTACTAAGAGCTGTTATACATCTGGCTGAGTTATCCAGCTTTGTGACACTGGGCATAGACCATAATTTTATGCATCAAGAGCGCTTTATCAGAGCATTGCGAGCATTATGTATCTGTGAAAAGTAGCATAATTACCTCATTAGCCAAGACATAATTCCCTATTTAAATAATGGCTCACACCTTGAGCACCAAATGGAGCTTGCGGTAGACGGCCAAAGGACTGAAATGATAATGCACTAATATGGGCACTGCACTCATGAGACGTGATTAGGGTCATCATCGGTGCCCATTGATGCTGCAGTATACAAGGCCCATTGATTTCCTTCCTACTTTCCTTTCTAATGTCCAGAGTTAAGTGGTTTAGTTAATGATTTGATTAATGAGAGTCATTAAAGAGATCAATATGCATCAGTGCGAGAGTTCAGGGGATCGGGCTGGCTTGATTGCATGCACGGTCACGCACGGCTGTGTGTGTGTTTGTGTGTGTGTGTGTGGATGAGCTTGTCTTTGTGTGCTTGCATCCCTAAATGTCTGTGTATCTTCCTGCTTGTTTGTGTGTTTGCCCATGTGTATGTGCGTGTGTGTGTGTTAATGTTTGGGTGCGTGCATGTTTGGATGCATATGCATATCTGATTTCATTTTATCCTATTTGAAACTTCCTGATGGCAGCCATTGCTGAAAAAATGCTAAAATGGGAGATGTAATTCATAGTACATTTTGGATTTATAAATTGTTCTAATTATTGCCATTCAACATGACACAAGTATTTAATTATGTCTACGCCCAGGAGGGAGGGAGACATATTGTTTTTGTACGGTTTCCCGTCCGCGTTGGCGTTCCCACTGTTTCCGGCTGTAACTTGGAAACCGTTTAAGATATTTACATCAAACCTTGCACACTCTTCAGGGTATCAAGATGTGCCTTATTACTGTCTGTGCACATCAATGAGGGCGGGCTGCATTGGGATGGGGGGACACATTTGATTTTTTGCTTTAAAAACAATCTTGAGTAACATAGTCAGAATAGCCTACTTTTGATATCTGTCATTCCTTAATAACTATTTAATAATTTTACACTACTGTATTGGTCTTGGTAGTTCAGTAAAAAAAAACTGTTTAATTGTTTATCAGGTGATCTAAAACATGAACAAATTGAGACCTATTACGTGTTGAAAGGTGAAAGGCTTCTATACCTCTGATTGTATTGCACAGAGCTTCAGTCAGAAAATCCAGGTGCCTTGGATCTGGAGAGGTTGAAGTATGATGAGAAATAAAATACTTTATTTGGACACAAAATTGTCAGCATGTACAGTAATATGCTGTTCAGCAGAGCTACTATTTGTATCTGTATTTAAGCAACTGATATTATATTGTTACATTCTTGTGCAAATTAATTGGATGAAGGTGTGCTTGTCAATTTAATGGGCTGAATGGAGTGCGATTCGCCGTGCCAAGTGATGGTTTTACATTACCACCTCAAAGATCACTCCATAGTACCTTTTAGCCACATTTCATTAATTTCCTTGACTTATATGATGCAATTAATGCGATCGCATCATCAGTGCAGTACTGTAACTGTGTTGGACTGGCCTGGTGATTCACCTGACCTCAATCCCATGGAGGATCTCTGGTCCATCACCAAGTCAAGGCTGCAGCAAAAGGGCTGCACCACAGAAGCCAAAGTCATCGATGCAGGTGTCCAGGTGTGGCATCACGACAAAGAAATCAAGGCAACCTGCAAAACACTGGTCAGCTCCATGCCAAAACAGCATAGGTTATCATGTTGACAGTTTAAATATTTTTTTCTGTTTAGTGCTTAAATTAGGAAAAGTCTTATTCTGTAATGTTGACTTTGGCTGTTTACCAGTCACTTGCTTAAAGTGCTCATATTTTCGAAGGCGTCTCCTAATGTCAGCAGCCTTGCTTGAATAAACGCAAGACTATTGCTTAGGATTCTGAGCGAAAAAAACTTAAGTCGCTGGGCTTGCTTAAGATAGGTTGTGTTTTCTGAAGACCTTTTGCCTGTTTTGGGGGGGAGGGGGCGGGGTTATAGTTTAAAGGAACCATCCTTATTATTTTGCCTTTTAGCCAGAGGTGTGAGAGCTTTGCACAGAGACTGTAGTGGGGGAGTTTGAACAGGGAAAGGATCTTTTATCGGGTGGAATTAAGTACTGTATGGGTCTGAACGGGATACTTAGCGTTGTCACGTTCTATCTCCATCCAGGGTGACCGTAGCTCCCTTTGATTCCCCTTCACCCAGAATTAGAACAGTTGTGCAGCCCAGGACGCTGCTTTTTTTTGGTCGAACAGAAACAGAAGAAATTTGATCCTGGGGTGGAGTAATCCCCTTTGTGTCTGCCTCATTTATAGGATGTCCAGTGATCCATGGTGTTTTTCTTATAGCCCCGTCATTCCTTTTTTTCTCATGCCATTTCCATACTGGTGCACTACCTCACCATTGACTGCTAACTCTTCTCAGCCTTTACAGTCAGGGCGAGGTCTGCGTGAAATTGAGAGAGTTGCTCATTTGTGGACTGAAAGCATTTTAATACCAAACCATCTGAGGCTAAAGTTCATCGCATCAAACGTGCGGAGCGAAACGCAGCTTGGATCATGACTATATATGGATTGTTACTCCTCGTCATTGGTAGACGAGATAAACATCTTGGCTGTAGCAGTTGTAGTCAAATAATCAGTGCTATTCTGGAACAGGACTGACTCATAACTTTGTTTGTTAGAGGTTCCTAATAGTTAGAGGTTCCTAATAATTTCTTCCTGTGCAGTCAAAATCAAGAAACCATATGTTCGTTTATGTTGCCAGATTAAATGCATATTGTTCAATGCTGAGTGGGTGTTTCTGGATGATGTAGTGACTTAATATCATTCTGAGGCAAAAGTAGTTTACAAGAGTCATTGCAGAGTAGGAGGTCTGTTATCAGAAATTTTTTTAAATTTAAGTGAAATCTATACCACTAGCTTTGTAGTCGAAACCTGTTATGCACTACTGATGTAATGTGTTTTCTTTAAAGTCCATTTTATGTGGGTTCTGTTGAATGCGGTATTTTATTTATTAGCCTGCATCTTACTAGTAGCTGCCACTCTTTAGATTGTGTTATAGATTAATCCTGAAATATTTTGTGCAGACCTTGTATGCATAATCCATACGCAAATGAATGTTAAAATGCGTATTTTGCAAGGAAAAATAAATTACTTTGCAAGTGTGCATGCTGTGCATGATTTAAAAATCAGGCTTTGCAAAAAATCCCAGACCTCATTTTTCCTAATAAGTGGTGCTGGTGATGACTGCGGATGTGAGCCGAGCCGACAGGTCAGTTATAAACAGCATAAATTTGCTTCATTAATATATGGCTGAACGTAAGCGTTCAGCGTCGGTATATTTGCAGAAGGGCAGAGCAGCGGCTGTGTTTGCGGTGTTTAATCATACTGAGCGGATTGGATTTGCTTGGCTGAAGTGAGGAGAAAGAAGGTCTGGCAGAGCAAGGCTGCTGATTACACCACTTTTATATCATCGTATTTCTCTTCGTGCAAAAATTCAATGCCGCTTGAATAAGGCAGAAGACTCTCTTATTAAATGTGTGTTGGTATGACTTTTAATTCACAAGCTTGATTTTTCCCATTAGTTTTAGGGGTATAACTATCAGTCTGTCAATCTGTACATATGTCTCTCTGTCCTTCTGTCTGCAAATGTTTTTGAACAAAACATTACTTGACAACTGTTTTATGACATTTTTCAATGAAACTTGGCAGACACATCAACCAAATGCTGGAGTAAAGCCATTCGCTATTTTGGTGGCTCTATAAGAAAATGCTATACATTTCAACTTTTGAACCGGTCTGAGAAACAAGTTTATTTTTTTGCTTAATTCCCCATTCAGACATGTCTATCCATACACGACACGGTTATTAGCAAATGACTGAACTTTTCATCACTTTGAATTCTTTAGTGCAGGGGTGTCAAACTGACCCATAAACGGGCCAAGAGGCTGCAGGTTTTCACGCCAACAATGCAGAAGCGCACCTGATACAACTAATCAGTTGTGCAGGCCTAGATCAGCTGATTAAATCAGTGCTTTCAGGTGAGCTTCTGCTTGGTAGGATTGAATACCTGCAGCCTCTTGGCCCGTTTACGGGTCAGTTTGACACCCCTGCTTTAGTAGAATCTTTAAAATCAATCTGCACCGACATAGTGCAACCGATTGTCTGAAAATTTTGGCACACAGCATCTCAAGACCAAAATCTTTAAATTTA
The DNA here is from genome assembly GCA_029721435.1 of Gymnothorax reevesii. Lineage (NCBI taxonomy): Eukaryota > Metazoa > Chordata > Actinopteri > Anguilliformes > Muraenidae > Gymnothorax > Gymnothorax reevesii. Next base: position 86,115,490 of record CM056583.1, read on the forward strand.
TAAAGTTGTTATAAGCCAAAGACTTTTATGGGTGTGGTCTCTATTTATAGAATGATGTGAGACCCCTCATCTACAGGCCATTAGACTCAAGCCTGAAAGAATTTGGTCTGTTTGAGACTCTACGGCAAACAAATTGTCTTAACTCCTGGACCAATTGCCCAATCAACTTAAAATTTTGAAAGCTTCTAGTTCATCAAGGGTCCTACATGTACACAGCTGCCATCAGTCATACACATTTCAGCAGCCCGTCTTTGTGGTCTCTTATCATGTGTCATCATGAAAGTTTATAAGATTTTTTTGGGACGTGTGAAATAACAATCTTTTCTGATTGGCGGGATGGTGCTGCAATAGACCTTATTGAGCATTTTAGTCTTTAACTTCTGAATTGTTACTCTCACAATTCTTTTTTCTTCTGATTACCTGGCTCCAGGTTGGACCGAAATAATGCGAAATAAATATTGGATGTTCTTCCATTTTGCATATTAAAAAAAAAACTTTTCAAATCAATTTCCTCCCAGATGGTTTTTTAATTTGTGCCATATTTAGTACGCTGCATCGTCAGCCCAATATCTTTAAATTATTGTAGAAGATGCAATGTTAAAAAGTCACCACAGTAAACCAGTACATTTCTACAATGGGATATAATTCCTGAATGCAAAGTCCATGATCAGAAAAATTAAGAGTTACATCTATTACATAAAAATTTCATCTATCGGACTAGAGGCACTCCGAGAGTACAAACCTCCGCCAAGGTAGCACAGTCAAAATCTTGCTGAGGGAACATGGCTCATAAGAAATTAAAGTATCGGCAACATAGGATTTCAAGATGGCTCCTATGGTGGCCATATTGTTTGATGCAGTACATTCCGAGCTGATAGGGGCTGAACTGTCCCTGATACGAGATGAATCAACCCAAAAATTTTGAGTAATATCACTCGGAGCAAAGTTCTCCGTCATAGGATTTCAAGATGGCTGCCGTGGCAGCAATATTGTTTGACTGATGACGGTAAAAATCAATAGGGTTCATCCCTGATGTAATAGCAACCCATCCACAAAATTTCAGCGATATCTGTTAATTCTTTTTTGAGTTAGCTTGCACTCACACAGAAAGACAGATGGACAGACAAACCTTGGTGGAGGTAACAAAAAGGTGAACAAAAAAAACACAGGAATGCTAACCTCTGTTCCTCGTGTTCCTGCAGCAGTGATTGTTATGCATACCTGCATAAAAATGGAAGGTTACTGTGCCAAGGTCAAAAGACAAATCCACTAATGACCGTTACGTTGCTTACCTACCCCTCACAAGGAGCCTGTATGACCAATTGGAAATTGCTGTGGTTAATACTTTTGGAAATATGGCCTGGTCAAAATTTTGGGTACCTCTTTATTTTGATGGTCCTTTGTAGATGCTCAACAGACAGGAAATAGTGTATTAACAACATAGAGATTTGCAGGCAGACAGTTAAAATACTATAAACAAAGCATCATCATACTATCTGCAAACTATCTGAGACATGACCCTAATATTTATATTGACAGTCTACAATGAAATGTTAGTAGATGCTCAAGAAATTTTCATTAAAATATCAGCAGATGATTTGGTTAAAGGGCATCTAAAGCCGATTCCCCTTGTTTTTGTTTATTGGCCAATCAGCAAACCGCACCTGCGCAAACAAATCGAAATAGAAGGATTATCTACGCATGTACACAAAACATTGGTTTATATGAATGAAATTGGTCAGGTGACAATGCAAGATGTCAACAAAAGCGAGGGATTTGTTTGTAAATATCGGACGTCCAACGTACCGTCTGAGAATCGACTTTTGGTGCCCTTTAATACATGGGGAAATATTTGGAGAGGCTCAATAGACTATCAAAAGTTTATCAGCAGGTGATCAGGTTAATTCACGGGGTGACGCTTGTAGATGCGCAACTGACAATAAAGTTCCAGCAGATAATCACGTATAAAATCAAGAGGATACTGGGAAATTCTCAAGTGATCATCAACAAAGTATTAATGGATGATCAGGTAAATGTGGTACCTGTATCACCATTCATCTGTAGTGAGCAAATTATCAATATTTGCCAGTGAGGTCAGTAATTAATGATGCAACACGCACTATCAACAAAGTGCCAACAGATGATCAGGTAAATGCACAGGGTGATGCTTGTAGACGCTCCGCTGATATCAATAACATGTCGACTGATACTTTAAAGGAAATTTCTTGAGCATCTCCTAACATTTTACTGTATGTTATACAACGTAACATAAACGTTAAGGTCATGTCTTTTAAGAGTGTTTATTCGGCAGTTGTATTGTAAAGAGTGACAGAAAAGATGGGGAGAAGAATGGGGAAGACTGCGGCAAATGACTCAAGCCGGAATCAAACCCAGGTCGCCGCAGGAAGGACACAGCCTTTATGGTGTGTATTGGAACTGTCTACAAATCAACCTTAGTTAAAAGACATCCATTATGTTGTTAACATGCTATTTCCTGTCCGTTGAGCATGAAGTTCAAGGTCAATGTTCCAAGGTCAAAGGTCAAATCTACCCTTCTAAGGAAGCTGTATATCTAATTTGAAGCTGCTGTGGTTAATACTTTTAGAAATATGGCCAGCACAACATTTTTAAGCTCTATGTCAATGTACCAAGGTCAAAGGTCAAATCCACAAATGACCCTTATATTGCACACCTAGGCTCCTGTGGCCAATACTTTTGGAAATTTGGCCCAAAAAAATAATAGAGCAGCCACCCGCCTGCAAGCCCACACAGACGCCATAGGGTATAACAATAGCCCATCCTTAAATAACTTGCCAGTGTTGGCTAATTAAGTAACGTGCAATTAAACTGGCTGAGCATTTTCCAATAAATGTGAGTCTCACAGGGACATGAATTCACAGAATTCTGTTGCGCTGTGAGCTGAAAATTGTTTCAAAAATTCATAGAGTGCATGTCATGACTGCATCAAAAATTGATAATTGCCTCATATTGCTGTTATTTTATTTCTCCTGTTTTTCTGGAGACTTGTTTGACGAAGATTCATGTGACTGTGTAGCAGGGCTCTGGGGGATTTTCCATCTCCATATTGCATGATTGTGTTTGCTGAATTCTGCCAAACTGTGCAAAGAAGAGTAGGGCAAAAATTATGGGTAAAAGTGGATTGAATCCATTTTAGCTGTGCTTTGCTTGAATCACACAGCCACCAGATTGGATTTTTTTGTATTTGTCTATTTATGTTTCATTTTTACTGCCATTTCTCCCTTCTAATCATATGGAACCAGAGACCATCATTGTGACCCCCTCTGCCAATGTAGGAAGGAAATAACCTTTGCTCTTTGTTTGACAATTCTTCATAAAATCTGCTTGTTGGAAAAAAAATATCTTGTTTATTTTAAAGCATTACTCAAAGTAAAGGGAAAAGTGCTGTGCTTTGTATGGGTGCCCATTATTTCCTGTTTGTTTTACAAGGGTATCCTCAGCAGCTACCTTATATTTGCTTTATTGACTTCAGCTTAGTTATATAGAGACTTTCCTCGCCAATTTTTCTTTCCTCCCTAGTTCTAATGCAGAAGCAGAGATAGGCATCCATGATCCATTTGAGAGTGTCTGCCTGATTCAGAGCCTGACAAACCAAAAAGCAATTGTTACCTTTTCCTGTTCCTGAAAATAGAGGCAAACAAATCACTCAGTTCTTCTGGTCCAGCAACTCCCATTACAGACAGACTGAGATATCATCCTGTCCTGGCCTACTGTCCCAGCTTCTTTGAGAAAGAAGAATAAATAAGAACTGCTGAAGTTTCCATTAGCAAAGAAAGGTGTGATTTCCTTCTCCGAGTTATTTCAGTTGTGATATAGTCCACTCTATTTGCTAAGAATGTGTGCAGTATAGTTTACAAAGTAAAATTTATAGCTTTTGAATTCCTCAGTGGTGCACGTGTGTGTGAGTGTGAGAGTGGTGGTAAAGTGCGTGTATGGGTGTGTGCGTGTATGTGTGCTTATGGGTGCTGTGTGTGTATGTGTGTGTGTGGTGCTAAAGGGTAGGCATAAATGTTTGCGCATATGGTGATAAAGGATATGAATGTACATGTGTGTGTGTGCGCGCAGGTGCGCACAGGTGTGTGCGTGTGTGTGAATAGGTATGCATGATACAGTGTTGAACATGTGTGGTAGAGTTTAATGGAATGAGTGCCTGTGTAGTTTGCAGTTACAGGAAGTACAGAGGTTCTGCTCCGTATACCAAAGAATGTGCTGAGAAAGGAAATAACTTTATATGCATGGATACTGTCGCCTCCACTGCTTTAACATGTTATCTCGCATTCAGTCGAATACATTTCATTGAAAGCAAAAGAACGCTGCCCATTAGTTTAATTTGTGCACATAAAACATTTGTGTGTCCCAGAACTGGGACTGTTTTTATTTTGTCGTAATTACTCTTGAAATTTAAGGCCAATAAAGTTAAACAAGGCACAGCTGCTGTGGGAAGCCAAAGTCCTTCTAATGGTTTCTCTGATAAAATACACATTCTTCCTTTTTTTCTTTATTATTATGATGAATCTTATGGCTTTCAATATGTTTGAGGCAAATTATCTGCGATGTGCCTAAAAATGCATAAGCTTTTAACCAATCCGTAAAGGGGACTGAACATAAATTTGAGCTGTTAAACAGGGCTACGTTTTGGACCAGAGATATATACACTCAACAAAAATATAAACGCAACACTTTTGTTTTTGCTCCCATTTGTCATGAGATGGACTCAAAGACCTAAAATTCATTCCAGATACACAATATTACCATTTCTCTCAAACATTGTTCACAAATCTGTCTAAATGTGTGATAGTGAGCTCTTTTGCTTTGCTGAGACAATCCATCCCACCTCACAGGTGTGCCACATCAAGATGCTCATCAGACACCATGATTAGTGCACAGGTGTACCTTATACTGCCCACAATAATGAGTCATGAGTCCATCTCATGACAAATGGGAGCAAAAACAAAAGTGTTGCGTTTATATTTTTGTTGAGTGTACTTTTCTTAACAAGCTTAATTATAATCACCTGTTTTTTTATATTGAAAGAGTACATGTCTGACATTGCCAAGACAGCTTCAATGGCTTTTAAAGAAAAAAGTATAAAAATAATTACATACATTACATTACATATACAGTAATGAGCTAATCCAATACGGTCAAATATTTTAGCAATACGCATCGCATTTGACGCAGAAATAATCATCCAAGACAGAATCAGAGAATGAATGACTGTAAAACTTTCTTGGGAACTCAAAACAGAACCAAAAAAAAAAGCTGAAAATAGTCATCCCTTTGATCCAAAGCCATTATCAAGTGACTGCTGACTCTTAATAACGGCAACGCTTTCACTGAACTTGTTGGTGATATTTACACCTGGATTTGTCACAACTAACATTTTTTCCAGCCTCTCACCCCATAAAATGTCATTTTACAGAGTCTGCTGGCAGAAGCTGTGGTAACTCACAATAATCCTTAAAGCTGGGTATTTAAATGTAACCATGGCCATTATTTCAGTAAAATAATTTCACAAATTTTGTCAGTTTATTTCACTCTAAATGACTAAGTGAATGTCGTGCGCCCGCTATAATTTTTTTTTAAATTAGAAATAAAAAGTCACTACGAAATAGGTTCTCCATTTGATGTGTTGTGCTATACCAGGTGTAGTCTGGCTTTTATCGCTGGCTAAGTAATCCTATAATCCCATTAATAATTACACAGCACTACTGCAGAGGGCTTGGTAATCCCTAAAGTGGTAGGATCTTATTACAACCCCAATTCCGAAATAGTTGGGATGAAATGTAAATTGTGAATAAAATCAAAATGCAATGACTTTCAGATCACGAGCCAATGTTATTTACAATAGAACATAGATTAAATTTCAAATGTTGAAACTGAAACATTTTACATTTATATCCACAAAATGAGCTGATGTCAAATTTTCCGACTGCAACAGGTCTCAAAAAAGTTGGGACACAGGCAAAAAGGGGCTGAAAAAGCAATTAATATGTAAGAGAATCAGCTGAAAGAACATTTAGCAAGTAATTAGGTTAAGTGGCATCAGGTGTGTAACATGATTGGCTATAAAAGGGATGTCTTAGAGAGCCTGAGTCTCTCAGAAGTAAAGATGGCCAGAGGCTCTCCAACCTGAGAATGCTTGGGTAAAAAAATTGTGGAATACTTTAAAATCAATGTTTGTCAACATCAAATTGCAAAGGCTTTGAAAGTCTCATTATCAACATTGCATAACATCATCAAAAGATTCAGAGAAACTGGAAAAATCTCTGTGCGTAAGGGACAAGGCTGAAGACCTTTACTGGATGCCTGTGATCTTCGGGCCCTCAGACCCCACTGCATCACTCACCGGCATGATTCTCTCATTGACATTTCTAAATGGGCCCAGGAATACTTCAAGAAACCACTGTCTGTAAACACAGTCCACCGTTCCATCCACATATGCCACCTAAAACTCTATCATGCAAACAGAAAGCCATTGTTGAGCATGATCCAGAAGCGCCGTCGTGTTTTGTGGGCCAAGGCTCATTTAAAATGGACTGTAGCAAAGTGGCACAGTGTCCTGTGGGCAGACCAGTCCAAATTTGACATTCTTGTTGGAAATCATGGGCGTTGTATCCTCTGAGCTAAAGAGGAGAAAGACCTCTCCTGTTATCAGCGTTCAGTTCAAAAGCCAGCATTTGTGATGGTATGGGGATCCATTAGTGCATATGGTGTGGGACAGTTGCATGTTCTAACAAGATGTGTTTGTGAAACACTGATGCCCCCGTACATAACATGCACATGCTAGCCATTAAAGGCCTATCGTGAGTCAATCAAAAGTTAAAGGTCAAGGTCACAAGGTCAACATTCATGACCTCATCAGAAAGGCTTTATCCTAAGGAATACATATGCCAGGTATCAAATGCCTATTACTAGCTAAAGAAAAGTTATGGCCCATGTTAAAGGTTTTGTCACCAAATGTCATGTGCCAAGGTCAAGGTCACAAGGTCAAAGTCCTATCATGAGCCGATCAAAAGTTATAGCCATGGCAAAGTGCGGACAGACAGACAGACAGGTGAAAAACTATATGCCCCTGAAACTTTGTTTACGGGGGCATTAAAAGCACCTGCTGAATGCTAAAAGGTAAAGAAAAGATTTAGAGTAACATATGCTACCCCCCAGACAACATCTATTGCAGGGAAGGTTTTGTGTTTTTCAGCAGGACAATGCAAAACCACATACTGCAGCTATGACAACAGCATGGCTTCGAAGTAGAATAGTCCGCGTGCTGAACTGGCCTGCCGGCTGTCCTGAACTTTCACCGATTGAGAACATTTGACACATAATTAAACGAAAAGTCCGTCAAAGGAGACCCAAAACTCTCCTGCCGTTGGAAGCCTGTATTAAAGTAGTGATTCAAAGGAAAAACTGAAATATGGCAATTTCGACATCAATGGGAAGCTTAGAACACAAAGAATGCAATGCAATGTCATTCCGTCTCATGATCGATTTGAGAAAATGGAAACACGAAAGAAACGACAGTACTTTATCGAGTGTGAATACTTCCATAACGCTAGGAAAGAGGCCCGTTTTGGGTAACGTCATATACGGGTTTTGCGAGCTCTGCTCTGTTACCTGTCAATAGAAATACCATGTCTCTCTCTCAGCTTTGTATTTTGTAAAAGGTTAAAATTGAGTGGTACTTTACTTTAGATGGATAAATTATAATGGAGAAACATTTATCTGTCTTTTTTTTTAATTCAAACTCATATTTTTCGATATAGGCCTAGTACATTGAAAATTTGACATTGACATATAAAGATCTGACAGAAATCGAGTAAATACGATGAAGGCAGGGTTTCCCCCAGGATTTTTTGTGTAACTGTGGCAGAGGGCTTCAGCGTCAGGTCAAAACTCAGAATGATCAGGTGTGGCCAGTTTTCATTAATCAGCACGTAGGCGATGTAACAATTGAAGTCTATGTGCACAGAGTTTTATCAGTTTCACATGCGTCACGGTGGATTTCTCAAATAATATGAAAACTGATTATGACTCCGGACTCCAGAATTGGAATTAAATAATCATGAAGACAGAATTAGGTAGAGAAGGATTTGCTCACAGCAAACACAGAAGTTAACATCATGGTTTATTGTTTTGCAAAGTGAACAAAATATTTTTTCTCTAATTGTTGCACACATTGCATTAAGAAGAAAACAGTGCATTTTACTGCCAATGGCAAATTTTTATCAATTTGAAAACATTTTCATCAAGCAAAATGATTGACAACCGATCAAGAATTATAAGCGCTCATTTTAACCTAACAATGAGAACTAGCGAAACCTGATTGTCCTTGGGATTTTTGGGGTTCATGTACAGTCATTTTACAGACGCGTGGGGGCTTTTATTTTGCTGTGGCGGTGCGCCACCATCAATTACATTTAGCGGAAACCCTGGGAGAAGGACTGATACCTTAATTTATTATGATATTTTTTCGATGAGTCAGCTTGATAAGAGCGACGACAACACAGGAAAGATTTTTAGAATGAATTCTCTCTCCCAACTCGCGCAGGAATACATATTTTTTATGCACTGTCGTCAGATCTTTCTAAGAAGATAATGGAGTTCACAGGCAGACAGGCAATAATGTCTGACTCTATAAATATACAGTTACTCGTCTGTTTGACAGTATAACTGAACATACTTCTGTGATAATGCTGATCATACTCAGACGCTAGCTGGCTAACGGCTAGTGATATTGATAGCTGTTATCACTGGCAAAATGTTATCTTGAGAGCCTCACAAGCATCATGACGGCAGCCTTTTTCGCCGGAGGGGTAACATATCCCAACCATTTCTCATGATGTGGGTGATGTTCTGCTGGCCTGCCGTCCACACAATGAAACAAACAGTTGTAAGGCTTTTTTGGCGGATTCTTTAGGTGTAGCGCCTTTCGCCATATATGCCAGCCCTCATCGCTGGATGGCGGAGGATGTAGGTTTTAAGGTGCCCCACAACATTCTGCCCTGGTTTTCCCGTGGACAACATAATATTGTTCCAAGAACAGGCATCTTTTCTTCCAGTTGCTATGGCAGCCCCTCACCGAACAAGTAATGCTCGACATCTTGACTTGCTAATGTGCCAAAGTACTGCATTCACAATGGACAGAGTTGCTCAACCGGAAGTTCAAAGCCAAAACGGAACAACATGGAACCGCCCTTGTTGACGTGCGGAATAAGGTGAATAGGCTAAAAATGCTGAGTCCCCTTATTTTTTAAGCCAATTAATTGAAGCCTACCATAAAGGCCATTTGTGTCATCTGTTACTAAGCGATTTTAAATTCTGGCGCTATATTCTTCTTCTACACTACGTAGCCTACCGCCTATGTGGTGATTACGGCTCAGTCCGCTAATGTTATTGTACAGAGCCCCCCGGTACAATGTTGAAAAGACAGTTGAGCCTTTTCCAGGCATTTGAAAGAAAAAGAACTAAGCCTGCTACAGAGCAGCGAGAATGAAGGCGCTAGCAGCAGTCAGGCAGGACGGGAAAATTAGGTAGCTAGCTATGCTGCTACCTCTTCTGGCTCTTTGGTGGTTGCAGCCGCCGCCAATGCAGACCCAAGCCCCGAGCCCGCCGAGGACACACAGCCACAGCAAATGGTGGTGAGTGCTGCTGCATATAAAGATGACATTGGCTTTGTTAAGGCTGATGAACTGTCTCTGGTGCGACGTTACCATAACATTTTGCTGGGCTGTTTTTATGTGGTTCTTCCTGGTGCACCGTCACCATAACATTTTGCTGGGCAGATTTTATGTGGTTCTGCCTGGTGTGCCGTCACCATAACCTTTTGCTGGGCTGTTTTCATCTGTGTTTCTGTACGCTGTCACCATGGCTCTGCTGTAAACCCTAACTGATCTTCATTTTTTCGTTGAGTAAAAATCTACTTTGAATTATGGAATTGATTAGAATTGTTTCTTGTTGATATTTTTTTTGTTTGGACTTTTAAACATCTGTAGGCTGTGTAAGCGGGGACTTACGGATCACTATATCATATTTTCTCTGCATCTCGGCACAGAGATGCATTTATTTATAGTAACAGCATTTTATGGTGAGCAGCATACATATGGCTTCAACAAATCCCGACCACGTTTGCAAAGTTTGGATGAAAACAAATGCTGGTCTGCAGTGAGCACTGCTGCAATGTGTTCAATTTTAATTTTAAATTTAAATCCACAAATAGGCTACTCGGAAACAAAATTTTTCTGACCTAAATGTTGTGGGTTCAAATGCATCAAATTCCCACATCCAGCTCATGCTCTGGCAGCTGTCCAGGGTGCTGAACCAGGCGACAGTGACAGTACTCTGCGCAGAGCCGCGGCCTCTGCGTTCTTGAGGCTTGTTTGCGAATGGCGCGAGCCACTGCTCAGGGACTGGTGGGCCGCACATCTGGTGGTGGTGGTGGGGGGGTGGTCTGTGCGTACTATGAAATTGAACCCTGGCGGCGCCACTGATGCTACCTACTGTGCCATTGCGCCAACCAATGTAATGTGGCTTCTACCCTGGACCAGGTCAGCATAGTGACAACTGACTGCAAGTCCTTGCTCTACAAAACTCAATTCCAGCAATCTTTTCATAAAGTATTGTTATGAACTGAATATAATTGTCAGGGAATAATGAAGCCAGGGAAGGTTTACTCATATTAATGTATGCCAGTATACGCATTGCATTTTAAGCTGCACAGTGCTTTTAGATATTAGGTTCAATCAAGGCAACAGCCGATGCTGTGGTTTAGGGGCATTACCATCCCCGGGCCATACATTTCATGTGGGTTTTTAATGGAGTTCAGTGATTTATATTGGAGCACTTTGGGGCCATAGCAACATTGCTTGCATAGGTCCACTGAAGTTTTAGGACCATATCTAAATCAAAGCAATTAAACTGCCCCACAGCATCCCTATTGTTATTAAACCTGACAGTAAGTTATGATGCTTCTGTATTGGAATGACAGAAGTACACTTATGGGGGTTTGAATGTTGGCTCTGTAATATATTCTTGCCCATTTTGTTTGACTCGAATGCCTCGCAATGCGCTCGTAATGACTGATACGTGAAACAGAGATACTGCCAGCACACAGCTGCTGCTCCTGAGCGAGTGATGAAATGGCCTGTGGAACTGGAGTAATGTGTGATCACTGTGCCATTTTTCCTCTTCATTGAATTTATTTAACTGCGCTCATATTAATGAATCCAGCTCTCTCAGTTAGAGTACAGTGCTGGTTAGGGTTTATTAAAGGCTATTTCAGATTTTTGAAATCCTGAATACTTTTTAAATATTTATATTATATGTGCTTTGTCTTTATTTACCTTTGAAATGAGTAGCACAGGATTAGCATGGGCATGTGATGTGTGATTTTGAAACTAGAGTAACAATTCTCCTTTTTGAGAGGTAAGCTACATGTTTAAAATATCAAAATAATATTTATGCAGCTCAGTTAACATCTCTTAATGACAAAGGCTATTGCATTTATAAACAAATGCCATTAGAGGAGACCGCACTTCAGCAAAGTATATTCCCGCAGAAATTAGAATTCTTGAAGCATCTAAAACGCATATTTTAATTTGATAATAATCCAGTGCAACACATTTTTAAACCAGCGAGTCCTCAAATTTGCTTCAATATCTGGGGGCAGACATTTTTACTTGGGGAATCTTCTGATTCTGAATTTAATCTTCGGAAACCTCACCGTAAAATGGTTAACAACCTAAACCTCTCGCAGTTTACATCTCCCAATTAGCCACAGTTGCTCAGAATAATTGATTAAAAATGACCACCGTCTAATTTATTTTCGATGGCATTGTTATGCATTGCACCACAAAATTATGAGGCATGTTCTTCTGCGCATAAATGACGACGTAAAATATCAAAATGTCTTTATAATTTCTGCACTCATATAGCAGCACAGAGTTGCATTAAATTCGTTTGCGTGGCTCATCAAACAATAAGGCACAAGAATCCATTCTATATACTGAATGTCGTCGCAGCTAAAGGGCCTTGAAGGCTCATTGCACAGCTGAGTGACATCGTAAGGATGGCAAAAATAAATGCTGCAAAGTCAGTGAAAGTTTCAGATTTTTGCATTTGTACTGCCATCCTTACAATGCCATATCAATCATATAAATGTAGGCAATAAGCATTCACTTTTTCATTACCATTTCTAATTTTGGTCATGTATTGGTCTTGGTTGCTCAGTTATTTGATTGTTAATCAGGCCAGCTTAAATAAAAACAACTTGCTGGCAGCCAAGCCGTAAAGGGAGAGCTTACTGAAGGCACTCTGAACAACTCCATGGCCCGGAAGAAAGGAAAGAGGACAAATGATGTCATGAAAGAGAAGAACTGACACCACAAGCGCCGCAGCACTGGCGTTTGATTCGATAAAGTTTAAAGGCTGCATTCAAAATGTACACTCACTCACTATGTAGGGCACTATGTAGTGAATGTTCAACATTGAAAACAATATTAAGAGAGTGAGTGAGCGAGTGGACAAGTGTGCATTCCGAACACAGCCTTAGATTTCCCAGGTAAAAATGTCTGCCCCCTGATATTGACGCCGTTTTGAAGACTCGGCGGTTTAAAAATGCGTTGCACTGGATCATTACATAATTAAAATGTATAAAATCATGCGTTTTAGACACATCATGAATTCTACTTTCCGCTGAAATACACTTTGCTAAGGTGCTGTCTCCTCCTTTAAAGACAGAAAGAAAGAAAAAAGAAAGACGGCATCCCCATTACCATGATAACCGTGGTTACCACTGAACACTCCATGCAGAACGCTGCGTGATATCAGTTCCTCTATTTCGTATGTATCCATCTGTCTCTTGGCCTCACTACTCTATCCACTCTCAGACAATAACTTTGATAAATGTGACCTGATCTCTCTTTCTTTCTCTTTCTCTTTCTTTCTCTCTTTCTCTTTTTACTCCAGTTATTATCATGGTTTTTCTGTTTCATTTTTTTTTTTTAATCATTTATATTAATTTTTTTCCTCTTTTTTTTTCTTTCTTTTTTCCATTATTATTATTACTATTATTTTTATTTATTTTTTTATTTATTTATTTTTATTTTTTTTTCTCTTCTCATTTTGGCTAGGGAAATGCGTTTAACTTTGGACAACTCACCGGCATGCTTGGGCCTATAGGTTTAAGGCTAACATGGATGGCCTTGGGTTATTTTTGTTTTTTGTTATCTTGGGTACCATTTCTTTTTGTTTATGTGTTTGTTTATGTTTGTCTTGTGCATGTCCTGTCTATATATGTCTGCCTTATGTATGTAATCATCAACACACTGCACTTTGTGATCTATGCAGGTGGTTTTGTGACAGTACTCCTAAACTGCAAATATCTATATGGATAGTGCGAAAGGGCTTAAAATTATACACATCAATATCAGGAGCCTTAAACATAAAATTGATCTATTTAGACCATGGGTTGAGCAACACAAACCTAATATAATTACATTATCTGAAACCTGGCTCAACGACAAGATATCTAACAATGAAATCAAATTAACAAACTATGTCCTATATAGAGCAGATAGAGGCACAAGGGCCGGAGGTGTAGTCACATATGTCTCATCCAATCTTGCTTCTGAGCTAGTTGTGCCCACAGTTGAGCCTTTACATTTTGAAAGTATTTTTGTGAAAGTCATACTACACGAAAGCAAATATTTAACAATTGGAAACATTTACAGGCCCCCTTCAGCTCCAGCTGATTCCTTTAACTGTATAGTATCCACCATCAACTCCATCAAAGATAAAAATGAGCTGGTACTCCTGGGAGATTTTAATAAGGATTGGGCAGACAAATCCGCTAATACAGCTAAGAACACTATGAGGATTTTGAACTTAGCACAACTTATTAGTGTGCCCACTCGAGTCACGCCTACTAGTCAATCCTTACTCGACTGGATTTTGGTGTCACATCCTAACAGATACTTCAAATCAGGAATCATGTCTGACTGCTTTAGTGACCATTGCACTATTTTTTGCATTTGGAAAATTAAACTACCCAAACTCCCTCCAAAACTAATCAAAATTAGGCAAGATAAGAAACTCAATATTGACGCATTTATTCATGATCTAATCTCTATTAACTGGGACCGTTACAAAATCATTTCTAATGTTCACGATGCATGGGAATTTTTGCACTCTGAACTTACAAAAATTATTGACAAACATGCCCCCTTCAAAACTATTAAAGTCAAGGGCAGTCATCTTCCTTGGATCACATCAGATCTTATAAGCATTTTCAGGCAGAGAGACAAAGCATGGGCTGTGTATCGCAGGACAAGAGATCCTGCTGACTGGGAGACATACAGATTGCTGAGAAACAAAAGCAAAACTGCTACTAGAAACTCAAAATCACATTACTATAATGAATCCCTTACCAGCGATTATAAAAATCCTAAGCAATTCTGGAAAAAAATTAAAACATTAACCAATGCACCTGACAAATCTGTTCATCATAATCAGCTAAAAGTCAACAACACCATATTACACAATCCTCTTCCAGTAGCTCAAGCCTTTAATCAACACTTCTCCTCAGTCTGCAGTGCTACATCTGATCCCTATGTCCTTAACAATACACCACGCTGCCCCAGCACATTCTCCTTCAGGAGAGTCTCACCTGTTGAAGTCCTGAATGCAATCAAAGAGCTTAAAGCATGTAGTAGTCCCGGCTTAGATGGTGTTGAAGCCAAATTTTTGAAACTTGCGCAACACATTCTCATGTACCCTCTCTGCGACCTTTTTAATTTATCCCTCTCTACCCATGACATACCCTCTATTTGGAAATGGTCACGTATCACACCACTCCACAAAGCAGGCAACCAACTTGATCCCAACAACTACAGACCAATATCAATTATTTGTTCAATAGCTAAAGTCTTCGAAAAATTAATCTACTACCAACTGTTCACTTATCTCACCAAACACAATATCCTGTCTCCTGTTCAATCTGGTTTTCGTCCAAATCACTCAACAACTACTGCCCTACTTAAACTTACCAACGACATACACTCTGCATCTGCTAATCGCAAAATTACCGGTGCAATATTTATTGACCTTACTAAGGCATTTGACCTTGTTGATCACTACCTACTACTGGACAAACTATATTCTATTGGTATGACACGAAATTCTTTACTCTGGTTTAATGCATATCTGCATAATAGAAAACATTGTGTTGTCATTCAGGGTACCAAATCCGACCTAGTAGTTCAGGAACGTGGCGTGCCGCAGGGCTCAACCCTAGGACCACTCTTGTTTTCAATATTTATTAATGGTCTTCCTTCCCTTTTCTCTAGCTGTAACTGTCAACTCTATGCTGACGACACAGTCATATATACTTCACAACTTAACCTTTCACAGACTCAGTCAACATTGCAGGTCAATTTCAATTATCTAGAATCATGGCTCATAGCGAATAAATTACTTATCAACAAAACTAAAACAAACCTGATGCTCTTTGGTACCAAACGAAATCTTACAGCACAAACTAACAATCAATCTTTAAATATTTCTTGCCTTGATGGTACTCAACTGTTTAAAGTTCAACAAATTAAATATCTTGGCCTTTGGCTTGACCCTAATCTATCATTTAAATTTCATATTGATAACATTGTCCGGAAAATCAACTTCAGCACTGGTGTTCTCTACCGTAACAAAAAATGTTTTACTTTTACAGTAAGAAAAAAAACTTGTTCAACAACTCATATTACCAATTCTTGATTATGCAGACATAGTGTACCAAACTGCCACCCCTAAAGCAAACCTTTTCCCTCTCAATGCAGTATACAACCGCCTATGCAGATTTATCCTTGACTGTCCATATACGACCCACCACTGTACCCTGTATGAAAACCTCAACCTACCATCTCCCACTTCAAGAAGACAGCAGCACTGGCTGCAGTTTATCTTCAAATGCATTCACTTTACCTACCCACAATATCTGAAACAACTGCTCATACCATACACATCATCACATCAACTTAGACACTGTTCACAGGTTTACTTTAATATACCCACATCAGCTGGCAAAAAATCTTTTATGTTTAAGGCTCCCTGTGACTGGAACAACCTACCTGTCCATATCCGTTCGATAACGTCTTTTCAATTGTTCAAAACTGCGCTGTCCTCTCATCTTGAAACTACCTGCTCTTGCTTTCACTAATCATCAATATCATAATAATAGAACAATTATGCAATGATCCATCTGTTTTGTCTTTGTGTCTTGTTGTTTTGTTCTCGTTTATGCTGTGTTGTTTTGTGTTCTTTTGTTTTTCTGTCTAGTTGATTTGTCTGTATAATATTGTCTGTCTTTATGAAGTGTATTTGTATTAAGAGGACACCCTCGAAAACGAGATGGTTTCATCTCAAGGGATTGTTCCTAATAAAGAATTTACAACAAAGAAAGAACATTAGTGATCATCTTGGATTGCACCAGCCACAGTTTTCAGTATAACAGTCCTTACTCTAATGTGTTTACTGAGTGTGTACTCAGACCACACTCTGTTCAGTGTATACATACTGAGACCACAATCTGTTCAGTGTTTACATACTGAGACCACACTGTTCAGTGTATACATACTGAGACCTCAGTCTATTCAGTGTTCACATACTGAGACCACACTCTGTTCAGTGTTTACATACTCAGACCACAGTCTGTTCAGTGTTTACATACTGAGACCACACTCTGTTCAGTGTTTACATACTCAGACCGCACTCTATTCAGTGTTTACATACTCAGACTACAGTTTGTTCAGTGTTTACGTACTCAGACCACACTCTGTTCAGTGTTTACATACTGAGACCACAGTCTGTTCAGTGTTTACATATTTTTATCCCAAATGCTCACCTGTAACGTTTCGTGACTGTTTTGTATATTAAAAGGTTGCGATGATATCATGTCTACGAGAATTATCCACAAACAGAAACACAGACAAACGTACAGAGACAGACATATAAATACTGGCAAAAATGGTGAGAAAAAAATCATAGCAATTTAGTGGTTTCAGACTAGTCTCGTCGCAGTTTTTTCTGATGACACGCACACTATCCAACTGAAAATAATACCAGCACCGCGATTGTAACGTGATGAATGTTGGAGACCTTTGGAATGGTCATGTAGTCAAGGTAATATTATCAATCTAGCGCACATAGACATACGTCTGTGTGTAAACTTCTGAATGTATGGCACAGTAGGTATTCACAAGAAGGAGTATTTTTCATGCATTATCCATGAAGAGAATAAGATGCAGCATTTACCAAAAAAAAAAAAGTTTCCTAAAACAGGTCTTAAACATACATTATTTATTGAGTATTTCATTCAGTGTCCTACTGACATTGTGGTCCAGACAACCTCCACAATAACAACTGAACTTGTGATCTACTGGTAACACAGCAACTTTTTAAGCATGTAGTCTGCAGTGGGTTCTGAAATCTCCATATTTTATACTTTATTTATGCATATTTTTAGTCAATAAGTGATTTAGTTTCAGTGCTGGTGTACATTTTGGTTGACTACAAGTACTAGCTGTTCGGCAGCTTTAGTGCACTGTGTGCATTAAGCAGTGTAATGGGATTAGATGTTAATGAGGGAACTTTCAGAAATCCGTATCTCAGATCAGACGGCAGAATTTAAATGTCAACTGAGTTTCACCACTTTCTTTTTAGCACAGACTGCGCTCTCACTTTCAAACTATTTTGACTTTTCACACATAGCACTTTCCTCGTGGCATTTTCCCTGCAATTTTCTTCTTAAAGACAAATTAATGTAAATGGTTAAAATGTATTAAAACCTATAGCAAAACTCAGCCAGAAAATATGGGCACATTTGAAAGTGTAAATATGGAAACTAATATAAAAATCTGCGCGGTGTGAGACTGGGGTGAATGTCCTCACGGCCAAATACACTGAAAGACTTTCAACAACTGTCTTTGTGGAATAGAAACAGCATCAAAAAACTCATTTTCTCATGAGACCCGATAGGGAAAAAAAAAGAAGACGTTTTTAAAAAGTATTCTTTTTTCTCATTATGCAAGTGGCCTGGAGGATGAAATCATGTAGCAGTGGAAACATTTTAAAAGACATGATTTTCTTGTTATTGAATCCCACTTGTATTATAGCAGAATATATTGATCTTGACATTAAATCGATGGACTTAAATCCTCAACGAAGAAGCTAATTGCTGCATTTTTGGAGAATATTGAATGGTGCCAAACCCATGAGAAAGAGGTAAGCAACTGAAAAGACATCCTGATATTTGAGATGATCCCTGTCGATTTCCAACTACAAAACTATTTGAGAACAGTGACAGACACATCCCAGGACCTTCTATTCTGCTTGTCTTGTCTAGTCTCTTTTTCATTTAGTGTCTGTGGCTAATATGCTATTTTTTTCCCTCATACATATTGCTTACATTCAATATCTTGAGTGTGAATTGATAATTGTTTATAATAAACTTGTAAAACTAATGAGAGATGCAGTTTTAAATGAGGTGAGGCGATTTCAAATATTTTTGATCACAAACACTCTGTCGCGACCTCTCTTTACTAAGCTTCTTTGGTCTCGTTTTTTGTAATTGTTGCGTCTACATCAACACAGCAAAACGTGCCCTGTGCTCACTTATTGGTCACACTTTATTTGAAGTGTTGCTCATAAAGGCTTTATGCAGCATGTATAATGCCTTCATAAATGAGATATAATGTCTTCATAAATCATTCATAAGCAAATGTCATGCTTTGTAAAGGGTGAAATAACACATCCTTAATCGACATGTGATTCCAGATGTGACAATGACAATGTCCCTGCGCTGACAATGTCACCCTTTATTGCAATTAGCCACTAGCTAAGTGACATCGTCAGTTACATCACATCTGGCATCACATCCTGAAGAAGGGTGTGTTATTTCACCCTTTACAAACCATTATGTTTGCTTTTGTATGTATATATGTATTTATGAAGACATTATGTCTCATTTATGAAGGCATTATACATGCTCTATAAAGCCTTTATGAGCAACACTTCAAATAAAGTGTGACCCACTTATTTTATAAATGCGTCGATGTTTTTGACCCTTTCAATACTGAATACAGTCACACAAATCAGCGTAACGCATTGCATGTGTATGTAATTTTGTGACTGAAAATAATCAACAGAAATAGTCATACTAGACCTGTCAGGAATCAATTCAATTTTGATGGGACAAATATGTCCCACTGACAAATATTGGTGGGACATATATGTCGGGTAAGTCCTGAAATTCAGACTGGTGAGTGTCAGAAGGAGTCTTTCTGCAGTTGATTTTGATCCACCACAATACATTGTACTTTTAAATCTTTGAAAAAACTGGTGAAGCTCAGAGGGAAAAGGTAATATTGAAATTGTGCCCAGCCAACAGGAGTATGGGTTTGGTCATTGGCAGCGCAGACGAAGAGATGATCCAGAGGGGGAGCTGTCCATTCACGGTCCATTAATGGACCACTTAATCAATGAATTTTTTTCCTTTATAAAGCAGACCGGCCTTAAGATTCAGCTAAATTCCCAGCTCTCAGCCAGTGGTTGCCAAGTGTTTGTTTTGTAATTCAGATCAGTGTTATAAGATCTTTGTGGAGATTTGTCCTTCTCTGTTCAGTAGTGGTAGATTAGATATTCATGCTAAAGCGAGTGTGTCTTTAAGATCTTTGTTTAATGCCTCCTTCAAAGGGAGGCGATTGAGCCGTTACTCGTTTTCACAAGGTGCAAATGTGTTCCAGTCCCACAGCAAGCTTCAAATGAAATTACTGTTCGCTGTGCTTCAGTTTGGCCCGGAAGGCATTGGCTGGGCGTCAGAAGTGTTTTCCTAGTCATTTTAATCCGTGGGTAGGAGCGTTATCTGGAGATCCCTGTCGAAGCTCGAGAGAGGATTTGTTTTGAGTCTGAGTGAGTTGGAGCCCTAATGGGATTGAAGGCATAATGTCACCAGTCTGTTGTTTATTTTTTCCAAGCCTTTGACTGTTATCCGTAAGCCCACACTTACACAAGTACATACTCGAATTTGTCACTCACCTCTTCAGGGCTCACCTCTTTGAACTGAACGTATTTATTTGATGAATGAATACATTTCAATGCCGATATCACGCTCCCAGTGAGGTTATATTAAATTTAAGAATGTGCTGGCTTGAATTATTTTGTTTTAGCCTTAAGGCAGGGAGCTCTAATTCTTTCAGTGCCTGCAAGAAACTATCAGCCAAAAAGTGAATGTATTGTGTGTTATGGACTGGTGTCAGATTAAAATGTCTTATTTGATATATTGCACTCTATATTCTGCAAGTACTGCATGCTGGTTGAAATATGAGTAGCTGAAAGGCTAAAAAGGCCAGTGCAGGGTCCCCTAAAATAATCTCAGGACCTGACTGGCTCCTGCGTATTATTCAAATGACATGTCATGGATCTGTTCAGCGATACACAATATTTTTGCGAGTCCTGACCACAACACAAGCCAGTGTCATTTAAATCCATTTAGGGTAGAAGTGGTGGATCTAGGATAAGAGTTTCAAACCTAATCAACAACCCCAATTCCAAAATAGTTGGGACAAAGTGTAAATTGCGAATACAGCCCCCTCAATAATTATTGGTTAAGATGTGTTCATAGCCTTAAAATAAATTCAATTTTTATTGCAGAAGCATACTCTCACACTGAAAATTCAACTCAAGTGAATTTTAAGGGGAAAAAAAATCCCTGACTAATAATTAATTATTTTTCATAAAATCACCTGTTCCACAATTATTGGCACCCCAAACAATTCCTAAGAATTAAATGTAATTGAAGTATTTCTGTAATTTCTACAGTAGTTTACAAAGTTGATCAGAGTATCTAGGAACTTTCAATTAATCGCCTGCACCTGCCCAGATCTACTGTCAGAAGAATCATTAAGAAGTTTAAAACAACTGGAACAGTGGTAAACAAGCCTGGACGAGGACGGAAGGTTATTTTGCCACCACCCACAGTGAGGAGGATGGTAAGAGTAATGAAAAGTTCTCCAAAGCTCACTGTTAAAGAATTGCAACAAATGGTAGCATCTTGGGGTCACAAAGTCTCCAAAACAACCATCAGGCGCTATCTACATTCGAACAAGCTGTTTGGGAGGCATGCACGAAAAAAACCTTTTCTCACTCACAATCATAAATGCAAACATCTGGAGTTAGCTAAGCGGTACTGGGACTTCAACTGGGACCGTGTGCTTTGGTCAGATGAGACCAAGATAGAGCTTTTCGGCAACAAACACTAAGTGGGTCTGGCAGAACACAAAAATTGAGTATGCAGAAAAGTACCTCGTGCCTACTGTGAAGTTAGGGGGAAGTTCGGTGATGCTGTGGGTCTGTTTCTCTTCCAGAGGCCATGGGAACCTTTTTGGGGTGCATGGCATCATGAACGCTTTTAAATACCAGGACATTTTAAATCAAAATCTGGTGGCCTCTGCCCGAAAGCTGAAGATGGGTCATCACTGGGTCTTTCAGCAAAATAATGACCCTAAACATGTGGCCAAATCTACAAGAAATGGTTCACCAGACACAGAATCAAGCTCCTCCCATGGCCATCTCAGTCCCCAGACCTCAACCCCATTGAAAACCTGTGAAGTGAGCTGAAGAGGAGAGTGCAGAGGAGAGGACCCAGGTCACTGGATGATTTAGAGGGATTGTGCAAAGAGAAATGGTCGAAGATCCCTCTTTCTGTATTCTCCCATCTTGTGAAACATTATAGGAGAAGATTAGGTGCTGTTTTGGCGGCAAAAGGGGGTTGTACAAAGTATTAACATCAGGGGTGCTAATAATTGTGGAACACATCATTCGATGTAGAAGAATTATTTCTTAATGTGGAAATTTTTTCCCACTGAATAAATGCACTTAAATTAAAGGTTGGATTTTCCTCTTTTTTTCATTGTGGTCCAATATTATTTGGAAAAAAACTGAATTTATTAGAAGCTAAAGAACACATCTTAATAAGGGGTGCCAATAATTATGGAGGGCGCTGTAAAATCAAAATTCAATGACTTTCAAATCACACCAGCCAGTATTTTGTTCACAGTAGAACAGAGATAACATAGCAAATGTTGAAACTGAAAAATGTTACAATTTTATCCACAAAATGAGCTCATTTCAAATTTGATGGCTGCTACAGGTCTCAAAAAAGTTGGGACAGTGGCCTGATTACCATGGTGTAGCATCCCCTTTTCTTTTTAACACAGAGTGGAGGCGTCTGGGCATTGAGGAGACAAGTTTCTTGAGTTTAGTCATTGGAATTTGATCCCACTCTTGTTTAATACAGGTTTCCAGCTGCTGGAGAGTTTTGGGTCGCCTCTGACGTATTTTTCGTTTAATTATGCGCCAAATGTTCTCAATTGGTGAAAGATAAGGACTTCAGGCAGGCCAGTTCAGCACATGGACTCTTCTACTATGAAGCCATGCTGTTGTAATAGCTGCAGTATGTGGTTTTGCATTGTCCTGCTGAAATACACAAGGCCTTCCCTGGAATAGATGTCATCATGAGGGGAGCATATGTTGCTCTTAAACCTTTTTATACCTTTCAGCATTCATGGTGCTTTTTAAAGCATGCAAATGTCCCACACCATCTGCACTAATGCATCCCCATACCATCAGAGACGCTGGCTTTTGAGCTGAACACTGATAACAGGAGGGGTGGTCTTTCTCCTCTTTAGCCTGGAGGGCAGAACGCCCATGATTTCCAACAAAAATGTTAAATTTGGACTCGTCTGACCACTGGACACTTTGCTATTGTCCATTTTAAATGAGGCTTGGCCTACAGAACACGGTGGCGCTTCTGGATCATGCTCAACAATGTCTTCCTCTTTGCATGATAGAGCAACTGTGTTTACAGACTGTGGTTTCTTGAAGTAATCCTGGGCCCATTTAGTAATGTCAATGACAGAATCATGCCGGTGAGTGATGCAGTGGCGTCTGAGGGCCCGAAGATCAAGGGGCATCCAGTAAAGGTCTTCAGCCTTGTCCCTTACACACACAGAGATTTTTCCAGTTTATCTGAATCTTTTGATGATGTTCTGCACTGTCGATGATGAGAACTTCAAAGCCTTTGCAATTTATCATTCAAAGTATTCTGCAATTTTTTTACGCAAGCCTTCACAGGTTGGAGAACCTCTGGCCATCTTTACTTCTGAGCGACTCAGCCTCTCTAAGACATTCCTTTTATAGCCAATCATGTTACACACCTGATGCCAGTTAACTTAATCACCTGCTAAATATTCTTTCAGCTGATTCTTTTATATTATTTGCTTTTGTCAGCCCTTTTTTGAGACCAGTTGCAGCCAGAAAAATTAAAATAAGCTAATTTTGTGGATAAAAATGCAAAATGTCTCAGTTTCAAGATTTGAAATGTTATCTATGTTCTATTGTCAATAACATATTTGCTCTTGTCATCTGAAAGTCATTGCATTTTGATTTTATTCACAATTTACACTTTATCCCAACTATTTTGGAATTGGGGTTGAATTATAATTTAGAACGCAAACTGATCCTTGATCAGTTGTCTTAGTCTAGACTATCACATGCTCCAGGTTCTGAAGAACGGCAGTTAAACTTTTCCAAAAGCCAATTACGATCACGCTGCTCCGATTACGCTACCCTTATTAGAGTGATTGAAAATGTTGAATAAAATCAAAATTGAACAATTGCGATTCACAACAAAAAAAAAGAAAAGATTAGGTGGACGATAGAAGTCAGTAGTGCAGAACACTTTTGTGGCCACTGAGGGTGAGGATTGGGGGATGGAGACTTAAGGAAACTGTGCACCTTCAGTCCTTTAGCTTATGTGTCTGTTGTTTGCTTCACATAACAAAGTAGCCTCAGTGTCTTCTAACACGTCTTTTCTGTATTTTTTTGCCACTTTATTCATTTTTTTTTCAGAAATTATTGAATACAACCCCTTTAAATGTTAATCCAAAAGTCTGTCCAGATTTGTAAAGCCAGTCTTACACTGAAACCAGTCACACAGGAGTGGAGTCTACGGTGGAATGTGTCTGATAATCCATGAGCTCTTCACCTTTCCTCCAATCTGCATATCAAGCACAGACATCCCACCTCTTCCAGAACATTCCAGTGTCTCCCAGAAAGCCTGGTGCTTTCACCGTTAAACCTGCTCCTGGTCCCAAATTTCCCATCCCATCTGCCACACTTCAATTTTAGGAATTCACACTGTCCCCACTTGGATTGACAGTCAGTAGATTGAACGCTGCTAAATGCGCA
Organism: Gymnothorax reevesii; assembly: GCA_029721435.1. Classification (NCBI taxonomy): domain Eukaryota; kingdom Metazoa; phylum Chordata; class Actinopteri; order Anguilliformes; family Muraenidae; genus Gymnothorax; species Gymnothorax reevesii. Next base: position 86,139,826 of record CM056583.1, read on the forward strand.
GCGGCTAACCCCCAAGGTCATGAATATTCTGCTCTCTTGTTCGGCAGGAAGAATCTCATTTTCATGCCTGAAGACTCCCAACCCAGCCTGTGTATAGTTCTACCAGACTAAAGTTCCGCTTGGGTGGGATGTCGGCAAATGAGTCAAGATGCTGTCATTTCGAAACTCGAGTGGAAAATCTGCTGTTCCAACCTGGATCAAGCGCAACCTTTCATTCACCTCTAATGCAAAGATTGCTTATCATTAGAGGTTTTCAGTCTGCGCCTCGTTCTCATATTCGCATCTGCTCTTTCTCCCCCCACATCTGCAGTTTAATCTCATTTCAAACACGGATCAGCTCCTGTCTGCAGTGGAGAAGCCTTCGCTCAGGCGAGAGCAGTAGCTTTGTGGATTTAGGGAGTTCATCTCTCTGCAAAAATCTTCTGGTAATGGATGTACTGTATATAACACTATCAGATGTCCCATATCGATGACCAAAGCTCAAAACCTATCTGCAGAATTTTTCTGATTGGTGGATTTCACTTTGGACAAGCAGCCTTCCTTGTTCTCATCATCCAAAGTGAAATTCGCCAATCAGAAAAATTCTGCAGATAGGAGGTTTTGCGCTTTGGCCATCTGTATGAAAACTTTCACATATTTCCATTTTCAAAGGATTGTAAATTGGTGGTGTTCAGTAATAGATACTGTGGGCACAAAACTACATCTCTGAGCCCTGGCAGATTTAGCCCTGTTATACTGCCTCCAACCAATCAGTCCATATTTCAGAAAACAATCCCTCACGCTTGTGTGTCTCAGATGCAGGCTGATCATTTCCCATGGAATTTTTATCTCCCAGTAGGCGAGCTGTGGACCTTTCAAAAACTATTCATCTCTGCATTTTTGCTATCAGTTGGTTTGATTAAAACCTGAGAAAAGACCAGTTCATGAATCTGGGATAATTTACTTGTATTTGTTTAATAAGCAGGTCAAAATCTATTCCAGCCCTATTTTCCCACCTCTGCCATAGCTTTCAGCCGAGTCAGAAACCATCTCGGATTTTACATACCGATGAATCAGGCCTAAGTGCTAAATTGCGATTGCAGCGGGGGCCCATCAGACTGCATTATCCCATGGCCTCCTGAGATGTCTCGCTCTCTCACCCCTTTCATATTCCCATATGGGGGTTTACAGTGTTTTGGCCTTTCAATTTTCAGCTCAATTGCCGCTGCCGCATTTATAATAGAGATGGAACAATTTCCTCAGCGGGATTTTCCACTCGGAATATCCAGTCTACAGCTCACCCCGCCTGCCAAGGCTGGGGCTCTGGAGTGCTGTTATATTGAGGGGTCAACAAAGCTAAACTTTACTGTGTCCCAGTGCCTCATGCTGTCCTCTGAAGACTGGATAAGAGCTCACTGGAGTGCGCGGTACACCGTAAAACGCAAATCGTTTGGTACACTGAACCGAATACTCGAAAAATTGTTTGAGCCGGCTCCATTGTCTTGTGTTGACGGTACTTTGCAAAACTTGGTCTGGTAACTTTCAATGTTCCCTTCTTTACGCACAAAAAACCAATGTCAGCCTTAAATGATAACATCATTTCTGCAATAATTTTAACCTCTTCCACTCTGCAATTCCATTTGTGGCTCATGATTATAGCTGCTTTATTCAGACCTGCGTAATTTTAGGCTTCTTGAAAATTCTAGAGGATCCCAAGACTGCCAAAGATTCCAAATATGTCCTGCTGAATTACGGAGAAATGTGTCTAAAATGATCCTGACATTTTGTATTTGATGTGACGCTGTGGTCATAAGAACGTGGCATCCTGCGTTTGAATATTTAGCTGAAAATAAGTTTGATGTAGCTTAAGCAAAGTACTGCAAGCAACACACAATAAGTGTGACATTTTCCTAAAATATGAACAGAAACGGTTTTTTCTTACTTAGAACCGACTTGAGGGAAAATTCAAGCAAAAATCATTGTATAGAAGGTTAATTTAATTCTGTATTCTTTATTCATTGCCTCATAGTTCAAGATTGAATTCATTCTTACTCAGAGCGACTTTAAAACCCTTCTGCTTAAGTTTTCATCTCTAAGTCACAATGACTGATTATCCTAACAGGGAAATTGGGGACAAACCTGGGTAAGTGGGGATACGGCTAGTATTCCAACCATTATACTGCGTTGCCACTCAATAGCAGTGCTAAGAGCTTATATGTGATGTAAGGCAGCCTTTGTTCAATGCAATTAAGTATGCATTGTACATGATGTTGAATAATTTAGCAAGTTAGGGGTAAAATTCAGAATACTCAGTTTCTTGCTGAACTTATTTGTTCACTAATTGAAGAACAATGTGCTCTGTTACTGAGTGCATCACACTATTACAGTGTACATACAAAGGGTCATTCAAGGATACTATGGCCTGCACTCAACAAAGGACACCGCATTCACTTAAAGCTCGTTTCACTTGTCTGAATTAAACTCTAATGTTATGCCCGGGTACATGGACTCAGTAGACAGAGATAGAGGTGAAGGCAGCTGACTGGGTCACAGAAAGTTTATTGTAGCAGATGAGGCAGCGAGACTGAAGCTGTCCGATGGAGCAGGGCAGGCAGGTGAATGGGTCCAAAGAGGAGTAAGCCGGCTGGAGTCAGGGCGGAGAGTGAAGCTGCTCATCCTGGACAGGGGACACGAAAGGATCAGGAACTGACTAGAAATGGCAACTGAACAGAACAAACAGGTAAACTAGTCAAATGCAAGGAAAGCTGGAGCAGCTAACTGTGTAGCTGAGTCTATAATCCAGTTCTGACTGACTGTGGACCAGGAGCTTAAGTCGGCAGAGGCTGATGATCTGATGCGTGGCAGCTGTGTGGCTGAGGGATCAACTCCAGCACAGCAGTTCCTCATTAGACAATCAGTGCACTCACTCACTCACTCACTCACACAAACACAGAGAGAGAGAAAGACTTGGAAGCAGAGGGCATGACATCTAACCTCTAAGTAATATTCAGTAAAATTTGTTGAAGGATCTAACACGGTAAAATATGGAGCCCATATTAAATTGAATAAATCAAGTTGCTCAGAAAGCGTGCGATAAAAAAGCATGAAATCACTTTCTCTGGACAGAATGTCCATTTTCACAACCGTTGCTCCAAAAATTGTGAAAATTGGAGACTGATCAAAATGCCTTGGATCAGGCTTCCTTACAGAAGACCCCCACAATCTGTTCCCTCACGCTTCTCTGGGCTTTTCCCTTATAGCTGGAAAGCCAACCTGACAAAGGGAACAAACTGGCATGTAATGCTGTGATTTCCTCTTCTGACACAGGTGGGGTGCGTGAGGACAGGAATGTGGGCTACAAAAAGAGGTCAGAAAGGTGAACGGGCTTTTTCTCTCCGTGCACCAATTTTGTGGAGCAGTCTGCCTCTGGACATCAGACAGGCCCCTCGATTCATGTGTTTAAAGCCAAGCTAAAGACCCACCTATTCACTGTTGTGCACAATTCTTGAGGCTCTCTGTACATCTGTGATATGTTGGTGTGCTGTGTATGTGTTGTGTTTGATATTTTGTGGTGTTTTTACTACTCCTTTTATTATTGTAATTTCTTTCATTTAAATTGTTGTAAAGCACTTTAATTGAAAGCGCCATATAAATAAATGTTGTTGTTGTTATTATTATTATTATTATTATTATTATCATTATTAAAGTTAATCTTAGATTTAGCTGTTCTTGGGCACATTACATTTAATCATAAAATCCTGGATTTGTTCAAGCCTGTCTTTCTTATTCTAAGAAGAGACTTTCGATAAGAATGATTCTATCTGTAATTTATGAGATACCTTCTTGAGTCATTCTTTTGATGATGTTAATTCAGTCAAGAGAGATAAAAATATGGTTGAATTAGAGTATTAGATTTGGATCTTTTATGAAAGGAATTCATTAAAATGAAGGATCAAGACTGCCCTTTTTAACCTTGGAATCAGGACTGTTTCTCTTGAAGAAGTGGACAAGGTTTTTTAGTGTTTCTAGAGAAGGATGGAGTTCTGATGAGAAAATTGTGACCACCAGATGTACCAGCTAATGATGAATGGGGAGTTTAACATCAGATTGTGGTACCAGAGGTATATAGAAAGGGCGTTCAATATTTGCTCGAGAATGATATTATTGAGCTGAGTGACAGTCCATGGAGTTCACCTTGTGTGTTTGTGGCTAAACCAGATGGAAGCTGGTGCTGCTGTACAGATTTGAAGAAAGTCGATGCACTTATCAAGACTGATCCATATCCCATCCCACGCATTGAGGATTGCATTGATCATATTGGTCAAGCATGTTATCTTAGTAAGTTTAATCTCTTGAAAGATCACTGGCAGATTCCATTCACCGATTGGGTGAAGAATATCTCCGCATTTAGGACACCTGATGAACTTTACCAATACAAGATCATGTCTTTGGTATCAAAGCAATGCTTATTTGGAATATTGTAGGCTGCCATGCAAAAAAAAGAGCATTCTCAAAGCTGCGCAACATGTAAACACAGTAACCAGAATGAGTGCTTAACCAGAATGAACGTCTCGATAAGAATTTGGTTTCCTTGTAAACACAGTTAATGTGATATATTAGAAAGAACTGAATAATTGGGGGAAAATAATTTTAACCATCAATTGGTTTCTAATTGGCAAAAGTGTGGAATTGTGGTCACAAAAACTAACAATTCATCAGGCAAGCAAATAATAGTCAAACCTATTTTCCACCATGTTAATGTCAATGAGTCCAAGCTAGTTATTTTGAAACAAATCACAGCACCAGTGCTCAGCTACCTAATTTTAACTGATTTTCACACTGTCCAATTTCACCTGTTTAAAAATGTTGATACCTGAAATGTAGGAGAATAAACTTGGCACTGCAGACCAATACAGTAAAAGAAAGACATTGGGGTCCATTTTGACAACCTAAATGCATTGAACAAATGCAAGACCTAACGGTATCACTGATAAAAAAGGGGTGTGTCCAACTTCGTTCTGATAACTTTTGTTTGGTTCTATTAAGGCAGATCAGATTAGCCATTGTCATTCCCTATAAATCCAACGCATAAATGTCATAGCAAGCTAGCAATTTCGATAGCGGAAGAACATAGCCCTAACTTGAGTTAGTGCTGCCACTCTCGGTCCCCTGTGTATCGCACTCCAATAGAGTAATGCTTGGAGGATTTGCGGGGATAGAGGTTGATTCACCACATGATGTGTTTGTAGGAATGTGTTTGTGGACAACTTAAATTGTATACAAATTGCCATTTGTTTTATTAAAATAAGAATAAGGGCAAGACTGAGGTTAAATATTTGTATTTCCTCACACAGAGAGTTCACATGAATAAAAATACCCTTTCTCTCTTCCCTTCCCTCTAGACCCCACCACTAGTTTGCAAGCATTATTTATTGGGCACATACCAAATATGAAAATGTGAAAGACGCGATATGCATTTACTTGTGAAAATCTCCCCTGACTGCAATTCAGTCCCATGAAACTACCGTAGAGCGACAACATTTGTGCTTAAAGGTGGTTTGGGTGAGTCAAAATACAAACAAAGTTTGTGACACAGAAATGGTGTAGAGCCAGTTTTCTGCATTGACACACCTCCTTTGGTGCTGTCCAACACTTTTATTTTAGAGCAGGAAACTACCAAACTGGACGAAGGCCATACAAGTGCCATTTGTGATGCCCAAAATGCTTCAAAAAAAGTTACCCCCACATGCATGAAGTATATGGAAAGATTCAAGGCACACATGGATATTTTTGTCAAAATATAGCTTACAACTCTATATGACTGCTTGAAAGGTAAAATGCTCCTAATTAGGACAAATTAACAGCTTATTAAAGATAATGATTGCTTACACTGGGGTCTTTGGACCAAGTTTGGGGACCACTGAAAAATGGGCAGTGATTGTATTAATAGCTTTCGAAAGCTCAGTTAACCACATACTACAAACGTAAATGCACATTTGTGATCTCACTTCTCACAGTATTACCAAATTGGTCATTACAGTAATTACTGCAATAATTTCTTCATTCTTTGGGATGCATCTAATGTGTGGAAAGATTCATCTGGGGCTTTTTGCAGACTGCAAAAATTCATTTATTCTGAGTTCACAATGGTAGCATGAGGAGTGAAGTCATTTTATGTCATCTACACCCAATAATGCACTTTCTCTCTCTCTCTCCCTCCCTCCCTCACACACACACACACACACACACCTGCACAGACAAATGCACCACCAACAGTAACACACAAACACACACACTCATTAACCCAACACTAAACAGTTGCTATGAATGAATCCCATTCAGCAGTACCTCCAATTAAAACGCTTCCTTCACTTCAAAAGGGATGGGAGGGCAGAGGCCCTCAAAAAGATGAGCTTATCTGGAGGGGTGCAAGACAGTAGCCCCAGGACCACCCAAACACCATCTCTCCAGAGCAGCGTAAGCCGGCAAAGGGCTTCGCTGACTCCTCAGTTAACCTCCCCCTCTTCATCCATCAGCCATCCTTCTCTCTACTCTTTCTGTTTTTCCCCCCACATGCCTCCTGCTCATCAATCTTCCTCCCTGCGTTTCTGTCAAATTAGCTCCTCGTGACGTCTCCCGCTTTAGAGACACCCTCCCTCAACTGCTGAAGCCCCCCACCCTGGATGCACTAAAGTGAAAAGGCACTATTTTAGATCCCATTCACTCTGTCTCTGTGGAACAGGAACAGAACAGCATGGGGAACAACCAGACCTGCTTTAGAACTGTACACATCCAGCTGAGTGATCATGTTTGGAGAGAAGTGCTGTTGCTTCATTTTAGCCAGCTTGCTTGTAGCTTGCGTTCCATCAAAAAAAAAAAAATCAAATACAACATGCTGATATATTTGATTAGTCTTATTATCTTTCAACAAAAGAAGTTCAGACCTATATTCAGTTCCTTTGCACACTTTCATGTGCAGTGGGAAAATCCAGGACTAGGGAAGACATGAAAATAAATTAATTTCAAAAGAATTTTGGAGATATATATATAGTCTGTGAAACTGAAGAGAATGTATTTATTTTTGATCTCATTTATGAATTCAAGTTTGTGTTTATTTGGTCGTTTTCGTACCTTCTTGTCCGAAGCCTATGTAAGCAGTCCCCACCCCCCATCCACAAGCACTCACAGGAACGCGCATCGGCTTCCGACAGAGCAAGAGGAGAGAAGTTTCTCAGATACAATAAAATTACAATATAAACAGACACTCTGTGATTCTCGCGTGAAAGCCCCACTGAAAACATGGACCAACGACACATTACATTCATGCAGAAACAGCGGTATGAATCACTTTTTGAAAATTTTTCTCCTTATATACTCTTTTGCAGCCCCCTTCCACCTTTTAGACTTTTTTTTTCTCTGGGACTTTCTGTCTCAGACATGCCCAGGACGTGCCCAAACCTAGTTCCAGACTGGCCTTACCCAAAAAAAAGAGGTCAATACTGCCATCTAGTGGCTTCTTTCCAAATTACAGTAAATTCTTGATATCTTCACCATCTTAAAGCCTACATTCTTGGCTGTCTTTTGATCGAAGGTGGTTGTGGTGCAACTCTTCATTAAATTGTTTTGAATTTGTCTCTGTGGAGACATTGACAGTCACGGTACGATGTTCAAAGGCCTGTTTTTTTTTTTCTTTTTTGGCCTCTTTGCACAATATAGGCATGAATATGGATTGACGGCCTCCAGGGCAAGAGCAGTGTCATTTCATTAATGTATACCAGGCCGCTAAGACGGTGACGGCTGCATTTTTGTCTCTGTAGTTGAAACACAGCGGCTTCGTGTTTTTACTGTGCAAAGGTAATTTTAGACACGTTTTGCGTTTTAATGAGCGGTCTCGTCAGATCAGGGACTGTGAGTTCCGATTGGCAGATTTTACAAGTTCAATGGGTCGTTATTTTGTTGAAGGTCTGATCCATTAAATGGCCTCGTTGGAAGCTGCTGGAAAGGTTTTCAGATTCAATATTTTTCTCATGATGTGAGTCAACACACAGCTGCCATTATAATGAGCTGTGTGCATACTGAGGGGAATGATGGGGTTCAGGTCGAGCAACGAACCTCTCTCTATCCCGCACTCCCTCTCCCTTTATCTCTCTCTCTTCTCCCTCTCTTTCCCCCTTCATCTCCCTCTCCCCCATCTCACTCTCTCCCCCTCAGTCTGTCTCTAAATTCTGTCATGCTTTCAATGTGAATAATGTTGCAAAAGCCACTATAAAACTAGTAATAATTACAGAAAAACGTGACATGATTGATATCTAGAAGAATTGCTGCAGGATGAATGCTCCTGATGCAGGCTGAAGCAGACCCCCGGGCAGGGGATTGAACCCCAGACTCCCGGGCCCTGCTTCGGCCCGCCACATCCTGGCGTAATCGGTGGGATTCAGGTGTCCCAGTGAATGGCAGCATGCGTACAGCATGGAGTGTGAGGACACGCTCCCGAAAGAGGGGGAGAAATGTGACAGTTGATGGGTCCTGTCCCTAGAAATGCCTCCTAAAAAGTAAGTGCCCTGGCTACCTTGCCAACGAGCCGGGCCCTCCTTCGGCCTGCTACACTAATGAGAGAAACATAGTAAAAAACAGTTCATGATCGTAACTGCAACTGTCCTCGTCTTGGAATGGTTCAAAGGTTACCACAATAGTAACGTAGGTGCCTATACAAAGATGCTTGGGTCTTCATTGTATTTGCTCATTCAAGGATCATACGCAAGACATTGTCTGCGATAGTGACACGTTTTACACTTTGTCAAAAATCCTGTCACTTCAACAGAAATTTTCCATGTGTGAGAATAGAAACAGGCCTGCAGGCTTGTCTCCAGTCATCCTGGTGACTGTTATTTGCGCTTTTGGCTGTCTGACTTTGTGGTCCCTCACATTTTTAGGGGTGCCTTGCTTCTTAATGTGTTTTATATTTCCTGCCAGTGTTAAGAAGTGGCTCACAGCCCCACAACCACAGGACACTTCGATGTGAGTGACTCTGAACAAGCCGTTTTGTATTAAAAGGTTACTTCAAAACAAAGGATATCGAAAGGAAATAAGAGCGCTCGAACATACTGAACTGTATTTATCTTACTCTCATTTCTTTTTTGAGGGTGTGCACACCTATATCCTCAACTTTTTTGTGGGGAAAAGGATTGTGAACAGACTCTGCTGTTTCATGATTTATTGTTACCTGACTGTAGAAACTAACATCTCATTTCCTGCTGGTGAAAAAGACATTTATGACCAAGATGATTTTATGTTCTGTTTACACTCCCCATCGGGTGAGCCGTTATGTTTTGTGTATGTATATGAAGCGCTGGAGGGGATGGACTTGATCTAAGACGTCAAGAGGTGAAAATGCCCTGATGTGTCTTCCTGCGATGCAGACAGCAATAGAGAGACGGAGCTGAAACGCTTTAATGGCCGGTGGTTTGCTCTTCGAGACCCTCGGCCCCCTTGAATAGACACAGAGTGAATTCATGATTTATCGGCTCTGGTGTGGGAACATTTCATTTAGACTGGCTGCAGTCGTGACGGGGCCTGCCCTGCTCCTGTTCCCCGAGTATCACAGTTATTTACTGCCTCCTCTTTATATCAAACAACAGCCGCTCCTGTTCAAATTAATAGGCTCGGGACCGTGTGGTGTTTGTCCAATGGGCTACACGCATGGGGCGGAGTCTGGTTATAGAAGCCAAGAAGCTTAAACCACTGCCAATCAATTCTGATTATAAAAACTGGGGTGTCAGAAATGAATTATCTGTTCTCATATCCAAGGTACCTAAGAGCATTGGAAGCGTTGATTGTGTTGAACTGCCATGGACAAAATTAAAGACACAAGAATCACAGTTCAAGGCATTGCTAATATCCCAATGAAGAATATAATATAAGACACAGTGATGAGTTAGAGCTCCACAGTGTGTGATAAACCGGAGAGCGCCATGATACACACTATCCAGGACGTGGAGGGATTGAGCGGAGGCATTCATACATAACACATCACCATTATCAATAATAGGAAGAAAAGTTGACTCCACCAGTTTCTGTTTCTCCCTAGAAGAAACGCGAAACTTATTTCGGAAATAAAATTCAAGTAAAAGCTTCAGCTTCTTTGCAGTATACTGAATATGTGCCTTAAAAGACAAGTGGTCATCGATCAAGAACCCCACATATTTAAAAGTAGACACAAGTTCAATTTGTTGACCATTACTGGTGACAATGACAGACTGACTTGATCTTGCTGATTTTGAATTAGTGAAACACATAAGTTTTGTTTTCTCAGCATTTAGAAGAAGTTGCAGTTGGCAGAGTTGTTCTTGCACTCTATTAAATGCATTCTGCAGGTGTGCAAAACGTCTGTAGGTGTGGGTGCAAAGCAATATATGACTGTGTCGTCAGCATAAAATTGAAAGGCTGCATTTGGGATATTAACTCCAATATCATTTTTATACAAGGTAAATAACAAAGGGCCTAGTACTGAGCCTGGGGGTATCCCCTTGTGGACAAACTGAACCTCAGAGGAAACACCTTCTAACTGGATAGCCTAGGTTCTATCTTTAAGATAGTTTGCAAACCATCCTACTGGATGAACAGAAAACCCAGCTGCTGTAAGACGTTCAGTCAAAATGTCATGGTCCACGGTATCAAAGGCCTTGGAAAAGTCTATAAAAAATAGAAAGACAACACTGTTTATTATCTAAAGCCTCTGTTATATCATTTATGACCTTCAAGGCTGCAGTGGTAGTACTATGTTTTTTGTGAAATACTGACTGGGAAATTGATAGGATAGAATTAGAGGCCAGGTGTTCTTTTACTTGTTCACAAACAAGGAATTCAAGTACCTTAGCCAGAACAGAGTTTAGAAATAGGCCTGTAATTGTTTAGAATGTTTGGATACTGGGGGATAACAAACGCAGATTTCCAGACGTTGGGAATTACATTGGTCAACAAACTAAGAATAAAAATGTGACGCTATGGAACAGCTACAATTTCAGATGCCAGATTTTAAAAGAGAGGCTCCAAATTATCTGGTCCTGGTGGTTTTTTAGGATCAAGGTCTTTCAGAGCTTAAGCAACCTCTGCTGTAGAAAAAGGCTTGAAATTAAAAGCCTGAACAGGAGCCGTGTGAACCAGTAGAGGGTCACTAGAGGACTTCTCACTGGGTGAGGGTTGATTAGCGCGATTGTTAGATTTAAACAAGAACCCAGAGGAAATAAAATGTTCGTTGAAACAATTTAATATGTCTGTTTTGTCAGTTATTCTGCTATTATCAATCAGCATATTGGGAGGGAGATTAACTGAGTTAGAGGTGGAAGACAAGGATTTAATTGCTTTCCAAAATTTCTTTGGTTTTTTCAGACTTTCGGTAGTCATGGACAAGTAAAACTCAGCCTTTGTATTTCGGAGAAAAGGGTTAAATTTATTTCTTAATTGTCTAAAGTAAAGCCAGTCAGTTTCTAAACCTGATTTACGTGCTCTAGCCCATGCAGAATTTCGCACATGCAGAACTTCTGCTAGTTCAGATGTAAACCACGGGTTATCACGCCCTTTAATTCTGAATTTGCGCAGGGGGGCATGTTTATTAACAATATGACTGAAACTTTCATAAAAGTAACTCCAGGCCAAATCAAAATCATCAAAAAGGGCAATTCTATCCCAATCAAAATGATAAAGATCATGCAAGAAAGCCTGTTCAACAAACATTTTCATATTGCGCTTCTCTACAAAGCGCCTTACTTTTAGGAAGCCTTGTGTCTCTCACGACCGCTATCACACAGTGATCACTCACATCGTTTGGAAAGACACCTGATGTCACATATTTGGAAGGCATTTTGGTTAAAACAAAGTCAATCAGTTTCGCTTTCGGAAAACATTTGGGGTATGGTCTAGCTGGGGAATTAATTAATTGCGTGAGATTAAGTGAATCACGCTGTGCTTTTAGATCGTCGGACACAGGCATAAGCCAATCTCAGTTTAAATCTGCCACCAAAAGTTGTTCATTGTGTTTCAGCTGTGATAAAAACTTCACAAGGGAGGACAGAGCACTATTGGGAGCAGATGGTGGTCTGTAACACCCTACCATCATGAAACGGTCATTCTTCCACAATTCTATTTCAAGAGCAAGCGACTCAAGCTCTTTAGATACTGACTCTTTAAGCACTAAATTAACATCAAAATTGCTCCTGATATAAATCGCAACTCCACCTTCTTTTCTTGGACTATCAGCACAAAAAACATTGTAACTATTAACACAGAAATCCTCATCAAGCACAGGTTTTGTGAGCCAGGTTTCAGAAAGAACAGTAACATTTGTTGAGTTTATGCAGACCTTTATCAAGTCCATCTTGTTTAGTAGACTCTTTACATTTACGTTAATTAATCCAAGACCAGTTCTAGAGTTAAAATCTCCAGGGGTGTAACATTGTGCTGGTGTATCAGGGCCTGGATTAGTCTTAATATTCCTGAAGGAAATAGCTATCGTATAACTAAACATTTAAGCCTGATGCTACAACCTTTTACACCAGACACTTGGCTGGAGGAGTAAATGTTAGCTGTGGAGGAGGTTGTAGAACTACAAAAATGCTCAGTCAAAACAAGGAGACAGCAGAACTGAAGCAACATATCAGATTTAAGCAGCCACTTGGATATGTTCAAAGACACCACCACCGTTTGTTGTTAGAGTAGCTCTGCAACAATCATTGTGGGGGAAAGTCACATTTTCATGGGTATACTTGTGGCCTACCCAAACTACTATATCCTCCTGAGACGATGTTACAGGAGGAGGAGAAATGCCAAACATGTGGGGCCACCACCCAGCTGGTCCACACAAAGAAATAAAGCAGGATACAATAATTAGCAACATTGTGTAAAAAAAAAAAAAAAAAAAGCAGTAAAACTACAGGCTTTACTGGAGGCTCGGGTTGATTGATATCTGGATGGTTATCTCACAGGCCTCAGGCTGCAGTGCAGGGTGGATGTAGCAGGCCTCAGGGAGCAGTGCAGGGTGGATGTAGCAGGCCTCAGGGAGCAGTGCAGGGTGGATGTAGCAGGCCTCAAGGACCAGTGCAGGATGGATGTAGCAGGCCTCAGGGAGCAGTGCAGGGTGGATGTAGCAGGCCTCAGGGAGCAGTGCAGGGTGGATGTAGCAGGCCTCAGGAACCAGTGAAGGGTGGATGTAGCAGGCCTCAAGGACCAGTGCAGGGTGGATGTAGCAGGCCTCAGGAACCAGTGCAGGGTGGATGTAGCAGGCCTCAAGGACCAGTGCAGGGTGTATGACGCAGGCCTCAGGGAGCAGTGCAGGGTGGATGTAGCAGGCCTCAGGGAGCAGTGCAGGGTGGATGTAGCAGGCCCCAGGGCCCAGAGCACTGTATGAGAAACTGCCGTATGCTGCTGTAATTTAGGATCTCGAGCCACACCACAGCGGCTCCAGGCAGAGGGTCAGTCACACCTCACAGTTCCAAGGAGCTCAAAAGCAGGCCACAGCCAGCAAACCAGTCCACAGGCAGAGGGAGCAGGCCAGAGCGCACAAGGCAGAGCAGCCCTCCAAAACGAACAAAACATGAACAATCCACACACCTTCAAGAGCTGCCCATTCATCAGCAGTAAAAACCTTTGGTGAAAATGTTAAAAACGACTAAAATCCAATAAAAAACACTAAAACAGACAGACACCTGACAATAGACATGCTGCAAGAGACAATAGCCCTGCTGCCATCTTGGAAGGGCAGGAGTAGGGGTTGACTACGCCCAGGAGCAGAAACCTGTCTCTCCCGTGATGTGGAAGTCAGGACAGATGTAATCTGTTGGCAGGATGATCGGATTGACCAGGGCTGGACATTCTTTCTGGCAGCGACACAGTTAGGAAGATTGAGGGTAACCCTCCCTCTCTCGGGGCTTGTCCCCCTCCCCTGCGCTCCCCTCACTGTTTCCAATCGACAGGCGCATTCCTGGCGTTCCTGGCCCATCAGCGGAGGGGGCCACGCCGGGCCCTGACAGATATGTGTTTGGTGATGACAGGCAGGGTCACGAAGCTTTCACTCATCTCCATTTCATGTGCACTGGCAGCTCGACGTTTCTCAGCTGACCCTCAAACAACGTCTTTCATTCTGTCGGCCCTTTAATCGTTCGAGAGAAGAGTGGGGGTGGGGGTGGGGCAGACGGACTGAAACCATTCCATCTAGCGGAGGTTTGGGGTCTAGTCTAAGTGACCCTACTTTGCTTCAAAAACTCTGTGCAAAAACAATTATGGCTATTAATGAAATTACGACTAATGTTTTTGGTGCTGGAGAGATGTTTTTAATGTAGTTCAGCTCAGAAAAGGTCTGCGTCTGGAACTTTTGTATGCTGGAAATGAACATTCGTTCAAGGCAAACCCCTCTGAAAAACAGATGGAAGAGAGGACCAACAGAGTGTGCAGGCTTGTGAACTGAGTTCATTTTCAGTTATTTGGATGGATTTGTATTCAAAGACCAATTGTTTGCTTCGTACTCATTCTATATATACAGCACTCATATAATGTGTCACTTGCAATGTGGTTAACACTTAGAGCATTGACTCATAATGAAACTTCACACTTCTATAAAAACTAGAAACAAGCGTATAATTTACATTTAGTAAATGCTACAAAGCAAAATGTTTCTGGACAGTTGCCATCTGACATCTACATTAACACCCTTCATTTTGGATGGGAACTGTTCACCCATTTGTTGTTATACCAGTGTCCGCTCTCCTGAGAAGGCTCTGTCTGAGATGTTAGAGCTTTGCTGCAGGGAATTTGCTTCAATTCAGCCACCGGAGCATCAGTGAGGTGAGACTCTGATGTGGCACATAAGGCTTGGCTCATGGTTAACTCTCCATTGAGATTTGTCAATGTGATCATTTTGACCTAAACTGAAAGAATTAGATTTTTAATTGGATTGATTTATAAGTGTGAACATTTTCCTAAATATCGTCTCTCTTTTATAGCGTTCCAAATTTTGCAGTGTGTGCTCAAGCGGGATTTTGGAACCGGCATTAAAATGAGAGAACATAAAGGCCTGATTGCAGTCCTTCTATTGCACCATGCACAAATCATTGAAAACTTTTAAAATAATTAAACCTACTCTATGGGGCAAAGTAATAAATATCACTCTCAAAATAATCACACCCCTTTCCTTTCTGTCAAAAGTTCCATTAGAATTAATCTCTTTTGGATATGTCCTGCTCAGGTCTGTCTGCCAGCAGACCTTTCAGCATTGTAAATCACTGCCATGACTCTCCATTTTAGTGGGCATTTCTCCCACAGAACTGCTTCTTCTTAAACCAGGCCTGCGCGCCCACACTTAGCTTTTAAAAGGAGGAATCAAGACCACAGCCTTGGATTCTTGGACTTCCTGATTCCGGAATGTTCTTTTTCATAATGTTAGAAAATAAGTACAGGTTTGCAATTAGAGACAATGCACTATTTCTTAGAAATATTTCCAAGTGGTGTTACATCTGACGCTGACGCTCTGACTCAAGGGCAGGGTTTTTGAAGCCATGCAACTAATTATGAGCTGTGAACCCTGACACGTGTGGTGAACTCAAATGTTCTGTAGAAACCGATTACCTCAAAAAATTGTGTACGCCAACCGAATGATTTTGTGTGCACAGCACTAAAAAACCTGAAAATAACTTTACCATATTTTCTTTAAGTTTCTTCTACACAAAGCAATTAAGTTGGCCTGCACTATTTTTTTGAGGTAATCGGTTTTCATAAAACATTTCAGTTTGCCCCACTATAAGGGTTTACAGTGTTTTGCACTGAACCACCTGACTGCCTCGGTTTTGAAAATTAGTTCCACACTCAGTCTACATAAGGAGACTGATATGATGCATTAGTGGGTTGTAGTATTTGGCATTTTTGATTATAGCACTACATACCAAACACGTCTATTGCCCTCCTGTATAAAAAGTTTCCTCTCCCTATGATGTTGTGAACTACATTCACAACGTAGTTTATCACGTACTGGAGTCATACTGCCAGCTGACCTGTCTTGTTCACAAAAATAAACCCCGACATGTTAATTAAAAAATGTTTCTCAAAAATCATCAAAACAATCCAGTCAGGATGTGCCATCATTTGACTACAGGACATCCATTTTACCAGCAGATGTCACCCAAGAGCACAATGAATGAAGCCTTGAGTAGTGAGCCCATTTCCAAAACAATGATTCAAAACAGCTCAAAGCTTCATAAGGCATCATTTTGCCATCACTAAATTGCCTGAACTGTGTTATGTATGAGTATTTTATGTAAAGAATTGCTTATCATTTGCAAATGGAGATTTGTTACATGCTGTTTTGCTGCCTTGCTGGTCAGCTATTTATTTTGTTCTTCAGCACTCTCTGGTGGTGTGTCTGTAGCAAAACATCTGATGTAATATCACTTCTTTGAAATAGACTAGTGCTTTCTAGAAACTTCTGGCACGTTCCTGCCAGGAGGGGGTGGCATTTCCCAGGAATCCTGTATATCTTTCCAGAATGTTGCTAGTCTATATAAATGCTGTGATTTTAGTCAGAAAAAAGCAGAGGCAGAGGTTTTGTTTTGGCAACAGAGTTAAAGAGTGGCATTAGGTTGTTATTTGAGGATTGAACAGTGGATTATTTGTAGTGGTTGTTTTAAATTTAGTGAAGAATACATTTGTTTAAGTTTTCATTACTGGTTTTCTTTCTTGTGATTTTTTTAAGTCATTACAGCTGGTCAAAGCAAGAAATGTTAATTGTCACTCCGCATGTCCTATACCGGGGTTATACATTCCCATCCAACAAGAGTTGTCAGAAAGACAACAAAGCTCGCCGGGGCAAGGTTAAAGTTTTTCCGCACGCGGACGCCGGGGGTACGACAATAGCTCTCCGGATGTTATTCGTCCCGGCGAGCTATAAAGGACCGGTGTGGGTGCAGGCTTTCATTCCAATCGAGCAATTTCGCACCTGATTCCTCTAACTTCTCTAAAGACTGTGATTAGTAGAATCAGGTGAGTAACTGTTTGGCATAAAAACCAGTACCCACACCAGGAGAGGAATGAAACAGAAGGCAGCAGAGGACCAGACCTGACCGCTAACCCCAATAAGATTTTAATTTTGGGAGAAAATTGAAGAGAAGAGTGAAGTAAATGATCTATTTTTTGGTTCCCTGAGAGTATGCCCTGTGGGTATGTTTTCGTACTTCAGGCCATTTTCAGTGCAGTATTTCTATGACTGTGCAATTAATAACAGCGTGTTTAAAATGTCAAGCTTTCATTAAGGAGGGAGTTCTCTGTTTGAAGCCACCAGACAAAGATGAAATTGTCTTGAGAGTCTGTACAAAGCCGAAGCTAAGATTCAGGTCACAACTGTGCATAGAGCTGTCACTGTTCACAGGAAATTTAAGATGAAACCAGGCAGCCAGTTAAGTGACAAGTTGGTGGGAACACTGTTTTTCTGATAGAAAAAGAACACTTCTAACAAGAATTAATTAACAAGCATGGAAAGGATATTTGTGGCCATTCAGAAAAAAAAACTGTCAGTCTGTATAAAAAAAATACTGTCAGTCTGTATACATTATTACATTTTTTTATTGCACAGATTCTGAGGGGAAAATTGGTATATTTGGGGGAAAGTGCTTGTTGTCTTTTGTTTGATACATTTTATCGAATTCCAACATTAAACTCATTATTTATGTTCTGTCTTCATTCTAACACGCCTATTATGCAGCTCTCTGTATTTGGCTGCATTATTTGCGTCAGATATAATGATACTGTTTTGTTATTAATAGCAGTGCATGATATATGAAGAGCTTATTTGGGACATTACTCCAGATGTCAGGTAGTATAAAACAACTATCTTCACCTACAGCCTATGTCTTTCACGTAAAAAATACTGTACCGACCTGGAAATCCACATATCAAGAGTGCATCGTGTATACTTTGCTGGTATTAATATTTGTAGCCTAGCAAAGTTTTTTTTTTTTAGAATTATTTACTATTATGTCGGTATATAGATATTTAAACTCTCAAATTCAACTCCAATTCCAAAAAAGTTGGGATGCTGTGTAAAATGTAAAAAAAAACATCTCATTAACTGACATTTTATTCACAATAGAACATAAACATCATATCAGATGTCGAAAGTGAGACATTCTACCATTTCATGAAAAATATTAGCTCAATTTGAATTTGATGACGGCAATAAAGCTCAAAAAAGTTGGCACAGGGCCATGTTTGCCAGTGTGTAGTCCCCTCTTCTTTTAAGTAAGACTGTAAAGCCACGTTTCCATTGTGGTACTTTCAGTATAGTACCCTGGGAGTTAAAGTTTTGGTACCAAACCCCTAGATCTGGTTTGCGTTTCCACTACAGACAGTACCCTTAGATGCAGGCGGGGTTTTTTTAACTGACTGTTAAAATACAATGGAAACACACAAAACGCATTGACTCTGAATGTAATTTGTCGTGTGAAAACTTTGTTTTCGCGTCCAGAGTGACAGTGGCTTTAGCTGGCAACCTTTTTATTTGGCGCATTTTAATGCTAACTAGCGAGCTAAATGCTCGCGGTGCAACTCCAGCCAAATTAGTTTGCATAATACGTATTTTAAATGGACGAAATTTAAAAGCATGAAATATACATCTGCACCTCCTCATCGCTCCATGGCGCGTTGTTGCGCACAGACATTTCCAAAAATGTTTTACTCAAAACGGTAGGTGAGACGGTTGTTTTCCTGCCGTTTCCTTATGGAAGTCGCTCTAGAGTGACGATTCTGTTGGCCAATCAACAGACTGCAGTGATGACGATTTTCGACCAATACAGAAGGCGTGTTTTTAGCTCTGCCTCATTAGTATCGGACGGTACTCCTAGGTACCCCAACCGGAGGGGTGACGAAAAATGGGAACAGTTAGGAACGGTTCCAAATGTACCATCCACAACATTTGAAATGGAAAAGCTCTGAAATGTGACATGACCCGTAGTGGACCGAACTGTTTTACTTGGTGAAAACGTGGCATAAATGTCTGGGAAGTGAGGAGACCATTGCTGAAGTTTTGGGAGAGGAATGTTGTCCCACTCTTGTTAGATGGAGGAGACAAGCTGTTCAACAGTCCTGAGTTTTCTTTGCAGGATTTTTCATTTCATGATGCGCCAAATGTTTCCTATCTTTGAGTGGTCTGGACTTCAGGTAGGCCAGTTCAGCACCCAGACACTTCTACTGCGAAGCCATGTTGCTGTGATGGATGCAGTGTGTGGTTTGGCATTGTTTTGCTGAAATATGCAAGGCCTTCCCTGAAAGAGATGTTGACTGGATGGGAGCTTATGTTGTTGTAAAACCTCTAAATACAGGGTGTTTCAAAAAGATGGTCCTGAATTGAAAATGCTATATCTCTGCAACTACGAACTGCCTATGAATGAAATGCTTACCAAATGAAAGGACGGGGCAAAGAGTTTTAAAAGACCACCACAAGATGTAACTTTTCACGTAATTCTCCCAAGTTGCTCTCAAGAAATATACTGCATTGAAATTGTGTCCATCTTTTTGAAACACCCTGTACTTTTCAGCATTGATGATGCCTTTCCAGATGTGTGAGCTCCCCATGCCATTGGCATTAATGCATCCCAACACCATCTGTGCGCTGATAACAAGCTGGATGGTCTCTCTCCTCTTTATACCGCACGACATAGCATCCCTGGTTTCCAAAAATAATTTCAAATTTTGATTCATCTGACCACAGACCAGTTTTCCATTCTGCCTCAGTCCATTTTAAATGAACTTTGGCCCAGAGAAGATGGTGGCGTCACTGGATCATGTTCACATATGGCTTCTTTACATGATACAGCTTTAGCGTGGATGAATAGATTGCACAGCGAACTGAGTTCACAGACAATGATTTCAGGAAGTGATTCCTGAGTCCTTGCAGTGAATTCTAGTGCAGAATTATGCCTGTTTTTAATGTAGTGCCGGCTGAAGATCACTACCATCCAATGTTGACCCTCGGCCTTGTCCCTTGTGCACAGAGATTTCTCCAGATTCTCTCAATGTTTTGATGATATTATGCACTGTTGATTCAAAGTCTTAGCTATTTTACAATGAGCACCTTTTTTCTGAAATTTTCTTAGCCGTAGTTTTTTGCAGATTGTTGAATCTCTCTCTGTCTTTACTTCTGAGAGATTCTGCCTCTCTAAAATGCTCTTTTTTTACCAAGTCATGTTATTGACCCAGTGCCAATGAACTAAATTAGTTGCAAAATGCTCCTCAAGCTGTTTTTTATGAGTATAACTTACTTTTCCAGCCTTTTGCTGCCCCTCTCCCAACTTTTTTTGAGATGTGTTGCTGCCATCAAATTCAAATTGTGCAAATATTTTTCATTATAGGTAAAATATTTTAATTTCAACATCTGATATCTTGTCTGTTTTTTACTGTAAATCAAATGTGAATTTATGAGATTTGCAAATCACTGCATTTTGTTTTTATATAAAATTTACACAGCATCCCAAATTTTTGGAATTGGGGTTGTAGAAGTTTGTCCAACTCTGTCCTTTTTAAGATGGAAAATTGGTAAGAAAACCACAAAACAGAACACAACAAAGTGATAAAATAGCAAACGCATTTCTGAACATTATTACATTATTACATTATTATTACTCGCAGCGGCCGTCCACGAGTAACCACTCCCAGACAGGACAACTGGATTCGAACAACCCATCTCCGAAATCGATTCCAACCTGCAACCATAACTGCAAGAACAATACCTGGTTTGAGGCGACTGTCTGCACAGACAATCCGTCGCCGTCTCCGTCATTTTGGCATTGTCCCACGTCGGCCAGCAAGACGTCCAATACTCACAGTACAACACCGACGACTGCGTCTACAGTGGGCACAACAACATCGACGGTGGATCCAACGTCAGTGGGATCTTGTACTCTTCACTGATGAATCAAGATTCATGCTTAACCGATGTGATGGTCGTTTACGTGTATACCGTCGACGTGGAGAACGTTATGCCAACAACTGTGTTCAGGAATTTGATCGTTTTGGAGGTGGTAGTGTCATGATTTGGGGAGGGATCACGGCTAGAAACAGAACAGATTTGCTTGTTACTGATGGAAATCTGACAGGTCAAAGATATCGCGATGAAGTGCTACGGCCATTGGTGGTACCGTTTTTGATGCAACATGGTCCCGGAATAACGCTGCAACATGATAACGCCAGACCACACGTTGCAAGGATTGTACAGCAGTATCTGATGCAACAACATGTCAATGTCCTGCCATGGCCAGCCAGATCCCCAGACATGTCCCCAATCGAGCATCTTTGGGACGAGGTGGATCGACGTTTGTGGCGGTTGGATAACCCGCCAGCTACACTCCAGGAATTGCGACAACGTCTACGTCAGATTTGGAATGACATCCCACAGCAATTTCTGGCACATCTGATTCGGTCCATGCGCCGGAGATGCGTTGCTTGCATCATGGCACGAGGAAGTCACACCCGGTATTGAAGTGTGAAGGTCACAATTGGTTAGACGTCAGACAAGTGCTTCATGACGCATGAAAATGACATTTTTCGTTTTGAGTGACGTTGGCACTGAAAAGTCAGTGTTTCTCCTGTTAAATAAGCATATTGATTGCATTGAGATCTTTGCGTGTCATTTATAACATACACATAAATGGTGTCACAGAAACTTTTGTTGCTGAGTATATAAAGGACAGCATTGTCGTTTGTCCTGGCGATCAGTGCTGGAAAGCATTAAGCACTCAAACAGTGCCATTTGTAACTTCGTCTGCAGCTTCCCTGAACTCTGAAACGCGAATCATTTGACGCAAAGTAGCGCCGATGCAATGTGGTTGTATTCATGTAGTGCCTGTTACAGCATTTGCAATGCTAGCATGTGCTGACCCAATACCATTTCCCACAGGTTAAAGGTGCAATATGCAAATTTGTAAACTTTCACTTCTGTTGACATTATAACTAAAACAAAACAGAGGTGCCCCCCACCCCCTCCCTCCCATAGTTCCCTCCTTCTCATGCTCTTGTTGGTGATTGGCCAGGATGGTTTGTTATATAGGGCACAGCCTGTGCCCTTGTGTTTATTTGCAGTTTGGGACGCCTGTGCGGTCTCCAGAGCCTGGTTTTTTTTTTTTTTTTTACAGTGAATTTAGGGGTAGGCAGCTAGCGGATAGTGGAAAGATGTAGGTGAATTGAGACAAAAATATAAATGAGCTTAAAGTAAACAAACTTGCATAGTGCAACTTTAATGTCCACATGGATGACATGAAAACTGGTACTTGGTCTTTCAGTGTAGACAAATGACTTTGAGGCTTATGACATATACTCAGTCCATATGAAAACGCACCACTCACGAAATCTGGAATAGCTCCACGGATTGATATGTGAAGTATATACGTATGATGCATTTGAGATAATGAATGATTTAAGAAGACATGTAAACATCATTCAATTTCATTCACGATAATCTTAATGCGCGAGAGAGGTTTAACTGGTGTTGGGATCAAACAGGAAAGTCAATAACCGGTGTGACCGCCATTTGCATTGACACATGCGGTGCATCGTCGTGGCATGGAGTTGATCAGTCTCTGGATAGTGTTCTGAGGGATAGCATTCCACTCCTGAACAAGGGCAACCTCAAGTTCTCGGATGTTGTCCATCTGGCGTCGACGTGAAAGACGTCATCCAATTTCATCCCATAAGTGCTCGATAGGGAAGAGGTCGGGTGTCAGAGCTGGCCACTGAAGCACGGGGATGTTCTGCTGTGCAAGGTGCTGCATGGACACCCTTGCAGTGTGTGCCCTAGCGTTGTCCTGTTGGAACGGGTGGACATCGTGGTGTTGGTTGAAGAACGGCACCACATGGTACTGCAGCACCTGGTCCCGGTAGTAGACGCTGTTCACCCTTCCTCTGCAGATATGGAGAGCGGTTCTGTGATGGTGGCTTATTCCACCCCACACCATAACGCTGCCACCACCCCAACGGTCCATTTGAACGACACAATCGGTGCTATAACGTTCACCACGTCTCCGCCAAACACGTATACGGCCATCTGCATTCCTTAAGTGAAATCGTGACTCGTCAGAAAAGATTACACCATGCCATTGTCGTAGTCGCCAATTCTGGTGCCTGTTTGCCCACTGTAGACGCTGGTTTCGGTGATGATCCATCAATATGGGGCTGAAATAAGGACGTCGTGCACGCAGGCCTGCAGCTCGCAGACGGTTCCGTACGATGTTGGGGTGAATGAATCCACGTCGTCCTTGGACTTGAGCAGCCGTTCTTGTCGCTGGTAGTGTTCGGTCTCGGACATGATCCCGTACGATCTGACGGTCCTGACGTGCCGTTGTCACACGTTGTTGACCCGGTCGAGGACGGTCTCGAGTGCTCCCCGTTTGCAGAAATCTTTGATGGAGTCTCGCGATTGTTGTGTGTGCGCAGTGTAGTCGTCTGGCAATTTCCCTGGTGCTGGCGCCAATTTGAAGCATGCCTATGGCACGTTCCCTTTCAGGGGCTGTAAGTAGCGGCATAGTGTCGACGTTTCACAAGTGTCAGTGAAGAAGTGAAATTTTATTTGGATTCACGTGCTTTTAAAGGCAATGTGTGCGCAAATTCAGAGTGAAATTCATTTTTCCCGTGGTGTGCGTGCAAGATGTTGCGTTTTTGCAAAAAAATGCCTAGCGTTACAGTTAACTTGAAATTCTCGCATTTCTTGCACCTGGCATGTCGCATGACGTCACTGTAGTGTTGTTGTTGTATAAAAATTATATTGAAGTTCATTTAAACTTAAATATTGACTTTTTTCAAGTGGTGCATTTTCATTTGTACTCAGTATATAAACAAATTGGTTATATCCGGTTCAAATGAACTACGGGCCGTGAAATGCTCTCTCTTTCAACACCCTCTGATCATCCCTCTTTAGCGACGTAAACTTCCTCTCTGTTTTCTCATTCCCGCTGCAGGATGTTTTATTGCGTAATTACACCAGTGTGCTGTGTTACTATAAGCGGAATGGATTGGCTTGCGCTGATCAATCAGCTTTATTTTTTCTCAGTTTTCCCAACAATTATAGGGAAATTGCAGCAGATAAGTGTATTTTATTGTTCTATTCATTATGCTGGCCCTAATTTTACTTTTTTTGGCTAAATTTATGGGATTAGCAATGAGCTTGAAGCAATTATCCCTTTAAGTAATTGATTCTTGTCATTTATTGTGTCTGACTTGTTAACTGCATCTGGGAGGGAGAGACAGGGTGCTAACGCTGAATGTCACCCCTCTATTGATGCGCGCGGCTTGAATGACAGCCTCTGTAAACCGTTCGGAATTAATATAATCAGCTGTGCGTGTGTGTGTGTGCGTGTGTGTGGCAGCTGTGTGTGGTTAGGAGGGTGTAGGAGATAGCTGTTAGGACGTGGGTGGATGGGGGGGACATCATTTATTCTATAAATTATCTAATTTCTAGCTCACTGTAGTGATTAAAATCTGGACCCTTTAAGACAGAGGAGAGGGATGGCAAGATGGCCGAGGCAATAAAATTTATTCAGGAGGAGCGAACAGGGCTTAAAGAATCTCTGTTTCTGCTGCACATCAGTGCATTCAGAATTGGCTCGGGGAGGATTTCAAACCTTTGTCAGCCATTACTGCTCAAACTCTCTGCCTTTTGTCAAGCGTGAAGCAAAAATAAGGCAGTGCATGCATCAATCTGGCGAGTGGTTCAGGTCATCGGTTCCGGTTATGGTAGCGCTCTGCGCGGTTCAGCGGCGGAGTAGAGAAGAGGGTATAATCTGGGAGGAGAACGGGGGCTGATTTTACACATTCACAACACCCCCCATCCCCACATCCCCCTCTCCCATATCCTCCTGATTTTTATTCATGAAAGGAGCACATTTACATACAATCTGGTCTGTAAGTTTTTGCACAGCAACACTGAAAACCAGCTTCAATTCTTCTCCCAAAACACTTGCAACAATATAAATCCAAACCCCTAAAATCTAATCTGACTGTCTCTACTTTTTCCTTTTAATTTCCAAATCAAGAAGCCAATGAGCAGAAACGGTATCACTGTCCCAATACTTTTGGAGTGCGCTGTAGAGGCCTTCAGAGGTACGAACAGCAGAGGGAGCTCTGGAGTCCTGTGCTGTACGTTTCTCGTTTTTTACGTTTCCTTCATGTCTTTCTGTCCTCAGCTCCTCCGAAAGAACCGACGGTGACCTGCAGATCCAACACCTTCCCCAACGGCTTCTACTGCAGTTGGCATCTCCAGCACCCCACGTACATTCCCACCAGTTTCGAAGTGCACGTCAAGTAAGGCTCATTTACGTCCAGTGGGTCTTCTTCTATTGCAGATGTTCCCAAACTCAGTCCCACGGCCTCCCCTGCACATGCAGGTTTTTGTTGTCACTGCCATATATGTAAACCTGATCATTTTCCTCAATGTTTGGAGGGGCTGTTGATCTTCATGAGCAAATTTATGTCAGAAAAGCTAAGACTGACCTGAAGAATCACATTCCTATGTTCATATTGTGCGTTTTGTGCTCTATTGCAAAATTACAAATGTGACAACTGTTTCTATCTGAAAAAATTTAAGACTTTGGGTGATAAATTGGCTCTGAATTGGATAAAATGAGAACTCCAGGCCACTAGATTTAATCCCTTGGAAAGCATTAATGAAGTATTCAAAATGAGCCACACTTGCATTTGGAGTCTATTGATTCACCTTGATGAATCATCTGGTCAAAAAAGTTCCCACTTTATACTAATTATTTAAAACTAAGCCACAAACATCGAAGATTAATTTTTTTATGGAAATCACTGCTATTTTTTTGCTAAAATATTCTCTCTCAGCCAAAAGAGCACGTTATTCATAGAAAACGTTTTGACGTTGCATGATTGGTCGGAATGGAAACCAGCATACACAAATGGCGTTTTTTCCGGTGGCATTTTTAGCCGGGCGAGTTGATCTGTGACGCGATGATTTGCATTTCCATCGCCACTTAAAGTACGCCAAGTTATGCTGAGCTGCACCCCTTGTGGACCATCTCCCCAGAAGGACCAAAGCAACATCAGACGTGCCCTCAAGCTGGCTACTGTGACCTCGGAGAGCTTCCTGATCAACCGTTGCTCAGTGCAATAGCTGGTGAAATACATCACATATCCAAGGCAATTTATTCAGTTTTCTCATTCAAGTTTGTGCCATTACGTAACTACACTGTCCTGGAGTCAAGATATTGACTTGTTCAACTTTTGTGCCACGCTGTTGGTAGTCATGTTTAGTTTTTACAATAGTTCAATTCTATGGAATGGAATTATCGAAGATGAAATTGACTTTAATCTTTCTTCTTACGTTATATTCACATGCTTCTTTGATTTCATACCCGTTTGATTCAAATTCTTTCATTTTCTCTCTGCCATCGCATTTGGGAAACCTGCCTTGGATCATATGCATGCAATCGAATCATTTATTTAAATTTAACAGCAGCTATTGCATGTTTAAATAGGTAAGCAGTTGGCTGTGAAGAAAATAGCTTAGCTAAACATTTACTGACTAAATTAGGTTATGAGTTAAATGGCAGTGGTGGTAACATGTGAAAATCTTAGCTACATGGGGCAATTATTAGGTGCAATCACTTATTATCAGGGGTGTACATAACTATTTTGGTGAGGTTCTCAGGGGAGCACCGATGATGCTGCTCGGTGCTCACTCTTTACGCAGCAGCGCCCATCCTACAAGGTGTCATCATCACAGCCTTCCTTTCTTGCAGAGCGCAAGAAATCTGCATGCATTTTTCGATGCAAATCAGCCCATAAAAGAGGAAGTTCAGTAAAAGAAAAAAATTACAAATATTTCCACTTTGACTTGGAAAACAGTAAATCTTTCTTATGTTCAATTTCATCAAGAAAGAGGAGGATTTCTGCCTTTGTGAATGCAAACTTTTGTGTCCTTTTCCCCTTCATGATCCATTGTCAGACACCGCTTTGCCACATGCCAATTTATTGGAGCAATCAGGCTCTGAATTGAATAACAAATGAGCAAACAGAGGTGAAATGAGTTTTACGTCATTATTTAGCCTTTTCTTCATTATTTCTATTCTTCTAATCTTTCATAGTAATATTTCTGTAAGCTAAATTAATAAAAAAAAAAAAACACTAAATCAATTTTGTTATAGTAATGATGATGAGAATGTGTTTTGAAAATATAGTATTTCAGTGTTGATTAGTTAAAACGAGGGACAATCTCACAGCATCGTTTTGTCAACTACTAATGCTTTAGTGAGGACGTGCTCGGCTAAGAAACTCTTTGCAAAGTTCATTTTAAGGCCCCATTCAACGATTTTGTTTGTGAAACCTATGTAAGAAGAATGTTCATTGCTTAAGAATGTCTTTGAAACATTTTCCAACATGATCAGGAAACCCACTGCAGTGCTTTAAACAAGCATGGCTGCTCATCAAAAACAGCTACTGATTGCTTTCAAGTCAAGAACACAGCCTTTGGTCTATGGATGCAATCCAAGGGAACAGTAGTTTGTTGATGGACAAGAATAGTTTTTTTCAGCACACTAATTTAGATATACTGTAATACTTAAAATATAGATATCACATTCCGGATTTATTATAAAAAAATTTCCAACAAGATGCAGGAGTTTGAGGTTGGATTACGAAGCTTCTGAAAGAGGAATGCATGCATCGGTGCTCTCGTTGAAATGGGGTAACAATTGGCTTCTAAGCAAATAAAAAGTAAGTAATTCGCTTGTAGCATCCCGGAGATTTTTAATATTTGATATATGATATGACATTGTCGATCCTGGAAGGCATTTTCAAATGATTGTCTAGCTAGCTCCAGCGATTTTGGTTGCATTAAATTACCCATGAACATATAGGGCTCGTTCTTCTTTACTAACATTGACATCATATTCAGGCATGGGCATTAGCATGGTTGGCAAGAACAAGTGTAAATCAATACATCAAAACAGGCGAAGTATGGCATCCTGCTGTTATGGAACCGATTTGGAACCGTCTCAGAGTTTGTAAATAACCCTGACAGTACTACATAGGCAAGATAGTTCTCTAAGTTCAAGTACAACAAAGGTCTGTGTTGGCTTCCGGATTCTTACGAGCAGGAAGATTGAAAGAATGACCCTTCTTTGGGTCTGGGTCGGCTGGATCATCACTTGATATTCCTACATCGAACAGAAATTCAACATTTGTTGATCATCGTTGATCAGTGAAAGTAATTAACAGTAGTACGTTTACCAGAACGATTTTCAAAGGGGGCGCCAATATATTTTGGGGTTTAGAATTTATCATTAATATTTAATATCACGAATGCATAAAGGCTGCTGCACATTCCCTAGCCATCTGGGGTGTCATCAGTAAAGAGGTTGCCGCCGTGTCAAGAAAAGCCGAAAACGTACTGATCTTAGTCGACAGTGAAGAAGTTGAAAACAGAATTCTTTTCAATACTAATATCCAAACTGTCACTTAATCGCTCCTGGAGTGCATTGAATAATCCAACACAGAAAGGAGGATCATTTCTTTGCTATGACCGAATAATAAAATGAATAAAATGTGAAAACTTAGCAAAATGTCATATTAGAAATGATGGAAATTAACTTGCGACTTACCCGACAAAAAGTGGATAGTGCAAACGTGTGGGTTGAAGGCACCCAGTTCTTTGGTCGAATTGAATTGATCCAAGCGGATTTTTTAGCTTTTTGTTCAGGAATGCGAAGGAAACATATTCCTGATCCCTTGACGAATCAGTTTGTGCAGTTAATTACGCTGCAACTCGCTGGCATTATTACAGAAAGTGGAAGACAACTGTACTTCACCTATTAAATCAATTGCAATGTTGAGGCTTTTTTCCCCCACCACGCTAGTCAACAAACCCACGTGACCAAGTCCATGACATCACGAGAACTATCGCTGTTGGAGGTTTCTGGATTCGGCCAAGGTCACGGTCCAGTAGCCTCCGGAAGCGAGTCGGACGAAAACGTTTCTGATCGATAAAATGTGATGACATTTCACTAAATATAAAGTGAAATATTAAAAATCACGTCTATTTGGTCTTTAATATTGTCTGATCTGTATTTCGTGTAAATTATAGGCCTGCACCTTGAAAATGAACGTATGTTTCCAATTGTTCATCGAAATGGATAATGTGCAAATATTTAAAAAATTCAAAGATGAGGCTCTAAAGTCAATTTCTAGCTACTCTATACTCAAGCAGTTCTGGGGAATACCCTAACAAAAGCCATCAAGAAACGAGTTTTCTGGGACAAGTCGTAGTTCAGCCAGCTCTGTGCAGAAACAGCATTCGGGTATAAAATAACCGATGCAGACCATGCCGATTTTCCGCTGCTTTGATGGATTTGATGTCTTGCTAATTTGGGTGAAAGCTGAGTAAACTTTAAAAAAAAGTAATTAATAAAAACACCTGCCATCGTGTTTTCTGTTTTACCAGAGATGTATGGAGAAAAATCCTATTCCAGTAGTTGAATTAAACCAGTCAAAAATGCCAAATTTGTTGGTTTGCAATTGAGCCTCCCTTCAAGTTTTCTGCCGCTCATTTTTCATTTTCGCCATGCGTGCGCACCAGTTATGTGCACCCCTGCTTATTATCCCCCACCGCAAAGGGTTTGGGGATATTGGAATAAGTTTTGCCCTTCTGCGCCTCCGTCCGTCCGTCCGTCCGTCACTCTTCATTTCCAGGCCACAACTCCTAAAGAGAAACAGTTGTTAACACTAATGGATAAATGGATAATCTTATTGTGTAGATGTGCCTATTCATCTGTCCTCTTGTCTGTCTGTCTGTCCCTCCACCGCATATTGTTTCCAGGCCAGATAACGGCCATCCAGTGGCAGGGGATGTAACTACTTCATGTCATGGTTCCGGCTGTATGTTTTCAGGACTTTCTCTGTGGCTCTCGTTCAGGGACGACATTGGATTCCTTTGCCATCGGATTCCCTTCCCATCAGGCGTGGGTGGCACCTTCTCCTAAGGCTTTATAAGCCAGATGTCCGCCATGCTTCCTTTCCTGGAGTGTCTGTTTTAGTCTTCGCAAATGCCAGAAGATGTCTCTAGTTAGGGATTTTTGGCGAACTTCTTTGCAGTATTTTTGTGATTATCTTTTCAAGAGGTAAAATTCCTTCTTTGCCTTTTCCCTCTCTTTCTTTGATGTTGCACCATTTAAGGTGTTTGTTAATCTCAGATCTCGTGATATTTCCTTTCCTCTTTCCATATTTGTTTGTTCTTCTCTCACACTGCTTCCTGGTTTGTATAGCTGGGTGTGCGGTGTGGAAGCGCCGGTGCTGTTTGTGTATATCTCTCCCTGTGGGTATTTTAAGTCCTTGCTAGTTCTGTGTTCTCCTAGCCGTTGCTGTTGGCCTCCCGATGTCCTTCGGCCTTTACACTTCATGCTTGTTGAAATAAGAACAGGCTGCTCACTTTTAAAGTGCAATTTCCATTCACACTGATAGGCAGAAAAATAAACAGTCTGTTCTGGCTGAATTTTGAAACCAACTGGGTTAAAATGGATATTCACAATAAAACCTTGCTAGGTTTCTGACAGACAATGAGAACAGAACAATTGTTTACACGGAGAGATCCCATTCCCACGCAAGGTGAAACACAGGTAACTGTTGTGGCTCCCTTTGCTGAATCAGGCACAGGACAATACTAACGCTTATGAGGGCACTTCTGAACATCAAAGACTAAAGACAAGCGTGTCATCACTTAAAGACACACTGTAAAGCGGGTAGCGCTGCTGTAACCGAGACACGAACCCCGGCAGCACTGGGCTGACGTGCCGAGTCAATGTGGGTAAAGCCAGACCAGCGCAGGTGCGTGGAAAACCGCGAGAGGCCTGAGTTTGGGAACCTCTGTTCCAGAGTTAGCTTTGTAAAGTACTAGCAGGGAGACTTTTTAGAGGAGCAATAAATCCTGAACAGTTCACTCCTTATGGAAGTAGACACCATAAAATTAAAACATTGACTGTTAGCTATGAACTGTGGAGGAATTATCCAGAATAAAATTGTCTTGCTGTCCGACACTTACGGAGCTCAGTGGAAATGAATGCTGACTGTTGAAGGTTTCCAGAGTTGAGCCTGGTATCTCCAACTACTGAAGCCCTCTGTGTTTTATGAACACTTTAAAGAGTAACAGACAGGGTAATGGGGCAAATATCAGGCAAATGGGGCAAATATCAGGACCCCCAAATAACAATAACATCATCTCACATGGGTTGATTATACTGTTTGAGTGGGCACTGTACGATGTGTCTTGTGGCAACCAACCCATTCTCAGCTCAGACTTCGAGTTTGTAAAACAGCTGTAATGTGTCCTCTGTGCTTTTTTAAAAAAAATCATGGTATGTAGTCACTGAGTCATTTTAGGGCATATAGCACTTCATAAATTTTGAAAGACTGACATAGTATGTTTCCTTTCCATTTAAAATGAACATATATTTAATTGTACACTTTGCAAGGGTCTGCACATCGCTATGGCGCATATTGCTCCATTTTGAAACTCAGACCTTCATAATTCTTGATTGGAGCGCTTAAGAACACATTAATAAGTTATAAACCATGGATAGTGGTGGTTTCAGCGCGATATGATCTGTCTTTCTGTTTAAATATTAAAGCCATTTGATTATGATCACTCTTTCAGCAGCCCTGCATATAATGTGTACACAGAAGCTGTTCTAGAACTTGCCGCCACAGCAGAGCGAGTTGTTGATGCTTTCTTTGAAAGAGACCTGCTGTGTTCAAAAGAGGTGAACCACCCCTGAGTTTTGACAGTGAAGTGAAATTTGTGACTGTGTTGCTTGAGGGAGAGGGAAGATGAGAGAGGAGACTGTGGAGGTAAAAGCCAGGAGTCTCCCTCGTAGCCAGATGGGATCCTAGGGGCTGCCCAAGGCACGACCGATCCCCTTCTTTAATGTGGTTATCAGTACTTTAGTGTCGTCGGTCGCCTCCCTTTGGTGCTGAAGGGAGTGTTTCCTGCAGTAAAGCAGTAGAAAGAGACAGAACTAGACAGAGTGATATTCTGACCCAAAAATGGATGTGTGGCAGTAATGTGCTGTTGGAGGTGCAGCAGATGAGGCAGGATCCTCACCTTTAACATGTGATATAACTCTCAACCTGCTCCTGTTTACTTTACTTCATTAGCAATCAAACAGCTGATTGACTTAACAAAGACCAATCGACAGAATGACTGCCTAATTGTAGCCGCCGGCCGAAGTCGGGTGCCTACGATGGATTCATGCTTGTCCTGTCCGCCGCCACCGCATCCGTAGACACTTCCTTGTGGACGCTGTACAGGCTGTAATTTTTAACTGAGTTCTTTCGTCTTTGGTATGCACGTGTTATACAAATCCAATTCCGAAATAGTGGGGACAAAGTGTAAATTATGAATAAAATCAAAACGCAATGACTTTCAATTCACACCAGCCAGTATTTTATTCACAATCGAACAGCGACGACATAACACATTTTGAAACTGAGATATTTTACAATTTTATCCATAAAATGAGCTCGTTTCAAATTTGATGGCTGTTACAGGTCTTTAAAAAGTCAGGACAGGGGCCTGTTTACCGTGGTGTAGCATCCCCTCTTCTTTTTAACACAGAGTGGAGGCGTCTGCGCATTGAGGAGACAAGTTTCTTGAGTTTAGCCAGTGGAATTTGATCCCACTCTTATTTAATACAGGCTTCCAGCTGCTGGAGAGTTTTGGGTGGCCTTTGACGGACTTTTTGTTTAACTATGCACCAAATGTTCTTAATCGGTGAAAGATCAGGACTGCAGGCAGGCCAGTTCCGCACACAGACTCTTCTACTACGAAGCCATGCTATTGTAATTGCTGCAGTATGTGGTTTTGCATTGTCCTGCTAAAATACACAAGGCCTTCCCTGGAATAGATGTCGTCTGGAGGGGAGCATATGTTGCTCAAAGACCTTCATATACCCTTCAGCATTCATGGTGCTTTTTAAAACATGCAAATGTCCCACACCATATGCACTAATGCATCCCCATACCATAAGAGATGGCTTTTGAACTGAATGCTGATAACAGGAGGGGTGGTCTTTTTCCTCTTTAGCCTGGAGGACACAACACCCATTATTTCCAACAAGAATGTCAAATTTGGACTCGTCTGACCACAGGACACTTTACTTCAATCCATTTTAAATCAGCCTTGGCCCACAGAACACAGAGGCACTTCCAGGTCATGCTCAACAATGGCTTCCTTTTTGCATGGTGGCATCTGTGGATGGCATGACGGACTGTGTTAACGGACAGTGGTTTCTTGAAGTATTCCTGGGCCCATTTAGTAATGTCAATTACAGAATCATGCCGGTGAGTGATGCAGTGGCGTCTGAGGGCCCGAAGATCACAGGCATCCAGTAAAGGTCTTCGGCCTTGTCCCTTACGCACAGAGATTTTTCCAGTTTCTCTGAATCTTTGGATGATGTTATGCGCTGTCAATTATGAGACCTTCAAAGCCTTTGCAATTTGACTTTGAGGAACATTGTTTTTAAAGTATTCCACAGTTTGTTTACGCAGGTCTTCACGAGTCGGAGACCCTCTGACCTTCTTTACTTCTGAGAGACTCAGCCTCTCTAAGACATTCTTTTTAGAGCCATTCATGTTACACACCTGATGCCAGTTAACTTAATTACTTGCTAAATGATCTTTCGGTTCATGCTCTTTTTAATAATTGCTTTTTTAGCCCTTTTTTGTCCCAACTTTTTCAAGACCTGTTGCTGCCAGGAAATTTGAAATAAGCTCATTTTGAGGATAAAAATGTAAAAAGTCTTCGTCTCAACATGTGAAATGTTATCTATGTTCTATTGTAAATAACATATTGGCTCATGTGATCTGAAAGTCATAGCATTTTTATTTTATTCACAAATTACACTTCATCCCAACTATTTTAGAATTGGGGTTGTACTTAAGACACCTATCGATTTTGGTTGCCATGGCGACAGTATTGGCTGAATAAGGCGCAAATTTCCACTGAAACGTAGAGATCTCCTTGTGGACATAGCACAGGGTGGAGATGCGGGCTTTCGGGCTACACCCATGCAGTTGTGGGGGACTTTATAGTTCTCTTTTCCATTGCATTATTGCTCATTGCATTACCGTGGTGAAATTTCATCCCCCTTTGAAATGGTTCTGGCTAATAAAAAGCTGAAAAGGTGGAGATTGGATACAGAATGCTTTTTGCTAGCTCCACATTAGTAATGCTTACAATGGTTGTATGTTTTTGCTAAAAGCTCATTCAGTAGCTTGGTGTTGGAATTTGTTTCGTTTTGGTACAAATGGGTATCAGGAGCTATTAGCAAAGTTTCTTCCGGATAAGTGGGTAAATATCATGACTACATAACAATACAGCTACAACCACACGTATGCAAGGCAAGACAGTACGAGCAAAACAATAAAATTTCAACTTACCACTCATTGATATCCTGCTAAACGTTGCTGCATCACTACAATAGCATCCTTCACCCATTCAGATTCGGGATCAAACATGTACGGTCTTACAGTGATAGATGCTGCGGAAAGTTGCCGTGAAAATACCTGCCATCTTGGTTTCCTGGTTTTTCTGGTCTGCACCCTCCCCCAAAATCGAAGCAGCCCGGCAGCCAATCAGAACAGCCCCTCATTAGCACAGCCTCCTCGCCCAGTCAAAACAGCTCGTGTTTCAGGCCAGAACGGACTGGGTGAGAGAGGTCTCACTTGGCCTTGATGTGTTTTTTTTTTTTTTGTAACTGAATTCTAAACATTATTTTTAAGACCCATTGGACATATTTTAAACAATGAAATACAGCATAATAGGGGACCTATAACACACTTTCATCACTAAAGTCAAAGTATTGGATTATTTCAGTAAAAAATTTGCTTGATTGTCAATCAGGCAATGTGCATGGGAACAGGTTAAAAATAATCCTGCGATAAAAGGTAAAGTCACTGCCACCCCTGATGGCACATCTGTGATGTGCGGCTTCTTCTATTCTACATCTACAGGTCGATTTGTCCTCCAATAATTGCACAGTAACACGACTTCTAACTCCTTGTTATCCCTTGCCGTGCAATTAGCGCAAAGCGGGGGATATAGCATTGGGCTCCGTCCGTACAGACACATAAAATTGAGGCGGCGGGGGATATTGCCATGTTAGTGGCAAACACTTGTTCTGTTTGCTCTCTTTTCCTTTTCAGACACAACCAGAAGACCCTGGAGGTTCAGAGCGACCCAGTTCACAAGAACCGGTGTCATGTGAGGTTCCCACAGCTATTCTCTCCCTTCAAGTACAGGGTGAACATCACGGCAGTGAACGCTCTGGGCAAAGCATCCAACGGCATCTCTTTTGATGACTACACCATAGGTAAACGCTGCTGGCTACTTATTTTGCGCTGATTTTTGTTAACTTCACATGCAATATTTTTTGGGAATTAGCTGCTTTCGTTTTGAGCTGAAGCTGATGCAGATGTGGAAAAGGGTGGTGTTGCGATAGCAGGAGAAGGTTCAGAATTTGGCAGAAGAACCATCAGCTGGACGACAAAAATGCATTTCCCACAACCCCATATGCTTGGTGACCAGTGTGAAAATGTCTGATGGAGCTGCGCTGATGCTCTCACTGCGGGTTCAAGATAAAATGAACAGATTGAGCTGAGCAATTTAAATGTCACTTTAAAATTATCCAGCTCACTCAGAGCTGACGAGGTCAGATATATAAATCTTCACAAAGGCAGAACTCCAACGAAAGTGAGAGTGAGAGGTTAAAGACCTCAGCAAAAAAAATAATCTATTTTTTTGACACAGGGCTAGAAAAAAATTTAATAAACACAGATTCAAGGAACCATATTGACCCTGGGCTGCTTTGTGTGCAATTTGGACCTCATGTTCGTCTCCCAAATAATTCACCGTGGTCGGCTTTTTCTTGGTGCTCTTAACATCTGCTTCCTGTCCGTCTGTCACAGAGACATCTGGAAACCACGGCGACTGCCACTTATTGCAAATTACACTAACAGGCTCTTTCGGTAATGAGCAGCGGAGGCCTCTGTTCTGTCAGCAGAACCACAGTACAGTTCTGCTGAAAGAAAAGAGAGGAGATTCTGTGCGATTCACAGCGAGCAGATGAAGTGTTTACATGCATGGCTACATACATCCAGGATGGCAATAAAAATGCTAATGCCATCTGGGTCGCTGGATTGACTTCAGAAATATTTTCCTCTCAAAGTGGCACACGGAGTTATGACTTCGGTCCATGGAAGGAAGACGACTCTAGCTCGAAGTCTGTGGTTGGAGCGCCTGCAGGAAAATATACTATATGGGTCACTTGTGCAAAAATATTTTGAGACAGTCATTTTTGAAGTAAATTTTGGTTTGCATTATCCATAACAGAGGCACAAGTGCAGAGGTGACATGGCTAAGTAGGTAATGAGAAAATGTTATGGATGAGAATTAAATGAAGTAGGATAATTCAAAAGTGTTAACCGTATCCTAAAAGTGATCTAAATAAAAGCTGTTGAGGATTATATTTCAGTCCTACCCATCATATTCGTCAGTAAATCAATAATCATCATCAGTAACCATATTATGCAAGCAGTAGTATGACGCACAAAAGCAGTTCACACACACATAAGCCGTTGATTTTTATTGCTTTGATTAATATTTATTCAGTTGATTCAATCAATATCTGTTCAGTTGATTTCTGCTCTAATTAATATCTGTTCAGTTGGTTCAGTCATTATGTGTTCAGTTGATTTTTGTAGTGTTGATTAATATCTGTTCAACACTCCTGCCTAAACCTGCTGTAGCCCCTCACCTCAAATCCAGAGCAGAACATATTAGCTTCTCTATGGGAGGCACAACGGTGACTTGTCCCTCTCTGAGCAGGAAAACAACCACAATATTTACATTTTAAGAGATTACCACTTTACTTATGCCTAAACAAACACAAAATCAACAAAAAAGCCAGTCTAATGCCTGTGATCCACTTACGCTTTTAAGGCCTCCGATTGTCCCGATTCTCCCCTCCGATACAGATACAGCGATACAGATTCCTGGCTGTAAGTTTCTTCTCTGGATATGTTCCCCCATTTTTATTTTGGCAGTGAAACCTGATCCTCCGGAGAAGGTGGTAGCCAAGCCCGTTCCCAAAAATGTGCGCCGTTTGGAGGTGACCTGGAACAGCCCTTCCACCTGGCCTGATGTGGAGAACTTCCCCCTCAAATACTTTCTGCGCTACAGACCGCTGATCCGAGACCAGTGGCAGCATGTGAGTTTCATCATAATTTATTCTTTTTCTTTTTTTTTTCCAGGAAACCCAGGTAGGTTATTACCTTGTTTATGTTTCATTCATTAACATCACTTTACACATTTTGTTGGGCATTCAATAAACACAATTATCCAGAACTCTTATTCACACAGCATCAGTTTCTTTCATATCAAAGGCAAACCAGCCATTTGCAGAGTTAGCTGTTTGACAGGGGTAGTTTAGGGCAGGTATCTTGCTCAGGGGTACAATAGCAGCACCACAGGCTAACAGACATCAGACTGAACAGTCTTTCAGTTCCTCAGTCACTGCCTGACCGTCTGGGTCGTGGGCTCAGAGTTCCTTTTGCCCCACAATATTTCCTCTTTTTTATCCAAACCAAGGCTGTCAAATTGTATTTTAGGTCTTTTCCCATAATTGCAAAACTTGGTTTGACACAGATTATCGCACAATCTGGCCAAATTGATACCACTGCTGCCGAATTCCTAAAAAATTTCAGCCAGAAAGGATTAAAAGATTTTGTAAGATTTGTGCACAGAGGGAACAGATGTATAGCCTAGATATTATACTTCATAAAACTTTGAGAGTTAAAGTCATGTTCATGAACTTTAAAGCATGAGCCAGTCTGGTTCAGCTCATCTTCCTGACCAATCATGTCACTGGAGAAATGGCACTTTCATTTGGTGAGAAGTCTTATGGCACAGTGCAAATTTAAAAAGGCAGCTTTTTGAATCACACCTCTCACACCGTAAATGCAGCTAGCAAATAGCTTTTTTTTTTTTTTTTTGTTCGCTTGTTATTTATTTTTCACAATGATGTATACATTAATATGGATCCTGCAGGTTACGCACTCTGATTGTAACTGATTAGGAAACCTTCAGCACCTCTAATTGATTGCCACGACATGCATAATAATCATCAACCTTTCATTAATTGGTGTATGATTGACAAATTTTAGGCAATGACAGCATAAATATCAAAGAATACTTTTGCTTGATCCCCTTGAAATATCAATAAGCCCCTGCAGAACAGTTAACAAGTTCAGGGAGGGGATTAATATAGCAAATATTATAAGATCAAGAAGCATATTACAAGAAACCACTACAGAGTAGTCATTGCATTCATGAGATACTGATTTAACATGTAATCCTCAAATCATTTTTCAGAACATACATTCATCAGTGGAAATAACTCAATTCCCATTAAGGTTTGTGTTCCAGAAGTCTATGAAGTCACAAACTTTCATTTGGTGATATTCAACTTGACTTTCGGTGACCTTCGAAGGACAAACTCGACATAGTGAAATTACAATGACCTGCATCACCAAAATGGTCGCAGGTAGTGTGATGGTTCTGCCTTCAGTCCCTACCCTTCCGGCTGACTTCGCCTACACCTCAACGAGCCACACCTGCTGCTCGTTGAAGTGGAGGTGAAGTGTATGGTATTTCAGTGCAGCTGCATTCTGATGTCTGAGCCCTGTGTTGTTGTGCCGCTGCTCCCCAGAGCTTCATATTGTGTTTTTATCAGTTTATTAAATATGTCTATTTTCGTACTCAGCCTGTGCCTGTGGGTCCCTTATCCACTTTTTGGGTACATGGTCCCAGTGTCCGCCGGTTTCCTGTTTGCAGCCAGCAGGGGCAAAACCAAGACTGGTAGAGCCAATGTTTGTGTTAAAGAAATTCATGTATGAAGTCCATTTGGTGACCTCATCTTGATGTTCTGAGACCTTTAAAGTTCACAATTGACATCATGAATTTTCAGTGACTCGTATCACAAAAACTGCTTCAGAGCTTAGGATTGTATTACAGACATACAAAAGGTCTTATAGATGTATGTGAACATTTATTTAGTGACTTTGACATTGACAATGATTTGAAGGTCAAACTTCACATTCAATTTTCATAACTTGGATCACCACAATAAGATCGCGTGCTAATATTTCCTTTTTTATCCCCCGGCGAGTAATGCAGGGGGATATAGCGATAGCCATGTCCGAAAGTCCGTCCGTACATCCGTAATCATTTCGTTTTCGTTTCCGGAGCTTAACTCAAAAACCGTTCAATATTTCTTCACGAAATTAGATCTGTGTAGATCTGATATGCCATGTAAATGTGCCTTTTGGTATTTAGGAATTTCTTGAGCCGTTAATCCATGAATGTGGGGGGCCGGGGGGATACGCCATTGCCAGACGGCTCTTGTGGAAATAGTCAATCCTGAAAGGTGTATTCCAAGAAGTCTGTTTTCAATGGCCAAAACGGTATTTTGCATGCGGACAAAAGGCCGAAGTGCATAGAAAACGTACCTGTGTACCTGTGTACATGTGGACTGGGCCCGTTTACCCACACAGAGTTTGAGTGGGGGTAAGTATTTGTTTTACCCCCACACTGCAACACCTGATTTAGTTAATTAGCCTTGGTGCAGCCTTCAGTCAAAAAAACATTGTTGTGCTTAATTAAAACAAAAACCTGTGCCAACACCTGCCCATTTCAGGAAGTTGTGCACTCCTGTTCTGTAACAATCCCCACACACATTTGACAGAATTTCTATGTTCACTATCTGGGATGAATTCCCCCTCTTATTGTGTGACCACACGCGTGGAGGGAGCCATTAAACTTAAGCTCACTCTGCATTCTTCTTTCATTACCTTTCCGTATGTTCGGCTGTAAGCGTGTCTGATGTCTCCAAAGGTTTAATGACTGACTGCATTAAAGCGGCAACAGAAATACAGCAGGAGGCGCGTAATGAGCCAATATTCAGCACCGAGTCTGAACTGTCAAAAAAAGAGTTTCAGCTGGGGATGTGCTGTGCAGCAGCATCTGATAGAAACATATTTCACTTTTAAAGCACTACCAGTTTAAAGCTCTACCAGGAAATGCAGGATGATGGACCAAAACACTTTGTTTTCTTGCTTTATCATCTTCAACTTGAAAGTAGAACTCGGAAAGAGTGTAGTTGATTAATTTGAAAACTATATTTCGTTGGAGTGCATACCTGAATACTTTAATTCCTTGTAATTGCTTAATACAGGGCTTTACCGTATATCGCACTGAAGAAATGTGTGATTTGCCAGTTTTTTCCATTTTTTTCCACACTACTTATGACTGTATAGTGCTGGCAGACTGTCCAAAATTTCCAAATCTGGTGGACTAACAATAACAGAATGTGAATTTCAGAATGATTTTGAAAGCAATCCTCATGATGAAGTCACAGCAAGATGAGCCTATACCACATTGCTACATACCGCCGTCGTAGAACCGAGAGATAACAACTAATAGTCATTTTGAAAGTTTATTGTACTGTTACAGTTGTGAACAAATGGTGAATCATACCAATGAAAACCAACTGCTGAAGTCCGTGGCTCTGTCTGGTACCAGCATGGCAACAGGCCCTAAAGATGGAGGCCCAGAGATTTAAACTAAAACAAGGTGGGCTGTTCTTGGACACAAAATGACAAATGGCAGAGAAAACCAATGAATGATCAACAGGGGGGGGGGGGTATTCAAAAGGTAACAATGGTAGAGGATTGGTTGAATAGCCAGGTACAGACAGGATGATGGGTAAAGGGGAGAAGAGGAGTGCCGTCCTACCACACTGCTGAAGTATAACGACTTACAGTATCGCCCACATCTCCAAACTCAAAAACAAAAAACATTATTCACCTCCATGGTATTCATTTGAGTGGAGTCACTGACTCTGACGCATTACATTTCAGCAATGCTACTACTATGTCATGGCTATATTATAATTCTGAAAAGACATTTCTGGAACGATTTCGGGAGTTTTTGCATGAGCTGTAATTTGCATGAGTACTCAGCCCCTTTCTGTAATATTATCAATTTTCATTGCTCAGAGATGGACAAGGAAATGAAAATAAAGTGGTAAGAATAATGGTAGTCATTAAGAAAATTAAATCTTGAAGAAATTACTTTCCTCCAAAAGACATTTATTTTGAGGCAAGTCATTGTGTCATGGGAGACAATTTAATTTTTGAAATTTTTCATTGTTTTGTGCAGCAGTCTTCTTTCAATGTTAATGTTCCTACAGAGAACACAGTCTCCTGTCCAATTAACTTCTAAAAATGAATTACAGAGAGAAAATGAGGTAAAAAGTGTAAATACTTTTGGAAAAATGTATTATTCATTTATATTTAACTCGAGGTGAACCTTTTCTCCTTCTCAAAGTTTGATGTTGAGTACAGGTTATCATTTTCATTTATCTCCAAACTTTGAGTGTGTGGCTCAGAGATTAAATATATATATTCTGACAGAATAAAATATGCATCTCTTCTTTCGTTGGTAAAACTAATTCCCATGATGAACTTGAACAAGTTTATGAGTACAGATGTATCCACTGTGTCAATTGACCTATGGCTAAGCAACGCCCTCAAATATGATTAACCAATCACAGTGCATATTCGCTCCCCATAGACTTGCACTTGGACATTCTGAGCCTGAACTTCCATTGAAATGCATGACAGAAACTGCAAATCATTCGCTTTTACGGGGTTTTAAAATGTTTCTAAGTTAAAAAAAATGGTCAAACGCTGTGCTTGGGGTAAGTTTAACTCCGATACGAGGTATCCCGAGAGGCTGGGCGATGGGGTGTATTTTAGACCCTTCCCAAAGTCACATCATTACCGAGAGAAGTGTCTCCTCTGGAAAAAGCTGTTTTCACACCGGACGCGTTTCGCTGTTGTAAAATGTTTGTCCGAGTCAGTGGAGGGGGCGTGGTTTAGCCATAGGTCAATTGTTAATGGCCTGACCACTGAGGTGATTGCATTTCACGCCTCAGCAGTTGTACGATCAGCAGTTACACAATCAGCCCACTGTTTTGAATCGGGTAGTTGGTGAAAACATGGGGTTTCACCAGGTTGTGACAAACAAGGTCCAAAGAGAGCAGAACCCAAAAACGGTTTCACCTAAGACATGAAATGGACTACGCTGCGATTATCATACAAACAATGTCACTGTCATTGCCGTCACGGCGTTCCAACAGGATAACACATGTCCGCCTGCTGCGTCTGTCACCACACTGCACACCTGGTGGCTGTAAATGTCAGTGTGGTGCCCTGACTCGCATATTCCCCAGATCTCAACCCCACTGAGCATGTGTAGGACATCATGAAAGGGTGCCAAGCAATACGCAGTTCACATCCACTCGACAGAAACCAGTTGATCCAGGGACTGCAGGAAAAGTGTAAACTCGTCCCACAACAGAGCCTGCTACGACTTTTAGCCAGTATGAGGCCGCGTAGATGCACCTCTGTGGAATCATTTTTTAGTGATTCATTTAATTATTATTAATTGCTTATCCTTGCTTGCTCTTATTCTGCTTAAATTCATAACTTCTTAGGCCTTAGTGTACTCTTGCATGTTTCTGATTTAGCAGGGGCCTGCATAACTGTACTAGTGAGTCATGGCATATAGCCTATCAACAGTTACGCAGACCTGATGAGCCCATACCGAGGACAAGATGTTTTTCTCTTTCTCTAAGTTAATGTGTTTATAGAAAGCTCCAGAATGCATAGCGAGATAAGCTGGAGCCGGGGCTGATAGAGAAGACAGGTGTTCTTCTCCCTAACAAGATGTATGTGCACCCCAAAACAGAGACGGCGAGGGCTCTCCAGATGACCTCATGATGTGTAAATCTGCGCGGGGGGAGGAGAACATAATGGAGTGCCCCTACAAATACCAGAGAGTTTCTAACTGTATCATCCTTGATTTTGCTGACTTGGACTCTGTGTATGGGGATCCTGTTTTCTGCAGAAAAAAGTAAACGGACTTTGGCTTGGATATTAACTTCTCTGTCTCCAACTGAATTTTTCCTCTGAGTCGTCTGAGTTTCTTATTGTGAAGGTAATACCTGGAATATAATATATAATTCCTACAACATTGGGGGCTCGTCCAGGATTCCAATATCTCACCTGCACTCCCTGGAGAATCAGCGCCGACTGAAAACCGTGCGCAAGGTCGTCTAGGGGACGTTGTGGAAAGACCTCAGCCCAGAGTGATTGTGAAGGCCCTTTTGGGGTGTGTAGGAGGTCACAAACGGGGGGTTCTCCAAACAATGAGTGGAGGTGTGGGTGAGTGACGGAATTATTTAATATAATGTAAACACCGTGCAACTAGGCCAAGGAGGGTTCTAGATGAGGCGGAAGGTCT
The DNA here is from genome assembly GCA_029721435.1 of Gymnothorax reevesii. Classification (NCBI taxonomy): domain Eukaryota; kingdom Metazoa; phylum Chordata; class Actinopteri; order Anguilliformes; family Muraenidae; genus Gymnothorax; species Gymnothorax reevesii. Next base: position 86,183,258 of record CM056583.1, read on the forward strand.
CAGCGTGTGTTCGTACGCTGCGAGAGAAATAAAGATTTACCGGTCTCCATTGTAACAATGGGGTCTGGCTACAGCGTCAGCATTAGACCCCTGCCCCAGGCCTCACGTGATGACATCTTTCACATTCTGCTTTTAAGTGGCCTGAGACGTGTCGAGCGGATGCTGCAGCCTTAATGTCTTAGTGGTTACAATATATCTGACTCCATATCAAATTTAAGATATAAATTTGTAGTTGCAATCATTTGCGGTTATCATGCGTTTTGCATGAATATGTTCGGATTTTAATTCGTTAATTTATTACCCAATTTGGAGCTCTGTTGTGCATCGGACCCATAACAGGTTTATACCCTACTCCGCCGGACCAAAACCATCTGAACTATCCAATCCGGCGAAAGAACTCAGAGGCTGGCAGCCTATTAAGCCAGTAATTTGACATAGCCTCGCTATGACTAGGGATTACCGGGGCCCACAGCGAGCAACTACAAAGGCATAACGGAAACACATCGTTCAGAGGCCTTGCGTCTTTTAAGATTTCCGCCTAAAAATATAAACGGAATCTTGCTCGAAGCCAATATTAATAGCGTCATACACAGCATGGAAAATCCACCTTATAACGCAGATGCCAAGCGTCTTGATCAGGCACGCGATTACGGTCTACGTTACTCAACTGGGATCCAGGAGTCCGAACTGGTAGGTATATGTTTGTCCAAAGTCAGAAACACACCACAGATGCGAATATCAATTTATTCCGCCAAGCAGGCACAAGCTTAAATCACAAGACCTAATTACATCGTTACAGAAAAGAGAAAAGAAGTCAATTCATACCTGGCGCAGCCCAAAACTACACATATACTCAACGTATATGAGGGAAGGATGAATACAAGCTTCCTCGACTTCTCTGTTTCCCCCTCTTTTATGCCCAATCTCCAGACTGCGTCCTATGGCGGGGTCATGGGTCGTTTTGGGTCATTTGAGCCAGGAATGCTCCCCCATTCCGCAGGGGCTTTGGTAGGAGACATGACCACAAGGAAAACTGAAGCATATTTTTTTCTTAAAGTTATTGAAGGAGGGTATGGCACAAGTCCAATTCCTTCGAAATATTTCCCATGAGATTTCAGAAATTACGAGGATTAAAATGATACCAAACACAACCTACTTGCGTTAGAGTTGGTCATGAAACGTCCGACACAATACCGAATTACAAGAATAATCTGCTTTAAGGCTATTATTCCATTCTTATCCTTCAGTATAGCAAAATACACATTATTCTGTGACATCGTGAGTGAGATTATTGTTTTACTCAGGAAATTAAAAGTCTTTAGAAATATTTACCTAAACTGTAATGTATTGGAATTGTACGGGTGCAGTTATGTCAGAGTCCATTGGATGGCACAGTGGAGTTGTCCGGCATGAGTCTCGCTGGCCAAAGGTTTGCGGACAGTAGTTTTTTGGAAGATTCCCAGGCATCTGCATTAACCATTACCCCTGTGGCGAGGTGAGATTGGCGCCAGAGAGTCTAGTTGAGTCCATTCCCATGACCCTGGGGTCATCTGCTAAATGTTGGAGCACGTATCCAAACATAAGTCAAACTGTTGGAGTAGTGATGGGGCACGTATCCCAACAAGGGTCAAGCTGTTGGAGTAATGATTATGGCGCCAGATAATCCAGCCAGATAATCCTCTCCATCTTTTCCCCTTACAATAATATCAAAATTCGGACAACACCTCTCACATCAATGCTGGTGGACACACTCAGTATTGAAGCCTGCAGGAGTCACCTCTCTTTGCCTGATGGGTCACAACTGATTAGGTAATGAACAGTGAACATTTTCTTTTGTTTTTGGCTTAAAATGATCTGAATTGAATCAGTGAATTCAATATGGGCCCAGCTCCACACATTTATTGTATGAAGTTGGGCTCTTATTGAATTCACCGATTCAAGTGCTTGTGTAATGTCTGTTACAGAATTTAACACATGGTATGTCAATACCTGGTGAATAAGAATAAAATGTTTCTGACATTAAGTGCTGTGTTGTTACTGACTTTCAGTGTATTTGTAATCAAGCAGCATTGGCTTCGCCCCCTGTATGCAAAGCTTGTGTGTTCAGCTGATATTGAGCACTTCAGGTTTTTAGGCAAGTTTTCTGTCAAACTCACTATTCAGCTTTGGCTTTGTCAAAAAGAAAAAACGAGCAGCGTAGAGCGTGGCATTTTACCCCACCTGTATGTTGATCAAGGGCATATTGAGATGGCTGCTGTGGCCGCCATGTTAGATATCACACAACGCTGGTTTTCGAAAGGAACCTTCCTCTAGCTACTCGCAATACGCCATTAAGAAATGGCATCAATCCCGCGAGGGATTCTATAGTTATCCCACGGAAACAAATAGTTAACGAACGACGGACGGACATGGTGTCGACATAATGCCCCCTTTCCTATTTGGAGGGCGGGGGTATAAAAAGGTTGTTCTGACAGAAATTCACTTTGTGATTCAGTCAATAATGCAACTGTTCAGCTGCAAATTTTAAGTGTTACTGAAAGCACCACTAATGTCCTGAGCTGCTTCGGGCATAAATGAATAAACTTTTTTCTATATGGGTCTAATTTATACGCTTGCAATTTGCTTAATGGCCCCTTAAATTCAAATTAAAATGGAAATAAAGCAATTCTGATGTCATGACCCTGTCCCAACAATTGGCAGTGATATCAGCTTAATCTTATTTGGTTTTATTTCCCATTTTCCAGGACTGTTGAGCTGCAGTTATTTATGTTTGAAATCAGAGTAAAGACACGTCAGTTATTTTTGAATATCTACTTTCTTTTCTCTGAAGGTGACCTGATTAATATGCTCGCTGTAACCATCCCTGATGTAACGCGGTGTAAGATGAGTAATAAGTGTAAGACGAGATGCCCATAGGCAGCCTCGTGGCGCAGTTGAATGAGCCGAGGGCATTAACGGAAAGGGCAGGTCTCCACGCTCACTACTGCAGGTAAACAGACACAGATCTGGCCTCAGTGCTTTTACTCCAGTGGGACACATTTCCAATAACACCTGTCAAGAGAAATACAATTTGTTCTGCTTTCAGCCTCTGACGGCTTTCGGCACGACGGAAATTAAATCACAAATATATGCTGAGACGTCTCAGATGTCATCTGCCAAATGTTCGGTTTATAGCGGCCGTCACATTTCCAATAATATTAAAACGCACAGGCATGGGAGCAAAGTTCTAGTTTTACTCTGCAAAGTGATGTAGAATGGATCCACATCATGAGTAGCTATTTTACAGGCATTTTATTTGTGTCAAAGTCATTCTGCAACACGTTCCTCGGTTGTTTAGTGAATCCAGTCACACACAATTAACATAGAAACAAGATACTTGAGGTGATTCTTAAAATAAGACCCATGTTAGCTCAACTGCATGTCAGTATTTTGCACTCATTCATACAATTAATTTCTGGGAGATAAAACCAATGCTGCCAGATTACTGCTGAGGAAATTAAACTGCTAAGTGATGCAGTGTGATAAACAGCTAAAAGGCAGAAAATCTTAAAAAAATAAATAAATAAATTTTCAGCCATAGCTTTGGTAAAAATGGTAGCCAGCATTGCCAGTGGTAAATCTAAGCTTGTGAACTAAGCGGCATCGCTTAGGTAGCGAAAATAATGCTGATGTGGGGTCAAATGGAAACAGGACAGCAATCAATGGTAAAAAAAAAAAGCAAGATTTAAAGGTGACACTTTACTTGAAGGTATCGTCATAGGAGTGACATGACACTGTCACGAACGTGTCATAAACATGTCAATGTCATTAACACTTATGACTGTTGTCATTAGTTGTCATTCGGTTTTTGTAATGAGAGGTTGACATTGTTTGGGTTGTCTTGAGTCATAAACGTTTTTGACATTGACTTAATGTTCACGACACGTTCACGACTGTGTCATATAACAGTTATGACAGTGTTATGTCACTCGCATGACGATACCTTGAAGTAAAGTGTCACCGATTTAAAACGTGAAAGCCTTATATATGTTAAGTGTACAGCGTACATAACCATAACTTTTGGGACTAATATTTTATTAGGTAATAGAACAGTCATGTTCTAAAATGTTTTTTGGTGGATTTCAAGGCTTGAACATGGTCGGGTCTCTCTTGAAGTTGATAATTAATAGTCGGCTCATAGAGTGACCTATGGAATGGCTGGATTGAGAGGTCATTCATTGCCAAATATGGGTTTGTGTGCCTTGGCTTCAGGTAAACATTGTTTGGATGTTCTATTTTACTGTTGCATTGCTGTATAATAAATGTTCAATATAAATGTGGCTGGAATAATGCATCAAGTGCAGCTGTAGAGCTTCAGATTATTCTGAATGACAACAAATCTGAAAAGGTAAACATTTTTCAGGTAAATTTGTGCTTTAACAGACTAAAGTCATCCTCAGTCTGTCTGGGGGGATTCCAGCAATATGAATTGTGCTCTATGTGTAATTACCCATAATTATTCATGGCAAGATAGTTTTCCAAATATTTATTAATTTCCATGCTAATATCACTGAGTTACTCAGTAGGTCATTCTCTGGAATAATTATTCATTGAAAACAGTGTCATCATTCATCCCTGTAAGCGCATCAGATAGAGCCATAAAACAGAGGTGCCTGTTCTCCTAGTGTGCAGCTCCATTTTTCACATGAGGTGACCTTCAGGCTTTCTGAATTCACTTGGAATTAGTGTCATGGACAAAATAATGCAAGGAAGCTTGCGACTCAGCACAGAGAAAATAATGCTACTCAGATCACCTAGGTTTCGCACTGAAATCAGCCCAATTTCGAGTGACGTCACAAGTTGGACTGTGTAGCCCAGGTATGTTCAATATGCAGAATGAAGTGTTTCCGGAGTTCGCATATTGAATGAATGAATGAATGAATGAATGGCCACTTGGCAATCTAGCTGAATACATTGGTGTGCCAGCTATAACAACATAGAGTTCGATATCACCTTAGCTTGCTAGCTAGGTAGCCAACTAGCTCGCTAGCGAGTATTACAGTGTATGCAAACTGTTGCCTTATTTTGTCGGCATAATTGTTTTCGAGAGTACTTCGGTACTGCGAAATGTAAGTTGATGACACAGATTGATGTGCATTATGCGACAAAATCAGAATTCCGATGCATAAACGGTAAGGGGGGGGAGGGCGTAAGTACCTGTTCTATCTCTGCTGCATCTGAGTACCATACGAATTGTCCAACTCATGACATCATCAAAATTAAGCTGTTTTGTTGCCAATTTGAGACTTGCTGAGGGTGAATGGAAGGGTGACTTTTATAGATTATATTTCTTTTCTGAGCTTAGGTGGTGGTGTAAAAGTACTTTTATCATGCTCAGTATACCCTTAGTTCTCGGCAGAGGTATTTTGACCTGCTTTAGGATTTTCAATGAGTGTCTGCTTTAATAGCTCTCACTTTCGTTTGTGTGTTGGTCTAGTCCTCTTGGTCGGTGGGGCAAGTACAAAACCCAAAACCAGTGAAGTTGTCACGTTCTGTAAATCGTAAATAAAAACAGAATACAATGATTTACAAATCCTTTTCAACCTATATTCAATTGAATACACTGCAAATACAAGTTACTTAATGTTCGAACAAGTAAACTTTGTAATTTTTTTGCAAATATTAGCTCATTTGGAATTTTATGCCTGCAACATGTTTCAAAAAAGCTGGCACAAGTGGCAAAAAAGACTGAGAGAGTTGAGGAATGCTCATCAAACACTTATTTGGAACATCCCACAGGTGAACGGGCTAATTGGGAACTTATGGGTGCCATGATTGGGTATGAAAACAGCTTCCCTGAAATGCTCAGTCATTCACAAACAAGGGTGGGGCAAGGGTCACCACTTAGTGAACAAATGCGTGAGCTGATTGTCGAACAGTTTAAAAACAACATTCCTCAACGAGCTATTGCAAAAAATTTAGAGATTTCATCATCTACGGTCCGTATTATCTTCAAAAGGTTCAGAGAATCTGGAGAAATCACTGCACGTAAGCGACAAGGCCAAAAACCAACATTGAATGCCAGTGACCTTCGATCCCTCAGGCGGTACTGCATCAAAAACTGACATCAGTGTGTAAAGGACATCACCACATGGGCTCAGGAACACTTCAGAAAGCCACTGTCAGTAACTACAGTTTGTCGCTACATCTGCAAGTGCAAGTTAAAACTCTACAATGCAAAGCGAAAGCCATTTATCAACAGCACCCTGAAACGCCACCGGCTTCGCTGGGCCCAAGCTCATCTAAGATGGACTAATGCAAAGTGGAAAAGTGTTCTGTGGTCTGACGAGTCCACATTTCAAATTGTTTTTGGAAACTGTGGACGTCGTGTCCTCCGGACCAAAGAGGAAAAGAACCATCCGGACTGTTAAAGGCGCAAAGTTCAAAAGCCAGCATCTGTGATGGTATGGGGGTGTATTAGTGCCCAAGGCATGGGCAGCTTACACATATGTGAAGGCACCATTAATGCTGAAAGGTACATACAGGTTTTGGAGAACATAACTGCTTTTTCAGCCCTTTTTTTTCCGGCGTCCCAACTGTTTTGACTCGTTGCAGCAAGAACATTTTGAAATAAGCTAATTTTACGGATAAAAATGTAAAATGTTTCAGTTTCAACATTTGAAATGATATCTATGTTCTTTTGTAAATAACATATTGGCTCGTGAACTGAAAGCCATCGCATTTTGATTTTATTCACAATTTACACGTCCTAGCTATTTTGGAATTGGGGTTGTACTAAGAAATGAAGTAACTGAGCTGTGCATAAACATTAAAACCAAACTCAAAACAAAACACAGTCAACACAGACCCTAATTTCAGTTATGGAAAATCCCTGGTAAACACGCAGGGGATCTCAATCTCTCTTCTGCCCTCGGCGAACAGCCAACAGCTCACCCTTGGAGCGCTAAAGCCGGGCATCTCCATAGAGAAAATAATAGAAGCTCCACTTCGCATAGGGAGACCTGACATTAGCCGACATGGTGAAAAACAATTAAGGAAAATAAATTCCAGGGAGAATTTATTTGAACGTATAAGTACTCACTCAACTTAAAGTGTAGCTGCCTGATAGTTGAAACATTAAAGGATACAAAAAAAATAATCAGACATTTTTTCTTCCCAGCGTTTAAGTTTCGATAATAGTACAGACAATCTAAACAGTTGAGTCCGCAAACCCAACCGCAGTCTGCTGCTTCCTCCGGCGAATCAAACCTTTTCTCTTTCCCATTAATCATGATCCTAAATGTGGCTGGATACAACAACGCAAATCCCACCTTCGTCCTCCTCAGCTGTCCCTTCACATCATGAAAGGCCTTGTGTTTCCTGACCGGGGGCGTATTTCCCAAAGGCGTAGTTAGCAACTTGCACAGTCCGTCCATTCACTGTCAATGGACCCAACTATGTGAGTTAGCATCTGTGATTTTGGGAAATGCACCACAGAGCCGTCAAGTAATCATTAAAAAAATGAACCTTTGGTCCCATACATGCGGGTGAAGCCGGTTCCTCGCTAAGACAACAAGCCACAGCGTCCATGACACGCTGACAAACGGCGTGTCATGGACGCCGTGGCTTGTTGTCTTAGCGAGTCCTGAAATTTTATAATCATCGGCTGGGGTCGTTGATTAGGGCCGGGTTTTGTTGCTAAGGAGCGGTGTGCGAGGTCCAGCTTAATGTGTCCTATTTTAGTTGTCATTTTAAGATCGTCAGGAACCCACTCATCCATAAAATCTACCGGATCCGTTCCTTCTGTATCTTAAGCCAGTCCGACCACACGAATATTTCACCTACAGCCTCGGTTATATAAGTCATCCATATGTTCTAACATTTCGCTCACTCGTCTGTCGTGGACTCCTGGCCAGCAGTCCTACTCTCCGCCCTGCCGACTCAGGTCTCCAAAGACTGAGTTTGTGTCATCTGGTCCCTTATTGCCGCAAGCATCATTTCAATTTTAGTATCAATAACTTTTGTAATGTTCTCTGTAACATGGTCCATTGCCTGGAGAACGTCGGGGTTCGCACTGCAGCTAGCGCTAGCTCCCTCACAAACTGTTTCGTCCACAGCTTTCTCAGCGGGCTTCGATTCCTGCTTTAGTTTTGGCTATATTGTCGAGTTTTTTAGGAAAATAATTGTCAAGAGACATTATAGATTCACTCCCACTGTGAATTGCACTTTTCACAATGCCAAAACGTAAATTAGTTGAATAACTGAAATGCGTCTGCGGAGCACAGCGAAATCTGCTGCTCCCTCTACTACGCCATCTTGTTTTTCCCAACATACCTGGAGGTTGAGACCATGAGAAGGATCATGCCATTAACCTCAGCGTTTGACCTTCAACTAACAATTAGTGTTCTGCGCTCTACAGTGCAGCCCTCGCTGTTGGCAAAATGTAATTTAGCTATCATGTACTGCATGTTTCATTAAGAAAAGGCCGGCATCAGCGTTGTGTTGCGGTGGGATGACTGAAGTCAAACCAGGTCATATTACATCCCAGGTAACCAACTGAGCCCTTTTTGAATACTTTTTGATTTCAATTTTTTTCTGGTCTCATACTTGACGTCCACATTAATGTGCTTAGCAGCAAACGTAAAGCAATAAACACAGGTCGGAGGTCAGCTCATCATGAAAGCTTTTGCCTCACAACAGTTTGAGCTCTGATACTGAGATGTACACCAAATATGCGCATTATCCCAGTGTTGTAAATACTGTCTGCCGCCAATGATAATCAGGACAAAAATATTTTACGATACCAAGCTGTAGTGTCACTTTATTTCCTGGCTTTGTTCCTGGTTTACTGGGCAGTTGCTTCGCTGTTTCCCTACAAATGGCAGTTTCTGCCCCAGGGCACCACATTAACATATTTCCAACATGAAAATTGCGGCACAAATAATGTTCCTTGGAGATCTGCAAGATCCCTCTGTCTTCAAAATTAATTTTCCCTGAGGTAGCCTTAGCAAGAAAAGGCCCATTTAATTTTGTAATCACCCATAAAACAGAAATACGAGTTCCCAGCTGTTTCATAAAGCATACGCTGTTTTGACTTCACCCTAGAATGCATTTTCAGCGAATTTTTAGGCTTTAACTTTGACCAAACCTCAGATGGCCTATAAAATGCGCAATTATGTAGATGAGCCAAAACATTAAATCCACTCACATCCCCGAAACATCCCATCCCTCCCTGATATTTTAGGAGTCTCCTGGAATTTGTTATCTGCTCCCAAATTCCCTAAAGTGGTCCCAAAGCAGTTTGGAAAATCAGCAGGTCTGTATCACATTTGGGAGTAAATGTTTGAGAATGGCATTATTCTGTTGCTGATTAATAATCAAACAGCACAAGAGATTTGCATATTTTTTTCTCAAATCCCTCTCCCCCCCACCCACCCCACAAACAGATATTGCCGGAGTGGCGTATTGACTCCGCCTCACGGAATTAATTTTAATCAGGGGAGAACGGTTGCGGTTGGATTGATGTCATTTCTGTCTCCTGCACCCTGACAGATGAAGAAAAGTGACTCATTAAATGTGAAAAAGCTGCCTTTGAGGCTGCTGGAGACTGCAGGACCGGTACGATGGGATGGTAGGATGAGCAGATTTACAGCCGGCCTGCAGGCACTTTATCTGCAGCAAGTCATGTATTCCATCTCACATGCTACTGCTGAAGAGTGATCGCTTCAAGAAGGTTCTGGAACCCCTCTCTGTCGCATCATCACATTGCGTATGTAGTGAGGTGCACCAGCTATTCCAGACGGTATTTCACAGATGCACAGTTCAGCTACCCAGCAGCTCTCCATGGTAACCGTGCAGGTAAAGGAGACAGCGCTGAATTTCTTCACAGAGAGCGATGTGGACCTCCTTGAGCCGCTCATGGGCATGGACCAGCCTGACCCAGTGGGGCGCAGAAAAAGGTGATTTTAAACTATTATAGGGCTTCCAGCCTCAGCGAATAGCCATCGGCGGCCATTTTCTTCTTCGCAGGTGGTGGAACATTAGATCCTGACTCATCATTTCTCTACTGCTGTGAAGGCCTCTTCTAAAGGCCAGCTACACTCAAGCAGACATTTTTTCACTCTGAACTGAGTTAGCGGTGTTGTTTGTAACTCTGGCATTGTATGGATCAAACAAGTTATTAATGCTGTAAAAAAGTGCATTCAGTTGTTCACTGTGGGTCCTTTACTTCTTCTAAATCATTCATTTACTGAGGTGGTGCAAAATGGATGCTAATTCAAGATTAGTTTGGCTTGCATGCTCCTCATCCAGGGGCGTCTCTAGGGCTAAGGATTGGTGGGGCCCAGAACTCCCCTTTAAAACATTTTCTAACCGTGACTAACCCTGCACACAATTATTAGCATAATTGGCAAACAATCGTTCCAGGATTTTCCTGGCTTTTTCACAGGTTTTTTTTTTTTTGCGGTAACTTTTTTAAAAAGTGGCAATGAAAGTTGCAATGTCTTGGCGATTTATTTATTTTTTTGTCCGCGAGAAATTTGCGTGGATTGGTTGAATTTGCTTTAATAGTTGCAATCGCGACATGCAACTTCCTAGAGGGACTGAGCAATAGATTCACTCCGAGAACACGCCGGTACGGTACGGTGCATTTCGGTATGACGACAATCATTGATCTGGATGCATAATTTCATGCATTTAAAACGGCATTATTCAGAATTGCACACAGATGTTTCAAATGGTCTTTTATTTCATTTAAACAAAACAATCATGAAGCGCCAGTTAAATCACTTGATTTGTGGAAAAGGTAGCGCAGACGTTTGAGAGCAGTTTGTCTTTCATAAAGCCTTGAACAATTTTTGTGTGGCCTAAATAATTTTTCTGATCTGAATTTATCCCATTATTTAGTCGTCAATAGATCTCATGGAGAGAGAACCCGTAACTTTGATTACCAGGGGATGATTGTCAAAATTGGAAAATGTGTTAATAACGGAAAATAACTGAGTACAAGCCAGGAACAATCACCGACGCAAAGGCATGGTCCGGGCTTCACCAATTATCACTTCCAGAGACGCCACTGTCCTCATCAACAAATACAAAAATCAATGATGAAAACTTGACTACAGAGTGAGCAAAGACCAATTTCCTTGCAGTTATTTTTAAGCGTCCTATATATTTTGGATGCTGTGTCAATCACAGTCAGAATTTTCTTGCTTTTTTGCTTTTGAAAACTGGAAATCATTTTTTATGAAAAGACATTAAACTGAAGATGGAACTTTTTTCAGAGTCAGATTGTCAGTTGAATTGGGAGCAGAACAGCTGGTGCATCCAGCGTTACTTTAGTCTGCCGATTGAAAAACGGATAAAAAGCGGAGGTGAAATGGCTGAAAAGAGCCACATGATGACTGCCTTATTTTAGCATCATACTGTGTTTGTCATGAAACCTGTCAGAAAAAACAACAGGCAATTTTTATGTTATTTTATTGTTTCAACTGGTGCTTTTTGAAGTTCTACCTTTTAGCTGTGGTTCTTACTGTGATGCAAGTCAATCATCAACACTTTGTTGTGTCTTCAGGGCAAACAATATGTGAAAAATAAAAAAAAACTTTGATTAATTTGACTCTGATGAAATAAAACAAAGCAAGTGGCGGATGAGTCACTACTGAGACAGAGCAAAGCGGAAAATCTTCGATCATTCAGAAAAGGAATGAGAGATGGTAACTGATTATCTGAGTGATACCCTTATGTCAGGCTGATTGTTCGTGAATTGAAGGTTTTAACAAAAAGACTGCAGGTAACTCGTTTCAAAATGAAGTTATGATACGGGAAATACTTTTTTTTCTTATCCCTTATGAAAAATGACTATAGTTCCAAGCTATAGTTATCCTACAGTAAATGGATGGTATTTTTGCCACCATAGTATATTATCAATATAGTGACTATAGTTATTCAAACTACCGCAATACAGTTGTGTGGACGATAGTAAAATCATGGTACTGTTGAATGCGGTAATTCTGCAGCTTTAATGTGACGGCTGTAGCACTACTACTCTCATTATACTATGTAAACTATAGAAATGCTATAGTTTTACCAAAAAAATAATACAGTATTACTAAGAAATAACTATTGGATATTTTCACAAGGGATTGCTGTTTAGTCTGTCATTTTAGTTGCCACATCCCAAATGCTCACATGAGCTTGTTAGGGATTCAGTACATTTAATGGTGCGGCGTAGTCTTTTGTTTCTCAAGAGCCACATTGTGGCAATTGGGACATGGGAACGGAACAACTCTAAACCTGCACACTGCCATGTTTTTAATGATTAAACTCAACCATTCTTTGCTGCAGAGAAATAGTAATGGGTTTTTTTCTGTAAGGAAGCACTAAATGAGCAGGAGCGAATGTATCTGTGGGTTGTGGGTTGGGCTGAACTAATGTGATCAGGGCGGCATTACAGAACCATGAACCATCACAATTACACTACACTTTTAATATACCATAAAGAGGCTTACATATTTTCAATAAAATACTGCAGAAATTACGTCGCCAAAAAGTATAGGACATACATCTCTCCGACACATATCTGACACATTTGTGCGCTCAAACACGCAAGCAAACATGCACTGTACAACAGCTGGGAATGAGCGTCCTGTCGAATAATTCTGAACGGTCACAATAAAAGGGAGCATGAATTTCCAAAAAGAAAACTCATACGCAACACATACAGCTTGCCTGCATCATTCTATCTACTCACAAGTATCGCAAAATGCAAAAAAATGCCACTTTGGAAATTTCTGAACCACCACTGCAAGAAGACATATTTTGACAGGCCGGTCGACATGCCAAATTCGGCCTTAACAACACACAGTATCCCACTGTTAAGCAAGCTTGGACATCAGCTTTCATCAACTTTTCACCAAGCCAGTTTTCCTGCTGACTGCGACATATCCTCGTTGCCGATGGAGATGCCCGCACTGTTTAGCGCAGTGGTTTTCAAACTTTTTGTGCCCAAGACACACCAAAGGGCAAGCCGAAATCTGAAGGCACAGCTGTATTAATATCAGCGCAAATTATCCTCCATAACAGGGGTGTCAAACTGACCTGTAAACGGGCCAAGAGGCTGCAAATTTTCACTCCAACAATGCAGAAGCTCACCTGATACAACTAATCAGTTGTGCAGGCCAAGATCAGTTGATTAAATCAGTGCTTTCAGGTGAGCTTCTGCTTGGTAGGATTGAAGACCTGCAGCCTCTTGGCCCGTTTACGGGTCAGTTTGACACCCCTGCTCTATAACACTTGTTTTTACTCTGATCCTTCAGTATATATTTTTTATTTACAAATGCCGATAAAAATGCGCAAACAACCATAATACTCATAATATTATAGTAACAAAATAATTCAAGGATTCACTTTGTAAAATTACATCAAAGCAGCAATACACCAATTCAAACCAGGCAGGTCACAAAATTAAAATCGTAATTGCTTCGGTTGGAGAGTCAGATTCTCAACATATCCCTGCAAAGCCATTACACTATCACTTATTTTCTCAAAAAATATTTTTTTAAAAATTGCAGTCTTCTTCCTTCTGACAGTTGCTGAAGGACCAAATTCCATTTTCATCGTAACTTAACCGGGCATGAATATTGCCCCCTTGCCAAAGAAATAATTTCAACAAGTCGACATGGTCTACAACATCCCCCACCAATCCTGTGCTTCTTACTTTCTAACTCCATCAAGGCCTTTATGGTCTGAAGCTACACACCAAATTTGGTTGTCCAATCTGTAATAGTTTCTGAGAAAAGTTGTCCCCTTTCTCTCGGACGGACGTACGGAGGTCAAACCTATATCCTCCTCACACTTCGTGTCGGCGGGGGATAATAATAAACTCAAAGTCCTACATTGACGTGAATATTGCAGGACTTTACTGAGAAAGCATGATCAGCGCATGAAATCGAATGCTTAGAGTTGGCTAAATTTGTTTTGCTCTTGTTATCCCCCCGGCATATAATGCGGGGGGATATAGCTATCGCTCTGTCTGTCCGTCTGTCCATCTGTCCGTCTGTAAACATTATTTTGTGCAGAGCATAACTTGAAATCCGTTCAGTATTTCTTCACGAAATTTGACATGTAGGTCAGGTGTCATATGTAGATGTGCCTTTCGGTATTTAGGAATTTCTTGAGCAGTTAATCCATGAATGTGGGGGGCCGGGGGGGTACGCCATTTCCAGATGGCTCTCGTGATTATAAAAAGCTGAAGAAACGAACATAGAGTAAGCATTGTAAAGTATTTATTGCCCATTTTAGTAAATAAACATGATCGTGAAAAGATGTGAGAACTGAGCATTCATAATATTCGACCACATTCACAAGTATCGATTTCACGGTACAAGCTCTCAAGATGCTCTCTGAAGGTTTTTAGCTTCCAAAATTTTTGCAGAAATATGACGAAGCACCAGAACGTTCTTGGGGCTTGAACTGCCCATCTTATAATTCTGTTCAGAACTAAATTAGAAATTTCTGTGCTGTGAAACCACAAAACTATGAGCAGTCTTTCATATATACTCGGAAAATAGTGTTCTGTCGCGCTGCAGTCAAACTGTAGCCAATCAAATTTAGTATCACATCGATTTACTCCATCTGACGGTAAATTCCATCACTACACAACTTGCCGAGGAAGGGCCGTGTAAAAATATCTAACATATTTCCGATTTCAGAAATGATCATTCATATAAACAATTGTTTTGCACAGTTCACACAACCAAAATAAGACAAAAAAAGCTGCGGTTCTTATAGAATTTGGTCAAATTTCTTTGGGGTTCCAATTATTAGTCAATTAGTCAATTGAATTTTTTTTTTTTGTCGATTGCAGCAGACATTCAAAATACTGGTTCAGAAACGAACTGGTAACGCTCCAGAGCAAGCGTATGCTTATCAGCTCAATGTCTGAGGAGCCTGTCACGAACCGTCTGCGGTCACGCAGCAGACTGTGTTTTAGGGGCTCATAGTGTCGGACGTCGCCCTCACTTTCTGATATCATGAAATTTGCTCTCCAATCTGCAGTATTACTCCCCGAAGCCAAGGCCAAATACAACCCCAATTCCGAAACAGCTGGGACGAAGTGTGAATTGTGAATAAAATTAAAATGCAATGACTTTCAGATCACATGAGCCAATATGTTATTTACAAAAGAACATAGATAACATTTAAAATCTTGACACTGAGACATTTTACATTTTTATCCACAAAATGAGCTTATTTCAAATTTTCTGGCTGCAACAGGTCTCAAAAAAGTTGGGACACAGGCAAGAAAGGGCTGAAAAAGCCATTTTAATTAATATATAAGTTAATCACCTTAAAGAACATTAAGCAAGTAATTAAGTTAACTGGCATTAGGTGTGTAACATGATTGGCTATAAAAGGGATTTCTTAGCGAGGCTGAGTCTCTCAGAAGTAAAGATGGCAAGAGGCTCTCCAACGTGTGAAGGCTTGTGTAAAAAAATTGTGGAATACTTTAAAAAGAATGTTCGTCAACATCAAATTGCAGAGGCTTTAAAGGTCTTATCATTGACAGTGCATAACATCATCAAAAGATTCAGAGAAACTGGAAACATCTCTGTGCGTAAAGGACAAGGCCGAAGACCTTTACTGGATGCCCGTGATCTTCGGGCCCTCAGACGCCACTGCATCACTCACCGGCATGATTCTGTCATTGACATTACTAAATGGGCCCAAGAATACTTCAAGAAACCACTGTCAGCAAACACAGTCTGTCATGCCATCCACAGATGCCACTTAAAACTCTATATTGCAAAAAGGAAGCCATCATTGAGCATGATCCAGCATCCGTGTTCTATGGGCCAAAGCTCATTTAAAATAGACTGTAGCAAAGTGTCCTGTGGTCAGACAAATCCAAATTTGACATTCTTGTCGGAAATCATGGGCGTCGTGTCCTCCAGGCTAAAGAGGAGAAAGACCACCCCTCCTGTTATCAGGAAAGGCCAGCATCTCTGATGTTATGGGGATGCATTATTGGATATGGTGTGGGACACTTGCATGTTATAAAAAGCACCATGAATGCTGAAAGGTATATAAAGGTTTTAGAGCAACATGTCCTCCCCTCCAGATGACATCTATTCCAAGGATGGCCTTATGTATTTCAGCAGGACAATGCAAAACCAAATACTGCAGCTATTACAACAGCATGGCTTCGTAGTAGAAGAGTCCATGTGCTGAACTGGCCTGCCTGCAGTCCTGATCTGAATCTGATCTGGAGACCCAAAGTTCTCCAGCAGCTGAAAGCCTGTATTAAACAAGAGTGGGATCAAATTCCAATGGCTAAACTCAAGAAACTTGTCTCCTCAATGCTTGACGCCTCCATTCCGTGTTAAAAAGAAGAGGGGATGCTACACCATGGTAAACAGGCCCCTGTCCCAACTTTTTTGAGACCTGTAGCAGCCATTAAATTTGAAATGAGCTCATTTTATGGTTAAAATTGTTCAATTTTTCAGTTTCAATATTTGCTGTGTTATCTTTGTTCTATTGTGAATAAAATACTGGCTGGTGTGATCTGTAAGTCATTGCGTTTTGATTTTATTCACAATTTACACTTTTTCCCTACTATTTCAGAATTGGGGATGTAAATAGACTGTTGGACTTCTGCAGTAGACCAGCTAGTTTACTTGTAATTTAGTGCGACGTGGAGCACTTGCATCGTTATTGTCTCCTGAGCATTTATAAATTTGCGCAACTCAGCTGACAGTGACACGGTCGAATAGCTGCCATACTCATTGATGCATGAGTACACCCGAGCTGTGATTGGCTGATATAATGGTACCAGCTAACCTGCATAAAAAAATTTCACCGCGAGGGCAAACCCGACTCACACAATAATCAGAGCACTGTATAAGCAGTATTTTGCCTAATTCCGATGATTCTTTTGATTCCGATCCTCGCGATGGAGCTTACTGCAGCCCCAGTAAGCCTGTGCATTATTATGGCGCTGAATGTAATCAGATTTAGTGCAGTTGGTTTGGTCCACCCCTCTTGGAGTTAAGCAATCACGGGTCTCAATGAATGTGGTGCCAGATGTTCTCGAGTCGTTCCTGGTTCCTGAGGTGACGATGGGCGCCAGAGTTCCCACATCCAAAGCTGTGAGGAGTCACTAGTCCACTAATTAATCAACTTCTCAGAAGCTAAATGTGCGGCTAAGTCTTTTAGCTGGAAATATCACAGACACATTAAAGATTAACACCATTGCGCTAAAACCAAGCGGACACAAATGCCATTCCTGCAAATTACCCGAAATTGGTAGGTAACATATTTCTCTGAGAAGCTGGAGAATTATAATTGCCTGTGTTATTTTGAGAGTGCTTAAATACTGTATGTTTCAGAAAACAGCATCTTAAATTCTCCTCCAAACAGACATAAAGTTGCTCTCCCTCGGATTTTTTCTTTTTCTTTCATTTCTTAATTCTTTCTTTCGTTTTCTTCCTCTTGACGTGCCGAGGCAGCCCCCCCTTCCTTGCTCCAGTGTGTTTAATAGGCTTTTGTGCATCTGCCAGAAGTCGGCCTGCTCCTCCGACCGGCACTCAGATTAATCAATAGCCCCAGTACTGCAGCACCATTAGCATAGCAAAGGAAATTAGAGGGAAAAAAGGTTATTCAGCCGTCTACTCTGATATTTAGCTCATGAAAGTCTAGACTCCCATTCTTCTCCCATCCTATAATTGATAATCAAACATTACATGCCATAGGCATGCACACGCACACATACAGGCACACACACATACGCACGCATACACACACACACACACACACACACACACAGGCGCGCACATAAAATACTTGGAATTTGCACCAATGATGATATGTGTCTCTGTCCCTGGCCCTCTCTTTCTATCGCTCTCTCTCTCTGACATATGCATAAACTCTCACATATGTACTTATGAGCGATGCATTTGAAATGTGCTCCTAATTCCTCTCTTTAACTCACAAACACACGCACGCCAAGCACAAAAATACAACCCCAATTTTGAAATAGTTGGGACAAATTCTAAATAGTGAATAAAATCAAAATGCAATGACTTTCAAATCACACCAGCCAGCATTCACAATAAAACAGATACCATAGCAAATGTTGAAACTGAGAAATTTGAAAATTTTATCCTGAAAATTAGCTCATTTCAAATTTGATGGCTACTACAGGTCTCAAAAAAGTTGGGACAGGGGCCTGTTTACCATGGTGTTGCATCCTCTCTTCTTTTTGAACACAGTCGAGGCGTTTGGGCATTGAGGAGACAAGTTTCTTGAGTTTAGCATTAAAACATGCAAGTGTCCCACAGCATATGCATTAATGCATCCCCATACCATCAGAAATGCTGATTTTTGAAAAAAATGTCAAGTTTAGACTCGTCTGACCACAGGACACTTTGCCACTTTGCTACAGTCCAATTTAAATGAGCCTTGGCCCACAGAACACGGCGGCGCTTCTGGATCATGCTCATCAATGGCTTCCTTTTTGCATGATAGAGTTTTAGGTGACATCTGTGAATGGCACGGCAGAATATGTTTGCTGACAGTGGTTTCTTGAAGTATTCCTGGGCCCATTTAGAAATGTTAATGACAGAATCATGCCGGTGAGTGATGCAGTGGCGTCTGAGGGCCCAAAGACCATGGGAATCCAGTCAAGGTCTTCAGCCTTGTCCCTTACACACAGAGATTTTTTCAGTTTCTATGAATCTTTTGATGATGTTATGCACTGTTGATGATGAGACATTCAATGCCTTTGCAATTTGACGTTGAGGAACATAGTTTTTTTAAATATTTCATATTTTTTTAAAATGATAGCCTTCAGGGGTTGGAGAGCCTCTGGCCATCTTTACTTTTGAGAGACTCAGCCTCTCTAAGACATCCCTTTTATAGCCAATCACGTTACACACCTGATGCCAGTTAACTTAATTACTTGCTAAATGTTCTTTCAGCTGATTCTCTTATAAATTAATTGCTTTTTGGGCCCTTTTTGCCTGTTTCTCAACTTGATTTATTTTTTAAAAATCTAAATCTTAAATTCCTCAAAATAACCTTAATTTTCAGCAATTATTGCCGAACAAACTCTTATGTTTCTCTTTGAGGACAGTCTTCAGGTTGTGAGAGATCAGGCACCATTAGAGGCAGTGATTATTGCTGAACAAACTCTTATTTTTCTCTTTGAGGACAGTCATTAGGTTGTGAGAGATCAGACACCATTAGAGGCAGTGATTATTGCTGAACAAACTCTTATTTTTCTCTTTGAGGACAGTCATTAGGTTGTGAGAGATCAGACACCATTAGAGGCAGTGATTATTGCTGAACAAACTCTGATGTTTGATCAGACACCAATTTTGGTTCCCACAACTGCCCTTTCTGTTCAATAAGTCCCAAATTAGCTTGATTTTTATTCACATTTGAGAGAACTGAATTAATTTGTTGGTTTTTATCCCGAGGCCGACAACGGCCATTTGGGTGTTGTTGTCCCCACTGGCGTTCGTCCGTCTTTCCATACAAGGCTAACACTCTAGCTCGTTTATTATTGGGCAGAAACTTTGCAATTTGGTGTACAGATTGCGCATCACTGTGAGAATTTTGCTATTGAAAATCGGCACGTTTCGATTCTCGGTTTGGCCACCAAGGGGCGATATGTGAAAACAAAAAATGTGACTGCTCACTTCATAGTGGTATCAAATCGCTGAAATTTTTATGGTAGGTTCACCTGGTGAGGAAATATCACATATCATATGCGTTTTTGATTTGACCTATTTATCAAGGTCACAGAGGTCAAAGTTCATTTACGTGGACTTAGACAACGTTAAAGCTCTGCAGCGTGCAATTTTTCACCGAGCGTTTCCAAAATGCATGCGTAAATTGACCATCAGGTGAAGCAGTTTCCTTTTGAAAATCGGCACGTTTCAATTCAAAAACATAGCCGATAACAGAAAATGGGTCATAGCTCCTGTATTAATAAAACTATTGCGTAGTAATACACCCGCCCGCAGCAATATGACACAGGGAACCAGTCTAAGAAAAAGCTCCACGACTTGGGTAGTATGGGACTGCCTTTGTTTACGAAAGAAAGGAGTTTTAATGGCGGCTTAGATCGGAAATTTTTGTGGGCTGGTTATTTTTGTGGATCACAACCACCCGTAAAATCCGCAAAATTAAACAGCCCGCAAAAATTTCCTGGGTTACTATTTGCTCGCAGCCTAGGGGTCGTAAGTGCGACTAGCACGGTATTTTTTATTTTTCCAAAAACAAAATTTAAAAAAAAATTGATCTCAAAATTCCAGGCACCATCCAGTGAAGAAAATGATTGATGTTTTACCCATAAGAGCTCCTGGTGGCGCAGGTGTCACAAACGCTTTAGAGAAATGTTCTCCATGTGATCCACTTGGTCTCTTTATTATGCCCCGTAGTTTTCCTTTGGGCAGAAATGGGTCTGTCCTCTTTTGGATTCACTTCAGACTAGTTTACCAAGTGCCATTAAAAAAAAAAAAATTAGTGCAGGTTTTACCTGTTAAATTTATCCAAAGACAGACAAAACACGAGTAATGTGCATCCAAACTTTTGACCTACAGTGCAGCTACTTGGGAGATAATGCGCTCCCTAACGTCCTCACGTACCAGAAGAGCTAAGAAAACACACAGATTGTTGTGCGAGGGTCATAAAAATTGAAGAGCGGATCTGAGTCATTCTCATGCATATTTTTGTTCTCACATCCTGTTCTATTTATCAAGTCTACATCCCTCATCGAACTGAGTACATTTTTCAAAAAACAACATTGATTGTGCAATGCCTGCATCTCATTTGTTCCTCCAAAATTCACATAGTTTTTTTGATCCAATGCAATTTAGAAGTAAATCTAGAAGTCTTTTGATTTGAAGGCAAACATTATTAATTTCCTATTACCCGTTTCAGCCTCAGATAAAATAAGACCAGGATCACACAGCACACACACTATTCCTTTGGGAAATTTGGTGGCTCCAATTAGCTTAACACGAGTGTCTTTAGGATTTGGGAGAGCGCAGAATGAGCCTGTATGAACACAGGGAGATTATACAGACTTCATACAGAAAGATCTCAGGCTAAATATGAGCCTAAACCTCCATGCTGGGAAGTAACAATGCCACATACTGTGCTGCAGTGCCCGCCTTCATTAGCGCTCATACTGTGCAAATGCTGCTTCACTTGAAAAGTAATGGAAAATTGATATGGGATCAGTAAGACACCAGATGCGGGGAGAAGGGAATGAGGATTTATTAATAAACAAAACAAAACAGGCACGAGGGCCAACAAAAAACTTAGCCCAAAGGGTTGCAAAAAACAAACTGAGGTAAGCTACACAGAGCTATAAAACAATAAATGCAAAAGGCAAAAAACAAAAGGCACTGGAAACTCCAGGCGAGAAGATCAAGAAAAATAAATAACAAGACTAAATATATATATATACACAAAACAAGACGAGAGGCTAGGACAAATACTAGGGAACTTGACAAGAACTTGGCTAAACGAGACGCAACTAGAAACAAACTTGAGACACTGTCTGCCAGCCAACTTCCACCGCATCCAGATAAAGGCTTGGAAATCATGACATGAGGGGTAACACCTGGAGAGAGAGAAACAAGAGGCATGGCAAGATCAAGACATGGACAGAGATTGGATGACATGACCTGCTCATTAAGAGAATGAGCGTGCTCAGCTTAAGTACCAATTAAGTATGCAGTTTGGAAGCAAGCATGAATGTTAAGAACAGAAAAGCACAGCAAGATCTTGAAATAGCAAAGCAGGAATCATGACAATAAACTCCCTGTCTAAATTAGTAGTATTAGTAATGTGCCTATCTAAGAATTACACCACCCAGTGAGTGTTAGTAAATGTTAGTAACTTAAAAACAGTTAATTGCCAATTAAGCTTAGAGAGCCCCGAATCAGCACAGCACAGAAGGAAGAGGGAAATACCAAAGCCAACCAGAGCTCAGAAATGTGCAACAACGAAGGCACGGGGCGGAACGCAGACAAGCGGTGGAGTGGCATGGCAGACCTGGCATGAACAAAAACATGGAAAAGTAAAAACGTGGACAATGAATGTGAAACATGAAATGCAATGACTAGATACAAGAAACTGTTAAAACTATGACATGAACTATGAACATGAACTATGAAATCTTGAACATGAAACTGTTAAAACCATCAATAATACTGTTCTGGCCAAAGGCCAGAACCCTGGAACACAACAGAAAATAGCCATTTTTAGCTTGCCACATTTCTGCAAATGAGTCGTGCCGCTATCACATCTTACAATTCTGTTGTGCATTTTGCTGGTTGGTGATTTGATTTCAGTACCTGAATTTATGATTCATCCAACAAAAGCTGGCTGTCAAAAGTATTTTACAAGTCATGGGCTCGGTAGCTTATACAATGTAAACCCTGACAAGTGTGGTGAACTCAAATGTTTTGTGGAAACTGACTACCTCAAAGAAAAAACTGAGTATGCCAACTTAATGAACTGTGTTCACAGCAATTAAAAGCATGTAAAAAAAAAAAAAACTTTCCCTTGTTTTTAAGTTCCTTCCACACAATGTAATTAAGTTAGCCGACACAACTTTTTTTGAGGTAATCGGTTTCCACAGAACATTTGAGTTCACCAGACTATCAGGGTTCACAGTGTGGTTCTCTTGATTATTCTGTGAGACCTAAGCTCCACATAAAGTGTTAAATTTTTCTTAAAATGGCATCAGAAAATTGTGTAAAATATAAACTGATAAACTGAGTTGATCTTGAAAGAGCCAAACCAATAAAAAAAGTGTTTAGAAAATCCTGAGCTCCACAGTTGCAAACACCTGCCCAATAAAAAAACAGAAAATAACATCAATGCAAACATGAGATAAATGCATCACCTCAGCCGGCGAGATGAACACAATCAGGTGCAGAATTCAGCCGTGTACAATGCCCATTCTTTCTGATAACGGATCAGTTGACGGTCTCATTTGGGAAGGCGGACAAGCGATGAGAGGAGAGGGGGGTTGTGGGAGTGCGACGCGCTTCATAATGGTAATCTCAAGCAAGCATTGCATGCAGGTGTTTGGGATCACCTGTGGTGTCCTTGATGCGGAGGCTGTTAGTGGAAAAACCGTTTGCCTGGGAGAATATTCTGAGCTGACAGTGCAGAGCAATCTGCTCTTCTGTCAGACGGGTGCAGAAACCTCCTCTTTGAAATATTTTCTGCCAGTTTTTTCAGATTTTTTTCATTGAGGACGCCTCCATTTTGCTTGACTGACTTCCTTTATTGTCAAAGGACTGGCACCAGCTTAATATAGGCAAACTGCCTTGCATTGACTTAATTAGAGATTCCTTTTAAGTTTGTGTTTTTTCTCATTAATAGCACTGCTTAATGGCTAAGCCCATTGAGAATTAACTGGAATACTCACTGCATTCTGGTTTGCACAATAATGTGCTCATCTCCAAAATCCGCAGGCTTATTGTATGCAACTTGTGCAAATCTTATGGTCTTGTTGTAGCATAAATGGTAAATAGCAGACATGGGTTGATATTTTTATGGCAGATTTCTTTCTTTTTTTTTACTCAAAATAAAATCCATTTAACAGATGCATCTCAAATGCTGCAGGAATATGTCTTAAAGAAGCATTAATGTAAATTCCCGAATGGATGTCACTGTGGGGTTAGAAAATATCATTCTGAGCCTGAGATCTAGTGTTAAAATGCATTAATTACATTAAAAAAGCAAAAAATGTTGCAGCCTTTTTTAAGTTTGACAGTGATAATTTTGCATCAGGTTATTTGATTTATTTGAAGAGCCTGGTGCTAAAAGTCACATTTTCAGACATCGTGAAATAAAGATGCTAAAATATCTTTTATAGTCACAGTTAAGTCCACTGCCTCAATTTTCTCAAAATGGGCATTTTGTGACCTCAGTACCTTTAGCAGTGAGGTCTTCAACTCCATTTATTCAGTTAAAAATCAGAGAAATAAGGTGCGTGTCATGATTTTGGAAACTTGAAAATGTAATCTTTGCTTTGACATAGGCTAATGTAATCAAACCTCATACTTGATGATGTCACTGGTGAAAAATCTGGAATCAGGAAGTAAAAGCCCTCTGTAGTACACTGAAAAAAGTGATTTTGACCCCTAGCAAATGTTCTATATATTAATTAAGCATATTTTAATAGAAATAGGTGTGTTATTTAACTCCACTTAAAAAATATAAGTAATTTCAAATAGTTAACATAATAAAAATATCTAGCTTCAGATAAAAATATTTTGTGCAACCACTTATCTTAAAAAAATTATGTTCATTCAACAAAACATTTTTTACAGTGTATTTTATTCCAGTTACCTGGATATGTGAATCGGCCAAACTCTTCATAAGTCTCAGACTGATGTCATTGGTGGAGACAAAATGCAGCAGGACATTTACTTCCTCCTCCACTTGACCGCGTTCGTTTCTTGGTGATTTCACTCACCCAGCTCAATTTAACAGTGAATCGCTGTATTTTGTTGAGGAAATAACTGGATATTCAGAGGTATATCAATTTAAATCTGAGCTGGAACGTATATCCTTGTGTACTGACCGTGCGCAGAGAACCAAGGCATAGAACAGTGTGGAACATGACTCCTGTTATTTTTAGCTCCGGTGCACAGTGATGTTGTTGCTGTTCTTTTGAAATGTCAATGAGGATAATCTCAGTCTGACCAGCATTAAAGAAGGGAAAATAAGACTGGAAGTGTCTCACAATTCAAGTATCCTTTGTGTTGTCCGGGAGCATTTTTGGCCCAATCATCCAGTCCGTTGGATTTCCAAATGAGGAATATGCGGGTATTTATTATGTCTGGTCTACCAACCATGCAGGAGTTGTGGTCCAGTAACATCTGCAATTGTAACTATAGTCCACAAACGTATTTAACCACAAATGTAATACAAACCTGCAGACTTTTTACTTAGTTTTACCTTCCCATAAACGTAACGAATCCCGGCAAATGTAATAGTTATTACATTTGTGGTAAATTTTGTATCACGTTTGCAGGCGGCAACTGTTATTACATTTGTGGGAAATTTATGACGTATGAGGGATGATTACATTAAAAGTTGCAGATTTGTGTTACATTTGTGGTTTATTATATTAACAGGTGGTACTGGCCCTTTATATATGATGTCACTGTCCACATACTTTGGAACTATGTTCACATTATGTAAACCTGCTGTAATGACTGATGGGTGAATTCAGAGTGACCTGCTACGGCTGTGAATAATAAGCCGATCCTGTGTGAAACAAAGTAATTGCCAGCAAAATGGTCCCTTACATACTGCTGTCCGATCTCTTGATCTGAACACCAGGCATTAGAGCGAGGGGTGAGGGTTTGTGAAGAGATCAGTAGGGGGGGTTATCCATTAAACACTGTTGGGCCATGGTGGTGAACTCAGGAGTTTTCATTTGATTTATGCACATGAGGTGTTTGTGTGTGTGTGTGTGTGTGTGTGTGTGTGTGCGCGCGCGTGTGGGGAGGGGGGCTCATTAGCTTGATGGACAGGACCTGTTTTGTCCAGCCACTTTCATCCTGACAGGGGAAAGTTAGCTGTGGAGCTGCAGTGTAGTACAATTGCTTGTCTTTCTGTGGCTGTGGAGTCAGTGCATTAGTCCAGGTTGCCGAACATACACTTCAAAGAAACTGTGAAAGAGAGAGAAAGAGAGAGAGAGAGATTTACCTTCTGACCAGCTTTGTTGGTAAAGAGCCAATTAGAGATGGCTATGTTTGATCGGTGCATCAGAATTATTTCACAGAAAACAGCAGTTCTGAAATCACAGACTGGGTTGGGTTTTGCAGGTCAACTGAAAACTGTGTTTGAGCGTGACGGGAAAGAAGTGTTGGGTCGAACTGAACCAGGAATCTGTCCAACAGCTTTTGGAACCGACTTCTGCTACATTAGCCCTAGAAACACAGCGGTGTGCAACTAGCGCAAGAATTCCAGCCTCAAATAAAAGAATTTTGTTCCCTCAAAGCGATGATTTGCATCCCAAAAGCGTAAAGTCGGGTTGGGTGTTATAGTTAAATCTGATGGGAGAGTGGAGTAAGACAGGGTCAGTATCTTTTCCCTCTGTGTAATCTCTGGAGAATGTGCAAATCTTCTCACTCCCTTCCTCTCTCACTGTATGACTAAGCTCCTCTGAATGGCACTTTCAGACACAAAGAACCAATGCATTTATAATGCCTCTTCTAATAGCCTGTCGTGAGATAGAGAATCATTAGGATGTGTTCGCTTGTAGGTGTAATGCTCTTAGGTAAGCCCTTATAATCATTGCATTTTATCTTTTTTTTTTTTTCTATATCGACCGCAAATAATATTATGTTTTGAGGACAAATTGCTTACATTCAGGCTTGTTACTTTCTGTGTGTATGAGTATATTAGGAGTATCTAATATGTACATTTTCTTTCACCCCTTTAACTATAACTTTTCTCTTAAGTTTTCCCTTAACTTGGTGAAAAGTCATATGAAGCATTTATTTTATATTGTTGGACAGTATCACAGATATATTCTGTATCTGCTGGTTACAGCACTTCAATGAAGCTGCATTACACTTGTATAGACTGAAATATTCAAACTCAGGATCCCGTGTTTTTATGGCCCCTGCATTATATCAAACGGATAATATCTAGATCTTGCACATCATTTTGCACCCCTTTCCCTGTAATTCAACAGGACATATCTGGTATCGTTGGAAATCATGGGATCTCCAATAGAATTTAAACTAGCCCTGATGGTCCACAGGTTTGAATACAGCACGATGTTTGCTACATACTCATTGTCCAATTCCTCATTATCTGTCTAAAGGCAAAGGTCAGGTCTCTTCATGTGAGCCACAATATGCTCTGTGTCTTCATTCTGCAGTGAATCTCCCAGACGTTTACTTTTCCTCTTTGTGAAAAAGCACCACATACACACGCGCACATACATTCACTGTGACGCATGATCTCTCGCTCTTAGTATCTCCCACTGATGAGAAGACACAGTCCGTAGTCCGTACCATAATGCTTCTCCAATAAATATAATGCAATGTCTCAAGCAGAACACAAAACACCCCGCTGTGATCTTGAATAGTTCAAATGGAAAATAAATGATCAATAATAATTTTCCACCACAGGACACTAACACAGTTCCAAAAGGACCAAATAGTTGGTGCCAGAATAGCAGGTGTGTCAGGAACAAAAATATTTATGGAGGCAAGGGGAACTGTGTCAAAAAGGCAGGCAACATAAGCCAAAGAATAAAAAATAACCCACAGGACAGCTCTCTGGCAGCAGGCTAAAGCTCTCTGACCAGGACCAAAGGACTCTGGGTACAGTAGTGCATCCAACCACCAAACTACAGCATTAAAAATTCAAATTTAATCACTCCGCATCTGATCCAGTCACAACAAATACAGTTCATCGCAGGCTTCACACTGTCAGCGTTTATAGCAGTGTTTCAGATGATTTGTAGAAGTGCTGTTTGACAACTTCTGGGATGAGGAAGCGACTGAGGAACGCGGGAGCTGGAGAATCCGTAATAACAGGCAGTGGGGGAGAAGATTTTTCAATTATTTTCCTTCAGAAAAAAAAAACATTAAAACGTTTAAAACCTGCATTAATTGTGAAGCTGAGGATGTTTCCATCCCTACATAAACTTTTTTTAATCAAGGCTGAGACTGACTCCACCCACTTGCTGTCCTGCCTGAAGATGCTACTGGCTAAAGCTGCTCCTACCTCATCCACTATACTGTTCCATGTGTACAAATAGAACCGACCTGAATCATACAGATTAATCAGGACAATCCTCAACATCTTTGATCGGGACAAATCCTGCAAATCCATTAAATTAGTTTATATTTCATTCATTATTAATGAAAATCTGATAAGAGAGCACAGAACAAGGAAGTGCTGAGACAATCAAAAGCAGGTAGCCCGTGAGATACAGGCACATGATGAGAGTTAAAATTAACGCCATTCCGTTCATCAGCGCAATGCAGTCCTGGCAGCTGCAAGTCGCAATGATGTCATTCTGTAACATGTAATTGGGTGGAATTTTGGCTAGTCATCATTCTTTGAATGATCTTTCTTTTTTTTGTTGGTGGAACATGGGGGAGAAATGTCTTGTTTGTGAGTTCGTTCAATGTGCCTCTCAAAAATTATGAATTCATTTTCAGTGTCTCTAGTATTGTGAAATGGAATGTCATTTGAACATTGGGGTGTAATTATAATGTTGCTAAGTAGCCATTAAGAAAAGAAAAATATAATGATTATATTATGCTTTGAAGATATTGTGTGTTTGAAGATAAGTCCTTGACGCATTCAAACACTACATTCGCATCTCTGAATGCCTGCTCTGGGCTTACACATTGTACAGAGCACATGAAGAGGTCGCTCATCTCCCTGTTAGCCATAAACACAATGCAGTGAGCTACAGGCCTCTGGCTGAAAAAACTGTGCTTCAAAGCAGCTTGGCTTTGCAGCGCAACATGGAAAAGAACTCCACAGTCTTCTCATCCACAGGTTTTACAGTACTGCATAAAACCTTAGGCACATTTAAAACAATTCCTTTAGGAGGAGATGCTTCTGAACAACAAGAAAGGTTTTGAAGAATTGAAAAATGTCTCCGTCTTTTCCTCATTTAACATTTTATGGGACTGTGTCTCCCTGCTGGGATACACCAGGAAGATTTGGAGGGAGTAGCTGGGGAGGGGGATGCCTTGGCCACTTAACTAAGTCTGCTACCCTGCGACCTGGCCCTGGATAAGCAGCTGAAACTGGATGGATGAATAACATTTGGTGTCTCAATGTGATTTTTGTGTACAGCAACACTAATTTAGAAAACAAAAAACTGACTAAATTTAAAATAGATTTTTTTTTTAAATCTATGGTGGCCGAAACTTTTGCACATCACCGGATACATACTGTTTAAATTTGGAATGAAGGGGTATAACTTAGGCTTGGGTAAGCTGTTAGTTAAGAATTCGTTTGAGTTTCACTGGCGGTTTTGGTCGAGGTAAAGACTGCATTTGGGAAACGGTGGAATGGTTCACATGGCTTTGTGGTTTCAGTAATTTGGGGTTTTTATTGGCTGCAGATGTAACCTTTCTGCTGGTTCACACATCTGTTTGGGCAAAACGTTAGTGTAAACGGGACAGATTAAGATCTGTTTTATCTCAGAGAGGCTTCAGGGCTGTGTGATGTGAGCATAAAATCAGAGTCAATATGATGCCTTTGAAAACTGTGAAAATGCCTTCAAAGCTTAGTTAGGACACCCTTCCCACTTGTATCTCTGCTTTTTTTCAATGTAATTTCATATTAATTTTGCCCTGAAAGTGTAAAATTTTCTGAAGTTTTATCCACAAACTTTAATATTTTTGCTTTTAGCTTGCGTACACTCTCAACAAGTTTAATATTTCACATCATAACAATGCCTGAAGTTATGAAAAAATGCAATTTCACTGAACTGAATTATCTTACTCAAGAAAGAGCTTGCCTCTAATAAGAAAGCAGCTGAGAACCAATATATATCATAAAATGATAAATATTATATGTTGTGAGACTGGAGTAAGTCCAACCTGTTTGGCTGTGATAATATACAGTGGAAATGTATCAGTCTTAAGATATTGAATGTTTGTAAGTGACAGAATTCAAGCAGTTAACAACAGAAGATCAAAACAAGAAACTAATGACGCTGTGAAAACTTAGATTGCAAAAATATTGGCTGCTTGTTGCATACCCTTCATTAAATTAGGCCCATAAAGGTAATGCTTGACTGTTCAGATAAAGGCAGGCATTTCCTGTAGAAGTGGGGAGTCTGTCTTTGAAGATAAAGAGTGCAACTAAACAGGACTAATTTAGTATTTTCCACTCCAGCAGTGTTGTGTGGAAGTGGCAGCTTCCGCATATAATGCGGGGGAATACGTAATTCACTTTGTTAATCCCTTTAACATATTTAAAGAGCTCAATCAGATCACCCCTAAGTCTCCTTTTCCCAAGACTGAAGAGATTCAGCCTTTTCTCATAGCTTTCATCTTTTATACCCGGAATTTGCTTAGTAGCTCTTCTCTGAACTTTCTCTACAGCCTCTATGTCTTTCTTAAAGTATGGTCCCCAGAACTGTACACAATACTCCAGATGTGGTCTGATGAATGTGTTGTACAAAAGAAGCATTAGCTCCTTGGATTTGTACTCAATACTTTTGCCAAGGTATCCCAGCATCCAATTGGCTTTTTTTAACTGCTATGGCACAATGGCTTGAGCCTGTGAGGGTTTGGTCAACAATCACTCCCAGATCTTTGTGGAGCACATTCCAGTTTTAAACCTCCCATGAAGTAATCCTGTCTGATGTTTTTATTACCTACACTACCTGACAAAAGTATTAGGACGTCACTATTTATGTGTGTGATTTTCTTACAGTGCAGTTGAAAATAGTGAATGTATCATATTTGGAAGTAGTTGTTAATTCAAATAAAAATACAGACCCCATTTTGGATACACCAAACTGAATTATTCTAAGTCTTGACCCTCCTTTTATAGAGAATCAAAATCACTCCATGTGCCACACCTGATTATATTGATTGAACTAATAGTAGCCGTGGTCTTCCATTATAACAAAGACACAATTCCAAACTTGTAAATTTGAAGATTACCATCTTGCAAGCACTGTTTATTATAATATCTCTTATTTATTACAGACCCAAAGTGAGAGTTTTTTATGCAGAGAAAAAATATGCCAATTTGTATATCTGTAGCATCCCCAAATGTTCAAATAATGTTCTGTGATGTTTACATGTACATTTTAGGACACCATTAAATTCCTACAACACTCACATGTGTAATATAGCACGTACATCAAAGGTTGAGTGAGAATGAGGATCCTCCTAATACTTTTGTCAGGTAGTGTACATGCACAACTTAACATTTCGCTACATTAAATTTCATTTGCCACATTTCTGTCCAATTCTGGATTCTATCCAAATCATTCTGAATCACCTAAGTGGACTCTAAACTATTTGCCAAACCCCCCAATTTAGTATAATCAACCCTTGACATTAACCCTTAAATGCCCAACTATAGTTAGAGTCGAAAGAAAAATCTATGTATTCTGTTAATATGTCCTGGAGAAGGGCTAATAACAACCCAATAGCAATTTTTAATTTTTGGTGACCTTTGACCTCATTTTAGATATGTGACATATGTGTCACAATGGGCATATCGGGGACCTTATTGCTAAAATGAATTGAATGAAAAAACAGTTGACATTTAGTTGAAGTGTTAGGCATAGCTTATTTTTCATTACCTGTTTGTCTACTTTATCCAGTGATGAATGGGTGCTGATCTATCGTGTGAATTCCACCATTGGGGCGGCCATATTGGAAAGGTTAGCTGGTGCAGCCAGTGTAGTGTCAGTTCCACTTTTATGCATCAGATGGCAGCACTGATGGTCTAAATATGGCACAATGGGCATTTGGTTGCAAAATTTATGTGCGGTCAATGGTTTTGGCAACCCCCAAAATCGTGTGACAGATTTGTCGCAGGGGGCATTTAAGGGTTAAGAACATTAATTCTTCAGGAACTGGGCTGGAATCTTTGTCTTCCAATTACTCAAGATAGTATTTTTCCCCAACTGTTCTGTTTGCCTGTGATGAGTACTGAAGGGAAGAGGGTATTTCTGATCCCATCTGATTCTCCAACTCCCTTTTTGTGAGCAAGGCAAGAGTTTTCATTCGTCTGCTGAAATGCGATTCGCTTGTGTGTTCCTGCCAGTGTAAAGTGTAACAGGGATGGAACGTTTCTTATTTCTGCTGCTGCTTGAATGGGCCGAGGTATCTATGGGGTGGGGGTGCGTGATGGATTATGGGATGGAGTCATGTAGTCCTGACTACTTAAACTAAGGTTCTCCAAACCAGTTCTTGGAGAGCTACTATCCTGTAGGTTTTTGCTGTACCCTTAATTCAGCTCACCTGATCAGCTAATAAGCAGGTCATGAAGACCTCCTGCTGGACAATTAGGTGTACTTGGGTTGAATTGAAGTGGAAACCTTCCCTCATATCATTCAGCATGCTTGCCCAGCTTCTGCCTCTGCCTCCCCCACCTGCCACCCTGATCGAATATATAAAGAGCTTCCTTCATGAGGTAATGAGCACCTGCCCCCCCCCGCTAGCAGTGACTCTATTTTTCAGCAGTCCACACGGCTCTCAAGTCACCCTTACATAGTTGTGCTTATGGTGACGAGCATCGATGCCTGTCTCATATCCCTCTAATGATTGGATGTTGTTTCAGGTGGAGCTGTCAGACAGCACCTCCCACATCATTACGGATGCCTACGCGGGGAAGGAGTACATTATCCAGGTGGCGGCGAAGGACACAGAGATTGGCACCTGGAGCGACTGGAGCGTGGCAGTCCACTCCACCCCGTGGATAGAGGAGCCCAAGCAGATCACGTCCACCACTGAAGCAGAGGTCATTTTAGGTGCGTTTACCCTGCAGAAATCCCTCTTTGTGCAGCCTGCACACCACCAGTATCCCAGACTGCAGTGAGTTTCCTAAAGACTGCAGTGTTTCAAGGTTTCCTGCCCTGTATTCACAGCCAAACACTCAGTGTAGTCTTTGCATTAGCATTCAACCCATGCCAGATTTAAAGCATCTTGAAGGACTCTTACTTCCAGTTCAACCTTCGCTAATCATACAAGGAGTGATATGATGCACTGTCACTCAACACTGCTCTGTACTGCCTGTGGTTTCCTTAGGGAACGGCTGCTTCTTTTGCTTTCCTGTGAAGACATCAGCTTAGGGTCCATATATTGACAATCAGTTATCATGTATTTCCTCTGCAATATAAAAAAATAACAAAATTTACTTGTATCAGTAAATCAGATATGGTATGGCAGTCCAATTTGCGAAGTGAGGTATTAAATTGACAGTGCTATAAAGTGTTTGCTGGACGTTGTAAGTCGTCGGGGTGTCATCATATCTCCAGTCAGATTCTGTAACATTCTTCACGGCCAGTTACTCAGAGCTCAAGACAAACTTGTTTATCGGTGTTTTGAATCATTACAGACCCCAGGTTTTCCTACTGGACAACTACAAATACAAACAAGATATACATGTGCACGTATTATTTTGAATTGCGAGCCTTCAGAACGTCTTTATGAATTGTCATTTGTGGACCCTACTCTTCTGTAAACTCAGTTATCCCAAAAAGAAAGCTTTGCCTTAATTCATTCAACTAAGACAGAATACCCAAATATTGCTGCAAGAGCTATCAACTGACAGCTAATTATGTATTTAGCATGCCCTGAAGCAAGAGTAAAATGTGTATTCCTTAGGTTAGACTAGTTCAATTACAGAATTCATTAAAATGTGATGAAACATCCAAATCTCACTGATTAAATTCACTTACTAATTGTTTCGATAAAGGAGGTTTTGCAGGGTATGAGCAAATTTGCCCACAGCCCAATTTAACCCATCTTCTGGTTATATGTACCTACTTGTGGGACTGTCCAGAAAATAGATTTGTAATGTGAAATTTGCATACAGGAAGTGAACTGTAACCTATTTAGTGATTTCAAGATTTTTGTGGGGCATGGCCTTGAAAAGTCCATATTTAAACACATAAATGATTGTTCTCAAAAACCAGATTATTTTCATGTGTAATGTGAAAAACTGACGAAGATCAGACAGTTGTCCATTGAAAAATGCATTACTCTTGATGCAAAACGTGAAGTTCATCTTGAAAAACAACCAGGTTTCGATGAAAACACACCCAAGATATTTTCACAAAAGTAGTCTCATATAGTTGGCTAATTAATGTGCGAGTGTCGTTAAGTTGCAAGACCGGTAACATGGTGTATTCAAGCCATTTTTATTATAAACTAATTATTTCTCAGATAAGCCACTTGGATGTTTTCATGAACT
This sequence comes from Gymnothorax reevesii, assembly GCA_029721435.1. Lineage (NCBI taxonomy): Eukaryota > Metazoa > Chordata > Actinopteri > Anguilliformes > Muraenidae > Gymnothorax > Gymnothorax reevesii. The sequence goes on from CM056583.1 coordinate 86,217,206, forward strand.
GTTGTAGATGCTGCGCAAAAACACACACATGCCTTAACGCGCAAGGGTACAGCCAAGGACATCATTCACATACCAGCAGCAACGATCTAAAACAAAATGCAAAACATAAGATAATTAAAATAAAAATGTATTGAAATCACCACAACTGTTTGCACAGACTGCTTATTTGAAAATTAACTCCATCCTCCTCTCTTTGTATAAAAAAAAAGATCAATGACGCTGTCGTAAAGCACATCAAGCCATGTGAGCTCCACTTAGAGTCCCCTCTCGATCGCCATGGAGGCCAGCGCAGAGAGTCGAGCCTGCCCAGTCGCATATCGTGAATAAGCTTTGATGCATTTAAGGGCTGAAAATGACTGCTCGACAGAGGCAGTAGATGGCGGAATGGTCACCACCAGGCATGCCGGTGCGTGAGGCTGATGCATGATTTAACATAGTTAGCTGTACTAACATAGCTACTCAGTTGACAGTGAATTTAAAAACGGCAGCTAGCTAACTGTTAGGTCAAGTGCGAATGTCTGTGACTCAGAGACTGCTTGAGTAGTAGTGACGGAGTTAGCTCAGCTTTAACTCATTGAGTAAATTTTGGATTTGTAGCTCGCTAAAGCTCGAAACAACTGCAAAATTTACTCTACTTGTTTCATTGCTTTCATATGACACGCCCACTCATCTAAGATCCACTGTACAGGGCCTTTGTTTCCCTAAAGCATCTTAAGGCAACGATGATCGTAGACTCCCTCTTATGATGCATTTTACGATTGTGGAGTGTTTCCGAAAACCATTGTAACTTAAGACGCTCCCAGAAATCGTAGATTGCAAGTGCTGAAGACCACTGGTAGAAAGATACATGCATCTTTACACCTGCAGGAGTCATTGCAAAGTATTTAAATTTATTTTCTGTGTGCTCGTTCTTTTAATTATCGACATTGTTCGTGAATGAGAGTGGTGATTCATGGAACTTGAATGATGATTTTTTTAAATGTACATTCACCAAAAATAAATAAAAATGATGGACATTATACCAATAATAATTACATTAAAAAATAAAGACAAGAAGAAATTACATGTTAAAACAAAAAGATCTAGCGTATGAACACATTTCAGCACACATTAACAATGAGGAATTTTCTCAAGATCGCTTGTAGCAAACCCTCATTGAGCTCTGCAATCAATTGTTATTGGGAAACGAGGCCCAGACTGTTCCATTAGTGAATGAACCAAACCTGTTGTCTGCGCGTAATGTCCTGATGTACACATCGGCCAGCTAGCTGGCTCGGCTATGTCAAAGATTACGCCCCACTTGGCATACTCGCAGTCTGATTGGTTAAAAATATGACAAACAGGAAAATCGTCCTGCTCCTTGTAATGGGAGATGAAGCTATCTACATTCTGAAGGCCTTGAGTTGAGAGCAGCTTTGACCTGGAGACAGCAGAGAGGAAATCTGATTGGCTAAGACAAAGCTGTGCTTTGCATAAGCTGTCTGCACTGTGGAAGCAGCACAACTCAGTGAGTGAAGCAATGAAATCTCTTTAATATAATGATTGAGGATTTTGATTGACTTTCTTAAAGACCTCCAGCTTTAATGAGAATATTTATGAAGAATGCATAATTTTTCAAATTTATCTAGGCCAGTTGAGGAGGCCTTGCTGGCCCCGACGGCACACCACTGGTTTATGCCATATTGGACACCCCAGAACTTAGGTGTTTATTTTTCCAGAGCCACTATTTTAATTTATTGGTAAATTCTATTCAAGGTGTGTAAGTATGCAAAGTTTTGTTGTTCTAGTGACAATGACTTTCTGTCACATGCGTTTTTCAATTTTGAACAAAAACAACAGCAAAACGGTTTGTTGTACAAAAAAAAAAATGCTGATTCAATCTTCTAATGTCAGTCCACAACTAGAACAGTATTTTGTGTCACTCGGTTTGAGAATGTTAAAATTGATGATATCAAAAGATATACAGTCATGCCCAATATTATTCATACCCCTACCAATTTTTGGGTTTTTTCGAGATGTTTTTTGACAAATCAAATGAATTCCTGCACAAATGACACAGTAAGTTGACATAAGGCTGTAAGAAGTACAGTAAACAATTTTTCGAGTAAGACAATACTTTTTGGTGTTTTATTTGACAGATTTGCAAGAAATGCCATGTCCAGAATTATTCATACCCTTTTCTCGGTAATCGATGGCAAAGCCTTTATTCACGATTACAGCCTCTTAACACTTCCTGTGGTTGACCACAAGGTTTATGCATGTCTCCATGGGGATTTTGGCCCACTCCTCTTTGGCAAACTGCTCCAGATCCGTAAGGTTTAAGGGTTTCCTTGCCATGACCTTGGTCTTCAGACTGGTTAAAGAAGCTGCGAGAGCTGTTGAAATTTTCTAGGGGGTGCTATGGATCCATTTTGCCGCACCCATGTGCAAAGCCTGTAAGGTAGTAAAACATAAAATATATGCCCAGCTTAATGCATGTGCAAAATTTTGAGAGTTGTCGAACATGTTAAGGCCCGCAAAAATGCAGCTATTGATTACGGAGCACCTTAGAGTCATTTTTCCCTCCCATGGGCAACACCTCTATCATATGTTATACCTTGCCATTTTTGGCATGTGTATCAACTTTCATGAGGTAATGACATTGTTAAAGGCATGAAAAAGCCAAATGCAATTTGATGGCGAGGGATCGATAGTAACCACACCAGCAGACAGATGCCATTGCTCGTAGCTTTTCAGCGTTCATAATGTAGCTTCATCCAACTTGTTCTTTATGTCTTAAAAGTGGAATAAAGTTGGTAGGGTCAACTATGTTGGATCAGTACATGGTAGAGTTAAAAAAAAAGGTCACTTTCCATTACCAATCAGGAGGCACTATGAGTAAGGCGAGATAATAATATATGGGGGCTTTCAGGGCGGAGCCATCATCATATCCATGAAATTTGAAGCTGTTAGGATAAAGTATGTGGGCTTGAGAGCCATTAGAAAATGGATGGCGAAATCACAAAAAGTTGTCAAAGTTTATCACGCCTTAGCAGCCATGCCATTTGACCTACAGACATTCTTTACACAACTTTTGATCAGCATGATCTATAGATGTCTGTACCAAATGGGAAATCGTTTGGGCAAAATCCCGAGGAGGAGTTAGTTGAAATACGAGGTGAGGAAATCTCTGGTAATCAAGAATTGAAATCAAAATGGCCGACTTCCTGTTGGGATTGACCTCTGAGACTTTTTTGTGCGTCTTGGTATGATACTTTTGCGTACTAAATTTTGTTGGCCTACGACAAATTAACCCCAATCAGTTGGGCTTTTTGAAATTTTCTAGGCTATTTCGCCATTTTGCCTCACCTTTTCGCAATGACTTTGAGATATGTCAATTTTCACCAGACCTGACAAGTGTGTTTTTCAGCATGTTTAGACCTCAAAACATTCAAAAATACTTGGTTGAAAATAATAATTTGAAAAAAAAGAAAAATTCTCACGATTTCAACAGGGTCCTCGCACCATTAGTGCTCGGGCCCTAATGATGACATGACCAGTAACTAGCACTAGTGAGTTCCAGGCGGCCGATGTTTTGTGTTTTGTGCTAATAGTGTGTATTAATTGTAGTGAACTCACCATTATTTTCTTCTCCTGTGATTGGTTCTCAGGTTTTGGCTTATCTACTGAGTAAATCCCAGATCACCCATTAAAGCAGTTCAGTAAAAAGGTCTGTTCTGGGTTTTATGACTAAATCAGCAGCCTTGCTTTTGGAAACACCCCCCACTGATATGGCTTTTTTGTCTTGCTGCAGAGACCACGCCCTCCCCAGCCCCTCCCTCAGCAAAGCCCCAGCTGGGCACGCCATTGGGCGGAACTTCAACACTCCTGTGTTCATCTCATCTGCTACTGGTGTCCGTTCTCCTGTCTATAATGTGGTGAGTAGCAGATGCTAACATATAAAAAGTGGAAACACAAAGGTTAAATGTGGAGTAGGGCGGTTACGACTAATACTGCTGTATCAGCTGTCTAATTTCAGTTCATGAATAAAATATTTTTACTTTTACTTAACCGTAAAAGGTGTGATATGGTGAAATCACAAACCGTGTGGAGCAAACACTGATACTACAACGCAGCTTTGTACATATTAGAAGCTGTTAGAATAGTTGAAGTAGAGGTAAAACTGAAATGTTGAGGAACAAAAGGCTATTTTATTTTAAAAACCATTTATATGATGAAAATATTAGAACTGTGAGATATAATGTACAGGTAAAGTACTTGAACATTATTCAGTTTGAGTGAAAGTTCATAGCCAAAACTACGCAGTGGCAAAGGGACATGATGCTTTAGGAAGCACTTCTAGTGAACCAAAAAACTGCTCTTCACGGTGGCCGGTAGGGGCAAACGCGCTTCAGCGGCCCAAAACATCTCCAACTGGAGAAACGTGCTGCAAAACAGAAAAGATGTAAATTCAAAAACATGCAAACTGAAAAAAACAAAAGCAAGGGGGAAATGCTGCATATCTCCATCAACACAATTGCACTGCAACAGCCTGAAACATCCCCAGTCGGAGAAATTCAGAAATGAAGCAAAATTAAAAACATGAAAACCACAAAAGCAAATGCAAGAGAAAAACGCTGCTTTTCCACATCAACAAAACAGAAGTACTCTGAGCTGCTATGGCTAAGTCGGCAAGCAGGCTTTCTAGCTAGCTGACATTAGTTTGCTTGCTTAGCTCGCTAGTTCGCTAGCCTAGCTAGCTAACAGTGAAATTTCGTAATTTCCCTGGAAGGGTGGCTGTTCAGCAACAATGATTGGCCAAAATATCAAATACATGGCATATAATGTCTGAATAGTGCATGGAGTTTCGGTCTGTCACATGAAACACAAACTGTAACTGAACAAATGTTTGAAGGGCTGACAAAAATGCACATCAGAAGTTTGGATCAGTCCTGCAAGGCTAGACGCATTACTTGCAATTATTTGAAAAAAAATTTTATTTGGAAATGGGTTAATATTTACAGTTTGGCTGACGAACCAAGTGGCCTTAAAAACCGCCACTTTTAGAAAGAGCAGCAGATGACACCATCTGTATTTAATCCTAATTTCTTCCATATATTCGATTCAACCTTCAATCGCTCCTGTTGGATATTATTCAAGGGGTTACGGTACCTGATGAAATAAAACATTCATTTTGTTTCTCTCTTGCTATTTTTCTCACTCATTTTCATTTCTGGCGAGTCGTTCCTCGCCAGCGAGTAAATATTTTTGTATGTTGCATTTATTTCTACCGATGACCCTGAATTTTTTGTTTGCTTGTTTTATGCGCAAATTTTGATATAATATAAAGTTCAAATGTGGCACTGTTATAATTTTTAACACCTGGATATAATTTAAATAATTTGAGCAATATTTTAAAAATATTTTTATTACATTTTTGAAGATGACTGTGGTTAGGTTACCATACTTTAAACAATGGTTTGCTCGTGCGCTTTCCCGTTTTCGTTTTCAGTTGTTTTTTTTTAAAATAACGGTAGTAAAGTCCGCCCTTATAATAGGTATCTGCCACGGTACAAGTCCCCCTGGCTTTTAAAGGGAATGATAGATGACACTCTGATTGGTTTATTCCATGTTTTGCCCAAGACACGCCTATGATTAATTAAGAGATTAAACTCAACCCCTTTGCACTGAGCCTTACTATGCGCCTAGATAATATGCCGTTTAACTAGCAGAAATGGATTTGGACTTGCCTTAAATCCATTTGCAACGCACATTTCAGACCGAGTGTTTGCCTCGTTAAAATAAGGCCGGTAGAGTTGTGCTAAATTGCTTTTCTAGAAAAACAATGAAGAATAAGGTGTGGTGTGAGGGGAACCAAAGCATGTGAACTTACAAGTAGCCCACCAAATATTTTGTTAATCAAAATTGTTGAAGAGATGGTGAAAAAAGATTACGTGTATTAAGAGCTTGATTTTATACGGCTCGCAGCATGTACTACAAAACCAGTAACTTGACCAGTGATTGTTTTCAGTATTTGCATCAATCGTCGTGTCAAGTTTTGCGTGATCTGAAGGCTCCACATTTGCTGAAGCTCCTCATAAATGAGGTTCTAGATTTCTTTCATTTTGCAAAACATTCTTTGTTGAAAATCACTCTGAGAATCAATGTGATCGTAAAGATAACTTTCTAAGATGATCAAAAAGTTGGAATTTATGAATAAAATTGAATGGAAAGAAAGTATTTGGACAGTTTTAGCAGGGAGGCAAAGCTTTTTGACTACTCTAGCCAGCAGAGGCCACTGTGGCTGCCTTTCTCGCACTTGCAAGTCCACAAGCTATGAAGTCTCTTTCGTTAATCTACCTTTTTTGTTTTGTTTTTTACAGATGTCGTTGGGTCATTCCTGTGGAAGAAATTGAGGAGGCTCTTCTGTTTATATTTTGCACATTTAATGGATATCGCGCATTGATTATTTAAGTTTGTCACACATAAAGAACAAAGAAGAATGAAGAACAAATCTACTGGACAAAAACAATGTCAACAAAATTCACTACGCAGACACTGGTTGTATATCAAAGGGAAGAAAAAGATTTGGGACCAACTGACTGAAACATCATTTTTTCTGGCCACACTAGTGGGAATCCCATTTTTTTTCCACTTTTGTTTTATCAATTTCAGTCAAACAGTGGTACAACTGGTGTACATTGTCTGTCATTCTTTGCACTTACATCCAGCTCATCAAATCAAAGATATATTTTAAAAATGCATTCCCAAATGGGCTTTACGCTCCACTGAACTTAAGACACGTCCCCCAATTTTCTACTATTTGTGTTTCGCGGCTAAATTTAGACCAATGTTTTGGGGTGTCATTTAACGATGATTAGTTAGTCGTGGTGGCATACTGGGCCACCTGGCCTTTTCAGACTCTGCTACAACCTCGAAGACACCTGCATCGCCTGAGTGACCAAACCACACGAGGAAGACAAGGTAAGGTGTTGCCTGTATGATGTTAGAAACTGACGAGTGGCAAATTAAGGGAAAATTCGACATGATTTTAGTATGGTTTTGGGCCTTCACAAGCTGCCATATTTGCAAAACATACCTTGGCGTGGAGTCGGCAAGTGTCGAACTTTACAGGATGGATGAAGCACCTTTTTCCAAGAGATATTCCCTCATTTTATCTTTTGATGATGATGACTTAGAGTGCCATCAAAACACATTTTTCCAAAATCTCCCATATGAGTTCTGTTTTTTGAGGATCTGGTGACCGTGAAAGCAGTGGCATATGATCATTTTCATACTCAAAGAACCATTCAGTGACCCCTTGTGCCCTGTGGGACTTAGGACATTGGCACTCTGGAAGTGGCCTCCCTCAGAATGGTAGGAGTGTTCCATTATACGATATAAAGATTATCACTCACAGATCACTCTGCGCTGATTTGCTGTGACCCTTTTGCCTTTAAACTGATGAGTGGATCCAAACCATAGCAGAAAAATTAATAAAAGAATATCCATTTATTATGTTTTTCCACACATTCGTTCTTTTTTTTTTTTAATTTGTCACCTATCCGAAGCAAATGACCAATGGTAAGCGCAAATTAAAGGCCATTATTACCCTGAAATAGTACAAAACAAGGAAGGCACAATTTTCACAAGTGTCATAGTCAGGCATGAATATTACATGGTAAATTTGGGCCAAGCCTCAATTGCTGTGTCAGGATTTTAATGAGTTGTTAATGATTCATAATTATTTATGTTTATTGTGATTGTTTACCCTTTTAAGCCACATTTCACAAATGGCTATGCATGTCATGAAGAATAAAATTGCAGTACTCATATTTTGTTTTACTGGAAATTACTTCTTCTGGCATTGAATACATAGAAAATTTGTAAATGATGATATAAAAGAACAAGTTTGCTTCTAATTGACGACACTTAGGACCCATGGTCCAGCGAGTGAGCCATTTGGTTGGTGTAAGGGTTGTGCTTCGTAGGTGCACGTAGGACAGGAAGTTGTGGACTGCACTCAGGTGTAAGGATGGACTTGGTCGTATTTATTATTCCTACAGCGCAGCAGAAGGCACGAACGGAGCAACACAAAACAAAGAAAAGAGGTTCCTTAATAGACAATATTGGTAATACAAACTCTGTGCTTTAGCTGCAGTAGCAATGTATTATAAATACGAAAACAAAAGAGAAGCGAGGTTCCCGAATATACAGCACTGACATGAACGGTAACAGCACTAAGTTTAAGGAGTTTAGAATTTAATAACGCGATACACGGAGGATACTTCAAAACAAGACTAGAAATGCCACACAGACACATATTTACGGGACTTCACTATGACTGAGTGTGAGTCCCGGCCTTAAATACACACTGCTACCACCCAGTGGAAATTACACACAGATGCAAACAATGATAAGTGAAGTGAGGAATGCAGTCTGGGTCTTAATAGATGAGGGAGCTGGAGGGCTGGAGGGGTGGCCTGAGAGGCGTGGCCCCGAGTTACGACTCCCGACGTGTCTGGTCTTCTGACAGAAAGGTGCCTTCTGGGGCGCAGAGCAGGCTGGTCTGGATGGACCTGTTGGAATTCGGTCAGGAGCTGCGGATCCAAGATGCCATCACGATCCACCCAGCTCCTCTCCTCTGGACCTTAGCCTTCCCAATCCACTAGATACTGCAGTTTTCCTGCTCACCTTCTGGACTCCAGTCCTGCTCCAGCAGGCTGCATCCCCAGTAGGCTTGGTCTCTGTCTACCTCCAGGACAGAGGCAGGGTCTTCAGGGGTATTGGTCTTCAGGGGTATTAGCCTCCGCCAGGGGTCCAGCAATCACTGGCCTAAGCAGGGAGACATGGAAAGTGTTATTGATGTGGTAGTTTTATGGTGACTGTATTGAGTAGGCAGACTAATTTACCTTCCTGGAGGACATGGACGGGGCCAATAAACCGTGGATTCAACTTCCTGCAGGGCAGCCAGAGAAGCAGGTCCTTTGTTTGAAGCCAGACTCTGTCCCCTGGCTGGTACTTGGGGGCATCCAGAAGTTTCAGGTCCGCCTGGATCTTCTGGCGATGGAGTGCCTTCCGGATCTGGACATTGATGTATTCCCAGACCTTCTCCGCATCCAAGAACCAGGCGATCACCGCCAGGACTGGCTCTGGTCCTACGTACACAGGGGAGGTTGCCGTTCGAGCACGCACTGGAAGGGGCTTAGTTCAGTGGACACGTTCTTTAAAGAGTGCCGGGCATATTCTGCCCAGGGCAGGTATTAGCACTAATGCCTCTGGCGCAAGTGACAGTATACTCGGTGGAACCTTCCCAGGTCTTGAATGGCTCTCTCCGCCTGCCCATTAATCTGAGGGTTGTATCACAAGGTGAGGCTAAATGAGGCTCCTAGCTTCCTGAAGAAAGCCCTCCACACTTGGGATGTGAACTGTGGCCCATGGTCTGAAAGGATGCCTTCCGGAAGGTCAAAATATCTGAATATCTGCTCGAAGAGTGTGTTTGCAACTTAAAGAGCAGATGGCATAGCAGCAAAAGTCACAAATTTACAGAATTTTGAAAATCGGTCAATGTTCACCAGGATACATATGTTACTTTCTAATGAGGATATATCAGTAACAAAATCCAAGGCAATGTGTGACCATGGATGATGTGGGACTAGCAGGGGGTTGAGTTTACCTGTTGGCAGCTGTCATGGTGTTTTGGAAATTGTGGAAGTTGCACAAGAGAGCACAGTTGCTTCCACATCCGAGGCCTGGTGGAGTCAGTAATAATTATGACCAATGATGTGTGGTTTTTCTTTTAGCTTGTTCATGAAGGTTAGCAGGAACCAGCGTCTTACCCGCTGGCACCGAGGTGGTAGGGGGGTTCCTCCTGGTCTCCTTCGCAATTTCCCGGTCCAACTGCCACTTAATCGGGACGAGGATGCAGGAGGATGGCAGAATCGGCTCCTCTGCTTCAGGATCCCTCTGTACCTCGTATCTTCTGGACAGCGCATCTGATTTGATGTTCTTAGAACCAGGGCGATAGTTTATTGAAAAATCAGAGCAAGTAAAGAAAAGTGCCTACGTTGTGCCATTCGCATATATTCCAAGTTGCAGTGGTCAGTCAGCTCAAGGAATGTATGACGGGCCCCCTCAAATCAATGCCTCCATTCTTCGAGCACTAGTTTGATTGCCAACAGCTCCTGGTTTTCACCATCATAGTTGGCCTCAGCAGGTTTGAGCTTTTGAGAGAAATAAGCACAGGGTTACAGCCTCTCCAGTGTCCCGTGCCACTGGGACAGGATAGCGCTCGCCCCCCTGCTGGAGGCATCGAATTCCACTATAAAGGGCTTTTCTGAGTCTGGTCATTTAAGTGTAGGAGCAGTGATGAACAGATTTTTGAGTGTCTTGAGGGCCTGCTGAGCTTCCGGATTCCATCCCAGGTTTCTTTGTTTCCCTTTGAACAGACGCGTCAGAGGATGGGCAGCGATGCTGAAGTGTTTAATGAAGCGTGCGTAGATGTTCACAAACTACATGAAGCACCAGAGTTCCTATGTTGTTCATGGGACTGGTAATTCCGCCACTGCTTTTGCCTTCTTTACCTCCATGCCACTCTCTCTGGTCCAATCATGTAATGAAGGAAGGAGACGGTGGATTGATGGAAGACACATTTCTCTGTTTTGATGTAGAGTTGATGTTGTAATAGGCGTTTAAGTACTCTCCTCACTTGCTCCTCGTGTTCTTCATCAGTACTTGAGTAGGTGAGGATGTCGTCAAGGTAGGCGATGACAAATCTTTCCAGCATCTCTCATAGCACATTATTGATGAAGGACTGGAACATAGAGGGGGCATTATCAAGGCCATATTGAATTTCATATTAGGTCTTCAACTTCAAGTCCCCTTCGAGGGATTGTTAGCATTTTGAGATTTTCATGAGTGCTCTTTCTCCTATTTGGCCCTGGTGTGGAAGGGGTGGATATTAACCCCTTAAACTTTCATTTGACTCTGAAGTTTCCCCTGATGTAGGTTTGCAGTCGGTAAAAGCATTTCATATTGCAGGACAGTGTCACACACATATTCTCTATCTCCTGGTTGTTGCACATCACTGAAGCTGCATCACACTTTTATTGAGAGAAATATTCAAACCCAAGACCCTATGTTTCTCTTGCCACAGTATTACTTGTAATTTATCATATTTTAACATATTTACTATATTTGGGATCACTGGATCTCCACAAGAATTTAAAATAGGACTTAAGTTCCACAGGTTTACATACAGCAGCTGCATTTGACAGACCCATATATGGGTCCATAGGTTTTATGGAGCTAATACGTCTTGCCTGTGAAAATCCTCTGTCTGCAAAAGTTTTTGCAGTGCTGAGCTGAACTGTCTGAACAGTCACCTGACCAATGATGATGTTCATAGAACCTGGTGTTCTGTGCACAGGATGTAGCCTGGAACTACTCGTTCTAACGCTGTGCTTGCAGGGCTATTTGAAGTTGTGTCTCACTCTCTGTGCTTTTGTCGAAGTTTTTAATGTAGGGTGGATTCTTGTCTTTTAGTCAGTCCATCAACCCTAGGTCCCAGTCCTCACACCCACAGAAATGGGGAGGGGGGCGTGAATGAAAAGACCGATTTTGGCACATCCAATTATCGGCCTCTCCAAAAGTTTACTTTGCTTTTAGTCACATATTCAGTTTGTATGTGAGATTTTCTAATTATCCAATGTCACCTGCAGAATTCAGATAGCTGCGCAGTTTGCAAGTAAACCAGTAATAGCGCTTGTGTCTTTATCTCTTAAAAGATTTCACTGATGCATTAATTATGTTCATCAATTGTCTGGGTTCAATGAGGTGTAGGGAATACTCAGTGAAATATTGGGTGGATCCAAATTCTCTTGACAGCAGGGAAGCCTCCTCACAAATAGACTTGAAGAGGAAACAGGTGACTGGCGTCCAAATTTACTATTTCATGCAGAAAAGAACGCATTTACAGTTTTCTTTAAAAGTATTTGCCCCGTTCCCAATTTCTTCTATTTTTGCTTTTTTGTCATATTTAAATATTTCAGGTCATCACACGAATGTTAATATACTGTATGACAAGCATAATGTGATTAAGCACATAATCTGAAGCATTTAAAGTGCAAATTCATAGAATTTTCTCACAAACGAATCTGGGATATGTTTAACCAAACAGCTCATGAACAGTATCCTGCAAATTAAATGCCCCAAATTTGCTACTTTTTCTCGAAACTGAGCTTTAATTGAATTTCAAGCAGAGATGTCCGAAAACTAAATGAAGATTGACCCAAACTGGCCATTTAGTAGATGCGGCGTAATGGGATGGGTTCCAAACGCAAAGGTCAAGCTGGAAACAATAGGAAGACAAGGTGTAAACAAACAACATTTTCTCCATAGGGGATCAAAATGGGGACACTGGAACACATCCTAAGGAGCTGCCCCAAGGCGTTGAGTGAGGGTCGTTATCGATGGAGACGCGATCACGTCCTCAAATCCATCGCTGAGACAATCAGCAAGGGGATCAAGGACAGTTGATGCATCAAAACCCCAGCAAAGACCACTAACTTTATCAAGGGAGGACAAAGGCCAGAGAGAACACCAAAGAACTGCCCTACTGGCTTGCTTTCCACGGCCCGACACTGGGCGATGACAGTTGACTTAGAGAGGCAGCTGAAAATTCCACCCCTCATCACCATGTCCAAATTGAGACCAGAGATCATCTTAGTCTCTGAGGCCACAAAACTACTCGTCTTGCTGGAGCTGACAGTTCCCTGGGAGAAGCGGATGGAGGAGGAAAAGAAGAGAAGTACTAGGAGCTGGTGGAGGATTGTCGGAGGAATGGTTGGAGGACCAGGTCCATGCCAGTAGAGGTGGGCAGTCGGGGATTTGCCAGCCACTCCCTGAGTAAGGCCTATGGCACACTGGGCATATCAGGTGCCAATCGAAGAGGAACCATAAACAACAACATGGTGGCTGCAGAGAAAGCATCCAGATGGCTGTGGTTGAAGACGGGAGATTAGTGGGTCAAGGAAAATGCCACTTGGACACAGGCCAGGGTCTGATCAGCCTCGGTCGGGTCGTCTGGATGAGGGTGTCTGTTCTAAGACCCAAAACACCCAGTGATTCCAGGAAACAACACTGATGATGTGTTCAAGGTAGTGCATCGGTAGAGTTTCTGTAACATAAATTAATGAAAACTAACAGTCAGCCTGTGGACATGCGGCACCAAAACTTCTTACTGAGAGTTTTATCAGGCTATGACAAACTATGTTAGTTGTTAACTAAGCCATTATGCTTTTGTGAAACACACCCCTGGCTGGCTACGATGCTTAAGCTTTTCGCTATTAAAGTATTCATTTACACTTGTAGCAGTTGTCAGTGAAACTTGAATTTATTAATTTAATGGTGAGAAGTGTTAGCATGCTAGTTAGCAAATTATTCATCCCAGTGACAAACAAACTAGGAGCTTGCGCTCTCTTCATTCTCCAGTTGCAGCTCCTGGTCTTGTCTGCTCCCCCATCAAATCATCTTCCCCCTTCGAGAAAGTTCTGTGACGTTGTTGAAATCGTGAAAGAAATAACCTCGCGGGCATTGATGAATTCACTCGCTCTTAATAAAGTTATTGCAGATAACTCCTCATAAATTGATGAATGTTGATACTCTGTCGTCTCCTGCAGTTTTTCAAGATTGATATATTATCAATATTGAGCTCTTCTGCTCTGCAGTGATCACAGAATCACCCCTTGTTTTAGCGATCTGTTCTGCCGTCAAATTCAGAGTAAAATGTAGATTCACTTTCCATGCTATTTGGGGATTTTGCATCGCGTTGTTTGCAGAAACATAATTTGACAGGGGAACTCATTGGGGCAAAACATCAGCTTCGCTTTCATGGCTGAAGTTTCAATTTTACTCAAGGTCTCGTGGTGAAAGATGGATTTAGTTTCATTTAGAGTCATTTTTTCGCATTAAATATTTTCAACACTCATTTTATGGTGGACTTATTAACCAGCTTCTCTGTGTGCAGAATAAATGCGGAACATTGTGGACCAGAGCAGTTTGGGCTTGGCTTATCAATCGATAGCTAATAAAGTGATGATTTCAGCAATTACTAGCCCAATGTGATATCCAGACTTCCTGTGAGTTTGGATCTGGGGCATAAGAAAAGTCATCTGTATAGTGGTTAGAGCTGATTACCGATCCTAATTAGGCCCCGTGAAATCCACTCGCTTCCTCTTCGCAAAATCTACTCATGCCTCACGAATTGTGATTTTTATTTTGGAAGTTTATGGACCGTGATGCCTCTGCTTGCATCAGCCTTATTGTTTCAGCGATAAACAAGGCAGATAAGTGGAATTTTTCCTGCAGAATAATCCACAATTTCGAATCACTGAGTCCAATGACGTTGACAGTGTGTTCTCTGTCGCTGGCTTGTTTCCTCCCATAACGTCATCGTGGAAGATAGTCGAAGATAAATTCTTTCTGAGATGATCAGGATTTACAGTGATTAAAATGACAATAAATTTGTAAAGGCTGATTACAATTTTAAATGAGCAGTGCACAAAGGTTGTATTTATATTTAGGATTCTATGGCCCAAATTTTATTTTTTGGATGTGTGACACCTGTGTGACAGGTATGCAAAAATCGAAGAAATTGAGTTCAGGCAAACATGTTTTCAAAGCACTGTAGCAACTTAGTTGCTTCCTTCCAGCAAGGAAACATGGGGCCAACCTTGGAAGAAAGCAAAGATTGAATATGGACCTCAATCCTTGCAGCTATAGCTATTCGAGTTTTCTCAAACTGGTAACTCCATGCATGTCTGCTGTGAAACAGGTTATTTTTTCCTCCAAAGGAGGAGAGGGAAAAAGGCCTATTTCAGAGAAGTTGAACAGAGTCATTTTGTGTTCTTTTTCAGGGTAAAAAGGAGTTAGAGTGCTTTGAATGATAATAATCCTTGCACACAGGCTGCATGTGGTAATGCTGCAATCATTTCAGTTGTGCTTAGCTTATCCCTTTCAAAACTGAATACTGAAATAAAAAACAGAATTACCCATTGGATATGTACAGTACAGGCCAAAAGTTTGGACACACCTTCTCATTCAATTTGTTTCCTTTGTTTTCATGACTATTTACATTGTAGTAAATGAATGAATGAACACATGTGGAATTATGTACTCAACAAAAAAGTGTGAAATACCTGTAACTGAAAACATGTCTTATATTCTAGTTTATTCAAAGTATCCACCCTTTGCTCTGATTACTGCTTTGCACACTCTTGGCTTCTCTTGATGAGCTTCAAGAGGTCGTCACCTGAAATGGTTTTCACTTCACAGGTGTGTCTTGTCAGGGTTAATTAGTGGAATTTCTTGCCTTATCAATGGGGTTGGGACCATCAGTTGTCTTGTGCAAAAGTCAGGTTGATACACAGCCGACAGCCCTATTGGACAACTGTTAGATACATACATAATTCCACATGTGTTCATTCATAGTTTTGATGCCTTCAGTGAGAATCTACAATGTAAACAGTCATGAAAATAAAGGAAACGCATGGAATGAGAAGGTGTGTCCAAACTTTTGGCCAGTAATTTTTGTGACTATAATTCGGATTCAGTCCAAATGTAAGGGTTTCTGGCACGCGTATGTCTCAACAGGAAATATTTTGGGACTTTTGTGTCCCTTTAATACTGACAGGGATAATGGAATTGTATTGTCTTTATTTTGCAGGTCTGGCACCCTTATGAAAAGACTTCTGTCCAAATATGACAACCTCTTCAGGATATCCTTCCCCTACTCTATGGGCTGGCATGGTAAGAGAAATATGGGGTGACTGGGAGGATTTGTTAGGGATTAATTGCTTGGGGATTAATGTGTGAACTGTGAAGGTAGAGGGGCTGTTGTCTGCCTGAATAGACGAAAATGTACGTGTGGACAGCCAGTGCCAGAGTGAATCATGGGTATGAAAAGGCTGGATAGATGGGATTATCCATGTTAACGGATAATTTTTCAATATTTCTGTATGATAAAGTACATGACACAGTCCCTTGCAAGTCTGATTTAGGTGTTAGTTTCAGTATGGCACCAACTTGTAAAATACAAATAAAATTGTATTGTAACAGAATCAGATTGATTGATTGAGAATGTTTCAGAGTCTGTAGTTTTGCCCTAAATAACCATCTGACTTGGTCTTGCAGGATTTGGCTGCGGGGACATTTATGTCAACAAAGCAAATTTAATTTTATAATGTATTGTGGTTAGACCTAATTGGTCACGAAATGAAATGATTCCGTCCGTAAAGTTGCCAGCACAAATTTAATGATTTAATGTCTGTACGCAAATGCGGCAGGCTATAGGAGGGCCCGGGCCGGGAACTGAACCCCAGACCCCCGAGTAAGAGTCAAACGCGCTGACCACATCTCCAAAGAGCCAGGCTCATTGGCAAAGTAGGCAGGGCGCATACTTATTAGGTGGCATTCTAAGTGACAGGACCCTTCAACTGTCACACTCTATTTTCCTCACTCTTTGATTTCAGAGCATTAGCATAGAGCAGCGCACTGAATCATGATGTTTGAGTGATGAATCTATCCTGCCTCATCAGAATTCAGCAGGGTTCATCTCTGAGGCGTCACTGACTTCTCTGAAGTTAGAGATGTCAGGCAGATGAAAAGGCTCATATTGAGAGTCATTTTATGTCCTCCTATTCAGAATAAATATTCATCAGCAGTGTTATACAAGACTGCTGTAAGGTATTTCTGCATTTCCATCGGTCATAAGAAAGGCTGTCCTCTTACTTGGTTGCCATTGAAACCCATTATATCTGTGGGATTGTACAGCTTTGCCTCACAAATTCAATGGGCTCTACTTTTGCATGAGTGCACTCATTTATTTTCTTTCTTCATAATATTCTGTACATTTTCCTCAAATTGCTCAACGGCAAAGTAGTCTGTTGGAATCTATCAACACGTTTATTATCACCCGCCAGAAAGCTGAAGCGGGATGTAGGAATGAGTGTCGTCCATTCCAGTGTCCGTTTGCTTGACTTCCTTTCTCAGCCGGAATTCTTAACCATCCAGCGTATTTTTGCAAAATGTAACATGTAGTTACTGTACACGTTATTGTGCAGATGAGCCTTTTCACTGTTCCATCCGTCTTCCTGTCAGTCCCTTTGTCACGTTATTTTCCAGGCCAGAGCGCCAAAGCTGTTCAATATTTTTTGACAAAATTTTATATATAGATACATCTTACTGCATAGATGTGCCTTTTTTCATACTTTCGTCTGTCCTCCATTTTCAGAAAATGCTCTCTGCCGTTTCCTGAATTTGTTTTGGAATAACATCCATCTCCGGGCGGGGATGCTAAGTATTTCATGCTTTCATGCTAAAACAGGCATTACCTCTGGAACTAATAAAGCCAACCCCATAATTCTTTCAGAACTTGTTCTGGACTTCTTGTGGCAGAACACATTGCTTTCAAAAAATAAAGGTTTCATTAAAATCGAAGGATACCCCCATCCTGAAAAAAGGGGCTAAAAAAGGGTCACCCCCCACAGGGGAGGTAAAATAAGGGTCAATATTACCAAAGGACTATATATGCTTCAGGATAATAATAGGCAGCTAAAGAAAACTCCTGACCATATCTAATAGCTGATGTTACCATAAATCCACATATGTCATCAGATGGGTGTGAAAGTGGTACCCTTAAATGTGTCTGTTTTGACACCAGTTTGTAAAAGTAGCATTTTTGAGCGTGTATGGAACCACAAGAAAAGGGTTAAAACTAGCTTGATAGGATAAAAAGAGCACTACAGCATCTAGAGAACAAGTCCTGCAAAATTATGGGATTAGCTTTTAGTTCCAGAATTACAGCCTGATAAAAATGAAAAAAAAAGCTAATTTTGCCTACCGGGGTGCCACATCCACTTTTTTGACCCCAAAGAAAATCAAAACTGTTTGAGGCAAAATTTGTTATGTCCTCATTTGGCACCAAAAGTAACATTCTGTCAAAATTTGAGGAAAATCCATGACTGTTCCCATGGGAGCCCTGGTTGACTACAAGTGGAATGACCCCACCCTATAGCCAACAGATAATGTGCTGAAACAGTAAATAAGTCAATACACTCTAAATTTTATTGAGCTAAATTATGTAACGTTCACTTATGGTAAATTAGTGTAAGATGCCTCCGCTCTATCTTTTTTAAATATTCCCAAAACTTCACAGAATGAGGAATTTAGGTTCAGTGAAACTGAGTTTCTTTTGTATTTCATTCATTCTACCTCCGCCAGGAGATTAAATGTATTCATTGGCATTTGTTTATTTGTTCCTTTGTCATTTAATGGGATATCTCAAAAATTTAAGGATGGATGTCATTTAAATTAGACACTGTGCTAAGGAGGAGGTAACTACATTTTGTGGAAGATTCGACTCATATTTATGATCCAGGATCTGAAAGAATTTTTTGCTCATCACAACAGCAGGTTTTGCAGTAGAAGAGTCTGGGTGCTGAATTGGCCTGCCTGCAGTCCAGACCTTTCACCAGGAGAAAACAATTTGTGCATCATAAAATGAAAAACCGGCAAAGAAGACCCAGGTCTGTTGAGCAGCTAGAATCCTATATCAGACGAGTGGGACATTATTCCCCTAAAACTCCAGCAATTGGTCTCTTCACTCCCCAGACATTTACAGACTGTTGTTAAAAGAGAAGGGATGCTACACAATGGTAAATATAGCCCTGTCCCAACTTTTTTGAGATGTGTTGCTGCCATCCACTTGTAAATGTGCTAATATTTTTCATGAAATAGTAAAATGTCTCACTTTCAACATGTAATATGTTGTCAATGTTCTATTTTAAATAAAATGTGGGTTTATGAGATTTGCAAATCATTGCATTCTGTTTTTATTCACATTTCACACAGCATCCCAACTTTTCTGGAGTTGGAGTTGTTAAATTTTTTGGTCAAAATGTATTGAAAAATACTATTGTAGGCAATGAGAATTTTTTTAAAAATCATTCCCCCAAGTGTATTGAGGTAAAAATATGGGTAATAATCAAAAACACTGAAAAAATCAATTTTTTTTATAAGAACTGAAAGGTGTCACAACTTTCATTTTTTTGACTCTTGCATAGCCTGAATGCATATTTGAAGGCTCATTCCATGATTATTGATAAAAAAAAAAATGTTTAAACTGGTTGGAGGCAGTGGTTCCAGCATATAAGGTGACATGAACTTTAAGCAGTGCCACAGTGTTCAACACGATGGTACAACAGAAGCAGTTCTCTTCGATTATTTGTAGCCGCATTGTGGCCTTATACAGCATCACGTATGTTAAATGCTATCATGGCACTGTAAGAAACACCATCAAGCATTTCAAAGAGATCAGTTTACTGAAAATTAGTGCAGAACGGAATGTTTGTTATCTGTGTGAAAAAAAAGTGACAAGTGAAAAAAAATAGTGCCATGGGTACTGTAGCTCACCTGGACTGTTTGCACTTGTACAGGCTGTTTAATAATGCTATGAACAAACTTTGGCGTCCTCAAGGGTAGAAAAATATGTGCCAAGTTTAAGCTTTTTATATCCAGAGGTTTCAGAGAAAAACACCTTCAAAAGTGGCAGAGGCCAAAGTGCTGAGGTCAAATCAAGGTCAAATTGACAAAAAACCCCTCAAATTTGTTTTAGGGCTTGCGTTCATCTACCCATATACCAAATATCAGCTTAATCGCTTCAAAAACTGCTTTACAATGGCTCCATACGTCATTTAAATATGGCCGCCACGGCATCCATGTGTGAAATTGGATCGGAACGACATGAATGAACTTCAGTGTCCTCATGGGTAAGAGCATGTTCCCCAAGTTTCCACTTCGGTCCAGTGGTTTCAGAGAAGAAGATATTTACTGCTGACAAAGAAAACGGTAGATAGACGGCACCTTCGGTCCAGATGAGCTAAAAAATTGTCAGTTGACAGTGCGACAACTCCATGAAACTGTTAATAGGGCCAGAAGTGAAGAGATGAAAGTATCAAGGTCTACTGTTTCCAGACGCCTGCATGAAAATGGTCTAGGCCTCGTTTTTTAAAAACATCTTAAGGCAGAGATGATCTGAGAATCCCTCGCACGACGCATTTTATGTTTGTGGAGTGTTCCCGAAAACCATCAAAACTTAAGACGCTCTCAGAAATCGTCGTCTATCTATGAGTGCTGAAGATCACGATCAGGAAGTGAAGCTTCTGAATTCCAGTAGCTCACAACATGGTACAATTTTTTCCGCATTCAATCAGCTTTAAAACATTTAAAAAATGCGGTCGTGCCGACTCAGGTCCACGTGTTAAGTTTTTTTTGGTAAAAATTAAACTCTGTCTACAACCAGTGACATTACCATAACGCAGGTTACTCTCAACCTGTTTCTGATGAAGACAATTAATTAATCAGACAATTAATTGAATTAATTTACTTAGCAAATAGGCTCCCAACAAGGAGCTTTGCCATTAACCCTCCATTAACCAGCGTAGCATTTCTGCTACATGAAGTACAAGGGTTAACTGCCTGGACCCCCTGTTGGTTTTGTCTCTTATTGCCAAATAAACATTTGAGAATAACTTGAATGGTCCGTCACCTTAATTTTTTCATTTGCATTATTACATAATGTAGCAGATCTGCTACAATTTGGAAAGGTGGGCCAAATGTGTCAATTTTTTTGTCAACTGTTTTTCAAAAAATGGCCCAAAATAAACATTTTTGCATAGGGAAATCATTTTAACACCATTGGAAATGGGTTTGGTTAATAGAGGGTTAATAATCACACGGGCTGGTCAGCCTCGAATTCAAGTTTCGGCTCCATTCTTATTTTTCGGGGTCACAATTGTCCTGCGCATGTGCCTCCCGAGTACAGGCTCTGAGGAGCCTCTTGTTAAGACATGGCTTTGCCTCAAAGAGGAAGGCTACTATATGAGATTGCATGCATGGCAATTAACCGAAATTTCTCAAAATGCCATCTTGAAGTAGATTTTTATGCAGTAAATGCTGCTGAGGATGGTATGTAGATAAGGTTTAGATTTTGTTTCTAATTAACGAGTGAGATCATTTCCATCCATACAATTTCATACTGTAGCCTTCTAACAACTTTCCCTGAAGCTGAGCTATAAAGACCTTATCAACAATTTTACAGTCATGAAACCAATTTCACAAATCATTCAATGACCAACTTTTTGACATACGAAGCATTAGTAATTTCATAAATTAATTATTATCGCATTGTGCGAAACCAGTGTTCAACTGCGCTTTCCTGCAGATGTAGCCTATAAAAACAACAACAGCTAGAAAGCAATTATGCCTTTAAGGATCAGAGGCGATTTGCATGGCACGTAAACACCCTGTAACACTGGCGTTACCGCCCTGGGGATGCTGGGGTTTAGGATGTTAAGTGGATAGTGACACATTTTTTGTTATTTTGGTTCTGTTGTCCCAGTCAATCACTGGATCTGAATCCAATTTAAAATATATTATATTTACTGAGGATTAGACACAAGGCAAAAAGTAATCAAAACAAGTAAGAACTGAAGATGGCTGCATTACAAGCCTGGCATAGCATCACAGGGAAGGTGCTCAGCCCCTGGGGATGTCCATGTGTCTAAGATAGGGGTCCTCAACTATCCCAGAAGGGGACGGTGTGGGGTCCTAGGCTTTCATTCCGACCACTCTAGTTACACACCTGATTCCACTAACCAAGGTCTCTAGAAAACACTCTAGGAGTTGATAACTATAATCAGGTGAGTAACTTCTTGGTTGGAATGAAAGTCGGCACCCCCACCTGTGTTTTCTGGGTAAGATTGAGGACCCCAGGGGCCTATGGCACAATGGCAGGATAAAGGATTAGCCCAGGATCGGCACGGGATTAGCCTGATCTCAAGGCCCATTTCGGTTGCACAGAGCGTGTGAGCTAAGCCATGGCACTAGTTACTATGGAAACACAGTCTATGGAGCTAGCCAGCTCCGGAGCAAGCTTACGAACTAGCTAAGCTCCTGTCTGCAGCCAATTTCACCTCACCTCATTCAGCAGTCACCCAAATTGAAAATCAATATCCTTAACAGTCATTCTGAATTGTCAACTACACATTGCTATCTCAAATATAATTGGGCCAGAGTAATTATTTTAGAAACTTGTGACCATTGATGTCAGTATAATAGCCAATATTTGATCATTATATTCAAGTATCCATGTATCCAGTGACCATCACAGTTTAATCAGTCCCCCTTCCAGGTCACATTTTAACCATATTTAGAATCCGTCATCATCTGATTTGTCCTTATTCCCCAAGTTGAGATCAGAGTAGAAGATGAGCAGTGCTGTATGAAGTAGGTTACGGTGTTTCAGCGCGGTCTTAGATCGCGGCAGTAACCCCCTACCCACAGCACTGCTGCTACTTTTCTCCATCTTTATTCAGACTGCAACGGGTAAGGTAAAGTCGTTACTTTAGTGCTGGACACAAGCACAATGTCGCTCGCTTCGCAATCCTGGAATCAAACATTTTCTGGAAGCTCCTTGACGTAATTTTCTGGCGCTAATATTTCACTTTTTAATTTGAGTATGCCTCCATCAGAGGTGATTAAAAGCAGAAAGTAAACTCAATGTACAATGAGTTTATACAATGTTGTAGAACTTATTTATTTTACTGCAACTTCCTCAGAGTCCTCAAACACTTTATCTATGAGGGATTACTTCAGTCTGCAGTCACCCGACCTAGCATTGTGCCCTATATGGTGGAATGTACCATGGATATGAGCATGTTCTTTTTAACTGAATTTGAGAATTGAAGCTCACACACCAAGTCAGGAGCTCAAGATGCTGCGTTAAAAAGAGCAGAAATTATGGGAGATTGGGACCTGTACACTTTATGTAAGACTCCAATGCAGAGGTGGGCAATGAGGTCCATGGACTTACTCCCAGCAACTGGTCATTAATTACTGCAGTCAAACTGGTGTGTGAAATCTCCCATTTTAGTCACATTAGTTGTAATGCTCATGAATGACTACTAAAGACTATCCCTGTCTTCTAGAATGAAACATTTTACTGTAATATACTCAATTGAGTAAACTAATGTTTGTGTGCACAGCCAATTAGCTAATTTAGTCAGGGTAACCCATGGAACAGAAATGTGTCGACACACTGGCCTGCTGAGACCAGAATTTCCTACCCCTGCTCTAAAATCACAAAGCTTGGTTAGGCCAGTTGAGAAATTTTTAGCACTTTACATGTGTGCAGGTTTAATGCAATGTCACTGATGCCCTTTGATTCGTCCTCTCTGTAGGAGCTCCCACTGGGGCCTTCCTGAAAGAGGACATGGGGCATTGGCAGCTACACGCCCACTACTACCCACCTCTACTCCGTTCAGCTACAGTGCGCAAGTTCATGGTGGGGTATGAGATGCTGGCCCTGGAACAGAGGGACCTCACTCCAGAGCAGGTGATTCTGATTCTGATTCTGACAGGAAGTGAGGCGTGTGGTCACTGATTATACTTGATAGCCATCCTGTTTTTCTTTATTCTTCTTCATCTTTTTTTATCTTAATGTGTAATATCTAAAATCTTATCTAAAACAGCTTTCAGTTGAATCATCCACTTGAACTTTCTGGAAGTTGCCAATACTAGAAAGGAGTTGCTCTCATGCTTACAGGCTAAAAGAGAAACTTTCCTCTCAGGGTCTTGATCTTCTTTGCCCCGAATTAAGTAAACATCGAAGATAAAAGGTACTGTTGGATACCATTTGGTCATCTCTGGGGTCAGCTGTTTGAGTAGTCTTCTTCTCTCTTTATATTTTGTGTGATTAAGAATAACTTCCTGTATCATCCTTGACCTGCTTCTTGTCTTTTTACGCCATCTTTTGTCCAGAATGAGTTGAATGAGTGTCTTCTGTACAAAGTATGTAATGTAACTCTGTGAGATGGTGTTTGAATTGAATCGGCACACATATACAAGGACAGTTACATTGTGTATGTTAAAGATACATACAACTCCATTGTCTGGCCAAATCTATCTTTCAGTCTCTGCATTTTAAACAGTGTTGCAGCCAGTAATTGCTAAGGAAATTATCAGGCATCATGTTTTAAAGCTAACTCCACATTATGTGTAGCATAAATGTAATTTTGCTGTCTGGATGCAGAAATGGCACAAAAACATCAAATGCCTGAAAAGCGGAGTGAAGCACTTACCTGCATCTCATCCTCAAACACAGATAATGTCCCAGCATTGATAGGAGTCCTGTTGATAAATTCTGGTAGGTCTGAAAGCCTGTAATTATTGCTAGAATTACCTAAAAGAACATTTTCCCCAATTGTTGCCGTTGGTTTCCTTCCGCTAATTTATTTTTGTAACAGAATTTCTGAAGAAATCCGTGTCAGGAGGCCCTGACCTGTTCTTTTACACCAGGAAGTGAGCAGGCGATGCTCTCAGCAGCCACACAGAGAAAACCTTTAAGGATATTTGTCACATTTTATAACTGCTACATTTCATTTGTAACTCCTGCCAAACCAAGTTTGAAGAAACTGGAGAACTTGGAGTGACTTAGAGCTTCTGGAAGAGAATAATTTTCAGATGAACAGTTACAACCAGATGTTTTAAGGGCAGTCGAGCTTTTAATGCTGCATGCGCTCCATTGCATGCTGACAGTCGGAATTTCACGGGCATCTGTTGGGTCATCAGAGACACTGTAATATGATGTTCAGTCCTGTGCTATTAAAATAACCACTAGATACGGTTGGCTTGTGCAGTCTAATAAAAGCTGAAGTTACGAGAGCCAGCGCAGTCATACAAGAACACTTCCATATTTAATTTAGTTCATACCTATTAAACACGTGTCATTATCGAAATATTCAGGGAAATGCCCCTTGTTTGATTTCACATACTTTAATGGCCAATGTTCCCATTGGTTCAGGCCATGCATTATAGTTGCCCTAGAAGCTGCACTTGCACATGTTGAAGGAAATATGAGCGTCAGCTAATTTATAATCACCTAGCTTTTTTATTGTAAAACTTGAAACTATCTTATCTTGACAAAATAGACAGTTGACATATATTGACTCAAAAGTGTCATCAATTCTAGCCAATGTAAAGATTGCTTGAGTGAGGTTTTTGCAATTTAAAATCACTGCTGTGGAAGTGTGATTCATTCTATGCTTGAAGTGGTAGAACCAAAGCTATGAAATCATTAAAATTTCTCTTCACAGATTTCCTCATTTACAATATTTGGATGACCTTCTGTGAACTTTCTGTGCAGATATGCAGGAGGAAACCTGGCTATTTGATGATTTTTCCTCTCGCTGACAACTGTGTGGATTTGTTGTCCATACCTTCACTTGACCTTCACTCAAAAAATTGTCAATTTTGTCAACCGGTTTCACTGAACTGCATCATTCATAAATCTTGTTAACAAATCTTGCAATTATCCTGAAGGTTCTTCAATTTTTCTCTTAGGACGACATTTTCAATTGAATCCAGAAGTACGTTTTTTGAGAATCCATTGAGAGTTTGGCAAATATTCTTTTGCCAGAATCCAAATTTGACATTAGACTGATATAAAAACTTTGTAATTCCCATAAGTAAATAGATGCTTTTACCTTTGTGTCTGATCTTTGTGATAATGGCTGGGTGCTTTTCGCTCATCTGAGAAACGGGCTCCAAATGACAGATGTGACAACAAAGACCCTGTACTGTTTCACATCTTGCGACTTGTTTGCTGGAAGAATGTGACAAAATTACACCTGAGAGTGCTGTGAAAAAGTATTGGCCCCTTTTCCATTTCTTCTGTTTTCACATTCTAGTCACACTTACATATTTCAGATCCTCAAAACATTTTTGTATTGGTCAGAATTAAACACAAAGTATACCTGAGTTAACATAAAATGCAGTTTTGAAGTGATGATTTAATTTATTGAGGGAAAAAGCTATCCAACCCTACCTGGCTTTACGCAAATAAATACTTGTCCCCTTAGTTGCTAAATTCAACCAATTAAAGAAATATGATTGGAAAACTGGGTTCAGTTTCATTTGACACTCCCAGACATGGTGACTGTCTGCCCTTTTGAGTCTAAACATCACTAAAATAAATACAGACTGTCTGACAAGTAAGCAAAAAGCAGCACATGATGCCACAGCCTGTTGAAATTCAAGATCAAATACTGAATTTAACCCGCAATTTAATCGCTGTTAGATTGCATGTGGATAGAATCCGTGTCTTCAGTTGCCAATTACAATAATTGGAAAAGACATCAATAAAGGAAAATGATTGAGATCGAGCCAGGACTAAAAGGGACGTGTCTTCGCCCCCCTGTAGCTCCGCCACTGCTCTAAAGCAAAGTGCTGTAACTGTCTACGCAGCGCTTTATAGGTTAAAGGAACATCGCTTCCTGTTTTCTGTTTGTAATACACAGCAATTGTATTAGTCATTGCCAGTGTTTGTATTACTATCTATTTTTTGTGACACCTCTGTTCCTCCTTTTTTTTTTTGATCTGCAGCACACGTGCCTGCTGCCGTGCAGTTTGGCATAATGAAGATACCAAGTCCATCCTTGCACCTGAGTCCAGTCCTGAACTTCCTGTCCTCCGTACAAGACACAATCCCTTACACCACAATAGGAACATCATATCAATACGGTGGTGATAGTGTGATGGTCTGGGGCCGCTTAGCTGCATCAGGACCTGGCCGACATGCCATAATTGATGGAACCATGAATTTTGTGATCTCCCGGGAAATCCTGAAGGAGAATGTTTGGCCACCTGTTCATGACTTACAGCTCAAGTGCAGTTGGGTTATGCAGCAGGACAATGATTCTGAACATATACGCATGTTCACCTCTGATTGGCTCAAGCGATGCAAAATAAAATCTTTGTTCTAAGTCAAGGTTTTGACTTGAATCTGATTGAGCTGGGGTGGCATGACCTTAAACAGGCCGTTCATTCTGGAAAATCCTTCAATGTGGTTGAATCAAAACAATTCTGCAAAGAACAGTGGGCCAGAATTCCTCTAGAGCGAAGTGAAAGACTTGTTGCCAGTTATTGCAAACATTTGAGTCCAGTTGGTACTGCTAAGTGCGGCCCAACCAGGTGTCGGGTAACAATTATTTTTTCACATGGGTGACATTGATTTTCAATAATTCATTACTTTCAGTAAATTAAATGATCATTTTAAAACTGCATTTTTTGTGTTTGCATTTTTTTTTGTTGTCTTTGTGTTATATTTAAATTTGTTGGATTCGCTGAAACTTTTAAATATGAAACAGAGCAACAGTAGAAGAAATTGGGAAGGGGGCAAATACTTTTTCACAGCATTAAAATCACTTGATGTGTCCTCAGACCCAAAACGTTTATTAAGTGCTGTGAAAAGGAATGGCAACATTGCAAAGTGAGAAAATACTGTCTCAATGTTTTTTGAAATATGTTTCAAGAATCAAAAATGGAATGTATTAATTTTGGAAAATCTATAAAACTAATGCAGTGAAACATATGATATGAGGTTGTATATTCTGGCTCATGTTTCATCATACCTCACTTTCTCGGTTCACAGGCGGCACTGAGACTGAGGAACCTTCCGGAGGACCACTTCAAGACCAGAAGCAGAGAAGGAGGGATGACTGTAGAGAAGGGATTACCCTGTGGACCGTAGTGATGAAAGACAAGAGCTTCCTTCACTATCCCTCTTGGCTCATTTCTCTCGAAAAGGGAAATAAAAAGATTATCCAATGAACCAAAAAGACGTACTCAAAGCTAAAGGCGAGCGTTGTATGTTCAGTCATTTAGCTATTGATTTTTTGTGGCTAAATGAGCTGACAGAGGCAAAGTATTTAGCAGCCATATAAATGAACTGGGTTGAAGAAATATGACTTGAAAGATGCAGCGCATTACTGTACATCATAAAATCTGAAAAAATCGATATGCCATGAGCCGTCGCCGCAGCATATCCCCATGTGCAGCAGAGGATAATTGGTTTAGCCTTTGAAGTTATTTCATTTTTTGATCTCGCACACAATAAAAAAGACAAAATGTTATGCTCCCCACTTAAGCATTGTTCAAATATTTTTATAAAATATGGATAAATAATGCAATTAAAATACAAATGAATAGGAAGGGTACGGTCTTTGCCTTTATATTCTAATTGCCGCTGGTAAGTTTTCTTTTCGGGACCAGCATTTCTCTCCTCACGCTTTTCAATGGAAGCAGTCTTTACTTTTCAATCTTACCTGTCAGAGATTTCTTTTTTTTTTTGTCTCCTATACTTGGCTGCCAAGCTGCTGTCAAATCTGTTTCCTCCTCTCTACACTTCATCACATTTTAAATTTTCCACAATCGGGAAACAGTTTAGCACTAACAGCCAGCCCTTTGCCTCAATTCAATTGTTTACTTGTCAAATAAAAAAAAGCCACTCAGGTACAGTTCAGCACCATATTTGAATAAGTCATGATCTCATTTACTCATCTGGTCAGAAGGACAAGGAATATTGGAGACGTGGAGAGAAAATGTCGCCTGTTTTTTACTCTCCCGATTTGGAAAGTCAGGTTGTGTTCAAAATGGCTGTTCTTTGGGATAGTATTTCATATCACAGACTTTCCTTCAGAATGTTTGATGCCAAAAATATTCAGGAGATGAGGTTAGATGCTTCATAAACAGTATGACCAAATAAAATGTTGGGGTTCGCCTGTAGATTGAACTTAAGTGCCTTCATTGCACTGCCAAAAAAAGAAGTGCTTTTTTAACCCTTAAATGCCCAACTATAGTTAGAGTCGAAAGAAAAATCTAGGTATTCAGTTAATATGTCCTGGGGAAGGGCTAGTAACAAACCAATAGCAATTTTTTATTTTTGGTGACCTTTGACCACATTTTAGTTTTGTGACATATATGTCACAATGGGTATTTCGGGGACCTTATTGCTAAAATGAATTGAATGATAAAACAGTTGACATATAGTTGAAATATTCGGCATAGCTTATTTTTCATTAGCTTACCTGTTTGTCTACTTTATACAGTGATGAATGGGGGCTGATCTATCGTGTGGATTCCACCATGGGGGCGGCCATATTGGAAAGGTTTGCTGGTGCAGCCAGTATAGTGTCAGTTCCACTTTTATGCATCAGATGGCAGCACTGATGGTCTTAATATGGCACTATGGGCATTAGGTTGTAAAATTTATGTGGGGTCAGTGGTTTTGACAACCCCCAAAATCGTGTGACAAATTTGTCACAGGGGCCATTTAAGGGTATAGAAATACATATTTTTATTCTCCTTGGCATGTATAAATATTTTTCAAAATTTTGTTTTCGATGATCAGTTACTCTTCAAACATAAATGAACCTAAGTAAGACAAATTAACAGCTTGTTAAAATCCAATGACTGCAACTGTGGCTGGAACAAAAATCAGCATACTGGCGGAGGCTCAGGGCCCCTGCTTTAGACGCCGTGAACGTAAGAGATGTGTTTGTTTTTCAGCGCATGATTTTCCACTCATTTACGAACGGTAAATTGCTCTGGACCTGAGTCTTTTTACCTACCATCTCTTCCAATGAGTTTAAACGCCAAGCACTCACGGTTGTAAGTTGGTGTCTGTTAAAACAAGTTAAAACGTGCGGAGACACACTGTTCATCATGGTCAGGTTCACAGCAGGCGATCAATCACACAAGAGAAAGGACGAGATCTGTATTTCAGTTGATCCCTGTTCAGAAACTGTTACTGTAAATATGTCACAATATTAGACACAGGCAGCAGAGCCACCTGTGGTCATAGCGATGTTTCAGTGCACCCTTCTCCATGCTTCTAAAAGATGTGAGTGTTGTGTAATGTCTGGCATTATTCATCCGCGAGCATGTCTCCTGCGTGCACAGCCCCTTAAGCCACTCACTGTTATTTTGTGAACATCAATGAGAATTAATTTTAATAAAGAATTAAATTTGAATAAATACTTTTGGTGCATTTTTTTCCTTCAAAATGTATCATATGCATGCAGGGTATTTGCTAAGGCTTTATTGGCCATGTTTTATCGCTCGTTTACTGAACACTTTGCCGATGTGAACTGGATACCTCGTCCTACTCCACATTTTAGTGGCCATGCAGTGTTTTAGCCATCATACGTTAGGAAATATTTCCCAGACTCTGGTCACGTGGACGTTGGTGGGATGTTTCAACTGATTGCGTTTATTTGTGGAAAAAGTACATTAACCCTAGAACACTATTGTTGGGTGATTTTTCACTCACGCGATTGTGGTCACATGATCTACACTGTGTTCCCGCTGACTGAGATGTGGGGGTCCTTGGCTCGCTTCAGGCTGCTCACTGATGTCGTCGAAGGTAGGCGTCTTTCCCTGCGTTTTCAAAGGGCAGGTGTTTGGGTGAAAATCCCCCAGTGTGAGTGACTGAGAGTAGAGGGCAGAGCAGAGGCTCAGAATCCTCATCTGCAGTGTGTGTGCCATCCCTGCCCCTGGCACTCGTGCAGGTGAGGCAGGACCAGTGGAAGCTGAAAGCACAGGTCCCGTAGTGAGGTGTGCGGACTGCCCCAAAGGCTCGGACGGGACGACATGACACAGGTCATGACACAGGTGTCATGTCTGCCATCGAGACTGTGTGCCCTCGCCACTACTACCCAGAATTTTTATAGGATCCTCCCATGAGACTTTTGTTCACTTTATGAGACGTTGTATGGCTGGAAATAAAAGTTTCAATTTACCATGTTTTGTTGTTCTTTTTAATACATTCTGATGTGAAGTATTTTGGTGGGGGTTTATTATATGGGGTAAAATATACCCAACGTTAGTGATGATGTTACAAAAGTATGTTAGTGTTCTGGGGTTAAGAAGCTGTGGCTGTGTATTGTGAAATCTGGCCATTGTCGCATGACTTTGGAGCTAACATATTGGTACATTTCGTATCTCATTGGTTTGCTCTGTCTAGTTAGGTCAAACAAAAAAACAAAATCCTGTGTTGTAACGTCAAGAATTTTGTGTTGGATTTTTTTAGGTCAATCTGAACCTTAATTCTATCCAAAATCTATTCTGTATGATGGCCCACCCTAAATAGGATTAAAATGAACTTGTTAAATCTGTTTCTCCAACTGATCTATCAAAAATGCGCAAAAATATGACAGTGGGAGTACATCAGGTTTCCCACACGGTGGGGGAAAAAACAGAAGGGGCATATTCCCATATGGAACTTTACTAAAAGCTCAAAAAACATGATGGTGTCCTCCGCACTGTCAAATATAAACAGTAAAAAATGTAGCATATTGCTTTCATTTTCAGGGTCAAGTTGTTTTAGAAAATGCACCATGATAATCATAACAATGATAACACTGAAGTTGCATGTGGCTTCAAAAATTCACTCATAGGGGAATTCTGTAGTGAGGCAGCTACATCCTCATCAATAATCAGCCATTCGCGCTATTTTTCCATTTAGCAAAGCGATTGGGAGCATCAGTCTTGATGTCTGCTTGCACTTCTGTTGGGCCTGCGTTTATAGGTGCAGATTGACGGGTCTCCTCGCTCTTATATCTGGGCTTATAAGGGTAACGCATGCATTTTTTTTATTATGCTAGCAAACAAAAGTAAATGCTTGCTAGTAGCTGCACACATAATTAAAATAATTGTAAAAATGGCTGTCAATGATGATGACAGACGATGGAAGTGGATTAATAACAGCCTATCACTATAAGTGTGAGGAGCTGTCATTGAGCTGTCGCTGAAGTATATAGTGACTGTTCGATAGATGGTTACTTGCATTTTGTGATTTGCTCTTGAGACTATTCACAACCTTCTGATATCCCCAATCTTTGAGTTACTACATACCATCTACATCATCTGAACTAGAACATAACATTCAATATCATGAACAGGAAATACATTTACTGGTCTGTTCTGTCTGAAGGAAAGGGAAAATGAATCTCTGCTTTACCTCAGTCAGCGCTACTAAAATAGAAAAATGGGCCTCGCTGAAGCGGGTAATACCCCTCTGCTCCAAAGGTCACTGCTACAAGGTCAAAGGTCAAACTGGAACAAAACCTCGAAAAGATATACTTACCCCCCATGGGGAGTCCACATATGCAATATGAACTTCCTAACCCAAGTGGTTACAGAGAATTAGCCCAGACAAAATTGGCATCCGCCCCGGACGCCCGCCCGCCGAAGAGACGACAATATCCCTCGTGCCCTTTGTCGGGCTGGGGGGTAAAAAAACCTTGAAAATCCAAATGCTGCAGACAGAGGAATAGGGTGGGATTGCTATTTGTTTACTTTATTTTTTAGCAGAGACCAAAAAACTTTATGTTTGGCGCTTTTCATGGAGGGTCAGTTGGGTTCCCAGATATAATATAAATATAACACAGGGTTATATTTTGATAAACATAAGTCCAGTGTAACTTGCTTCTAAATATAATTCTGCAATTGAAAATAAAAATCACTTTCTAATAATGGAATATTTAAATAATTGGCATATGAGGCCATGGCAATTAATATTTTGACTGCAACACAGGAAGCATTTGTATTGCTTGGATACAAGATGTCCTTGCCCCTCAGTGAAACAGGTCTCCAACATTTCTCGTAAGGTTTAGAACAATGACTGTGAATATGTCTCTGCCTCTGGGTAATTATGAATTCTGAACTCTGTCATTTGTCATAAAAAGTAGGCTACAGTATGTATTCTGCTCACCAATAATCACTGTTCCAAACTGGGTGAGCAGAATTAAATGAAATTCAGTAAAACATAACTTTATGCCCCCACTGACATGTTCTGAAATATTCAACCGTGCCACTTTAAACACCTGCTGGGAGAAGCTGTCTGCGAGAGAAGGTGCTCAGACTCCGCCTTTAAGTTGCAGAATTATCGTTGCAAAATGTAATACTAATTTATGATAAAACATATACAATTCAATAGTGATGCATTATTTCTATTACAACCATTGAATACAGACACATTATACTGTTGGTCGGCACTTTCTGGTGAAATAAGGAAAATGTAGCTCTTCAATTTAGACAAGTCATATTTCCACTTGTAATGTGAATATAGGCCACTAGATGGCAGTATTTACCTTTTTTTTGTTAAGCTCAGACTGGAGTCATGTTTAGACATGTCCTGGACATGTCTGGGGCAAGTCTCAGAAAATTAAAAAAAAGAGGTCTAAATGTGGGTGGGGTCTGCAAAAGAGTATATAAGGAAAGGAATTGAGTCAGTAAAGTAGTAGGAGAAATTGCAAGAAGAGGGATACATGTGACCAGACCTGTCATTTCTGTTCAAGACCTGTTAAGTTTCTTTTGTGGATTTTTCTCACCCAGGACATCACCAAGCTGCCCCACAAAAAGGACTGTAAATATTTCTTTTTGTTTTTGTTAGAATCAATCTTGGTCATTTAGTTAGTTATTATTAGTCTTTGTCTTTGTTAAAAATTAAATGTGTTTTAGTTGTTAAAACTGCGTTTGTCATCCCTTGCTGTTGCTGTTGTGTAATAAATGTAATAACAAATTGGGGCCATAACAAATTGGGGGCTCAAGGTCCGGGATAGACCATTGTGTGAGTAATTTATTGAAAATTTAACATTTCAAATTGTGAAATTGTTTTTGTGAATTTTCCTAGATATATATTGACAACAGCAATGGATGATTTCTTGGCATCACCAACCGTAGGGGTTTTGAAGTCTTTTAAAAAGACAGAACTGCTAGAAATTTGCAGACATTTAGAGCTGACAGAGGTGAAACCAGCCATGCGAAAAGCAAGACTGGCGAGAGAGATAGTTGAATATTACATTGATGAAAATGTGTTTGCACCAGGAGATCTGGAACAGTTTCCAGTGGAAAATCCAAATATAGAAATGGAACTTAAATTAAAAATGATAGAGATTGAAAGGGAAGAAAAAGAAAAACAAAGGCAGTTTGAGTTAGAAAAATTAGCAAGAGAAGAAAAACAAAGAGAATTTGAGAGAGAGAAAGAGGAAAGAGCAGAAAGAGAGAGACAGAGACAGAGAGATTTTGAATTAGAGAAGTTGGATAGAGAGGAAAGACTCAAAATGGAGAAACTAAAAATTAAAATTGAAACTAAAAATAAATTTTGTGCCAGTCAGGAGGTAAAACTGGTGCCTCCATTTTCGGAAAAGGACGTAGACAACTATTTCCAGTGTTTTGAAAAGGTAGCAAAGAGTTGCCAGTGGCCAAAGGAACACTGGCCTCTGATGTTGCAAACTGTCCTCAAGGGTAAAGCTCAACAAGCGTATTCGGCTTTGTCTGCAGATGATTCCTCTGATTATGAGGTTGTCAAAAAGGTTATTTTGAGAGCTTATGAGTTGGTTCCAGAGGCTTACCGACAGAAATTCAGAGGTTTGAAGAAATTTGAAAATCAGACTTATGTGGAATTTGCTAATGAGAAGAAAGTTTGCTTTGAGCGCTGGTGTACTTCTATGGAGGTCAAGGATGATTTCAACTCACTAAAAGAGATGGTGTTAGTTGAAGAATTCAAGAACTGTGTTAAGGATGATGTTAAGACCTTAATGAGAAGCAAGCACTGAACTTGCAATCAGCTGCCAAATTTGCAGATGAATATGTTCTCACTCATAAGTCCAAATTTCAGTCTGGCAGTAACAATAAATGGTCCCAATTTCAGAAAAAGGGTTACGGTGATACCCAAGATTCCTCACCCAAAGACAAAGACAAATCTGGTGATGGTGCTCAGAAATCCAGTAACAGGTCTGATCAAAGTGTGAAAGCTGACAGTGACAAAAGTGGTCTAGTTTGCAGTTATTGCAAGAAATCTGGTCATGTTACAACTAACTGTTGGTTCCTTAAAGCTAAGAAAGAAAAAGAAAAGGATACCAAACCAAATGCCTTTGTGAAAACAAGGTTAGAAACCCCTGTAGTAGATAACCAATCTGCTAAATTGCCTGCTTCTTGTGGGGCTAAAAAGCCTAATACAGCTGACTTTGTGAGGGAGGAATTTCTTCCATTTGTGTCAGAGGGATTTGTGGCTCTGAATGAGCATACTACTCCTGTCCCCATATATATCCTAAGGGATACCGGAGCTTCTCAGTCACTTTTGTTGATGGACTCCTTGGAGTTACGTGATGAGACCGCTTCAGGGGATTTCATACTTGTACAAGGTATTGAAGGGAGGACTGTATCTGTACCCCTGCGCTCTATATTCTTGAAGTCAGATTTAGTTACAGGACAGGTAAAGGTGGGACTTATGTCAAGTCTACCTATAAAGGGTGTTTCTCTGTTGCTAGGCAATGACCTGGCTGGGGGCAAAGTAGTTCCCCCTGTACATCTTACTTCACAGCCGAGCACTGAAAATGGGGATGAGGACCCATCTCTGTATCTTTCTTGCGCAGTGACTCGTGCTATGGCCAAGAAGGCTAAAGAAGATGATGTTGTGGTGCTGTCCAGTACATTGAATAGTCAGGACTCAGGTGGTTCGCCTCATGACTCTGATTGGCCTACTATGGTTTCTCCGTTTGAGGACTTATCAGATACTTTTATCAGTTCTCTATTCAGCCAGCCGGATGGGTCTGGTGATTCTGATGTGTCTGGAGACTTGTCTCTGTCCAGAAAGCGGTTGATTGAGGAGCAAACTAATGATCCTGAAATTAGTGTACTAAAGAGGAGAGCCCTTCCTGAAAAAGAAATAGATGCAATTCCAGTTGGGTATTATCTCAAGGATGGTGTGTTGATGTGGAAGTGGCGCCCTCCTGATATCCTTGCCAATGCAGATTGGGCAGTGGTCAGGCAAATTGTTGTTCCGAAGGTCTATAGGAATGAGATCTTAACAATGGCTCATAGTTTACCTTTAGGAGGTCATCTTGGTGTTAACAAGACTGTTGATAAGATCATGAAACACTTCTTTTGGCCTGGGCTTTGAAAAGACGTTTCCAACTTTTGCAAAACCTGTCACACTTGTCAGGTAGTTGGAAAACACCAGTTAGACCCACCTGTAGCTCCATTGCAGCCTATCCCAGCATTTGGGGAGCCATTCTCTAGGGTCATTGTTGATTGCGTTGGTCCATTACCTAAGACTAGATCTGGAAATCAGTACTTGTTGACAATCATGTGTGCATCTACCAGATTCCTTGAAGCCATACCTCTACTTAACATCAAGGCAACTGCAATCTCGAAGGCTTTGATAAAGTTCTTCACGTTGTTTGGCCTTCCCAGGGAAATTCAGTCAGACCAAGGTAGCAATTTCACTTCTGGTTTGTTTCAGCAGGTTGTGTATGAACTTGGTGCAAAGCAGATTCTTTCTAGTGCCTATCATCCAGAAAGTCAGGGTGCCTTAGAGCGGTTTCATTCCACTCTCAAGACAATGATGAGGACTTATTGTGATGACCATGAGAGAGACTGGGATGAAGGGGTTCATTTGCTGTTGTTTGCAGCTAGAGAAGCAGTGCAGGAGTCTACTGGATTCAGTCCATTTGAGCTAGTGTTTGGTCATGAAGTGAGAGGACCTTTGCTATTATTGAGTGAACAATGGCAAGAGAAAGAGCCAAATATCAGTCTGTTAGACTATGTTGGCAAGTTCAAGGAAAGATTGCGTGCAGCTTGTGACCTTGCCAAAGAGAACTTGAAATCAAGTCAGGGAAAAATGAAAACTTGGTATGATCATAAGGCTAGAAGCCGTGAGTTTAAACCAGGAGAAAAGGTCCTTGTGTTGTTTCCCTTGCAGTCCAATCCATTGCAGGCTAGATTTCATGGTCCTTATGAAATTCTGACAAAACTCAATGATCTCAATTACATTGTGAAGACTCCAGATAGGAGAAAACCAAAACAATTGTGTCATATTAACATGCTAAAGCCTTATCATGACAGAAATGCTAGGGTTGCAGCTGTCACTTCAGATTCTCCAATGGTCGAAACGTGTGAAGATGAGGGGGAGTTTCAAGATGATGAACCAAGAATTAAAGCTGAAGTTCTTTCATGTAAATTGTCAAACACTGAAGTGTTGCAAAATCTTGATGTAAAACTCCAGCACTTAGAACCCTCACAGAGAGATCAGTTTGAAAGGTTGATCAAGAAATATGAGGATTTGTTTCCTGATGTTCCAAAGAGAGTTACTATAGCCTCTCATGATGTAGATTTTGGTGATGCCAAACCAATAAAACAGCATCCATACCGGATGAATCCTGAAAAGAGAAAGATTGCTGAGAAAGAGGTTGAGTACATGTTAAAACATGATATTATCAGACCCTCCAACTCCGATTGGAGTTCACCCTGTGTGCTAGTTCCAAAACCTGATGGAAGTACTAGATTCTGTACAGATTATCGCAAAGTCAATGCTGTAACTAGAACTGATGTATTTCCAATACCTAGGATTGATGATTGTCTTGATAGTGTAGGGCAAGCAAAGTTTCTGACCAAGATTGATTTATTGAAGGGTTATTGGTGTGTGCCTTTAACTGAGAGGGCCAAGAGCATCTCTGCTTTTGCCACACCATCTGGATTGTACCAGTATGAAGTCCTACCCTTTGGCATGAAAAATGCCCCAGCCACGTTCCAAAGGATGATACAGTCTACAATCGCCGGATTGTCACACACGGGTGCGTACATCGATGACCTGATCACATGGAGTGACTCCTGGGAAGAACATCTAAAAGATGTAGAGACGTTGTTCCAGCGCCTGACCCAGGCTCACCTGACTGTTAATCTGAGCAAGAGTGACTTTGGTTGTGCTACTGTCACCTATCTTGGCTACGTCGTAGGCCAGGGTAAGGTGGCACCCATAAATGCTAAAGTCCAAGCCATCATGGACTTTCCAGTTCCTGACAACAAAAAAGCTTTGCGCCGCTTCCTTGGAATGATCGGGTACTACCGCAAGTTCTGCAAGAACTTTGCTGAGATTGCTCTCAGTCTAACTAACCAACTGAAGAAAGGCGTAAAGTTCACCTGGGATGATGCATGCCAGAGAGCCTTCGATCACCTGAAGTCTCTGCTGTGTCACTTCCCCGTGCTCAAATCTCCTGACTTCAACAAACCGTTCTCCATCGCGGTCGATGCTAGCGACCAAGCTTGTGGATCTGTGCTCCTACAGAGAAGTGACTCTGATGACATTGAGCATCACGTGGCATACTTCTCCAGGAAGTTCAATCGCCACCAAAGAAACTATTCCACAATAGAGAAGGAACTGTTGGCTCTGGTCCTTTCTTTACAACACTTTGAGGTTTATGTTTGTACAGGACAAAAGCCAATGATTGTGTACACTGACCACAATCCGTTAATGTTTTTGAGTAAGATGAAAAACAAGAATCGGAGATTGTTGAATTGGAGTTTGATTTTACAGGAGTTTGACTTGGAAATTAAGCATGTGAAGGGTACAGACAAAGTAATTGCTGATTGCTTATCCCGTGTTTGAATGTGTATATATATATCATGTGTTTGAATATTGTATGATATGTATATATAGACAAGTGTTCACTTAACCATTTTGTATTGAAAAGAAAAATTTTGCCTTTATGAGTCAAAATTTTTCCCTTTTGGAATGGAGGTGTAATGCGAATATAGGCCACTAGATGGCAGTATTTACCTTTTTTTTGTTCAGCTCAGACTGGAGTCATGTTTAGACATGTCCTGGACATGTCTGGGGCAAGTCTCAGAAAATTAAAAAAAAAGAGGTCTAAATGTGGGTGGGGTCTGCAAAAGAGTATATAAGGAAAGGAATTGAGACAGTAAAGTAGTAGGAGAAATTGCAAGAAGAGGGATACATGTGACCAGACCTGTCATTTCTGTTCAAGACCTGTTAAGTTTCTTTTGTGGATTTTTCTCACCCAGGACATCACCAAGCCGCCCCACAAAAAGGACTGTAAATATTTCTTTTTGTTTTTGTTAGAATCAATCTTGGTCATTTAGTTAGTTATTATTAGTCTTTGTCTTTGTTAAAAATTAAATGTGTTTTAGTTGTTAAAACTGTGTTTGTCATCCCTTGCTGTTGCTGTTGTGTAATAAATGTAATAACAAATTGGGGCCATAACACACTGCTTGATGTTTCAAAAAGATAAAAATGTCCTGGCGCAAACTCATGTAAATGACACTCACTCTTGTACCTTATTATTTGCATGGAAAATGCCCCCTACTAATATAACTACACCCTCTATATTTGTCTATCGGCTCAGTTATCAATCGTCCCATCAGAAAAATTGGACTTTTTTGAGTACTTTTTTTGCTTTTTGGCAGGGGCCTAGAGGACCCTAGCCCACACCCACACAAAAACCTTCTGCAAATTTTAAAATCTTAGGTGCCACTAGAGGAATGCCGGGGGCTCCCCGGTGTCATGGCTAAATTCCCAACCTGGCACTTTCAACCTCTCCCTCCCCACCTCAACCCCCAGGGCTCTCAAGGGGACCTCCCTGGTTAAATAAAGGTTAAAAAATGAAATAAAATAAATAAGTTGAATCTCTAACTTTACAACTGTTTGCCTTGAACATACCATATCAAAACTGGCAGATCCAGCTCCCCAAGATGAACAAAAAAAATGGGCCAAAAGGATGTACCATGATAGATTTTTCTCCATTTTGAATTTAGTGAAAAACACCAAAAGATCTGCGTAAAATATACAGCAATTCTGATCGATGTGAAACTTGGGACGTAAAAAATGCATACCAGCCCCAAAGAAGTTCGCAAAAGACAAGTTTCCACGTCAAAAATGCCCATGCTATATGCAAATTAATCAGCACCATAATTAATAAAATATACAAATGAGTCCATTTCAGCCGTGTCCTTAGCAGATAATTCATTACGATTTTATAGATCTTTTTAAAATTTTAGATGCATTTAGATCTTACCAACATGGAGAATTGGCTTGATTTTGGGCATTGTATTATTGATAGTAATGAATAAATTAACTAATTAATTTTCAGGAACACCTGATTGCTATCATATTGCCTGGTAGGAATATCACCTTGACATTTTGTCATTTGACTGTTTCAAACATTATCAATTATTGCTGAATACCATACCAAAAATATTAACAGATGAAATGGTAAGTCGTAAATTTATTTCTGACCACATGATAAATAGTTCAGTGTATTTTTCATTAGTTCAGTTTGTAATAATTTCATAAGGCTATCTGCGGCAATAATGTGGCAAGACTTTGCGGAGCTACCTCTTGAAGGCTTTCGTCGATATGCCCTGAACTGTCGGTGGTGACAGAGCAGGCCTAGTTCATCAACTGATTTTCACTCCTGCCTGCTCTGATCATTGATAAATGCGTCAATATAGTTTTTTGGTGTTTTATGGTCTTGATCGTTTCAGAGAGTGTTCTGTTTATTTTGAAAACCCAAAAGGCAGAAACCGCAAGTTTAGTTTATCCAAAGTTAGAAGTTTGCTTACAACAGCATAACCGCTCGATTCTCAAAATACATAAATCTTTTCATTTTTGCCAAACTGAGTAACATGTCTGTCTTTTTTGTTCTCATTTTGAGGTGATGGATGGAAGAAAGGGAAAACCTGCCTCAAAAACTCTTTCTGCCACATGTTATCTCTTGTCCTCCAAACTCTTACTGACACTTCTAGTGGGACAATTAACATAAAAATGTTTCAAGTTAATGAAATATGTTTTATCAGCAATAAATGCAAAATTACCTTGCAACTCGCTTGTTTAATACATATATTTATTTAACCTCGGAGCAGAAAGACCTAATCTATCAGAGAGCTTTCCCAATTTCTAGCGCAGGTTAAGCACATAAAAGCAATTACATACCCTGTAATTCACCAGCATAAATATTTGCCTCACCTTTTGTGCTTAGAATACCTTTTTTAATTGAGATTTCACGGTCCCAAGAGCAGCATTTTCAGCAACAAACTGTCTAGTTCCATCATAGCAGAAATAATGGTGTATGTAAAAATGCAAATATGCCAGTTCAAAGTATTTTAATTGCATAAGTGATTTGAGCAGATGAGAGCAGAAGATCACATCCTCCAATGCTTTTGCAATAACAGACAAGGGAATAAATAGCTGACTGCCATGCCGGTAAATTAGGCGACAGAGCTGTTTGAAATATCTTTCCTGAATAGAGACTGCACTGCCACAGCAGGAGAACAACTGTGATTGCTCTCTGCTTGATGCACTTATAGTGCAACTATTTGAATCGCATTCATTAACTTGTTTCTAGACAATTCCGTTTGGCATTTCAGCATGTCTCAGCTGCACAGCAAATATAAACATTCAGTTTGCAATTTTTCAAGCCTCCTTGGTTTACCCTTGTGTAACATTCTGTGAGCTGATTCTTTTCCCCAGATGAACTTGTATTAATAATAAAATAGGGGGAGAGGACTGCTTGGATGATAGTCCGTGGCATTCATGGCACAGTAATGATGTGACATTTTACATTAGTGTACAGAAAAATGAGTAATTCACTGTTTTACAGTGCTTTGCAAAATGGTGCAGTCCACTGCCCAGTGCACGAAATTTGATGCCTCAGACCATGCAGTCATATAGGCCATGTGTTAAGGCTGAAAATATGCATAGAAAATGGTTTTTGTTCCAACGACTGGGTAATACTTTATTTTTGCATAATTATAACCAGAAAAACATGCTATCAAAGTAACCAAAAGTTCTCCGCTGAAAAGTTTGCAGTTTTTGCAGAAACAGCTACCATTTCAGGGGCAAAGGGAAATAAAGTAGGGGTCAAAAATCTGATGTCATCGGATTGTAACAAGTTTGGTATCAAACTGTAGGTCTATGAATGTGCTTCAAGGAAATATATGTCCCAATCCGCTGGCCCTGTGCCTCTGTTGAGGGGGTTGAAATCTGAGAAAATGAGATTTTGGCCCCTTACATATTTGAAATGTATTTCACAATGCATTTTGAAATATGTATTAAATACTGTATATCTGAAATATATTTTCGTCCCTGTGGGAAAATATTTTAGAAATGCATTTCAAATGAATTGATAATATATTTAAAAAATGTATAATTTTTAAATATATACGAAGCAGCCACATTTTATGTATTTCAAATCCATTTTTAAAATGCATTTTTAAATATATATTCTAAATCAGTGGTTCTCAAGTTCGGTCCTGGCGCCCCCCTGTGTTTGCTGGTTTTTGTTCCAGCCACAACTGCAGTTCTAAGATTTTAAGGAGCTGTTGATTTGTTTTAATTAGGCGCATTTATG
This sequence comes from Gymnothorax reevesii, assembly GCA_029721435.1. NCBI lineage: Eukaryota > Metazoa > Chordata > Actinopteri > Anguilliformes > Muraenidae > Gymnothorax > Gymnothorax reevesii. Next base: position 86,259,289 of record CM056583.1, read on the forward strand.
CACATATCCACATTGGCGTATATTGGCAGAGGGAAACAATTTAACCAAACATTTAATCAACATAAATAAAAAGGTTCCTCATTGGTGAAACTCTTGACACATGGTGGCAAAACCCGACAATTTACTTGGCAAACAATGGAGTCACACCTGTTGTGTTTTCTGCTGATTTTATTTGGTTCAGGCAGGTTATTTGGGAAAAACTCAAAACACCTGTGTTCACAAACCTAATTTGGAGCTTAATGATTTTCTCAGAGTCTAATTTGATCTGTTTAAAAATGTTTTCACCTGAAAATCCTAGCAATATTGAAAATTAAGCACAATATGTTCAAGGGTTTTTATTCTTCATAGCAGAATGCATATGTCCATCCAAATGTGACTTAAGATGGTAAATCACTACTCTAAACATGGAATGCTGCTAATTAAGACAAAGTAACAGCTTTTTAAAATCCTAGAATTGCAGTCGTGGCTGGAACAAAAACCAGCATACACAGGGGGGCGCCAGGACCGAACTTAAGAACCACTGTTCTTAAGTTCGTATCTCAGATGTTTTTTCTTTCTGTATAGGATGTCCCCCAGAGAAAACCCATCTGTCAGTGGTGCGTTTTTAGTGGAAATAAGTATATTACTGTAATGGGGTCATAATATGCCTATTTACCAGTTTATTGTATTCATTTTTTGGTTCTATTTGCAAATATGTGTGTGTTTAATGGTCAAAAAGCACCTGGTTACAGCTGTACAGCCTTGGCACCTGGTTAGACTCTGTTAAGATCAGCTGACTGCAGTTCAGGAAGCATTTCGTAAAATCAAGGGAAAACAATAAAAAGTTGTACAACAAAGGGATGAGTTTTAACCATTTTTCCTTTGCACTGAAGAAAACTGGATCTTCTTGACCTGGCAACACACCAAACTCTTTAAGGCTTCCACTCCACCGAGCGGCATTCAGCGGTTTGTCGAACTGACTCATTGGTTGGCACTGTCGCCTCACAGCATGAACGTTGTGGGTTTGAATTCAGCTTTGGTCCTTTCAGTGGGGAGTCTGCATGGTATCCATGCGTTTGTGTGGGTTTTATCTCCGTAGTCCAGTTTCCTCCCGCAGTCCAAAGATATGCAGGCCTGGCCACCAGGAGACTCCAAATGACCCTTTATACAGTCAGCTGGGACACAGCGCTGCTCCCCAAGAGAGGAAGACGCAGTATAGAAAATGGATGGACGCATTGAGATTAGGCATTCTTAGGGAAGTAATGGTAAATTAGACAAATTTAATACAGAATTTGTGTCTTCAAAACATTGACATTCTTGAGTCAAATTTAACTCAAAGGAAGCCAAGATTATATTCATATGGTGCAAATGCATGCGAGGAATTTATATCCAGTGATAAAAAGTGTGAGTGCTGCAAGGCCCTCTCTGTAAGTTACAGTCTGTTTTCTCTTTAACCAAGACTTAAATACGTTCTGTCGAGGCTTGTCTTTCCTCAACACTGTCCATTCACACTAGGCACTGTGAGCTGAGTGTGTGAATCACAGTGCTGTGGTTTTTCTGACATTTTTAATGTGTTGATACTTTTGATCTTCCAGAGTTCATGCGCAGAGTCCTTTTTTTTATTTAAAAAAATGAGTGTAAATAATGTTCCAGTTTGCTTTAGAAGGGGTTACTACATATTCCCTTCCTTTTATAACCATTTATTTGAAAAATAATAGTGTAGAAATTCAGTATCAACCAAAAAAAGAAATGAAAAAGACCCATTAGTAACCCCTGCAAATCAATGCCGTGGGCCTGACTCAAAGCATAAAATGGGGAACATTAATGCTACAACAGCATTTCTGGCACTGGGTCCATGAATCCTATTTTGAGAAGATGATAATTACAACAGAATTATATATAAATTATATTTTGCAGAATGTATTCACTTTCAAGGACATACTTTTTGAAGTTCAGAATAGACCAGACTGCCTTTCATGGACCCTGTTTCCTGTAGTAAAGTGGATCAGAGGAAGGCTGCAGTGCGTATATCTCAGCTCTCCTCCCAAGTTGTATGACTTTTCTCCAGTGAACTACCTGTGAACCAAAACGTTTCCTGAATAAAAACCAGTGTGTCCTGCAGTGTTTTCTGGGCAAGGGGAGAGTTTTTGTGAGTTTGCTCAGTTCCTTATGTTGCTGACAGACAGAACAAAGGCTGCCCTCACCAGCAAGCAGAAATGGAGTCAGATCCACGGTCTCCTGTCAGTAATTCCTGGTGAGGTTTCAAAACATTGCATAATAGATCAATGTTTAGAGCCTTCAGTTTTTTTTCACACATAAATAAATGATGACGTAAAATATCTGCATGTGTTTAAACTCTGTGCTCAAGCGCCTCACGAAAAGGCACAAACCTGCGCAAACCAGCCCGTGAGGCTCAGTAACCTACAAGCTGTGCCAAGTGCCAAACATCGCCTTCCACATTTAGCAATAAAGAAGGTAGAAAAGAACTGATTCTGGCGGGGAGCCACGCGTGAGAGATGACAGGTATGCGTTATTAATGAAAGCTGGCCGCACCTGATAATGTTCAGTTTTCAGAGTTTCTGTAATGGTCATTTAAATGAATGATTGGGCACGGCGTGTTTACGAAGATGGTGGTGCATCCTGCTCATGGACAACTTCCCGATGCAGAAACTATTCTTAAAATGTCAAATTTTATACGTACATAGAACGATTTGAATTTTCAGTTATAGTATTTTAAGTCTTAGTTGGGCAACAGTGGAATGAAATAATGAACCAGTCCTGTTAATACAATTCCCACATCACCTTGTGTGTGTGTGTGTGTGTGTGTGTGTGTGTGAGATACCGACCGTCCGTCCATAATCTATCAAGGATTTTGGCACCCCCCCCCACAAATATCTTACACAGAAGCACCCAAAGGATCAATATTGTACTCAAAGCAAATATCAGCTGAATGCGATAAATGTTGAAGCATCTGTTACACATGGAGATCAATGACTTATGTGGATTTGATACATGATGATTCAAAATGAAATGGAATATATCAAACCCATTAAAATCACCATAAACAGCTCCACAGCCTAACAGTTAGCTTCACCTCTTACAGCAATTGGCACATGACAAGATATAAGAACAATGGCTTTACATTCACTCTTTCTCTGGTGTCGTTCAGAATGAGGGCCCATCGGCAAAAAACGGCACCTGCAGAAGAGATTCTTTTACGCTCCGATGAGGAGGATGTGGTGTGTGATATGCAGTTTGTTGGACCATGTCTGAAATATTCAGCACCTCCCTCTCTTAATTTCCACCTGTTTGATTGTTAATGAGTGTCTGGAAAATGTATTTTGTAAATTATACATTTAGATAGGGTCGCTTGTGCGAAGTTTGAGTGTTAATTTGATAATGTATATGTGGTGATACAGCGATAACATGTTGCAGATCAGCTGTTATAAAATAATTACATACTCCTCCAGGTAAATGTACATAGTAGTTATGCATTAATAATTTCTCTTCTTCCTCGGGGAGGACCACCCCTCCATACATGGTTCAGTGGCTGCATCTCAGTGGTGCCCTGTGAGGAACGTGGGCAACAGGGTCATCCTGCCCCAAATTCTCTTGATGTCCCCAATGGAGAGAGCAGCAGCCGTCCTGAGGTGCAGAGAGGCCAGCTACATGGACAGCATGGAACCACTCATGCTTAAATTTAAATTTAAAGCCGATTACTATGATTTCTTGGAATTTGTTGACCAAAAAAAATCTGAATTTGTGCCTCCTTTGACAATTAAAGTTTGCAAACAGAATTTATTTATTTATTCTTTTTGTGTGTCTGTGAAATCTTTCATCCCATTGGAAACAACTCAAGCATCCCAAGAGGTCCCTGGACTGCACTCTGAGAACGACCATTATTTGAATTGTAGTGCAGTGCAGCATTTGCAATACAAGAAATGAAGTTGCTCAGTGAATAAAGATGCAGTCATAAAATAAGGATGTATATAATTACACGACTCCAGTGCATACTCTCTACTGCTTGGTCAATCACGGCATTCTGGGGTCTGATATTTTTTGATAACAGACCGTTGCTATGCACGCAGTTTCAAGTCCATTATTTGCAGAAGCAATGAACTGTTGTGATCCTCCATTTTCTGTTTATGCCATGTACCATGTTATGCCCATGATTCACGTTCTGTGCCTGGCCTAGTGCCATGTTTAACTGACCTATGTGTTTCTTGACCTCTGCTTACGTCTGACCATTCTTTGATTATGTATTGTGTTTTGGTAATTCAGATTTTCATGTTTTACTATTTTCCAGATTTTAATTATTTCATAGTTTACCATGCCATGTTTCAGTTCCACGCATTTCACTTCGTCTCCCCCGTCTTGTTTCAATCTTCTTTCATAATCTCGTATTCTTCCTTCCTCTTGCTTTTGCTATATAACTAACAAATACTAACAGTTTGTTATTTTTGATAATTACTTACCAACACTAACCTTGTATATTTTGACTAACTTACAAACGAGCACTCGGGATTGTATAGCTGCACTTACTAATTGACTTACGATCTCTCAGCATCCGCCCTATTCTACTCTCCGCCTCTTGCCTTTCCTTAATTATCTCTGCTGCTTTTCTGTGGGTCTCCACAACTGCTTCGTGATGTTCTTTCTCTCTCATTATTTATGCACTTTAGTACTCCTTGACTGGAGCTGTTTGTCTGTCTATAGGTTTGTCTTGTGATCCCTGTCTGCGTTGTGGCTACGGCCAATTTCTTGTAATTAGTTTGTTACCAATGTGTCTCTCCATGATTGTCATTCCCAATGATTGCACCCGTGTTCCCTTGTCATGTGGTCACCCCGAAACGTATATTAGATGTCTGTTTGTAGCACTTCCTTGTCAGATCGTTACTTCCCGTGCTACCTGTGCCACGCTTCTCTCGCCTTGTATCATTGTGATTATCTTTCTGACTGGACCGTCCTAGACCATGAGCTTTACCCTCTCCCTGTACTTCACCGCATTCTTGTTCATTGACCCATTTTTGTCTGACAACGATTTTTGTTATTGGTGCCCTGTTTACGAACCTGGATTACGCCCTTTGGATTCTGACTTTGGATTGCGGACTTTGTACTGTAGCCAGCTCTGTTGGGGGGTTTCCCCCTTCAGAAATAAAGCCTCCTTTTTGTGTTTTACTGGTTGTCACTTTTGTTCATTTCGTAAATCCTCACATGAACTCCTTTTTAAAACAATCAAATAAAAAATATTGCAGAAAACTCATTCAGGGCGATTACATTATCCCTTAAATTATAGATATTTTAAAATGTTACACAAGTTAAAATACAATTAAATCTGTATATATAAGTTAACATTTACGCATTAACTTCAATTCATTTACATTTTCCATAGAGTACAGATAAGTATTTGTACTGCAGTTGTCCAGCAGATGGTGCTGTTCTTGTCATTGCCATAGACCACACCAATTGAATGTCCGACCCTGCCCCATTCCGCGGCCTGCAGTCAGGGGTACTTGCCCACTTTCTCCTCCAAACAGTGAACAAAATAAAGACAGTGGAGAGAATACTAAGATGGAAGAAGAAACACTTATTATCCTTGGTCTGTCAGAAAAAGTGTTTAAGTTACATCTGTGTCCAGGCAGTTGTGGATCTACAAGTCGATTTTTCACATGTCAAGCTTTTCTGAAAAAATACTTCTGCTCACAATGTGCCCGTGCTAAATCATCCCCAGGGAGCCTCCTCGCTCCGCCAAGGAGCATTTAATGAATTGAACTGTCCTTTAAGATGGTGGACCTCCATCGATTTCTGGGTGAGCCAAGGACAGAGAAGATGAGGAAGATTTCAAATAAGCGATTGTAATTAGCCCTGGGTTGTGATCTCTGAGCACTTACTTTGAAGTTGTTCAGCATATTAAATTAGCAATCTCACATCCAGCTGACTGCAAATGTCAACCTCAAAGTGGGGCCATTTTGTCAAAACAATGGTGCCTCAATGTCCTCAAGGGGACAACAGTTCTTTTTTCATTTAATTTATTATTTGTGTTCACAAGCTTCATACTTCCCTGAGCCCCAGCATAATACAGGTGTCTTAGATAAATACTGTGGTGAAAATACATTCAAAATTACCATTTACTGTATTTTTTATAAATGTCCTTTAAAATGGAGATTAAGATAACAGACTCAGATCTATGACATGGAATAAAACAAGAATTTGCCAGGTTGCGGGAGGACATAACAGTACAATATTTCATATGGTATATACAGAGGTGTACTGGTTTTGGCTGGAAATAGTTCAGAGATTAAATTGAAGGTCTCCTTTGCCGGTTCTTCAATCTTGAATCTTTCATACTTTCAGAATATCAGTACTTTTCATTTACCCAGTGTGATGCAGAGATTGAGAATCTTGGCAGGAAAGGGCCTGAGACAGTCGGAAGAGACAAGTAACATTTGAAATCTCATGCATTCATTGGGGGGGAAGGATATAGACGACACCATCACGAGTGCTCAGGTATTTCTGCTTCCAGTTTCCAGTATTTTCCTTTTTTTTTGTGTCAAGTATTTAAGAAGTGACCAAACAGAGCTTCCATGACATTTCTGCACAAAGATTAAAATGTGATCTGCATAATTTAACCCATCATTTTAACTACAGCAGAATAATAATTAAACAACCAGTTTAATAATAAAGCAAATTGCTCAGATGTTTCCAGTGGCCCACTGATTTTTGGAAGCTGGCACAAATGAGGCAAATATGAAAATGGCAACAAAACAAATTACAGGAAAGTTGGGTGCCTTCCCAGATAGCAAGCACCTCCGCTCCGGATCTGCCCCGGCTCTGTGCCGACTCCAGCTGATCCGGCTCAGAGCCGGGGCAGATCCGGAGCGGAGGAGCTTGCTATCTGGGTAATTATTTTGTACATTTTGAGCTTTAAGAATAGCATTCTGCATTCCATCCCCCTCCTGCTGTCTTCACCTCCACTTCAACGAGCCACACCTGTTGCTCGTTGATGTGGCGGTGAAGTGTAGAGCAGTGCAGCTGCATTCTGGGGTTTTCAGCTCCGTGTGTGTTGCTGCCGCTCCCCTGTCTGTTTTTGTCCTTTCTTAAGTATATTTATTAAACATCTTTATGTTTGTACCAGCCTGTGCGAGTGGGTCCCTTCACCCATCCATGACAGAACCCATCACTGAAATAATTGGTTCTGGATTACTGGCATTCTCTGTTGAACTCCTTAAAAAAAGGATATCTGAAGATCAGATAAGCTATGTCTGCATGCTTAAATACAAACAACTATTTTGGATCCATTTCCTGGCCATTAAGTCAACTGTGTTATTGATTGCAGCATGGAAATCTGGGCAATATTTGGCTTACTCAGAGAAATCAAGCTCCCCAGACATGAGGCCTATCCTCTGGCCTCTGTTTCCTGATGCAGGTGCGGTATCCAAAACGTTAGTGCGGTCTCAGAGGAGCCAGTTTGCTTCCCCTTATTTCTCCTGCTGCCTCATTACACGGTTTGTGTAAGCAGTTTGGGGCCGCATGGCTGTTCAGCTTCTGCTAAGTTCACCTCCAATGTATCTCGCTAATGGAAAGAACTGTTCTGAGCAATCATAGCCTAACGGACCTAACGAGCAGGCATCTTTAGTTATCACTACAGCATAATAACACCACTTTAACATTGTGGATTGGGCTTGTGTGACTGACAGTCAAGGGAATTTTGCCTGCTTTTCTTCTTACAGATCACGCTGGTGGCAGCCCAGAGGTGGGAGCAGCATTAGTGAAAGAAATAATAGAGGGAGAAAAGGCTTGGTTATTCTGCTCAGATCTGGATGGTTTGAACACGAATTAGAACGTGTATTATGTAGAACAGACCATACGTATTTGGAGGGTGGCAAATATTTGCACTATAGCTCTGCACTCCTACACATTCGATTTGAAGTAAAGTTAGCTCAACACCCATGCCATGCGAACCATGTTAGAATTTCCACCATCTTTACAGAGTAACATTGTCCAATTACTTACAGACAATGTCTTCAGTTTCTTTTATAACCGAAGACTTGCTCTGACTAGTAAGCAATGAGTCACAGTTTGGAAACCTGACTGGGTCCAAATAGAGAGTGAAAACATGACTAGGTCAAAACCTAGCATATGGTAGGACCGCTTGTAGCCAATGAGAGGAATTGTGGGAAGTTTGTTACAAGGATAGTCAGTGGCATAAACTATAATGTTAATTACTAAGAGGATCCATGTAGATGTGCTGTCAATGCCCCCTGATGACTGTTCGCGCAAAATCAGTTTGAAACAGCAATGCCCAATTGAGAACGTACAAACCGCTTGACAAATGGTGTAACTTCATCACTTACTTACTCTCTCAATCACTCACTTACTCACTCAGCCATGGACATCTGAATTATATAGCTGAATTAAATTGAATTGGGAATTTAACAACATAACAAGTCAAGAGTATCATGACAGAAAAATCCCAGAGGATACAATGAAAAGCATTACTAAAAAAAAAAAACTTATTTCCAAAGTGATCTAGGATGGAAACCAACAAAAGAAACACAGGTGTTATGACTTGAAAATCACAACAAAGAGAACCAGCAATGACAATGCTGGTTCTGATGCAAAACCAAAAGAACTCTCCAACTGACCAAAATCACAGCATTTATAAAGGCGAGGAACATTCTGGAAAGATCAACAGGATTCCTGGGTGATCTGGCCTTCTGGCCTCCAGGTAAGAAGATTCCAGAAACTCCTAGAAAGCACTAGTCTATTTCATCACAAACAAGTGGTACTGCGAAATACTCATACATAACACCTCCCCTCTTTAAGCCAAGAAAGGTTTGCTGAAAGCATGATCTAATCCATCAGTGTCTTCTTGCAGTAAAACTGCACCTGCACCAATGTCACTGGCATCCACAGCCAACCTGAACTCCTTTTTGAAATTAGAAGATAAGAGAACTGGTGAGTTTTTGAGGATGGCTTTCAGTTGGTCATGCATTTTGACATTTGACATTCATCCCAAACATATTTTGCATTTTTCTTCAGTAAATTTGTCAAAGGTTCAGAAATGATAAAAAAAAAAAAATTTACAGACTTCTCTGTAGTAGCCAGCCATCCCTAGAAATCTCATTAGTTGTCTTTTTGTTGTAGACTCAGGAAATTCAGTGATGACTTTGACGTCAATTGGTTTGACTTGACCTTTTCCTACAATATAACCAAAGTAAAAAACTTTTTTTTAAAAAACGTGTAGCTTTACAAAAGTCACTTTCAATAAGGTTGATAGTCAGCCTAGCATCACTTGCTCTCTGAAAGAAGTCTCTGATGTAGGTGAGGTGCTCTTGGAAGCTGTCGCTGGTGATGATAATGTCGTCAATGTAGCCTTCACATCCTGGTAGTCCAGCGATCACTCTGTTTACCAGACATCGGAAGGTAGCTGGAGAATTTTTCATTCCAAAAGGCATCACCTTGAGTTGGTACAGTTCATCAGGTGTGACAAAGGCAGTGATCTCCTTTGCTCTCTCTCTTAGAGGGATCTGCCAGAAGCCCTTGAGGAGATCAAATTTGGTGACATACTTTGGCTTTCCAACGTAGTCAATGCAGTCATCAATCCTGGGAATAGGATATGAGTCTGTTTTTGATAGAGCGTTCGCTTTCCTGTAGTCTGTCACCATTCTATATGTTGCATCGGGTTTGGGAACTAGGATGCATGGAGACTCCAGTCACTGTTACTTGGTTTGAAAAAGTCATTTTCAAGCAGGTATTTGACTTCCTGTTTAAGGTATTTCTGATTCTCTGGATTCATTCTGTAAAGATGCTGTTTTACAGGCTTGGCATAATCTTGTAGGATGACATCATGGTAAACCATATCAGTCCTTGAGGGAATGTCAGGGATTATGCGACTATATTCAAATATGAGCTGCTTTAGCTGCTGTTGTTGCAAAGGGTCCAGGTGGGACAACTTGCAGTCAATATTTGGAAGAATGTCTGAATTTTCAAGTTTGGCTGGACCAGTTCCATTTTCCAAGGGGCAGTCACAATCCTCTTCAGAATTTTCCAGTTCAATTGTATTTATCACGTTCACAGTCTTTTGCTGAATGTCTCTGTCAATGCTTTCTTTCAGCATTTGATGTGACACATTTGTTTTTGTTTCCTCCTTCCTGAGGTTAAAATGACATAACTTAGATCACTGACCTTTTTTAGGACAGTGCAAGGGCCGAAATATTGGGCTCTTAGAGGGTTTCCAGGAACTGGCAAAAGCGCAAGGACTTTGTCACCAGCTTTAAAACTTCTATCTTTGGAATGAAGGTCAAATCTGGCTTTCATTTTGCCCTGAACCTCTTTGAGATTAGACTTAGCAAAGTCACAAGCCTAAGAGAGACAATTACAGAAGTCAGAGAGATATACTGAAGTAAGTTCATTGGGACATCATCTTCGGCGAGCAATTTTTCCTTCAGAAACTTCAGAGGTCCATGGACTGTATGCCCAAAAACAACCTCAAGAGGACTGAACCCAAGAGACTCCGGAACAGCTTCATGGGCAGCAAACAGAAGGAGATGGACACCTAAATCCCAGTCTTTCTCTGTGTCAAGGCTGTAGGTCCTTATCATGTTCTTCAGGGTTTGATGGAACCTTTCCAAAGCACCTGGACTCTAAGGATAGTAAGCAGATGACCTGTACTGTTTAATACCAAGCTCATGCATAACTTGTTGAAATATGCCAGGCATGAAATTTGACCCTTGATCAGACTGAATAGGCTTAGGAAGACCAACAAAGCAGGAAAAACTTGGTAAGTTTTTGACAATGTGTGTTAAAACACACATTACAAAGTACAAAGATTGTGATTGACAATCTTTGTACTCAATATCTCAAGAAGGTTCCAGCTATAACTTCTAATTTTGCACTCTAACAGATGCAGTGAAGCACATGAGCTGATTACAGTTAGGAAGAGTTTGCGAAGTTGCACCATACTTCATCAATGTGCCAAAACACACTGCATCCTGTAAAATCCAGTAGGATTGCACATTGGTCCTGTCAGTTAGCCCATAGGATCCCAGACTCTGTCCTGGGCAACCACTGTGTATGCAGGTGTTCATTCTAATCACAAATGCAACTCAAGAATTTTTGCAAAATATTGGTCGAGCAGCCCTACAAAGGGGCTAAATTTTCCATTGCTTGTGACCATGGAGACCACTTGTAATGTGGAAAAAAAGCCATTGGGTCTAGTGGGGACGCTGTACTTTATGAATATTCAAGATGGCCTGTGGAGGCCAAATGGTTGCAGATAGAGATTAAGTTTGTATTACTGACATATATTGTAGCTGTGTTAAACTTGACCTCAGATGACCCTTGAAAGGTCAAACCTAAGGTCAAGCAAAATTTTTCAATTTTTAAAGGTTTCTAGGCTTGAAAATATTGAAGATTGGGAACAAATGTGCATTGAACACATATAGGAAGCCATGTATGAACTTGCATTTGGTGGCCTTGAACTTGACCTTCGGCAACCTTCGAAGGTCAAACTTCACATAGTGAAATTTCTATAACTTCTATCACCAAAACTATTACAGACAGAGCTTAGGTTTGTACTGGAAGTCATGTATGAAGTTTCATTTGGTGACACTGAACTTGACCTTCAGTGACCTTGAATGCCCAAACATCACAGTGAATTTGCAATGACTTATATCAGCAAACTCATAACAGATTGAGTGCAGGTTTGTGTTGGAGAAGTATAGGAAGTCGTGTATGAACTTTCATTTGGTGACCTTCATATTGACCTTCGAATGTCTAACTTGACCTAGAGAAAATTCAATGACTTCTATCACTGAAAAGGTCACAGATGGAGCCTAGGTTTGTGATACGGAAATAGGAGGTCACATATGAACTTTAATTTGGTGACATTCAGCTTGACTGTTGATGACATTCGTAGGTCAAAATTGACATAATACAATTACAATGACTTGTCTTGCCAAAATGGTCACAGATGGAGCCTAAATTTGTCTTACTGACATCTTTGAAGTCGCATATGAACTTTAATTTGGTGACATTCAACTTGACTGTTAGTGACCTTTGAGGGTCAAACTCAACAGTGAAATTACAATGACTTGTATCTCCAAAATGGTCACAGATTGAGCCAAGGTTTGTATAGAGACATTTAGAAAATCATACATGGAGTCCATTTGCTGACCATAACTTGACATTCTGAGACCTTTAAAGTTCACAATTGACGTATTTAATACATACTGACATATTTTAATGACTTGTATCACCAAAACTGCTTCAGAGCTTAGGATTGTATCACAGAAGGTCTTATGAATGTATGTGAATTTTTATTTAGTGACCTTGGTATTGATTTTCATTGATTCAGATGTCAAACTTTGCATGAAAATTTCATAACTTGAAAAATCGCTGTAAGACTGCTTGCCGGTAAGCTACAGGACCCTTGGTCCTATTTTTCAATCCTCAGGATTTTTAAAATTATTTAAATACCGAATTTTCATGAAGATTGTTTGTGTTTGGGGCCCTTGCTCTGTAATAAAATAATGAAAATGAACTGAAATACAATGGAATTCTAAATGCTACAAGTGTCTTGTTTCATTTAAGCCATTTTCCTCCTCTCTGTGAAATTGAAATCTTGAATTATAAAGTATTTGAAATTGGATAACGCATAAATAGTCAGATTTGGCTTCTGCGCAAAAGGGTAAAGATACTGTCTCCTTGCTTACTAGCAAGCAACTGTGCCAAGTAATTAGTACTAAGTTTGATTCATCATACATTCTTCTTAAATTTTCAATAGACTTTGTTGTTGAAATTTATCAAAAATACAAACACCAGCGTGAAGTAATTTGGTGGAACAAGCTGTCTGACTGCAGTTTATGACAAAACTAAATCTCTCTTTCCAAGTCAATGAGACCTTCTTGTAGTCCTGTCCCAGCTTTAATTATAGGGGCCCAGGCCTCTCTAGCATATCTCTGAGACACCATATCCATAGTTTTGCTGTTTTTAAGTTTAATGGAAAGGAAACCGGGCTTATAACTGCAAGGATATTGGCTTGAGTCATAGGCAAGGCACTGCTGTTCTTCCTTTGATCAAGATAGAGCCTAAATTGAATGGATTGCATGGGAAAGTCTGTGTGCTCTGTGGGTTGCGATGGGTAGGAGTGTCTGCTTTAGTACCTCCTGTGTAAATGTATTTGGGTTGTCTTAATTAACGGATGAGTTGCTCGAGAGGACATGTACTGAGTGATCATTTATGTATGACAGCGGCACTTTAAACAATTGATGGTGCCTCTGAAACTGGCAGTTGGACCGATAAAGCTCGCGTTAGCTCACCACCTGCCACCTTCGAATCATGCCCTGCAGGACATCCAAGGCTCTCTGCGGTGATGTGTTTTGTTCCTGATTTGAAATTCTCACAAGGGGGGCTTTTAATACTTTGCCTCTCATGGGCTCCTGCTGTTCAGTACATCAAGCTCTCTGCCGTCTATAATCCTGAACCTCACCGTCCTCTCACATCCTGAGTCAGACAAATGGTGCTCTTTACTGCGATACACAGGAGCATCTGGCACGCTGACACTTGAAACGACAGTTGAAGTATTTACTGCTGTTGTCTCATTTTCAGTTTTTCATTAAGGTGACAACCTACCTTATTTTAAAGTTTAACTCCTAATTGTTCTGTTACTTCATGGATTAACTAGCTGCCTGCACAGTAGGGCCTATACTAATGAACTCCAGATGATATGCAATAGCATATGCGATGAAAAATTGTTTTCTCTCACAACCCAGCCACCTGTGTCAGTTTCTCCTTCAGTTTCCCCATGTGGTTCTCACGATTTGATTATAATCCTGTGTTTTGCCATTTCTATTGTGCTTCTGCTCTACCTGTTCCCTAGCATTGCAGAGCAGACAGCCCTGCCTGATTCATTGTCTGAAATCCTGCAGGTCCGTCTTGCCAACTACTGTCGTCCAACAATTTCACGGCTTAATTTTTTACGGCCCAATCAGGGGAAAGAGAGGCGGGAGCTGCAGAGGTGACATCACCAGGAAGCGACTTTATGTCTGAATACAATGGTGCGTGCAAAGCGGTTCCTGTGGCTGGTCAATATTAGCAGTTTTATCAGAAATATACTCAATTTCTTCATTAAAAGAGGAGTAAAGAACGTCACTAAAAGCTTTTCCGACGGGAAGCAATGTTTTTTCTCTTCTCCCAACCGGTTTCGGTAAGAATTTGATCTACCAGCTGCTCCTCTGGTCATGAAAATGATGGGAAGGACTAAACCCCATTGTGATAATCGTGTCTCTGCTGGTTGCCCTCATGGAAAATCAAATCAGAGAAGATGGGAAACTGGGAGAGAACGCAGATATCCTCCATGGACAATGCCAGTTAGTCTCTGGGTAATCTGGAGTCATGGTTACTCAATGATACCCGAAGAAATCTGCTCTCCTCAGGAGCTTACCAGAATGTGGTGGGAATTGTCGTCGACGAGGTTCATGTCACATACACTGCCTGGCCAAAAAAAAAGTCGCACACTCAAATATTTAGTTGGAACCCCTGTAGCTTTGATTACAATGCATATTCGTCTTGTCATTGTTTTGACAACTATATGCAATGCTTGAACATTTCTTTTCGATCAGAAATGCTATGATTTTTGTCCAAGATCTTGTCTTCTCGATATAATGGTTGAACCAATCGGTTGTCTTGAGTACATCCCAATAACTTTTATTATGTTAAACGTCAGGACTTTGTGGTGGAAAATTTGTTTGTGAAAATGATTCCTCCTGCTTGGTTTTGTCATTCATGGTTTTCTTTGCTAAATACAGGCCAATAACTTTCCTGTTCTGAAATACTGTAACATCGTTTCCACCATCAGGGAATGTGTTTTCCGACATTATTTTGTAAGAAATGAATAGCGACGCACTTCATCAGTCAGGGTTAAAATGATTATTGCCATCTGAAACATATTAATAACCGCAATAATGATCCAATTTTAGAATTTGTTCATTAACTTCCAAACGGTGACTTTTTTTTGGCCGGGCAGTGTATAAGTGGTGAGTGATACATCTGTGTGGTATAATTTAATGTAAGATGATAGTCTAAGGACTGAAACGTAGTTCAAGCCAACGGCTAACAACAGGGTCTAGCTACTTGTATTGTGTACAGTTTGGTGACGATTGTGTCACAACATCCCACATCTGCCCACATATCAAGGATGTTACAGTCTGTATTTTTTAACACCGAAAAGTACGCCATGTGTATTGTTGAACAAACGTTTTTGATTTGACTCCATTTGCTCTGTAAATAAAGACTTAAACCTGTTGAGTCTGTGGATGGCTCATGCCTGACAAATCCGAATGGATCTCGAGTTGTCATTTTTAAAGTTAAGCCCAGTCCTTGCAATTGTTCGGAAACCGTTTGCTCATTAAGTGCCTTGTTTGATTCAAATAGTTTCTTTGTACTTGTCAGCGTCCCGTTGATTCTCAAATTTACTTTACAAAAACGGCAAAATTTGTGTAACGCCATTATCACAGCTGTTAAGCTCCAGTTTGTTTCTATTGCTTCTCAGCAGCGGTGCACATCTACAACGTTGTAATGTGGCTTGATGTGGATAGGTCGGTGATGAGTGTGACTAGAGGAAACATCGTCCAATCAGCACCCGCAGATTTTTTTGAAGGTTCCTCCTCTGAAAACTTTTTGAACGGCTCTTTCCCAGATGGACTTGTGAAATGTTTCCATGACGGACATATGGAACAGTCCGTCTGGCGTGTCAAGTTACCTGTTCCCTGTTGTTGATTGTTCTCATGAGTACCTAAGTTCCGATCTACACCTTCCCTTTGCAGGATTCTCTTCTGTCCTCAGTGTTTACTGTTCTTAAAAAGAAATTGTAATTCATTAGGAAATCTCCTCCCAGTTTTGCGGTCCAAACAAGTGGCTTCTCCCGGTCTCTCTCACACCCCAGCTCAAAGGTGTGCACCAGCCTGTGTGCCCTGGTTCATTTGGCTTGCCTTCCTGGTTACTGACCTCAGAACAGAACAGAACAGACTGAAGTGTTCTTCAGTCAATAAAGTTGCCTATTTGGCTTTTTCTGTGATCTTTGTCAGGCTCCTGTTCTGTAAATACATGACGGCAAATTGTCACTGAGTTACTCAGACTTCAACACCAGTGGTCCAGGCTGCAGGGATGTGATTTTTCCGCTAATTTGCGTAATTCCGCTTTTTTATCTTCAAAATGAAAAAAAATGAATAAAATTCTGATTTTTCAGTCAAGAAAATCCAAATTTCATATCTACAGCATTCCGACTTTTAGTATTTCCGTAACTGAATTGATTTATGCATGATGCATTCTACAGAACTTCCGTTTTCAAATTAGCCAGCTATCAAACTTGTCATGCTGTGTGGGCAGGGGCTGCGGCAGAAAGTTTCAACACTGCGGCAAAGAAACAACTTAGATATGGCGGATATTCGAGACCGGAGATGGCTTGTAGTATAGTAATAATAATTAATAGTACGTTTACCTTTTGTGATTCTGGTTCTGCCTTGCCATGTTTGTTCTGACTGCCTCATGTGTATTTTGATCTTTGCCTTGCCTGACCATTCTTTTGATATGTGTATTGTAATTTGGTTGCTTTTCATTCATGTATTGTCTTTGTTTTGAATTTCCATGTTTTACTTATAACCATAGTTTTATTCCAGTCCATGTTTTGATTTTTCCATGCATTGCACTTTGTCTCCCCGTGTCTGGTCCCTGGTCTTGTCTTTGCTCACAGCCCCAGTAATGCGTGCCACTCCTTTGGGTGATTTACTGGTTTCTGGGTTTCAGTCTTCCTTCCCCATCTCATTTAGTTCCTTCCCCTTGCTTTTTCCATTGTACTAACACATACTAACAGTTTGTTGTTTTTGCTAATTTACTAACCAAGACTAACATTGTATATAAGACCAACTAACTAAAGAGCTCTCGGGATTGTATAGCTGCACTTACTAATTGATTTACAAGCTCTCAGCACTCGCCCTATTCTGTTTACCACCCCTTTTCTCTCCCTAATCTTCGCGGCTGCATTTCAGTGGAATCTCCACACCTTCTTTTGCTTTCCTTTCTCTCAGTATCTGTGCACGGTAGAACTCCCTGACCAGAGCTGTGTCATTGTCTATTGGTTTGTTCCGTGATGCCTGTCTGCGTTTTGGCTTCTGCCAATTTCATGTGATTAGATTCCTCCTAATGTGTTGCTCCCTTGTAATCAGTCTCACGACTTCCAACTGTGTTCTGTTATCATGTGACCTCCGTGAAACGTAGATTAGATGTCTCTTCTCAGCATTGCTTTGTCAGATCATTCTCTCATGCTTACTCGGGCCACGTTCATTTCGCCTTGTTCCCATCGTGATTATCTTTCTGACTGGACCGTCCTTGACATTCAATTTTTGCCTACCCCCTGTACTTTACCACCTTCTTGTGTTTTGAACCTTTTTTGTCTAACTTTGATTTTATGATTGGTGCCCTGGTTACGATTCTGGATTTCGCCCATTGGATTCTGATTTTGGATTGTGGACATTGTACTGTTGCCTGCTCTGTTTGGGGTTTTCCCCCTTTCAAAATAAAGCCTTCTTTTTTGCATTTTACTGGTTCTCGCGTGTGGTCCATTTTGTAAAACCTCACAATGCCTGTATTTTGTGTAGCCCGGCTAGTGGAGCGAGGATGAAGCAGTCTTGTAGCCTAAGTTTCAGCGGCATGAGTGTTTGACGGCTGAAGACTGCTGCGTCCCTTTATGTAACTCGTCGAGACAAATGCTGCACACCACTGGTAAGTTGCGTGGTTGGTTCAGTGCGTATTAGTATCTCCCGGGAGTGCGAGTGGGTGTTCGTCTTAGCTCTTTGACGCATCTTCACCAGCTCCCATTAATGGTAGTATGGCCAGTGAAACCACAACATTGCATTACGTAAGGTTACCAACAAACCTGACGGACCTTTATTTTCCTACCTCACTTTCACACACTTTAATATGAAGCATTATCACCCTACATTTTGACTTCGGTGAATGCTGAATTAATTGGTTACTGTGGCCAGCACACGCACGGATTATCAGTGCTAACGTAGCTTAGCATCTAGCTCAAAAGCTAAATCATGGTTATTTCATCAGCTGCCCAGCTAATCCATGACCTTTAGCAATATTAGCGAACGATACCACTACGACACGCAACTTTTCTATCCCGTCGTATAAAGGTGCTTCAGGACCTCGACTAAGAGTAATTCCTCGTAGTTTCACTTTTGTTTTTTCATGTAAATGGAGCATCACCACAAGGTTAATGTGGAATGCATAATATGTAAGGAATATTTCCGGGAGTTCCATCAGGATTGTGTTTTTAGTCAATAATTGGAAGCTGAAAATACTCCCAGAACTCATAGATAGTTTCTACAGAGGATTAGGTAAAGAAAAAAGATTTATTAGTGGTGTGTATCTACAGTGGTTATGTTCTTATTTTTTCATTTTTGCTATTACACAGTACATTCAGGGAAGTCTAAATTCATGAATCCCATGAGCATGTGACTTTGTATTAGGATTTTGGAGTTGACCAAGAAGTCAATGATTTTATTGATATATTGGCGATATTCAATGAATGTAATTTGACTTTTATCTGAGTGCAATAGCAGCAAATTAAATTCTTTACAAGCTTGGAGCTTGTGAGTAATTTTTTCTTGACTTAGAAATCAAAGATTGCATGTGTTTTTCGGCTTGAATATATACTCAGCAACAAAAGTTTCTGTGACACCATTTATGTGTATGTTATAAATGACACGCAAAGATCTCAATGCAATCAATATGTTTATTTAACAGGAGAAACACTGACTTTTCAGTGCCAACGTCACTCAAAACGAAAAATGTCATTTTCATGCGTCATGAAGCACTTGTCTGACGTCTAACCAATTGTGACCTTCACACTTCAATACCGGGTTTGACTTCCTCATGCCATGATGCAAGCAACGCATCTCCGGCACATGGACCGAATCAGATGTGCCAGAAATTGCTGTGGGATGTCATTCCAAATCTGACGTAGACGTTGTCGCAATTCCTGGAGTGTAGCTGGCAGGTTATCCAACCGCCGCAAACGTCGATCCATCTCGTCCCAAAGATGCTCGATTGGGGACATGTCTGGGGATCTGGCTGGCCATGGCAGGACATTGACATGTTGTTGCATCAGATACTGCTGTACAATCCTTGCAGCCTGTGGTCTGGCGTTATCATGTTGCAGCGATATTCCGGGACCATGTTGCATCAAAAACGGTACCACCAATGGCCGTAGCACTTCATCGCGATATCTTTGACCTGTCAGATTTCCATCAATAACAAGCAAATCTGTTCTGTTTCTAGCCGTGATCCCTCCCCAAATCATGACACTACCACCTCCAAAACGATCAAATTCCTGAACACAGTTGTTGGCATAACGTTCTCCACGTCGACGGTATACACGTAAACGACCATCACATCGGTTAAGCATGAATGTTGATTCATCAGTGAAGAGAACAAGATCCCACTGACGTTGGATCCACCGTCGATGTTGTTGTGCCCACTGTAGACGCAGTCGTCGGTGTTGTACTGTGAGTATTGGACGTCTTGCTGGCCGACGTGGGACAATGCCAAAATGACGGAGACGGCGACGGATTGTCTGTGCAGACAGTCGCCTCAAACCAGGTATTGTTCTTGCAGTTATGGTTGCAGGTTGGAATCAATTTCGGAGATGGGTTGTTCGAATCCAGTTGTCCTGTCTGGGAGTGGTTACTCGTGGACGGCCGCTGCGAGGACGGTCTGTGACATGTCTTGTCTGCTGATGACGCTGCCATAAGTTCCAAATGGTGTTTCGGTGGACATTCGGGCGATGAGCAACTTCCCTCTGCGAGGTTCCGGATTCAATCATCCCAATGGCCCTCCACCGATCATTTTCAGACAGTCTTGGCATTTCGAGAGTAGAGTTCCTGATCCGAAATGGCTGTGTTTTCGATAAGTGATGCTTCCGTCGTTCATCAGGCACAATGTGAACATTCCAAAAATTCTCCTCTTTTATTGCCATCCACAAGCATGATTTACACACATTTTCACGTGCAAAGTCATTTTCTCGCATTTTCATGATTTCCATTTCAATGTTGTGTTTACGTGTACTGTTTCAGTCTGATATCACCATGTATGACAATTTCATAATTGCGTTATGAAAAATAATTAACAATACTGGTGTCACAGAAACTTTTGTTGCTGAGTATATATTGGTTAATAATTTTTTTAAAAAATTATTTTAATGAATTCTTAGTACACTTAGGGCCTTAAAAATCACTAAAACCTAGGAGCTTCGGGGAGCTTCCTCCCCCCCCCCCCCCCCCCCCCATATCCCCCCTACCAGGCCCTCAGACCTCCAGCTAAATTTTCAGATAATTTCACTTCACCCAAATCACATCCCTGAGGCTGAAAAAAAGGATCAGTGTCTCCCCTGTAGCTCTAGATGCTTCTCCATCAGGTGAAGTCAGTTGAAACAGAATCAGTTTAAGTGGTAAAATGTAAGACACACTGCATGATGTCCCAAACTCAGCTGTGTGTCTGGATTAATCTGCTTTTATTCAAGCATCTACACATCTGCACCTCTTCCTGAAGATGATGAGTTTTGCTGCATTAACTGCACCCCGCCTGCAGGAAAAATCCTCTAAACACCACCTCAACATTTTTCAGGATTGTACTTTCTCAGTTAATATCCATTATATTCAGGGTTTTTACAGCTTTAAATTAAAGAACACAGTCACTTCTTATTTTTCCAGACCCAGTTGGGTGATGATTTATTATTGTCATCTTATTCATAAAATCCATATGCTGACAAATGAGTCCGAACTGTCACAGGTTACTAACCCCTAGTTTTACAGTTAAAATTATAGCGGCCTAAAAGATAAAGCTCTCTGATTGAAAAGACTCTCTTATAAAGCATATGTGACAGACAGCACCATAAAAATCGATGTTTTTTTAATGACTTGGAGTACTATACTACCGTTGGTAAGCGTAAGTGCGGGTGATTTAATCCTATATTCCTTTCTAAAAGACAATTGCAGTACCCTAATATCCATCCATCCGTCCGATTCCTGAACAGCATAATGGGCAGCTGCAACCTCTCCCAGCATGCATTTGGGTGACAGAAATGCCCTGAGAGAGTTTTGTTGATCCTTGACAGGGCACGCATTGACTTGCCCTAAATCCAATGGTCAGTTCTGTTCATTTATTCATTTTAGTTACAGAGGAGAGCACAGAGACAGGAAGAAGGGGATATACGAGGGGAGAGTCAGGTGACAGAGGTCAGAGGTCAGATTCAGACCATCAATGCCTCTGTGATGGCTGATGGCTGTGAGGGCTGATGCCAAAAGCAGCGGCCAGAAATAAAAGGCAAAAACTGCTGAGAGTTGAGAGACTTAAACGGACAGAAAATGCGAGACTCGCGCTACCAACGGACCTGACGCCGTCCGAGGTAGAAAAATAGGCGAGGTAGAAAATACCAATAGAAAAGGGAAAAAATACAACAAAGATTCCCTCTCTTACTATAATTCGGCCTCAAATATGCAACTAAGCCCCTAACAGTACTCCGTCTCAAGACCTTACCAGCTAAAGCGCAAATATGACACTGACACTCTAGCAAAGGACGCAAGGCGAAACTGGAGCTTAAATAGAGTCCGGGCAACACCCCCAATCAATGCCAGCTGGCCCAGGAATCCGATTGGTAGCAAAACGATATCGTCCCGGATGAGAGCAACAAAAAGGGCTCCCAAACCATAACAGCCTCAGCCTTACTGCTGCTGCCGCTCCCACTGCCAGCCCCACTGCTTTTGTCACTTTGCTGCGAAAAATATATTTTGGATAGTATTACAGTATGAAAGGTCATTTAATTAACTAATATCTACATTTCAATTGATTGATATAAAAATAAAGTTGATTTAGGGAGTGCCTAATGTAAACTTAATTAGGGCTATTGGTCAAAACCAATGGTTCCATCTTTTGGTAACACTGACCCAACGTATTTCCATCTTTCAACATCAAGGTGACGGCATCTTTCAAAGGCCTAATGTCAAATCACCTAAGATTACAACATTCAATGATTTAGTTTTTGCCACTTGCACTGCTGATGAAACTTGGCAGCGATATATCAAGAATATTTTTATTGGGATAGAAAATCTCTCAGCAGCGTTAGGGGTTTACAGTAATCAAATTTAATCAAGTGTAGGTTGCTTGTTTATCACTGTTGAAGTACTTCAAAAACTGCTGCTTTGTGATCCCTGACTAAATGTACAGTACAGAGCAAGTATTGCGACAGTAAAGAAATTATAGTTTTGTTTTGGGCTGTACTTGTGCAAATTGAAAGCAACAATGAATATGGAAAAAATAACGGAAAGCTTAGTAAAAATCATTACTGGATGATCTCCTTGGGAATTACAACCATTTTATTCGGGATGACCATCCACAATAGGGGCAAACTGCAGTGCATCGACCAGCAGGCTGTGTAAAGACACTTGTGAAGATTTCAGTAGAGCCATCAGTGCCGACTCTTTTACCTCCCTGCTCTTCCTGCTGCTGTGTGCTTGAATCCATCCTCCCTCCCTGTCGCTGCGTCACATCCATCTCCGGTGAATGTGCTCGTGGCTCCGGCCAGCTTTACCTGCTGCAGTTCAGGGCACTTCTGGAGGCCTCTGAGAGGAGTTCAGCTAACAAGCTTGACTTTGTGCTTTTTAAGACAGATGGCCAGTCGCTGACTGCAAATGCAAGTTTTGCTGCCAACATTTGGGGACACACTTGGCGTTAAAATACCCGTCAGTCAAAGTCATCTCTCCTGGTGCCATCTGCTGCTACTGGAGTCACCTCTCTGGCAGTTCTGAGTTACTGCCGTAACAAGAGTGGGAGAGTCGGGCGCCGCGTCAGGTGCCGTAGCTGTCTCTTTCTCCTCATCGTCTGTGCCGACTCTCCCTCTGATGTGAGAGTAATTTCTCGCGGCACCGCTTCAGTCGTTTCTTCTCACAGCTCACCTCACAGTCTCAGCCCATATCTCTGCTCACAAGGCTCGATAAAACCTGAAACTCAAATGTGAGGAAAAGCAGTGCAGTTTGTAAGAAATTGGACAACAAATTGGACTCTGCAGTCCACTATATTTTATTTGCGAATAATATGAAGGTCATTTAAACCCATTCATATTTGAAAGCTGAAATTTTAACTGTCAGTTTAACATGGTTATTCGGCCGCTAGCATGAATCGCGCTGGAATTGTGGCCCTATTTATGCAGTGTCGTGTGCAGACACAGTCACTGACGGGCAGGTGAGTTTTCCTGCAACGCATTTTAATTTTGCGCCCCCATAAACTGTACTTCTTCAGATGTGATCTGAATAGATCTTTGGAAAAATTTGGACCTTTTAAAAAAAAATTTGGGGCACAGAGGGGATAACTGGCATTTTTGCTTTTTCCCCTAACCCCCGGGAACACCTAAAATCTTTCCACACAATCATAAAGGTTTTTACAAAGCCCTACACGCACTGGCAAATTTAGATATGGGCGACATGGGCAGGCGCCCGGGGCGGTATCTTGACAGGGGGTGCCAGCGGGTACACAAAAAAAAAGTAAAAAAAAACGTATTTGCTGCCATCACTTAATTAGACATCTCCAGTCAGTGAATTTAAAATATGCGCCTGGGTGCCCTCTTGTCAACTCAGCAGCCTGCTGGCTGCCTACATCCTGGCAAAGACATGCCATTCTGAAGAGAGAACGGAAGGGTCAGCTTTGGCCTGTTGCTCCAGTACGTCAGAGCGTCAGCCATGTAATGGAGGCCACGGTCTGCATGTAAATAAATGCAGATTCAGATTTTCTAAATCTATAACGTTAAAACTTGTCAACCGACTTAGACGAGCCATATATTTAGGGTTCATGATCGAGTGCCAAAAGGGAGGTTTACCCACCGCGCCATGGTAGCTAGAACCGCCACTGCTGACACGCATCAAGGACATGAGTCAGTGGTGTAGAGGCAGACAGCAAACTGCAGGATGCAATTATGGAAAGGCAATCTTTTTGTGATTGATTACAATCAGTTTAATAATAAAGTAAACATTTACCTTACATTTATATGAATTATTAATGTTCGCTTCTGTCTGTCATCCAGCTGCTGGTTTTTTTTTTTTTACAATACTGTCAAAAAGACATTTAAACAGAAGGGCGGATCCTTGACCAACATCTACAAAATAGCAAATGGAAAAGAGAAATACTAGCAGTAGTAAGAGTAGAAATCACCGGAGGAGCACGGCTATACTGGTGGCATCTATCCTTCTCCAACTCCTTATCTGTAAGCATATCACTGTGTTGTATTAGCCCTTTAGAGTGTTTTTTTTCTCTCATATATTTAGGTGGTTAAGAACCGAAGTCTCAAAACAAGGTGACAGCTTTACTGAGGTTTCCACTACACCTCTGACCTCTCCATCGCCCCCCGCTGGTTCGAACTACAGCCCAGTGGATGAGTCCAATTTCAGTGTCCAATGTGAATAAAATACAAATGAAAAAATTACGGTTGAACACAGCGGGGAGAATTCATTATGATGATTTACATTCCTGGTTTACTCAGGCAGGACAGAGCTGTATTAAGTACTATTTTTCTTTGAAATGCCGAGCCCAGGTTTTTCTCCTTTAGACATCTGTTTCTTTGTTTTTCTGTTTCCTCTCTGCATGCTCGATATGTGTTGTGCCTCCGACCACCTTATGCATATCCCTATATTTCTGCTACCGAGCCAGATTAGCTTTTTAGTTATTTCGAGGTAGCTTATGTCCTTCGCAAGTAACTTTCCTTTGATTTACATCCTGCTTATATTTGCGTGTGTGACATAGTAAACCATCGTCGTCTCTCGCTCACTGCCTATGCTGGATGGAAGGCACACATTTCATTGGTCTGTAAATAAGGTCACAGATGTGCTTCATGCAGTTTCTGTGCTACATAATGTTGGGGTAATCTGGGAAGAGCAGGTTCGGTTACACAGAAGTATTAATGATCTTAATTAATACTAATAGGATTGTTAGTATTAATAGGATTGCTAATATGAGCTAATAACAGCGGGGCACCACCCTGGGATCAGGGACCAATAACCGAACCAAAATTTTAGTCTCAAAGGAATTGTTTAAGCCAAAATGTAAATATTAGAATATCTACATTTGTGGAATTAACAATGAAGGGTGAAAGTCGAACACTGGACCTCCCGACCAGCTGTTACCTCAATAACATGCACAAATAATCACAGGGAGCTGTTCAGAAATTATAACAGAATTTATTGAACTTTGGTAACACTGATGGCAATCAATAATACTTTAGTCAACAAACATCTATTATTTCTACAACTACCAAGAAAATGGCTACATTTACAAGCAACTATGATTGAGGGCAACAGACACTGCACACGTGAGGGCACAACAGGGAATAAGGGAAGAAAAAGGGGAGAGTAAAATGGCCGACGTAGTCACGTGAGTGAGTACGTCACCCGGAGGAGGATCGGGACAAAAAGGGAAAGCAAGATGGCCGACGTGACTACGTGCGTAGGTACGTCACTAGGAAAGGGCAGGAGAAACGGGAGAGCAAGATGGCCGACGTGACCACGTGCGTAAGTACGTCACTGAAACGGTGACCGAGAAAGTCGAAGGGGGAGGAGCGGAGCGCAATGAAGACCGCGGTTCCGCGCACTTTAATGGAAAGATGCGTGAGGCCAGTGAAGCCGCGCTCCCATGCACTCCGTAGCGCACCTTCTGGTGTGTGATGCGTGTGGGTGTGTGAGTGTGTAGGTTAGTCAGGGAAAGACGAAAGGAAATAAGAGAATACGTGCAACAACGAGGAACAAGCAACGAAAAGGGTTCTCGCAGCAACTGCGCTTTATCATACAGGAGCCAGGCGAGCGAACTGGGGCTCGTTCGCTGTGTTCCTGATTACTTCGCTGATAAAGTGCAGTTTGCTAGCCTATCCGCTCGGCGGCGGAACACACAGTAAAAACCACAGCGAACAGAATAAACCTAAGCAAATGGCACAACTAGTAAAACATAGAAGACTCGGCGGTCTGCAGAATCGGCGACAAGAACAGAAATACAAAATGGAACAGTGTAATACGCGCTAATACTAATCTCTGCCCAGACAAAAGCCTCTTACTTTTAAGAACAGTCCGTGCACTGGTTGGGGGAAGTTTCTTCGGGTTCCAACGAGGCGGCGGGCTGATGGTCGGTGCGTCCACGGCGAGGTGATCCACACGTGGGATAGAGTAGGACGCAGCGGGTCGATTTGGGAGAGAGAGAGAGCGTGCGTGGATATTATTCTTCTCTTGGATCCTCTCTCTCTCCCTTGGAGAGGCTCCTGGACCCCTGTGGACTGCTCAGGCTGGAGAACCCCTCCCCCACCTCTTAGGCCCAGCATAGACTGGCCATGCTGAAGAATCTGCCAGGCTACCAGGAGTACAGCAAGAGTTGAAGAAACAGCTTGCTTTTGAGGAGCGGCCAGCTTCCCTCCTCTCCCCCACCAAAGACACAGACAGCACCAGAACCGCTCTTCCAGCCGGATCAACATCACCCGTGATTGGATCCTCCAGCAACCTCCAAACCTCTTTCCCCAACTAAGGACTGGTAACAACTGGGCACAAATCTTCCTTTAAGACTAAAAGTGACTGTTTGTATTTGTTAAATGATAGTTGTTGTGATTGTTTTTAGGATTGTGTTTTAGTTGGACAGGGTGGTATTAATGTATAGCAGACAAGCTCTTGCATGCAAATAACCTCCTGTCGACTAACACGGCGCCTTTCCTGTGCAAAACACACACATTAACGTAATACACACAAACACAAACAACATTGAGCATTTTAAGTCATTTGACTGACTTTAAAACTCTAAACTTTCCATTGCTACAAAGACTTGGTCTTTGTTACAGTAGGGTTGCCTTCCCCCACTCCACATGGTCAGCAAGGCCCCCCCCCCACTCACTTCTCAGATCATCCCCTTTGTTCTCTCTCACCCACACCCGCGCGCGCACACACACACACAGACACACACACACCTTCATTGTGTATATAGTGTTTAGTGTGGTTTAGATTGTGTGTTTTATTTGTTTCATTTAAATAAATATTCCTTTGAGACTTATGCTGTGGTTATTAATGTTGTGCAAGAGTGAATGAAACTGCCAACCTCTACTATTCAGAACTTTGAATCCTTCAATCTAACTATTGATTGGGTAAGTTGGTTACAATTATTAATTTAATTATTAATCAATTTCCAAATTAATAGCTTAGTGGATATTGAGACTGAGGTTTTATTAATTGGTTATCGTTTTCCCTTCACTGAGGAAGGGTGGTGCCACAAGGTATTTATATTAATATTTAATATTAATATTACAAAATCATATTTTTGGATAGTCAAATTAATAATATTGATATCATAAGGCAAATTGCATTTTTCCCAACATTGGTGTTCTGTGCGAGGCCATTACCCCAACAATTATTAAGATACTCATTGTTGGGGATGATATCATGTCTGAATGAACTGCCTACATTTCTAAAAATTCCATAAACTACAATTTACTGCCTCCTTGCTGGTTAACCAGCATCTGTTGCTTAATTTTGTTAATCATTGGCTTTATTTATCATCTGCAATGCCTAAGTTTCTAAAAGGCTTTGTCACGGACTGTTAACAAAAATTGAAAAACCAGTGTAATGTGCTGTAATAAGATGTCTGGGCACAATTTATATTGAGAGAGAGAGAGAGAGAGTATTGAACGCATCAACTTTTTTTGATGGAACATATTTCCAATGCAGCTATTGGCATGAAATTCAGAGCAGATATTGGTATTACCTAATAAAACTACACTGAAAATCAGTGAATATCATATGGGCATTTTCATATCACACCCTGTATCAACCTGAGACCCCAGTATCAGCCTGAGAGCTTTAGCTCGGTACCGGGTATGATATGAAAATGGCCATATAATGTTCTATTTTTCATATTCTCATTTTGACCAAAATTAACAATGCATTTCACAAATAAAACTTATAATTTATCTTCAGTGATACCAGATTTATTTCTTTTGCAAGTATTTTCCACAATGGTAAGGTCACCAAGGAAGCTAGTTAGCTGGTTACAGTTAAGAATCGCTAGTATTTGCTTTTATACAGCAAGGTATTGTCGTATTCAAGTCAATGGAATAGCTAATTAGCTAGCTGGCACGAAAACGTGATTTTCTCCATGAATGTAATAAATTTGTGTTTCTACAATAACTTACGACTGAAATGGTTTACTACAACCCTTTGCATGAATACTGCTGCAAAATGCGGTATTACACAAATTGTTTACAAATAATTTTGAATGAAGTTCCTTTTCTATAACATAGTCCAGTTCAGAAATTTCAGCCTCGAAGAAATTCATTAGTCTCACCGCCATGACAACGTCTAATTAGTGTCTGCAGCGATGCGTTGCCAACAATGCTTGTGACCATTGCTATGGCAATGGTTGCTGCCACTGATATGGGATTTTGCCCGTGGGCAGATACGGGTGATACTGGATTTTGCGCTTGTATCACAGAAGCAGATTCTTTGTATTTCTAAGGAAGTATTAAGATAAAGAAATAATTTTAAAAAAGCATGATTCTATTACTCAGTTCTCCCATCTGTGCTAAGTGAAATCAGCTGGGTTAGTGTACTCCTTGAAAAAGGGCTAGCCACCTCTAATCAACTATTTTGTTTTCAAGTTATCAGGCAAGAAATCTCTCATGATGGGTAAGGCAAAGAGCTTTCCTAAGACTCACAAAAATATCGTCCAGCAACATACCAATGGCATCGGTTATCAACAGATTTCCCAGCTCCTCAATGTTCCTATAAGTACCTTTGGGGCCATTATCTGTAAGTGCTAGGAGCATCACTCCACCGTCAACCGGCCACGCACAGGAACTCCTCGCGAGATTTCTGACCAAGCAGGTTGAAAGTTAGTCAGAAAAGCCATGCAAAAGCCAAGGACCACTCGCACAGAGCTCCAGAAAGACCTGGAAGCAGCTGGTATTGTCGTCACTGAAAAAAATGTAGGCAATTTGGAGAAGCCATCAGATTCCTGGGAGAATGAAGTGTGGTTAGACAAGACAGAAATTTAATTTTTCGGCCATAATACGAAACGCCATGTTTGGAGAAGAAATGGCTCAACATATGACTCTAGAAATACCAAACCCACAGTTAAATTTGGAGGTGGAAGCATCGTGGCATGGGGTTGTTTTTCTTCTCATTGTATTGGCAAAATCAAGATTTTTGAAGGGAAGATGAATAACGCCATGTACCGAGAAATTCTTGAGAAGAATCTGTTGTTATCCACCAGGATGTTGAGAATGAGACATGGATTGACCTTCTAGCAAGACAACGATCCAAAACATGCGGCAAAAAGAGACTTTTAATTGGTTCCGAAGGAAGAAAATAAAGATATTAGAATGCCCACTCAATCCTCAGACTTAAATTTAATAGAACATTTGTGGAAGGACCTGAAGATCAAGATTAATCAGCGGGCCCCCCGCAGTATTCATGATATGAAGACCATCTGTATAGAAGAATGGGGCAAAATCTCACCTCAATACAGTAAAACATGCAGTCATTTCATACAGGAAGCTTCTTGAAGCTATCATTGTAAACAAAGGCTTCTGCAGCAAGTATTATAAATAAATTTCTGTTGGCGTGTTCAATACTTTTTTCTTGTGTCATTTCAGTTTAATGCACCTAACTTTTTTATGGATTGAAATGTAAAGATTTCTTTATCTGTGTAGTTTTATTGGATTTATGCCAATGTCTGGTCTAGATTTCATAAGAATAGCTGCATTGGAAATACAGGGCCCTCCATAATTATTGTCACCCCTGGTTAAGATGTGTTTAAAGCCTTAAAATAAATTCAATTATTTTTGCAGAAGCATACTCTCACACTGAAAATTGTAGAAAGATGTAACCTTCAACTCAAGTGAATTTTAAGGGGAAAAAAATCCTTGACTAAGAAATAATAACTTTTCATTAAATCACCTGTTCCACAATTATTGGCACCCCTAACAATTCCTAGGAAATAAATGTAATTGAAGTATTTCTGTCATTTCTACAGTAGCTTACAAAGTTGATCAGAGTATCTAGGGACATTTAATTTTTGTAGTAATTCATCGCTTCCTGTTTCCCTGGGGTATAAATATGATGTGACACAGAGGCCATTTCTCTTATCCACTCTTGAACATGGGAAAGACAAAGGAACACACCATTCAAGTAAGGCAGACGTGTGTCGACCTTCACAGGTCAGGCAATGGCTACGAGAAAATAGCCACTCGCCTGCACCTGCCCATATCTACTGTCAGAGGAATCATTAAGAAGTTTAAAACAACTGGAACAGTGGTAAACAAGCCTGGACGAGGACGAAAGGTTATTTTGCCACCACGCACAGTGAGGAGGATGGTAACAGAAATAAAAAGTTCTCCAAAGCTCACTGTTAAAGAATTGCAACAAATGGTAGCATCTTGGGGTCACAAAGTCTGCAAAAAAACCATCAGGCGCTATCTACATGCCAACAAGCTGTTTGGGAGGCATGCCTGAAAAAAACCTTTTCTCAAACACAGTCATAAATGCAAACGTCTGGAGTTCGCTAAGCGGTACTGGGACTTCAACTGGAACCGTGTGCTTTCGTCAGATGAGACCAAGATAGAGCTTTTTGGCAACAAACACTCTAAGTGGGTCTGGCGGAACACAAAAGATGAGTATGCAGAAAAGCACCTCATGCCCACTGCAAAGTATGGGTGAGGATCAGTGATGCTGTGGGCCTGTTTCTCTTCCAGAGGCCCTGGGAACCTTGTAAGGGTACATGGCATCATAAACGCTTTGAAGTACCAGGACATTTTAAATCAAAATCTGGTGGCCTCTGCCCGAAAGCTGAAGATGGGTCGTCACTGGATCTTTCAGCAAGATAATGACCCTAAACATGTAGCCAAATCTCCATAAAAAAAGTTAATGTGTTCAATACTTATTTCCCCCTCAGTATAGAGAAACTCTAAATAAGAACGTGAAAAATACTGCACAAAATTAATGTTCTGATGAAACCAACCAAAATCATTTTCTGATTTAATTAAGAATGTATTTCCTCCAAATCAAGGTTTCACAATTTATGGCTCCCTTCATCCCTTTGCGCAGAATACAAATATTGCCATTTTTTCCTGTTATGCATGAGCCTATTTAAGGCTTTATAACTCAATATTTGTATTACAGAGACAGTGGAAAATTATTCCAGTGAAGCAAGATATTTGGAAATTCAATTGTTTAGGAATTAAACTTTGGAATTTATGGACGCTGGCGTCTATATCTACGCCAAGGGGATAAA
The DNA here is from genome assembly GCA_029721435.1 of Gymnothorax reevesii. Lineage (NCBI taxonomy): Eukaryota > Metazoa > Chordata > Actinopteri > Anguilliformes > Muraenidae > Gymnothorax > Gymnothorax reevesii. The sequence continues at coordinate 86,290,633 of CM056583.1, forward strand.
GATTATTGTGAATATTAAATTGTGAGCATTAAATTCTAATTTTTAAGTTTCATCTAAGAGTTATAGAACCATATTGAGCCATCACCTCACTTCCAGTTTCACTAGGGTATAAAAATGAGGTATAACGCATGCAATATACCTTTGTCATGTAACACCATGAAGAAAATGATAAAAATGATGTCAGTTCAAAAGAGCCAGATGGTCATAAACCTTCATGCAGTAAATCCAGTAATGGCTACAAGAAGATTCACAAACGAATGAATATGCCGCTGAGCACAGTCAGGGGGATTATTTAAAAATGACAAAGATATCGAACATTATAAAACCTCAAGTGTACAGGATGGGACTGCATTCTGCCCCCCATACTGAGGAGGATGGTGAGAGAAACAACAGAATCCCCAAGAGTCACTGTGAAGGAATTGCAGACCTTGGTGGCATCTTTGGATCACCAGGTTTCAAAAAGCACCATCAGGCTCCACCTCCGCAGCCACAGGCTCTTTGGAAGGGTGACAGAAGAAAGACTTTTCTGACCAAAAGACACAGAAGCAAGTGCTTGGAGTTTGTTAAATGTCATTTAAATTATGACTGGAACTAGGTTCTTTGGTCGGATGAGAACAAATAGCATGTTTCAGTCTGATACAGCATCAGTATTTTTGGGGTCGTAACAGAGATGCTCAAAAGGAGAAGCGCCTCATACCCGCAGTGAAATATTATGGAGGGACAGTCACGTTTTAGGGATGTTTTAATTCAAGAGGTCCAGGGGCACTGTTTAAGATTAATGGCATGATGAATTCCACGATGATTCAGGATATTTTGGCTGACAACCTGGCTGCCTGCGCTTGGACTGATCCTACCGCACTGCAAAGATACTGATTTGCTATTGCGGACTTTACGGTAAATATGATGACATTACAAAGGCATGTGAATACCACCACATAAATGATAAATACACAAATGAATGAAAAAATAAATGAATAATATTTGCCTGAGAAATTAGCCAACGGGCAAATTATACGTTGAATTATTTTTTCTTTCTCAAGATGTCATTGTCACTGGAATTTATTGGAATGTGATTTCCATTTTCACTGCCCTGTTATATCGTAGCTTAGAAATACAGTTGATGGGCGAAACATATAAGCAGTTTTCACAAAGAATGAAAAGTAGATTTCATTAAATAACCAACATTTTGGCCAAGTATTATTGCCAATTCATCAGCAAGTTGCTGTTCACTGAGGCAGGAGAAATGCTTCATTTATACTGAGGTCTGTCTGGGATTGGAGTGGCTCAGATAATGTCATCGTCACAGCACTTTTTCTCAGTGTCTTTAAGGGAGTAGACCGCACCTCGGCAAAGTATATTTCACTGGAAAGTAGGATTCTTGAAGTGCCTAAAACGCATAGTTTTAGAAATTTTTATTTCGTAATGATCCTGTGTAATGCATTTTTAAACCGGCGAGTCTTCAATCGGTGTCAATATCAGGGGGCAGACATTTTTACTCGGGGAATCTAATGCTGCGTCCAGAATGCACACTTGTCCACTCGCTTACTCACTCTCGATATTGTTTTCAATGTAGAATATTCACTACACAGTGCCCTATATAGTGGGTGAGTGTGCATTTGGAACGCATTATACAATTGAACGCCAGTGCCGCGGTGCATGTGCGTCAGTTATTCTCTTTCGTGATGTCAGTTGTTTGTTAAATGTTTGTTAAATGTCATTTAAATTATGACTGGAACTAGGTTCTTTGGTCGGATGAGAACAAATAGCATGTTTCAGTCTGATACAGCATCAGTATTTTTGGGGTCGTAACAGAGATGCTCAAAAGGAGAAGCGCCTCATACCCGCAGTGAAATATTATGGAGGGACAGTCACGTTTTAGGGATGTTTTAATTCAAGAGGTCCAGGGGCACTGTTTAAGATTAATGGCATGATGAATTCCACGATGATTCAGGATATTTTGGCTGACAACCTGGCTGCCTGCGCTTGGACTGATCCTACCGCACTGCAAAGATACTGATTTGCTATTGCGGACTTTACGGTAAATATGATGACATTAAAAAGGCATGTGAATACCACCACATAAATGATAAATACACAAATGAATGAAAAAATAAATGAATAATATTTGCCTGAGAAATTAGCCAACGGGCAAATTATACGTTGAATTATTTTTTCTTTCTCAAGATGTCATTGTCAGTGGAATTTATTGGAATGTGATTTCCATTTTCACTGCCCTGTTATATCGTAGCTTAGAAATACAGTTGATGGGCGAAACATATAAGCAGTTTTCACAAAGAATGAAAAGTAGATTTCATTAAATAACCAACATTTTGGCCAAGTATTATTGCCAATTCATCAGCAAGTTGCTGTTCACTGAGGCAGGAGAAATGCTTCATTTATACTGAGGTCTGTCTGGGATTGGAGTGGCTCAGATAATGTCATCGTCACAGCACTTTTTCTCAGTGTCTTTAAGGGAGTAGACCGCACCTCGGCAAAGTATATTTCACTGGAAAGTAGGATTCTTGAAGTGCCTAAAACGCATAGTTTTAGAAATTTTAATTTCGTAATGATCCTGTGTAATGCATTTTTAAACCGGCGAGTCTTCAATCGGTGTCAATATCAGGGGGCAGACATTTTTACTAGGGGAATCTAATGCTGCGTCCAGAATGCACACTTGTCCACTCGCTTACTCACTCTCGATATTGTTTTCAATGTAGAATATTCACTACACAGTGCCCTATATAGTGGGTGAGTGTGCATTTGGAACGCATTATACAATTGAACGCCAGTGCCGCGGTGCATGTGCGTCAGTTATTCTCTTTCGTGATGTCAGTTGTTCTCTGTACTATGGGTTCTAAACGGGGGAGGGCCCCAAGGCCCCCCTGTGACAAATAAAATTTTCCAGGGCCCCCGTGATAAAGACTTCGCCCGACCATTTTTGCTCCAAAGATGACGAAGTTTATTTCAAAATAACAATTATGTAAGTGCTTACTGTTCAACAGAGCTAAAACTAGGCTATTGAATGGACAGACCTGTCATGTGAGGTTTGAAATGTCCTGTGGGTCTCTGTTGTGTTGGCTGATAAACAAGCAAACTAGGAGAACACAGAAATATACACTCTGGATGTTTATTTACTTCAGCTCACAGTTTCACCACACGCACCAATATCCATCAACTCTCTCAGAACTTAACCCCCCACCAAATCTAAATCTAATGTGAGGTCTGCTGGCGCTGCCTGCTAATAATATGGTCAATGCGTGGGGAAATCTGTGAAAGTGCAACACGCATTTCATCCTCAAGGCTCAACCTGCTCCTACTTTTTGTTTTCAGAGCCGTCATGGCTGAAAAGGCAGCTTCGCGCAGATATGTGGTGCTGAATGGTACCACTTTCATTGCAGCAGCGTGAGATGCTTGGTACTCAGCACCGCTCTCACACCAGAATGTTTCACTTCACTGAAATGAGCTCTCAAGGTGGCATCAGATGAAATTTCAATGGGATCTTCCAAGAGTTTGGATGGATAAGAGTCTGGGAGCTTGGCCTCAATGTTCTTGGTGAAAGGATTCTTTACCCACAGGTAGGAAACTGCTTTCCCTTCAGTCAGCTCAGGGAAAAATTTGTTGAACTTTGCCAACATCCCAGCCAAGTGTGCTGTTAAATGGATGGATGAATGAATGAATGAATGACTGACAAACAGGCCTACATATGAATGAATGAACACACACCCACACACACACTCACAACCACAGGCCTTTATAATGAATGAATGAATGGATGAATGGATGGGTGAATGAATGAATGAATAAATGAAGAATTACCTGGTGTTTATTGGTTCTGAAATCCATCTTTTTCTCCTGGAAGAAGCCATGCAACTGATGGAGCATATCAGTGATTCCTGATGAAGCTTTCCACATACCTAACTTTCTTTGAAAGCCTCAACTCTCTCGTGCAGGGTTGATGTTTGTGTTTCCACCTTGCATTGTTTTGTTGAGTTTGTTTGTTTCTTCAAAGATGTCAGCAAGATAGATGAGTTGGGCCAGCCATTTCTCATCCTCGACGAGCTCAACCAGTTCAGGTCTCTTGTCTGAAAGGAAGACATGGAGTTCCTCCCAGAGACTGAACAGGCGCGTCAACACGTTTCCCTGGGGGAGCCATCTCACGTCCCAGTGCATTAGCAAGGAATGATGGTCAGATCCCACCTCCTCACACAGGGAAGTGAGTAACCTAGAGTTTGTGGCCCTAGCTTTAACAAAGTTCATGCTGGTCACAGCATTGTTCAACACCACGTGTAGCCCAGGGTCAATGTCCTTTGCTGCAAGTGCATCTCTGTGCAAAAACACAATGCATTGAGACAGCACGGGGGGCGACAGCTTTTATTCTTTTTACTACTCCGGAGTGTCTGCCTGTCATTGCAGCGGCTCCATCCGTGCACACCTCTGCTTCAAAAACTTCTTCTGCTGTTGTAGTCGTCTTGAGGTCTTTGCAAAACAAAAATCTTCCCGTATATCATCTTCCCATTCATAGCGAACATATCCGAGCAATTGTAATATTTTAGACACATCTATCGACTAGTCAATCTTTACAGCAAAATAATTTCCCTGAAGGCGAGTAATGCTCTGTCCCAGTATATCTTCCGACATTAATGTGATGGGGCGTTTAACTGTGTCATTTGACATTGAAATGTTTGCTACCTGCTTGGCCTTCTCCTCTCCAAAACAATTCTTTAACTATCTCAGTTGCACAAGGCATAATCAAAGTTTCACCAGTAATATGGGGCTACTTCTCTTGAGCGATTTTCTGACTAGTGTGTGACTAGGTCACACGCGGCACTGTTGGTAACACAGGCGCAATCTAGTGGTTGTTGGACGGCATTGTTTGGCTTAACTTATCCATATTCAGTTTAAATCTAAAAACTAAAATGTAACGTGGAAAGATGATGGCTAAAATCTAATAAAAAAAAAACCTTCTTAAAACAAGATGAAATGTGTGAGATTGTCTATTGGCTATTTGTCAAAGTGGGAAAGATTGACAGCTAGAATTCACAAGCAACATTTAAAATGCGTAGTCTGTTCACGAGCACTATATCAGTGTTGCCAGATCTGGCGAAAAAAATAAGCAAGAGGGGCATTGAGACAAGCCCAAAACGAGCGACCCAAGGTAAATTAATGGGAGAGAGAGGGATGGGTATGTTAATTCATGAAACTGAGGGCTACAACTGATCTTTGCTGAAATTGAAGGCAACAACTGATATTTTTTGTGTCAAAGATAACATTTAAGAAATGCTATGAGCAAACAAAAAGATTTTTTCTCTCTCGCACGATAATTGTGTTGTAGCTATGGCAACCGCACCAACAATATGGATGGCAGGAGTCTGCGTGCGAATGTGTTGCTCTCACTTCCCGCCATTGAAGTTAAGTCGATTCCAATTGGTTGGTGCATGTGTGTATGAAGGGCTGTGGAGAGGGGTGCAGTGAAAGACCAAAATAAGTTGCTGTGCTTTAGAAACAAGCCCAGAAAACCGCAACCAGTCACTTCCAAAAATTCAAATCTGCTCCAAGAAAAAATTGGCAACCCTGCACAATATATGATAACTCGTGAGGCCCCCCCTGGCAGTTCTCTGAGGCCCCCCAGTGGGCCGCTGCCCCCTTGTTGAGAACCGCTGCTCTATGCTTTCATCCGGGTCATGGAGCAGTTCAAAGGGCCTTCAGTAAGTTCTCCCTTTACGGCTTCGTTGCCCGTAAGCTGTTTTCATTTAACCCTTTTACACCAAACATGTCGTCTTCGACACAGATATGCGTGTAATTTTGAAAGTACTGTAATGACTGTACGTTTTGCTCAATAGAAAAATTCCAACTGTTCCACATGACCTAAAAACATAAATAAAAAGGTGAATTCCCATTGCCTACATTTATATAATTCATATGGCATTGTAAATCCTAAAATTTTGCTGACTTTGCAGCATTTATTTTCACCGTCCTTGAGATTGTCACAAAGCTGTGCAACCATACAGTGCCCTTTAGCCATGATAAATTCAGAATAAAGAATGGATTCTCGCAAACTTACAAACTAATTTACGCAAATCTGTGCTGAATAACGAGCAACACAAGCGCTGAAATTATAAAGACATATTGATATTTTACATTGTCATTTATGCGCAGAAGACGCCTCATAAGTATGTGGCGCAATGCATAACAGTGCTATCAAAAGTAAATTAGACTGTCGTCGGTTTTTACCAATACCTCTCTTGCAATAGGCGTGGCTTAGCTGTGGCGAATAGGAAGTCAAGCTTTTTCCGCCATTGATGTGGCCAAACAAAGCCCCAGGCTATTGACGCTACACACTGCACACAGAGAAAATGCTGAATAAGTCTGCCATCGTTGGCTGTTCCAACCGGTCTGACCAGTCGGAGAGGGAGAAACCATTTTACCGTGTGCCTGATATTGTATGAAATCAGGGTGAAAAAACTTTGGAGCTGAGCAAGAATTCGACAAGCTAAATGGTTTTCAAGCATCTCCAGGGCTGACTTGGACAAACACAAGAAGGAAATCCGAATTTGTAGTGACCGCTTCATCCGTGGCTAGTTTTTTGTGACTTTATACTTGAGACAGTTGGTATTGGATTATAGTGGCAAACTGATAACAGTAGACCTATTAGAAAACTGTTATGACCGCATGTCACTACTGCACGTATGTTCACGTGTCATGCTACTGGAAGCTCTTGGTTGACTTAATTGCAGTAATTCTGACTGGTATGCTTGTGTTACTTTGGTGAGCAATCAAGGTGGAAGTTTCGTCTTAATGTTACCTGATCGTAGCTGCTACAGTTGAAGCTAAGTGGAAAGGCGTTTTATCTGTCTAAGTTGGGCTGATAAGGCTGCAATGAGTGAAACGATCGTTTTGCTTATCCGGGGTCAGACAGGAACTTTGCCGTCGTGCACCCTTACCAAAAAATGCTATTTGATTTCCCACTGGATACCATTCATTTACCATTGAGAATTTTCATAAGGGTGGGCTAGCACTGATGCTAAAGCTGTGTCTGGTATAACAAACAATATCTCTGCATTGCCGTGGCGGAATTGTATCCCCTTAAAAAATGCTTTGGCGAATTACAAGCTGAAAAATTGGAAACTGGATTCAGAATTTTTCCCAGGACAGGTTACTGATTCGCGAGCTTCACACAAGCAATGCTTTGGACCGTTTGCTTGTTTCTGCTATGAGCTCATTTAGCAACTTGCTGTCGGTCTTGTTTTGGACGAAATGGTTGTCAGGAGCTTATAGCAAAGTTTCTTCCAGAAAAGTGGGTATATTACAGTACAGCTATAACCGCATGCATGCAAGGCGAGACAGTACAATACTGTGATTTAGGCTCAGCCGAACTGTTCCCTGCCTCCATATCTGGTGTGCTTGGCCACACTAATGGCAGCGCAGGCCGTTGCTACTAGTTACTGTGGCAGTCCAGTGTTCGGTCACGTGACTATTGCAAGTCATCTATTAGTCTGAGCAACTGTGGCTAATCAGGAGATGTGAACTGCGAGAGGTTCAGGTTATTAAGCATTGTTTAAAAGGTCAGGTTTCTGAAGGTCAAATTGAAAATCAGAAGATTCCCCTGTAAAAATTGATGCCCCCTGATATTGAAGCCAATTTGAAGACTCGCTGGTTTAAAAATCCGTCGCACTGGATTATTGTCAAATTAAAATATGCTTTTTACACCTCAAGAATTCTACTTTCCGCTGAAATATACTTTGCCGAAGTGCGGTCTCCTCCTTCAAGTGAGAGATGCAAGAATGGTCGTTAGGTAATATTTTTTATTTCACCACAGTATTTTTTCATCCTGCTGTGAATTCTATTAATATTGGATTCTATATTATGTTGTCACCTTATAACAGAGAAATTAAATTATAACATGAAACGCATTTGAAAACAATCAGTTGTCAACAATGAATCTTTAGCAGTCATTGCAATACAGCTATGACAGAAATGTTCAACTCCCTCTTATGGCTCACAGCAAAACATATTTTCACCTCTTTCCCAAGAAAATGTGCTGACTGGCAGAATAAGTTCAATATAAGAAATGACTAAATCACTGGGAACCATCTGGTTTAAAGCCCCCAGAGGAAAGTGTGTTGGCGCGCGCGTGTGTACATATGTGTGTGCGCACTGTGTGAAAACGTGTGTATGCAGTATGTGTTTCTGTGTGCACTCATATACTGTACGTGTGAGCGAGAGACCCTGTGAGTGCATTTGTGTGTGCAAGTCTGTGAGTGTGGGGGGGTGCAGTTCCATAAACAGTGGCTAGGGGGCTCCATGTGGACACTCTTCTGTGTGTCTCTCTGACGGCCGGGCTGGGCCAGTCACATGGGCTGCTCGTGCGAGTTTAAAAGTGCTTTAGTTTCCTCGGTCAGTGCAGAGCCAGCCACTGGAGGAGGCGCAGCTCGCTCTGATCAGCCGCTGCACCTGCGACTTACCGGCTGGATCTTTAACACGCGCACAAACACTCACCCGCGCACAAACGCATACGTACTGCTACCCACTGCACCGAGGGCACAACGAGAGTGGAGTGTCCTTAAGCTTTAAGTGAGTACCAGGGATATGACTCTGTCACATCGCTGGGATCGTGACACATTGGAGAAAGCGAAATGACATTTACTAGGGGAAGGTTGTGCTGAATCTCTTGTCCTTTTTTGTGTGTGTCTCTGGGCAGTATGCGGTGAGAGAGCTTTGCAGTTTTCTGTTTTTATCCGCCTTTTGTTTGTCCATTATTGTCTGCATTTGCCACACAATATCCATCCTTTCAGTTCTATCAGTTTTCCCTACCAGGATGCCAAACACTCTAGCGGATGCTAATGATTTATCTGGCGTAATGCACATGGCTTGTGGAAGATGCACTCTGCTGAAGTGCTTCGAAGATGTGATTCATGGCTTTCTGGGAGCGAGACAGAGTGGTCGCTCGCTGAGAAAGAGAGGAGGAGAACAGAGAGAGAAGAGCGAGAGAGAGGGGAGAGACAGGAGTGAGAATGGGAGGAATGCATTGAAAGGAGCTGAAACAAGCCAGAAAATTACCTTAAGATTCTGTTATCTGTGTTTTCTAAAAGCCCTGCCCTGAAGTTTGGGGTCAGGGAGAGAGTGACCCTGTGTCGACAGGAATTGCAAATCTCATAAACCTACATTTTATTCACAATAGAACAAAGACAACATATGTTGAAAGTGAGACATTTTACCATTTCATGAAAAATATCTCATTTTGTATTTGATGGTAGCAACGCATCTCAAAAAAGATGGGACAGACGCAAAAAAGGCTGGAAAAGTCAAAAGTACAGCTGGAGGAGCATTTTAAAATTAATTAGGTTAATTGGCAACAGATCAGTAACATGACTGAGTATAAAAAGAGCATTTTAGAGAGGCAGGAAGGGAATATGTTCGTCCAATTCAGAGTCATGCCTAAAATTGAGCTGAGTGGGTGTTGGAATGACCCACTAGCATAGAAAAATAATGCCACAGTAACCCTAACAGCAACGGGTAAGGCAAACGGACAGCTGGCAGCGGTGTCTACATCATCTGCAACCAGGTGACATAATTCTGTCACTGCCTGACAGGAGAGGCACAGTTTTTCCACGCATTCTCGTTCTGTGGGAAATAATACTCAGGGCTGGCGCGAGACCTGAAAGTTTGGGAGAAAATATCCATCCCTCTATTGACTTCAATTAGTCCTGGCTAATTCTAGATGGTTTTCCTATGATGTGACCCTCAGGAACCAGTCGCGAGAACCAAGCAATGCAGAAGATGGGATTTTCTTAAGCGAGGGGGTAAACCCCCGTAGGGCAGAAGGCAACAGTACAAAGTCCACAATCCAAAAATCACAATCCAGTGGGGCAGAATCCGAGTCGTAAACCAGGGCAGCAATCACAGTACTCTTAGTTAGGAGGAAAAAGGGTTCGATAAACAGATGCAGACAGAATTCCAAAACAGAGCCAAAAATGGAAAATCAGGGATGGTCCAGTCAGAAAAGAATCGAAAAAAGAATACAAGGCAAAAACAAGCGTGGCACAGGCAAACCAAGAGAAACATTCTGACAAGAAACTGCTGTGAGAAGACTGCTAAAATACACACACAGGAGGTCACATGCTATACAGGAATCAGGTGTAGAGAATCAGACTAATTACAAAGGAACAAGCGCGAGGAAGAACCAAATCACATGAAATAGGTAAAAGCCAAAACGCGGACAGGGATCACGAGACAGCCTATTGACAAAACATACAGCTCCGGTTAGGGAGTTCTCAAGTGCTCAGATAATGAGAGGAAGAACAGAGTTGAGCAGGTGCGGAGGATCCGCTGAAACGCAGCAGAAAAGATTAGGTGAAGGCAAGAGGTGGAGACTAGAACAGGGTTAGTGCTGAGAGCTGGTTAATCAATTAGTAAGGTGCAGCTATACAATCCCTAGTGCTCATTAGTAAGTTAGTATTATGTACAATGTTAGTCTAGGTTAGGAACTTTAACAAAAACAATAAACTGTTAGTATTGGTTAGTAATATAGAAAAGCAAGGGTAAGGAAGCAAACAAGGTAGAAGGAATGTTTGGAAACCCAGAAACCATGAAATCACCTAAACATGTGACACGCGGTACTTGGGGAAAGAGCAGCAGCTCAACACAAGACCAGACGGGGGAGACAAAGTGCAGTGCAGAGCAAGAGCTAAAACATGGACCGGAAAGATAACAGAAATGTGGATACTGGCAGAAATACAAAACATGGTAACAACAAAAACATGGCATGGAACTAGACTAAGACAAAACATGAGCAGAACATGACAGAATCCTGACATTTTCTTTATTCACACATTTTACAATTCAAGAATAATCAAGTGGCAATTGAAGACACGGCTTCTCTCCCCCATACAATCTAACAGCGTCAAAATAATGGGCTACATTCAGTACAGAAAATAATCTAATTAGACACAGGTCTATGCACTGGCACTCAGCCACAGTTTTTTTTTTTTTTTTTTTCACCCAGAACTCTTGCGAATGAAGGTAATTTCGGCGACAAGTACGCACACTTGCTGTAAAAAAAAAAAAAAATAGACAGCTGTCTGATTGGAAAATGTGAACAGACGAAACCACGTACTTGACTCCAGAATGACCTTCATTCGCTGAAGAGTTCTGAAATGCCGCTCTCGCTGGGAAAAAAGAAGTTACGTCGCTGAGTGCCAGTGCATAGACTCACTTATAATGAATTACTCCTCTGAACTAAATGTAGCCCATTTGTTGTTGTTCGATCTCATACGGGTGAGATGCTGTGTCTACAATTGCCAAAGGGGTAGCGGGTGGTTTGATTATGATGGTGGTTGCTGTTATGATTCTGCCCCGTGTTTGTACTTGTTTTTTTCCCTGTGTCTCTCTTGTTTTGTGTTTCAGCTCCATTCCTGTGGCCTGACCACCTATTCCACCCCGCCCGGTTCCTGTGATGTCGTGTGACAGCCTGCATGCCTGAGTCTCGTTGTCCAATCATGTTTCCTCTTTCGGTTTTGGCTTTGGTATTTCATTCATTGCTTCCTCCTGTGCTTAAAGTGCCAGTAAGTACCTTGCATGTTTTTTTAAAAAATTTTCCAAAAATCAAGCTGTCTGTAATATGGCCCAAAAAAAATTATAAAAAATATTTGACCAAAAATAACCGTAGGAAATGCAATTTTTCAAAAAGGAGTTTCCCGGTCCAAAAATAGATCGGCTAGATTATACCGCGTGAAGCATTATGGGTCGAAATTGCGCACTGTAAACAGAGATAGCGTCGCGTGGACGAAAAAGAAGACAGACAGGAATGTTTTTGGAGAATGTGGAGGCAAGTAATCACTTGATGACATATGGGAAGACCATTTGAACATATAATGAATGCATAAGCGTCATGCAATTGAAGTATATCGATTCTTTGATTTTTTCCGTGAAGATGTTGCTAAATGAACGGTACTGTAGGCCTACGTTCTGACACTCATTGAATGTCATAGATTGGCTTCTATTGGAGTTACAATGTCTATTTTTACAGCAGGAATGTTTTTGTCTTACGGATGTTATTGTTGTTTTTTTTTAAAAAAAAAAACTCAGATATTGTTAACTTGGATTTTTTTTAAATCGAAGAAAAATAACACAATCTAACTGATGTATTTACAAAAGGTTGTGGCGAAATATCGGAAATTATATTTTATCTGGCAGCATTTTGACACGTAATCTGCAGTAAAATGCAATAAAATAATTTTTGAATTTACTGTGGCACATCACATGCAACAAACAGAGTTCTGTAATGTTCAGTGGGCAATGATATGTATAGGTCTAGAATAGAATTGTCTGGGTTCCTAATAAACACTTCTGGATCCTGCGCCTGGTGTCCACCTGACCCATTCCCTAACACCTGCTATACGCTTTCCCTAACCTGTGTGGTCAAGATAGCAATTGTAGGGAAAGCGCATAAACACGCCCACAGGCACACCTCCAGGCGCAAATAAAGGATTCGGCATAAAGTATAGCGGGTAGTGGCAACGTGTGAAAGATAGAGCCCTCTGTCTCCAAAGGATTTGGACAGCTCTTTGTAAACAATAGCTTTTATTTAATTAAAATAAAAGCTAGTTTTTAATTTTATTTGCTGTACAACAAAACTGACCCAACAGAATCACAGGATTGTTTACCTTTGTACTGACAGAAATATTTATTCACAGTATGTAGACTCCTGCTCAATATGTGGTGAATTTGGTGATGTGATATTTGTCCTGCGTGCCTGCTGATCACACGCTGTTGGATTAAAGAGACTGAATGTGTGAACTCCTGAGTTTCTCTCTCCGTCCGGGCTGTAAAGATCTAATATTTCCTTTTGTGTCCAAATGAAGAACTTTTCTTTTCAGAGGTGCGACTGAATCCTGTAGTTATCCAGTCCTTCCACCTCGCACATTCCTCTGCAATGTTTTTGATTTAAACAGAAGAAAGGTAAAATAAAGCTAGTACAATATTTCTTTTAACATACTTACCTCTTGTATAAACAGGCTGAAACAGATGTGAGAATATCGGCTGATCACAGAGAAACAATTGGAGTGAAGTTCCCCTCCCTGACATGTACAAATTCTACAAACTGGAAGCTGGTGTGTGAGAGTCAGGATCACCTTTCCTCTCTTCAAAACGATTGAACTGAACAATCAAGCAGTGAATCACGATCCACAAACACACCACAGACGTCCTTCGTTTCGTTTGTTTGACTACTTTCAGTGAGTCATTTGCTTCTTTAAAGTGGTTTTGTCCGTGTGTCCCTTAAGAAAACTCATTATAGCTGTTCAAAACTTCAGGGAAATTGTAAGTGAAATATCTACTGACTCTTACTTATGAAATTCACCTATGTACCCACATAATTTTTTTAAAATCAAAATGATGACATATTACACTGACATTGTCCTATCATGAAGAAATCATAAATAGAATTAATTTACAATTACATGTATTTCAGCAAGCCATGCACATAAAATCTTTGAAATCCATTTATGCGCTATGTAAATAGAATATCAATGTAAAAAATGAATGGTTTTTACAGAAGCCAAATCACTGGATTAATGACTCGCATCAAACAAATGCATTTGATGACTGTTTTTCTCAGTACTGATTTTTCTGTTCTATAGTTTAAATATATTTTATTGTCATTGTATGCAAACAAATGCTTTTACAAACCAACCACTCAGGTTTCATGCATCTTCATTAAATTATTCCAAGTGTCTTTTTACATTGAGTGGTGAGGCCTGTACACTCACAAGGACATTAGTGAGGAAACTGTGTTTACATCCCAGTCTTTACATCAGTTTTGTTTCACTCAGTCATGAGATTTATTTGGGATTAGCCTGGTGCAAACTCATACAGTAGTAAAATATTCAGAGCTAAATCAAGTCTGACAGAGGAAAGTTCAGTCATTTAGCATCAAATTTGTCAAAATAGTGTAAATTTTTTACATTACTGTTTACATTACTGGAATTTAGCTGGTGCTGATATGATTCTGCCATGCCTGCCATCTTCATGCTTTGTTTTTATATTTGTTTTATTGTTTATTTGATTCTCTGTCATGCCTGACTATTCTTTGGATTATGTGTTGTTTTTTGGCTGCCTCGATTTGTTCATGTATTGTCTTAGTTTACTTTTCCACGTTTTGCATAATACCATAGTTTCATTCCGGTTCATGTTTTCCATTTTGCTTTGCACTTTGTCTCCCCCTTCTGGTCTCTCATCTCGCCTTCACTTACAGCCCCAGTCTTGTGTGTCATTCTTCGGGTGATTTATTGGATTCTGGTTTTCAAACTTCCTTCCGATCTTGTTTGCTGGTTTCACTCTACTTTTCTATCCACTAGCAGTACTAACAGTTTATTATTTTCACCAGAAGCTACTTACAATGAATAACCTTATATTAATACTAACTTCCTAACGAGCAGCAAGGATTTGTATAGTTTCACTGACTAATGGATTAACAAGCTCTCAGCACTCGCCCTGTTCTAGTCACCGCCTCTTTTCTCCCCTTAATCTTCTTTGCTGCATTTTCTGTGGGAGTTCCACACCTGATCGCGCAGTCCTTTCTCTTATTATCTATGCATGTGAGAACTCCATGACTGGAGCTGTATGTTTGTCTATAGGAATGTCTCGTGTTCCCTGTCCGCGTTTTGGCTTTTGCCAAATTTCATGTGATTAGGCTCCCCGTCATGTGCCCTTGTAATCAGTCTGACTACCTGCACCTGTTTCTCCCCATGTGATCTCCCCAGAAGTGTATATTAGGTGTCTTCTCACAGTCAGTCTCTGTCAGATCGTTTCCCGTGCTTACCTGTGCTGCTGTTTCCTCGCCTTGTATTCATTGAGTTTTTGATTCTGACTGGATTGCCCGACTATCGATTTTTGGTTTGCTCTTTTTGATCACTTGTTGCATCTGCGTTTTTTGACCCATTTCTGCCCGACTTCGATTTTGTGGATTGCTGCGCTGTTTACGATTCGATTTGTCCTCTGGCTTATGAGTTTGCTTCTCCCACAAACCTCTGCCTGTGTACCAAATCCGTTTTTGTCGACTACGATTTTTGTGCTTGATGCCCTGGTTACAAACCCTTTTCTGTCCCACTGGAATTTGACTTTTGGATTGCGGACTCTGTACTGTCACCTTCTGCCCTGCGGGGGTTACCCCTCTCGCTCAATAAAACTTTATTTTTGCTATCCTGTGTCCTCGCATTTGGTTACAGATCGCTACCTCACAGGTGCTCTTATATTTTTGAGGATACTCCTGCCAGAATGGGATGAAATGGACTCTGAGGAGTGGGTTTTACTCCTGATGATGCTGGCCTCTGAGAGCAGCGGCACAGTCAGGGATCAATACCGCACTATGTGGTCCATCAGTACCCTGAGCTTTTCCAGGGTCAGTCACATGACTCCCCCCTAAAGAGTGATGTCAGTAACAGCATGACAGTCTTAACGGGACACATAGCTAAGTCATGATTGTATTGAGCTTTTCTCATCAATATTTGATTGGAGTTGTTTACATTCATCATTGTCTTCAGTTCACTGAACCTAAAACCCAGTTGAATAGCAGATGATTTAAAAATTAGTTTAATGTTCAGTTAGGGCAGGGAAGTGTGTCTCCTCATGACCAGGTATCTATTTTAAGAAACAGATCTTATTAGCATTTTGCTGAAATCAAAGGAGGCTTTTTTGCTAACCGATTGGTCAAAGTGTAAAGAACAGGAGCAACCAAACTCAAAAAAGCCTTTGTATGTGTGGTTTTTAGAGCTGCTCTGAATCTGGTTTGTGATGTGTGACTCTGCCTTCTAACCCTTATGGTGACTACCACGAGACATGCTGAACTTGAGAGAACTAAACTCAACAAACATGGAATACTTATTTTGTAAAGCCAAACATAAATGGATTGTCAGTTACAATTACGAGCCTGTTTCCTTGTTTGCTCATTTCAGCTTTATGAGATGTACTGTATTATTGATCTAAACAAGGGAACACAGTTCAAATTCAAATGAAACATGGGTAATGACAGTTATGGCTTCACTGGCTTGCGCCTTGGAGGTTGAGTTAATCTCAGTTGTAAAAAGCGCTATTCAAATGAAACTGCATTGAATTGAAATTGAATCCGACCGGTGATTGGTCTGAGGCAAACATCGGTGAGCTACTTCACACTGTCCAGAGGTGTGTACTGGGAAATCTGGAATCAATAACCTTCTGAGTAGTCATCACAGACAATGTTGATACAGAATGCTGCATTTTTTTTTAGCTTCCATGGTCCTATAGTGTTTTTACTGCTGAACCTTAATCACTAATCAATGTGGGCTTATATATTCCTATTAAAGGGGCAAAGGAAATGGATAAATAAATCAAGCCGACTGAAGCGACAGGGCCTCTTCAAAAAGCTTTCTGCTCCCTTGCCTGTGCTCTGCAAATCACTTTAACAAACCAAAAGTGCTGCATTTTATTTAATATATAAGGACTCCAGATTATTAGCAGTGTGATAGCGTGTGTGCTAACACATTATTGAGAGCATATGAGATGGGTGGTGGTCCAACATACTTAAATTTTTGTCCTCTTTAATTTCAATTTCCCTTATCCAGAACTGACTTCCCCTTGGGAATTTAGAGAGAGTCTTGGTTTTCTAACTCAGTTGAGCATGGTACTGAAGTGTGTTGACAAGTTCTCCAAGGTATTGTTCAAATACTGCCTTAACTTAACATGCCCTAAATACAGTACATAAGTGTTACAATAATGAATCAATAACTTAAAATACTCAATAACTCAGTGGTATCTAGCACTAAATCACGCCTATTACTGAAAATTCTCAAGGTTTCTGCCTCAACAATATGGTCAGGCAAGCTATTCCACACTGAGATTACACTCTAAGTGAAAAAATATTTTGTAATATCAGTGCTAAATTTACCCTTGGCCAACTTCCATTTGTGACCCCGAGTTCTACTAACAAAACTTGGCCAAAGTAATGCTACATAATTCACCCTGTTAATCCCTTTAACATATTTAAAGATATCAATCTGATCGCCCCCAAGTCTCCTTTTCCTAAGACGAAAGAGATTAAGGATCTTCAGCCTCTTCTCATAGCTTTCATCTTTTATACCTGGAATTAGCTTAGTGGCCCTTCTCTGAACTCTTTCTAGAGCCTCTATATCTTTCTTAAAGTATGTTCCCCAGAACTGTACACAATACTCAAGATATGGTCTGAGGAATGTATTGTAAAAGAGAAGTATGACCTCCTTGGATTTATACTCAATACTTTTGGCTATATATCCCAACATCCTGTTAGCCTTTTTAACTGCTATGGCACAACTGCAAGAATCTGTAAGGGTTTGGTGAACAATCACTCCCAGATCTTCTTCATAAATGGTGTCAGCGTAGAGAGGGTCCACACCTTCACCATCCTGGGCGCCATGATCTCTGCTGACCTTTCCTGGTCGGCAATAACCTCAGCTGCCATCAAGAAGGCACAGCAGTGTCTGCACTTCCTGAGAGCACTCAGGAAAAATAACATCTGCGAGAAGCTGCTGGTGACCTACCGCTCTACCATCGAGAGCATCCAAACCTACTGCATCACGTTGTGGTTCTGCAGCTGCGCTGAGGCAGATGGGGAGAGACTCCAGAGAGCGGTCAAGACGGCACCAAAGATCATCGGCTGCCCCGTCTCCTGCCTTAAAGACATTTACACGTCCCGCTGCCACAGCAGAGCTGAGGCGATCTCAAAAGTCAGCACTCATCCCGCAAACCATCTGTTTGACCTGTTACCCTCTAGCAGGTGCTACAGGTCTGTCAAAACCAGGACAAATAGACTCAGAAATAGCTTTTGATCACACTTTATTTGAAGTGCTGCTCATAAAGGCTTTATACAGCATGTATAATACCTTTATAAATGAGACATAATGTCTTCATAAATCATTTATAAGCAAATTTTTTGTAAAGGCTGAAATAACACAGATGTAACAATGACAATGTCAATTAGCTGACAATGTCACCCTTTATCGCAATTAGCCACTAGCAGAAGTGACTTCGTCAATTATATCACAACTGGCATCACATGCTGAAGAAGGATGTGTTATTTCACCCTTTACAAAGCATGACATTTGCTTATGTATGATTTATGAAGACATTACGTCTCATTTATGAAGGCATTATACATGCTCTATAAAGCCTTTATGAGCAACACTTTGAATAAAGTGTGACCTAGCTTTTTCCCACAAGCTATCACTGCACTAAATACAATCAGGCACTGACATTCCCCCCCGACTCTACACCAGTATCACCAAGGACAATGTGCAATATTGCAGGATACTGAGTTTCTTGTATTTTTATATACTGTTAGTATTTATTCTTTATTTTTATTATTATATTTTATATTCAAGTTTAATTCTTATTTGTGACATACGGTCACTGCTACAATTTCATTATAGATTTGTATAATGACAATTAAAGGATTCTATTCAATTCTATTCTATTTGGAAACGAAGATTATTATCTTAAAGTCAGCTTTAATTTTCTAGTATTTCTGTCCATTTCGTGTGAACCTGGGGCATCACTAGAGGTTTATGGGTAAACAGGCAAAGCTTTTTCGTGTGGGGGTCTCCTCTGGCATGCTTCTCTCCAACTATTTAAACAGTAATGTGTATTATTTTGGCTGGGGATTTAACGATGCCTCATACTCAAACTATGTTGGAATTGAAGGCATTTTTATATACCAGTACAAGCCAATTACTTACAGACTACAAGGTAATTTTATGAAATTATATTATGTACAGTAATACAGTGTAGCTCTATAAGTCAACACCTCCCTCTCTATTTTACTCTGAATAGAAAATGTATAACTGGATGTTGCTGATCTGAAGGCTATTGCTAAATGAAAATATTTCACTCATATGGGAATTGTCTCCAGTGCTGCGGCCAAAGTTAAAAATTATATGTAGTGTGAGATAATGCATGTTAATGTGATTTATCATTAAAGGCTTTGACCCAGCCTATTTTCTGCAGTTCGGTGTGTTTTTCTTTTTTTTCCCACCGTAGTGTAATTGAAATGTCCAGCTGTCTGCAGTGTGCTGTGGGTCTGTGGATGTCCCCGGAAGCGAACCCCTCGGGCCTGACCTCGCAGTGTTTTCTCCATCAGGGTGTACTCAGGAAACAGGGGCTCCCGAGTGTTTCCCCTGCTTTAGAGGACCATTGGGGGACTCCAGAATCTCTTAGGCTCCTCTGTGATTAATAACACCACACTGGTTGCATTAGGGCCGAGCTGCATCATCTATCTATTTTCACTGATGTTTTTCCCACGTGGGATTCACTCCACTACAGCAAGACTTTAAATAATTCATTGCCTTTAAATAAAATGATTCCACATGCAATATTAACACAATCTGTGCTATTCTTTTACACTCTTTGGGATGTGTTTGTTTATATATATACATAAGTTACTGAAAATTAGCTCTGTGCTGTTGCTATGACTATTGGATTCTATTTCTGCATTTGCATGTGTGAGTTTTTCTCCAGTTTTCCATCAGATTGCCTTTGTCTGTGTCCATTTTCTCTTGGTTTGTAAAAGCGGCCGTATACTATTCAGCAGCATAGTCTAGCTCTCTGGATTGGTGTTCCCTGACCATTTACTGTTTAACTTTTTGTTTTCAGCCTGGCCTTCTGGATTGTTTGGTGACGCTATTTTTTATTTGAACACTGACGCATTCTGTTCAATTTTGATTTGTATCAAATCCCACTGGCTTCTATACTGTTTGGATTTTGTTTGACTCGTCCTGTTTGACTGATTCACACCTGAAACCTCCAAGCTTGTCTGCTCTTTGAATCCTGTGAGTTAAACTGAATTTGACTCTTGTTTGCCCCTGTCCTTGTCATATAGTGTCCCTGGCTACTTAAAGCCAATATAGCTGGATCACCGGTCTTTTTACAGAGACGCCGTGAAGATGAATTTTTACATTTTCTTTGATTGGACTTATCACCTCAGTCTGCAGATGAAGTTTCCGGAACTTGTCCTAAGGGGCATGGGGTGGCATTAAACTCTAGTCAGGTTGGCTAGTTTTAGCAGATGTTGACAGGTGCCCCTCAGTGGTCTGCAGTATAATTTTCATTGTTCAATGCTCACCCATTAATTTTATCCTTTATCTCTGATTTGGTCTCTCCTGGACTGGCTTATAGCCCTGTGTCACATTATATTTTAATAGCGGTGACATCCTCTGCACGTTTGCAAACAGACGGGGATCTTCAATCTTTTATTCATCCTGATATTTATGAAATTGATACTGGGGCATAAACACAATGACTATGCCAAGACAGGATCCATGGAATTGCATACAAAATGCCAGAAAAAAATCTAATGCTAAAAATCTATTGATTTTAATGTACTTGTTAAATATACTAAAAGGCCCCATTGAATTGATTTGTAAAGTACTGAACAGGGGTAATGCACAATTGGCAAAGTGGGGCTTGATTTATCATCTGCGAAAAAGGGGTTGAGGGGACCAAATATATTTATTTATTTGCTAACATTTACAATGCAGTGATGCTTAAATATGGCGTCAAAGGGACAAAGAGGAAGTGGCCGTACACTTATTTATACATGTGAACGTGTCTGCACTGAATGCAAGGATGGTAAAACGTCAGACAAATCTGCAACAAAGTTGTGGCAGGCGGGAGGAGCAACTATTTGAAAGAAAGTCAACAATATGTGTCGACAGTGCGGCTTCTCAGACACTTCCAGTGGAAGAACTCAAAAATTGACAAACAGTGTTTTGTTTTGTCTCATTTTGCAATTCATGAAGTGAGGATAAGCTTGTGTTGATAACCGGATTTTCCCAAGTCGAATGGGGATGGAGTGATATTTGGAGGGCATTACAGGAATTACCATCCCTACACTTGGAGCTGGTAATAAATATCCATCTCAGATTGTGGAGGAAGAACAAATGCAGTGAACTCAAAAACCTTCATTACCTGCCATCTGATGCTTTAAAACAGAAGAAAAATGGTAAACAGTATTTTGTGCTAAAAAGGGGGATTGAAAAATTCGATATGGAACCAGAAGTCGAACTGACAGGGCCTAGATTTATCACTGTTCCCCAAATTTTACTGTCATCCAGCTTTATGTCCCATAAAATAATGTCAGGACACCGCAGTCTCATCTGCTCCAACCCTCTCTTGTTCTCTTGTCTTTTCACATGTGGAAACAACACTGTCAGATACAAACCTCACTCAGGAGTGAACCAATATGGAAATATATTTTGTTTTGGGATAAAACTTGCCATATAATGGAGCAGCATCCATTCAGATCTGGCTGCTCTAGTTTTTCTGGGAGAGAAACAGGTTTCATATATAACTCTCTCAGAAATAAAAGCACGGCTGGTACTTGTTTTGCGCCTTTGGGAAGAAATGTCCCCAATGTGCCCCCTATAAACAATAATCTATTCGGGGACTAATGAGTATCTTTCGCGAGAAAAAAAAGGCGTGAATAAATGACATTGTGATGGCCAGGGCAACTTTATGTGTCCAAAAGACAAGTATTTTTTCCTTTACTGTGCGTACTGCAGCAGTTCAGCTTCAAATGGATTTCAGGAGGACATGATAACAGTCAGACAAGTGCTGTCCCTATTTGTAGATAATTAGAACTGAGACTAGTTGACGTATTTAAATATAATATATTCCTGTCACTCAGCCGGTGCACTCAGTCTCCCAATCCCTGCGCCATAAATACTGGGGTTCATTAAGGTGCCAAAGCCAGCATAAAACATTTGGAGTTAAAATGAATTAGGGGCCTGTTTTGAATTCCCAATCATGCAAAGTGATTTTCCTCTTGATAAATAAAAACAGGTGTAAAGCGATGCGCTTTTAAAATGTGTGTTAATTTAATTGGAGAGGCCCTGAGTACACAAAACATTGAGGAGTATATATAAAATTATGGTGACAGAGCCGAGGTAAAATGTAGTGTGGCAACAGAAAGCCGCAGTTCGATCTGAGGGAGAGGGAGAGAGAGAGAGAGAGAGAGAGAGAGAGAGAGAGAGAGAGAGATTCGCCTGCCCTTGAGCGCAGTGCTATGACTTCAGGAGATTGAATAATATCTCCATAGGTGATGCCAGAGCTCTGCTCCAATCCAGTACCTGATGTTCCCCGCTTACCTCACTCAGCACATCCCTACAACTTGGGATCCGGTGGTAAAATCGCTGGAACCTTGAGGGCCGTTCTGATCCATAAAAAAAAAAAAATGAGGAGAGCTTCACTCGGTCCCCGCTCATCCTGCCTCAGTCTCGTCATCTGTGCAAGAGGTTCTCTTCATATGCCTCTGCAGTTTCTTCAGATTTAAGTTAACTGAAGAAAGTTGTTTAAACACACAGAAGATTGCATTGTGAGTGGCAGTGGAGGCTTATCGGGATTAGCAAAGGTTTCTGTTTGTAATTGTTCACGCTTCCATAAAATAGTTTTTTTTTCCGGCCTGCCAAATGTATCTAATGAAAAACATTTTCAATTCCATGCACATCGTTTAAATATGGCTTTTGATAATTAAACTGTGTCAGAAAAATGTATCTTTCTGCCTGCTTTCCATAAAAATTATTTCTTTTATAACCGTTCGACTAATGTTAATGCCCGGAGGCGGAATGAAACTCTTCAGCACAAGCATTTACAGCTTGTAAAATACTTTGTTCAAGGTACTGGTTTATGGGCGAGATACAGAAAATCTAATATCACTGCAATAGTCTTTTCAATAGTTTAGGAAACTAAACTCAAGGGCACTTTCTGTGTAGAATTTTTGAATAAATGCTTGCTACTGTGACCCAATGACAGTTTTTCCTATTCTGCCTGATGTATGATAGTTTAATGACAACGATATCAGTCATGGTGAACAAATGCAGTTGATGGGTATATATTGGGTTTATATGCATTACACAACACAAATGAGAGAGGAACTGTGGGATTTGTGATGTAATACACCAGCTTTAGGGCATCGCTGACTCCATCTCTGTTGGGAATCATCATGCCCCTAATTGACAGAAGGCTTGTCTTCAGAGGCATGATAACTTCGTGTCAGGATTATGTAAGACAGAGCCAGAACCCATGAACGGAATGATTTTGTTGTTATGAACTTGGATTTTGCTGCTCATTTCATGGACTATGGGGTCCCATGTTGATTTTCTGAATTTTTAGGTCAATTGTTGTTGAACTTTTCCAAAAAGCTTCACTTGAGAACCTCTTGGATAACAGAGGAGGACACTACTGGTGCACTGTAAACCCTGATAGTGTGGTGAACTCAAATGTTTTGTGGAAACCGATTACCTGAAAAAATATGTACGGCAACTTAATTACATTGTGTGGAAGGAACTAAAAGAAAATAAGGTAAAGTTATTTAGGGGTTCAAGCCCGTAAGGAAACGTGACGTGAAATCAGCAATTATATCAAGTATTTCTCTCATTGTTTTGAAATGCACTTTACCCATTTCCACCGTGAGAAAAAACTGATATGGTGTTACAGTCGCTCACAGTTTACACCCATTTCCTAAATTATTACGAAAAAAAAAGAACTTTCTACTGGATAAATGCAATGCTGTGTTTGTATCGAAAGAGTAGGTATGTCTATTTTGGCTCATTTGGCCGATGCTCAACCCTGGTTTCAGTGGGAAAAAGCAAGTAGGAGTATTGCTGCCCCCCAAGATGGGTTGCACGTCCATTTGCAGGTTACCCTCTCCCAGCTCTTGGTGAGGTTTCCCTGACAATTTGCTGCCACCCAGTTTTAGTTTTGGGTGGAGTGAAGCACTGTGGCAGTTAAGCGTTTGCCCAAGAACACATCACGAAAGCTATGACACGGACTCAAACTCAGGACCCTTTGGTCCCAGTTCAACCACACTTCACCACTACACTACTGTGTCCCCGAATTTTATATGTACCTCACTGAGTGGATAAACAGACAGCCGTTATCTACTTAGATTAGTCACTTCGTTGTTGCTGAGAGGAGATCATGACTTGGAAAAAAAAAAATCTAGATTGCTTACGAGGGTAAATGTAAATAAATCATCTGAAATCTGGTCTCGACCGTCTCACCTCAAATCCACAAACGGTCCGAAAGTATGTGGACAGGAATACAGCAGGATAAGGAGGTTTCCATGATATGAAGTAAATAACTGCAAAGCCTCTTTAACCTTGAATTCTTTGTTGTCAGATCCACAGTGCTACAGTCAAACAGAAAAAAGTGTGTGATTGCAAAAAAAAAAAACTCAATACAAGTTCTACTTCTCACCAAAATAGGCAATTCTTAATAATAATAGTTGACTGTAAAACATGAAACTCAATATTTTATTGACTGCAGACTACATTCTTTCCAAAAATTTTACACCATGACAGAAAACATCCATTTTGTATACTGGTGACTGACATGCATGCGTTCTGTCAAGGAAGCTGAAAATATTGCGTTTTGCACTCTAAATTAAAATGTTATATTTAGTACTCTAATTTGAAACCCATAAGACAAAATTCTCTGCTGGAAAACTATGCAAAATTCCACCAGAGAGTAACACATCATGACAGAAAGCATGATTTTTGCTGGTGTATTCGAGCTCATAGAAGCGAGTTTCTGACCATTCTGCTTGTGCATGGGCCTCGTACAGCTTCTCTGTCACAGCTGCAAAATGGTGCCACAGTAGTGTTGCATTGAATGGAAGCTTTTCAGCCATTATCAGATGTACTGTGAATCAGGACATTTAAAGCTGCGCAATTTTAGAACATAAACCCATCCACAGGCTGAAGTCAATGAAAAAATGCCTTACAGAGTAATGCTCTGAATCCTACATTCTGTAGGAACACAGGCAAATACACTGTTCATCCCACATTGATTATTCAATACATTCTCCAATAAAAGAGCTATTGAGCCTCAGTGTTGTGTAAATAACCATCATTTTATAGCTAGTGCTTCTTAATACTCCATAAATCTACAAGGATTCATGCCAAATTTCCTAATTTACGGCCTGTAATGCTTTGGTGAAAATTATATTATTAAGCCGCGCACGATCACTCCACTCGGCCTTAACACAGTCCTTGTCTTTCTGACTGATAACAAGCCTGAGGCAATTACACATGTTTTTGTCTTTAAAAATTTGGCATCTCCAATCCCACCTGAATCTGGAATGCCCAATCCGAGAGCTATGTACGAGGCTTGCTTGTATGCAACCCCCTGTGGCCAGCTCAGGAGAGAGAGAGACAGTTAGCGGCTCTCCTCCGAAGCATGCGCCTCTAAGCCCCTGCATCTTAACACTCATTGGTCGAAACTATCGCATGTTCAGGACGAGGGCGGAAGATACCTGAACATGATTAAGCTTAATATCTCACTGACGAGCGCCCGGCTGGCCAACAAGAGGCGCTTGAGCAACAAACAAGACAATCATTTTTTAAATTTACCTTCCCAGCAGTCCCTCCCCAATATGTGTTCCTACAGCGCTTTTAGCCAATCATCCGCTGTTCTGAAAAAGCTGCCTTCCACTCCTGGTTGGTACGACCGGGGATCGAACCCGGAAATTACGCATATTTGAGATTTGAGAGCAAAGCTGTCTAGTGGGTGACGTTACAGTAAGGTCAACAATAAAGCCGACATTTGCACTGCTCCTCTGAGTCAGTCAATCACACTCTTTCTCAACAATTATTTGAGCTTTTTTGACAAGTTTTTATGCCAAAACGTGCAGGATGCCTGTCCAGTGAACAGCATATGGCTGAAGTATTTTGCTGAAGAAGGGATGCGGTATTCATGTTTTTTCCGTTGTGAAGAATCCAGCAATAAGAAAACAATAGATCCATTGCACTTTTGTTTTTTGAGCAGAAACATCACCATCGGCTTTGCAGTAAACCCTTTTCATTGGCGATGTTGGACCGTTTACCTGCTTGCTCAACTGGGTTATCCTCTCGAATCCAAACGCCCCTGGTACCAGGGGCAGCAGCGCATCTCACATCTGACTCTATCAGCATGTTAACCCGGCAGCAACCTAGTCGTATTATAAAACCACTTAATGGAATAAAACTCAGCTAGTAGCCCATGAAAACAATTTTTAACCAAAATGTAACAATTCCAACACTGAGATACTAAATGAGCTCGAAGCGAATACACAGAATGCTGCATGGGTTGAATATGTGGTGCTAACGAATCTGTAACTTCATTCTAACGCACAAACGACATATTAAAGGAGAGACTCAACTGATTCTAACAACATATGTTTTATTGCTCCGCAACCAAAAATCACTGAATTAGCATTCAAATTAGCAAAAACAAACTGCACTTTGTACGGACATGACTGTTAGCTGCCTTTCAATCCAAGTTGTGTGCAAGGGCATAAAATGCGTTTCATAATGCCCTCAAGTCTTTTAGGCTTTGAAACCATCGTGCTATTTTCATTTCAAGAGGAGCTTTCTTATAATCGGTAGGAAAGCGCATTGATTAAACATTTTGTGGTACTGTAGTGGAGGCAGGACAATCTGAGTTTCAGTTTGAAGTGGGATGTCTGGTACAACCCGAGTCTTCAATTTTGCAACTGCATTTGGAAAATGGTCATTATCATATTTTGCCACTTACTTTAGTCTAGCAATTTATATTTCACAGACTTTTAACTATTATTGATAAGCGTACTCAGATATCCACCAGCATATCTTCATGTTCTGGTGAAGACGGATCACTGTAACAGCCGCTGTTACTGTCATTCCAGTCGTCGTAATTGTCCAACACTCATGAATGTTTCTGGGCTTGATCTTTTGGTACCTGGTTCTGAAATAACTTCCCTTACTGGATCATAAATGTTTGGCTCTGAAGACAGAGATGAGGGGGTTTTCCAGTGGAACGGATTCGTAGTCGGACATATTGGTAATCACTTTGCTTCGACTGATATCCAGCAAAGCGTTACATTGGCTGGCCTTAATTTGACGTTGCTTGGGTCACATGTCCTGCAGCTCATTAAGTTCTGTTTTGGATTCAGGCTACTGACTTGGGCGGCCGAAATTTGCCATGGGTGGTAAAATAAACTGGAAAACATCATAGGCTATGTAATTACAGAGCAATTTACATGCAATAAAACAATAACTTAAAGGAACAACTTATGTTTGCGTGACTTGCAATCATTTCCTTTAAATGTAGATATAATGCCCTCCGTAAAGCTTTCAGATGTACAAGCTGCCAAATGTCCTCTGTCATGCGACAGCATGTTACATTATGTGCTGATAGAAAAAGTGAGTGGATGAAACACCTTCAGGCTTGTGGCAAACTCACACATAACTTGTGTAACAAAAAAAAAGTTTTCCTCATTCAAAATCCTTTCATCACAAACAAACTACATTACTGTCTTTAAACTGTGTGAGTGGTGAAATGATGGAGTAATAGCTTATGCTTGTATTCTCAAATACTTATATAGCTAATTAAATCCTATATATAAGAAAATTACAGTCATGAGCTTTTTAAAGCATGTGCAGAATCTAAAAAAATTCCTATAAGTGGATTCCACAAAAGTCATAATTACTGCTTTCACTCTGAATGTCCCAGTAGTTTTGTTAGCCTCCTGAAACTCGATAACTGGGTCCACATTCTTTCTGTACCACCCCCTTCCTCCATTTCAGACTTGTGTTTTTATTTCTCAAACTTTGAATATCATTAAAAACGCTCCTGAATATGGAATCACTCATTGCAAATTGTAAATAGTTGCTGCCCTCAAACAAACCTGATAAAGTCTACAGCAGGTAGCAGTTGGTATTACAGCAATAACCTGTGAAGCTTTTCCTCCAATTACAGTGTAAATACATCAGGTCTATACTGTTCCACTGCAGAGGCCTGTTGAAGGAAGTGGAATCTGTGTACTGCATTAAGAGCAGCAGGATCTCAGAATAAAATACACCCCCAGCTGCTAGGTTAGCTCACTCAATAACTGCTCTGCACCAGCATCTCTTATCGAATCTGGCCATGCCAATGACGACTGTGGCCAGCAGCCTCAAGGGGAGCCCTAAATGGGCTTTGCATCGCTCAGGGTATTGGGAATGATACAGTCGATTGGGTTAGCATTGAACATTGTTCAGACGCCTCCATCTGGGCGCCCATCGGCTGCTTTCTGAACAAGCATTCGTTGGGGTTTCCGCTGCCTTTATACAGTGCACATTAAGATTGTGACCGACTGGGTAAAAGAAGCGGCAACGTGATGGGTACGTGTTTCAGAGAACATTGAAATGCCTGAGCATTTTAGTATGAGTCATATAACAGCATACTTGTACATAGCTCACTGATCACACATTCCGGATCTGGGTGGGGTTGAAGATACCAAATTTAAAAAATATATTTACACCTCATATTGGTGCACATTTTTACCCCGACTGGATCTCAGTAAGAATAAATCATATAATAAAGAGAAAAAAAATGATATCAAGAACAACACAGGCTGTGATTATGTCAGGCACTACGCCATCATGACCCCACACATGCATAGCAATGAGCACATAGGGCCCTATCTTCCGCCAGTGTCCCTAAACCCGTTATTTGGGGATTTAGCATTGGGTAAGGGACGTTCCCCCGCAAAAGTTGCTATCTTGAACACCTGCCTATATCCCCTGAACACCTGCGCTACCCGTTATATTATGCACAGGCGTGGTTTGGGTGTTACGCTAGTAAAACCAATCAGTGTGCCAGGTGTCATTGCCTTGAGGAGCAGGCTGCGCAATCCCAAATCCTCAAACTAAAACCCAGAATGGAGAGTGGAAGGTCGCCTCGTTTCTCCAAAGACGAAGTTAAATTGCTCTTGTGTGAGGTCAAATCCACACGGGAGGATCTGTTTTTGTTAAGTTAACCATAAATTGTATTATTATTATTTGACATTGACATATTGTTTAATGTTTGGTATGACATAAAAAAACATGAAGCCTACCCCTTTTGTGATGGAAACACACAAAAAAATAAATAAAAAATGCACTTCGCCATGCACTTCCAACTCCCTCTCCCGTCTGAAATGAGGCATTGGACAAAATCCCATTTAAAAAAAAAAAAATTAGGTCTACACACTGGCACTCAGCAACGCAACTTTTTTTTACCAGCGAGAGCGGCATTTCAGCGAATGAAGGTAATTTTGGTGACTAGTACGTGGTTTCATCCGTTTACATTTTCCAATCGGACAGCTGTCTATTTTTTACAGCAAGTTGCGTGACCGTGCTGCATACTGGTCGCTGAAATTACCTTCATTCGCAAGAGAGTTCTGAAATGCCGCTCTTCCTGGAAAAAAAATACCGTTGCTGAGTGCCAGTGCATAGACCAATTTATAATTAAATTACTTTTCTGTACTGAATGTAGGCCATTATTTTGTCGCTGTTAGATCGCAATTTCCCCCCAAATTTTCAGGTCCAGCACCGGCCCTGATATTATATATATCATTTATCATTAATATATATTGTATATAATAATTATTCATATACTATTATAAAAGCAGAAAAAAATGATTGATACAAAATACAAACAATATAGACTTACCTGAGAGGCCCAGGTAGCTGGTGCGCTGGCGGTACACGCGTTCTGGGCGTCTTCTGTTATTTAACTGGTGATCAAGGCGATTTAGTACTATCTCTGCCATTTTCTCAGGGGTTCAACTGAGGCTAAAGCAAGGTGGCTTTTTATAGGCAAGTTAATTTGGGAGGTGCAGTCGCATGTGCACGTCCACGTGTCCAAGTGGACGTACATTGAAGCCGCCTGGGCGCACTCTTGTAAAAGCCAAAATGGGTCGCGGATGGTTTGAGGACCCGCTATACGCTTTCCCTAACATGTGTAGTCAAGATAGCAATTGTAGGGAAAGCCCATAAACACGCCCACGGGCACACCTCCAGGGGCAAATAAGGGAGTCAGCATAAAGCATTGCGGGTAGTGTGGCCGCAAGATACCGTTTAGGGATAGTGGAAGCTGCTAAATGCGTAATTCACGGGTAGCCGGTAGTGGCAACGGGTAGGGGAGTGTGAAAGATAGAGCCCAAAAGACTCAGCATTTCCCCAAAGTAGGATGTCCTTGGACTGAGGGAGAAACTCAAGCAGACTCAGGGAAAACATACAGTCTCCAAACCTGGGACCCACTGGTGATGTGGCGCCAGTTCGTCTTTCATTCTGACATGTATTTGCTGTGACCAGTGCTAAAAGCTGCACTTACCAGCTTGTTGTATCTGCATCTGATGTTTATCTGTGATTCAGAGACTACGGAGCAGCATCAGCCCATGAGCTGAGTATCTCTGCTGGCACAATCTGATATCGCCGCCTCAGTGTTGGTCTGGGGTCATCAAAGCAACAGTCGTTCAGGAGTAACACTGTAGTGGACCGTTGAATGGCAGCTCTGATATCTCAATGCTGCGTTTTCAAATGCCATGTGTTTTAGTTGTCTAAAGTTTTCCAAGCAAGCTTTGCATGCAGATGAGCAGAAATTCATGTTATCAAGAGAACATTGCCTCTTGAATTTTATTTAATTTTCACATCGATTTGAACTTTTGAACTCAGAGCCATGTGCTATGCACTATCATAAAGCCTTTATGGTTTCCTGATATCATTATAGCAGAGCTGCTATTCATTGTTGGACTACAATGTTACAGTTATGTTTTGACAGCACTGAAGCAGCTGACTGGTTATGCATTAAGGGGACAAACATTTGGTACAAGGCTGGGGATCAAAATCTTCTGCATACTCTGAAAATCTCTTAGCTCATAATAGTGACATTAAGACATGATGCAGAATTCCAAGCCAGTAATTAAAAAACTAATTCTTGATATAATGCAAAAAACAAACAAAAAAAAAAAACTACGGCAAGGCAAGTAGTTAAAAGTATGAAATGAGGGGCCAATCCAAAAGGCAAACATGAACTTTGCAAACCATCAATTTCTTCTGTGGATCAATGGTAAGGTACCTGGATCCAGCAGCATAAGCCTCTTGATGGGAATCAACATTGCTTATAAACCTTTTCAATCAGGAAGGGCAAGATAATTTTGTCAAGACAATTAATAATAATAGCACAGATTAACAGATGATTATGTGTTATCAGAAAGTGTTCTGCTCAGGAATTTACGGGGAGATTTATAATTGCGGAGCATCTGCTCTGAGCAGCAGCAGGATAAATCCCCCCATGGAGTCCAGACACTGGTGTTGATAGCGGCTGATGACTCTGCTGACTGACAGGCTGATGAGGGTGAAATAATAAAGCTGATAAAATCTGAAAAGACTGGGCAGAGATGTGAGATGGAGGGAGTGCATATCAGCAGTGTAAATGTACTGAAGGCAGAGAGAGAATCTTACACGAATGATGTAGGTGTGTCGCTGCGCTATTGGATAAATGTGATCAGCTGATGGAACAGCTGATGTCTCAGTTGACGCCCCAGGCAATGGGAGTTAGAGATGATGGGCTCTAATTTTGTAGACCAGGCGCAGGCGCGGCGGAGGCGCGGCGAATAGAGGGTGCGCCGCGCCAGCGGGGTGTGTCCAGGCGTATGTTGCAATTTCGTGCCCGGCGTAGCCTGGCGCAAGTACTCCTCTGTCCCGCCTCTGCCCCGCCTTCCAGCGCAAGTTGGCAAAGGTGCCGTATTTGGGTATAACACAGCCGAGTTCAATATTGCTCATTGGCAAGAGAAACGATGGATAGCGTGTTCCTATTATTACAAACTGTTGCCGCTTAAAATTTTGGGATACACATGAATGGACAACAATGCAAGATACGTTACACATTTATTTTCAATATGTGATCTTCACTCAGTACGAGATCATAGTAGTCAGGCTGTATTCCTTTCCCCCACTAAAAACGATAAAAAAAGTGACAATAATAATAGCCTAGTATTAAGCCGCTTGCACACTGGACGCGAAACAAATTTTTCGCTCGCCAGATTGCGTTGAAAGCAATGTCTTGTGTCCGAAAGTCTGAAAGGGTTTTAATATATCTCCGTGTCCGACCGTCTATTATTGTTTTCAATTTCTTCAAATATACTGACTCTTTTAGACACTAAACGTGAATGTTTTGATAAGAGTACTCAGTCCTTCAAGATGAGTACCGAGAATTTCAATCAATGTTTCTGTTTAAGCTCCGCTCAATAAAGCGAGTCGACATTGGCGCGAGACAATGTACAATGCCTCCGTGTCTGACAGCCAAAAAAAAAAAAAAGAGGACAATTAGAGCAGATTGATAACGAAATAATGAATAAAAAGAAACATTTTAACAGCAGAACATCCAATGAACACGGCGATTTATTTATTGGTGGGTCATCTTTGTTGGATATCCTGTTTGTTGGTTTTTATTCTTTATTTCGTTATAAATGTGTTCTCATATCAATACTTTTACTTTTTGCTGGGTGCCGGACATGGAGTATTTTGCATTTCGCGTTGGTGTATGCGATAATTTATTCACACTGTCAATGGTCATGGAATTGATTTGCTCTCTGATTGCAAGCACTATTTTATCTCTGCTGTGGAAATAAAGCGTGAATCTGTTCGATCCATCACACTAACTTTCAAAAGAAAGACCGAACAAAGACTGTTCTTCTTCAAAGGAAGAAAACAGACGAAATAAAAGACCAAGAAAAGTCGATAGCTCTTCGCATTGACTTAGACTGTAATCAGTCGTGCGAAAAATTTGTTTCGCGTCCAGTGTGTATGCGGCTTTACCGAGCATAGAACGCAAGCATTATATGCGCACTGCCTGATGCCGAGGCAGTTTGTGGTTGGCTGAGAAAGATGTGAAGTCGTTGATTTGATTTGCATCATTGATTCAGTTGCGTTGATTAAGTCAGGTTGAGTTTCCATTACGCGTGCCAACCGCCTTTGATATGACATCAGGACAATCGATATAGGTACTATAATTTATGCGCTGATTCAGATAGTTACATTAAACAGTGGTTGCTGTAATTATTTACTGTATTGAAATGTGCCTGACATTCTGGAAACCTGCCTGTGAGGTTTCGGTGACGTGTGCGCACTGCGCGCCGGTCAGGCAAATTACCACTGAGCAGAAAGTGAACCAGGTTAGAGCTGGCGAGCTTTCTGCGCAACTGCAGCGAAGACTTTTTCTACGAAATTGTCATTGCGTCTTGATGAATATGTGACACCTCCCCCTACTACGCCGCCACACCCATCTCGGCGCACGTTTGTCTACCAAAGGCTGCGCACCTCACAAAATTACCACTGCGCAGGCTGCGCCGGACAAAATTACCACTGCGCGGGCTGCGCCACGCTACGCCACCTGCGCTGCGCCAGGAAATTAGAGCCTGATGAGTGAGCGTCCAGGACAGGAGCAAAGGGCAGATGGAATGAGAAATAAACTTCCGTCAGAAGCATGAGAAAGAAGAGTCTTCTGGAGTGAACTTTCACAAGAACTTTATGGAGAGTTGTTAAGGAAACCTTATGAGCAAAAAATAAAGTTTGTACATTATGTCTTTTATTATTTATGAAAATTTATCGTAAAAATGTGGTTATTATGTCGCATGTGCATTCTGGTGCCCCTTTTCTGTGGTGTCCCTATGCGTATATCACACACCCCCTCTTTGTACCCCTGTGTTTGGCTCAGGTGTGTGTCGAATCAAAGAACTTTTGCACATTGCTCAAAAGAGATTTCTTTATTTATTTTTTTCTTTGCTGTAAAATGCAAACATGAAAAGACATCAAAAACACTTTTACTTCACACACACAGTCACACCGAAGCACAGACTCAAACACACAGCCAGACACACACACGCACCCACTGGAGTAAGAAATGAACAGAGAACTGGGCAGAACTTGCAGTAATGAATGAAGAAACACATGTTCAGCACATCAAAGTCAGAGGAAATAATGACTGATGATGAGATGATCGCAGGAACATAAAAGGGTTTGATAAATGTCCTGAAATGGCCGTGAGGTAAATGTAGACTCAGGGTAGAAAAACATGCTGCTTGTGTATAAAGATACTGCATTTACATTTGTTTCAGCAAATTTACCCTTTGATTGTTGTACAGATGGTTTCCACACAACTTCCCTCCATAATCTAACCTGCTCAGTCCTGCTCTGGATTGTGAGTTTAAGGTCACAGGGGCACAGAATCATACAGTGAGTGAGAGGGAGGAACACTAATCCAGTACAGATATCACTCACCATTCACTCACTCACACACGCGCAGTCACACGCACGCACACACACACACGCAGACACACACACCCACACACCGCACCTACAGGCAATTTCGCCTCTGCAGTTGGGCAACATGTCCGCCTCAGGGCTGTGGGAGGAAACTAGAACACTGGGGGGAAACCCATGCAAATCAACAACAGAGGACAAGCAAACTCACTCAGAGAGGCCCCAGATGTGAAAGGATTCAAACCCACAACCTTCTAGCTGTGAGGCTACAGAGCAGGTCTCTGCACCCCTGTGTCACCCTGTGTCAGGTCCTGTTACTCTTACTGATCTCTGACTGATGACTAATGCATGATCATTTTCACAGGAAAGTGTTTATTATTCATGCAGCTAAAGTGTGGGGAAAAGAGAAATAAATAAATCTTGACTCGCTGTATTTGTTGCCTTTTGGCAAAACTCCATAAAATGGAGTAATTGCACCTGGATGCAGAAATATATGCGAACTAGTTGAACTTCTGCAATGTTCAACGCTCATAATGATGTTAATATAAAGCTTCTCTGAGAAGACATATTAAACAAAATAGAAAAATCCATATCTATATACACTTTTTTTACTAATGTACATTTGATTACTGATATAAAGAAATGGTAACAATGGCCTATCATTGCTATAATATAGAAATCCTGCATATGCAAAATTTGCAAATTTCAAAAAGACTATGTTAAGCAATCACTAAAATTTTATGTAGGACTGTAAGACTGCATCTGAATAATGATGAAATGCACTGTAGCTTCAGTCATCGTATTTTGCTTCTTTTTTTTTTGAGAGGTTTTTTTAATATAACCTAATATCTGTGTTCCACCGTCCTCTGCTTTCAGAAGAGAGCACATTTGCTTGTGTGTGTTACAGAAGTGTGTGCACATGTAAGGCAGACCCTCAAAAGACAGAGTGGCCCATGGGCAGGAGGAGTATTCAGTTTTCACCTTTGGTTTGATGGCTTCCCCTCCCATTGGTGATGGAGCAGCTCTTACTGAACACCATGAAAATGGCGAATGGAACACATGCACATAAATACACTGCATGTGATACATTGGCAGCTCGTCTTGGTGGTCTGGCCATCCTTCTTGTTGCTTGAGAACATGCAGGGATTACTCTGCTGAGTTGGGAAGTTGTGTTTTGCCCTGAGTTTGGACCCCAGTGTGATTCATGTCTGTGCTGCATCTGGGTCTCTCGGTCTACGGTGGGCAAGCATATAATCTGCAACATCCTTCTCTAGCACTGCTGCTCATGCAGGGGATGATGCATTGCCTAATCCATCCTGCTAACCTGTCTCGGCTGCATTAGCAAACTCGTTTAAAGCCCTTCTTTTCGGCGTGACTAATTTCCTGAATGGTATTGAAGTCGGCGAGGCTTTGTAGACAGTAGAGTGCTGTGTATAAATGTGTTTGAAGAGGAAGCTCTGTGTTCCCATGTGGTTTGAGCTTCTGTATTCGGGTCACAGTAATCCAGCCTTGTTTGTTTTCATCTTCCCGGCGGGGTTGTCGCCAAACTCCGACTCGAGAAGCCCGCTTTGTTTCGTGGGGTTTGCATGGAGCTGAATTAATATGAATATATTCATGCTAAAGACCCTATGCTTTTGATTTAAGCTTGTGCCTGCCTGGCAAAATAAATTGATAATTGCATTCTGTTGTGGGATTCCGATTCAGAGTAACATATTACTTCCTAGCTCGGAGGTCTGTCTGCTAATTTGGTAACGTAGGATTGTAAACGCATGCCTGATCAACATGCTTGGTCTGCATTATAAGGTGGATTTTCCACGCTGTGATGAGTGTTATTTGGACTGGCGCCAAGAGAATCCGGTATACCGAAAAGGGATCGGTCCCTGAACAGAATTTCTGGGGAGAATTCTGTCATACCGAAGAGGAATCTGTCCCTGAGCGGAGATCTTTTTTTGGGGCCCGATAATTCCTAGTCATAGCTGACGTGTATGTCAAATTATCGCGCTGAATAAGACCACCAGCCTCCAATTCACTGAATTTGGTTGTACAGATGTTTTGGTAATGGTGAGTAAGGTATAGACCAGTCATGAGTCTGATGCACAACGTGGCTCTAAATTAAGTAATAAATTAACTAATTGGAGACAGATGAATACGCGGGCAAATGCATAATTTAATCGTCGCCACAAAGGGTTATAACTAAATTTGGATCCTAAATTTGATATGGAGTCAGAAGCCTTGTAACCATTAAGATAGTAGAGCTGCAGCATCAGCAAGGGCACGCTTCAGGCCCGCTGAGAACAAAACGTGAAAGACGTCATCACGTTTAATCTGGGGCCGGGGTATTGTGCTGATGTGTAGCCAAACCCCATTATTATAATGGAGACCGGTAAGCCTTTATTTTCCTTATCAGTTAGGGCAAACACACTGAGACCTTCCACCTCATCTAGGACCCTCCTTGGCCTAGACGTACGGTGTTTACACTGCCTCGCCTTGCATGCATGTGATTGTAGGTGTGCTGTTTTTTAGTCATATTACATACCCACGAGGCTATCCGGAGGAAACTTTGCTAAAAGCTCCTGTTAACCATATCCACCAAAACGAAATGCAATTCTGACACCAAGCTACTAAATGAGTTTGTAGCAAAAACAAACAAACGGTGTGAGCCTTGCTTATGTGGAGCTAGCGAATCGATAATTTCAACCACAAAAAAAAACTGTATCCGATCTCCACTTTTTTTCAGCTTTCTATTCGTCAGAACAATTTTCAAAGGTGGATGAAATGCCACCACAGCAATGCAGAGAAATTGTTTGTTTTACCAGATCAGAGAGCTAAACTGAACAGTAGGATCAGAGAGCTAAACCCACACCACGTCAAAGTACTCGGCTGACCCTGGTCACGGATAAGTAAAACGATCATTTCACAACAGCAGTAAACAAACCCAATCACGTACCCAAAGCTCTGCAAAGCCTACGTCTGGTCTGACTGCTGCCTGATC
Source organism: Gymnothorax reevesii (assembly GCA_029721435.1). Taxonomy (NCBI): domain Eukaryota; kingdom Metazoa; phylum Chordata; class Actinopteri; order Anguilliformes; family Muraenidae; genus Gymnothorax; species Gymnothorax reevesii. Next base: position 86,327,707 of record CM056583.1, read on the forward strand.
GGCCCAACTTTGCAGACACACACAACACCTCTCCGGTTAGCTTCAACTGTAGCGGCTACAGTCAGGTAACGTTATGATGAAACTACCACCATGATGCGAACCATGTAACACAAGCATACCAATCTGCATACCATGATGCGAACCATGTAACACAAGCATACTGCATATTAATTAACTGGGAGCATTTTTTAAGTAGCACGGAATGCGAACTAACATACGGCAGTAACCGAGCGGTCATCATAATGACAGAGACAAATGTTACCCTGCAATACAGGTTTTACGGACGGTAAGTTCCATTACCATGAACAGTTGTACTAAGCATCCAAATTACAGACAAGTGTAAAAAGTTAGCCTCATATGAGGCTTATGTTCACGGACCTTCTGTTGAATGTCCCTGGGTATTACTCTTGCATATTTAGGACACAAACATTAGCAACAGTAACTTAGCTATGATAGCCGCAGTGCTACAGCCGCATTCAACAGACCATCAAGTTAGGTAGGTTTATGCAGTAAACAACCCAAAATGGTAAAACTTACTACTTTCGCGTCTGTGGGTTTCGGACAGTTGCTACCGATTCAGGCTTTATCTTCAGATATTTTACAAAGCCTGCGTTTGAGGTCAGTTGTTAGTGCTAACTATTTTTTTGTGTGTGTTTTCATTTCGTTGTCAGTGTTGCAGTCCTGAGATTTATTTTCATCTTTGGGAGTATTTCCCTGAATAGTTTCCAGTACAAATCAGTTCGCTGGGATTTAGGTCAGCAGAGGTTTTCTCCTCTTTCTCTACCTGTGTGGTTTGCAGTTCTCTTTCATTGTAATCTACTGCGGCCTCCAGTGGTCGGCAGCTTGTCCTCCCAAGGGATTCTTTTAAGTCTGTAATTTATTTTTCCCATTCTGCTTGAGGGAGGCCCTGTTATGCAGCAGAAATATTTTTGTTACGGTTGTGTCAGAGCTAACCTATTGAAATATATCTCGTCCTTGTTTGTTTATTGTAAGGGTTGATTTTTCGTTTCTTTCAACTCCTCATTTTTGCAGTCTGTTCAATCGCAATCAATCGATTCTTCTATTTGCCGCAAATACAACACATACCTCACCGTTGCGTTTTATGTATATGTATTATAAGAAGGATCAGCATAATAGGTCGCCTTTAATTTTATAATGCTGTCATGATATTTTTGCTGGTTAATACGGTTGTTAGTTATGCATGTGCTGTAGATTATGGAGGACCAAAAATGACTTAAGTATAAATAAGTATAGGAATAAATGGATAAATAAATAAATGAATGAATGAATGTTGAAATTAAAAAATAAATAAATAAATGCTGAAATGAGTAAATGAAAATGTACATTTAAACATGAAATAAATGAATAAATGATTTAAATCTATTACTACATTTCTGTATTTTCACATTTATGCATTTCTGTGTGGGTATGCTAATTAGGGGGGAGGTCCTAGTTTCAGTCAGAATCTGGATTGGTTCGAGGAGTGTGACCGACTCAGGTCTACTAGTACTTCCTAGCATGCTAATGTGCTGACTCATGTACACGAAAGTTGATGCTCCCAAACCAGTGAGCCAACAGACCAGAAGACAAATTGGGAGCAGTAATCTGAACATGACACTGTTAGAAAGTTGGGATTGGTTTTGGGTCTCAGTCTTATCATGGTAATATAAATGACCATTGAAGAGACCTCAGTACATTTGAAATTTGTTCATGATAAACACCGTCAGCTTTGTACACAGTTTAGTAATGCAGCAAAGATAATATGAATATTTATTGCAGGGATTCAAATTAAACTTAATTAAATCACGCATTATGTATTCAAACATAATTCAAGACAACGTTCCACTTTGTAGTGATAGTGACTAATGAATGTGATTATGGTTCAATTGAATTTTCTGCTGGGTAACCAGTCAATAAACATGAACCATTCAACTAACAATTAAAGCACTGGAACTTTTATTGTACCGTGTGAAAGAAAGGGATTCTACATGTAGGCTCATCCCATTTTCAGATCATTTTGTGAAACATGCAGACAATCGTATGAATGTGTACAATTATGTTATGACACGAGCAGAGCAAATAATTGGGACATCAGGGCCTCCTGAAAGAATATGGGCCTAGTGCCCTCATCCTCTTGGCAGTTTTTTGAGCTCTCTACAACTGATGAGAGGAGCGAAGAGAAAAAGAAGGAAGGGTGTGAAAAATAAGCTGTTGGATTGAGCGCCTGTTTGAGGAAGTCATTACAGACCCATTAGGGATTGACCCTAACCCATAATTGCGATCTTGCGTTGACTGGCGTCATGTGAACATAATTTGTTTTTTATTGGCATAGCTGTTGTATTGCAGCTGGGTTGAAATGTGGTAAATCGATTACAACAACAAATAATCACGCACAGTTAATGAACATGGCTGGAAACTTGCATTCGACATTGTGTTCCGGCGATCAAGGAAATATGCCTTATACCGTAAGTAAGACTAATCATGCCTTTTATTTTCCCTGAAGCAAATATCTGGAATGAAACGACAGGACATTCACAATTATGAGATGTGTTCCCTGCATCCTCGATGTCTCGGTGATAGCCAGGCTGTCTGGGAAGGTGAATAATGCACTGCAGGAGGGGTGGATGAATCAGGGAATAACAAAAGGAATGAACTTAAATATAAAATAAGCACCAAGGGTGCTGTTGCGGCGTCAGGTGATGTTTATCATCAGGATTGTCTCTCTCTCACCCTCCTCTTCTGACTGAGTCCCTGCTGTGATTTGCCACTGCAAGGTCAACTCTGTTTGTCATCTCCCGGGTCCAGAGTTTGGTATTGACTTTAATCAAATCTTGTGCCGTCCTCCCTGCGGGCACTTGGTGTCAGAGCTCATATTTCATGCTTCTGCAGTTTTTTAATTGATTGCAATTAGGGACAGCGAGGCTGTTCGCTCTCGTCCTGGACCTCTGAGGCTCATCGAAGGATAGGGAGGAGTTGTTCAGTGGTCTGTTTTACAGAAACCCTGCTCTGGCTGCTGCCCTTCAGTTCTGAGCAGAAGCTTGGCATGATAAAAACAAATTAACATTCGAACAAATTAGATGCAAGAAATTACCCAATGCGGGTAATTTTACAAAAACCTTTGAAATAAATTTGAAACACCTTGTTCAAGCCAATTTTGTTAAGATAACTAAATCGTATTTTTACATCCGGAGGCAATAAGTCCCCCAATAAAAGCAGTTCATTTTAATTAAATGTATCTTAATTCATGTCAGGGATTCATCAAAACCACTTTTATTCCAGGCAATACCAATGCACTTTCTTTCGGGGACTTGCTTAGACTGAGTACCAATATGAATTATTTCAAACCGATTTCCAGTTTAGACAGTGTCTCCAATTTTTGTCTCCAAGTAGCCTGATGTGCATGTCTTTGGACTGTGGGAGGACACCAGAACTTTGTTGGCTCCGTTCTCCACACTTAGGAATTCCGAGCTTTTGGTTGGAAATAAGATCAATATGGGCGACGTCAGCAGGTCAGCTCCTGAGAGAGGAAAATGGACACCAGAGACCGCAGTCAGTTTCCAAAATTACATATTATCCCATTAGCCTGTGCTGGATCTACCCTGCTGATTGCACAAGATCTGCCCCACAGTAATGCCCACTCCTGCCCTTCAAGGCTGATGAGTTCTGAGTGAGAATTTCTTCCTGTCATTACACGTTTGTATTAAAATAACGTGAATAATTGATTTTCCACCCAAGTTTCACACTGCAAAAAAGTCAGTCTTAACCTGCTTTTTAGTTTTATAAAGCGTCTTAAACTCTTACTGTTTCATTAGGGGGAGGTAATAGGTGTATATTTATTTTTGTTTTACTTACAGTCTTAATGAAGGCTGACTCGTTAAGTTTCATGCTATCCTGCATTGTTATCCTTGCATTACTCCCTCTTTCCAAACACGTTTATGTGCACAACACATACATGTCCAAACGCACATGCAAACACACACCTGATCACACACTTTTAGGCTATGAGAGGTAACAGCTTCATTTCCTCCAATATGGAAACTTACAATAACAATACACAATGGAGAAGTGTTTTGCTCTCTTGATTAAAACATAAATACGCAACTGAATGGTACTTTGGGACAATAACCGGACAACCAAACACGTACTTTGTAAGAAATGATAAAAGGCTTTCTGTTTGCCCTAGTGCAATATTCACTGAAAAAATACAGAAGAGATTTTGAGTTACACATCTATGAATGCATTTATAAAACAGTAAACAAAACAAACAAACAAAAAAACGGAGAGGTGCAATGTTAAAATGACTGTATTGAAATTATTCACAATCACCATCAGTTTCATTCTACTACGTAGTAAAGTTTCAGACACCTCAAGAAACAGAAAAGAATGCTTTACATCTGTATACATGCCTGCTCTTACAGAAATCTCCTACGCTAAAATAAATGAAATGTTAGATTTTGTACGATTTACTTAAAAATGTTATGTCAACTGGTTCCACATAACTGAGTTAAATACATTCTATTCAATGCAATTAAACAGGCCAAAAACGTTAGAAGTCAAATATGTTTTATATTTCTACAGCTTACACCTACAGTATTTGTGAATAGGAATCAGTTTTCAGTCACACTTTAGATGAAGTGTTGCTCATGAAGGCTTTATACAGCATGCATAATGCCTTCATAAATGAGACTTAATGTCTTCATAAATCATAAATAAGCAAATGTCATGCTTTGTAAAGGGTGAAATAATACATCCTTATTCAGAATCTGATGCCAGATGTAAAATAACTGACAATGTCACTTAGCTAGTGGGTAAATGTCATTAAGGGTGACATTGTCATCTAAGAAACATTGTGATTGTCACATCTGGCATCTCGTGCTGAATAAGGATGAATTATCTCACCTTTTACAAAGCATGACATTTGCTTCTGCATGATTTATGAAGGCATTATACATGCTGTATAAAGCCTTTATGAGCAATGCTCCATCTAAACTGTGTCATAGTTTTCTGTTTTTACATACGCATCAGATTCTTAGAATGGGCCCATTGCCAGCCCTTCATATCTTCCTAAATATGCTTTGAGAGCCGTTCAGAACTATGATCTGAAAGATGCAACAAGATTTCTTGCCTTGCATGACTGCATTTTTCAAACCTGTACATTCTTCATTCTCCAGCATGCGATTAGCAAATAATAGAGCATCGTCAGCTGGCTGGCTTCACTGATTTGATCTCTCAGTATTTGCCCGTGAGTGGATGTAAAGTTTGCTTGTCTGAATCAGTTTTCTATGGCGTGTGGCCCTAAAATGCTGCGTAAAGCTTTTCCATCAGAATATACAATCCTAGAGACTCGGGCATTGGCATTGTGTGTTGGGGGGAAAAAATGTATATTTACTCAGAAATCATACCCCACTGCAGAAAATTCCCACTGTCCATCAGCATTTTTCAGCAGCGCTCAAAATCTACTGCGAGTTAACAGCAGAGGTCTTAAAAACTTGACCCGCTGAACCTGAAAGGGTCATATACTAGTTTATAAAGCAGCTGGGTGGGTCATTCAGCTGAAACTTTCAGTCTGACCGTCTGCCAGATTGGTGTTGAATCCCTATTTTACTGGTTTTGACTGTAATTGGCAGCTCCGCTGGAGAAGCCTGTAATTGGCCTTTGTGCCTCACAAGAGCAAATCCACTGCATCCTCAGCTGAAAGGAGTCTTCCTGATCATGTTTAACGGTCATTCCAACTCTCAGAGACGATCCCGCCTCACCTCAGAATCATTTGATTTTCTAGTGCATCAATCATACTTATATTCAAAGAAAGTAGGCAAAATTTTAATTGGGTAAAATTTACAATATTACAAGAGGTATGGCTATTTTAAATGTAAAAGGTCATCCAATCTTGGCAATTTTGATTATGCCTTATTCTTTTCGACCATCTTTGAACTTTCATTGCTTCGTCATTTAAAATGCTGGCCTCATGGGATTTTCGATGTTGATACACGTTTATGTTCTGTTTGAAAGTGGTATCAGATCTGTTCTGGATGAAACAAACTTCAACCCCGATTCCAAAATAGTTGGGATGAAGTGTGAATTGTGAATAAAATCTAAATGCAATGACTTTCAGATCACATGAGCCAATATGTTATTAACAATAGAACATAGATAACATTTCAAATGTTTAAACTGAGACATTTTACATTTTTATCCACAAAATGAGCTTATTTCAAATTTTCTGGCTGCAACAAGTCTCAAAAAAGTTGGCCCATAGGCAAAAAAGGGATGGAAAAAGCAATTAATATATACGTAAGAGTATCAGCTGAAAGAACTTTAGCAAGTCATTACATTAACTGACATCAGGTTTGCAACATGATTGGCTATAAAAGGGATGTCTTAGAGAGGCTGAGTCTCTTAGAAGTAAAGATGGCCAGAGGCTCTCCAACCTGTTAAGGTTTGCGTAAAAAAATTGTGGAATACGGTGAAACAATGTTCCTCAATGTCAAATTACAAAGGTTTTGAAGGTCTCATCATTGACACTGCATAACATCATCAAAAGATTCAGAGAAACTGGAAAAATCTCTGTGCGTAAGGGACAAGGCCGAAGACCTTTACTGGATGCCCCTTGATCTTCGGGTCCTCAGACGCCACTGCATCACTCACCGGCATGACTCTGTCATTGACATTACTAAATGAGCCCAGGAAAACTTCAAGAAACTACGGTCTATAAACACAGTCCGCTGTGCCATCCACAGATGCCACCTAAAACTCTCATGCAAAAAGGAAGCCATTGTTGAGCATGATCCAGAAGTGCTGCCGTGTTCTGTGGGCTACGGCTCATTTAAAATGGACTGTGGCAAAGTGGTAAAGTGTCTTGTGGTCAGACGAGTACAAATTTGACATTCTTGTTGGAAATCATGGGCATCTTGTCCTCCGGGCTGAAGAGGAGAAAGACCACCTCTCCTCTTATCAGCATTCAGTTCAAAAGCCAGCAATAAAGGCAATTGCTGAACCTCACTGGTTAGAATCTGAACAGCCATATTAATGAGGATCAGCTTCGAGTGCACTTTTCCACTACCGATATGTAGTGTTGCTTTAGTGTGGAGGTTTTTTAAATTGTAATCACTGTAAAAAAATCGCAGATAAAAGGAGCACTTGACAGTTCAGGGCTGGTTGTTGAAATGTAGGGGTATGGAATACAAGCACAGCAAAAAACTAAGTTAACGACTGCCATCTGTAATACTCACCCAGCTGGGCCACACTAACATTCCAGTTGTCACACTTGTTTCAGCAAACATCTGGGACAATGTAGCATCACACTAAGCTGCTAACACAGATGCTTCTGAGATGGGGTATTTTGTGCTGTTTTTTATTGCATTGCATCACAATGACATGTTTGAGATTCGGGCGAAGTGCAGTCTCTGCAGTCGTTATGCTCTCTCAACTGCTGCTCCCAGCACAGCTGCTGTGTGCGGATGATGCCCTATGATTGGTCTCTTTGCTTCGCTCTGACGCTGGTATCCATTTGCTTCCCTCCACCGAAGGGAAAACAGCCCCCACAGCCTGCAAACACCGACTAAACCTGTGAACTGCACTGTCTGTGTTTAATTTCCAGTGAGTGTCCTTAAGGTGCTGTATGAGGGCTGGAGTGTCATATATGGCTGTGAAGGATGTTCTCTGCTGAGCTCAGCTACGAAGGATGAAACTTGTCATTACAGGTTCTCACTACCTTCACCTCTGGAGCCTGGTCACAAGGCACATTTTTACATCTGCCATACCTGCGAGCTTCACTTTTCTGTTTAATCTCTTTATTGTATCCACTTCCACTGATTCGATATGTCGAACCTCAACTCTTTGAAGAGTCATTATTTGGGAATGTTTTGTGATGTGACGTGTAAGCCTGATGTGTATCATTGGCATCAGAATGTTCCTCAGGATCAAATCCAATATTGACATGGCTAACCTTCGGTGGTTTAAAAACATAGGTGAGCTGACGATAGATTTGTCTGTCAATCCATGCTGGGAAAAATATCTGTGAAATGCACCCTGAAGCGGGTACAATGATGTAAAGGAACAATAAAGGAATTGATTTGCAGTGTATCAAAGGTGTGAAATTAACTTGGGGTATATTGAAACATGATAATGAGTACTAACTTTTGTTGAATACCCCACCTCCGTACGGACGCAACTTTTCGAAATAAATGGATTTTTAGCCGAAGCTCCCAACAGGCTTACAATGGTTGTGAATCGGGCATCGTGTTGCCATCATTAACAAGGCTTAAAGTAGCTCCACACTTCATCGGTAGAATTCCGAGGGCCCTAACATTTGAAATGAGGCACTGAGAAATTTGAAAATGCACAAGTAGTTTATTCAAAAAGACTATTTATGCAAACAATACCTTGATGTAGTTTCCAGTCGCCTCCATCTTGAAACGCACAATAAGTCAATTGACGAGCACAAACAAATAGATTGCAATCTGTTCCCCTATCCTTCCTATTCATTCGTGCTCGTCAATCGACTTATCATGACTTTCAAGATGGAGGTGGCTGGAAACTGCATCGAGGTACTGTTTGCATAAATAGTATTTTTAACAAACTACCAGTGCATTTTCAAAGTTCTCAGTGCCTCGTTTTAAATGTCAGGGCCCTCGGAATTCTATCGATGAAGTGTGGAGCTACTTTGAACCTTGTTAATGAATCAGCTGGATAATGAGTTTAGTAAAATCCAGTTCCACAGTTTTTACCACTGTCCATGTCCTTTACAAACATTCCATGTCAATTTTTTTTTTTTTTTTTGGGGGGGGGGGTTGTCCCTTGTCCCTATGAGTGGGGGGTGAGTTGTGACCCCAGGTGGAGGAGTTTAAGTATCTTGGGGTCTTGTTCATGAGTGAGGATTGATTGACAAGATTGACAGTGCATGAGATTGACAGGTAGTTCGGTGTTGAACTGGTCTGTCTTGTTGAAGAAGGAGCTATGCGTAAAAGCAGAGCTCTGAATTTACTGGTTAGTCTACGTTCCAGCCCTCAGCTATGGTCATGTGCTAGGGTTCGTCACCAAAAAGACAAGATCATGAATGTAAGCAGCCAAAAGGACTTTCCTTCGCAGGGTGGCTGGGCTGACCCTCAGAGATAGGGTGAGGAACTCAGACATGCGGGAGAGGCTCAAAGTAGAACCACTTCTCCTCCTTGTTGAAAGGAGTCAGTTGAGGTGGTTCAGGCATCTAGTCTGGATGCCTCCTGGACGCCTCCCTTTAGAGGTGTACTGGGCATGTCCAACTGGGAGGAGCCCTGAGGCAGACCCAGGACACGCTGGAGGGATTATGTCTCCTGGCTGGCTTGGGAACGTGTTGGGGACCTCCAGGAAGAACTGGAGTGATCATCTGTGGGGAGGAGGATGTCTGAGCCACTTAGCTTAGTCTGCTACCCCCACGACCTGAGCCTGGATAAGCAGAAGAAAACAGATGGATGGATTTTTATAGCTAACTCTGTAACCCTGTCACCTGTGCTTTGAGCCAGCAGTATACTTCATAAGAAGTAGAACTTCTGAGGCAAACAGACTTCTTCCAATACCCTAGACACTGTGCTTCCTGTTGTTTTGGTGTTCTTAGTGCACAACACCGCAGCAGAACGGAGGAATTGCATTCAGTCGGCGCCCTTTACCAGCACGAATTGGCATGAATCGACCTGCAGTTCTTGTTGAGTGTCGTGCATGTGGTGTTCCGGGATGTCTTCACTGAATCATTCTGCTATCATTTTGGCTTACTTCTTCAGAGGTACCCTTCTCACTTTAGCTTGGATTCATGAGTGGTGCATCTGGTAAGACGGTGGCATTGAGTGGAGAGCATTGTGTGCCATCTATGAGATTACTGTTGTTTTAATGGCCCACAAGGACAGCATCAGAGCTTAATCTTTTGCCTGGAATTTAGAGCACATATGCCAATCATAATACTTTCCCTAGCATTAATTGAAACTTTTCAAGGAGCACTTCCAAAAATTTTGGGACAGAATGGAATTGAGTGGAGTACGGAGTCCAATGTTGGGTGTGACTGTGCTCTGTAAGACTTGATTAAAAAGTAAATCTTTCTCTGAATACTGGTAATAATATATGCAGCAAAGGGGAGATTATTCAGTTGGGGTTACACATCATGAACAGCAGTCCTCACCCCTTCCTGAGGGTGATTGGACAGTGTAAAATGTCATCACTTCAGCTGCACAGCCGTTCAGTGCGATAGCTTGGTGAACAGTTTGACGGGGGGGGGGGATGATTTTGTGCTGCTCAGAGTAAACAGCACGCCTCTCTGTTGTCAGTTTCCTGATTTCTCTGTTCAGTCTTGGTTGGAAGCTTGCAGAGTAAAATCAAAGTAAGAAAAGATAATTGTAATCAGTGGAAAACATCTGTCAGTCACTGGAGATGATTTCACAGAGAGGTTTAGTACTTCAAATCAAATTTAGCGTATAAAGAATTGTCTGCCAGGCAGATGTTTTGAATGTGACAGGCAGGCTTTATACACATGGTGATCCATGTTACAAAAAAATGAAATTCTTAAAAAATATGCTCTCAAAGAAACATGTTAAAAGTGCTTTGACCTTGTCAATGCAGCAAATGCTGATGCTGAGGTGAGTGTCTTAACCTTTGAAAATATCTAACAGTCATCCAGAGGGGAAAAAAAAAACACTCAACCAGACGTAAAACAAACAAAAACAAACAAAAAGTTTGATTGTGGATTTTTTCGTCAAAATTATTATAATCTCAGTATTTACTGAAAATCTTTATGCCACGTATTTATAACAAAGTCTGATTATATACGACATATTTAGAAGTTTCTAATCCACGAACATAATCGGACAAGATCTGACCCATTTGTCGAATATTTGACACATTTGGATTTACCACCACTAAAAAAAAAAAAAAAAATCGATAGTCCCCGAGGCTCAGGGCTGTGAGCAAGAAGGCAGAAATGACGTAAGCGCAAGAACTGGTCGTGAGTTGCTGACAAGCTGTAATGACCAAAGAATACTTTTGTTGAGTTCTCGTTGTAGTATTTCTTTGAAAATGCCGTCTCACTGTGTTGCTGGATTTTGGCTGAATACGAGGGAAACGGGTTTTAGTCCAAAGGACTCTGTTGTGTGTGATTTTTGCGAGTCTTCAGTCCTGTGCTGAGCCCATTTTGATTGTGCTCCTGTTCTGAAACATCATTAGTGTTCTGCACACGTGTACCCAGTCACATTCTCCAAACAGGTGGTCTGATTCTTATTTTTATCCTACAAATGATGAAAGATCAGTGTCATACAATCCGTGAGATACAGTTTTAGCGTTAAACATGTGTAAAACAGCCTTCTTGTGTCACAATTGGTCAGATTCCATTCATTGGCAAACACAGTAATATTTCCAATCCTCCTGCTGGGAACCGATGACCATCGCATTTGCTTCTAGTTTGCGGTTCATTCAAGTCTATGGGATAAATAATTAGCTAGCTAGCATGCCTGCTCTTTTTGCCATTAAAAAAATAAGTTATAAGAGTTATTGTAGAAACTTGAATTTATTAATGCAATGGCGAAATGCTTTAGCATGCTAGCTAAGTCATCTCATTGACTTGAGTAGACCGCCAGCTATCTAGAAGCTAATGCTTTTTAAAATTTTCCAAATAATACATCACTCGACATTTATAGGATAGAAAGGATCTCAGGGAACTTTCACACTTGGAACTCAGGCATGGATTCGAGTACAGTTGACCCCAAAGTCCAATTCATTTGGTTAAGTGTGAACACGACCGAACTCAGGCACGGACCATAAATCGGAAAGAGATCGCCCAGTAAATTGCAAAATAGTAATTTTAGTAGATAACACCGAGGATGGAAGAGAAAAATCCAGTAAAAGGAAGATGTAGACCAGGAAGTAAAATACACACGAAAACACTGGCTGTGTCCAAAATCACTCACTACTCACTATATAGTGCACTATATAGTGGGTTCGCCATTTTGTAAGGCTTTTTTTTTTTTTACGCCTTTCTTCCAAACAAACGGCAAAGTTTTTTGAAATGGCCATTCTTTCCAGTGGTAGAATACTCCTCGAACTGTTACCTTCAATTTTTCATCAAATTACTGACCAGGTCGATGTGCTCTACATTTTCAGTACCAATATTTATTAGCACATTAGTACGCATGGGAGCTGGGGGCTGGGTGTGGGGTTGATGGGAGGATCGGGGTGCTGAAAGGTTGAAGGAATCAGACTGTGAGGGAAGGAGGAATGACCACAGACATAATGTTTGTTATCTGTTCCTGACTCAGTTAAAGTGTACTGCTCTAATGTTACTTGCGTATATCTTTATTTCATGTCCACAGTAGCCAGATTGCTAGCTGCGGAGCTTAATGAAAACTGGGGCATTGAGCAGCCCATTTTTCATGTAAGTTAGTTCTGTTGCTATCTAACTGGCTTCTGTAGTTATGCTGGCTGGCTAGGAGTTACCTTTACTAGCTAGCTGCATTCTCTGAACAGATCCTGAGTTTACGAGCAGCACTGTAAGCGACTTGTAAGTCAAGTGGCACAGCTGATCAAAAAATAAATAAATTATGGGAAGATATGGCAAACGCATATACTATTTGGAAATGCTTAGTTTCTCGTAAAAGATAAACTTTTTGGTTCTATTAGGAATATTGGGTTCAGAACTTTCACAGTAATGACACAGGAAAGACATAATTTCAAGGTGTGTTTTGACAGTACAAATCTCCTGCATTCCTGCAACACAAGTCTCATTTACAGTGGGTTGCTGTATTAGTTGTAGCTCCTTCTTCAATGACAGGATAAGGTTAAAACTTGAGCAAGGGTCTAGTTAGTTCTAATTTTACAAGTTGCTGTGAAGATCTGTGCATTTCTCCCCTGAAAGGTTCTGTATTGCTCATGAGCCCAGGGAACCACAGTCAGGTGTGGAGACCTAATCACCTCATTTGTGACCCTTCGCTTCCCCACATCTGCTATGGTAATTATTCAAAAAAGACACATTATCATTGTCTAACATCCAGAATATTAATTGCATCTCATGCTCAATTTTCCTTAGGTAGGAAAACACAGAGAGAGGGGGAATATTTAACATATTTACAAAAACCAATTTGCCTAATCCAATTAACATTCTTTTAAAAACCACAGCAGGTTAAATATCTTATTAATGCAAACAATATGTCAATTACCCAGTAGTTGTTAACTGCTGAAGATATATTGGCCTTGGGCTTACATGAAAGATATCAGCAAATTTCTGATAAGGTCTCTGATGCAAGAGTTTCAGGCGTACACAGGCAATCCTCGACATTTTCCCCCTGCTGATTGCTTTTGGGTAATGAGTACCTTTATCAGCAAATGCAAACTATAATTGGCTCTCTCATCTCATTTAGTATTGTTAGAGCATCGATGGAATATGTACTTTGTAAAGTATATTTTTAGCATCAGTGAGTCTGCATGATTAGACATTGACCTGCCTCATTTCTGAGCAATGCTAGAATGAGAGCAGAATGATTTTTAATCCCTGATGAAAAACATAATTTTCTTGATGTTTTTACATGTCCGTCAATCGCTTCAAGTCTGGCATTTTTTTTCAAAGCACAAAACTGCATAGAAAATGCTTCTCTCGTGATTGTCTTGTTATCTTGAAGTTACACAAATCTTTGCCAAAATGTTGCTGGAATGTTAAATCAATATTAAATTAAGATTTCCAATACAAGGCTGTGGTTAGCCACAATGGAATCTGTCGAAGGCCTTATTTTACCTATATAACCTTAAATCTATATGATGGGGGCTGGCATGGTAGTGCGGTGGGTGGTCTTTTTGCTTCACAGCAAGGTTTTGGATTTGAATCATGGGTAATCATGGGTACAAATCCTTTCATGTGGAGTTTGTATGTTAGTGAGGATTTCCTCACAGTTTCCTCACACAGCCTGAACACTTGCATGTTTGGATACTTGACTGCGTGAGTGAATGGTGTGTTTTCCCTGAAATATGACTGAATGGTGTGTGACCCTTGCAGTGGATTGGTCAGCTGTCTGGAGTGGGTTCCTGCTTCTTCTCCATGGTATACAGGCCCTGGCTCTGGTCCTGTGGGCTGGAGTGACCTCCTGTATGTCGGAATCTATTATGGCGCTTTGCATAGTTTCTGTCTCTGCATTGACTACTCACTTTTATATTTCCAAGATTCTAAGATGACTGCAATTTGACAACTAGACTTATGCCGTCAGAGGCGACGGCTTGGGGTATATCCCCAAACACCCCCAATCTTCGATAGACCCAATACAATATAAAGCCCCTCGGGTCATGACCTTTCATTTGACCTTAATTTCAGGTCAATCGGACAAATGGTTCTGAAGATATGGCCAAAATGGTAATTTTCCATCACGAAGCTCCACCTGGTGGCAAAATTTTGAACCAAACAGGTATAATGTCTTCGTGGGACACGTCCTCAGGTCATGACCTTTCATTTTTTGCACTTGATTTGAGGTGAATTGGACAAATATTTCCAGAGATATGATAAAAAAAGTGATTTTTCAGTTTTTGGCCCCTGGTGTCCAATCTAGACATTGTAAAGTGTCCAAAATCGAATCAGTTCTTCCTCTTTATGATACTTACTTATATGAAAAACATGAAATTTCTAATTGAAATATTACTGAAGTTATCGCGTTAACATGTAGGGCGGCGCAGCGGCGGCGGCCGGACCAAAAACATAATATCCCTGAAACGCCGTTCGGCGTTCGGGGATATAATTATTTTTAATGGTAACTGTAACAGTCCTGCTTCCTACACAGTTCAGGAGCACGAAGGACAGGAAGTTGAGGACTGGACTCAGGTGTAAGGATAGACTTGATAATGATCATTATGCCTACAGCGCAGCAGGAGGCAGGATTGAAGCAATACAAAACAAACCGGAGTCAAGATTCCTTAATAAGACACTGTTGGTAATACAAACACTGAGCTCAGGCCGCAGTTACAATGTATTACAAATGAAGAACAAACAAGGATTGCTGTTCCTTAAAATAAAGTGCTGGACAAAACATTCACCTGTGCTACGTTTGAATTTGAATATAAATACACGCTGTAAGCAGGACTGAAGACTGAGTATTTAACACTGACAACATGGAGACGGAGCTCCGGGACAATATTAGAAATACATGCAAAAAGCAGGGAATACGTGTAAGAATGGGAAGGCCACACAAGTATGTAGCTACGAGACTTCACCAAAGACAGAGTGAAAGGCTGTGGCTTATATACACACTGCTACTGCCCAGTAACAATTACAAACAGATACGAAAAATAATAAAATGCGTCAAGAATGCAGTCCGGGTCTTAGTAGACCGGTGACCCGAGGGCTGGAGGCATGGCCTCACAGTGACACTTCACAATAAGGCCAGATAACAACATTAATGCCAAATAATATGATAAAAAGGTTAATGTAACATATGTTAATGCTTGACTGAGTTCCTCACCCCCTTATACTTAGCTAATCGGAAAATAATCATTCAGAGCTACAAAACTTATTGTTAACTATTACTAAATATCTATTTTCATGCTTCAAGTATTTGCACATCATATTTATGAAAACAAAAGTGGTTGATCTCAAATCACGCTATGTTATTGTAAAGGGTTACCCTTTGGATAATGTTATTAGCTACAGGGAATTAGCCTTTTGCTACATTAATGAAATGTAACTTGAGGACACAAAGAAATATATCCCACAATGAGGCAGAATAATGCTTTAAATATTGAGTACTCGTGTACCACATACTGCAGGGATGTCCTGAGAACATCTAGTATGTAAAAGAGCATTAAAAAAAGCAATTCCACTTACCGATTCACCATCAAAGCATTCATCTGCACCTGCTGCAGAACTAGCATCCTAAACACATTAAGAGTAAAGCTCTGTTCCCTGTTTGCTGATAAGCACTATCACATCACAGCTGCCACTGAGGCAATTACTGCCACATATTAGACTGAAGCAATTGACAGACATAAAGTAAAGAACATTACCTTCATCACCTTATAATGAACCATTCTCCTCAATGAAGGATTAAGCTGCTGTTGTCTCTAAGAATACATTACAGCCTCGCTCTACTGTAAAGTGAGTCTCGTGGGCCACATTCTGTCTTCATTGATGTAAATGCAGTTGGCCTGCATGATGATCATTCAGTTGTGAATTTTGTTGAAGCCATTCAGAAGAGTTTGACGTCATATTGCATGGGATCTCCTCCAAAAAACGCGCTTATGCTTAATTTGTTTGTATTGGACATCAAAACATGGATGTAAACATTCAAGTAGTCTATATTTCATTGCATTCATGTTTTACTGTTTTACTGAAATATCTGTTCTAGTGTCAAATACTGACAGGAGTTTACCATTCTGGTGTTCCCTGTGAAGAGATTGTTCAAACATGAAAACCAGGAATCGATACTCAGTGCTTTTTAATGTGTGAAAAGTCAGGCGTAAGACTAAGCGACAGCTAAAGATGTCAGTCACCCATCAGCTTAGCGCAGCTGGTGGGCTTTGATTTCATCTGCTGAGAATCACATTTATCTCATCAGTAGAACGATCGAATTCTAACTAACGGGGTACTGCAGGACCGAGTTTGCAAGCTGCTGTTCTTTGTAAAGAGTTTTCGCTTTTTATTCATTCTGCATGCCTCCTCGAGTCAAGTCCCTTGTCCGCATCGTAGGAAGTGATATCAGCGCACAATTTCCTTGCAGGGTAAACATTTTGGGTCATTCAATCTCAAATGAGCCACTGGCAGAATAATTTTCCACCACTGTGACTTCGTTTATTTATTTTTTTCTTTTGCATGTTGTTGGTATTTGTGTGTGATCAACAACCCCCAAGTTTGGAGGGTCACTCCCCTCTCCCCTCTGAGTGGCAGGCATCTTGAATTTCGGCCTCTGTGCGTTCTGTTGCATGCCGTGCCCACTTTTTTGAAATCATTTTTCCTATCAGCCTCAGCCCTGAAACATGCTATTAAGATGAAAATTGGTGTACTCGTGTAATTTTTTATGTTTCAATTTATCTTTTTAACTGTTGCATATTTCACAAATGTGATTGCTGATTGATTGATTGATTGATACCACATGGAAAACTATATAGACCAATTTTATCTTCATAGCATTTTTCTGAGTCATTCAGGAAAAAGGACTTCAGAAAAGGGAATGCGGTTTGTTGCAGCGAGTTCCGAGATCCAAATTCAAGATGGCTGCCGCTCAGAGGAGAGTGAGAATTGACCCATAAAACTTTGTTTTTTTTTCACTCTTGTTCCAACAATATTTTTCAAAAACTTGTGAAATCTGTGACAGGGTGGTTCGGCCCTTATTTCATTTGAGATGGAATAACCCTTTTGACAGTAAAATAAGCAAGTTGTTTTTCTTTTATAAAATAAGTATACATGCTGGCTGATTGGGCTTCAGTGAAAAAACAAACAAATTTAATTATTTCTTCATAGACAAAAAGCTTTTTTTGGGGGGTTGGGAGAGGTTTTTGGAGGCCATGATCTCCATTACTGGCTATTGATGGACTCTAATGCTAATTCCCACTTGAAAATCATCCATTCATATTGAGCATCATGAATCATAATGGTTGATCTGTGGTAAAATCTGATTTTATTACAGTATCTCACTGTGCGTATTCAGGGAGTCAATCAGAGATTTGGCTCCTGAAAAGTTGAGTATTTTGAACATCATTCAGATAAAACAGAAGTTTACAATTCCCGTAATGTAGTGACTTACCAGACCCATTTTTCAATTCTCAGTATTTTTTTTTCACGACTTCAATGTTGAACTTTTGTGACGAATTTCTGTGTTTACAACCCTTATTCTGTACTAAAGTTATGGCGATAAACTGAAATAAGATGGCATTCAGAATTCTGCAAGTGTCCTGTTTTGTAAAAGTTATTTTCCCACTTTCTACTGTATGATGCTTAGATCTAGAATTATAAAGTTGTAAATAGTGTTACACATAAATTGCCAAATTTTACATCTGAGCAAAGACTGTAAGGCTAGTGTGTTTAGCAAACAGGCACTTTCATCATGTCATGTGAAGAACAAGCACTTAACTTAGACTGGCTCCACCACAAGTGCTCAAAAGAAAACAGATATAGTTGTTTGGGGAGATGGAGGAGGGATCACCTGGCAGGTCTAGTGCATTTTGTGGGAAAAATGTTGGCCTTTGAAACTGTAACTGGTAGACGACTCGTGGTATTAAAACAAGAGCGAGACTTTATCATTTTATTTTCCTCACAAAAATAGAATATTCAGAACTTCAGCTACTCCTTTACCCTTCCCATCCATATAAACAAATGTGTCGTCTACCATTCCAAGCGCACAGGATAAATTTAACCTCAATTATCATGCATTGCATAACTGACATTTTATTAAGATTGCAAAGGAGAGTGACAACATGAGATGTATTTTTATTGAATGCTTCAGGGTTATATACATAATGAATGTTAAAATGAGATAGCAAAACTTATTTTCTCTGCCTGAGGAAATCTGTAAATTAATCTTGAGCTGAGAAATGGATTTACTTTTTTTTTCTTCTTACTTTTCTTTGTTTGACTGTAACTCTGTACTCAAGTGTCTAATGGCGACGTGCTCCTGGCATAACTGCTCATAATCACTGGGACATTAACAGCCTGTCTAGCCGCAGACATGTTGAAAGCAGACGCTGAAGTTGCCTGGAGTTTGGATTTTCACTGTGATGGCACGATGTGGCTGTAATTGGAGGATGGCAGCAGCCTAAGGCAATGTTTCTGTCCCTAGTTATGACATAGTGTCTGTCTCATCAGTTTATAACAATCTTTAAATTTCTCTTTCAGCACACAAGCAGCACCTGAAATCCTGTAAACAGAAGGCTGTCAGGTATTACCAGACGAAGGTACAGAGCTGAAGAGCTAAACATGTTTGTGGGTAGAATGAGCATATATGCCCGCAGTGTGGGATCAGTATTATTTTCTGATGTGGCGGGCATATACCTGCAGTGTCAGTCAATAATGCAGCAAATAACTTATGATATATGCTGGGTGGTTGTGCGTTTGCATACAATTTATCACATAAATGATCCCTGAAATTCCCATTAGTGGGGGAAGGCAAGTGGAAGATGGCAGCATTTGGGTTGATATGGCTGCATGTTTCTGCAGACTTTACTGTTTCAATGTTCACTGCACAACAGCTGAGAAGAGCAGGGGAGAATTACAGATAATCTAAGTGATAATTAGAATCTTATTGATTTTTGTTGACCCAGATAGAGAAAGCCAGCTTTGGAATTTAACATGGACATTAGAGTACGCTTCATTTTATTCTAAATTCTAGAGCTTTTATAATAGAAATGTTTTGTTTTTTTTTCTGGTGATTTGCAGTGTTATTGGATGAGATGTCTTGTGTTTTTCTCTCTCGTATTTTTAAATCTGCAGAAAGAATAGACAAACACCAAAAAAAATATTTAATCTGAAGGTTACAGTGAAAAACAGTGAAAAAAGATGACTGTTAAATTTTGACAGTGAGGAGAAGAGCAGACAGCAGTGATGAGGATGATTAATCCAACCAGTCACCAAGTGTTCAACAGTGTGTACCTGCATGGGGTTTATTTCCCCCCATAACTGCTAGAGAAACGTTTTCCTTTCCTCAGAATGATGTGCTGCACACTGCCAAAACTGAATCTGCATCTTGGTTTTATGAAGAATCTGCTATTTGTGCTCATATACAGCAGTGATCTCAAAAATAAGTAATTTGATTTATTTTGTGGATTTCACTTTCTCGAGTTTAAGAGCAGCCAGTGTAAATATTTTTCTAGTTTGTGGTTTACAAGCGTAGCTGTGTCAGATTGGTAAAGTTCTGCTCTGTGAATTCTGTTTGCGCACCCAAATGAGGTGTCTCAGAATAATGTGAGCACATTTTATCCTCAAATTTCCCTCAAGGTCCTCGCTTTTTTTTTGCATCAAAGTTATTCACTCAGCTGCGTGTCAGACAGAATAAAAAGTGTATGAAAATGCGGGCTCAGCCCTGCAGAATCTCCTCCAGCCTCTCCAGTTAACTCAGGGGCTGTGCGCTTCAACAGAACAGAGCCTTGGCATGTTTTTCTTAATCAGTCTCATTCTAACTTTAATTAGACTGCAGCCAAAATATTTTCTTCACAGGGCTCTGCCTTCCTAATATGCCATAGGTGTTGTTCCAGGCTGTTGGTCCCGGCCAAAGTTTTCCATCTGTCTTTTTGGGCAGCACAGCAGTGGTTAGCACTGCTGCCTCACAGCAAGTAGGTTGTGGGTTTAAATCTGGACTGGGGCCTTTCTGTGTGGAGTTTGCATGGGTTTCCTCTGTGTACTCCGGTTTCCTCCACCCACAAAAACATGCAATATAGGAACTCTCCTGCCAGTACCCCTGACCAGGCTTAATCCCTTTGTGCAAATCTATGGCTGCCCACTGCTCCTAGCTATAGGATGAGTTACATGCAGGGGACAAAATTGTCATGTATGGGAGAAGGGACCCTCTTGCACAGGCTGGTACAACCAAAAAGATGTTTAATAAATATACTTAAAAAAGGACAAAAACAGACAGGGGAACAGCAGCAACACACACAGAGCTAAAAACACCAGAATGCAGCTGCACTGCCAGTGAGGCAGAGCAGCTCTTAAATACTCTAAACTTCACCTCCTCTTCAACGAGCAACAGTAGTGACTCGTTGAAGTGGAGGTGAAGACAGCAGGGCAGAACCATCACAAAAATAACCCATGGGGTTCAATAAAAAGTATCCTAGTAAATGGCTTTGTCATGGTTCTGTGTTTATGTTCATGCTTTGTGTTCATGGTCATAGTTTCTTTATTCTTTTTGGTTATTGTATTCTCCGGTTTTCAGTTTATTCCATTTTCAGTTCCATTGCACTTGTCTGCCCTGTCTTGTGATCTCGTTGGTTCAGTCCGTCTCCCCGGTCTGTGTGTTTACCCGCTTCGGGTGATTTCAGTGGTTTCTGGTGTTACATATTATTCCTTCAATACCATTGTTTATTTGGTCTTCTTTTAACAACAGTCTGCAAACATTTGGAAAGTGAGGCAACCAATTGCTGAAGTTTTGGGAGAAGAATGTTGTCCCATTCTTGTCTTATGTAGGATTCAAGCTGCTCAACAGTCCTGGGTCTCATTTGCCAGATTTTTCCTTCTAGGATGCGCCAAATGTTTTCTATTAGTGAATGGTCTGGACTGCAGGCAGGCCAGTTTAACACTCAGACTTTTCTACTGAGAAGCCATGCTGTTGTGATGGATGCAGTGTGTGCTTTGGCATTGATTTGCTGAAATATGCAAGACCTTCCCTGAAAGAGACATCTAGATGGGAGCAGATGTGGTTGTAAAACTGCAATATACTTTTCAACATTGATAGTGCCTTTCCAGATGTGTGAGCTCTGCATGCCATAGGCACTAATGCAACCCAATACCATCAGAGATGTTGGCTTTTGAACTAAGTGCTAATAACAAGCTGGATGGTCTCTCTCCTCTTTATACCGCACAACATGGCATCCCTGGTTTCCAAATAGAATTTCAAATTTTGATTCAAATGACCACAGAACAGTTTTCCATTCTGCCTCAGTCCATCTTAAATGAACTTTGGCCCAGAGAAGATGGTGATGTTTCCGGATCGTGTTCACATATGGCTTCTTTTTTGCATTATACAGCTTTAGCTTGCATTAGTAGATTGCATTTGTAGTGTTCACAGACGGTGACTTCTGGAAGTGTTCTTGAGCCCATGCAGTGAATTCCAGGGCAGCATCAGGCCTGTTTTAAACGCAGTGCCGCCTGAGGGCCCGAAGATCACGAGCATCCAATATTGACCTTTGAACTTGTCCCTTGTGCACAGAACTTTCTCATATTCTCTCAATCTTTTGATAATATTATGCACTGTAGATTCAAATTCTTCACAATTCTACATTGAGGAACATTTTTCTGAAATTGTTCCACATCTTTACTTCTGAGAGACTCCGCCTCCCTAAAATGTTCTTTTTATACCCAGTCATGTTATACCCTGTTGCCAATTAACCTAATATGTTGCAAAATGCTCCTTTTGTTGCTTTTTATGAGTATCGCTTTCTATTTCAGCCTTTAGTTGCCCCCCTCCCAACTTTTTTGAGGCGTGTTGCTGCCATCAAATTCAAAATGGGCAAATATTTTTAATAAAATGGTAAAATGTCTCACTTTCACCAGCTATTATGTTGTCTTTGATCTGTTGCGAATGAAATGTGGGTTTATGAGATTTGCAAATCATTGAATTCTGTTTTTATTACAGTTTACACAGCATCCCAACTTTTTTATATTTGGGGTTGTAAATTATGAGTTCTTACAAAAATATAAAAACAGAATCATTTGCCATAATTTGCAAAAAAAACAAAACATGCAGAATAATTCTTTTCAACTTGGAAGGCAAGACCAAGCCAATTTAGCATACATTTAACAAAATAATCAAGAAAAAGCAACCTATAATTGTAGCACGTATGTGGGAACGCCCACAGTGGAGTGGTTTTCACTCTCTCAGAACCTTATGGTTGTCCTTGTCAAGAAAGTGACTGTGAATATAGTTATCAGTTTGGCAAAAGGAGGCCATTTTGCATCTTTAGGTGAGATCATTTAAAAAATGTTTTTTAAAAAAAATCTTATTTCTCTGTCTCTAACCGCTTCTTCAAATTGTGGGTGTACAGGCAGTGGATCTGAAGCAAGGTTCTCTTGTCTGATCTGACTCTCAGTGTGGGTGTGTGTTTTTACCGAGCACAGCAACACGATTCAACCAAGCTAACCAAAAGCAAGGCTTTGATCTGTCCTAACAGATTGCTGCTCTTTGTCTTTAATGATTTGCAGCAGAGATTCAATTTTGACAAGTTTGTGTTGACGCTGAAATGTCATTTTATGTCTAGTTGGACTTGAGAACTTGTTGAACTGTGATTTTATTTCTGTTCATTAGTCCTAACAACAGGCACACAGAGGTTTTTTGACTCTGTTCATTCTTATGTTGACGTTTCGAGCATTGAATTTCTTTATATTTGTCAAACTATTGTTGGAGTGAAAGTCGGAACAAAGGAACCACAAATGGAACTTCATAACACGCGGCTCTGATAAAAATAATGGCGTATGTGAGATTAGGAAGGCAGCAGCTTTACATATATTTACTGCGCAGGTCATCGGCTCTATTTGAAAAGGCGCAGACTTTCATTGTCATTCTTTAATTGCCAGCAGAAATGGAAGAATGGTGAGCATGGCCTGCTTGTCTTAATCTAGGAAAGAGTATTGAGCATTCCTGCTCCAGTTAAACCTTTAATTCTGTTCTCTAGGTTTATGTGCCTCACTGACTTCATTCTCTGGCTGTGCAGAGACCCTTTTAGGGACAGGTGCTGCGGTCCACAGGTGAGAAAAGAGCTGATCTGCATTGAAAGAATACCTGGTTATTGTATGAAATATATTTAACAAATATGTATTACAGAAAAACTTAAATGAGTAAAATACTAATATCTTAGAAGCAAACAATAAACAACAAGAGCAAAAAAATTCAAATCAGGGGTCATTTAAGGTTGTGGTAAATCTTCCTGTGGTCCTCCTCAGTGAGCCAAACCGTTTTCAGCCAAAACCCTGATCAAGACAAAGGTAACATTAGTCCAGCAGTCAGGTTCTGCTTTCTGGTATGAATTTCATATGATTAATGCTGAACCAACAGGAAAGGAAATTAGACCTCCCCATCTGTCTGTTGCATGGCAGCTTACTAAAGGTTGCTTGCTAATAATAACCCTGGGAATAATTTATAGGTTTTACAGGCTTGCTAACTATGGTTTGAGTTTTGTGTCATTTCCAATTAAAATCAGGATTATAGCAGAAGCGTCAATTATTCATCCTTGATTTCTCGAATCTTGCTAAAAGCCCATTGATCACGTTTCTCCAAGCACAAAAACCCAGAACAAGAGAGCGCCACAGAATTGAGGGAAAAAAAATCTGCTTGTTTAGCGCTGATAATTTATCCGTTTAAAATACACAAAGAGGAATGACCAGGCTCAGCTCCAGCTCTGAGAAACCGGGTTAGACAGAGATTTTGAGGGAGGCCATTTTTATATGTATTTTTAAAATATTATGCTGCTCACAGGTGAAGCAGATGATGATAATTATTGTAATAATGTCTCATGTCAGTGTCTGCAAACAGTCCTTTACCCGTAAGCTCGCCTTTAGCATTCGGTGCTGATGTGTTGGATGCAGGAGAAATGGGACTTGAGTGACAGGCAGCAAATTGTTATGGCCTGATGACTGTGTTGGAGCATCTCTGAAATGACCGAGCTTGTACAGTGATGAGTGCCTGCTGACGGGGGTCCGAAAAAGGACAAACTACAAACCAGTAAAAGGTGTTGCGCGCTTAAGGCTCATTGCTGCAAGGATGAATCGACAGCAGGGCCACTGTAGGACAACTCAAATAAACTTAAAATTATGACTGCGGGAGGAATTTGTCACAAATGACTGAGTTTTGCAGCCTGTTGTGTGTTGGGCTTCGGTTAGAGTGCCCAGTCTAATCCCTGCCCACCATCAAAAGTACATAAATTGGCCGTGCGAGTATATCGATGGTTTTTTGACAGAACAGCACATGAACCATTCAGCACAATTTTCCGGAGACGATTTTTTTGTTTTCTGATTTCCCAAAAAATCCACAAAAATCTGTATTAGGGATAGTGTTTGCATTTAATATGACCAGTAATCATGCAGCAATCGCAGATGTTCATTTCCTTTTTATCCCCCCGGCATATAATGCTATCGGAAGAGCACAAGAACCACCATTCAGGTGGGTGATTTTCCCGATTTTGAAAATTTAGTTCATGTGCTGTTCTGTCAAATGGCCATCGATATGAACTACACTTATTCTGGTCCTACCTCAACTAACGTACAGTGCTGATCTTACAATTTGACTGCATTAAATGGCCGTGCAAGTGTACAAACTAAAGCTATTCTTGTCATCCAACTACATACTGTGCTGATCTTATAATTTGACTGTATAAACTTGCTTAACGAGTCATTTTGTAGCACTCGCCCATTCTGTAAAAAGAACAACAGCTTACAGGCAGGCGATCTCCAGTACTTCCCTGCTATCTCTATAAATTAGAAAGCAGTGGTTGTTTTACTCTTCAGAAATTACCACAAATTAGCCTGTTTTATTAAATAGTTTAAATAATGTGTTGTTCTTGGAATTGGATAATTGTTGCTCATTCTGCAAATGATTTAATTATTTATTCTCCTAAAACTTTTTGTTTTTTGTTTTTTTTTTACCTTATGTTGGTCTGGCAGTCAGCCAAGTAAAAATATAAGACCACCGCAGGATATGAGTCCTACAGGAGTCCTCTCAACTGGTACAATGAGTCATTCACAACAGATACATGAGAAAAAAAAAATTACTTCACAATGTTACACAAATGTCACTGTTAAAACCAGTGTATTAAAAATAGTGTTAATCAGAACCTAATCAAGAATACCATAATTAATGTAAGATTGAATACACCCCGAAGTGCCCCTCTTACTGCTAGTACAAATAATGGTTTTACCAAATATTTTAATTATTTTCTCAAAATTATTTTCAAATTTAAAAAGATATCAATTAAGCCCTGAAAGATTTTCCAATGCTGTGAAGAGGGCTTAGAAAGAATAGAGGGTGTAGTAACTTGTAAGTGGTAATTAATCCTTGACAATGTAAGAAAACCATCCAGGGACTGAACTATACACGTACCCTAAGTCACACTGCTGCTTTAACTATGTTAAGCCTTTTTTGACAAAGGCTGCCTTTTCATCTACGCTTTCACAGCTTTTCAGAATTATTTATTTCACATAGACATACACATTATCTAAAGTGCAGTACTGAAGTTATGGGGTCAAAGCTTTTAGGAGGGAGCCGGAGAACATACATAAACATTAATAATAGTAATAATAATAACAGGACAAATACAGACACGTACACAACAGCACTTAACACCACATCTTTCCCAGAGCAGATAGATAATTGGTACCACATGATAGTTAGATATATGATCTTAGCAATTTGTCCTTTAGTATCTTCTTAAAGGTGGAGATGGGCTTCAATACTTTCATGTCCTCATGGAATTCTTTCCAAATCCGCGGCCCCCTGCATGTAATACTGAAGCTGGTACATTTAAGTTGTCTTTTTGTGCCAGTGATAAGATGTTTCTTTCTTGTATGATGAGCGTACAGAGGACAATGGACTGGAACGAGCTCAGATAATCTGCTGTTCATATTATGAACTACTTGGTACATCATTCAAGCATTTTGATGGATATTGAACTCTGCAAGCCTAAAGAGACAATAGCGAGGGAACAGGGGGCGTGAGGGTGGATTGTACCTGGCCCATGACACAGCTCGTATCATCCTCTTTAGTAAACTTTCAGGTTTTTTAAGATGACTGGGGAAGGTGTTGCACCATATGATATTACAGTAGTTTATATGTGGCTCAGACAGGGTATTGTACAGGGTTTGAAGAGCAGATAGTGGGAGGAAGTATCTTATTTTGAAGAATAATCCAACATATTTGGATAATTTAGATATCAATTGTGCAATGTGAGATCTGAAATTTAGTGACTCATCAATGAAGACCCCCAGGAACTTAGAGGAACTTACCCTTTCTAGCTCCTTGTCATTTATTTTGAGACAGATATTATTCGTATGCATTTACTCATATTTGCTAGAAACACAATATAATTTGTCTTACTGATGTTGAGAGTTAATCTGTTACATTTGAACCAGGTATCAACTTTCCCTAATTCTGCATTTAGTAGATCTTGTAATACAATTGGGTTCTTGTGTGACAGAAACAGATTAGTATCATCAGCAAATATAACCTCATGTAGAATTCTAGATGAATTTACAAAGTCGTTAATGTACAAGAAAAAAAGCGGTGGCCCCAAAATTGAACCCTGGGGGGACCCCATATTTGATGTCCTTATATGAAAATTTATAATCATTGATAAGGACATATTGTTGCCTTCCGAATAGATAGCTCCTAAACCAGTTGAGTACAGATCATCTGATGCCATAATGGTGCAACTTTTCAAGTAATATTTCAAAGGCAATTGCGTCAAAGGCCTTTGAGAGGTCCAGGAAAATGCCAATTCCACAATCACCTTGGTCAATGGCATCATGAATTTTTTCTAGAAGATCCAGTATTACAGAGTTCAGGGAGGGCCTGCACACCTTGAATAAGTATCTTGCAGGTGCAGCTCATCCTATGACAAAGCTTCCAGTTTAGGAAACGAAAGGCACAACGCTGCTTGCTCTATAAGACAACCAAAATTTATTTGGCACAGCTTAAGCTGACTTTTCGGTCATGAGACCTTCATCAGTCTTAATTCCCAAAACTAGAAGATCCAGAAGTGCCGTGCATGTTGTACTCTTTTTCTTGAAACCATGCTGGTAAACAGTGAGAATATTTAGCTTGTGGACCTAGTCACTCAATCTGTTGTACTCTAATCTCTCAAATACCTTTGAGAGAGTGGGTAAAATGGATATTGGACAATAATCGCTAAAATTATTTTTATCATTAGATTTGATTACTGGTACAACTGGCAATTTTGGTACAACACCATGAAGTAATGATAAGTTGATGCAATGAACTAATGGTTTTACAATTGTATTTGTAATAGCTATCAGAATTTTACGGCAAATTCCATCAACTCCAGTTGTGCAAGTGCTCCTCAAATTTGTAATTATTTTATAAAGTTCTGTTGTTTCAGTAGGCTTCATGAAGACAGAGTGTAGATAATTACCGGAGAGGTTGGATTTGAAGGTTGGCTCATTTTTTTGGCAAGGTCTTCGGTATTGGAGGAAAAATAATGATTAAATTTGTCGGCGAGATCAGTTAATGTACCATTTTCAGGGTCAGGGAGCACCAATGATTTTTGGACCCTGTTGAGGATTTTGTTTAATATTGACCAGGGGTGCATTTCCTGAAACCACAGATGCTAACTTACATAGTTGGACCCATTGACTGTGAATGGACGGACTACGTAAGTTGCTAATTTAGTTGTCAACTACGCTTTTGGGAAACCCAACCCAGGTCATTTTCGAATCTCCCATGGCAGAATTTATATGTTCTGTATAATAGTTGCGTTTGCTCTTTCTTATTATGTGGGTGAGCTTATTTCTATAGATTTTATATTTATTTTTGTTATTATCGGTAGGGTTTTAAATATATCCCTTATTAAGTTTGTTTTCAGTATTTATGGAATTCAACATCCCTTTTGTAAGTCAGGGATTTTGATGTTCACGAATGCACATGACAGTCCTCTCTGGAAAAGTGTTATTGATAGCGTCAGTAATTTAATGTACCAGACTGTCAAATGCAGTGTCCGGATCACAAGCGCCACATACAATTTCTTATGTTTTGGTCTCCAGGCATTCACACAGTGCTGTAGAGTTCTGTTACTCCTAAATTTAGTTATCTTACAGGGGGGTTATTTGCAAGGTTAAGGAACAACACAATGGGAAAGTGGTCAGATACGACAGTCAGGACCACACCAGACTCCAGCTTAGTATTGAGAATATTTGTTACAATGTTATTGATAATAGACTTTGAAGATTGCGGGACTCTGGTATAGGTGTTTATCGTCGGAAAGAAGGGGGATGAATGTAGTGTGTTTATGAAATCATTTTTGGCAGCATCATCCTTGTTGATATCTATATTGAAGTCACCAAGAAGAGGACAGTTGTTATTTTTACTGTTTATTGCACTTTTAATTTAGTCCCAGTGAGAAATGAGAATTATCAACAAGAGCAGATGCCTAAGTGCAGCTTATTCAGTTCCATCCATGTTCTGTGCTGTTAATTTACTCCTGGAATTCAGGCCAAATCCAGTATCTTAGCTGCTTGGGCATCACTGGCAGCTTTACGTAACTTGGTAAATTAATCAGCCGATTCTGCCCCCTCTCCTTTTCTTGATTAATGTTATTGCCCAGCGGAGGCAGTTTAGCTCACAAACTTTATGAAACGTATAGTTGAATTGATCCAAATGCAAACTAGACCTGGAAGCAGTTGCTGATTTTCCTGCTAACGTTGGAAACAAAAACTGCACGTTTTACGCTGGCAGTCGATGTCTGTTGCCTCACGCCTACAGACACATACAGACGCCTACAGAGTGACTCACCCAACAACAGTGGATCATCTCCCACCTCACCGAAGATCAGGGTCACCAGGGATTTCAGAGAGATTTTTGTTCATGAGTTGATAGTTTATAGCCATTATATAAGAATGGGCTCCTTAAGACATGCAGATGAACACAAGATGGCTTTCTTTAGGAAATGATCAAACCAAATGCTTGCTTTCAATCACTTTTAAAAAGGCTTTATTGGTTTGGTGCAGAAAAGAGCTCCATAATGCATTCGTTGTGGTTCTTCCATTTTCTGTGTTTCATGGTGAGAATGACCTTCTGTGCCCTTTGACCTGTTACGGCTGACCGGGGGAGCTGTCTTGTGATTTCCACCATCAATTAGCACCATCTATAATCAGAGATTTCCCTGTGATAATCAGTATTGTGCACAACCCAGAAGGATGACATACAGATGGCCTGACATATGGTCCCTCTTACAATGGAGCAGCGCTGAAACTTGCATCCTGCAAACCAAGATATTGTGGCAAACTCACATGTTTTGTTGAAACCTGTTACCTCAAAGAAATTATGTAAGCCTACTTGATTGCATTGTGTGGACAGTACTTAAAGGACATGAGGTAAAAGTTATTCTCAAGTGCTGTGAACACTAGATCATTAAGTACGCAATTTTTTTGAGGTAATCAGTTTCCCCAAAGCAATTGAGTGTACCACACTTACCAGGGATTACAGAGGATGCAATTAGAGGATTTGCTTTGGCCAGTGGAGGACATTCAAGGATTCACAAAGCAAATATACTGATGTTTATTTACATTTATACTGTTTTGCTTCTAACCATGAGCTCAGCCAACCAGTATCACCAATTACAGTACTGAGTAAAGTCTTAGTCACCCTACATTTTTGTTTTTTAATTTAAATCTGGCTGTGGATGTTAAAAAATTGTTTTTCACATTGGGATGACAGGAGATAAAAAAGAATATTTGAAATTCCAAAAGCTAATTTAAGAAATAGGTGTCTGAATAATTGTTTGCATTTCAGTAAGAACAGTTGATTCAGACAATATAGTCTCAACAGAGCCTTGATGTCAACATCATCATGGCCGTTTGCATTTACTTAGAGCGACTGACACAAATGAATTAGTCTGAAAAGAAATAGGAGCAAGTGTTCCACTCTGCTAGGAGCAAGCAAAAGGCAATCATCTTATCACACTATGGTGTCCCTAATTCATTGGCAAGGTGTAGTCACTCAAAATATTTGTTTTTAAAATTTTTAACAGTTTACAGCTCAGATTAGTAAATTTCTTTGTAATTAGACACTTCTCAACTATTTTTGCAAGCATAGTTGCCCAGCAAAATTGGTTTAAATGCGAATACGACTTTGGCACAGTACTATACTTCAACCTCCAGGCTGACGGGTTGTTCTCGTGAGTAAATGCAGATGGTTGGTGGCTGTATTGCCCACCCCTGGTAATGTCAATGTTAGTAGTGCTCCAAGTGCCTGTAAACGGTTGAAGAATCGCCTTTTTGTCTGCTTACTTTTCTTGTCACGTTCCAGCTGCGAGTCTCATTTGTGTATTTGTGATTGAACACCTCGAAGGGATAAATAACACTTTTATAAACACCTCAGCTTGACAGATGTTCGAGGCGCTTGTGTAATATGTTTTAACAAACTTGGTGCATTGAGTTGGCATATGCATGTGGTTTTATTTATCTTTTCGTTTTAACCGACTGGTTTTACTTAAGGGATTCATACAGCATTTAATTAGAATAAGGCTATTTGGGAAATCACAGAAGATTAGGTTTTATAAACAATGAAAGACTGTTTTTTTTATTAGTTAATTAAGTATAAAAGACAAATATTTTCAAAAATCCCTGGTTGATGGATCAATAAACATGATTATATCCTTAAGTTATTTCTGAGTTTCTCCAAATATTGATTTATCATTTATAATGTTTCACTTGGTCTTCTGCTGGTTTCCAGTTTGTTTAGATATCCTGATAAGCAGGGTCCCATGATCATGACTATTTAAAAAGACTTCATTGATTCATGTTCCTCTGGTGTGACCCCCAGTTTTCCCTCAGGCTGTAATGGGAAAACGTTACAGAGGATTGAGGTGCTGCCCTTTGGTGTGACCCCCAGTTTTCCCTCAGGCTGTAATGGGAAACACGTTACAGAGGATTGAGGTGCTGCCCTGTGGTGAGATCCCCAGTTTTCCCTCAGGCTGTAATGGGAAACACGTTACGGAGGATTGAGGTGCTGCCCTTTGGTGTGACCCCCAGTTTTCCCTCAGGCTGTAATGGGAAACACGTTACAGAGGATTGAGGTGCTGCCCTTGGTGTGATCCCCAGTTTTCCCTCAGGCTGTAATGGGAAACACGTTACGGAGGATTGAGGTGCTGCCCTTTGGTGTGACCCCCAGTTTTCCCTCAGGCTGTAATGGGAAACACGTTACGGAGGATTGAGGTGCTGCCCTTTGGTGAGATCCCCAGTTTTCCCTCAGGCTGTAATGGGAAACACGTTACGGAGGATTGAGGTGCTGCCCTTTGGTGAGATCCCCAGTTTTCCCTCAGGCTGTAATGGGAAACACGTTACGGAGGATTGAGGTGCTGCCCTTTGGTGTGACCCCCAGTTTTCCCTCAGGCTGTAATGGGAAACACGTTACGGAGGATTGAGGTGCTGCCCTTTGGTGAGATCCCCAGTTTTCCCTCAGGCTGTAATGGGAAACACGTTACAGAGAATTGAGGTGCTGCCCTTTGGTGTGACCCCCAGTTTTCCCTCAGGCTGTAATGGGAAACACGTTACAGAGGATTGAGGTGCTGCCCTTTGGTGTGACCCCCAGTTTTCCCTCAGGCTGTAATGGGAAACACGTTACAGCGGATTGAGGTGCTGCCCTTTGGTGTGACCCCCAGTTTTCCCTCAGGCTGTAATGGGAAACACGTTACGGAGGATTGAGGTGCTGCCCTTTGGTGAGATCCCCAGTTTTCCCTCAGGCTGTAATGGGAAACACGTTACAGAGAATTGAGGTGCTGCCCTTTGGTGTGACCCCCAGTTTTCCCTCAGGCTGTAATGGGAAACACGTTACAGAGAATTGAGGTGCTGCCCTTTGGTGTGACCCCCAGTTTTCCCTCAGGCTGTAATGGGAAACACGTTACAGAGAATTGAGGTGCTGCCCTTTGGTGTGACCCCCAGTTTTCCCTCAGGCTGTAATGGGAAACACGTTACAGAGGATTGAGCTGCTGCCCTTTGGTGTGACCCCCAGTTTTCCCTCAGGCTGTAATGGGAAACACGTTACAGAGAATTGAGGTGCTGCCCTTTGGTGTGACCCCCAGTTTTCCCTCAGGCTGTAATGGGAAACACGTTACAGAGGATTGAGGTGCTGCCCTGTGGTGTGACCCCCAGTTTTCCCTCAGGCTGTAATGGGAAACACGTTACAGAGGATTGAGGTGCTGTCCTTTGGTGTGACCCCCAGTTTTCCCTCAGACTGTAATGGGAAACACGTTACAGAGGATTGAGGTGCTGCCCTGTGGTGAGATCCCCAGTTTCCCCTCAGGCTGTAATGGGAAACACGTTACAGAGGATTGAGGTGCTGCCCTGTGGTGAGATCCCCAGTTTCCCCTCAGGCTGTAATGGGAAACACGTTACAGAGGATTGAGGTGCTGCCCTTTGGTGAGATCCCCAGTTTTCCCTCAGACTGTAATGGGAAACACGTTACAGAGGATTGAGCTGCTGCCCTTTGTTTCCTACAACCATGAAAGAGGGCAGCAGACTCAATGAAGCGTAAAGTTAAACTGAGTGCGGCTGTGCAGTCATTGTTTTTAAAAATTGTTACGGACCTCTTGGTGAGGGTATAAAAGGGGTTATATTTCATCAGGATTCGCACAATGGCGGGAGTGTTTGCCACCCAATTCCTGCACACCCAGCCATTAAATTTAGCAAAACCTGGGTCCACTGTTTTTCAGACCAGATTTTTTTTTTCATTTACAACATTACAATGTATTATTATTATCATTATTAATATTATTATACAAATTATTACCCATATCAATCCCCTAATTGAAGAATGCATGGAATTACATCAAATATGTTTAGTCACCATTTAAGACTAAGTCCTGATTTTGATGGAAGATTAGTAATGATAAGTAATTGAATAATAATGTTAATCCATCTAGATTGGAAATGCTTAGACTATTAGCCTTTAGAATGTATAAGCCATTCTGCACCATTACACTATTTCAGATGAAAAAATGAATACACAGTATGTGTCTTTTTATCCAGCTGCCTGATTTTTTTCACTCTTTAATCAAACAATCTTACCCATAATGCACTCATGAGATGGAACAGCCAATCCCTGGAAATTCTGCCCAGAGTAAACAGAGTAAATTTCACACAAAAGGGTGATCAGCACTGGACTGCATCCTGATGGGTCTTTCTGAAATCCTGCTAAAAATTCAATGCATTTCAATTTCACTTTGTACTGCCCTTTGTATAATGGGAAGTGTCACAGAGAGGCTTTGCTAAAATCTGCAAACCCCCCAAAAGCCTGCTGAGGGCAGCTGTGGAGAAGGAAAATGCCCCTGGCTGGTGACAGAAAGAGAGCCTGATGGGGAGATGGTGACCTATACTGTTTGCTGGAGACTGGGCTCGTAACATAATATGTATATAAATAAAAACAGACTAATAAAAGTACATGAATACAGTGTGAAAGTGAGAACTCTATTCATGATGAGGGATGAGCTGGACGGCTGATGTCAGGCAGGGTACAGGTGTGGAGCTGGAGCTGAACTACTAATGGACAAAGACACTCACTGGGTCTAGGGTTACTCCGCAGGACACCTGAGGAAAAGAGAAGAGAAAATATAATGGTGGCTCCATAATGTTCGGGACAAAATTTTTTTTCCCCTTGATTTCACTGCACATGCCTCAGTTCCAGATTGTTAAGCAATCAAATAATGCGCGAGTGCTTTACGAGCTGATTGTCAGGTTTTGGAAAGTACTATACTTACGCTTTTGTCTGAGCCATTCTGGCACTCCCTATTGTAAGAGTGAAATTAATGAGAACATAATTTGCGTAAGTTTAGTATGTTATAAAATTACAATCTTTTATTGTTTGCACATATTTAGCATTTACAGTAGTGTTAGATTGATGTACAGGTATCAGATATGGCAGCTAGTTGGCACTGTGCCAGCAGCAGGGGGTTGATGTTTGGAGGAGAGAAGAAGATTCAAAGTGAGATGAGGTTGGACTGAGACTGGGGCTGCGTCCAAATAGTTAAAAAATTACGTCCGATCATCTAATTCCTAACCACTTTTCTTTAACCTCGGTGTAAAACCTCATGAGGTAAAGGAAACGTGTAAAGAGGACTCTTTTACAGCTTAGGAAGAGAACTGCGCTAAAAAGAGAATCCGAATGCACTTACACTAGGCACAGTGATCACCCACCATGTTTGATTGTTTGTTTTCATGATTGGCCATATGGACGGTCATCGTGAAATTGCAGGATAGCATTTCCTTCTTTCTTTTCGAAAAGGATGGTTCAGTGTACCCCAAGTTAAAGGTGATAAATTAGAAGGCATTGTGGCACCTTTCCTTACCTTTAAAGAATCCGAAATTATCACTTATCATGGCTGCCACATAAATACTGTTTGTTTTCTAGGGGTTAGGAACTTTCCTAAGCAAAAAAGACTACAGGTATTCGGACGAAGCCTGGGTAAATGTAATATTTTGACTTGCCTGTGTTCAGATACCTGTAGAAATGCTTAACAAAACCAGGTTACCTAAAAGTTAGGAACCATTAAACGGCTTGTAAACACCAAGCACACATTTCATTTGTGAGCCACACCCCCCTTGTACATTTCATACAAATAATATACCCATTTATTATTTGAGTTTAGTTTTTTCTTTGTTACTTTGGTGGTATGGCCACAAAACTGTACAATATTATGAGAAATGTTCTACTGGTTTTATATGATCATAAATTATGAATAGGCTTGTGAAAAGGTTTCTTTCATGAAAAGTTGCTCGTGGTAATAGAAGCTGATAACATGCTGTGGGCACACGGAAATATTGCTTGTGGCAGGACAGGATTGAACTAGAACCAAAACTCGATAAGAAACTGCTTCAGATCAAAATAACTCAATGAAAATTTAATGCAGAAGGCTGTCGGGCAGAGGTGTCAGATCTCATTCATGAAAGGCCTTTGTGGGACCAGGGTTCTGTTTTAGCCATAGGCGTCAGTTTAGGTGGTGTGAAACTCGCACAGCTTAACCAACGACAGAAGAGCTGGGAGCGAAGGTTCATGCGCGTACTCAGGCTGTTGTGAGGCAATAATAATATAATATGAATGAACTTTCTCGGTTCACAAACGGGGCCATGCTGTAATCACGGATATATCTAATCTGCCACCATGCGGTGAATAATCCAATGCGAGCATTAGAATATTACACCAGAAAGAGGCGGGATATCAAACATATCAGTGATCACTGCAAAAGAAGCGTAACAGTTACTGTATTTACTCTCATTTCAAATCTGACTCCATTTAGAATTAGAATTTATAATTTAGGGGGAACATGCGTGGACCTCGGGGTGATTAAACCTTGGACTCGTAAGTGAAGGCCTGAATTAATATATGCCCCCGGGTATTAGCATTATTGCCGAATCTTAGGGTCATTTGTTATATCAGGGGCTGGAAGTCAATCATCACAGCAACAGCATCTTTTGGCTTGAACACTGCGAACCCAGATCTATGCACGCCCATGGGTTCCTTCAGGGAATTTAAACAGATAACCAACTTTTCGTCCAAGGGTTTCCTTAAGAATCGGCAATACATAAACCCTTTCAGTAAGTAGATCATGATTGTCTCTCAAACTTAATAAGACCAATTCTCATCCCAAAGCTGCTGATCAGTCAGTCCTTGGTTGAGCTTAACCCCTAAGTATCTGCCGTAACGTGGCTAGAAAGAATAAAAGGATTAGGAGTCACAGAGACCATGCAAGTTTAAAGGAATAACAATAATTTATTAACCAGGTATGCAAGAGCTTGAATCAAACAAATCAAAGTTAAATACAAGTTACAAACAATTAAATTAATGAGTTGAATCATACCTGGTGAAAAGGCTACACAAGCCCTTACGTGCGCGGGAGAGATCGGATACGATCTTCCCTGACTATATGGTATGAGCTACACACGGCATAGAGATGGACGTGTGGGTAGTCGGTTGCCATCTTCTCAGAATAATTGTCTCTCTTTGCTGTAAAGCCAAATCATGTCTTTGATCCAGGCGGCATGGCCATAAATTACCCAGAGGGGGGTTGAATCTGGATTTTGGGTTTCCACCATTGGGAGGATGTAATAAAAGAATTTAGCAGAGAGAGAACAGAATGATTACCCAAGAGGATTCTGACCAATTTTAAGGAGTTTCCAAGAGGGAATGAACCATATGTTCAATGGGTATGTAACATACTCCATTCAACTCCTTGGATTCTCCTGAGAATAACAAGACCAAACATGATATGAATATGTACTAATATGATGCAGTGGTCATGAAAAGATCTTAAACTGGGTTATTGTATAAGCAATTTTGGTTATGATCACACAAGTATTGCATAGTAGTATATGGAATATATATAAGAAGGGTTTGACATTACTATAGTGTCAGAAAATGTAAACAGATGAGTTCAAGGTCCAATTTCATGAACCACTTAGCTGGAGGCGGAAGGGGCATCTGTGATAGTCACCCCCCCCGCATCGCCAGAGACCTGCTTATTGTTCCCTCCCATTATCAAGCTCCCAGTCCCTTACAGACACACAGCCATAAACGCATTCTGCTTCCCCGTACTCCAGCTCCGCAAATATTCTGGGGAGTCAACAGCCCAGTCATCCAGAGGAAGTCAGAACAGCTGGTCATATTGTAGGACTCCTGAGTTCTTTGAGGTGCAGGAAGAGCCTCGGTTCCTGGGCTCCCCCATTTGCCAGCCTTTTGCAACATCCCAACTTGATCCCCCGTCTTGCAGTGTGGACGGTGGGGATGTGTCAGAAGTCATTTTGTTTCCCCCCACTTTATCTTGCTGTGATTTTTTTTTTTAATTCAATGAAAAAAAAATCGTCATAAATATAATTTTATAGGAGAGACCACAAACGGCCACTAAATGTGTGTGCATAGAAACAGGACTGGCTGCGTGCAAATCGCAACGTCGTAACAACCTCTGCTAGAATAGCACAGTTGCATAGACCCCGGACAGATTAAAGAGCTCAAACTAGAATTTCAGCAACAACGTAACTGTGAGGATGAGGACAAGAAAGACCTGAGTCGCCAGGGCAGGGGATCCCCGCCATGCTCTCATCAGACTGAAGTTTTAAACTAGCGCACTATTTTTAAATTAGACCAATGTCAAATTACCAAGCTATTCTTGCTGTTTGAAGACATGAATAGTGCGCTATTTGATTGAGAAAATTTCCCCCAAAATCTTGGTCTAGTTTCCAAAATAGCCTGCTAATTCCGGAACTAGCATATTAGCCAGCTAGCCTAATTGTATTCCGTCTTCATCAGAACAAACATAAATCGGCACCATTAATGCTCTATGATTAGCGTTCATTTTCGCTCCAAACTTCGTAGAGAAAACGGCAAGCAAGACACAAAGAACAAAATGTAATATCTCAGGTCTATTTTTCCTCCTCCTCTTGGTTTTTGAAATGATGCAAAGTGCGCAAGCGTAAACTCCTGGCTAAATTCTCGGGCTTACCACCTTGGAATATACGTAGAGGCTGATGGAGAGAGATGCAAGATTGTAACACCAGGCTTAATTCCAAACTGTAAAATAGCGCATTGGTTTAAAACTATGGTTGGATAAGAACATGCCTAATGCCTGGGTCCTCTGTTAAGCCACCCAGGTTGAGTAGTAACTGTTACCCTTTTCCTACTACAAACTGCATAACCCAGGGATATGCCGCCCCACATTAAGCTTTTCCTACTCCAGGCCTCGTTAACTCCGAGATGTGTTCCAATTACTACTCATTACCCCGATGTTTCGGTGTTCGGTTTGCGCCTTGCAATTTCCCACTTCTGCTATGTACATTGATAAACGCCAATATCTGCAAATATCTTCAGCAGTTTTGTTGCTAACTGCTCACCATCCCTGGCGTTGGCTTTATCGACAGTTTATTCAAACAATGGAATGGATATTTTCTTAGGTAGCTTGCGGATGCTTTTGGCCAGTAAAGTAATACATAACACTTGTAACTGATGTCGTAGACATTTAAATTTATTAATTTTATGGCGAAAAAGCGTTAGCATACAAGCTAGCAAATTTGATTGGACTCCCAACCAGAAACGAGCGTTAACATCATTTTTCCATTTTCCAACAAGGCTGACAGTTAAAGGATTCACAGGAGCTCAAATTTATGAGCCCGCGAAATCAAATTTATGAAACCCGAGTATTCAATTTTGACTGTATCAACTGTTTATTAAAGGACCAGTGTCACGAAAGTGACACATGCGCAGTTATGTCAAAATTCTTTCAGCACTGGCCTGTGTTTCCACAGCTTGCGGCACCAATTGAGTGCTATAGAATGTTTTGCATGTTACTATAGTAACAATGTAAATTCTTCACGAGCAACCTTAATGACACAAATAACAATGGCTGGCATTAAGTTACTGGTTTTTGTACTCTTAATTGGTACTTTACAAGTTTTTTTTTTAATCTTTTTTAATGAAAATGGCATGTTAAAGAGCAAGACACAGACACACACATAAATGTTTGCACAGGGGTTCAGTGAGTTACACAGGCATTGTAAGGATTTATAGGCAGGGAGAGGAAAAAAGAAAAGGAAAAAGAAAAAAGTCACGATAGTTATTTTCCTTTTACACAGAAGAGCCGTTCTTTTGGCTTTAGAATTGTTAAAATATTGTATTGACTCAAAGTATTTCTGGAGTTCAATTAGGAATGCTGGAAAGTAGGCTTTAATTGATTCAACTTCAGTTTGAAGGCTGGTGTCCTGTAATGAACTTTACTAGCGTACGGAACATGAGAGATTAGGCTCCAGACGAAGGGTGCGTATCAGTCAACGATAGGCGAAATTGAGTTAACGATAGGATAATGTCAGCATTGTGTTAGCTGTCTCTGGACTTACATCGCGGCTGCCTCTCTATTCTTCAAATAGTCTAAAAAGAGTTGAGCCCAACGCCCACTGGCCGCGAAGCGAAGTGTTGCGTCTGACGCCGACGTTTTCAAAAGCCCATTGGAAGCGTCATTAGCATCAATATTGATGGATGACAACAGGACCGAGAAGCAAGCCATGGGTGTGACTCTCAATATTCAACTAGTCAACGTTTAATTTTGAAAAGACCCATCGATAAGCTTATTTTAAGTGATGACAAAGTGCGACGTTCTAGTTACTGTGCAATATACATTATCTACAGGCATAATTTACCTCCTAAGCCGTTTAGTAAATTAAGATTATGATTCACATCACTTCACCCAGCAGCGACTTAGCTGGCTAGATAACTTAGCAGTGTCAAGTTTTTACGAGTGAACCTTGAGTTAGGTTCTGTCTAAATGTAGATCGCTTGGTAACGTATATGCCTGCAAAATAACGGATTTCCTTTCAAAACTGCGACTTGGTTAGAAAGCAGTTATATCAGTTTCCCGCTAAAGGTGACAAGGCGAAATAGTTAAATTATCTAAAAGACAAACACATTGATGCTTAAGAAATTGAGCAGTGGCGAAAAATAAAAATCTGACGCCACTAGTGGGCGTTGCTCCATTTAAATTAATGGAACCTATTTTTTGACTCGGCTGTCTAAAAAAAATGGCGGCCAAAACTTCTGCTATTGATGATATAGCCCCGCCCATACCCTTGATGACGCAGTGGTGCCCGGCTCTGGGCCCAGCAATTTCAAGGAGCCGGATTGGTGCCTGATTTTTGCCAACTTTTGGGCATTAGCACCAGGAGAGCTCCTGTGGAAAAACGCAGCACTTGTTCAAGTTCAGACACCGGCACCGGCACCATGCCAGTCGAAAAGGCCTACATGAGAAGCGCTGTCCTTGGTGCTGAAACACAGACTTCAGCTGCTTGCTTGTCTGAGAGCTTCTCCGCTCCAGGCTGTACGACTGAATCTGCAGCTGTGCTCCTGCCTCACAGCTTGTGCTCACCTGCACACAGTAACTGACGCCTCTGCAGGACAGCAGCCTCACCTTGTTGTTGTCTTTGTCGTTGAACACCCTGGTGTGTCACATGATCACCCCGAGTCAATATAAACTTCTGCCTCCACCACCCTAAACCTGCCCTCCCAGTTTCCTTCATACAATTTCTTTCTCATTTACCCCCAAGTACATATGAGACACTATAAACTGAGAGATAAATGTACTCCCTGCACACAGATGAAGGTACTGGTGTCTTCAGAGATTCAGCTGTAAGTGGTGACTGACTCAGTGAGCCCACATGAACTCCCTCAGTGTTGCAGTGTGCACTGCAGATCTCAAATCAGGCCCCCTTTTCCAGGTCTAACCCAGGATCTCTCTCCGCCCTGAACAACTGAAGCTCTCACACCTGTCTAAAGGGAGGGTGGAAATCCAGCAGTTACCAGCCTTCTGGGACTATGATTTCAGTACTGAGATTCAAGATAATTCCAGTGTTAATTATACCTTGGAATGCAATAATTGAATAAATGGACAATCAACAGTGATGATCAGCTCCCAAAGTTTAGTCAACACAATCACTCTCTTCCATAAAAATACATTTATGGCAATTACACAAGTGTAATGTGGATAAAGTGCAGAGAAAGCATTGAAAATAAAAATATCAGAGATTGTTGGTATGGTTGGTCACCAATATGAGCAGAAGGTTGAGTGCAACTTCTTGTTTTTTTATTCGAGCGAGGAGATCTTAAAATGTCCGGGACTGAAAAGGCACCCTTGGCATGACCGTCTGCTGCTGTGAAGTGAGGAGAATGTTCTCCCTCCTGTAGTGTTCAGTTAGAATAATATACTGCCTTAATCATGTTCATGAATCCACCGCACCTAATGTCTCCAGCACTGAGCAGAGATAAGACCACTTAGACCTGCCAGACACCTTCATCTCACCCAGGGACAGTGGAACAGCTGGAGTCCAGCCAACTCACAGCGTTAAGTCATCTCGCAAACGTTTTAGTTAAAAAAAAAAACAACAACTAAATTTGGTTTCACTAAATGGACTTGCAATTATCACACAAGCATCTGAGTATATATCTTAAAGGAGGCATTAAGTCAAGAAAGAGGACAATAATTATCACTTTCAGTTGAGTCTTTATCTTTCTTTAAGAGTTACGTTACTACCATCTCAGCATCACAGGGAATTGGCCTTTTTTTATGGCAGACTTAATTGTATACTTCACAAAGTAGCCTATAGGCATGCTAAAAATAATATTGAGTTGTATATTGTCCTTTCCGCATACCCTGTGAGGGTGCGATCAGGAACCAGTCGTGAGAACCAAGCAATGCAGTAGATCTTGTTTTATTAATAAAGGGGGAGGACCCCCGCAGGGCAGAAGGCAGAAGTACAAAGTCCACACCCCGAAAATCAAAAGTTGGGGAAAATAGAATCAAAAACCAGGGCAGCAATCACAGTAATCGTTGTCGGAGAGAAATGGGTCTGGTTCACAGGTACAGATGTGTCAAAGAAGCAAAACCAGAATCCAATGGGCGTAATCCGAATCGTAACCAGGGCAGCAAACATAGATCTCGTGGTTGGGCAGAAAAAGGTCAAAACTCACAGATGCAACAATAATCCAAAATCACAAAGGCAAAAATCGAAAAGTCGGGCGGTCCAGTCAGAAAGGTTATCACTAATAAATCAAGGCGAGAGAAACCGTGGCACAAGAAGACTGAGGAAACGATCTGACGAGGAAGTGCTGTGAAAAGTCTCCTAATATACACTCCGGGGGAATCACATGCTACACAGAACACAGGTGCTGGAAATGAGGCTAATTACAGAGGGTGGAATAAGAGGGAGAACCGGATCACATAAAATAAGCAAAAGCCAAAACACGGACAGGGAGCACAAGACATTCCTATAGACAAACATACGGCTCCGGTCTAGTTCTCACGTGCGTAGATAATGAGAGAAAGGACAGCGTGATCAAGTGTGGAGATTCCACAGAAAACGCAGCAGAGGAGATTAGAGAGAGACAAGAGGCGGAGACTAGAACAAGGCGAGTGCTGAGAGCTTGTTAATCAATTATTAAGTGAAACTATACAATCCCTTAGTGCTCGTTAGTAAGTTAGTATTATATACAATGTTAGTTAGTGTTAGTAGCTTCCAGCAACAAACTGTTGCAAACAAAACAAACGAAAGCAACAAACAAAAATAACAAACTGTTTGTATGGTTAGTAAAATAGAAAAGTAAGGTGAAGAAAGCAAACGCGATTGGAAGGAAGATTCCAGAAACCGTTAAATCACCCGAAGAAGTGAAACGCATTCCGGGGCTGAGAGCTGTGACAGTACAAGAGACCAGACAGGGGGAGACAAAGTGCAATGCATAGTGGAAAACAAATCATGGACCGGAATAACACTGTGGTAAGATGCAAAATATGGAGAAGTAAAACTAAGACAATAAATGAACAAATCTAAGTTACCAAATCACAATACGTATATCAAAGAATAGTCAGACATTGCAATGAATCAAATACCAATAAAACAGAATATGGCAAACTGATCAAAACATGGCAAGGTAAATCAGACCATGAGCATGGCAAAGCAGGACAGAACATTGCAGACAGCAGAATGACAACATACCCTATATACTGAACTGCTTTGCGAAGCTCAACCAAGGTAATGAGTGCAGCCAGACATCTTCTTGGAAGCATTTAGCAAAAATACTAGTTTATTTTCCAGAGAGGCTTATCATATCTTTTTAATAATACATACCATTGCTCCAGCTTAATATCTGCAGACATGTTTGAATGTGCTTGTTTGCTGAGGTCTTCATAGCCAAAGGGTGGCTAAAATTGACAGCTAAAACATACCATTGCCCTTCCTCATCGCTTATTTGGTTAAAATATGTCAAAACAAAATAGGCAAAATAGCAGTAAAAAATATAATACGATGAAATATATTCCAAATAAACAGAAAAATTGGAGATTTGGAAGAGGGCTCTAGGGATCTACCGAGCGGCTACTTTGCCCTACTAGTCAAGCGAATTCAGACAGTCCCTTTTTAACCCCTTTCTGCAGATGTAGATGCCCGCGTCTATAGACCTGCAAATTAGAAGTACGCTGTTACTGTACTCGATCATTAGATAGCACCCCCGGATCAGTTATTGAATGTTCACAAGCAAGCAGACC
The DNA here is from genome assembly GCA_029721435.1 of Gymnothorax reevesii. Lineage (NCBI taxonomy): Eukaryota > Metazoa > Chordata > Actinopteri > Anguilliformes > Muraenidae > Gymnothorax > Gymnothorax reevesii. The sequence continues at coordinate 86,371,123 of CM056583.1, forward strand.
TCGAACGCGGTTCTGAATACGGTGAAGTTCACTCCACTCCCTGTTTTTTGAGAGCTGCATGAATTAAACTCCTCAGCTAAGCCTGATGTGCAAACTGGTCAGTATCCTTGCCCATAGTGTCGATTCAGCAGTTTGAAAAAACGATATCTAGACACAGAAAAAATCGTTATCCTTTGTAGCAACCAGTTTAGCCACAGTGAGCTAACAGTATTCCAATTAGTAGTTCATAAAAATCAGTTTTCTGAGGCAAAAAAATCGACATGGTATTGATTCTCTCACATTCTATTGCCTATTACAGTTGTCCCATACAAAAAAAATTGTAGTTCCCTACCGTGGATTTACGCGTAGATTCCTTCATTGCCAAATCCAGCGCTTCCTTATATCCACCCGAGTACTGGCGTTGATAGCCAATCACTCAACCATACACTCAAGCTCTTCTGCGTAATTGTAGAGTTACACTTCATAACCTCGTGAAGTTTCCCTGGTAACAATGTATTGATTGGCTCGTTTCTTATCCAATTCCCGAGTGTTTAAACATTTTAGAGTAAGTGAAACACATTGATTGGACAAACACAGAGCATACAAACCAATGCGTATCAGCAGGCTCGGTTGTATCCTGTCTATGTTATGCACATTACGCGGCTAAAATAGATGGGATTTATAGAAAATCGGTTCGCAAAACTGGCCTTGAAGTGTTCAGTTACATTACAGGATTTAAATGAGAACGATATGCTCTATTGGAATTATTTCGAATGAAACAGGACCGGAGAGTTCTTGCTACTGGATACATCGGTCTCTATTTTATACAGTCAATGTCTCTGGAGGAGGGATTCACGAAAAAGGTCAGGCTGCTATTTTTGTTTTTTTTTTTTTTTTTCTGTTTCGGAATGTATATGTACTCAACAAAGGCGAATGTCGAGGTTTTTTTCCTGTTTAAAACGCGAACTGCCTGTGCATTTTGGTGTGGACCCCCGGTACGTTCATTGCACGTTTCTTTTGAATCGGGTGACGCAATGGATTTGATATTCCCTGAAAGTGGAGTGTCTGTTCAGTTAAAATAAGGTATAATTCAGAATTCAGATATTACTGTGTTAGTGAGGTGTACTTGCTCCTTATAAGTGTTGAAATGGGTTCGTGAGCTTTGAAGAGGGGACTGGTAGCTTTCATTACAGGGTGAATGTTCTGACCGTTTAATTAGCAGTTTATTTAATGCGTGTTTGTGCTGGCTTTGAAGAAAAATGGCCAAAACTCTAAACTTTATTATGGAGAAAAGGCACGTTCGTATTTGGAGAGGTTACTGGTGACCACTGATATTCAACTGCACTGATATTGATAAATTCATACTAAACTCAACCAGAAAATCATTCGTTCATATTAAATTTCATGCCTTAAAGCTTTAATTGTGTTAAATACATGATTTTTTAAATGATTTGACAGCAAATCATTTTGAGACTTTGGGGAGACACTTGGGTAGCTGTATAATTTGGCTAATAGCATGTAGGTAATCTAGAATGTAATGTTGAAGATGAATTCTACTTGTGCTCAAGGAGTTTATGATACCATAAATGTATAGTTTTAAGCCCCAGCAGTTTTTCAATCGTCAGAATTATTTTTTTTGCAATTTCAATGGTGAATTCTCATGAAGATTTTTTATGTTTGCTGCTCATTTTCTCTACCAAAATCATGAAAATAAACTGAAATACAATGTAATTCTAAATTCTGTAAGTGTCTTTCCTGAATTGAGCCACATTTTTCCTCTTTGTGAAGCTTAAATCTTGAATTATACAGCATTAAAGTGGGTAACCCATAAATAGCCAAATTTGGCTTCTGCACAAAGGGGTTAACATAGTGTGCTATTCCAGTTATTTTCTGATCAAATTACTCAAACATAAACTGTTCTGTTCATTCTCGGCAAGTTCTTATGAGTAATGTATGTCGAAACATGAGTCTATTATTATTCATATATCAGTTTGAGATATAGGACTGCTGACCTAAATTTTTTGTTCGTGAAATTTGTTAAAATAAACAGGTAAGTCATTATTTTGATTTTATGACAAAGGAAATCATTACACACTGGTGCAGAATAACAAAAGAAATTACAAAAAAAAACAAAAAACAAAACAAGAAGTAACCTCAAGTGCCACATATCCTTGGGAAAGTTTTTTAACCTTTTCACTGTCACCTGCATTTTCTCACATTTGGCCCGGACTGGTATACCACATCTCAAATGCTCATCGCTCCTCGTACAATGGTTGTATTACACAAAATACTGCGTGTCTGTTGTTGCTGTTATGGGTATTTACCTAAAATATACGCCTCAATCTTCAATTTTGGGGCGAACAACATGGATATCTTGATTGCACAGGTTCTTACCTTTTGAACAAGACCAAATGGAGCGGATCATACATGGTTTGACCGTCACAACACAACTTTGATGATGAGAGCTGAGAAGTTTCATTGCACTCGCGTACGTGGTGTCTATGCTGAGAAATGGATTTATTGCATTTGTTATGACTGAAATAGAGCAATAAGGTGGGAAGAAATAAAATCCTGAGTATCTAAGCTTTCAAATGGTGCATCATTTGACTGGATTGGTTGAGGATTTACATCACAGTTTACAAATGAAGTATTCAAAAAACAACGAAAGTTGTTTGTTTATACTACATATTGTTGCATATTGAGAGAGAGAGAGAGAGCGAGAGAGAGAGGGAGAGAGAGAGAGAGAGAGAGGGAGAGAGAGAGAGAGAGACAGAGGGGGAGCAAGAAAGAGAGACTACGAGAACGAGACAAAAGGAGAAACAGTCATCCTCCTTTTTTTCCTTTCTGTGCATTAACATGAAAAATAATTAAATTTACTCTCTTCAAATTTTATTTTTGAATTCTGCCCAATGAACCGTAATGGAAATTCTTCAATCTTCCTCCCAAGTAAATTAGTTTACTTTAGTGACAGTAATTAGATGAGCTCGTCCAGAGTCACTTTCAGCTTAAGCACAGTATAAATTACAGGGATCTGGGATTTAAGTGCAGCAGTTCTGCACAACAGCAAACCCAAGAGAGGCAGCGAGAGAGAGGATTGCAGACTGGATCAACAGCTCATCAACTACTCATTTCAACCATGAAATAAAGAAACACAAATAAGAAAAACAACCTTAAAGAGAATTAATCAAACAACAGAGAGCGAGGCGGATCAAAATGACTATCTAAGAAGGTATTAGGGTAACGTAAAAGTTGTGGAGAACTGCAACCATTATTTAACCTTGGAAAGCAGGACTTTCTTTAATGCTAGCTCTCATGCTGAATAAGATCAATAACTCACTGAGGCTCAAAATGTATTAACTTTCAAACAGAAGGTATCTCACTCAGTCATGAGGTGCATGGTTAAGTGGAGTAGCAAGTACATGTCCCAGAAATTTTACTGATAAAAACTGACATTCAAAATAAACTCCATTAGCCAGTTTATTAGTATGTCATTTGCAATTATGAGGATCTTTCCTGCATTTCATTTGAGACGAGCTGATTAAAAATGCAAGTAGAAGTAATTATGTCACCAGGTTTGGAAAAGTTTATTTTCCTGGAGAGAATGGCAATGACCTAAGGAAAGAGACTTGCTAAACAGCAGCCACCAGAGTCTACAGAGTTTTGCTCTACAATATAATCAGTGATGTCAACCATTGAACATGATGTGTCACGTGACACTATTTTTTATTTGTTAGTCAGTTTAAGGGACACCCACTCGTTTGAGTTGATGGCTCTATTATACACACAAGGGTTAACCAAGGAAAAATACATGCCTCAGCTGACTAACAGTAATCAATTTAGTGCCTCTCTGAAAAGGGAATAAATAATCAAAGTCAAAGAAATAAATACTGGAGCACGCGATTACTTATTACTGACAGGTCATCTGCACCGTAATAAATTGCCTAAGTAACTGTGTGCTCCAGTATTTCTTTCTTTGACGTAGTAAGGGTTATAAGGGACACAGGATGGCCCTCTCTTCTCCTGGTGTGTTGTCTTTGAAGGCCTGTATGGTAATCCCATGCCAGTCCCAGTATCCTTTCACAATCAGACGTAGATAAATGCAACCTATTGGATAACCCCATTCACCACAGGTAACAAGGCATTTCACCAACATCTTTTCAACTTTGGCACCTACGGCCACTGGTCTGCCAGGATGCCCAACATGAAGGCCTGTATCACTGCCGTTAGTTTGCTATATGTATTGTCTGTTTTTTGATGTCTGTGATGGTCAAGTCATGGTGGTCGGACTGCTGGACGCCAGCATTGCAAACCTTAGTCTCAGACGATTCTGAATGGTCTAATCGGAAATATTTGTGCCTTTGGCAGTTCTGAGTTGATCTCAAAGACGTCATTCGGTCACACAGCACTTATGCAATGCCAATATCATCAGGAAGCAATCAGAAGATTGAGGTTTTCCAGAACAGCAGGGATGAATAAAGCACTGACACAAGAGAGCGCCCTTCACGTTGTCGCAAGTTCTGCGGCCATTGTAGGTTTTCTGAGAAAAGGAATGGTCAGTTGGTAACAATCCATTATCAGACCACTAGATATTTTAATCTTACACACTGATCCTTTAACAGATCTGGTTTGCATTGCCACCACCTACCTCTCAGGTGAAGCTAACAGAACAGATATTGCAGTTTTGAACAGTCAAAAGGTAGAGAAAGCGACAAGGTAGAGAAAACGTGGATTGGATTTGAACGGTTCTTTTGATGCCATCCACAACTTTTCAAAATGGAAATTCAAAAATGACTACACTTAATAGAAAAGTACTGAACTAGGCTTAAATAACACTTGCTACTCACAAGCTTGGTTGTTTAGAATTTGCGGGATTCATCAAGGCCCTTTACTTACCGGTGACAATTATTCACTATCGCATCGAGGAGATACAATAATTATGCCACAGCAATCAAATTCTTGGGGGAAAAAAGCAATAAACAATGGAGGCCGCAAAAGCTCACAGTGTGCAACAGAAAGCAGCAGACCGTTAATAAAATAGTTTAGGTATGTCTAAAACAGTGACCACCACATCAAGGGTAACAGTTGATCACAGGGACTTAAAGCTAGACGCAGGTATAAAACCGAAATCCAAAAACAGTATCGACTAGACAGGTCGGGGTCAGAACCAGTAAGACAGATGGGCAAAGGTACAAAAACGACAGGCAAAAAGTCGTAGTCGATGGGCAAAGCCAATGGTCATACACAGGGCATCCAAACACAGAACTCATACAAAAATAGGTCGAAATCCAGAGAGACAAAAACCGTACAAAAAGGGCAATGGCAAGAATCAGGGTCGGACCATCCAGTAGAAGAGAAACAATAATCAATGGCATACGAGGCGCTCTGCACAAAGAAATATTGATCAACGTTCTGACTAGAGCTGTGAGTAAAAAGACTCCTAATATACACACAGGAAAGGTCACATGCTATACAGAGACAGGTGTAGGGAATGAGGCTAATTACATCGGGAGAATCGCATGAGGGAAACCCGAACCACGGAAATTGGCGAGAGACAAAACACGAACGGGAATCACACAAACAGCCTACGACATTTAAACAGCTCCGGTCCAGGAGTTCTACGTGCACAGATAACAAGAGCAGGAGAGTAATTAAGCACGTGCGAGAGATTCTCATTGAAGCTCAGGGGGAGGAAAGCGATAGACAAGGGGTGAAGAATAGAACAGGGCGATTGCGGAGAGGTAATTAGTCTATTAGTAGTGGTGCAGCTTTACATCTTAAACTAGAGTGCTCATTAGTAATTTAGTCATCAAATATATACAGTATACATGGTTAGTTGTGTTAGTAGACTATAATACAAAATACAAATGTTAGTCTTGTTAGTAATCAGAACAGAAGTGTGAAGGAAGAAAACGAAATACGAAGGAATAATTTAAACACCAGACTTCATTTAAATCACCCGAAGTCAGTGAGTACGCAGACAGGGAAGACGGACTAAACCAACTAGATCACAAGACAGGGGAGACAAGTGCAATGGAACTGAGATATGAAATGAACCAAAAACCTGAAAGTTATAAAAATCAACAAGAATGAATAAAAGACAATAATCATGAACACAAAACATGAACCTAACCATGACATCAAGGCAGAGTATAACAATATGGCAAACCAGAACATGAACATGGCAAGACAGAATCAGAAATCAGAATCATAACACAAATAGGCATTGTATAGACCAGGCCTCACCAAACACCAGGGAGAGAGTCAGCAACAGCATGGCAGGCAGTATTTATACACTTCCTGAAACCCAGAAAGTGGGTGTGATCAATGCCATGGTGGCCAGGAAGGGCTCTGACCATACCTGCTACACTTGCGTGTATGTGGAAGATCCATGTTTAAGTCATCCAGATCTGATCTGATCTGATAGGGGTTAGGAAGTAGACAGGTGAACACCAGATGCAGGAACTGAAGTATTTATTGAAACACAAAACACGAGGAGAAAATTGGTAGACAAGCCAGAAACACCATGCACGTGCACTGAACGTTTGGGAAAACTAAAGTACACTGCCCAAGGCAGGGGGAAACAAAGGTACTCACTCAAAGTGTGTCGAAATAAAAAACAAAAACTGGACCTATCTACACTGACGGAAAACACTGGGAGACTTGACAACAGGGAGACAAGACAACGGCGCAGCAAAAACAAGACTTGGAAAATAGCACAAGGAAATACTCGGAAGGCACAGGCGCTGAGATTTGCAAATCCTAGGAAAGCAAAAAATATTCACCGATCACTACCTAATGCCATAAAAATTCAGAAAAAAATATTTAAGAACTCTAAAAGTGGTGGCTCTCTTTATAAAGCTAGTATATGTATTTGCGACAGCAGGAATTATGCTTCCATACAGCATTTAAGTAAGTGGTGTGACAAATTATTGCTCCCCATACAGGTGTTGATATCGGAGAGACTCATTACTCATCATTTTAGTTTGAGTAGATGAGCTCTGGGAAGTATTTTTTATATTGGATTAATTTCCCTTGGGTCATCTGTCTTTTTGACAGTAATATTATCTAGTAGTTTTCCAGCCAATGTAACTTTTGCAAATGTTTTAATCATCCGTCCATTCATTAGTGGGGATTTGATAATGTATCATCCATGGTCGAAATAGATGTTTTCCCATGAGATTTTTTCTCCTTTTTGTTGCAAGGGTTTTGAAGTGTATTTCAGGAATGTAAGTTATTTAATTTAATTCAAATTTTATTTAACATTTTAAAACCAACGAATGTGAGCAATGAGTATAAGAACAAGAGCCATCTGGCAATGGCGTATCCCCCCGGTCCCCCACATTCATGGATTAACTGCTCAAGAAATTCCTAAATACCAAAAGGCACATCTACATGATATATCAGATCTACACAACAAATTTCGTGAATAAATATTTAACGGTTTTTGAGTTATACTCCGGAAACAAAATGATTACGGACATACGGACGGATGGACGGACATGGCTATTGCTATATCCCCCCGCATTACATGCCGGGGGAATAATAATAAAAATGTATTAACATGCAAGATAATTTTGTATCTTATAATAAAACACATTAGGCTTGCAGAAGAGAATAATTTGGGTGTCTAAAGTAAAGATAACATTTAGGTTTGTGTGCTTAATTCTAAAGAGGAATAAATGTGGCATTCTGGTTCATTTTCAATGCATTTGTAGAACCACTCATCCATGAAGTTCTATTATTACCTCGCTGCACCTGAAGGATGAGGGAGGGAGTATTGTTTTTGGTTCGGTTTGTTTCTGTGTTTGTGCATTTGTTTGTTTGTTGGTGTGTTTGTTTTTTAACACTCTAGTGGCAAAACTAATGGCCTGATTCAGCCCAAATTTGGCAGAGGGATTGCCACTGACCCAGAATAATTCCTACTGAATTTCGTACAAGTAAGTGAAAGTATGTGCGAGGGGCGGGGTTTGTCGTGCCTGGCGCCAATTGTTTTTAATTATTTTAATTAAATAATGAACAATGCTTTTTTATTCAAGAAAACCTGAAATTGAATCAAATAGGCTAGTCTCCAGTGGTCTGATAACTGCTTTTCGATATTTTTGCCTTTTCCTTCAGGCTTTAATATAACAGATGCGGGATGTTTGAAGCAGCGATGCTTTTAACAGTCCCATCTGTGAAGGTCACTGATGGTGGGCTGGTTATATTCCAACAGTTTGAATTCAAAGCCACAAGAGACAGCATTTCCAGCATTCAGGCTCAAGTTTAACAGAAATGTATTCCTGATCCTCCAAAGCTCTTTTTCCTCCTTTGTTGTAGCAAGGACTTTGTCTTGCAGCAATATTATGTAGTGATGATGCAGGTCATTAGAAGTCGATTGGTAATAAATGTTAAGTGTTCTTTCTCCAATTATCCCTTTATAACATCTGCAATTTAATGCTGGAAAGTTCATTGAAATTAGTGGAGTGTAATGCCTGAAGGTGCAAGGCCAATGCATGAAAATCAGCACTATAAAGATAAAATTACCAGTAAAGTCATTGAAAACCCAAGCAAACCTGATTGAGATTAAATATTTCATACACATACATACAACTCCACATGCACGTGCACTCACACGCACACACACACACACACACACACAATTATATGAATGCACCAAAAAATTAGCCGTTAGCCTGTGACCGTAATCCTGAGGTCAACAGCACAGGGCCATACTGAGATTCATAATTTTCTTTTCTTTGAAGACTGAAAGTGCTGTCATCAGCTCTGATCAGAGGCATGAGTATCTGCGGGGCTCTGACACCCATCTTCAGGAGACCACCACACCGACCACTTCCCAGGACCACCACACCGACGGAGGAAAAGATCCTTATATTAGAGACTCAGCTCACCTATTCATGATCCCAAACTCACTGAGTCACTAAAAGAAAGAGCAAGTCCACCATCTTGCAAATTATGGTGTGATTGCGAAAAGATTTTCTTTGTTGGGGTATGGGCTTGAGGATCATTCTCAAGATGTATTTATTACTTTTTTCTCAAAAAAAAACTGAAAAAAAACATTTGGAATTGGGGATGTGCTTCAAGCTTGCTGAAAGTTCCCCAGAAACCTTGAAAGCCTTGCGTCTGTACCATGGTTGTTGGCTTTTCAAAGCGATCTTTTGAAGCATTATTAGATGACGGAGGGAGCGAGAACTGAAGGCATCGGCTGATTAAGGAGAATATAAAGCAGACACTCAGCAGTTGGAAAGATAAATCTGTCAGCACTGGATGTTGTAGCTGGTGATATTAATAACATTAAGATTCATGTTTATGCCAGAACTTCACCTCTGTTACATGGCCTCATCTTAATTACATGGAAGACAGTATATGGATGAAAATATTCTACAAGTATTAAGACAGATTTTTAACTTCACTGACTTTATTTTGGATGACAATACTTGTCTGATTGTTTCTGAATGTTGTTGATTTTTCTTTTTTCAATTTACAGTCTAAAATAATTCTGCCTTTATGCGGTTTGAGTTTCCAAACTCTGTCTCTTTATAATATTCCATTAAAAGTGTGACCTGCACTTTATACAGTTTAATAAAAGCTGGAAATATTGAAATATTGATAAGAAGTGTGTCAGACTGGCTGTGCTGTGGAGGAGTTTTGCTCATTTTCAGCAGGCACAGGCAGACTGTGGGAGGCAGATCGACCTCTCTTGTGTGATGAGAACAGTTGGGTCGACCCTGGTGGGTCTGGGCTGGACCCGCCCTCTCTGGGCTCTGCTGTGGGCGATTAATCAGCCCAAGTGAGGCTGCTAGCAAGTGCTAGAACAGCCAGTGTTCGATACCAGACCATGGGGGTGGTGCCACTACAGTGGGAGACAGTATTCTAACAGGGCGAGCTGTTAAAAAGTACCCACTGATATTTCAGAAACAGACTCTTCATACAGTAAAATAATTGTCAGGTGAAAGTCAGTGTGGTGCAGATGCTTATTTCTTTCCCCTGGTAATGGCCGAGGACTTGTAACGAGGTCTAAGGCCTGGGTGGGCTTTATAAAATTGGTGCACTGTGGAAAACCGATGTGCGCGGGTCTGTGCGTGAGTGCCTGCCTGTATCGTATTTTATGGTGCCGCAGCTGTAAAGAGAATAGGGTGTTCTTATTCATTCAAATAGACGATTTACGAGCACCAGAAAGCGCTGTTTGCATTCGGTCCATCCGCAAACACCGGAGCATATTAGCATTGCTACTCCCTGAAAACGTGACATTTCGCGCCCCGAGTGGACTCTAATGCAGAGGGTTTTTTTGGTACATGCACTAGCGGGTGTTTCCTTTGCCCACGAGATCAATCAATGTCAGGTGACGGGAGATCGGCAGCGATGGTGATTAGCCCCGGTGACTGGGGTCACTCAGGGAAAATAATGTTTCTTTGAATTCGGTGGGGCTTCACACTGAGGCTGGCAGTTAGTATGTGAGATGAATGAATCCCTGACTCTGTGCTTAATTGTCGGGGCTTTAAATCGCTGGCTCTCCACAGCATGCTGAGACAGCAGGACGCGTGTTCTCCACGTGCCACGGCTGCACGTTTTCTCAGCACCAATCTGCACTCCCACACTGAAATAAAGGCTCTTCGGCTTTCGGAACGGTTCACTCCAGAGAGAGTTACACCTGCCCTGTGTGGTTCTCTTCAGTACTGTGGTCATCGTGTGCTCATCAGAGTTCTTCATTCTGATTCAATTTGCTTGATTCTGGCTTGAGAAAGTTCAAAAGGGCATTTCTGTTGGCTACACTATTATCCACAACTTTTATTCATCTAAAAATGGAATAAATCAGCTTATTTCTTGATTTTGACTTCTATTTTTTGGGTTTGGGCTAGTTTGGGTTGAAACATGACCACGTTGTATCGTGAAACAAAAACTTAGCAGCATGTTAATTTTAAAACCGTTAAAGTTGAGAGCTCTCTATGTGATTGATAACCCAGCACACAAAAGACATATCAATGGGTAGAAATACTTTTGCAGATCATTTCCTAAATTATGATTCTTGCTGTACTATGGGCTTGTTAATTTTAAACTGCTAGCACTTCACAATAAGGATACATTAATTAACATTTGCAAATGCAGTAATGAGCTCTAAAAGTTGATTAAAAGTCACCATATTTGTCTAGTGATCATTTACTAAAGGCGTACATGTTAACCAAGGTATTCATTTGTACATCATAAAATTGAAAGGTTGAAGTGTTATTTGATTTGTTTTGAGCTTCACGTTGAGGGTGCAAAAGACCAGAAACATAATGCTTATTCAGCACTATGATGCCTCAGTTAACTGTTCATGCTGATTAATTTATTAACATTAGTAAATGCAGTCATCTTTTTTCTAAACTATTCCTTGGGAAACATTCTTGATGAAACTTATTTGACTACATTACCCATCATCTCCTCTCTTTCAAGACAACATGCAGTTACCGTGCAGTTTTCTTAATCAGAGTGATAGTATCTGCACTTACCAGAGAGAGAATTAGAGGGGATGCTGTGGGTCCGGCGCTTCTATGCAAAAAGCAATGGGGAGCCTACTGAGTGCACAAATATCGACTCTAAACTTGTCCAAATTCATGATAAACATTGCACAGAATCAATGTTGATCCTGAAATGTATCATTTAAGTTAATCCTGCTCTCATCAAGCTTAAACTTCAGACTGGCTGTGCCCTTCATTCCTACAGAGAATAGAAACAGGCAGCACAATTAGACATGTCAGTAAAAATGTGCTCATCTCTGATTGGACTGGAACATTGTAATCCTCAGCGATGAAGTGGTATTGATCAAGCTTCCTCTATCCAGAACTGGGGCTGCAGCACCGACTCAGATAACTGATGAGAGTTTGACAGAAAAGGCCTCATTTCTAAGATTCAATTACCAGCTGTCCGTTGAGAAAAGGTCAAACCAACTGAAAGGCTTACGCTATATGCGTTCCTGCTGTCTTTTGTAATCTGTTTTGGCAGCATGATTTATGAGCTATGGTATGATTTCTGCAATATTTAGTAGCAGGAGGGCCCAAGGAAGCAGATGTTGAAATTCATTCATTCATTTTTGATTCAGTAAATAAAGCATGATTGACATTTCAGGTGAATTTCAGGTGAAGTAACAAACTGGAAAGTGCCAGAAGTCTGGCATGTTTGAAATGTTTCAGCTGACAATCAGTGATGATTCTAGGATTTATTTTTAGGGGGGCCAATGCTATATTTTACGGGGCACCCAATTACTGCGTTATTTGTAGATGCAGCCTATAGCAATTTCTTGAGAAGTGTTACATGAACTCATTGTATACCTTAATATAGACCTTACCTAATTAAATAGATCTAACAAAATAAACATGATCTGGAAAAGGTTTCTGGTCAGAACATATTTGTCCAAAATGGAACATACAGGAATTTTCAAAAGCAACTCATGACACTCAAATTGATTCACAATAAAGGATTTATTTGGCTCTATTGAACAGCGAATATTTGCTAGTGAATCCACAGCTTAAAGAATAGAAAATTATGCGTCACAAAATGCATAAAGTAAGATAGAAGGACTTTATATTCTCATGTCTGTCCAAAGGATCTGGAGAGGTGTTGGGCCTCAACTATGAAGTATAGCCACTGATATTACCAAAGGCAGGGTTTTATGTACAGAAATAGAATACAGGCAATTTTAAAGTCATGGTATCTTTGCTGTAAGAAAGGGAACAGGGCTAAAAGTGATACACTTATGAATATTATTGTTTACCTTTGTTAATATTTATTGATCTTTACAATAGCATGAGTCTCCTGTTTCCATGCTGAGTGGCAAGTTATATCAACAAATGCATGCGATTAATTCTTATGTATCTTTATGGGAGTAAAAAATACCCCTGAAGCTCATGAGGGAAAAAAATAAAGGCAGTTGCTATGCGTACGGCAGTCTTCCAATGCATTGCAGTGTAGAGAGGTATGGCAGTGCCTATTTCAGACCCTGCCCTAACCTAACTCTGACCCTAACCCTAACCATAATCTCTAATCCTTATCCTAATCCCTTCAAATCGACTGCCGTACCAATAAAAACTTCCGTATATCTAGACACTGCGAAAAAAAAAAATTCCCTCGCTACACGTATCCACTGAAGCGCTAACACATACAGAGAACGAGACTGAGAACACAATCGCAACTACCGTTAGCCTGTCAAAAGCGATAAACAGTAATTACAGCTATTTAGGAAATCTACTGTAGCTGTAGTCAAATGGTCCATTATACCAAAATCACTGATTATGACAAACCCTCAAGGGAGAAAACAGCAGTCAGAAGCAAACAAGCCGACTCGCCCCTTCTTTTGATACTGTGTTTTTGGGCGATACTTCATGTATGTAGTTATTTAAATGTTAAAAATCAAAACAACTGTTGGCAAAGTTTTCGCGTTTTCTGACTGGTGCTTTTCTTTACTCTAACTTCCCAAGACCCCATAAATAGGTTCAAAGTCGGAAAAATAATTATTTTCAAACCTAGGAAAATTTCACATACGTATTATGTATCCGCTGATGGAAGCGCTTCAGTGAGGCCACATCACACTAAGATTGAGGGAAATATTCATATCCAGGACGCCATGATTTTACAGCCACGGCATTACATCAAATGTGAACAAAATGATATGCTAGATATTCCATTTCCCTGTAAGTTTACAAAAAAAAAAAAAATGGAATCGTTGGAAACCTTGAGATCTCAAACAGCTAAAATATAAAAATTTCCTTGAAGTTCCACAGGTCTTCCACAGGCTGCGCATCTAATTGGGTTAAAATGTCAATCATCCCATGATAAGACCCACAGTCCACTTCTTTTTTAACATATTTATCGTTAGAGGATGCAATGTTAATGTCACTGAAACTTATGTCCTCCATAAGGCTAATTGCACTTGAGCATATTTCCTCCTCTCAATCCTTTTCTCCGTGGTTTGGAAGAACTAATACTGACGAGTATATGTCATCATAATCGGCACATTCTGGTCTTTCTGCTGGTGTTAATGTTCAATGGTCGGATGGAGAAGTAAGCTTGTTATAATTACTGCAGCCGTTTCAAGAAAACTTTGACATTTTCGAGAGGGGAAATGGAGCCTCCTGGCAGGTCATCTCCGACCTATAGGCTACTGACATCTTTTTTCTGTGCCCACATACCTGGCATAAATCCACAAAGTGCTCTTGTGCCGTTTGATTTTTACTTCAAATGTTGCCGCATTTAGCACTAACAGAAGTATCTGAAAGCGAGAACTCCTCTTGCTTGTGCAGCGCAGCCACGGTCCTGCGTGAAATGAGTAGCGTAGCTACATAACCACAAAGTTGCGTAACCATAAAGACTAGTCTACCAATTATGCCCAAGGGAATGTGCGATTTATAAATATAGGGATATATAATAATATAGAAATATATTTCTATAGTCTAGAAATATAGGGACTCACCAATATCCTCTCTGTGCGCTCTCCTGAAACAAGGCGCCGAAGCAGATTTTTTTTCAGTATCATGCACTTGGGACTGTGGCCTGTATCTTTAGCATTGCTGTTTCATAGTCAGACATGTCCAATAAATAATTTTGCACATAAGTAAAAAGGCTTTTCGGAGTTCACAACGTTTCAGATGGTCGTCGGTGATGTCCCTGATCCGGTCACTGGCACAGTAACGTTTATACAGTTGGAAAGGGGCTTAGCTAAATTGGTTCTCCAAATTTTGCAGTGGACTTTGCTTTGACAGACAGCATCAGTTGCTATAAACTAACCACTCTTTCCAATTCATTTAACTCTTTTCTCCTCACTTGTATGATTACAATAATAAGGTAATGGCCATTATCTGGGCAGGGTAAGAGGCTTAGCTGCCCGACTGCTCAGGTGCGCTTGCCTCTGGGCTAACATTTTGCACTTATGTTATATGGGGTTGTTATGTGCTGTGTGTTTGGGATTTGTCTTTCTTTTGCACTTCCCTGCCTTTCCCCTGCCATCACCATCCACCAAGTCCTGCCTCCCAGACCACACCCTTCAAGCCCCGCCTTCACCAGTCCCAGAGCCACCTCATCATTCAAATCAACCAACCAGAACCCGCCACCTCCTTTAAAAGACCTGGACTGTTTGCTCTTCGGGAGATTTTTGCTTTAGTTTTTCTCAATTGCCATTTCGTGTCTTGTGATCCAGTGTCTTAGTTGTGTTATCCATTATATGTTTCATTGTTGTTTATGTACACTGCCAAGCCTTGGGACAGGTAAGACTGGGAGCTCCTATACATATGCCCGTAGGCTATGTTAATGTATAGACACACTAGTCTTTAGGGGTGGTTGCCAACCGATGTACGTTATTGCTAGACAGAGTAGTTAGGCTTTTGTTTGTAACATTAGTGTAGAAAACTCTTGGTGTTAGTTAGCTTGTTTTGGTTATTTTGGCAACATCCAGCGTCCTTTGACTCTGGTAGTGTGTGTCTTGACTGTCTTTGTGTATCCAACCCCTGTATATCCAGCCACAATCAGTAAACACTTGAGCACTAGTCTCTGCATTGTTTGTGTTATTATTATTTTTACTGTTTTCCCACCTATTACCCATTTTAACACCTTCTGGCCCATTCCACCACAACCAGTTACCTACCCCCATGCACCCCGAGGTCCATGGGGGTTGTAACATATTTGGGGGCTCGTCCGGGAGCGATTGTGATAGGCCGGTAGTAATAGATTTCTGTTACAGAAAAATAATATTGTGTGGTTGGTTGTTGTACAGAAGTGTAGTAGGAAAATGGCTACTTTTGACATTCAAGCCTTTCTAAACAACCCGACTAGTGAAGCACTGGATCAGTGTCGCAAAATTGACCTGCTTCAAATAGCAGAGCATGTGGGTTTTGTGGTATCTCGTGCTCTCCGGAAGGGAGAGATTAAATCGCAGGTGAGGGACAAGTTGGTGGAATTAAAAATTCTTACCTCGCCTATTGCTGTTTGTCCTCCTGGTCAGCCTGTTGTGTCACCTTTTAAGCCTGTGGTGAGGCCAGAGTCGCCTCAGGGTGCTGGAATTTCTACTTCTATGGAAGTGAAGGAGGAGGGTCCTCGGACAACCCCTCCACCTACATTGCCTAGGTTTGAGCCATTCTCGCCAAGTTTTTACGGGTCAGGGAGTGATCCAAGACTAAAGATCCGTATTGCCCGGTTGAAGCTTGAAGCAGAGGAGAAGGCTCATAAGGCACAGGCTGAGGCACAGAGACAGGAACAGGAATTTCAGCTAGCGATGCGCAAGCTGGAATTAGAGGCGCAGGTTAAGATGCGGCAGCTGGAGTTGCAAAATGCCGCAGAAAAGAGTTCCACCGTGGTAACCTCAGATATATCCCCACCGCTTGGTTTTGCTGGCTATGATGTCAGGAGACATGTGGCTCTACCCTCTTTCAGGGAAACAGAGGTAGATGCCTACTTTCAAACATTTGAACGTTTGGCTGCAGCACTGAAGTGGCCCAAAGAAATTTGGACAACCTTGCTACAGTGCAAGCTAATAGGAAAAGCTCAGGAAGTGATGGCTACGCTAACTCTTGAGGAGAGTATGGATTATGAGACTGTAAAAGCTGCCATCCTTCGTGTTTACGAATTGGTCCCTGAAGCTTACAGAAAGAAATTTAGAAATAAGAAAAATACATCTGCCCACTCATTTGTGGAGTTCGCTAGAGAGAAGGGAGTTCTGTTTGATAAATGGTGTGCTGCGAGTAAGGTGGACAACTTTGAGACTCTTCGGGAATTAATTTTGCTGGAAGAGTTTAAAAGTTGTGCTCCTGAACGCCTGGTGGTGTATCTAAATGAACAGAAGGTGATGTCCTTATCTGAAGCTGCAATATTTGCAGATGAGTTCACACTCACTCACAAAAACGTGTTTAGTGCTCCACATGAAGTGAAAACTAGTGTTTCCAGCAGTACTAAAGATGGTGAACCTCCTATAATTACAAATCTTCACCAACACGGTATAAAGAGCAACGTACTTGTTTTTATTGTCATAAAGTAGGACATGTCATTGCCAATTGCCGTGCTGCTGCAAAGAAAAATGCTGAATCAACTAAGCCTACAGGTTTTTTTAGAACAGTTAATCAATCAACTCCTGAGTTAAATGGCCCTGAAAATAAACCTGAGGAAGGTTTTAAGCCGTTTATATTTGAAGGTTTTGTTTCTGTTTCCGGTGAACCGACTGAGCAAAAACCTGTGCGCATTTTAAGAGACACAGGAGCTTCGCAATCTTTTGTGTTGGCTGATGTGCTTGCAATATCAGATGCGACATATAGTGGCGCTAATGTGATAGTACAGGGAATTGACATGACTTTCCTCACTGTTCCGTTACACAAAGTGCATGTAAAGACTGAATTAGTCACTGGTTATTTTAATGTGGCTGTACGGACCGCTTTGCCAGTACCAGGCGTTGAATTCATTATGGGAAACGATATTGCCGGCGGTAAAGTGCGTCCAGTGCTGGAGATTGTAAATAAACCCGTCTCGTGCACAATGCCCGTGTCTAAATCACTTCCTAATGTTTTCCCTGCTTGTGCGCTCACTAGAGCTCAATCAAAGAAATGGGGCGAGGAAGTTGATTTATCGCAATCTATTTTAGCGTCCACTTTTGCGGAGGAAATTCCTTTCACAAAACTTAAAGTGCCCCGTGTAGAAACGGAAGCATGTGCAGAGAAAGAACCCCGATATTTTGGTGATAAAGATAAATTATCCACGGAGCTTACCTCAATTGAATTACCTGTTAGTCGCGAACAACTTGTTGTTGCTCAGAAAAGTGACTCGTCCTTGCGTTATTGCTTTGAGATGGTGGTTAATCCTGATGCTTTGAAGGAAAAGTCAATCGCTTACTTTCTGGATGATGGACTGTTAATGCGGAAGTGGTCGACTTCGTTAACTATGGGAGCTGAGTGGGGTGTGGTTTTTCAAATTGTGGTACCTGCCCAGTATCGACCGCAAGTCCTATTGTTGGCACATGAAAATCCATGGTCCGGTCATTTGGGAGTCAGAAAACCCTACAATCGTGTGTTGAGGCATTTCTTTTGGCCAGGACTTAAAAGTGACGTGGTAAAACATTGTCGGTCTTGTCACACCTGTCAGGTCACAGGGAAACCTAACCAGGTTGTTCCGCCGGCTCCACTCTGTCCAATTCCAGTACTGGGAGAGCCCTTTCAACACGTTATAGTTGATTGTGTGGGTCCGCTTCCTCGGACTAAGTCTGGTCAACAATTCCTGCTCACTATATTGTGTACAGCGACTAGATTTCCAGAAGCCATTCCATTGCGAACGATTACAACTAAAAATGTGATCAAAGCGTTGACCAAATTTTTTTCTTTCGTGGGATTTCCGCGAGTTATCCAAACGGATCAGGGCACAAATTTCCTCTCAAAACAGTTTAAACAATTTCGACAGTCCTTGGCTATTAAGCACCAGATATCAAGCGCGTATCACCCCGAGAGTCAGGGGGCGTTGGAGCGCTGGCATCAAACCCTAAAATCGGCTCTCCGCAAATTTTGTTTGGAGACGGGGAATTGTTGGGATGAAGGCGTCCCATTCATTCTGTTCGCGTTAAGAGAGGCGGTACAGGAATCGTTAGGGTTCAGTCCGGCTGAATTGGTATTTGGACATACTGTTCGGGGTCCGTTAAAAGTTTTAAAGGAACGATTTGTGTCTGATTCGAATTCTAAATCTAATGTGTTGGATTACGTTAGCCAGATTCGGGAGAAATTGCAGCAAGCTTGCTCTCTTGCTAAAGAATCGCTGTCTTCTGCTCAGGGTAAAATGAAGCGTCGATTCGACTGGAAGGCTGTTGCTCGCTCATTTAAACCTGGTGACAAGGTTCTTGTTTTATTGCCAATAGCTGGATCTGCTTTGTCTGCACGTTTTTCAGGTCCCTACGAGGTGGAGGACAAACTCAGTGAAAGCAACTATGTAATTCGAACACCCGACCGAAAGCGTCAGTCCCGTGTGTGCCACATTAATATGCTTAAAGCATATATAGATCGAGAGTCACCTCCGTCAGAGAGCGTAAGAACAGTTCTTCTAGTGTCCCAAGTCTCTAAAGTTGACCCTGTACTTGATGACTCCGGTTTTAATTGTGGGGAGGATGAGGATGGCCTTGTCCTTAGAAATGCACCTCAGCAGTGTGCAAGACTCTCCAATTCGGAGACCTTGGCAGATTTGTCGTCACACCTTGCCCATTTATCCGATAATCAGAGATTCGATATTGTTACCCTAATCCGTGAGTTTCAATGTCTTTTTGGTGACACTCCCTCACAGACTACCGTTACACATCATGACATTGATGTGAACGGTGCCGCTCCTATTAGGCAACACCCATATCGGGCTAATATTGCCAAGCGGGAGGTTATGAAGCGGGAAGTAAAATACCTGCTTGACAATAACTTGGCTAAGCATAGCGCAAGTCCATGGAGCTCGCCTTGCATTCTTGTGCAGAAACCTGATGGTACATCACGTTTCTGCACAGATTTTAGAAAAGTCAATGCCGTTACGGTACCAGACTCCTATCCTCTACCGAGAATGGAGGACTGCATTGACAATATTGGGGCGGCTAAATATGTCACTAAACTAGATTTATTGAAGGGGTATTGGCAAGTGCCATTAACTCCGCGCGCGTCTGAGATTTCCGCGTGTGTTACTCCTGATAATTTTATCCAATATAATGTTTTGGCTTTCGGGCTTAGAAACGCTCCAGCCACCTTTCAGCGACTAGTGAATACAATTCTTATGGGTATCCCAAATTGTTATGCGTATTTGGATGACTTGGTGGTTAAGTCAGACAATTGGGCTGACCACGTCTCTGCACTACGCTGCGTATTCGAGAGGCTAGCGCAAGCAACGCTTACTTTGAATCTCGCCAAGTGCGAGTTTGGCAAAGCAACTGTAACTTACTTGGGAAAGCAAGTAGGTTATGGCCAAGTACGGCCAGTTGCACAAAAAGTTGCTGCCATTGCTAGTTTCCCAGCGCCTACAACTAGGCGTGAATTGCGTCGATTCCTCGGTATGGCAGGATACTATCGAAGTTTCTGCAGGAACTTCTCCACTGTAGTCGCTCCGTTAACGAGTGTGCTTAGCACAAAGAAACCCTTTGCCTGGACCTCTGATTGTCAGAATGCTTTTGAGGCTGTAAAGCTTTTGTTATGCAGTGCGCCTGTACTCGCCGCCCCAAACTTTGCGAAACCGTTTAAGTTAGAGGTTGATGCAAGTGCTCTGGGAGCTGGTGCAGTACTGTTACAAGAAGATGCCGATGGACTTGATCACCCCGTCAGTTTCTTCTCGCGTAAATTCAATAAAAATCAAATGAATTATAGTACCATCGAGAAGGAGGCACTTGCATTATTGTTAGCCCTACAGTTCTTTGAAGTGTACGTGGGTTCAAGTTCCACTCCTGTTGAAGTCTTCACTGACCACAACCCTTTAGTTTTTTTATCCCGGATGTTTAATCAAAACCAGCGCCTAATGCGTTGGTCGCTGATTTTACAGCAATTTAACTTAACCATCCAACATAAAAAGGGAAGTGAAAATGTGCTGGCTGACGCATTGTCTCGTGGCTTTAGCTAATTAAGAAACACCTGGGTATATTGGATACATTGGATCCTGTCTCCTGTAACAGAAAAAAACAATTGTGTTGGTTAAAAATAAAAAGGTGATTGGACTGTTACATTCTGTATTGTATTGATTTGACTTGTTGTAGACTATTGCTGCAATATAGCCAATAGATGTATATTTGGTTGTTTAAAAACAAACAATTGTATAGGTTTTGGGTAATTTTGAGAGAACTTGCTCATTCCCTTTGTTGTTGTAAACTAACGTTAAATGTATTAAGTTAGTTCTTAAGGGGGGAAGTGTTATGTGCTGTGTGTTTGGGATTTGTCTTTCTTTTGCACTTCCCTGCCTTTCCCCTGCCATCACCATCCACCAAGTCCTGCCTCCCAGACCACACCCTTCAAGCCCCGCCTTCACCAGTCCCAGAGCCACCTCATCATTCAAATCAACCAACCAGAACCCGCCACCTCCTTTAAAAGACCTGGACTGTTTGCTCTTCGGGAGATTTTTGCTTTGTTTTTTCTCAATTGCCATTTCGTGTCTTGTGATCCAGTGTCTTAGTTGTGTTATCCATTATATGTTTCATTGTTGTTTATGTACACTGCCAAGCCTTGGGACAGGTAAGACTGGGAGCTCCTATACATATGCCCGTAGGCTATGTTAATGTATAGACACACTAGTCTTTAGGGGTGGTTGCCAACCGATGTACGTTATTGCTAGACAGAGTAGTTAGGCTTTTGTTTGTAACATTAGTGTAGAAAACTCTTGGTGTTAGTTAGCTTGTTTTGGTTATTTTGGCAACATCCAGCGTCCTTTGACTCTGGTAGTGTGTGTCTTGACTGTCTTTGTGTATCCAACCCCTGTATATCCAGCCACAATCAGTAAACACTTGAGCACTAGTCTCTGCATTGTTTGTGTTATTATTATTTTTACTGTTTTCCCACCTATTACCCATTTTAACACCTTCTGGCCCATTCCACCACAACCAGTTACCTACCCCCATGCACCCCTAGGTCCATGGGGGTTGTAACAGGGGTCCAGAGGAGAGAAAGGGGGCGTAACTCACAGGATCATGGCTCTGGGCATGAGCACATGGCCTTGGCTACCTCCTCTCAATGAAAGTGGTCAAAATGTATGTCAATCAATGTTGTAAAAGCCAATCAATGTTTTATGTGCGCACTTGACAAACGCACATTATGGTTATCAAATTAAGCCGCCGAGTTCATCCCAAACCAGCCCAACACTTACCACAATACTGTTTCACCCTCACCCCGCCCTCATAAAGCTGCGCTGTAACAACCAGCAAGTGCTCCTCTGAGGGAAAACAAATTACCCAATAACAAGACATTATTTCTACGAGGGGGCCAATCAGATTTCAGCAGGGGCCAAGGCCTCAGTGGCCCCTCCCCTCCCTTCGCCAATGCTAACAATGAACTTGAGTGTTTGAAATGTATGAATTCTACACGCTTATAGCCAAATATATCAAGACCTTGAGCATGAATGAAACCTTTGGCACATCTAAAAACATTTTTTTCCCCTTGATCACTGATTGTGTTCCTATGTGCCAAAAAGAGAGTGTATATAACAAGGTCTAAGTAACTCAAGCCCTAAGCATATACAATAAATATAAAAATTCAGCGAACCATATACTGTATTATGTGGAAAAATCAATTTCTGTCATACTGTGGAAACATGGATTACTCCAGTGTTTCGGGGCACCGTGGTTTTTTAATATATGACAGGAAGATGACAGCGATCTCAATAAAATAAATAAGCCCAATAAATAGTGCATTTTCACTCTCAACCTTCATCAAGCCTTAGGCCACTGCTTTAAAGACTATTTTATGTGTTTTACAACATGCAGCAGCATTCAACATCAGTGCACCTTTCCAAACTTAAGATCTCATTCTCAGTCATACATCCTCAGTCATACAAGAGTTTTCCAACAATATTGCATTGCACGGCATGAATATTGTAGTGGTCTTGCTACTGAGGCAGGAATAGCGGTTCTCGCATCGCTGGGGGGGCTTTGTTTTATTTGCAGGTTGGCCCTTAATAGGGCCGTTTCTCTTGCAGTCAGACTCATTTCTCTTAGTCACACAACATTAACAACTACTCATGCTGGCAACTCAGCCCTCTTATACCCCCCGCCCCGGACCTGATTGGCTCTTTCTCCCCCCCCCCCAGGTGCAGCCAAGAGTGATACTCCGCTATTTTCTAAGTTTAACTAACATGCAAACACAAACTGGGGCAGGATCGCCACAATATGATTAGAAGGTAATAATCCCCAAACTACCGTACCGTATTGCCTTCAATTCATTCTTTTCATGAAAAAATACCACTAGACAGCTCATACAGTTAGGAATGAGATGATGTTAAACCTGCAGATTTCTAAAAAGTCATGTGCGAGAAATCGGGTGCATTTTCAACGTCAGGATGGAGGATGTCCTTGAGTTTTCGCTCATTCATTTGTGGCGGATTCAGATGACGCTTTCCTGGCAGCTCCTGACCATTTGACCCCCCATTTATGGACAAATCGTACAAACGGCAGGCTTGAATTTCTCATTTAAATGCAAATGTTATACTGGGCATCACATGAAGGGAAGACGGGTGGTGATGTTGGGGGGGATTCATTAGAATCGGCAATGAATTATATAATTTAAACAAGCTGCATCTGAAATACTTGAATTCAGGAGCAGTCTGATAAATAAGTAAGGCCTGGGGTAGAATATGGGCCTTTAGCAGTGTGGCTGAGTATTTTTTCTTCCGTTGTCTGGTGATATTCAACCACTGATATGGTGGCATTTACAGGGCGCAATTAAACTCTCCAACTGCACTCCGACTTTAGGCTATCTGGGGCAGGGCCAGTTTTAAATGAGCCAGCCTGAAGTGAAATTATAAAGTCATTGTTCATCTTTCACTGCTAATGTATGTAGACTGAACAACAAATGACCCTTACGCACAAAGTTGCAGTTTCTCTGTATCTTTTGATAATATTATGCAGTGTCGATGATGAGACCCCCAAAGCCTTTGGAATTTGAAGGTGAGGAACATTGATTTTAAAGTATTCCACAATTTGTTTACGCAAGCCTTCACAGGTTGGAGAGCCTCTGACCATCTTTACTTCTGAGAGACTCAGCCTCTCTAAGACATCCCTTTTATAGACAATCATGTTACACACCTGATGCCAGTTAACTTAATTACTTGCAAACCCTTCTTTCAGCTGATTCTCTGACAAATTAATTGCTTTTTCAGCCCTTTTTAGACTGTGTGCCAACTTTTTTGAGACCTGTTGCAGACAGAAAATTTGAAATAAGCTCATTTTGGGGAAAAAATGTAAAATGTCTCAGTTTCAACATTTGAAATGTTATCTTTGTTCTATTGTAAATAACATATTGGCTCATGTGATCTGAAAGTCATTGCATTTAGATTTTATTCACAAATTACAATTCATCCCAACTATTTCGGAATTGGGGTTGTACTTCTCCCTGAAACCTGTGTGATTTTAATGGACATCATAAAAACTACTTACTTTTTTGACTTTCTGCATGTATTATTGCTGAATTAGATGGACAAAGAACTTTTTCACAGTGTTCAAAACCATGGGAAAGTGTTTTAGAAATATCCCAGACAAAAAGAGAACCATAGTGCCTGCTAAGGTGTACAGCATCTATGCTTTTTCATGTAACAACTAGTTCAGTCTCAATACATTTCATGTATCGAAATAAAATAGGGCACTGGCAGCCCCAGAAGCTCCCACCGTTAAGATAAACAAAATGTCAAAGTTTTTGTTGAGGGACGCGCATGGAGGGACGCACGCAGGGATGGAGCCTGATACCATAGCTCCCGTGCTACTCGGGCGGCCGGAGCTAATTAGAAGCCTGTAACTGAAATGTTGATATGATTAAGCAAATTGTCAAAGTTTTTGGTGATATTTTTTAAGCCAATGACCTTGAAAAAATAGGCCAAGGTCACCTTCAGGCATGTCATTTTGGGCCTTTATGAGATGCATGTCCAGTACAAAATAGGAGCCTGTAACTGAAATAGTTGATGAGCTCAAGCAAAATGTCAAAGTTTTTGGTGATATTTTGAGGCCAGTGACCTTGAAAAAATAGGCCAAGTTCACCTTTAGGCATGTCATTTGTATGGCTTTATGAGATGCATGTCCAGTGAAAATTAGGAGCCTGTAACTGAAATTGTTGATGAGAGAAAGTGAAATGTGTTGATGCACGCACGCACGCACGCACGGAGCCCAATACCATAGCTCCTGCACCGCGAGCGGTCGCAGGAGGTAAAAAAGGATGAACTGTATGATGTCCTTGGCCCAACAGGTATTCCCCCCAGGTATTGCATCAGGAATTGTACAGGTATTGCACTGTGCATGTATACCACCGTGCATGTATACCTAAAAGGAACTACAGCGTCTATAGGGCGAAATTTCACAAACAGACTCTCTTTATGTCATTTTTCATCCTGAAAAAAAAACATGGCAGTCATTTCCCATAATATCAAACCATTTAGAAGTAATTAGCTACTTTCTACTTGCCCTGGGAACACCCCTTTTTAATCACTACAATCGATAATGCCGGCCTTTCTTAGCGTAACGTCATCTAAAGAACTCAGGTCCAATTTGCTGCATAGCCGGTATGTACAACTGCATGTAAAAATATAATTTTGATCACTTCATGACATGTTTTTGTCACCCCAGTGCTTAGTGACTTCAAATCTGATATTATTTGCATTATGAGCAAAAGAAAAATGGGCAATATCTATATTTTTTATTAAATCTTACACTGGTGTTCTTAAGGGGCAATCTGTGACACGCTAAATGGGCTAGAGAGCAGTGGTTCACTCACGTTCGCCTTCTGCGAAAGCTACAGCTAAATGTATTACCCAGGTGTTTGGTTCTCCATTTATAACGGCATAAGTACTGTTTTTAAAGTGTATGACCCAGATTTCTGTCATGAAAATCTAATTCCTCGATCAGCTGTTCACGAATTTGCCAAACTGCGAGCTACACTTTGATGTCGATTTGACTTGGTTCATTATGCTCTCCTGAGCTGACATCCAACAAGCTTGTTAGATTACGTACTGCATTTGGTCAGGCTAGAGTAAAACAATAATATGATCTGACAAAGAGAAAAAGATTGGAACATGAGAAAAGAGTCAAGACACAGTGGCAGAATGCAACTAGGCGCGCAACAGCAGCAAGGGGGAAGCGCTTTCACACTGGACACGAAACAAATTTTTAGTACAACAGATTACATTCAAAGTCAGTGCAAAGACGTGAATACATGCGTTTCGCGTCCGGTGTGAAAGCAGCTTTATAGAGCGCTGGCGAAGAGAAAGCGTTAAACGTGTGGAATGCAAGCCAAAGCCTGCTAAGTGCTAGCCGCAGTCAGCGCTCTATTGGGCCAGCGCTCTATAGTGTCTATAACGAAAGCCCTGCTGAAGAGCTGGTGTAGCTAACACTTTATAATTGTTCATTAGCAGCCCACCTTCATTTTCTTCAGTTTTTTCAGTGCCCGGTCTGGTCTCTCTCCCCTTTTTCTCGGTGCTTCTCTAGTCGAATAGACTTTTGATTTTCGGGATAGCATGTGACTTGATTTTTTTCCTCTTTTTCAGCGTGAACTCAGACCAAAACCCTTCATCCTCAAAGTCGGAATCGTTGAAGTGGTCGCTACAAATCATTCTTTTGTCGCTTGACCCTTGCCATTTTATCTGAGTCAGTTTCATTATAGACATTGCGTTTGCGCGAAAAGTCAGTATCAACAGAGTGGAACAAAAAATCCAAGCTGGAGTCTGAGTGTTCACGTTGTTTTATTCCTCCAACACAGAGATATTGAAGATATTCTGATCATTTTGGGTTTTGTGAAATGCCTGTTTACCCACATAATGGGTACTTTTGTTACTCAGATTTCCCAAAACAAGGCGCTTAGCACTGATATGGTGACTGTGCGTGATTGCTGTCTCTTTAATGTGGGCTCTGGAAATGGCAGTCCCCAAGGAGAGTGATTTCACTGATGAACGACTCAAGGGAGGAGAGTGGGTGTGTGTGTGTGTGTTGTGTGTGTTTGAGGGGGTTGTGAGGAGGGAGTTCAGAGAGAATAAGACAGAGAGAGAGAGAGAGTGAGTGAGAGAGGGAACGAGAGACACTTTTCCCTGTCTCATTCAGAGCTGGGAGACTCGTTGCCTGCTGGATCCTGACACAAACCTTTTGTGTTTCCCTACAGATGACAAACGCTGTAACGTCAGTGTGCTGTGTGGTTCTCGCTGCTCTAGTGGTAGTGTTCGCTCAGAGGCGCGGCCAGCAAGGTACACACCCCTAGACTATCAGTGAAATCGACCGGTAGTTTGACCGTCTCTATTTTCTGCTGTTCTGTGTGCAGTTCTCTTTTATTGATGCTCGTCTTCTTGACTCTTGTAGCCACGTGGTCCACAATAGAACAGAGTGCTTTCAGAATTCTGCCGTCTGTAGCATCACCGTGGCTCGGATGCTCATTAACTGCCCGGAGGATGGGGCTTGAAATGTTGCCTTGCAAGACTAAAAGCGTATTGCCTGCGTGAGCATAGACTGCTTAAACAATACCCAGAGCAAACACAAGAAAACAAATAACTCTAATGAGGCCGTCCACAGGATGTCTGGTGCTTAGATATCTGTGGAAAGTGACAGCGGGATCTTCCGTTTTTTTAACGAGGTATTCTGAGATTTAAACTTAATGATGTACATTTGGATCAACAAAGTCAGTCATTTCCCCTGTGAACAAAAAAAAACTGAGAGAAGAATAAATAAAAGGCGCCTCCTGAGGCATCATCTGTCCATAAATTATCAACCTCACTTCCGGGTGAGGGTCATGAGGCAGCTGGGTCCAAACGAAACAAGGCAGGAATACATTCAACAGAATTTGACTTTGATTAGGGCTAATTTGAGATATGATGAATATTAGTAATTTGGGACAACTTGTGAAGTGGGGCACTTAATATTCATCTTCTGTGTGTATACTTCCATCAATACAAATCAACTCTAAGTTTATTTAACTGTCATTATATACTTATATGTATATATAATTTTTAACTGGCTTTGTATAATTGCATTTGAGGTTAGCATATGGAAATTAACTTTTAATTTTCGGCAATATTTCCTGGAGAATTTTCTGTTTATACATCAGAAATTATCCGTCAAATGATGTGTCTTGCGTCATGTGGCGGACAATTTCTGGCTATTGGGATGTTGATTGAACAAAACAGTAGATTGTTTTTACGCATTTTCGGAAACTTTAGGATAACACATTTATGTTAACGAAACCCCAATTATCTTGCTACTTTGTAAATAAATAGCCAAAACTGAGCATTGGGTGGGCACAGAACATCCCTTTCAACAAATTATTGGTCCTGACTTATTCTCAATCATTTTATTTGATTTGTTGTGATCTGTGATTCTGCTGTCGTGTTTAAGTTCTGTGCCTGGCTTAGCCATGTATGCTTTTTGTGTATAGTGACCACTGCCTGCCTTATGACTATTCTTAGGATTGTGTTTTGTGTTTTGGTAATTTAGATTTCTTGTTTATTTTTCATGTTTAGATAATTTGGTTTCCATGCCATGTTTTCATTTCCATGCTTTGCACTTTGTCTCCCCTGTCTTGTCATGTGTGTATCTTTGCTCACGGTCCCTTGTCTTGTGTGCCACTCTGTGGTTTTCCACTTATACTTGGCACTTTAGTACTCCTTAACCGGAGCTGTTGTTTTGTACTTAGCTTTGTCTTGAGATCCCTGTCTGAGTTTTGGCTACAGCCAAATTCATGTAATTAGTTTATTCCTCATGTGTCTCTCCCTGATCATTGTCACCATTGATTGCACCTGTTCTCCCTGGTCATGTGTTCACCCCGGATGTGTATATAAGATGTCTGTTTGGTTCACACTCTTGTCAGATCGTTCTCCCTAGTTTTCTTGCTACGTGCTACGTTTCTCGCCTCGATTTCTCATTGTTTATCTTTCTGACTGGATTGCCTGACTTTTGATATTTGCCTCTGTGTTTTTGGATTACTGTTGCATCTATGTTTTGACCATTTTTCTGCCCGACTACGAGATCTCTGTTTGCTGCCCTGGTAACGATTCGGATTACGTCCTGTGGATTCTGGCTTGTCTCTCTGATAGTACTATTCCTGTGTACCAGACCCATTTCTGTCCGACTACGATTACTGTGATTGCTGCCCTGGTTTTTGATACTATTTTTGCCCAACTGGATTTCGACTTTTGGATTGTGGACTTTGTACTGTTTTTCGCCCTGCGGGGGTCACCCCCCTTTACCAATAAAACAAGCTCTACTGCATTTCCTGGTTCTCGCATCTGGTTCCTGATCTGGTTCCTGATCGCATCACAACATTACGATCTGACCAGTATGGAACCAGCGAGCTCCAAGCCTCTTAGGGCTGCAGTAGAAGAGCATGGCGCCCAGTTGGAGATGCGGCAACGGCAGGTACGGGCTTTGATGCAGCACTTGCAGGTTATGAGCAATCAGATGGCGGATATTGCTCACTCGCTGAGGAGTACACCGAGCATCCAGACACCCCAGCCTCCGGTCGTCTCCATGCCTGCAACCACTCCAGCCCCTGCACCACCCACTCCACTCCACGAGCCACGCTTACCTCCCCCGGAGAAGTACTATGGCGATCCAGGGTCCTGCTGGTCATTCCTCACTCAGTGCAAGCTGATATTCAACCTACAGCCCTCTACTTTTCCATCCAAGCAAGCTCGAGTGGCGTATGTGATTACGCAGTTGACCGGCAGAGCGAAGCAGTGGGCTACGGCTACCTGGGAAGCGGGATTACCCTGTGTACGGTCGTTCGACAGCTTCGGGGATGAGATGAAGAGGGTGTTCGACCGTTCCAGACACGGGCACGAGGCCGGGAGGGAGATACTCCAAATTCGCCAGGGAGGTCGCACAGTGTCCGATTACGCCATTGACTTCCAAACCCTGGCTACCAACAGCGGATGGCATGAGAGAGCACTCTACGACGCGTTCATCGCTGGTCTTTCCGAAAGCATTAAAGATGAATTGCTTCCATGTGACCTACCCGAGAGCCTAGAGAGTGTCATTAATATGGCCATTCATATCGATTCCCAGCTGGAGGAAAAGAGGCGATCTACGTTCCGGTCCAGACCACCTGTGACACCATGACCACCGCTCTCCAACCCTGTCAAGCCAACCCCTGAGGTTGAACCCATGCAAGTCAGGCGAGCAAGGGTTTCCAATGAGGAGAGGGAACGCAGACGTCGGGAACGCAGGTGCTTTTACTGTGGCTAAGGGGGACACTTCATCTCACGGTGTCCAGAGAAGAGGCGACGCCCACTAATGAGGAGAGGAGCAGTAGTGGGCATTAGTCCTGTGGACCACTCCTCTAGGAACCGGACCTGCTTTCCTGTTTCCCTGGAGTGGGCTGGGGGTAGAAGGAAGACCACTGCCCTGATAGACTCTGGCGCTGAGGAGAACTTCATTGACCTAGATCTAGCCCAGAAGTGGGGCATTCCTGTGGAAACGGTTTTTCCGGATCGAGCGGTCAATTCCCTCAGCAGCCAGAAGATCGGTGAGATCTCTCAAGTTACCACCCCTATCAAGCTTAGCATTTCCGGTAACCATCATGAATACATCAAGGTGTTCCTGATAAAGTCTCCCTATGCCCCAGTCATCCTCGGCCTTCCCTGGATGGCGAAACATGTGCCCGTGATAGACTGGGGTAAGCACGAGATCAAGGAGTGGAGTCCCAGCTGTGCCCAGACATGCCTCAGCGACGCCCAGAATTATGTCACGCCTGCTACCACAGATGAGATCCCGAACCTGGAGAAGGTTCCCATAGAATATCACGATCTCAAGCAAGTATTTTCCAAGTCTCGGGCTACCAGTCTCCCTCCGCACCGACCTTACGACTGCGCCATCGAGCTCAGGCCGGGAACCATGCCACCTAGGGGGCGCATTTTCTCCCTGTCACGCCCCGAGACTCAAGCTATGGAAAAATATCTCTCGGAATCACTCGCTGCTGGAATCATTCGCCCGTCCTCATCGCCAGCTGGGGCAGGATTCTTCTTTGTGGGGAAAAAGGATGGCTCTCTCCGCCCCTGTATTGACTACCGAGGCCTTCATGATATCACAGTGAAGAACAGGTACCCTCTCCCCCTCATGAACTCTGCCTTTGACCTGCTTCAAGGGGCCAAAGTGTTTACCAAGCTGGATTTACGCAACGCTTATCATCTGGTGCGAATTCGTGAGGGGGATGAGTGGAAGACGGCTTTTAATACGCCTACAGGGCACTGGGAGTACCTGGTTCTTCCATTCGAGCTCACTAATGCTCCAGCTGTGTTTCAAAACCTAGTGAATGATATTTTACATGATATGATAAACAGATTTGTTTTCATTTACCTTGACGACATACTGATCTTTTCCAAGTCACAGGAAGAACACAACCAACATGTGAGACGAGTTCTTGGCCGATTGCTGGAGAATCGACTGTTCGTCAAGGCCGAAAAGTGTGAGTTTTCCGTCCAGACTACCTCATTCCTGGGATTTGTCATCAGCCCTGACTCAATTCAAATAGACCCTGTCAAAGTTGAAGCAGTCACCAGCTGGCCCGTTCCTCATGACCGTAAGTCCCTCCAACGTTTCCTGGGTTTTTCCAACTTTTACCGCCGGTTCATTAGAAATTATAGTTCAGTTGCCGCTCCTCTCACTGCTCTCTCCTCACCCAAGATAAAATATCAATGGTCCAAGTCAGTAGAAGAAGCCTTTTGTTTGCTCAAGTCACGATTTACTTCTGCACCCATACTAACCATTCCTGACCCCAAACTCCAGTTTGTGGTGGAGGTGGACGCCTCCAATGTGGGAGTAGGAGCTGTCCTTTCCCAGAGGTCCTCCAAAGGTGACAAGATTCATCCATGTGCCTACTTCTCCAGAAGATAAAGCCCTGCAGAACAGAACTATGACATCGGGAACCGGGAACTATTTGCGGTAAAGTTAGCACTTGAGGAGTGGAGGCAGTGGCTGGAGGGAGCCGAGCTTCCATTTTTGGTCTGGACTGACCATAAAAATTTGGAGTACCTCCAGACGGCTAAGCGACTGAACCCTAGACAAGCCAGGTGGGCCCTGTTCTTCTCACGTTTCAACTTTCACCTTGCTTATCGTCCTGGTAGTAAAAATGTCAAACCTGATGCCCTGTTACGATGTTTTGAGACTGAGAAAGACCAAGTTAATCCTGACACCATTCACCATTCTCCCCAGGGAGACATTCTTCAATGCTGTTTTATTGGACATTGAATCTGAAGTTAAGAATGCTAGTAATGATTCTGCCACCCCAAGTGCTTGTCCAGATCATTGTCTGTTCATTCCTGCCCACCTGCGCTCCCGAGTCCTGGATTAGGGACAAGCGTCCAGCCTCTCGTGCCATCCCGGAAACAAGCGGAGGTTGGATTTCATCACACAATGGTTCTGGTGGCCTGAGATTAGAAACGACGTCCAGAAGTTTGTCTCCGCCTGCTCGGTCTGCGCCCAAGCTAAGGTATCACACCAACCCCCTCACGGTCTACTGCAACCACTACCCACCCCACACCGCCCCTGGTCACACATAGCACTAGACTTTATTACTGGTCTACCCCCTTCCAATCACTTCACCACTATCCTCACCATTGTCGATTGTTTTTTCAAGGCTGTTCATTTTGTCCCCCTCATTAAACTACCATCCGCACAAGAAACTGTCAACCTCATCATCCAACATGTTATCAGATTACACGGCATCCCTACTGACATCACTTATGATCGCGGTCCACGCGGTGATTTTGCAAATCACTCGGCACCTCAGTTAGCCTATCGTCAGGTTTTCACCCCCAAACCAATGGCCAGACCGAGCGGGCCAACCAGAGTATCGAAACCGTCCTACGCTGCATCTGCCTCAAGAACCCCTCCTCCTGGAGCCAGCAACTCCCATGGGCAGAATACGCAATCAATAGTCACACTTCATCAGCCTCTGGTCTCTCCCCTTTCAAAGCATGTCTCGGTTACCAACCCCCATTGTTCCCATGCCAGGAGGAGGAGGTTGCTGTACCTTCAGCCCGCGAATTTGTGCGTCGCTGCAGACGTACTTGGAGGACCACCCGGGAAGTGCTGCTCAGGTCGGTTGCCAGCATGAAGGCCTAAGCAGACAAGAAACGCGTCGCTGCCCCATCATACCGACCTGGGCAGCGCGTATGGCTGTCCTCCAAGGACATTCCCTTGAGGGGGAGTGGGGGAAAACTGTTCTTCAAGTTCCTGGGGCCCTTTACCATTGAAAAAATCATAAGCCCCTCTGCTGTCCGCCTCCGTCTTCCCCTATCCATGCACCGTATTCACCCCACGTTTCATGTTTCACAGATTAAACCTGCAGTTACCCACCCCCTGTCATCTGGTCCTGATCCCCCACCTCCCGCCCGCATAATTGACGGAGGCGAGGCATTTACTGTTCACGCTTTGTTGGACTGTCGTCGACGAGGTCGCGGACTCCAGTACCTCGTCGACTGGGAGGGCTACGGCCCTGAACATCGGAGTTGGGTGCCTTCCCGGCACATATTGGATAAGGACTTAATCAGAGACTTTCATGCCACTCATCCACGACCTTCAGGTTAAACGCCAGGAGGCGGTTTTGGGGGGGGTACTGTTGTGATCTTGACCCTTGCCATTTTATCTGAGTCAGTTTCATTATAGACATTGCGTTTGCGCGAGAAGTCAGTATCAACAGAGCGGAACAAAAAATCCAAGCTGGAGTCTGAGTGTTCACGTTGTTTTATTCCTCCAACACAGAGATATTGAAGATATTCTGATCATTTTGGGTTTTGTGAAATGCCAGCTTACCCACATAATGGGTACTTTTGTTACTCAGATTTCGCAAAACAAGGCGCTTAGCACTGATATGGTGACTGTGCGTGATTGCTGTCTCTTTAATGTGGGCCCTGGAAATGGCAGTCCCCAAGGAGAGTGATTTCACTGATGAACGACTCAAGGGAGGAGAGTGGGTGTGTGTGTGTGTGTGTGAGAGGGGTGTGAGGAGGGAGTTCAGAGAGAATAAGACAGAGAGAGAGAGAGTGAGAGAGAGGGAACGAGAGACACTTTTCCCTGTCTCATTCGGAGCTGGGAGACTCGTTGCCTGCTGGATCCTGACACAAACCTTTTGTGTTTCCCTACAGATTCCCTACCGATTCCCTACATGATTAACAGCACATTTGAGCCTGTCCTCCACCAAAATATGCCCCCAAAGTTTGTTTAGCTTATTTTTACCTAAATTTATGTTAAAAATTTAAGGATCCTCTAACAGTCGTTGAAAAAAATGACAATCTGGTTTCCATCATCAGCATCGGCATCACTAAATCCCTAACCGAACCCTAAACTGAATTCTAACCTTAACCATAGCTCTAAGTGCAAATCTAACTACAACTGTAACTATAACGCTAACTTCCTGCTGCCAGTAAGGGTCGCTAATTTCGGAAATATTGTAATTCATTGTAAATGATCTATTTTAGCATTTGGTTGGAGGATAGGTTGGAGCATTCACTCCGAAAACACTTCATACCATCATATGGGGCAAGTTCTCCTTGTAATGGTAAGACGATAATCATTTATTTGGATGCACTTGGGTGCATTTCAGTCAGCCTTATTCAAAATTGTGCAAAGATGTTTCATATCTTTGCTTGAATGAAATCAGAGACAATCATAAGGCACAGGTTAGATCAGCTCATTTTCCAATAAGGTAGCACATACCCTAGCAGTTTACCGTTGATGAAGTATAGGCCTATTTATGCATGAATCATCTTTCTGAACTGAATTTAGCCTGTTATTTCATTTCATTACATTTCATTTTATTGCCCTGAGATTGCACTCAGACAAAAGCTGTCTTAATTACCAATGGATCATTCTTATCATTGAAATACATTTTAATAAAGGATAATGACCCAGTACAAGTCAGCAGTAGAAATGTGGTGAACAGATTTTCTCTGCCCACCCAATTTTCAGTTCTAGGAAATCAACAAGCCCAGTGCATTCTGGGTTTTTTTGTGCGCAAAACTAAATACCACAGCCCCTTATTATTTATTTTCTTAGGTCGTGACGCACCAATTTCAAATTGTTTTCACCTTTCTCCCACGTATTCAGTGAAGTTTTATGAAAAGGCCATTCTTTCAATTGGTGTAATACGCCTTTAAGCTGTTTGGATCATAATTTAAAATGTACATTGTTACTCATCAGAAAGTGTCCCACTTGACCCCTTATTTATCCCTGTTTCAGTGTAACTGGGGGCTGTTATTATCGGTCGAGGGACACAGTTTTTTGTGTCTTCCTCTTGTTTGCCAGCAGACAGGATTAGACAACATTGTGTGCGTGAGGATAAACTGGAGACTGTTGCATATATCATGTTGAAATTGTGGTAACTGCCCGAAGCCTCGCAGGCCTCGTTTGGGGTTCCGTTGAGTTTGAAAGGCAGACTTTCCATTAAAAAATGCCAAAATTACACCATGTAACTAAGCCAAAAACTGTAAAATATTCCAGGAACGTCTTATCTGATTTTTAACGGTCTGACAGTCTTTATTTTATTTATTTTGTTATTTATCCTTTATTTTGCCAGGAACGTCCCGTTGAGACACAAGATTTCTTCTTCCAGGAAGTCCTGGATTTCTTCTTCCTGGAAGTCCAAGACAGCAGCATAAATAGTTGTAAACAAATAAAATATTAAAAAGAAGGGGGAAAGAAATCACATTTCAGTTTATACAATGCATTAATGCAGCACAGAGGTAATAATTAAAGGAGAAACATACAGGCCATAACCAAGATATCTGTCACAAATTCAATCTCAATATCACAGATTATGTAAAACAGCAACATGTTTCCTTCAGGGCAGTTTGTAGAAGTCTTTTAAAAGAATTTAAAAAGTGCTCCTAAGGGATAGAGGAGTGCTCCTATGGTAATATTATTTTGCAACTCATTCCATGCCCAGGGTGCATAAAAGGCGAAAGCAGTTTTACCAAGCTCTAAATGCACCCGGAGGACATTTAAAAGGATGCGATTAGTTGATCTAGTACAATAGTTACCAGTATGGTAGGACAAAAGGCTTGAGATATAAGTTGGCACTTTACCTAACAAAGTTTTTACGACAAATAGCAATTTGTTTTTTCTCCTATGGTTTAGAGAGGACCAACCTAGCGATTGATATAAGATGCATGGTAAGTGCGAGAACCTATGTGTGATGTATGCTTCAACAAGATAAATGATAATTTTACACTAATATTTATCTTATCAATAAATCTCTTTTTAAAATTTAAAATTTCACCAAAAATAAAGCAACGGACCTTTCCCACTGGCTCCAAGCAGCTCTCCCCCCCTCAGTTACTGTTGCTAAGGCCCACATT
Organism: Gymnothorax reevesii; assembly: GCA_029721435.1. Taxonomy (NCBI): domain Eukaryota; kingdom Metazoa; phylum Chordata; class Actinopteri; order Anguilliformes; family Muraenidae; genus Gymnothorax; species Gymnothorax reevesii. The sequence continues at coordinate 86,407,072 of CM056583.1, forward strand.
GATGAAGCTCAGTTCCCATAACACCGCAGAAGTTTGAGCAGAACTCTGGTGTATTCCAGAAAACTTTGCGGTTTATTTCGTACAGAATCCATCCAACTTGTCCGGCAAAGTCTTCCTGAGACACCTTAACTATCTGATGCAAAGATATACCCATGACATCAATTTTTTTACAGAACAGGTGGAGATACAAGAGTAACCGCGAAGTAGTGGTGATCAATGCACAAAAGCCGAGCACCCAATGAACTCGTACTGCAATCATACTGCATGGTTAAAGCCGGGTAAGTAGTTTTCATTCGTTCGTTGCCATCACTGAGCTAAAAATAAAACTGGATCCAGTATGCTGTCAAATGTCAGTTGGCCATGAGTCAGGCAATACGCAAGCTAAACTTTGTAATAAATCATATTTCGCAATGCAGCTAACGTTTAAACTAGCTACAATAAACACAATCGAGTTATTAATCTAACGTTTGTTACATCGGTGTTTTCCGCCAAACCAATTGCTATGACAAGTTGACTTAACTCATTACGACTATGGGACTGACATTCTGAGTCAGCTCGGTAGCTATTGAGCTAACTTTTCCCATATTAAAGTTTCTGAGCAGATTACCTCATGTTATTACAAAATTTTTCATCTGGCTGCACGTTTTATATTATCCAGTATTGCAAATATTATTGTTGGGTGGCACGACGGAATCGTGCTCTGAGCAGAATTAGTATTGGTTTGTATCATGCAGAAGTCCACTGTGTTCGTTGATCCTATTCGCACTGAATTGCGTTTGAGGTCGTCCAGATGTCTTAATCCATTGCAAACACTGCTCCCACTGTGTTTTGGGCTTTGGAAAAGGATTAATTGAGATACTTGTAGCAGGGCGGAGCACCTTTCTTCAGTTTTACACACGCATCTAAGAACATTTTCGGAAAAAGTCTGACACCTGGCCCATTACAAACAGTTCAAGATTACTCTGAGTGTGGGACAATATGGCAGTGCTATTGGGGTAGGCTGGACCGTAGTAAGATAAGGCAATTTGATTGGTTGTTTAGCTACATGGGATTGACAGGTAGAGAGGTCCATTGCACAGATGATGTCATCAGTAAAAAACAAAACATTCTGCACTTCTCAGCTCAACTGGGAATCCATGTCTGAATCAGCTGACACAAACACACATGCATCAAATATTTAGTGAAAATGTGACTGGAGCAAAAAAACACCCAGTAACTGCTTGAGCCTCAGTGGGTTAAACAGATCCTGAATTTCTACATTGGAAATGCTTGACAAGACTTTGATATTCCAATGAGTTGCCACCACAAGTCCGCACTGAACTCCATTAATAAACAAAATGAAGCGGATTTACACTCAGCACAGTGCTAATGCTCTGGCCGAAGAGCCCTGCTCAGCCAACGCTTTTGCTCTTTTCAGCTCTAAAGGCAATGATGGTCTGTGATTGGATCTGTCCAGGTTGCAGCTGCTCGACTTGCTGTCAGTTTGATGCAGGGTCGTTAATCATCAGGTCCGCCTCTGTCAGCATATTACTCATGCCAGTGACTTCATGCCTCGGTGTGAACCGAGTCGTCTCCCTCCTGTCAGCAGTCACATTTGCTCACTTCCCAGCATTAAAGCCCTTATTCCTCGAACACTATTTTATCGTGGCAGTGCGTGTTGACAGAGCAGTCTGATATAGTGATTATTTCCAGTGTACGGAGAGGCACTGCAACACACATCACTTGAACAAATATCTCCATGCCTCTGAGTTGGCTATGTATTTGGAGCGATACAGAGCTGTGGTGTTTTTAGCAGTTAGTTTCATGAAGTATTACAGCAAAAACATGTTTATAAAGGAGTTTTCATAATTACAACCCAACAGCCTAACACTCACAAGGAGTAAACATTTCACTGTTGTGAAACCATATCGCTCTTGGTTGGATGTGCAGTTAAAGGGTATTTGAGCTGATTTGTGTGCGGATATTTTTGCCTTTAGAGCTTGGGAGAGTTATTTCCTCATTCAGTGTGAATTCTGGATTTTACTGGCCAAGCTTGAATGCCTGACTTTTCACAATTAACAAAGCTGCGTTGGAAAGGGACTGTATATTGCCTTGATTGCTGAGGTAAGTGATGGAGATAAAGAGGAACCATGGAGACCAGGAGTGGACTGAGCGGCTTTGTCGAGCAAAATCATCAATTACCCTCTATTTACAAAGATATTGAGTATTGACTCCAGCTACTTGAAAATCACTGACTCCCAATCGTGTCGGTTTCACGTTTCAGTATGGTGGGTAGATATTGGATGATATTAGCAAAAAAAAAGAAAAATTCTACCTGGAAAGGCTTCCCTTATGAATTATGATTTTACTCTATTTTATCTATTTTATTCATAATGTTTGTGTACATGGATACATCTGTTGTGCTGTGTCAGAGGTATTTATTATACTAATTCCTATTCCCGGAATTTTCCTGGTCTTGAGCTGAATTACTTGGATATTTCATCACAATGATCCCAATATCTACAGTATACAAGGCTGGCAAGTGACAGACAACTGTCAACTGTTAGAAAATGACAGCATTCAACATCAGTTGTGTGGATTTCTCCACCACCTACAGCACTGCCTCTCTGCTGACTACGTTGTGTTCTTTCCACTCTGGCTTTAACTGTCAACAGTGTTGGTAGCGAATAAATTTCTTTTCATTGTCAAAGCCAGGCACTACTACTTCACTGAAACATCTTTACTGACACAAAGAGCATGTGGATATACCTTAGCAGTATATCTTACATACCTAGAAAATGTATTTGAGTGATTTGCCCGAACATCTTCCTCCAACTATCAAATGGGTTTATCAATCATAAAGACTTCCAAAGACCACAATTAAGGTGCCATAGCTTTCGAGTTCTTTGAACGAGGTAATTCCTTGTCCTGAAAAATTAATACTTTCTCACTTGTAATCTTAATTTCAAGTATGCATGTAACAATATTTGTAACAACCACTTTAAACATGCATTCTGAGCAGATTTTAGCCTGATTTACTGTACATATATGCTATTGTAAAGCATATTAAAAATAACTTTCCATAATTTCAATTCGAGGGCACAGTGTACTATAAATAGCAAACATGAGTTTTTAAATGGAGAAACGTAGGCTAATAGTTATAATGGATAAATGTAAATAAATGAATAGATTAATAAAATTCATAAATTAAGAAATTAATAAATGTCATATTTCATATCATTATGATACATTCCTGATGGCCCCTGGTCTGACAAAGGTGTCATATGAATCACATTTCATTGTATTATTTTTACACTTGATACAAAGAATGAAGAATTTTTGTTTATGCTACATCATGACAGGAGCCGTGGGCTGAGAGGGAACAAATTATTCAGGGCATGAAAGCATTCACCTTCCACCTGAGGATTTAACACGGTTGTTTTGCTCAGGGTCAGGATATGTTTATATCAAAAGTTGTAAACCTCATATTGGCCCTCATTAATCAAACTTGCGTAGGATCTGGTGTAGATTCTGGTGTAAAGATCAGCGTTCGCCAGGTTTATCGCCAGGTGATTTACTAAAAGTGTGTACATCACTGATTTTGACGTAGAACTGGCGTGGCGTTGATAAATCTGGCGGCTGCAACCATCGTAATTTGCATGACACCTCCTATAAATTCATGCTCTGGGAAGCATAGTCCTGCCCACTTTACGACATGGACTCTCGAAAGACGGCAAAGAAGAAAGAACTTCACGGAGGAGGAAATATAAATTATCACGTCCGAGGTGGAGAAAAACAAAATAATTTTATTTGGAAGCCTGAAGGGTGGCATAAAGGGAGTTCAGAAGGCTGCAGTCTGGAAAACTATTGCTGCTGCGGTGAACAGCGCTGGGGTGGAAAACTAGAGGGCAGCAGAAGTTTGATTTAATCCATTAATAAATCGAAGTGACAATTCGCCTTTATTTAAGTGCATTGAAGCTCAAAAAATTGATGAAAATTAGCAGTAGACACACTTATAAGTGTGGCCATAATGCTCATTTCTTCATAGCACACACTTATTTTAAGTGTGTCCAAAGCTAAAAATTTTTTTTTGGCCAAACTTATTTTAAGCGGTACTTTCTATAAGCGGCACTGGAATGGTCATCAACTGGTGCACTTATAATTGTGGCCAATAAAAAAAATCAGCATTGGCCACATATAGTATAAGTGCGAATAACATTGGCCTTAATAAATTCAATTTATAGATATTTCGATATTTCATGTTATACAGTCTACATAACTGACAATCCAAATGCTTCACATGCGATCGGAGCTGCATGAGGGTAATTGTTAAAATACAGTCTGCAGAGATCACTCTTCGTAGTACTTTTATTAGTGTTACTCCAAGACATCTTATTGAGTGCCACACAAAACGAGCAGCCACTCGTCACTTCCCCAGAGACGTTCTCTGAGCCGAAAGTTCCTCTCATGTCGGACAGAAGCTATTCCTCTAACAACAGAAGATCTGCCATTGTCAAAATGTGATCACGGTCTGTAAAAGTGTCTGTAGGCCAATATATACCGAGCAACAAAAGAAACGCAAATTAGCTAGTTAGTTAATGTACTCTTATGGTTACGCAGTCAAAGTGACCGCAAAATAAAGAAAAGTTTGATGAAACGAGTGTAAATTTCCACGCGCTAGTAATAAATTTGATTTTCTAAAAGAATTACATGCAAACTTATTTTCCAGTTTGCCTTTAATTAACTTGGATTTCTTTTCTTGTCAGTATATATCTGACATACCACACAGCATATCTGCCTAGCCACGCATTGCACTTAATCAAATTGATAGTAATTGTCAGCCGTCTCTCCTGACAAGCTGGTTGTCTCAAAATATAAGTTTAATTAATTTCTCAACACAGGTGTCTTATTTATTTTTTCATTCATTTAGCCTATTTATCTATTTGGCCTATTTATTGGTTTTACTTATAAGAGCAAGAACAACATGACGTCCGCATCATGAGGTTTATTACTCATTTTGACAGCTGCACTCGTTCCTGCATGTTGTTTGCTGGTTTCACACGAGAATGATCTCGGAGTGATTGTTGACCAAACCCTCACAGGCTCTAGTCATTGTGCGGTAAAAGCCAATCGGATGCTGGGATACATTGCTAAAAGTATTGAGTACAAATCTAAGGAGAGGATGCTTCTTTTGTACAACACATTCGTCAGACCACATCTGGAGTATTGTGTACATGTCTGGGGACCATACTTTAAGAAAGATATAGAGGCTGTAGAGAAAGTTCAGAGAAGAGCCGCTAAGCTAATTCCAGGTATAAAAGATGAAAGCTATGAGAAGAGGCTGAAGATCCTTAATCTCTTTAGTCTTGGGAAAAGGAGACTAAGGGGTGATTTGATTGAGGTCTTTAAATATGTTAAAGGGATTAACAAAGTGCATTATGTAGGATTCCTTCGACCAAGTGTTGTGAGTAGAACTCGGGGTCACAAATGGAAGTTGACCAAAGGTAAATTTAGCACTGATATTCGGAAATATTTCTTTACCCAAAGAGTAACCTCAATGTGGAATAGCTTGCCTGACCATATTGTTGAGGCAGAGACCTTGGGGGTTTTTAAGAGCAGGCTTGACTTTAAGCTAGATACCATTGAGTCATTGAGTATCTGAAGGGATATATTCACAATAGTATAAAGAAACTGGCGAGCGTAGTTGGGCTGAACGGCCTGTTCTCCCCATTCATGTTATGTTACTTTTAAGCACTTATTATCAAAGTGAGTGGAGCTTGTTTGTTATATTTGACATTCGTTTCAGAAGCTATGCCTCTTCTTCAGACTCAGAGCTAGGATGAGCCTGAGGGTAGACAGGCATTGATAACAAATTTGGTTTCGCTGGTTATTGCTGTCTTTGTCTGATGCAAAATTGCTTGATTACAGCAGTATCCTGAGCTGGTCAAAAGGGAGAGTAATCGGTGGATGGGGAGTATAGGAAGGGTAAATTGGACACTCCTATTTTAGAAAATTAAGTAAGTCTTTGGCCTGCATTGTATTCACAGATTGCAGATTTGCTACTAGCCTGCTAAATCTTCATTCTACCTCTGTGATCTTGCACTGAAAAAAACAGAAGTTATTTCTGTGCTTGAGTTAATATTTAATGGTTTCATTTTGCCTGAAAGCTGCATTTTCACCAGAATTTGAGTGCATATTACTCAGTTACTTTAAATCTCATCATCATTCATCATTGTTACCCGTATAACATTTGCTCGGCGGTGCAGAAAGGAGATAAGAACACTTGTCTCCCCTCGTCAATTAAGAAAATAATTTATCTATTCAAGCAACTTTTAGGAGCTACTGTAATGTCGGAGGCTTGGAAACTCTCCATTTCTTGCCATTATGCCCCACAACATCGATCTTAAATGACAAGCTGCACTTAAATCTCAGAAGGCCAACCATTGATTGATTTCTAATTTACTTATGTGATTTGGGGTTGTTTATGGCCATGACATGATGCTCTGTTTCAAAAGTTAGAAAAGAACTTGCGTTACAAGGACAGTCAGCTCAGGATTCAAGGGAATAATTTACATACAGCATGTACAATTCCAATTTCATTATGCTTGGGGCATAGCTAGTTCGACCGAACAATTTCAGAAATTTGCACCAATGCCAAACTATAGTCGTACTTACAGTTTTTGTTAATACTGAGTTGGCCAGCTAATTACCTTTTAATAAACGTACGTAATTAAAATAGAGTTTTGATTAATTACAGTTCAACATCTTTGCTTGAAGTTTGGAGGCCATTCAGTCGCCAGTTCTGACAAAATTAGGCTTTGTCCAGAGAGGCTTTGTCCAGAGGGCTCCTGAATGCTGAACTTCTGCTGATATCCATCAGACAAGATCAAACTAAGCAAGAGTTTCTGTATAGAAAGTCTCTGTTATCCTGTATTCCAGCATTTTCATTTTTAGTGATACTTAGTCCTTCATACATCCAGGGTGTTTGAAAAGAAAACTGGTGCACAGCGTGCCTTCTCAATTTATGCGGCATGTTGACGGTATATCTGGGCCATCGGACCTTTTGAATAACACAGAGCAACGACTGTCTCAGTAAATGACAACCGCTTTATTTAATTTACAAATTTTATTTGACAGTGTCAATTCATGTCGTTTGTAGTACCAAAATGAACCGTGGTTAGCTGGGGAGGTGAAGCTCCATCTGTTTTGGGAAACAAACTGAAACCAAAGGGAAACCATTGAACCTGACTGGGACTTGAACCCAGAAGCACCTGTGTAGCCTAATTACAAAGCAGCGGTCTGTCAAATGTATGAGGATAATTTACTTACTGCACCCTCAAAGCAAGACAGATAAGAAAAGCTTCAAACTATCTGTGGTTATTAGTTTACAGTGTCACTGAACTAAACCTCCTTACCCATCACACACACCAACAACTAACCCAAATACACAGCAGTACATTTTTCACACAATAAAAGGCTCTATATACCAAGAGCCCAAATCACCAATTCTGCAGCAGTTACAATGGTAACGTTATGGGAAACTGAGTCTCCTGCTGGCAGACCAGTGCAGAATCAAAGCTCCAACAGCAGGATTTCAGCTCCTCATATTTAATGCTCTGTAGGGCTGTTCATTTATTGGCACCAAATTTTATCAGCAGTATTTTATCATGTCTTTAACCAGTATTCCACTGCCAAATCAGAACCATTCCCCTTTTGATAATTTGAAATTTCCTCAAGCTGAAAGTTAGTCTCAGGTGTGAGTGAATTCCCCTCATCAAAGGCGCACGAGGTTTCAGAATGAATTTACATGTGGTTAGTGTGTGATTTTCCGACTCGCAAAACTAATATGACTCCACGTCCATTTTAAAGTGAATATACCCAGCAGTGAATGCGAATGAGAGGCGAGATCCGTCTGTGAGTTCACCTCTAGCTGCCGAGCTGCGGCTTCTGCGTGAGACTGGGACGATCTCTCGCCACGGCCCCCGATAAATCCCTGAATAGATCCAGGTGCATGAAACATTAATGCTGTCAGCGGCCCCTGTCTGAGACAGAGATCTCTTTCAGTTCCGCTGTGAAGTGCCTCTTGTTCTGCTTCAGAGGTTTAAAATAAACACGGCTTATATTCTGAGGCAGATTGTAAAAGGCAGATTCAGCTGGCAGCTTCTCCTTGTCTTCCTTCACTTACTGAACCTTAAAAAAAACTATTTTACCAAGAAAAAAGAAAGTCGACTGATGACATCCTCAAATAACAAACATGCCGTAAAAAGTCTGCAAACTGCTCAAATTTAAACTCCTCACTCCTGTGTTTATGCTCTTTTATATGAAAAATATGCTGCCACATTTGCATTGCATTTTCATAGATCTGGAATTCGACTACATTTAATTAAAAAAAAAAAACAGACTAACCACCCAGGCCCTCAAAGCTATTATCTAATGGTCAGAGTTAAGTGAGGAGACTCACTCTAGACTGGGTACATCATACTTTCTTTTAGGTCTTTGCCATTTTGGAAAACCCTTTGACCTGGTAGCATTTTTCATCCAAAGGCTCTGGCTTGGCTAAGTTTTTCCATGACTTCCTGATCGCAGTCCAATGATGGTGCTGTTTTTTTAGATTGTGAATTGAAGCACTGATTACTGAAACCCCACAAGTCAAGTCAAATCAAGTCAAGTGTGGGTTTTAGTAATAGTTGCGTCAACACCAAGATACTCCATTGCCTTTTCTGAACAGTTCATGCTAAAAGCAGTAATACATCAAACTTTGAATGATTTTACACATTTAAAATTCATTCACTAGCTCCATACTGAATGAAAAAAACAACTACCTGCTATCAAAGCAGATGTTGAACTTGAGGGACGACATGTCTTAAGGTTCTGTGAAGGTTAACCCACGATAGGCATTAAGTGGCAATGGATTGATTTGCAAATGGTTTTGGCCAACTTATTGAAGTTCCTCAGCACAAGAAGCAACTTCCAGCTTTTCACTCATGGGCATTGCCATCAATTATTGCATAATGACTACAAGTGAGTGACCAGGAGCTATTCAGACTGACAACTTTAGGTTTAGCAACGTTCATCACAGCAAGTGATGTTTGTGTGTGTCTCTGGAGGTGTAAGGTATTAACATAATGTGGGGACACATCTCTGTGATAAAGCACCGTTAATGGATTTGGAATCCATCTTTGTGTCTGCTCTGTATTCAAAGTGTCAAAGCCTTCTGCAGTCTTTGTCTTTTTCCCCATTCTTTCTTCTCGCTGCTATTATTGTGATAAACATCCTCTCCGGAGTCCAGAGAGAAATTCTTTCTAAAAATTAGCTACAGTGCCGTGAAAAACTATTTGTCCCCATCCTGATTTCTTATTTTTTTTTACATATTTGTCACACTTTAATGTTTCAGATCATCAAACTAATTTTAATATTACACAAAGATAACCTAGTAACTACAAAATGCAGTTTTTGAATGATGATTTCATTTACTGAGGGAAAAATAGCTATCTAAACCTACCTGGCCCTATGTGAAAAAGTAATGACCCCCCCCCAAATTCAAGAATCGATGAGAAACAAAGTCATTGACATCTTTTAGTCTGGAAAGGGTTACAAAGCCATTTCTAAGGCTTTGGGATTTCAGCGAACCATGGTGAGAGCCATTATCCACAAATGGAGAAAACTTGTAACAGTGGTAAGCCTTCCCAGGAGTGGCCAGTCCACCAAAATAACTCCAAGAGCGTATCATTGACTAATCCAGGAGGTCACAAAAGAACCCAGAACAAAATCTGAAGAACTGCAGGCCTCACTTGCCTCAGTTAAAGTGAGTGTTCATGATACAATGATAACAAAGAGACTGGGCAAAAATGGCATCCATGGGAGAGTTCCAAGGCAAAAATCACTGCTGATCAAAAAGAACAAAAAGGCTCATCTCACTTTTGCCAAAAAATATCTTGATGATCTCCAAGACTTTTGGGAAAATATTCTGTGGACAGAGGAGACTATAGTTGAACTATTTGGAAAGTGTGCACCCCGTTACATCTGGCGTAAAATGAACACAACATTTCATAAAAAGAATATCATACCAACAGTCAAACGTGGTGGGCGTCGTGTGATGGTCTGGGGCTGCTTTGCTGCTTCAAGACCAAGATGACTTGCCGTAATTGATGGAACCATGAATTCTGCTCTGTACCAGAAAATCCTGAAGGAGAATGCTGACCATTTTGTGACTTCAAGCTCAAGCACACTTGGGTTATGCAGCAGGACAATGATCCGACACACACAAGCAAGTCCACCTCTGAATGGCTAAGTCAACTTAAATCTGATTGAGATGCTATGGCATAACCTAAAACAGGCCATTCATGCATGAAAACCCTCCAATGTGGCTGAATTAAAACAATTCTGCAAAGAAGAGTGTTACGGATACACGAGGGAAAAACACAGGGGAACTTGGAAACTCGGAATATCTCGGGATACCTTACAGGAAACAGGAGGGAGACACAAAAGGGGAGTGAGACGCCAGATGCGGGGATCCAAAATAATATTTATTAAAATAAACACAGGAATAAACCGGGGGGAAAAATGGGCACTCCGGCCAACAAAAACACCATGCCTCGCACTGAAAAAAGGAAGAATCAGAAATCTAAAAACTTAAACAAACACCAGGGGGCAGACTCGGAACAAAAACGGACGCGGAACCGGGACTCGGGAAGCTAGGGAATACTCACAGGACAAGACATTTGGCACAGCTGGCAGATGGCTAACTCAGGTAGCACAGCTGGCCAGGAAAAGGGTAAGGGAGAACATCAGGAGGGGGACAGACAGGACACAGGGCTAAGGGCAGGCAGGAACGCTGGTGCTCGGGACAATGGCAGGGCGGCTGGTGCTCGGGACAGGCAGGGCGGCTGGTGCTCGGGACAGGCAGGGCGGCTGGTGCTCGGGACAGGCAGGGCGGCTGGTGCTCGGGACAGGCAGGGCGGCTGGTGCTCGGGACAGGCAGGGCGGCTGGTGCTCGGGACAGGCAGGGCGGCTGGTGCTCGGGACAGGCAGGGCGGCTGGTGCTCGGGACAGGCAGGGCGGCTGGTGCTCGGGACAGGCAGGGCGGCTGGTGCTCGGGACAGGCAGGGCGGCTGGTGCTCGGGACAGGCAGGGCGGCTGGTGCTCGGGACAGGCAGGGCGGCTGGTGCTCAGGACAGGCAGGGCGGCTGGTGCTCAGGACAGGCAGGGCGGCTGGTGCACAGGACAGGCAGGGCGGCTGGTGCTCAGGACAGGGAGTGGGGGAGAGGAAGGAGGAGATGTGGGGGTGAATGGCGCGAAGTCAGATCTGCACGCGTGCAGAAACTGCTCGGATTTATAGGGCAGGGGCACACACAGACACAGGTGTGAAACTTAATCTAATTAACAAAGGGTGGAACGTGAGGGAAACCAATTACATGAAAACAGATAAACATTAACACAGAGACAAGGATCACAAGACAATCCCAAAGATGGGATAAATAAACTGGATAAAAAGACTCCTAAGTGTACAGAAAGAGCCAGAATAGATTAAAAGAATGCAGAGATTCTGCAGGAAACTTTAGCAAAGTCAATGAACAGTAAAGCGAGGGGCGGAGACTAGAACAGAGCGACTGCTGAGAGATAATTAGTCAATTAGTAAGTGCAGCTATACAATCCCGGGTGCTCGATAGTAGATTAGTATTATATACAAGGTTAGTTTGGTTAGTAATTTTAGAAAACAACAAACTGTTAGTAATGTTAGTATGTATAGAAAAGCAAGGGGAAACTAGTAAACGAGAACAGAAGGAAGGATGAAACCCAGAATCCATTAAATCACCCGAAATAGTGTCACAATCAATTAAGACAGAAACTGCTACAAACAATGACGCGACCGGGGAGAAAGCAAAGACAGTACATGGGTAAAACGTGGACTGGACTACACGGGAGAGGAATAAAATGTTAACACTAAGACATGGACTAAAAAACTAACATACCAAAATAATAGAAACCTAAAATTGACTAACCAGACACTCAGACCACGGAACACAACAAAGAGTGGGCCAAAATTCCTTCACAGTTTTGTGAAAGACCTCATTACCAGTTATCGCAAACGTTTGATTGCAGTTGTCGCCGAGGGTGGCACAGCCAGTTATTAGGTTTAGGGGCCAATTACTTTTTCACATACGGCCAGGTAGGTTTAGATAGCTTTTTTCCCTCAATAAATAAAATCATCATTTAAAAACTGCATTTTGTATTTACTGAGGTTGTCTTTGTCTAATAATAAAATTTGTTGGATGATTTGAAACATTTTTGAGTGATAAATATGCAAAAAAATAAGAGTTATATGATTTTTACGATGTCTTACATTGTCATGTTGTAATCGTAATGTTTTGCATTACCAGTAAAATGTACTGGGAACAGTTCCAGAAGAACTATAAGGAAATATTGATGGTGCCAAATGTTGGGTGATGCTTAACAGTTCTGCGGTTTTCCATATGACATCTGGCCAATGAAAAGCACATCTGTGTACTGCAGGGCCCATTGGGTTATATTTGCAAGGAATATGCCTGCATGCAGTGTCCAGAAAATTATGCAAATCGCTGCTTATATTTTATGTAAACACGCATGGCTATATAATTGGCTGTGCTACAGTGGTGCTGTTGCCTGAAGAAGCAATAAGCACAGGGCCTGGTCCTTTCTGTGTGGAGTTTAAATTCTCCTCATGTCTACAGAGGTTTCCTCTGGGTCCTCTGTCAGGCCAGTCTTTCGGCTCTAAATTGCCCATAGGTGTGTGTGTTGGGGATTGGTGTGAGTGCCCTATGTGGCCTATCTACCATGTAATTCTGCCTCTTGCCCAAGTGCATTCTGGGATATGGGTTGTGGCAGTGGCACTTCTACTGTAAGTGGAAGCTGCATGTCACTGTAGTGTAATTTTATGAATTGTTACCCTGACAGAGCTGTGTTTGTGTCCGTGCTGAGGCACTATTATGTGTTTTAGCAAAGTATGTATTCTCAATGGCCTAAGTGCAATACCCGGCAGTATTAATAGCCAATTTTGAGAGATTCAGACAGAATCAGACACATTGGATTGTTGACCCCCCTAGATTTGGCTGATTTTTTTTTTTTTTTTTTTTTTTGAGATGGTATAGTACCCACAACTGAAAACCCAAACCGTTTCTCTGTCAACCCTTTCTGTCCTGAGCTACAGCAACCCCTTTTCTTGCCCTTATGAGCCAATTTAATAAAATTGCAAGCTCCCACCTCTCTAATTCTGAACTTCAATGGTGTCCCAGCTCAAAGTTTATTTAAAGTGGGTTTATAGGGAGGGCAGATTACCAGAATGTAGTTATCCACATGGGGCACCCTTGAAGTTTATCAGTAGGGGGGGCTCAAAATGCTCCAAACCATTTTTTTTTCTTAGTTTGTCATGGATTTTCTCCGAACTTCAAAGGTATCCCAGTTGTCTTTTTGCAGGAATCTTTTAGTTGGAAGGACCGTTATACAAATCTACTATTACTTTAGCGGGACAACCTTGAAGTTGGAGAAAAAAGGGCCAAAAATGGGTCTCGGACCTAAAAAGAGGTCATTTTGGGACCCTATTTCTCAAAGTTTGAAAGAGGTAGCCAAATGCTGCTTATTACATAATGAAGCAATAGACCTATATATTACAATAAAACAAGAAATCAGCTGGGATCTTATCTCATCTGTCTCATTTGCCACTGCCTCTGTTGTTGGGACTGCTCCAGGTTTGAAGCTCCTAAACCAAAGGGAAGCACAAGAGGTGTATGAAGTTAGCGAGGAGAAGCAGACATTCCTGCCTGCTCTGATGCAGTGATGGAGAAGAGGACTTCTGAATTGTGGCAGAACATTTTCCTTTCAGTCATTTGTCACTGTCATGATATAAGCTCACTGTTATTCTCATCTCATCTCTCATCTGTGCTTTACGAGCCTGGCCATGAAAAGGCAGCAAGTACAACTGTATCAAGAACATATTCCTGGCTGCACATGTATGCCGACATGCATCTTGTCACAACAAAGTACAATGTTCATGTTTTTTAAGGATTAGCGCTGCCATCTAGATGCTATTTTTAGAATTTTTGTTTTGTTGATTTTAAGCGACTGAGATAAGATCCCAGCTGTTTTGTTGTTTATTTGTAATAATTATACATGAAAGTCAAAGACCTATTTATCAGCATATGGCTACCTCTTTGAAGTTTTGAGAAAAAAGTGTCCAAAAATGACCCCTTTTTTTGCCCTTTTTTCTCAAAACTCCAAGGTTGGCCCACAAAAGAAACAGAAGATTTGAATTAAGGTCCTTCCAACTAAAAGATTCCTGCAAAAAGGCAACTGGGATACCTTTGAAGTTTATTGAAAATCTGGAACAAACTTAAGAAAAAAATGGTTTAAGAGCATTTTGAGCACCCCCCATTGATAAACTACAAGGGTGTCCCAGGTGGATAACTATATTCTGGTATTCTGCCCGCACTGTAGCATAAGCGGCGCTAGGATTGAGAGCATGGGTGGGGCCATGAGATCAGCAGGTGGGCGAAATCAAATAATTTAAGAAAAAAAAGGTGGGGGGGATTAGGGTGTAGGGCCATGCTGTATATTATGAGAGAAACAAAGCACCTATGTGACTATTGTGTCGCTCTTTTTGGTGCTCAAGCGGACAGGCACCTTGACGGCAGCCTACTCAACAGTTTTTATCTCTTCAATGTACACTACACAAAAGCAAAGACTGAAACGTAAATGTATCTTTGGAGGGACTGTCTTTCTCCGTGTATTTAATAATCAAAGAGTCTCTAAATCATCTTCGCAGGGTTGAAACTGCATAACAGCAGCTGCTATAACACCGCAGAATCAGTACAAAATATATGGTTACTGTAGCCCGTCTACAGGCTGAGGCTGAGCATGACCCTGGCTGAGTCACAAGATGAAAAGATCAGGGTGGCTGCTCTCAGACTGGCAACTGGGAGGAAATGGATTCCATCTGAGGCGGTACAACAGACAAAATCTGCTCAGACATGGAGACATTGTACGACAAGTGCAGCATGGAAGGGGTGGATTTGGGTTTAGGACAAGTTGACCCACATGGCACAAGGCAACATCAACCCAGTGGAGAAAGCTAGTGGTTGCTCAGGTGCGGCAACAAGAGGAGGCAGACAGATGCGTAAACGCAGTCTCGCAGTCCAGACAGGGCCAATGGACTTGCTGGGAAAACCTGGAGCATCGAAAGCTCACATGGCAGAATCTTCGGGAGATGGAAGGAAGCCAAATCAGCTTCATAATTAGAGCCACCTTTGATGTTCTTCCAACACCCAAGAGCCTAAACCAATGGTTTGGAGAAGATCCTTCGCGTGCGCTTTGCTAAGCCACCGCAACACTGGAGCACATCCTCACTGGCTGCAAAACCAGTTTGTCCCAAGGCCGCTATAGCTGGAGACACAACCAGGTCCTACGACAACTGGCGATCACCCTGGAAGGAAGGAGAACTAACAACAGTGGCCTCCCTCCACCAATGCCTAGATACTCAAACACCACCCCTTTTGGAAGGGCAGGACAACTCCTAACAAAGCCATCTGCAAGAGCGGAAGCAACCCTCTTGGACACTGCCACGACTGGTGAATGCAGGTTGACTTAGACCAGAGACTCCTGCTCCCGCCTGAGATCATCACTACTAACCTCAGGCCGGACTTGGTCTTGTAGTCAACCTCTCAGAAGTCACTTCTCATTGTGGAACTAACTGTACCATGGGAGGCAGAGGTTGGTGAAGCATATGAACGGAAACGACCGAAGTCCCCCGACATAGCAACTGAGGCAGAACAACGTGGCTGGCGTGCTAAGGTGCTTCCGGTTGAGGTCGGGTGTAGAGGATTTGTTGCCACGTCTACGATGAAGCTTCTTAAGGGAATGGGAGTGCGAGGACTGGCCTTCCGAGAGGCCATTACATCGCTGTCAGAGGCTGCCAAACGAGGCAGCAGATGGCTCTGGATCAAGAGAAAGGACCCCAACTGGACTGCAAAATGACCATCAATGGTAAAAGCTGAGGGGGGCACTTCGAAGGGATTGTAATACCTAGTCCTATAAGCTCAACTTCAGAATAATTGTAGAACAGATATAACCACTCATACAGCAGCATCGAAACAATCTGACATAGCTGATAAATAAAAACATCTAAACGCTGTCTCAGAAATGGCACAGAATAATGGAATTTGTTCTGAATTATCGCTACAGCCAGGCCGCACTCCTCAGACGCAGACACATACAGCTGACGCATTCAGCACAACAGACCCTATAAATCGAGAGAGGGAGAGAGAGAGAGAGAGCTACCGATAAACTATTATATTTCCTTTGCAGAAAACATGCAAACAGACTGACACTGATGTGACTTTGCCTTTGCCTAGCTGCTGGTTCGAGGGTGTAGATGTGGGAGGGAGAGGGCGACAGAACTCGCCGTTACACTTTCACCATCAACAAAGACAGTTTCGTCCTGCTCCTGTCCTGTATGCCGTACTTTTACGACGTTGAGCAGGCTGCTCTGTTTGTGTCATTTCAGTGGTTTCAGCTCCATCTCATCAGCTAACTAACATTACTTGTGATCTCTTTTTTCGTCCGATCTGAGCGACTCCTACTTGCGCGCAAACTAATTCATTAATTTTATTGGATGACATGCTGGTGATGATGCAGCCTACAAGAATCAAGACAAGGCAGGTCGAAGCCACTGATTGGCTGAGAAGATTAAAGCTTTACTCCAGTTGGCCATTACATGAACAGCTCAAATACAGAAAAATAAGTCTTCTGATTGACTGAGCCTGTGTAAAAATGGGTGGGCCCAGGTCCAACCTGGCGCCGCGGCTACCCTGTAGTTCAGAATTAGGGAGGTCGGAACTTGCAATTTTGTTAAATCGGCCAATAAGGGCCCAATAAAAGGGGACGCTGTTGCTTGGGCTATAAGGGGTCAAAAGAAGAACGGTTCTTGATTTGAAGTTTGGGTACCATACCCATCTCAGAAATAAAATATTAGCGAAACCCAGGGGGGGTCAGCAATTCTGACAGTCTGAACTTCTCCAAAATGGGCTCTTAATGAATTTGCATGCAAACACTGAACAGACATCATGCCAGATGAGTACATCTGCTGATATTTAATGGGAATGATGGAATCTGTCTCTTGGCTGCAGTAATATCGTCCGAAAATGATGATTTACAATTTGCAGCGTATCAGTACAGAGATAATGCTTATGAGGATGCGGAGATGGCTACAAAGGGAAAGTCATTCATTTAAAAACAACTTAAAATGACATGTTATTTTCCTAGCATTGAAATTATTTGATAGGCATTTTAATCAAAAGTGATTAGCAATAAGTGCTTGCTGAAGGTCACTGAATCAGCCACACAGCATTATAGAAAAGAGGATAAATACTAAAAAAAAAAAAAAGAAATATCAAGGTGAATAAGAATGTACCATTTTTGATTGATTTTTAAATGCAGCTCTCTGTCAAGTAAAATAGCAGAAAAGAAAATTCTGGTCTGTAGCTATTTTTGTATTTTAGATTAATCATAAATATAGTGAGCATCATGACATATTGAACACTGACTCATTTGTTTTTTTGTTTTGCTTATAAACAGATCAAATATAACAATGTGACACTGTCCACTGACTAATGGTGACTAAGCAGTCTTACAGAGCATGAGATGACTTGAGTTGAGGTTTCTCTGTACTATTCTTCAAATATTCATATTTTTTTGAAGGTTCTGAGTCTTAATGTTTTCCAGTCTCTGCTTTTACTGTGGTTTTCAGAGAGTCACTGCGGGCAGAAACATAGTGACCTTCCTAAAAGTGTAATCTCTCCAGCTGGCAGTCTTTGACCAGAAAACAATGGCTAATGAGTTCTTCTGTTTGCAGCTTTTAGTTTATTCAATCAGATTCTGTTTTGATAATAGTTGGCATGAATACATTTTTTGTTTAAATGCTCTCTCTCTTTTTGTTTAAATGCTCCTCTCCTCCCTCCGAACTCCATTTGTCGTTGACATACAAGAAGGTAAGTACAATCCACACAGCATGGGAATGTACACAGACACTGGCTTTTCAGTTCTAAATAGTAAAAAAGGAATTAATTGGCTATTGTGGTCATTTTGGCAAATTTACTTTGATGAATTTTGCTGATATGTTGATTAATTTGCACTTTCCTAATTCAATAAATCAAAAAAAAAAGTTATTCATCTTCATCTAATTTCTGTACTATGTACGTTACAGAGAATGAATCATATAGCTGACTAGACAAAAACACATTTACAAAACTCCTCCTTATATAGATTGCCAACAATAAGCTTCTGTGCTCTTACTTTTGGCCCTCCGGAGGGCTGCTGTTTTTTTGTACTTTTTCTGCTGCCTTGTCAAAATGAAATATGGGGCTGTTGGGCGACGCGTTCTGTTAAGGATCTGTTCCAGAGAGAGGATGGGCCCCTCAATCTGCCACTGAATCTGGTACCAGACCTCGCTTTCGGGGACTGTGGCCAGGGGCTGTTACAGTTTGGTGCATAACAGCTCACAGCAGTGGTAGCTGCTGAGCTGAAAACAGAAAAACCACACGGAATGCCATGAAAACTCATCATAGTTATAGTTAATAATTTCTCTTTTATTTAATTCACATTACATGAGCTCCAAAAACACTCAACAGTATTCAGTGCGACCAGTTGTCCTTAAGATGAGAAAAACGATGTTTAATTTCAACGGGAAGTTGCATTTCAATCAGTGTAATTCAGCAGGGCAGATAGAAGTCCCTAATCTTTATTTTCTTTATTGGAATTTTCACAACCATGGAGCACAACTCTAGTAGCATACATTACTGGATGTGCTTAAAGCAAACACAAAAGATCCAGAGTATCTTTTTTTGTTAAGCATACTTGGAATCAAATTTGCAATTTGTCATTTAACACTGCACTGAGAAAGAAGCCGTGGGTTTTCAAACCCAATGGTTATTCATTGGAAGTCTTGTTAATCAAGGAAAAGTAACATCAAGCCAAATCATTAGTTTAAATGGACATGTTGACCCTCCTCTAATTTCATCAGCGCAGTTCCCATTGGTCCACAGTGTCACCAGGGAGCAGTAAACAAATCTTATTGCAAGGCCACACCTCCAGCCTTCAAACTCACTGGCCTATTAAGTCCTGGACTGCATTCTCAGCCCCGCGATCATCGGATGCAGCTGTCGTTCATTTCCACTGTGTGGTAGTTTTCTGCTATTTAAGACTGAGCTTCACACATCGGCCCGTATTCAGAAACGACACTCACACTCACCCTCCACTCACCATATTGTGAGTATGATTGAAATGTAACTGGAGTGTGAGGGAGAGATCGACCGACCACTAACCGAGGGAGCGGTCCCACTCCTCGCCAGTTGCTATTTACAAACGTCACTCCAGCATAACTGACAGTAGTGGGCACTGGGCACCACAGGCCGGTGCGTCGGCTGCTGCAAAGGGACGGTCAATCCTTACTCTTCAGTGCTGAATGACCTAAACCTGTCGCAGTTTACTGTTCTTGATTAGAAAGTTTCAGACTAATTGGTAAAACGACAATGAAATGTATTTTAATAGCGTTGTTATACATTGCTTCACAAAAGGCATTTCTTTCACACATAAATGACAACGTAAATATCAGCATGTCTTCTTAAATTCTGTGGTCGAGTTGCTCGCGAAAGGCGCAGGACAGCCCGCGAGGCTCACTAAGCAACATGCTGTGAAACGTGCCGGACATTTCCTTCTACATTCAGCAATTAAGAATGTAGAAAATAATGGATTCACAGACCGATCCACACGCGCCCCATGAGCCGCTGAGCGCAGAATTTTCCAACCCATGAGTAAAGAAAAGCGCAAGAAATGCGAATGCGTGAGAGTTGACAGATATTAATCGTTAATGAAAACTGGCCACACCAGATAACGTTGGGAGTTTTCAGAGTTTCTCCAATGGTAATTTAATGAATTGAAAATGGCAATAATTATCTGTGCTCTTTCTGACTGCAGTCAAGCTATCACCAGTTCACAACTTAACAAGTAGAACAGCACATGATAATTATTTTTAAGGGATGGTTTTGAGCTTCCACTATTGTCAGTTCACCAGCAGCCACTGGTGGGAGCTCAAATGCTAACCTCGGGTTCATCACTGTGCAGTTCGTAAACCCTGAAACCCGGTGGTCAGTAAGTAGGTTAACGCGATTATTATCATTAGAGTTAAATTTGCATAGTTGCGACTGCGTCGAGCGCGTGGCTGTAAATGATTCAGAGTTTCCAATGTTTGTAACCACCTGAAAGCCAAGACAACGAAATACCGGCGCAAGTTAGTGCGGCTCAAGGGAGGTGTTCCCTGCACTCAACCTTCACTCAGAAAGAGACGCTATTTTCAGTGTGAGTGAGGTCTCTGACAGCAAATGACGGTTAGGACAACCTCTGACTCATTTAATATAACCTGACACTAACTAAGTTTTAGTACGCGCTCACGCTCAATTAGTGTGAGTGTCGATTCTGAATACGGGCCATAGTCTCCAGAAGTCTCGTAAGCCACATGCCTGTGTTGTATCTGTAGTTTTATATAGACTTATTCCCTGCGTATTGCGCGTACACATTCTAACTCTTGAACTTAGTGCTGTTAATTGTTTATGTCAGCACTTCAACTTTTTAATTATTATCATTTCCTATTTTCTTTTCCTATTTGTAATACACTGTTACTGTAGCTAAATCCCAGTGTCTGTATAACTAATAGTGTGATTCAGGAACCTCATTTCCTATTTGTTTGTATTGCCTCATGTGTGCCCTCTTGCTGCACAGAAGGCACAACCAAGTCCATCCTTGTATATGAGTCCAGTCCTCAACTTTGTCCTCCGTCCACATTACCAGTGTGAGAAGCACAACCCTTAAACTTACGGCTCTCTGATGGCCTGCTCTGATAAATCAGGCCCCTCCGGTCCATCTGTAGAAGTAGTATGTAGTGTTTATGCTCCCAGACGAAGGCTGTGAGGACTTCACAGGTTAGACTGCAGAATGAGACACGCCGTCCACCGTCAGCCGCAAGAGAGCACAATGCGCACTGATCCCACCTGAAGGGATGGATGAGGTTTGAAGGAGGAGGCAGCACTATGGGAAATATCAGTTGAGTTGAAAATTGAATTAAAAACAGAATTATACGTTCAGAAGAAAATTAAGTTAAAATTTTCTTCGCAAGCTCCCATGAGACAGAACTGTAATACAGAACTGGGTAACAAGGGTGGTATCTGTTCCTGGTTTTCAAGCCATTTGACATTTTAATTTACTGAGTCAATGAACGTGTGAACGAGAGCTGAAGTCTGACACTATATGAGCTGCTGATCTAATCTGTGACTCAATTTGTGCGGATTTATACAGCCAATTAACAACTTTATCTCCGGAAATTGGTGGAAATCAAACCTGCGCACGTACAACAGCTCTGCAGGAAAAAAAATTCAAACCCCTGAATTAAGTCGCAGTTGTTCATCCAATTAGATAATCCCATAATGTGTAAAAATACATCATGTTAAAGTACAGATGTTAGAAAAAGTAGCAGAGTGTGCCAATGGCAAGGAAATGACAGTTTGCACAACAGACATTGTCTAGAACTTTAAGTTAAAAAGAAAGTAGATTGTGTCACATTTTTATTCATATGACTGTGGACATATTACATCTTGCATAGAAAAAACAGCCTTAGAGGACACTAGGGAGAAACAATCCAGCGTAGATGGAAATTAATTATATGCCACAATGATTAAAATAATTGAATAATGAAAACTTATTAGGATACTCCGGTTTCCTCCCACAGTCCAAAGACATGCATATCAGGTTAATTGAACACTAAATTGGCCAAAGGTATGAGTGTGAGAGTGAATGGTGTGTGAATGGTGTGTGCGTCCTGCGATGGATTGGCAAGCTGTCCAGGATGGATCCCTGCCTTTGACCATAGTCAGCTGGGATAGGCTCCGGCTCGCCCCCAGTGAGAAATAAGCGGGTATAGAAAATGTATGAATGAATGAATGAACTTATTAGGAGAAACAGAAGGAAGAACCTGACAAAGACGGTCAGGTTTGCATGAAAAACAATAACAAAAAGGAAAAAAAAGAACATTTTGTCGGTTTGGGGTACTTGGAGCACAATACAGCCCTTGTTGCCACTTAGTTTGCATACTGATTGGAAAACTGAATTGATCCGTCGGCATCACAATGATGTCAGCGGTTGTTGTCACTGGTACTTTGGGAAGCAAATCCAATACCAATTTCAGGGCAAAATAGCACACCTGAGGGCTTGTAATATTGTCAATTTTCACCCAAAAAGTCTTCAACTCAGATATGATGCATTTCAAACTGTATGTTTTTAAAAAATGCAAAAATACTTCATGGGCACTTGTTTTTCTGGGCAAAAGTTTTGTAGTGAATAAAAGTCCTCTGTTTTTGGTTGCTCAATTTGACAGTGTACTTGCTTGTCCATGGAGTCCAAGGCTCTGACAGTGTTGAGGCTCTGTAAGAAATTTTGGTCCATTATCTTGCAGTGCGGCTGGAGCTACGACAGGGCCTGCTGCGTAGCCATTCGGAGGATGATATGAAATGATAAGCCAGCTGTGACACAAAATGTAGGCACAGTAAATTTGAAAAGAGCAGGGTCAGTACACTCTCAGGCATTGTCGAACACATCCTCGTCTTTCAACCGATCACACTAAATGCGAGAGTTGACCGGCTTAACCTCGTACTGTATTGCAAAGCTAATTATCAAGATTTGACCAATTTCCCATCCCACAATCTGACATGATAAACGTGAAAAATTGCAGTGTGTGGAGGCTTTTCAACGCTGTTATGTGGCGTGATGTAGCAGAAATGACCTCGCTTATCAGACTGAATTGGAAGGAGCCTCTGTGTGTGTCTGTCCTTTGACTTCCTTGCCAACCGTTCATTCGATCGACTTCACACCTGGTGGATGTATTGTTGAGGTCCTGAAGAAGAGTGTAGAGTGTGAAGATGTTTGGCTGAGGTGTTATTGAGAAAACTACAGACAAAACTGGTTGCTAAGCAACTGGCCCCTCCCAAACTGGCACGTTTTGAACGGGCGTTGCTAAAGTAGTCATAAAAGCTGTAAAAACAGGAAGGTGAGAAACTGGTTATATAATTATTTTCTGTTTTCCCATGTGTGCTACATGCTGATTTTTATGCTGTCGAACGCAAACAATGGAATTAAACCGCTAGAGAAAAAAAAAAAACAGGCCGGGAAGAAGTTCTGTTTCTGGAGGTATAAAACAGGGGGTCTCAAACTCAGTCCTGGGGCACCCCTGTGTATGCTAGCTTTTGTTCCAACTGCAATGGCAATCCCAGAATTTTGAGAAGCTATTATTTTTCCTAACTAGGAGCTGATACTGTGGGATCACTTAAACATGGGGTGGGGAACCTTATCCAGAAAGGGCCGGTGTGGGTGCAGCTTTCATTCTAACCAAGCTGCTGCACATCTTATTCTACTAATCAACCTCCGGAATTTTTGCGAAGGGAAAAATCAGGTGTATAATTACCTGGTTGGAATGAAAGTCTGCACCCACACCGGCTCTTTCTGGAAAAGGTTCCCTATACCCGACTTAAACTCTTATATCACATTTTGCCGGAAATGGCTATGCATTTGATGAAATTTGTATATTCTGTGGCCATGTAGTATGTATTGGATAAAACTGCACAAAGTTAATTTCAGGGCTGGCGCCAGAACTGGAAATTAAGGGGCACAGATACGTACATCCCTTTTAAACAATTACATTCTTACTGACAACAGTCCACACTAACAGGCGCCGCCAGTTCTCCCCATTAAGGTTAGACAACAATCATCCCTTGGACGTTTAACTTGTTGTATTTAAATCAGCGTTATTCAAAATTGCATACCCATCAAGTCTCACGCTTGTTACTGGCATATCACGTTCTCATGCCGCAGTCAGCTGTCTTTCACTTGATAACAAAAGTGATTATTTTAAATTTTAATTTGGCTAACAAAACTATTTTTAATTGCTGAGTCCCACTTTTTAATCAACCCACTACCTAGGATGAAAGGCAATATTTCATTGGAAGGGGGATCAGCCGTTATACAATCAGTGTATATTCCAGAGATTCTCACCCGGAAGTGAAGTCCTTGTGGATGGAAGTTTTTCAGTTTCATGAGCCGTGCAGTAAATTTCACCACTAGAAGCATGGAATCAAATGATGTGGGTTGGAATCTGGCCTCTATCTGGGTGTTACCCTCGTTGTTCTATTCCTTTTGGCACTGCACATGCTCGGTGACCTAATTGAATGCAACCCCCACGTTCACGTGTGTTTCCTCCAGGTGCTCTGGTTTCCTCACACAGTCCAAAGACATGCACATCAGGTTAACTGGAGATGCTAAATTGCCCATAGGTATGAGTGTATTAGTGAATGGTGCGCCCAGCTATGAATTGGCGAGGTGTCCAGGGTCCCTGCCTTTAGCCCAGAGTCAGCTGGGATAGGCTTTAGCGAGGAATAAGCGGTGATAGAAAATGGATTGATGATTTTAGCCCATAACTTTATTGCTCTTTGATCGCATGGGGAAGAGAAGCCATGTCTTCAATTGCCAATTGATTATTACTATAATTGTAAAACGTGTTAATAAAGGAAAATGATTGAGAACTAGCTAGGACTAATGGTTGACATAAAGGGATGTATCTTTGCCCCCCAGTTTCCAGTTCTGGTGCCAGTCCTGGTTCATTTCAACATGCATGAAGAGAGGTGAATTATCGATAGCCAATTAAATTACAGATTGAGGTCAATCAGAAAGCTCTTCATTGGTATGTGCACTTGGCCATCAATTGTAATCATCTGGAAGATAATGAAGAATTTGGTTACACTTTACATTACAGATCGGTAATAAGTGGGTAATGGCATGATAATATATCTGTAATTTCATGGTGATATTAATTTTAAACTACATATTACAAGTAATTTCCGTGCAGTTTCCAGACAATTGAATTCTATTTGAATTTTTACAGTTCATATGAACACAAAGTTGGTCCCAATCCAATGTTTTCTTTTTTTAATCCTTGAAACTCCATAGAATGATAACCACAATAAAAATTAATTAAAAATGACAACAATATACTTAGCCCTACTCTTACTTTTCTCTTGAGGCAGAATTGGCTTTCATCAATCACAATGAAGAAATTTCACCCTCCAATCCTCCCACCAGTCCTCCTCATTTACATTGTTATTGTCTGGAAACTGCACGGTAATTACTTGTAGTATGTAGTTTCTAAATAGTATTACCATAAAATTACGTACATATTACCATAATTTTACCCACTTATTGCCGATCTGTAAAGTATAGTGTTACCAAGAATTCAATAACAACTCAAATGATAATGACACCCCTCTATTTTGCATTGAAGTATAAGGGGGGGAAATAGCTCATTAATGCACATATACCATTTAACTTAGTGACCTATTAAGTTGTTAAGTTGGCCAATTAATCTCATTCATTTGTTACCTCTATTTTTTTTGCCTAAAGTACAATATGCACAAAATGAAATAGGTAATTTTTTGGGAATTGCAAAGATATTTTTGACATTCTGTGCATTAAGAAGGTAAAGAACCTCTCTTAAAGCACCACATTAAGATAAATTAACAACTTAACTTAACAAGATAAATTAACAAGTTTTGAAATTGCCTTAGTGGTTGCAATGAAAACCGGCACACACAGCGGTCCCCCAGGACTGAGTTTGAGAACCACTGGTATAAAATACAGTACAAAGTGGACTTTTCATTGAGATGTTTCGGCTGGCTTTACACAATGTAATTTGCATTAGCAGTCATGGCTATCGCCTGAAGATATAAGAATTAATTAACGCATAATGGGTTTAGGGCAGTTGAGGTGGGCTGAATGAAAACCTGGTTTTGTGAAAATGCAATATTTGGTGCTGCATTGTTATTCCCCAATTAACTTTACCAGAATACCTGGGCTGGTGAAGTGAGTAAAACAGAAAAAGTGCTGTTACTCATGTACTTACTGATCTTACTGAGAAATCCAGTGAGAAAGAGGCAGTAAAATCCTAAGATTCAGGACTTAAAGGGGCTTTTGAACTTAATCCCTCATGTATTGGTTGATCTCTGGAGGAATTTCTCTAACTTTTCTCCAACTCCCTGCTGTTGCACTAATGAGAAAATGTGTTCATTTGAGTGGCTGCGCATGTTAAGTTTCGCCAACATGGAAAAGATGTTAAAGTAGGTGGATCAGAAATTAGTGCAACAGAATCAACTCATCTCTACCAGTACCTGGGAGTGTAATTGTGCATTAGTTTATGTATGTATACAGCTCTAATAAGCAAACTAAAACACACACACACACACAGACAATTTATACCTCACAGCTGAGATTCACAAAAGTGGTCACACACATGCCTGTATGGATGGACACACACACACACAGGAACATCCAGAAACTCCCACACACACGGGCACATCTCTCCTTTTCCTTTGCTTCAGGTCCTACTATGGCTGCATCCTCCTGATCTCAGCACTGCTCACTTGGCCTGTTCCTGATTTGGCTTTGATTTCACCATCTGCGCTTGCCAATATCCAGGCACAGAGCCCGTTGTGGCTGATCTACCTTTGACTCGATAGACCGAGATTTTCACCAGCTCATAAGAGGCACTTTGTTTTCAAGACGACTAATGACAATATGGTGGTGAGGCATCTCATTTACCACCTCTTTAAACTGATTTCCAAACTGGACCTTGCTGAAAAAGGTTGGCTTATTACTTGAGTGGTGCGTATTATAAAGGCTGGTCAGTGTATTTTTTTGTACCACATTTGTCAACATGATCCATGATTTGGTCAAATCAAAATATTTCATGACCAAATGTCACAAACTGACATAGAATATTCAATTTGCTTACTGCAGAATACATAATACAGAAATTGATCTCTTCCAGGATGCACGTGTGTTTTTATTTGTATGTGAATGTGTATGCTTCAGGGTACTTTAAATGACCATGTCTTGTATCCAGGTTGTGAAGTAAACGCTCTCTCTTCAATTAGCTCCTTTAATGAGGTGTAAAATGTCCCTTTGGGCTGACATAATGGGCTTCTTCAGAGATTGTGTGGTCTTAGAATTTCTCTTCATTGAACCAAAGAGGTATATACTGTGGTATATGCCAGGTTTGTTTCGTAGCAATAAAAATGCAATGAAGCAGGGTACTGCATATGGTTATTGTCTGACATATAGAATAAGAGTGGTCTGCCTTGTACAAAAATTCCAGCCATGTGTGGAAGTAAAAATTACTCCACATAAAACTGACTAATTTTCCACTTTTGAATAAAAGTCCTGTGCAAAATTCAAGATGATAATAAACCCTTTATTCCAATAAAAAAAACTGTTCAGGTTTGTAAAGTTGGACACTTGTCTTTTAATGAGATGAAGAAGGGCTAACTCAGTGTGTAGATGTGAAATACATGTGTAATGTAATGAGTCGATATTTAATGAAGCAAATGAGTTTAATTACAAATCTGACACTCGGCCAAATCTCCAGATATCTCGCAGTGCAGTTTCTGTGATGAAAAACTGGTTTAGGCTGGACTGGAGCCTCCATATCTGTGATCCACTGTGCCCTTCCCTGAGGCCTCTAAAAGAGGAAATGCCTGAAAGTCATGTGCGGAGGAAAATATTTGTTTTAAAATCAGCAGCAATTAGTGAAATCTGTGACTCTTCAACAGGAGTTTGTATATAAATTTAATATACTATTATATACAATTTCTGGTGTTTCTTAAATAAAAAATTTTTATTTCTAAAATCTGATATCTTTCAGGGTATAAGCATTGTAATTTTTCAATGTCATAAAAAATGTTTACTGGCAAAAATACATTCCAACTATTTATCCAATTTTGTTTTGCAGTTGTATTTGATGTCCAAAAACTTATTCTTTTTTTTGTTTTGTTTTGCGTATTTGGACAAAAATTATGTAAACTATGAAATACATTTAT
Organism: Gymnothorax reevesii; assembly: GCA_029721435.1. Classification (NCBI taxonomy): domain Eukaryota; kingdom Metazoa; phylum Chordata; class Actinopteri; order Anguilliformes; family Muraenidae; genus Gymnothorax; species Gymnothorax reevesii. The sequence continues at coordinate 86,435,043 of CM056583.1, forward strand.
TCTTGGCACAAAACTCACATGAGGGCGAAACAACCGTGAATGTAACATTTGTCCTGAGGGTTTCTCTAGGTTGTGGCACAAGCACTCAACTGATAATCAAAGTAAAAATATCAGCAATAATTACTCGTGAACATCAGAGTGCATTGTGACCTGCCTGGTATCTCTTCATGGCACCAGCCAATGAAATGAGCTACAGTAGGTTTAAATTAAGGTTATTAATGAGACTGAAGGGCAGTGCACAGTCTGTTCGCTCATGTTAAACCAATAAGTGACACTGGTGGGAAGGAATCATTCACTTACAGTCATTCAGTAAAGGCCACATCACACATGCACACCAGGCTCATCAGGCTGGATGCTGCATCCTTGGGCCTTGATGATGTCATCAGCAAACTGTGTCCTTCTGTCCCAGCATGTTACACTGGGCTGAAGCCAGCCAGGGCACCTCAGGTTACTGCAGAATTGGCTTCCTCTACTGACCCTGAACACACCTTCAAATTCATGGCTAACTTGCCAACGAAGGGCTATAAAAAGTAATTTATTTATATATTTATATATTATTGTTTAATGGTCCTTACAGCTGAATGTTTTATGGCTACATCGTGTCACCCTCTGCAATCTTTCTAAACAAGTGTAACAACTGAATCGCATACTATTCACTCAGATGTACTGTGGTCCTCACATCAGCCTAACATCCATATTTTAGGCCTCTTGGAGGAAACTGAAGTACCTGGAGTAAACCCATGTCAACACAGGGTGAACATGTAACACCACACAGAAAGGCTGTTGTAAACCTCATAGTTTTCAAATGCATTGTACACGAGCACAGAGCCAAAAAGGCAAAATTTACACGGCTCTCTAAATACTTACAGACCTGATTTTATCTAGTGTTGACTCTTTTCAGTTTGTTAGCATACTTACTTCTTACTGTCGGTACGATCGCGCTGGTAATGATGTGGTAACATCATCACTTGGTTAAGGCGCTGCCTTTCTAAGCAGTTGTAACCATCACGGCACAGGTTTGATCACCGGTCGTACCAACTGGCCGTGATTAGCAGCTTTTTCAGAGCAGCGCATGATTGGCTAAAACGCTGCAGGGATGCAAATTGGGAAGGGACTGCTGGGAAGGGATATTAAAAATGATTGCCTTGTTCGTTGCTCAGTCGGCTCCTTTTGGCCAGCCGGGCGCTTGTCAGTGAGATTCTCAGCTTGTTCATGTTCGGGTATCCTCTACCCTCATTCTGAAATTGCGACCATTGAGTGTGAAGATGAAGTTTTGACCAATGAGTGTGAAGATGCAGGGGCTGACAGGCCGGTGCCTCAGAGGAGAGCCGCAAACTGTCTCACTACTGAGCTGGCCACAAGGGGTCGCAAACGAGCAAGCCTTGTACATAGTTCTCGAATGGGGCATTCCAGATTCGGGTGGGACTAGAGATGCAAAATTTAAAAAAAAAGAAAGTATCTTTTGCACTGACAGAATGTGTCAGTTACTAGAGTCAGAATATTAATCCATCATCTGTGGGGAGGTTGGCAGTGAACTCTAGTATTAGAGGTGAAAACCTGGTGAAACTGTTCAATATGTGCCGTTTTCCATCCGATTAACCAGGTGAGTATCAGGAACACTAGATGTACAGGTCAGCTCTCCGAGCACACGGACTCACCATTCACTCACACTTTCATTCCTATGGGCTGTTGAGAGTCTCCAGTTACCCTCAGCTGCGTAGTTCGACTGACTGTGAAAATCGGAGCACCCAGACAAGACCAAGGGCCTTACTGTTGCGTGGAAACAGTGCTACTCACTACACCACTATGGTTCCCTTACACTGGTCATCAGACATTATTTTATATCCCCTGTATTTTTATTCCTGGTATTGATAACGTATGTGTGAAGAGACCTTCAGGTTGTGAATCACCAGAGGCCAAATTCAGTGCACCTACAATAGATGTACTCAAATATCAGTGGGACAGTATTTATTTTGTTTATAGCTGGTCATAACATATAAATCTAGTCCCCAAGTCCCTCATAAATGTTATCAGCCCAGATGTTTCCTACCAATTATGGATTGGAGAGAAGAACCAGTGTAAATGTCATTTCAGTGTTAGAGCCAGCCTCTAACCTTATTTCATCATGAAATATCCAACTGGTGCCAGAGCTGTTAACCTTCGGGCAAGAACCTAACAGACAGCTGCCTCAAGCTCATAATTTTCCGCTGTAATGCAGTGGCGGCTGGTGAGCTGAAAATAAGAGGAGACACAGAACATCCCTTAAAACTAATGACTGGTCTTGACCTGCTTTTAATCATTTATTTGTGACCCATTTTGTCCCATTTGTCAATCACTTGTGCAATTAAGGTGACATTCTGTATGTAAGTACTAAGTAATGTCACTTAACACATTTATTATTTTTTTGTAGGTTCTATTTTAACCCTGATTTGACATCTAACATCAGAGCACGTGTCGTGGTAGAAGACTCTATGTTCGACTACTCGCTAGCTTGCCAAATTTGTCGTGGTTTTCAAACATACATATTTTCATATTATGAAGTTCCCCAACCCTCAAACGATTGGAGAGAGACAGATTCTTCAGAAAATTAGGCCTAATTCTGCCATATTGATAAAGATAAAGCCGAGTTCTTTTTGTGCAAGTAAAACTGATATTTTGCTTTTCACACCCAGTTTTTATACCTTCATCACAGGAAATATCTTCCATATATGGTTTTTCCACCCTCTCGTGCTATAATGGTTCAATAACGTAATGGCTGCTTCTTACTAGTTTTTCAACGGTTCATTCATGTGGCATCTGTATGTTACTTGTTTTTCTCTTTTTATCATTAGTTGGAATCCTTTGTAAAATAAACAATGAAATAGCCTTGAAGTTGTTAAGTGGACTTTAAGTTGGGTCACAGGTCGTCCCAGAGATAGGCAAACAAAAACACTGCCAACTTGCCTTGAAAACTGCAATCAAAAGATAACAACCCTCTTCCAATGTAATACTGGAGCATCATAACTATATGATTTCTGATGAATGATGGTGAATAATGCTGATGACTGAACAGATATTGCCTTAATCAACTGAACAGATGTCAATCAAAGCTACAGAAGCCAACTGCTTATTTGTGTGTGTGTGTGTGTGTGTGTGTGTGTGTGAACTGCTTGTGTGTGTGTTTTATGCGTTTGTGTATGTGTGTCTGTGTCTGTGTGCGTCTGCGTGTGTGCGTGTTGGTGAGCTGCTCATGCGTGTGTGAACTGCTTGTTTGTGTGTGTCTGTGTGTGAGTGCATGTGTCTGTGTGCATGTGCGTGTGCCTGTGCGTGTATAAGTGTGTTACTGCTGCTTACATAATGCAAAATATGATTGATTATGGTTATTAAATATGGTAATTGATTTACTGATGAATATGATGAGAAACACTGAAATATGATCCTCAACACATGCAGCTACATTTTTTAAGCAGTCAAAAAAAAAACAACTTCTCCATACCTTCTTGACCAATGAAGTTTAAACTTTGTAGACACCTTCCAACCAATGAGGATACCAAAGTGTAAATAAATTGCCCTAATCCATTTTCACAAATGGCCACCACAGTAACCATTTTGACCCATTTTCCAGTAAATTCAGCAGAGATTCAGCTAAAATTAGGTGTATGTGCACTAAGTTGCATGACATTTTACCCTTGATTTGACCTTAGCTGTGAATATCTTCTCTGACACTACATGTCCAAGGAAGCTGAAACTGTGGAGACATATGAACAATAAGGACACCATTTATCAAGTTGTCAAAATTTGTCAGCAGAAAACCTATAATTATTTTGATAAATTTCTGACTAAGACAACAATATTCTTAGAGCCCAGATCAACAAATAATAGATTTAATGTATATATGCAAAAATTAATTAGTTGTTTCCTTATATATAAAAATTATTAGTTGTTTCCATAATGTTGGATAGCTCATCCAAGGTCCTGAAAACAATTGTCAAATTTGACCAAAAAAGTTGCTTGTCCCAGCGTGCTAATGGGCATTTTGTTTCTCTCAAAAAAAGTACTGTTGTAACATTTTGTGAAAATTAAAAATAGACATTGATGGACAAATATATTTGCTGTTTTAATGGATGTCAAATATAATTAAATATATTTCATGAAAAAAGTATGTTTAAGAATAAACAAGGAACCAGGAAACAAGGAAAACAAAGGAAAATGAACAAGGAAAATTCCCACTTAGTGTCATTAAAAAATGCTGAATATTTTACTCTCTGAGGCATATTGAAAACAAACAGTACTGAGGGACATGGTTGCACATTTCCTGAAAAATAAAAGACTAATTTAATGGAATAAAATAAATTTGATAAAAGGTCTTCAACACAGCCGGCTCTCCAGTGCAGTGGTGTCTCTCGGTTCAGCTCCGCCTGCGAGGATGTCAGGATCTGCATTAGGGTTGTTAATTACTCTGTTTGCTGGGAAGGTGGAAATTCGGCTTGAGTCTTGGCAGGTTGGCCAGGCTGCGGTACAGAGAAATAACCCTGGCTTAGAGGGGCAGGGGCGGGGCTGTGGTCGGGGGGTGGGATTGGATAGAGGGTTGCCATGGAAGCATGGCGTACGAGAGGTTTCCTACTGGCTCATTAGCAGGGAACAGAAGGCAGACGTCTGCACAGCGATTGCTCACCTTCCATCACTGTAACCTTCACAAGTGAGTGCACAGGAAGTGTGAAGGCACTCACTCCTTGCTCTCGGTCTTTTGGCGTTCCTACCCTGTGCACCCCATAATATGCGCTCTGACATCAATCTCCATCTTCTTACCCTCCCTTTTGCTCCCCCTGCCACCGGATTATGAAAAAAGATGTCCTGTACCTGCTCCAAGAAATGGTCCGGTCTGGCATGTTCTAGTAGCTTCAGGGTTTTTGATACCAGTTCTGAAGACATACAGTGGGAGAGACGGCTGTATCATGTCTAGACATGAGAAAATCATTAAAGTCCATTAAGACAAAGAGTTGTCCATCCAGGACAACACACACACACACACACACACACACACACACACACACGCACGCACCTTTGTGACTTTTAATGTATGGTTTAAAAAAAAAAGTCCATGTATTTTATATGTTTGCCTTGCATTTGGACTAACATTCTTATTTCAATTACTTTTCTTAGCTGAACAAAATGAACAGCTTGCTATTCATGTCATGTCAAATAAAACGCCAACTCGCCATTTGGCACAAAAAAATAGTATTTCAAGACACATTACATATTTTGTAAGTTTTAAATTTGTAAAGCATATTTTTTGCTATGAATGTCAAATCTTTTTCTCTATCTGTAATGAAGGAGGCCTGCTAATTATTAATCCTGATGAACCACCCCTAATTCACTAAGAACTGCACATTAACAGGTATCCTATTAGTGTATTTGTGTCATATTTTGTTTTTCTCAACAAATATCAGGCCTGCTGGAAGCTGACCAAGCCTGGAATGTTTTTGTTGCAGTAATAGATGGGTTGCCAGTGCAGTACTTAGCATATGGAACCGCTGCTTGGGCAGAGTCTTCTAGACGAAGAAGAAAGGCCGTCATAAGTTCCTCTCTCCGTGAATGCATTATTTATTGGAACTTGATACAGCACAGCCACTATAAGTGATTGCAGGTGATGCCCGCTCCTTCAGAGCAATGCTGCTCATCTCGTCCACATTCTGCTGAAAGCCTCTCTCATGCCTCTCCAAATCCCTCTACACTGGCTACTGATTGAAGCCTGAATCAAATCCAAAGCCTTCAGTCCTGCTCTGCAAAAAACATCTGTCTCACCAAGCATGTCAGGCTTTTACTGAGATTCAAAAATCCTTTCCTCTCTGAATTTGAATACACCAGCTTGTGTACAGTTACCATTTGCCGTTGCTACATACATCATTGGTAAATCTTGAATCAAGTCAAATCATCTACCTGCAACAGCAATAGTTTTTTTTTCTAAAATGGCTAAAATGCTGAGACTTTGTAAGTCTAAATATAAGACTAAAATACTTGCAGAAACTGACCTATCTTTCTTTTTCTGTTGTGCGGCCTGTGCTACACCAAGAGGAACAGGTTACCTTATCCTCTCTCCCAGGACTCAGCACTCATGTCCTCTTACCATTTTATTGCTCTGACCCCCCAGGGAAAAAAGCCCCCCATCCCCCCAAACACAGGTCCTCTGCTCTTTACAGACCCTCCCCTACACGGGGGGATGAGCTCCCTGCTACAGTCCGGGGAGCAGTCACAGCCAGCTTCTGCTGGAGATAGCAGAGGAGGAAACGCACCTGTTTTTAGGGAACCTCGTCTCACTTCGCATCCCATAATTCTGAGATTCAATTTCACACGGGTGCCTCGCACACCTGCTGCTCACATCTTCCAGCGCAGGAAACTAAACTCTGATTTGCTTCATTCACTGTCCATACCAAATAAAGCAGTCATTTTTCACATTTGGTTGAATATCATTTGCATGCAATGACTGCTCAAAGTCTGATGCGCAAGCGATGTTGGGTGTCTTTGACTTTCCCAACAGGCAAATATACAAACAGCACTGTGCAAAAGTCATAGACACCCCGCATTTGTTAAAACTTATATCTGGCTTTATATATTTATTTTTTGTTTTCCACTTCACTGGAGATATAAAGTATATTTGAAATTCCAAATGCTGTTATGATTCTGCTCTGCATTGCCATGTTTTTCATGATTCCTGATCTGTTTGCCATGTTTTGGTTACATTCGGTCTGATATGGTTTCTGATCTCTGCATTGCCTGACCTTGCCTTGTAATGTGTATTGTGATTTGGTTACTTGGATATGTTCATGTGTTGTTTTGCCATGTTTTCATTATTGCCATGTTTTTGTTTTTACCAGTATCCATATTCCTGTTATTATTCCGGTCCATGTTTTGCTTTCACCCATGCATTCAACTTTGTCTCCCCCTGTCTGGTCTCTCGTCTTGTTTCTGTTCACAGCCCCGGTATTGCGTGCCAGTCTTTCGGGTGATTTAATGGTTTCTGGATTTCAGCCATTTCTTCCAATCTCGTTTACTTCCTTTGCCTTGCTTTGCTATTTTACTAACTAATACTAACAGTTTATTGTTTTGTTAAATCTACTAACCTAGACAAACATTGTATATAATACTAACTGACTGACGAGCACTAGGGATTGTATCGCTGCACCTTACTAATTAATTAACAAGCTCTGAGCACTCCTCCTGTTCTAGTCTCCGCCTCTTGTCTCTCCCTAATCTTCTTTGCTGCATTTCAGTGGATCCTCCACACCTGTTCACTCTGTCCTTCTCTCATTATCTGTGTATGTTAGAACTCCCTAACCAGAGCCATATATCTGTCTAAAGGCTGTCTTGTAATCCCTGTCCGCGTTTTGGCTTTTGCCTATTTTATGTGATTAGGTTCTCCCTCATGTTTGCTTCCTTAGTAATTAGTCTGACTTCCTGCACCTGTGTTCTGTTTCTCATGTGACCTCCCGTATGTGCATATTAGCAAACTTCTCACAGCAGTTCCCTGTCAGAACGTTTCTCTTGTTTACCTGTGCTGCTCTCGTCTTCGCCTTGTACTCATAGTGTTACTCTTCTGACTGGACCGTCCTCGACTTCGATTTTTGGCTCTGATTTGGTACTTTTGTCTGCATCTGTTTTCGAACCCTTCCCATGGCCGACTACGTTTATTGTGTTTGCTGCCCTGGTTTTTTGACTCAGATTCTGCCCTGTGGATTGTGATTTTTGGATTGTGGACTTTGTACTGTTGCCTTCGGCCCTGCGGGGGTTTTCCCCCTCGCTCATTAAAATCACTTTCAATGCATTCCTGGATTCTCTAACTGGTTCCTAAACGCAACCTCACAAATGCTAAATCAAAAAATTGTTTTATAAATAAATGTTTGTATTCCACTAAAAATAGTCTGTACAGATATTCTAGTCTTGACAGGGCCTTGATGTCAACATCATCACAGCTGTTTGTAATTTCTTGGAGCGATAGACACAAGTGAGACTGTCTGCAGAAGAACGGTGGCAGGTTTGGGACAAGCAAAACGCCAATGATCTTATAAAACTATAGCACAACAGGACAGCATCTCAAATTTTTTGGCAAAGGGTAGTCACACCATAGAGTCTACAGCTCTGTTAAGTACAGTTTTCAGTTATTAGAAACTTTTAATTTCATCATTTTTGCAAGCATATTTGCCCTTGGAAATTGCTTTAAATATGACTTGCACTTTTGCCCAGGACTGTGTGTGTATATATATCTTTTCACAATACTGGGTAACAAAAGCGTGACATAAACATGAAAATTTAAAAATCATTCAAGGAACAGAAAACCAACTTTATTTGATTCTTCACCGATATTGTACTGTCATATAACAGCACGAAAATATTCTGTCCACAGCGAATTTGAGAAAATGGCATCAGAACACAGCATGTGCATAAAGTAACAGTCATGACCTTGGTGTCCACTTGAGTCCTGTATCTTACATAACTGGCTATATATTCGTGCTACTCGAGAGTACACATTTTTGTGTCAGTACAATACAATTAAACATATACCACAATACAAAACAACAAACAAAGTGTGATCACTCCAATGTGATATACAGTTCAATTAACTGGTACAGAAATCATGCAATATGACACTCAAGTTCTCAATATCTGCATCTAAGTCAGACTCATATCGCAGTCTCAAAATGTCTTTGATAGCAGCAGCACGAGAAACATTATCTTCAGTCGGCCTGAAGGAGTTTATAAGAGCTGCCTGTGGAAGACGAGAGAGCAGATTTCTGAGGGTGTGCAGAGACTCAGACAGGAAGGACAACGATCTGGCGACATGACTCCTACTACCGTCGAATGAGAGCTGACCGGCTTATTGAACATAAGGGTTGTCATTTACGGTTACCCCATTAAAGAAATTCAAACATCTTTTGCAGCTGAAGCTCTATCGAAATTACGCCCAATAGAGCAGGAAGTCAGGCAGAGTGTGTTCTATAATGGAGCCCAAACACCTTCCTATCGGCCTTTCTCCAGGATGTTGAAAATACCTCAGAATTTTCAATTGTCTGTCCATTTTGATGAAGAAGAGTACATTTTTATGGAAGATGAGGAAACTCAACATAAAGCTGCTTTCACACCAGACACAAAACAAATTTTTTCGCACTACAGATTACACTTGAAGTCAATACAAAGACGCGAATACAGACTCAATTGAAAATTCTGAGGAACTATCGGAATCTGACTCGGATGCCAACGTTGTTGGACACACAATCGCCCACCGTGTGCAACTCATGACGTGACCTCACAGGGGAGCGCCGGAATCGATTTTCTGTGTTGCTCAGAATGTTTGTTAATGAGGGGGGTGGGGAAAGTTAACAAAAAAATTGTGATTTTTCTTAAAAATCATTTTCTACATTTTTTTTAGACAGACAATGGGATTTCTTTTAATTATGCCCCTTAATGTCAATAAACTTGCGCCGTGCATGTCCTAAGCTCTTTGACGAGATGCATCAGCAGTCATCGTGTGGACACCAATACTTAAATGACTCATTAATCTGTGATAAAAAATGTCCCATTCCCCATCTCTGCTTGGCAAGCATAGCAGGCTGATGAGGCAGGATAAATTTTAATTGAAAGTGCAATCAAAATAATGAGGATTAGGATGATAAAAATTCATCTGAGTTGTTACAGTAAGTTACAGTACTTAAGGAATAATATGGATTATAAATAGAATACAGACAACTTTGCAAAACATTCATGAACCTCTGAACTATGAACTTTGGTGAACCAATTGTCCATAAGAAGAGCGGTAGCTATTTCTGGTCCGTTAGTGGTAAAGTATTCATCTTTAAAAAGAAGGGGTATGTGGACATCTTGTGTAGTTCTTCGCAGGTGCAGCAATCCTAAGAAGAGTGAAGTTCAAATGTAAAAAAGCGCTACACTGCTAACTTTACAAATGCGCACCAACTATTCAGAATCAGAACTGACTTTTTGCTCAAACAATCTCCATCAGAGCTACTGACAGACATACCGAAGACGCTATATATAGTGAGCCCGCACAAATTCCTCACATATTGTGAGACGTATACAACAAGGGTTATGAGTAATTTGACGATTATTATAATTCAATTCATAATCATTTCAGCTCAGTGGCAGAGAAAATGTGACATTTCACAGATCTTCAAGTTACAATATAAAATAGTGCAGCAAACGAAAGCTCTAAGCAAGATGTCCTATGATACAATTATGGTTATTAATCCTGCTGACATAGTTGGAGCGATCGTGGTACAAGATCTAGACCGTTTGTTGGGTTTTACAAAATGAACCAATAGAATACAAAAAGAAGGCTTCACTGCTGGCAACAGTACAAAGTCCGCAATCCAAAAACAGAGTCCAATGGGCGATATCCAGAGTCATACACAGGGCACCGATCACAAAAAATCATAGTCAGACAAAAGAGGTCAAAAAACAAAAAATGCGGCAAAAGTACAGGGAATAGGCAAAGCTCAGTGTCTAGGGCGGTCCAGTCAGAAAGATAAATCACAATGAAACAAGGCAAGAGAAGCATAGCACAGGAAACACGGAAAATCTGACAAGGAAGTGAATCAAACAGACATCTAATATACATATCCAGGTGAACACATGACCGGGCAACGCAGGTGCAATCAATGGAACAATAATCAAGGAGCGACACATTAGGAATAAACTAATCACATGAATTTGGCCGAAGCCAAAACTAAAACGCATGAGGCAATCTAAACATGGCACAAGGCCAGGCACAGAACTCAAACTTGAAACATGAATCATGGTGCATGGGACATGAGCATAGGACATGAATCATGGGGCAAAGCGTGGCAAAGACCGAAACATAAAACCGTTACAGGGAAGAAGACATGAGATGGTTGGATGAAGACAGGTTTTACAAAAAATTACTACAGGATCCAGTTGAAGTATTCCAAAAGAAAATTCTTTGATTTACAAAATGGGTTTAAAAAGTTCCTTTCAAAGCCCAAATTTGACTTTTTATACCATCGTTCTCTGGGTTTTTATAGACTAAATTATGTTAATATTACCATTTTATACATAACACAAATGATATGGAACCTGTGCAGGCTCACTCTATACACTGCATCTGTGTGTCTTTTTGTAACTGAACGTTGGTATGTTTTGAGAAGTTAGCAGTGTTGCTATTTTCTTTTCATTTAGAAGCATGCATTTTTAAAACTGCAATTTATCAGTCTTTTTTATCACATCGAATGCTATGGACTTCTGCAGTGACTTAAGCAGCAGGATTTGTTTCATTCTCTTGTGCAGTAATTCAGCTTGTATAGCAGATCGTTTGTGTTTCTATACCGCCTGTCCAAAAGTAGTTGCAGTTTGGGTTGAAATAAATACTACGACTGGATCACTATTGCTGTGATTAACAAATTATTGGCACTCACTATTATTAATTATAAGTTATCATAAATGTCATTAATCAGACAAAAAAAATCCAAATAACGATCGATCAAGATAATTTTATTTAAGATAAGGAAACACATAATACCACTATGGAAATCTGATAAAGAAATTTACCTTGTTTGCTGAATGAATGATTTATTGAACTTTGACCAGGTAGTCAAAAGCATTCTGCTTTATTTTTTGAAAATATCCTGCAAACCCATATGTAGTCATGATGTCGGCTACTTTCAAATTGTAAGGAAACAAGAAACAATCAAAACTGTTTCAAACTGTTTTACAAGGATCCGCTATTTGTGGTCCAAAATATAAACAGATCGCTAAGCTTCTGCACTTCGCATGCGCGATCCCCAATGAATACATGTGATATTTTGGAGGACAGTTCGCAAAAATAATTTACTGAAGCATAACGTTCATCAAGGTGGAGAAGAAATGAATACGAATGAACCAGGTCATTGCATGATAAGAAATTGTACTATTATCCAAATTATGAGATCAATTACACAAATTATTTGGAAAAATTACTAAAACAGCAGTCTTACCCAGTAGAAAGACAGCCAATGATCTAGAACACAGATGGATTCATACAATTTTTATCACATTTCCATTTTCAGTAACTGCCGTTGCGGCAAACAAAATAGTGGACACCATGTGCTCAGCTGCGGAAATAAGCCGACTCGCAGCAACACACGGGAGAACTTTCGTTGCCAATCAAACATCATTCCAGGAAACATGAAAAATCAATAAAAAAATTGATGCATATTATCACAGAATACAAAACAAAATATTTCTTTTGTAATGATCGTGATTTACTGGACACCAAAGGATTTTTTACTGTTTAACCCCTTTGTGCAGAAGCCAAATTTGGCTATTTTTGGGTTACCCACTTTAATGCTGTATAATTCAAGATTAAAGCTTCATAAAGAGGAAAAATGTGGCTCAATTCTGAAAAGACACTTACAGCATTTAGAATTACATAGTATTTCAGTTAATTTTCATGATTATGGTAGAGAAAATGAGCTGCAAACATAAAAAATCTTCATGAGAATTCACCATTGAAATTGCAAAAAAAATAATTCTGAAGGTTGAAAAACTGCTGGGGCTTAAAACTATACATTTCTGGGATCATAAACTCCTTGACCACAAGTACAATTCATCTTCAACATTACATTCTAGATTACCTACATGCTTTTAGCCAAATTATACAGCTATCCAAGTGTCTCCCCGAAGTCTCAAAATGAAGTCCAGTCAAATCATAAAAAAATCATGTATATAACACAAATAAAGTTTTAAGGCATGAAATTTAATATGAACAAATGATTTTCTGGTTGAGTTTAGTATGAATTTATCAATCTCAGTGCAGTTGAATGTCAATGGTCACCAGTAACCACTCCAAAACACAAAACATGCCTTTTCTCCATAATAAAGTTTAGAGTTTTGCCCATTTTACTTTAAAGTGCCAGCACAAACACGCATTAAATAAACTTCTTATTAAACGGTTAGAACATTCACCCTGTAATGGAAGCTACCAGTCCCCTCTTCTAAGCTCACAAACTCATTTCAACACTTATAAGGAACAAGTGCAACTCACTAACTCAGTAATATCTGAATTCTGAAATATACCTTATTTTAACAGAACAGACACTCCACTTTCAGGGAACAATCCGTTGCCTCCCTGGATTCAAAAGAAACGTGCAATGAACGTACCAGGGGGTCCACCCAAATGCACGGGCAGTTCGCGTTTTAAACAGGAAAAAAAACCTTGACATTCGACTTTGTTATGTACGTATACATTCCAAAAACAAAACAACAACAACAACAACAAAAAAATAACAAAGTATCAGCCTCACCTTTTTCATGAATCCCTGCTCCAGAGACCGATGTATCCAGTAGGAGGGACCCTCCGGTCCTGTTTCATTCTACATAATTCCAATTGACCATATCCTTATCTCATTTAGATCCTATAAATGTAACTGAACACTTCAAGGCCAGTTTTGCGAACGTGTTTTCTATAAATCGCGTCTATTTTAACCGCGTAATGTGCATAACGTAGACAGGATACAACCGAACATGCTGATACGCATAGGTTTGTATGCTCTGTGTTTGTCCAATCAATGTGTTTCACTTACTCTAAAATGTTTAAACACTCGGGATTTGGATAAGAAACGAGCCGATCAATACATTTTTACCGGGTTAGCTTTGCGAGGGCATGAAGTGCAACTATACAATTACGCAGAAAACCCTGAGTGTATGGTTGAGTGGTTGGCTATCAACGCCAGTACTCGGGTGGATATAATGAAGCGCTGGATTTGTCAATGAATGGATCTGCGCGTAAATCCACGGTAGGAAACTACGATTTTTTTTGTACGTGACGACAGTAATTAAAAGTAGAATGTGAGAGAATCAATACCATGTCGATTTTTTTGCCTCAGAAAACTGATTTTTCTGAACCATTACTTGGAATACTGTTGGCTCACTGTGGCTTATCTGGTTGCTACAGAGGATAGCGATTTTTTTCTGTGTCAAGATATCGTTTTTTTAAACTGCTGAATCGACACTATGGGCAAGGATACTGACCAGTTTGCACATCAGGATTAGCTGAGGAGTTTAATTCATGCAGCTCTTGAAAAACAGGGCGTGGAGTGAACTTCCCCATATTCAGAACCGCGTTCGAGGTCTGCTTGCTTGTGAACATTCAATAACTGATCCGGGGGTGCCATTTAGTGATCGAGTACAGTAACAGCGTGCTTCCAGTTTGCAGGTCTATAGATGCGGGCGTCTACATCTGCAGAAAGGGGTTAAGTTAATGACTCTCAAAATTGACTGGAATAAGCAGGAGAGAGGTTGGTTCATCGGCGTGAGGAAAGTCATTTCTTTTGTGGGGTAGTTGTGGCACATTTGAGCAGTGCCACTCACTCAAGACCCGCCAGCCATGGTAACAGTTGTGAGCACAGCAGCCACAACGACCATTACCCAATGATTTCAGTCTGATATACCCCCATGTTCTGACTACAAAAGTTTTTTGACAAAGTGGAATTTATTCGCTGGACTTTGAGTGAAAAACACGGGGGCAAATCTACATGATACTTTCTGATTTTAATTTCCTACATCCTTTCAGTTAAACAATGATTTTTGATATCATATTTTGGTGTTCTTTTTGAGCCAAAAAAATCACATTCATTAATTTAATTAAAAAAAAACTTGGGTTCAAATTATTGTTTTATCCTCACTATATCTCTAACGTGCTGAACAAAAGGAACACAAATTAAATGCATCAAACACCTGCTGATAATATAACAGTGAACAACATGAATACTTACAAGGATATAAGGGAGTGCTGAATTCGTCAATGGAGGAGTCTACGCATAAATCTATGGAACTACGCATTTTTCATATGTGATTACTATAATTGATAATAGAATGACATGGTGTCATTACTATGTCGAATTTTTGCTTCTGGAAACTGATTTTTCTTAACTACTAATTGGGATATTATTGGCTCACTGTAGCTGAAGTGGTTGCTACAGACGACAACAAATTTTTCTGGAGCAAGACATCATTTTTTTGAACTGCTGGATTGATACTACAAGCAAGTATATTGAGCAGTTTGCACACCAGGCTTAGCTGAAGAGTTTAATTAGGGAAAAGGGGATTGGAGTGAACTCATTCATTTTCTATACCATGTTCGAACTTGGCTTGCTTGTGAGTATTCAATAACCGATTCAGGTGTGCCATCTGGTGATCGAATATTGTAACTGCGAGCATAAATTTCCAGCTCCATGCCTGCGGGTGGACACATCTGCACAAAGGGGTTTAACAGGCCGTTCATGCTCAAAAACCCTTCCATGTGGCTGAATTAAAACAATTGTGCAAAGAAGAGTGGGCCAAAATTCTTCCAGAGCGATGTAAAACACTCATTGCCAGTTATTGCAAAGGCTTTATTGCAGTTGTTGTCACCAAGGGTGGCACAACCAGTTATTAGGTTTAGGGGGCAATTACTTTTTTACATAGGGCCAGGTAGGTTTGGATAGCTTTTTCCTCTCAATAAATGAAATCAACATTTAATAACTGCATTTTGAATTTACTCGGGTTAACTTTGTCTAATATAAAAAAAATTTTGATGTGAAGTTTAAGTGTGACCAATCTGAAAAAAAAAAAAAAGAAATCAGGGAGGGTAAAGTACTTATTCACAGTACTGTATATAGTTGAGTATGAAAGAAAAAAGAAAAAATTGCAAATGTAACATTATTTGGTTGCCTTAATATTGTTGCTTTAATAAATATTTTATGAAAATCCGTCACCTTAACTTGTTTCTTAGCTTTACTGACATGTGCAATGATTTCTTTGCTTCTTGAACTGTCTTTTGAATTTATGAGAATAATTACACGTACATCTGGCTTCTTCCACGCTCTTAAAGCAGCTTGCAGTTTGAGGACAAGGAAGTCAATTTAATAAATGAGTGCACTGAGTGCTCAAGGACGTATACACTTCAGCAGTAGGGTGGCAGTATCAATATTTTTGACTTGATTAGTTATAGTGCGCAAGAAATGGGCAAGGCCACATATTAAGATCTGTCACATCTCCATCAGATTTTACTGGGAAGAATTCAAATTCAAGACATTGACTTGTCATAAAGGCGTCACAGATCTCTCAGTGGTACTTGCTGTGTGAGTAGGATGGAAATAGCCTTCAAATAGTTACAGATATTGGAAAAAGTATTTTTACAAGTCATAAGATGACACTTTTAGTCATCATGAATTATTATTTCATCATAATGTAATCATGAAATGTGTCCAATTCAACTCCAGATAGTCAATCAGAGTTATTAAATGTTAAAAGGGTTCGCTGGACTCTCCAGCCTGTAGCCATCAAAAGTCCTTTTTAACATTATTAATGAAAATTTTAATTCAGCTTCTTAGCACAGCTGGGACACAACACTTAAGGCTATATTTGCCAAGACTGTAAGCTTGTGGATAACATTAAGTGCACTCAAATGGCCAGTGTTTGATAATGGAATTTATCTCCGACCTGTCATAGATTAAAAACACAACCAGTTTTTTAAAGTTTATTATTGAATAAATCAGGCCCTTCTTTGATAGGTGTTAGTACCGTTGCGGATTCAACTTAAGCCTCTATAGCTGTTTGCCTGTACACCAACATACTGTCTGCCTCAAAAACTAGGGGTTTCTATCGGCAAAGCCCTTCGTTTATGGGACAGACAACATTTTTTTTTTGCCCGTGGTTAACTGCAGCATGGAGAGTCTTGTAATATGAGCACAACACAATGAAATTGGTCTGCGGGCTTGAGTCTGTGCTTAATTCTGTGTTTTGTTTAACATCAATAATCACACTTAGTCAGTTAATCAATAAGGGATAAAAACTGTGATTAGCTGAATTTCATTTAAAATGTATAGCTTTGGTCCAAAAATCCTTGCTTTAATTTTTTTAATGATTTTTGAATCTAAGACTTGGTTGAGGAGGGAGGCTGGTGAGAAAGGTAAAATTTGGTAATCTTCCTTCTTGTATACTACAGATAGAGTGAAATACAAGTTGATCACACAAACATTTTCTGGACGACTCGAATTACTGAAGACAGGCGTTGCTTACATGCTACTCTATAGTGCTGCCATCATTGTGAGGGGTTATACAGTCAAAATAGATCCTATGAATCTTCTTGTGGGCTTTTATCATTTCACTGATGACACCAGTGTCTGTCCATGTCAAACGCCTGTTTACTGCCTGTCACTCTCTGCAAGCAAAATGAAGGAATTACCAGAAGGCAAAGGTATGACCTTAGCTGAACTGTTGTTGCGTTTGATGGAGAATGGTAAGGGCCTCGCCCTTTGACCCCTCAGGTGTAGACCTCAGGTCCAAGACGGGCTGACGGGGGAGAGTTGTCGGAGCAAAGCTGCAGACGAGTCACACTCCCGTAACCCAGTGAGAGAAGAACCGGATGAGCAAAGCCAGGCTGCCTGGAGGAGATTTTAAGCCACTGAGCTGGAGGTGTTGGATGGATATTTTGTGTCCTCAGCACATCAATCTCACAGCTATAATCCTGTTCACCTCCACAAAACCCCTTCTGATGCCTGTCATTCTGTCTTATTCTAAGATCTTCCTTGTATCTTGAGATCGCACGAGGAGGAAACCCAGGGTCTTTCCCAAGTCCACAAACCTGGTTTTACAAATATTGCTTGACAAATTTGTCAAACTTTTATCGATGACTCACTAATAAGCTCACAGAATATTAAAAATGTCATTGTTTTTAAACCCATGTTGATTTTGACAGCTTTTTAATCTGTATACAGCCCCTTTTTATTGAAAGCTAACTCACCATGATGAAGATTGAAAAAAGGTGAAATGCCAAGTGGCCCTGATCGCGGATTAACTTATTCCAAAAATTACCAACAGTCCTTAAATTCACTTGGAAAAATGTAGGGCAACTATATAGAGCTGAGTCAGAGTGCACTTTTTATTAGCAAAGAGAAGCACTTATATTTGTCAGACTAGGTGTGGTGGCTCAGGCGAAGCGCTGGAATGAAGTAACCTGGGTTCAAACCCTGGTGACAGATGTGATCTTATAGAGCACTGGAAGCATATGTTTTGCATAAATAATTGCTGGGATGTTTATTCTTTTTACTTTTTACCAGTTTTATTTTATCGTTGTATTTAGAATTTCATCTTGCTTGTTTTATTGAAAATAAATCTGCTGCAGGGAGTCAAACTTCATTTCCTATGAATGTATTTTCTTTGAATGGGAAAATGTATCCAGAACCGGCTGAAAAAAATGGTTGAATTTTGATGGAGCGTGTGCCTTTAGTGACATAAAAGTGAAATTAAATGAGTTTTACAGTTATGTATCTGTTTGGCACAAAGTGACCAAAAAGGTGCCCGAATTGCCAATCTAGAGATGCCAACTAGACATTCCGGAACGTAAACCTCTTTAATTTTGCTCTGATTTACTTGATGAGAATAAACTTTAACACAGATAATGGTGAGATTCTGAACTGTAATTTTTTTGAGGTTTTCAGACTATAGTTAAATAATTTCAAATGGGATAAAAGTTAAATTTTGTGACGCAGAAATGAGATCTTTCATTTATGCTGTGTTCCATCTTCATTCATGCTGATTAAGTAACATATACAGTGCCATGATAAAGTATTTGCCTCCTTCCTGATTTCTTATTTTTTTGCATAATTGTCGCACTTAAATGCGACAGATCATCAAACAAAAGTTTAATATTAGACAAAGACAATCCACGTAAATATGAAATGCAGCTTTTAAATGGTGATGCATTTATTAAGGGGAAAAAGTTATCCAAACCTGACTGGCCCTATGTGAAAAAGTAATTGCCCCTTAAATCCTAATAACTGGTTGTGCCACCCTTGGCGACAACAACTGCAATCACGTTTGTGATAACTGGCAATGAGTCTTTCACATCGCTGTGGAAGAATTTTGGCCCACTCTTCTTTGAAGAATTGCTTTATTTTAGCTAGTTGGAGGGGTTTTGAGCAGGTACAGCCTGTTGAAGGTCATGCCACTGCATCTTTAAGTTTGGACTTTGACTAGGCCACTCCAAGATCTTCATTTTGTTTTTTGTTTAACCTTTCAGAGGTGGACTTGCTGGTGTATTTCAGATCATTGTCCTTAGCTTGAGCTTGAGGTCACAAACTGATGGTTGGACATTCTCCTTCAGGATTTTCTGGTAGAGAGCAGAATTCATAGTTCCATGAATTGCGACAAGTTGTCCAGGTCCTGAAGCAGCAAAGCAGCCCCAAACCATCACACTACCCCCACCATGTTTGATTCTTGGTATGATGTTTTTTAATGAAATGCTGTGTTAGTTTTATGCCAGACATAACGGGGCGCACACCTTCCAAAAAGTCCAACTTTTGTCTCGTCAGTCCACAGAATATTTTCCCAAAAGTCTTGGGGATCATCAAGATGTTTTTTGGCAAATGTGAGACGAGCCCTTGTGTCCTTTTTGTTCAGCAGTGGTGCCTTGGAACTCTCCCATGGATACCATTTTTGCCCAGTCTCTTTATTATTGTTGAATCCTGAACACTGACTTTAACTGGGGGGAAGTGAGGCCTGCAGTTCTTTAGATTTTGTTCTGGGTTCTTTTGTTACTTCCTGGAGTCATCGATGCGCTCTTGGAGTAATGTTAGGAGGCCAGCCACTCCTGGGAAGGTTCACCACTGTTCCAAGATTTCTCTATTTGTGGATAATGGCTCTCACTGTGATTCGCCGGAGTTCCAAAGCCTTGGTAGTTCGAATTTGTCTCTAAATATATTTGTTAGAATTTTTTAAAAGTACTATTTGTGCATTGCCAGTCAGGGGTGCCAGTAATTTTGGAGTCCACTGTATATTGGGTAATGCCACTGCAACTCAGCGGACTCTCTGAAGGTTTGCATTAAAGTCCACATGTGCCCCCTAATGGACTTTATTAATTGCAAAACTGGCAATAGAAGTACTAACCACTCCAGACTTCATGGGAGCACAGCCATTCTGCCAGTGTAGCAGAGACTGCACATTTGTGTTCAGCCACAGTCATCATTCCATCACAGATGGACCATGGGAACTGAGACTGGGCCTCTCATGTCAGCCATGACCCTCCCTCAACGAGCGGTAATAACACACAGTCCACCATCTCCAATGGTTACTTGATCGCAGTCATCAATTGTTGGATGATCACAGTTATCGCAGGGCAGTTCACTCTGCTCCTGCTCATTTTCATGACGAGAGTGCAGATGCATGCGGTTATTTTGGGGTTTCCAACTCCTCTTTTCTCTTCTGTTTACACTTGACTTCTGATTTGGTAACACTCTATATACTGGCTGAAAAATAATGCACTCCAATCTTTGGTACCCCATACTTTCTCAGTCTGGGTTGTTACATGCAGTTTCTCTCCATTATGTCAAGGATCAATCACTTAAACCCTCCGAGTGTCAGTCTCTCTTTTCCAATGGGAAGAGTGGGAGGTGTCATGGAGGCTTTTATGCAATCACTTCGCAGCCATTTTAAGTGAGTGGCTAATCTTTGAAAAACTTTTCTGGGACTTTATTTTGTGGAGTGAAAAGGTAACAAGTGATGCTCCAGTGGTAAACTGTAGCAGAAAGAGTCGCTTGTTCTCATTGCACCTTTCGAAGAGCGAGTCAGGAACTAAATGAGAAGGTGCTAAAGGATCAGATGGAGTGAAACGGTGGCACCTGTGAAAGCATATGATAGCATTTAGCATTTGCTGCTTTTTAAAGGCAGCAGATATGAGGTTCCTCCTGAGGTTCGTCACTTGAGGTGTAGGGCATGATTTTTTTGCACGCCATCGTTAAGGCTGGAGATAAGGGCGAGGGGGAAACAGGAAATGGATAAATTTGTCCATCACTTCTACGCAGCTTCCCAAAGTATAACCCCTAGCTTGTGCAAGAGAGAAAATTAATAAAAATTCTCATTGGGAAAGAAAAAGAGGGAAAATAAAGGACTAACTGTTGATGACATTTAGGGAGGAAGGAACCAATAGCTGTGTTTTCCTCACCCTTTTCAGAGCTGATTGGTGCAGACCAGCTTCTTTTAAATAAGGCCATTAACAGACTTTCAGGTTGACCGCTGGTTGTGGGGAAGATGTTTGAATTTTAATCCTCCTCCTGATAATCCCTTGTGGGTTGTTATTTTGACTTTAAAAAACCCTTTATTTGCATACAGATACCAAAGACTGGATGCAGAGGAACAGGATTATCCATTAAAACACATAAAATGGAACCTAGACATGTATTTAAATCTTGTTATCTCTTAGAGGGTGTATGGAATCTTGAAAAAGTAAATAAATTCAGCCCTTATCTTATTCCAGCTCAGGGATGCAAGTTACTATCCCATCAACCAATGGATAATTTGCTTATTCACTATTATTATTATTCCATGTTTGTTAAGACAGAAAGATTACCCTGTTGTGTGAGACTATGGTTAACGTTGTAATTTGCCTTTGGGATAAGATGATTGGGGTTGCTAAGCAAAAATTATCTGAAAGAGAGGTAAGATTTTTCTGCATTATTAGTCTCCTCACGAGACAAAACTAGACAAATACTGTTGGCGGATGACAGCAGGGTATATCCTCGAAACAGTATCATTCTCTGGACAGGCAGCAGTCATAGATTGGTCTTATGGTGGCACTACAGGAAAGGGTATAGAGTCCCAGGAAATATTGAAAGAAAATGTGACCCAATTTCTACAGGAACTATCTGTATTGTTGGATTTTTAATAAAGGGAAGTTTGGCCTAAAATGGTACTACAGGAATTGGGCAAATTTTTTTACCTGAACAATAGGAATGCTCTTTACTGTGAATGCCTTGGTACATCATGTTGGTGTGATTCCCATTTCAAGAGTTTGATTATTGCTTCAAGAAATGTAGTTTCACCCACTAGAGGTGCTACATTAAAAGTAATAGTGCCATCAAAATCAACAAGGTTCCTCAACTGTGCACCAGAGATGTTGATAACACTTGACGTTAAGGTCCTTGTAATAAGCGTTAGTAAATAGGTAATAAGGCCCTTATAAGTCCTGATAAGATGCTTTTTTAACAATAGTATGTGTTTATAAGACTATATAAGTGTTAATAACGTCATTATAATATAGCTAATATCAGACTGTAAGAGATTAATAAGAACTTAAGAAACCTGTTAACAGTCTGTAGATGCTTAAGAACATTAATAAAAGACTCATGAGTATCTTATAGTTGTTCATAATAGCATAACAAACACATATATTGACTCAACTAACCCATCCATTATGTCTTTGTCAAGCCTTTATTAATCTTTTTGTTTGCGTTAATATTAAAATATACTTTACTGCTCATCTATTATCAGTTAATTATGCACTTGTTAACAGTTAACTATGCTTTTTGCAGCTACCAGATCTAAAGCGAGAACAATGCTTTAATGAATAATAAAAGATTTATCAGCCTTAATATTATGCCTTTAATAATAATCTTTTTTTGTTTGCTTTATTAAAATAAAAATATCCTTTATTATGCCGTTAAATCTTTAATTTTTTGCATTAACTGATGATTAACAATGATTTTCTCAACTTCCACGTATGGGATGATGTCTCAAGGTGGATAAAATGGGAAGAAAAAATTGCATGATCATACATGTGTTTCAACGGTGAAGCCCAGAATTGTTTTATTTATTGTTGAGGCTGCCAAGTAAAGAGATATTTTACTAAAAATGTATAAAAATACAGATCACCTAAAACAGGCATTTGAAAAAAGTGCACTTTTTCACGCACCTTTAAAACATTGAGGCATATTATACAAAACATTAATAGACACACAGTGCAATTTTGCAAACTGCAACATAAAACTGAGGTAGATCTACTTTTTTAATTCCATTGATGATACGGGATCAGAGAGACACCAGATGCGAGGTGGAAGGGAAATGAGGATTTATTAAACAAAAAATAAAACAGGCACGAGGGCCAACAAAAAACTTGGCCCAAAGGGTTGCAAAAGACAAACTAAGGTGAGCTACACAGAGCAGGGAACTAAGGAGCTAAAAGGCAAGAACAAAAAACCACTGGAAACTCCAGGCAGAAATCCAAGAAAAATAAATAACAAGACTATGGCTATATATACAAAGGCTATGAACAAGACTTGGAAACAAGGACTTGGAGCGTGAACATGAGCGAAGACTTGCACATGAAACGAGACTTGAGAAACAAAACTTGAGACACTGTCTGCCAGCCAACTTCCACCGCATCCAGATAAAGGCTGAGAAATCAAGACACATGAAGGGCAACACCTGGAGAAGGAGAAACAAGAGGCAGGGCAAGATCATGACATGGACAGAGATTGAATGACAAGACTTGCTCATTAAGAGAATGAGCGTGCTCAGCTTAAGTACCAATTAAGTATGCAGTTTGAAAGCAGCATGAATGTTAGAACAGAAAAGCACAGCAAGATCTTGAAATAGCAAAGCAGGAATCATGACAATAAACTCCCTGTCTAAATTAGTAATATTAGTAATGTGCCTGTCTAAGAATTACACCACCCAGTGAGTGTTAGTAAATGTTAGTAACTTAAAAACAGTTAATTGTCAGTTAAGCTTAGAAAGCCCCGAATCAGCACAGCATGGAAGGAAGGGGAAATACCAAAGCCAACCCAGAGCTCTGAAATGTGCAACAACGAAGGCACGGGGCGGAACGCAGACAAGCGGTGGAGTGGCTTGGCAGACCTGGCGAAAACAAAAACATGGAAAAGTAAAAACATGGACAATAAACATGAATATGAAATGTAAAATCCTGAGACAAGAAACTGCTAAAACTATGACATGAACTATGAAACTATGAAATCTTGAACATGAAACTGTTAAAACCATAAATGCTGTTCTGGCCAAAGGCCAGGACCCCAGAACACAACAATTGAACATTAAACATTTAAACATTTTACAAAGCAACCGCTCTTTTGCACTCTTTAAACGTTATCCATTTGCATCAAAAGCAATTCAAAAGTTCCCCTTTCCAACAGGCAATAGTTTCTCTGATTTCTTCAGTGCCTGAACTTTATTGTCAATATCTCGACAGTCACGGATGCCATCTAGACATTTCCCTGCAAAATCACCAAGCTTGTGCTTTCTTGCATGCAGATCTTTGAACTCTGCAAACTTTTCAGGGGCAGCAATGCAAAGCTCTGCAATTGGTGCATTCAAGGCAATTGTGCTGTGATCCACTCCGCCTACTTTGCAAGCAGCAGTGATGCTATTCTTCTTCTTGTAGGCCTTCAACACTTTCCGGTAACATGGAATTTCCTCATCAATGTAACATGTTACATTGCTTGTTTTGTTAGACTTGAGGGCAGCGTTTGACACAATCAACCATTGTATCATACTGTTGAGTACCGCACTGGCTTGGTTTGCATCCTGTCTCAGTGGCCGAACTCAGCAAATATCAATTGAAAGTTTCCTATCTTAGAACTTCGAATTGTCACGTGGTGTACCTCAAGGCTAATGCCTGGGCCCACTGCTGTTTTTTATTTCTGCTAGCAAAATATTTGAAATCGTGTACAAGCACTTGCCTGGGATTCACTGCTATGCAGATGACAGTCAACTCTATTTGTCCTTCTGCCCCAGTGCTACTGTTTATCAACAGACTGCCTTGGCTAGAATGGAAAGCTGTATTGATGACATATTTAACTGGATGCTGAACAATAAATTGAAACTTAAAGATGACAAGACCGAGTTTCTTATTATTGGTACATCTCAGCAACTTGCCAGAGTAACAATTGCTAGTCTTCGTGTTGGCAACTATACTAGTACTCCTGTGTCATCTGTAAGGAATTTGGCCTTGTGGTTTGATTCAAATTTCAAAGTTCACTATGGCAACCCATATAACCAGAACATGTAACCCTGCTTTTTATTACCTATACATTTTTAGGCAAATAAGAACATATCTGAAAACCATATCTTAAAAACTCTGGTCCACGCACTAATTTTAAGCAGACTATTGACTTGACTTGATTATTGCAATAGTTGATTATACGGCCTCCCAGAGCATCAAATTAACAAACTGCAGCGTGTTCAAAACATGAGCGCCAGATTAATATGTAAAGAGAGCAAATACTGCCATGTAACTCCTTAAGTAGTGGAATTGCACAGGCTACCAGTGAAGTTTAGAATTGAATTAAAGATAAAATTAATTGTTTTTAAGATTTTTAAGGGTTTAGCACCATCTTATTCGAGTTCATTCATGACATGTTAGCCAGAATCAAGATATAACTTAAGACATTCTGGTGACAAAACCTTACTTAGTTATCCTAGTTCAAGTCTAAGGTTAGTCTTGGAGATTGTACATTGATTTTTGCTTTACCTGACTTGCCCAAATGTATTAGAGAATGTAGCTCAGTTGATATTTGTAAGTCTAAGTTGAAGACTTTTCTCTTTCAGGGAGCATTTTAAAATAAAAACTTATATTTGTATTTATATTTGCATTAGTATGGGGTATTTTCGCATAAGAGATTTTATGAAACATATTGTGATCACATTTATTCTGACTGTAATTTTGTCATTTGTATTGTTGGTCTTGATTTCTTTTGTTTGTTTGTTGTAAATTTTTGCTGTGGCGATTTTGAATATATTCATATTGAATTTACGCCTAATAAATGAATAAATTATTATTATTTTAAGCAAAAAATAAATAGCCAGTAACTATCTTCTAAATCTTAGTTTTTATTTACACAAATTGCCCCTTGAAACACTGCTCCGTCCGATCTTTTGCTTCCTCTCTCCTCTGTTCCTTTCGTTCCCTTCTTCTTTATGTTCGTCTTTGACCTCCTCCTCCTCCTGCTCCTCTTCCTCCTCCTCCTCTTCCTTCTACTTCTTCTTCTTTTTTCCTCATCTGCGGTCGAGGAGCTTGAGGAGACTGTGGAGTCTGAGGAGGGGGTCGGTAGAGAACAAGCAGGTTGACTCAGAGGATCCAGATAAATCTGAAGCTGATGCAACAGATGCCTCAGGGGGCGACTCATCGTTTCTCATGTTGGTTTTTCTCCATGCTGTACAAAGGCAACACAATTATTGAAATGTTGACCACAATTGATGGTTAGGAGACGGGTTAACATAAAGCTTTTGGCCGTTCAGAAATAGTCTGTGTTGTGGATTAATCTGGTGTCACAGTAGGATGGTGCCCCTGACGTTTAGGACACAAAGTGTGCACATTTATTTACTCATTAATTTCGGGGAAATTTTTAGGGGAAGCATCTGCTGCAGGTGACGAGCTGCTCGTGCGGACCTGGCACTGCCTCTGTTTTGGTGCCAGTGTCTCCCGCTACTGCTGGCTCAAACTTTTTGCTGATGCTGCCCAAAACGGTCAAAATGACTGTCGTGGCGGTTCTGGCGTTCATGGGCTCCACCTGTGGCCCTGTTCTGCAGCAGGCCTCATGGCTCAGCATTCACTCCCCACAGCAGGTCCGCCACAGTGTCAGCAGTCACTGCTCCCTTGTGCTTGTTTTATTTGGAACCTTGACTCTTTTTTGTTTTGTCATTTACGTTTTATTATTAAACCCTTTCCTTCTCCCCCAGCCTTGGCATCTGAGTCTGCTTTTTATTAGGCCCTTGGTCCTAGAGCCCGCCGGATTTCCTTTGGCGTCTGGCTGGGACGAAACCATGATGCTGGACTAACGTAGGTTACACTGAAATTTTGTGGTAATACAGTACCTCTTGAGGTTTTAGTACAGCCAGTGAATGAGGACAGCCTGGTGTATATGTGTGTGTGTGTGTGTGTGTGTGTGTTAGGGAGAGAATAACATTTGGTGGAGATAAACATGTCATTTACCCGTGTTAAAGGCAATGCTTCCTGGACACACTAGTGCTCTTAATGTGCAGAAAAGCACTCAATAAAAATCTTGTTCTTCTTCATGCGCCATTAAGTTGTCAAATTGCTCTTCTCACAATTCCCTTCATTAATTTGCTCTGCTGATAAATTTCAAGGAGTTTGCATAACAAGTGGAAAGTGGACATGACAGTTTCGCTGAGCTTCACATCACTGTTGGAGAATGTTATCGCATGATTGGTGGGATGCTTGATCTCACATGGTTACACACGCTAGTTTTGTGTTCTAAATTTTACTGTAACGCTGCATAGTTTGTAACATTAGATTTCTATGTTTGCATTAAATAATTCCATGATATGCTAAGATGAGTTGGTTATAGTTTATCTCACAGATTAGAGCTAATATTAAAAGTTAGTAGCCTAGCATCATCCAGACGAAGCAAAATCACTGACTAATCAAATGGCACAATGTTGCTCTCTTGTGCACTGGTGTAACGCCCACCTTCTTTAGCACATGAGGGAGTGACTAAATTAAATTATGGTCCTCCATGCATCCCGTAATGAAAAATGAGGGATAATGACTGCTTTCCAGTGCCTGCCTCTCCATGTCCCCTCCCTGTACTGCGTCCGCTGTCCAGGAGAGTTAAAGCTACTGCATCCCGTCTGAGATGTACCCTGTCTGCACCAGTCCTGTTTCTGTCATGTCAGATCCTCTGCTGAGTCGTGAGTAAGTCTTTCGCACTGACCGCGCTGACAGACTGTCGATGGCCACTCAACTGGAGAAACCGGTCTTCCGTGACGACGAGGGGACAGCCTTTACAACGGAAACCCTTCCTCAAACAGCTACGAAAATAACACTACCCTGCAGGGCTACATTTTATACACTCTAAAATAAATAAATAAATAATGCCTTCCCTATATTTCATCTAAAACATTCTACTTTTTTTTTTGAGGTGAGAGAAAAATTACTGTCAGAGAAGTAGAATTTTGACTTTTCAATAGCAAAGGAGAAGATTAACATCTCAAGCAAATACTGACTTAAAAAAAAGCAAAATGTTCTATGTAAGAGGAGAATTTTTCTGTCTCGTTGCAAGACTAAAACACTAAAAACTGAATTCAGACTGCATCAGGCCAGACTACTAATGCCATCACGACTCACCATGCAAATTATCTCTGACTGCTTTTGCTCGCAAACTTTTGATAATAGCCAGCTTTTCGCAACAGATGGAGATCTGACACCACTGTGGCAGACCACCTGCTGAATTTAATGTACGGTACATTGAATAGTCTTCATAATCCCTACATATTTATTCAAGCACATTAAAAGCATGAACAATTTCTGTTTGGTGGCAATTACTGCATTTATATTGAAGACAGAAGGTCAACGGGTGACTTTAAAAAAAGCCAGAAATTATCCATTGTCACGTGCTGTTGCAATACATCATGTTCTATATCACATCTCAGCTCTATACAGTACTGTGAGTTTGTTGTAAGATGATTGGAGAACATTGACGTCATTGTGAGAAAGTTTTCATTTTGCCCTCTCATATGTATTCGGTGACGATGAACAGAGGAATTCCACTCAGTACTGCTGCGTGCTGTCGACCTCTCCTGAGCTGAGCGTTTAGAGCCGCTAGTGCAGATTTAAGAGGTCTCAGATGGCGTGGGTTTAGTTGAAAGCTCTCAGCACAGCTGCATTGTGTGGAGCTGGAAGACCTCGGCGATGCAGGCTGCTCGTCTGCAGTCTGCGGGGAACACGTGAGAGAGGTCAGTCGCTAACAGGACGCCACAGCAAGAATCTAAGTCAGTATTGTATGAACAGCTTTTCAGGGTCCAAAATGTCTGCAAACTGCAATGCGGGAGCAGCCACTGCACGATGCAAATCTGCGTTTGCTTCGCGAAATTTGACATGCAGAATTTTTACCTCAAACAGACTTTTTCTTTTGTATAATTTCATCATCAACAACAAACTAGTGGCTGGCTCCCCAAATGCCCTGCTTTCCCGCTGCCCAACCGTGGTCTACGAATCAAGTACCGGTGTAAAGATGCCGCACTGGCCATTGGGCACACCGAGATTAATCCTGGTAGGCCAGCGCGTGGTTGAACCAATCAAAGTGCCACCTAGTGGTCACGTTAGTTATACTTGCAATGACAGGAAATGTGTTTGTGACGGGAAAAAATATTTTTCCAAATTCAGGCTAATTAAAATTTTTAAACCTGACCAGTGCCAAATTCATCTTACCTGTTTCCTTTTCAGCGATTAAATGTGAGAAAAATTTAGAGGTATTAGGTCTGGCACTTTTTTGGTTTTTTGAGATATTTGCTCCCATATTTGTGTGCAAAATTTTTCCTGTTTGTACTGTAGATTAACATTAATCACCAGACACCTGCGAAGATGGCTAGACCATTAATTTGAACCTTCCTTTGGGCTAAACAAAAGACACCAGAAACATCTTTGGCACAATTCTCTTGGAGCAGCGGCGACAACAGAGAAATTCATGAGATCTGAGTTTGTTGGTTGTGGTATGTGTAACAAATGAGTCAATTCTAGGTACCGGTAGGGGTAACAATTAACATGGTGCAGTCACTTTATACTTCTGAATGCAAGTAAAAGGTTGAAAGCTCAAGGGCTAGCAGGGAAAAGGCTGGATGTCAAGACAGTCCAGCCTGCAACACTGTTTTGTTGAGAATGTTGAAAAAGACATAATTTCTTTGAACACATTTTGCAAAAAAAAAAATGACAATTTCTTATTGGTCCCGGAGTTACACAGATAGTTTCAGAATGAACCCACTGTCATCACTTGACAAGTTCTTAAATGCCCACATTTTGAAACAATGCATGGTCAAAATTCATGAAACAGGAATATTAAAGTGTTTTATTCTTTGGATGACTGTGCAGTTCAAAGAAATTGTGACAGTGCACACTTCGGTGCTTAAGCAACCGATATCCAGTGTGGCTGCGTAAATACTAAAAACTTATTGATGTGGTGAAACACACCAACCCCATAAAAAGTCTTTTGCCGTGATCAGTAGTTGTGGCTGGAAACTTCCTCGCAGCAATAGCCACGATCAGCAACTAGCACTTAAATTATAGCACCTATTTTTGTTTTTAGTCTTGCAGCTATGATTATTATTATTATTATTATTATTATTAAGCTTTAAAATGTTATAAATTTGATCATGTGCCTGCAGCCATCGGCATGGGTAGAATACATTTTACATGAAGCTGGATGATGTTTATGACTGTGTGGACGGGCTGTGAAAGAAGGTGCACGTATTTCAAACGAAATGGCTCTTTCCCAGCATAGCTTGCTTTATTATTCTGAGAAGAAAAGGAGAAATTAATTATTGAGTAGCATTTACAGATTGCTCAGTCTGAATATTTCATATTTTAACTGATCCAAGAATGATTATGGAAATGTGCTTTATCACATGCCGAGTGTTTTCCGCAGCGGTCCACTTAATTATTAAACCATTTTAACAGAAAAGAAATTTTAGTTTAACTTTTTAAACACCAGTGATGGCAGCATTTCTTTTCTCGTTTCAGTGTTTGAGCATATAGTTATAATTTTGCATTCAAAGAGAGAAGGTTCATTACAGCAACGTGTGATAAGCCATACAGAGCCGGTATTGTCATGCATTTGCTGCCTGTAAACCCTGAGGATTTTGTCCCAGTGGCTAGTTTTGTAAGTGCTCTTTATGAACAAGGTTTTTGGGTAGTGCAGCAGCACAGTGGTCAGCACTGCTGCTTCAAAACAAGAAGGTTGAAGGTTCAATGCCGGCCTGAGTATATGCAAGGTTGGTGATAAGATGACATTTCAAACTGAGTAAAAAATGTTTCCATATAGAAATGATAGCTTATATTGCTTCTTAATTCCCCAAGGGAGATTAATCTGACAAGGCCAGATCTGTGCGGCACAATTTTGAGTTGTAATAGTTGGTGTCATGTAGAAAGTTTTTGGAATGGGGCTGTCAAGTTGCTCTCTCCTTACATAGCTTTATTTAAACAGCTATTCTTCATCAAGCATATATTGGATATGTACAATCTACCTGCTATAAAACAGCTTTATGATATTTCTGTGTGGGAATAAACTGTTGGCCTTCCCCTTTAAGCCAGCACCAATAAAAAACAAACAGGTCAAAGAGGGCACTAACTTGAGATTTTTATAGAAATTGAATATAAGGAAAGATAATGAAATGTCTACGGAAAGCTTATTGTACTGTATTTCTTGTGCAAAGAGGGATAGGCAAATGAAATAAAAGAAAACAGTGAGCAGGGTCTTTTGGATGAGCTGTTTTTATTACTGCTTGACACGGGGCTATTGATTTTGGCTTTGTTATGATTCAAAATGGACCTTTGTATTGTGAGGAGTTCAAAACTTGCCTTTGGTACGATACGAGCTTCATGAATAAAGCCCAATGTAGCTGTTTATTTTAAATGGCTTAGCTTCAAAATATGGCAGCCCACACAGAATACTCCACTGCATAGAGTTATGGTTATCCACAAAGGTGATTTCAGAATGCACTATGCTGACACTACATGGAGCATATTATTGTCAGTTCTGTTCCAGGTAATAACTCGGTGCCACATCATATACAGCAGTAATTTGCAGCAGAGTGATTCTGTGTGTCGGTTTGACAGAACTAGCCGTGCTGTAAGTAATAAAGTTAGTGTTTGTTTTGACTTCTGCTGTGGTTATTGATAATGGCTCAGTCACTTTCAGGAACCTGTTTGAATGATCATAGTAACAGGATTGCAGACACAAAGGTCTGCTTGGCTTATCCTTCTGTTGTAAATCTTGGAAGCTGAGTACTTACATTCAGGGGCGCCTCTAGCAATTTTAGGCCCATGACTGGAAATTGATTTGAAGTTTGCACGTGCAATGGTTAAGATTTTACTCACAAATCCGTCAGTTCATGTCCTTATTGGTGGCAAAAGGAAGAGCGAAGTGATGGTTCTCTTGCTGAACAGTCTGGCCACGATGTTACTGGCTGGCGGCAACAGTCGGTGGCAGAATGGGAGACTTCTACTCGTCCAGCGAGTCCAAAACGTGTTTCCTGGCTCACTGCATACATTCACAGTTCTATTAGTCTACTTATCCCTAAACTTATTTATTTCTCATTACGAGTACGATTAAGTATTAAACTAGTGGATTGCATTAGCTTAATCTATTAACACATGGTAACATTAGCTGCTCATTGCGAATTGGGGCTAATAGCACTAGCTCGCTAATGTGCAGTTTGCACTTAGTATCCCCTCTTTGACATCCTACATTGCGTTGAAGCAGTACAAAATATACAAACGAAAGTATTTACCTTACGTATGCATCTTGAATGTCCGTTACTTGTCGGTAAACTCTGCATTCGCCCAAGAATTGGACTTAATTCTACAACTTTTCACATTGTTAGTCTGTATCTCATCATCACCACATTTAACCTCTGGCTTCCGTCTATGAGCTCGCCAATATATCCTGCCCCTCTAATTTTCTGATATGGCTGACAAGATCGTAACTACCAATGCAATTAAGAGAAATTAAAGATGAACAACTTCATATACTTGGAGATTTGTTCACAAACAAATGACAAAGAAACACAAAATGAAACACTGACAAAGATTCATAAGTCTGCCTACAGCACTGTTATTTAATCCATAACAAACCATTTTTAACACTGGGTAGAACTCTTATTATGAACCTATTTATTTAAATAATTTATTAATATTCATTAGTTTGAAATTAAGAATTTTAGCCTGGGCTACACCAGCATTAGCCAAACTCAGTGATCCTAGCCATTTAGCTAGTCAGTTTGTTAATGGCTAGATACATAAACATATCTGTCTTTTGAAAAAACTGGGCCACCAACTGTTGACCTTTCTTCTCTCCCTCAGCTCTTTCTTTCCTTTCCTTCCTTTTCTAGCTCCTTTTCCTTTTCGGCACCCTGTCTCTCTTGCTCTCAGTTCACCATTAGTCTGAACTTAGGGCACGAAGTCAGTTCAGGCAGTGGTGTAACTTGAGCCGTATAATATGATGAATAGTCAGAGGGGTGCCCATGTGCTGAGATTATACTTTAAAAGTTGAAAATTGAGAAACAAACAACAAATTCATTTTAAATTGATCAAGTCATTAAAAAAATTAAAATGTAAAATTAACATGTCCATATATTTTATTCTCAAATGTTTTTAATTATTACAGTATCCTCTGTGGGGCCCCTAGGCTAGGCTCCTAGAATCATCCATGGTTACTCCCCCCTTATGGTGCTGTGGCTTAAATTATTTACAGCAGTGCTACTGTAGGGGGGCAGCCATGATAACCTGTTGTGGTGCCTCAGACTTGATCCTGTTTTGCGTGACAATTATTTTTGTAAGATTGATGTAGAACACAGTAACGATCCATGTAAAAGCTGTTTTTGAGCATCAGCCTTGGGAAGAGATAGCTGGGGCAGGATAGTCTAAGTGGAGGGAAAAGTGAGTGGGTCCCAGGACAGGCCCCTGAGGAACATTGTGGAGAGACTGTTAATAGAAGATACTTTAAATCTGGAAGCATTTTTTCGGTGTTAGGAGGTGGTCCAAGTGAAGTGCTGTGCCATGGATCCTAACAGCTGCCAGCAATGCAGGAGATGAAGTAAACACTACTCAGTAAAGGAGGAGGGGGTACAAAGATTGGGTGTTGGATGGGTCTTAGAATGGAGACTGATGGATGTCAGCCACTTCCTCACTGATACAGGTGGGGATGCCAGCTGGGAGGGAAGATGGATTCTGGGTAGTTGGGGGAGGGGTTTAGAAGCATGAGAGGGTGAAGAGTTCATGACAGTCTGAATTTTAGTTTGGAGAGAGAAGACCGCTGCTGGTCTGCTGGGTGACACACAGTCACCACCAGGAAGTTGACACTCATGCTGGTTTAGGAAGGAGAGGACGGAGAACGTAGAAACCTCGAGTCGCCCATGTGATCGAGTCACCCATGTGATGAGAATGAGGCCATGACCTCAGACGGGGGAGGGGAGGAGAGCAGGAGCAGCGGACAGTGATGGACTGAGGGGGGGTGGGGTGGGGGGAGAGATGGGGGAGGGGGAGAAGAATTGATGAGGGATGAAGATGCAACACCTCAAAAATGCAGCTAAAATCTAACCTGAAACTGTCGAATTAGATACTTGTTTAATATTCTGCTAAAATCACTGGCCACTTATGTTTATTGCCATTTAAATGAGAGCATTTGACTTATTTAGAGTTTTTCAAAAGGGGTCATTTTCACTTATGAAGCGCAAAGTAAGTATTACCTTTACAAGTGCTTATCATGCTAGTGCAAAATATAATTTTAAAAAATGTCCGTGATTGCTAGCAGGTTAAAACAAGATGATATTTGTACTTGAGAGGAAACAATGTCTTATTTCTCGTTATGAGATTAAAATTCTTGTGGAGACTGATATTTCTCCATTCTGATTTGCGGAGAGGTGTCGCTGTGAGACAGAGGAGGAAAGGCTGGTGCATCAGGAGGCCGGTTTTGTGTGTCAGGTGGTGCAGCTCAGGGAGGGTCCCACAGGTGAACCAGAGGAAGATACAGAGCAGACTGGGAGCCTTTTGTTTTGTTTTGGTTTTGTTTGGGAGTCTCCCAGCAGGATTGATCATGTGTCGAGCCAAACAGAGGCTGGTTTCAACAAAGAAGATAATTCCCAGGAGCTTTAGTGAAAAGCACAGAACAGCAATAAACAATTTTGTGGGGCTATTAATAGCAACAGTTTGGCTCTCAAAAGAAGAGCTGGAGAGATGAACGAGAGGTCGAATGAAAGTTTCCTGGCGAATAGGAGGATGAGTTGACTATTTCCCGCATCTAGGCCAGACAGGAGGGGAGTATGGGAGGATATGAGAGATAAGGGAGTCTGGGGCCACGGTGTTGTGTGGGACGATCGACATCTCGGAGAGGGCTAAGAGCTTGTGGGAGCTCTAGGAGGGAGATGATGTTGAAATGAAGTGACAGTGGGGGCCGGTGGGGCGCAATGTCATGAGAGCGGCCAGTGATGGTGAGAGCGTCTCCTGTGAAGCAGAGCTGATCAAAGCGGAATCAGGGAGAGGTGAGACGTTACTGAGGGTTAGGGAGGAAGGCGGTGCAATTAATGCAGTACCTGAGTGCTTTCTGGCATCTTTATACTGTTTAGAATCCTACACCAGATCTCCTGTGCACAGGTGACCAGTCTTATATGAAAAATGGCAGTATGGCTGCAGTTCCCTGTCTCGGCCCTGCACTAGGACACCTCATTCATTAACTAACAATCATCCTCAAGTACTTTCTTCTCATAGGTCAAGCCATGTGTTCTTGCCCCTGCTTCTGTATGAGTGAGAGACAGTTTGGTTTAAACCAGAATACTTTGTTATGGTCAGACGGATGCACAGGCAGAAGAGAAACACTTGTTAATGGTACAGTCTGCAGATAAATCTGAGCTTCACTATTACTGTCAAGGCTGGATTCTGGGGCTGCTACATTTTACAGGCTCTGAGACAAGAACAGCGCAAATCTTGTGGCACATTATAGTGTTTCCATTGATTTGAATTCTGCAGTTGAAAGCTAGAGCAGGGACATCTATTCGGTGTCTCTATAGGGTTAGATTGTAAGAGATTGGAGCAGGAACCGGAGTTCATAGATAAAACAAGTGCACCGCTTATCGGCAAATGTTGTATTGCTGCGCAAGACTAGTCCCCTACCGGTGTATGCATATTATATTTCCTAAAAAGTAGGTCAGAGTGACCTGAATACACCCCCTCCCCAAGATGCATCCACACACTAACTTTGATGTTCCTAGGTCATACGGTATTGAAGTTATGGAGCGGACACGAATGCGGACGGATGGACTGACGGACGGACGGAGTGCAATCCTGTAGTCCCCTCCGTTTCCGGTAGCTAATAACCGTATTTCAGTGTTCTTGGTTAGTGTTCTTTACTTATCTTAAATTATATTATTTAGATTTTTTATGATTCTTTTTCATTCAAAGAAAGTTTCAGTTCTTGGTACTCACAGTGGTTGAAATGACTTCAACGATAAATAGCAACATCATATTTATATTCTTTTGTTCCATGCAGAGCAAAGTAGCATCAATGTCCAAAATGAAAAATTATTAATGCTGTTTTCTCTGGTTGTGAAAGTAATAAAAGAATGTAATAAGGTTTCAACTCACTACATTCTTAGATATAAAATGATTGTCATTATTATGCCACAGTACACAGAGGAAATGCAAACATCAACATTACCTAAAAAAAAATTATTAAAGACCATAATATACTCATGGTTAAATGGCAACTCATGGTATGTTTGGGCACAATTTCTTATGAATTACGTAAATTAAATACAGATTAAATAATTAGAAATGCAAATGAATGAAACCAAAATATTTGTGTGGAGGACTTTCTCTTGGACTCGAAGCATAAAGTCTTTTCAATATGAAATGATGCCAGAGCATTAACGCCATGAAATAAAAAGCCCAATAGCATTTCAGCCAAGGCTTGCTGATTCACATCTGAAGTATGACGATACCTTATAATGCTTATTATGTGCACAAGGTCTTGGCGAGCCGTGTATTTGATATCAGGAAGTTTGCCATATGGCATATTACTCAGTTGTCAGGATGATTTCTCATTGTTTAGCTTAATTATTTAGCATTTGCTCAAAAATTCTCTGATGAGTTCAGGAATACACTGATGATCTGTAAAATGTCTAAAATGTCATAATGAGCAGGGGAAACATGATAATGCAATCCAGTTAGCTTAGCTTATTGAATGGAAAAATGTTCTTGGTGTGCATTCTTTTGTTAAGAGGACTTCAAATTGCCCTCTGATGATGCTAACTCATAGTAGGATGCAAAAATTGGCTTATATTCTGCAAGAGGTCATCTTACAGAGGAAGACCAACTTTATTGGATAACTGACAAAACACAGAAGAACACTTTTTCGATGTTCCGGATTTTGAAGGTTTCGGATCTTACTCAGTGCTGTTTGACAGCTGGCTGAGTTATCAAGCTTTGTGACACTGGGTATTGACTATTCTTTTAGACATCAAGAGCGCTTTATCAGAGCATTATGAGCATTATGTGTCTGTGCCAAGTAGCACAATGGCCCCATTTGCCAAGACATAATTCCCTACTTAAATAATGGCTAACACCTTGAGCACCAAATGGAGCTTGCGGAAGACGGCCAAAGGACTGAAATGATAATGCACTAATATGGGCACTGCACTCATGAGACGTGATTAGGGTCATCATCGGTGCCCACTGATGCTGCAGTATACAAGGCCCATTGATTTCCTTCCTACTTTCCTTTCGAATGTCCAGAGTTAAGTGGTTTAGTAGAT
The DNA here is from genome assembly GCA_029721435.1 of Gymnothorax reevesii. Lineage (NCBI taxonomy): Eukaryota > Metazoa > Chordata > Actinopteri > Anguilliformes > Muraenidae > Gymnothorax > Gymnothorax reevesii. The sequence goes on from CM056583.1 coordinate 86,472,117, forward strand.
GATTTGATTAATGAGAGTCATTAAAGAGATCAATTTATGCATGAGTGCATGAGTTCAGGGGATCGGGCTGGCTTGATAATTGGTATGCATTGCTGTGTTTGTGTGTGCGCGCGCGCGCATGTGTGTGTCTGTGTGTGCGCGTGTGCGTGTATATGAGCATGTGCTTGTGTATGTATGCTTGCATCCCTAAATGTCTACATCTCCTTGCTTGTGTGTGTGTGTATGTGTGTGTGTGTTGTAATATTCAGGTGTGTGCATGTTTGAATGTATATGAATATCTGCATTCATTTTATCCCATTTGAAACTTCAATACGATAGCAATTGCAATCATTTGTTAAACATGGATGCATGAATATGTGCCTGTTGCATATATTTAAACATTAAATGCCAAATAAACATATACCCATATTAATATCATGAGTGCTTAAGAGATTTCTGAGATGTTCCTCACAAAATTACAACCCATTAGCTGCTGCAATGGCACAGAAATAATCCCTGAGAATGTTATTCATGTTTCCCTTTATAAATGTAATTTTCTCTTCATTTCTAAAAAGTAAGTAAGTATATTATGACGCGCTGTAGTTGCCCACACTAGTAGCACCTAAAAACCAAGAAAGTGCACCTTTTTCCGTGAAATTCCCACAAAAACTTAGAATACGCCAAGGTTTACTGAAGATTTGAGGCCAACTTGGTAAACCTCAGAAAAATTTTACCGAGGTATCCCGAAGTCTGTCCGGTTTACTTAAGTTTGGACATACACACAGTAAACCTTGGTTAAATTTTCCTGATGCACGCCGAGGATTGTCTGGAATCTGAAGTTCAGAGACCACATTGGTATTTTCTTAGTAAGACAGGAAATTTTTCCTGGATTTGAGTTATTTTGACTATCTTGCCAATGGGGTAAGTAAATTTCACTTGGCAAGTGAAATTCACTTACCCCATTGGCAAGGTAGTCAAAATTAGCTAAACTCAAGGACAAATTTCTTGTCTGACTAAGAAAATGGTGAAAGAAATAAGTGTTTTAAGTCTTAAAATAAGAAAATTTCCCTTTCTTGAAAATCACTTTTTGCAGTGTACCACTTAGTCGCCTGCTAACTTGTTTGCCGATTGTTTAGTCTGTGACATAAGAGGTCAACCAGAAGAAGGTCCAACAAAAACTAGCTGAAAGGAGGCATATCTCCGCCCAAGGTAACGGAGACGGACATGTTTCAGTCAATATACCGTATAGCTCAACTTAATTGTGCATGTAGTCATACAGATTGTTGAATCATGGACTATTCGCGCCTAAGGCCATGGCAGAAGAAACCACTCACCATTCATGCATTTTTCATAAGCCATTTTATTGGAAGATTTTTTTTTCCTAGGGGGCCATCAGCCAACTGGCAGAGCTTATCATTTCAACTTCAGTGTATTGAATTTCACTCGGCACGTAGAGCTTCCAAATTAATGACAGCCGAAAAGATCAGATTGGAAAATTAAATGTAAAAAAATCTGCGACTGAGAAGGTTATTCACAAAGAAAAAAGGCTAATAAAGGGCAAATAAAAGCAAAAATGTGGATAAAATAATTAAAGAATGATATCTGTTGCTATGGGTGATTGAAAGACATCAAACTGGGTCTGTGTATGAAAGACATCAAACTGGGTCTGTGTAGGATGCACTGTAGTGCTGTCCAGTTGAACAATCAAATGTGGCTTCTTGTCTGAGCATCTTTTCATCAAAGAGAAATTAATTCTGTCTGAGTTAAAAAAAAAATAGAAGAGATGAAATTGCGCATACTGGAAGGATGATATGTGGTGTGTAGTAAGCATAACACAGTTACACGTCAAGACTCATACGTCTTTTCATGTTGAAGTTTGATCAGTTTGGCCCACTGCCTCCACGATTGTCCCACAGTACTATCAAAACAGATAGAGCTGTGTGCTTATGCTTTTGTCTGATTGTCTCTGAAATGCTGGCTAGCTCAGCCAACCCCTAATCAAAATTTACCAACGAAACCCATCGGCTGAGGGCTTAAATTATAGAGCACTCGTGTCTGCTTTGCTCCAGGGGTATCTAACACCAGCTTTAGGGAGCACAAGGTTTGTTTATCAGCATTAAACGGTATAAGGAAATAAGTTAGAAGTCTTAATTACACAGTTCAGTCACTTCCGACCATTTCCTGAGTCTGTTTGCGGGATAGTTTTGGGAGAGCACACACAAAACTAATTCTCCAGGACCTCTTCAGCACTGCAGATTTATTCTCTGCTCCGACTGAATCCAGCGCGCTACAAATGATTCCCGTGCACTCACGAACACAATCTCCATGTTATTCAGAATAAAATTAAGTCATCAAAAATGAGAGGACACAGGGCATCATGAATTTATTCACAAATCAGTGTGTTGTTCGGGGAAATGCAGGTAATGTAACGACTACAACTGGTGCTGAAAAGAAAACACACATGGGAATGAGCCCTTTCTAAAGTCAATAAAAGGAGTTTCATTGGGGATTCTGTGTTTAAGGTGATAGATAACATGGAAGAGCCGCCAAAACTCTCTTGCATTTCTTGCTCTAAGCCAGAACAGATAGCCACGCCAAGTTTTAACCTGCTCCCTTAGTTATCTGAAATTTAACTTCGGGATGTTTTTTTTTTTAAGCCATTAAACTTTTATCTGCTTTTAATTATCATATATCTGTAACTATTTGGTATATCACCAAAACTTAATACTTTTTTGCAATCAAACAACATTACTTCTGTGAGTAAATGGCTAATTTTAAATTTATCTACCATTAAACCCTGATACTAGATTTCTTTTATGAACTCACATTTATCTAACAGCTGTCCAGAGAATTATGGCCTCGGTGACTGTCTGGCTCATCCCAAATTACCATCCAGTATCCTATGAATTCTGTTTTACCTCTGTTGCCGTATTTCTGACCGCTGCTGTTTTGCTGCAAATAAACACCATTTTCATACGAAGATGGGAATTGTCTGTTCCTTCTTTACAATGTCCAGTGATCCACTGCGCTCTCACATGGCCCCGTACGTCCTTTTTTCTCATGCCATTTCCATGACGATGCACGACCTCAGCATTGAGTGCTAAGTCTTCTCGGCCTTTATAGTCAGGGCGAGGTCAGCATAACATTGAGAGAGTTGCTCATTTGTGGAATGAAAGCATTTTAATACCAAACCATCTGAGGCTAAAGTTGATCGCGTCAAACGTGCGGAGCGAAACGCAGCTTGCATCATGGCTACACATGGATTGTTACTCCTCATTATTGGCAGACTAGACAAACTATGTGGCTGTATCAGTTATGGTCAAGTTATCAGTGCTACATTGGAAATGGAATAACACACGTGACTTCGGCGGTTTCAAATAAATCTTCCTGAGCCATAAAAAATCATGAAGCCGTATAGTATTTTATGCTGACAGATTGAATGCAAATGAAGAGTTTGTTTCCAAAATGCAATAAGAGCCAAAATGACAGAAATTGAGATAATACCATGGGGCAATCGCCCTGTGCTGCTTACACATGGTCCAAAAATCACATGGTCCATTTGTAGAAATTCATCCTATACGGTGTGTAAGATCTGGAAAAGGGGTTGGAGCTCTCCAGACGCTGATGCGTGGGGGAGCCCAGAGGCTGTAAGCGATAAATGGCTGATAGGTAGGGAACTGGGCCACAAGGAAGTCTGGAGCCATGTTAGCTGGCAATAAAACTGTTTGGACTTCCTCCATTAGGAGTGGGCCCAGGAAGATGGGGGGGTCTTTAAAATAACTGGACCTTAATTTATCTGTTTAAAATCTGGAATCCAAGGAGTTTAATAGAGTATGTTTCATTCCCATTGAAATTATGGTTCATTCCCTTTTGTAAACTCCTGAAAATTGGTCAGAATCCTCTCGGGTAATCACCCTATTCTTCTCTCTGCTAGATTGTTTTATTACATCCTCCAAATGGTGGAAACCCAAGGCCCGGATTCAACCCCCCTTCCAGGTCGTTTATGGCCATGCCGCCTGGATCAAAGACATGATTTGACTTAAACCAAGGACAGACGATCAACTTGGGGAAGATCGCAGACGACTTCCCACACGTGCATCCCTACGCTGTGTGTAGCCCATATTATATAGTCAGGGAAGATCGTAATTTGAACTTCCTGCATGCTTGCTCCGTGTGTAGCCTTTTTCGCCAGGCATGACCTCACTCTCATTCTCTAAATTGTTTGTAACTTGTAATTGGTTTAAATTTGATTTGTTTGATTTAAGCTCTTGCCTACCTGGTGGATAAATTATTATTATTCCTTTAAACTTTCATGGTCCCTGTGACTCCTAATCCTTTTATTCTTTCTAGCCACGTTGCCGCGGACACTTAGGGGTTTAATCCCAACCGAGGAATGACTGGCCAGCGGCCTGGTATGGGAATACGTTTTATTAAGTTGGAGAGACAATCATGATCTACTTACATAAAGGGTTTATACATTGCTGGTTCTGGGATTTTAACCTTAAGGAAACCCATGGACGAAAAGTCAGTTATCCGTTAAAATTCCCTGAAGGGACCCATGGGCGTGCATAGATCTGGGTTCACTGTATTCATGCCAAAAGATGGTGTTGCGGTGAAGGTTGACTTCTGTCCTCTAATATCATCAACGAACCTAGAATTCGGTAACAATACTAGTACCCGGGAGTATATGTTTAGTGACGGCGGGTGTCTCTGGAGAGTTTGAGGTGTAGTCACTTTGAGATCCATGCATGTTTTCCCTAGATTATGAATTCTAAAGCTAATTTGGAATCTGATATTTAACGAGAGTATGACCAAATTTGGTATTATAAATTTACTACGGAGTCAGATTAATTGTAATCGTTGTAATCGAATTGTAATCGATTTTGTGCCCCATTCTTCGAACGAAGAAAATAAATCCATTTTATTGTGACTCGCACCAGCCAGGAGGTTGCGCTTGTTAACACCAGCCCAAAGAACACGTTGAGCCTTCGCCCCCTACAATTTCTGCCGTTGGTATTGTTTGGTGAGGTTTTACAGGTGTATTTTTTTCATGGTCAAAGTTTGTGTTTTTATTTGAAATGCATTAGACGTTACCATAGAAAAAGCTGTTTTACTAAAAATGAGTAAAATGGATATATCACATTTCGGAAACAAACTCTTCATATTGTTCAAAGTTATGGGCGTTTCTTTATGATCATTGTTCGGGTTTGTGACGAGCGCCAGCTGCAGCTCGTCAGCTCTGCCTGCCAGCATAGTTTCCCACCACACTCACTCATTATTCAATTATCAGTTTGTTTCTCTCATCGGTTTAGTTCTCACCTGACTTCAGTACTTAGTTCCTGCTTTGTTCACTTTTCTTTTGTCAGTCAGGCCATGCACTTCCTTAGAAAGCTGAACCAGCATAAAGTATCATGAGAGCTTGCGTATTTTCGCGCAGTCTAAATTTCTCTGTCTAAATGTAACTATTTCCAGAGCTCGCGCATTCGTGTCTCTGTATATTTCATTACCAAATTGGAATTGGCTGTTTTCTCCCTTTTGGATTTTGTAAGCTTCTTCACTTTGTGTTTTCTATTTCCACTGTTTTCCTGTGTTTGTGTGCTCACTGTTTATTTTGTACAATTTCAAATAAACCAGTCATTTTGCCTATTACTTTGCGCTTGAGGTCTCCCTCTATGTCTACTCGTAACAGGATATGCTCGTTAACAAAATTAAAAGGAACACACAATGTCAGAAATGCATTTTCATTTTCAAGATACAAGCGTGTTATTTGTATCATAATGAAAATGCAAATGTAACCTGCACTTTCACTTTCACTATAACCCGCCTGAAGATCGACAGATCTGAGTGTAAAGTACGCAGTTTCAGTGGAAGCAGCGCTAATCCAAACGCACACAGGGGTAATTTAGTGCAAGAGCAGGATCTTTTGGGGGAAGAACTTAAGCTATACTCTTAATCATAATCTGCAATATCCAGGGGGAGCGTCCAAGCACAGTCAGTGGCTACAACCACATCAGTTAGCATTTGTGCTTTGACAAAAAACTTTGTGCAGTAGGAGTTTACATGTGATTGCTTGTATTAGTCCCGCCTTCTCACCGACAGGCCACACCCAACTAGGGAGGGTATCCTCTTTTTAATTTTGTTATGAAAAGCACGTGAGACCTCGAAATCGAAAATGCAAAGCCAGGGAGGGCAGTCTGTTACGTAAATGAAACGGAAAAGTGGTGAACTGCATTAGCGATTTAATTATGAGACCGAAATCGCGTCTGCTTCTTGGAAAAGAAAAAGTATCTGATTCATGAGATAAGCATTTTCGATTTCGTTTTGTCAGTGATATTGCGGGGCACTTCTTGCAAATGAAAACAGTGCCTACATGGACTTGAAAATGCAAACACAAAGTGGAGGATGACTTTAGCATTTTTGTGATGATACAAATAAGGCGTGTGCTTCTCGAAAACGAATAAGCATTTCTGAGAATGTATTTGCTTTATACGATTAGCATTTTCGTTTTGTTAGTGATATTGCCGGGCACTTCTCAAAAATGCAAATGCAAATGAGGAATGTATTTCAATTTCCCATTATTCATGAAAATTTCATACACTGACTTGAAAATGAAAATGAAAAGTGCGGGATTATATTTGCATTTTCATTATGATAGAAATAATGCACTTGTATGTTGAAAATGAAAATACATTTTTGACATTGTATTTTCATTTTGATTTTGTTAACCTTATGCTTCCATATCCCTCCAGCCTTCAGACTCACCGGTGCATTAAGACCTGGACCGCATTCTTCAGCTCGGCAATCATCGCATGCAACTGTTATTCATTTCCATTGTGGTGTAGTATTGTGCTATTTAAGACCAAGCCCTGCACTTAGTCTTTGTGAAGTCTCGTACGCCACGTGCCTGTGTTGTATTTCTAGACTTGTATAGACTTATTTCCCGCATATTGCATGTATATATTCTAACTCTTTAACTTAGCACTGTTGCTTATTGTTGATAACAGCACTTTATAATTAAAGAAAATGGGAAACGGAGTTCCTTTCTTATATTAGTAATACATTGAAACTGTAGCTAAAGCCCAGTTTTGTGTTACTAACAGCATAATTAATTTAAGCAAAAGGATTTTTCTGAGTTGTTTCAAAGTTAGTCTTTAATCTGGTTATTAGCAGAAACGAAGCAAAGGATTTTTCTGAGTTGTTTAAAAGTTTGTCTTTAATCTGGTTATTAGCAGAAACGAAGCATGTCCAAAACAGAATAAATTATAAACAGCACAAATTTGCTTCATTAGTATCTGGCTGAATGTGAATGTTCAGCGTCTGTGTATTCGCAGAAGGGTACAGCAGTGAGAAAGCGGGAACCTGGCCAAAAAGGGCCTTATAGATCAAATTCTTCCTGTGTGTACGATGTCTTATATATAACAACCACTGAAGTTTCCATTAGCAAAGAAATTTCTGACTTCTCTCTCCGAGTTATTTCATTTCCACTCTATTGACTTTTAATGTGTGTCCAGTACAGTTTATCACAAAGTGAAATGTATAGCTTGTGGATATCTCAGTGGTGTGTGAGCATAAGTAAGTATGCATGATATGGTGCTGATCATGTGAGGCTCAGTAGAATGGAATGAGTGCCTGAGTAGTTTGCAGTTACAGTGAGTACAGCAGCTCTGCTCCATATCACAAGGAATACGCTGAGCAAGAAAATAATGTAAATGCCCTGTCACATGAAAGTTGAACATTCAGTCAGTTACATTTCATTGAAAGCAAAAGAACGCTGCCCATTAGTTTAATTTGTGCACATAAAACATTTTTGTGTCCCAGAACTGAGACTGTTTTTATTTTGTCATAATTACTCCTGAAATATAAGGCCAATAAATTTTAACAAGGCACAGCTGCTGTGGGCAGCCAAAGTACTTCTAATGGTTTCTCTGCTAAAATACATATTCTTGCTTTTTTCTTTATAGGTATGATAAATATTATGGCTTTTAAAATAGTTTCGGCAAATTATTTGTGGTGTGGCTGAAGATGCATAACCGTTTAACTAATCCAAAAAAGAGGACTTAACATAAATTTGAGCTGTTTAACAGGAACCTGCAACAATATTTTGGACCAGAAATATATGAAGAGTTTGTTTCCAAAACGCAGTAAGTGCTAAAATATTAAAAATTATGATAGCAGCAAAGAGCGATAGCCCTGTGCTTCTTACACATGTTGCAAAATCCGTTTTTTAGAAATTCATAATATTAGGTGTATTTTTCCATGGTCAAAGTTTGTGTTTTTCTGTAAACCGCAATAGGCACAAACGAACAAAGCTGATTTACTCAAAATGATATATTGCATTTTGGAAAAAAAACTCATCATATGCCTTTTCTTAGCAAGCTCCATTATTACCATCTGTTTTTTTTTCATCTGGAATCAAAACTTTTGATTGAAAGAGTAAATGTCTGACATTGCCAAGACAATTGCGACAACTTTATAAGAATAATGTATTAAATTACATTCGCAGACATTGATGGGCTTTAATCCCGAAGCGATAATACATTTTGGCAATAAGCTTAGCCACTTTTGCAGAAATAATCATCCAAGACTGAATCATAGAATGAATGACTGTTTACAACTTTTTTTCGGGAACTCAATATAAAACCAAAAAAGAAAAAAAACGTTGAAAAGAGTTCTTCCTTTGATCCAAAGCCATTGTCAAGTGACTGTTGACTCTTAGCAACTGTAGTGCTTTCAGTCAACTGTAAATATGTAAAATTTTACCATTTTGCCATGTTCGGCGCCACCTATTGATGTGCGCGTACACTATACCAACTTTTTCTCACCTGTAATGGATAGTCTAACTACATACATTGGATACTCCACTCCAGATCTGACAGGATATATTCACTATAAAATAAAGAAACTGGCGAGCTTAGTTGGGCTGAAAGGCCTGTTCTTGCCATTCATGTTATGTTATGTTACATACCAGTGTGGTGCAGCTGTAAAAGCTCTGGGGTACTGATCGTGAGTATAAGGGGTGCACACTAATGACGAAACTGGATTGCGGCCATATTGGAGCGCTCCCTATATGTTGTGCGAAGAAGATCCCTGGCCGAAAATTGCTCTTTCCACTGACCATTCCCCCTATAATTCAATTTTCCCAACTTTTACTTTGTTTACTTTAGTTGGAACGGTGAATAAGAGCAACCCAAAAATCTAATTTTGGTCATTTGGCATTTTAGGCCCTGTTTCGGCTTGCACTTGATTGACCGCTAAAATCCAAATCGGTGCAGGTGGAGCCGAATAATTTGGGGAATTTTCTAATTAGTGTTGGGACATAAAACCACAAAAGTTTCAGTAAAATTGAAGAAGGTGACTATCACCACCTGCCTGAACCTTTCAGACAAAGGCTCTTCATTATTCTGTGTGGTTGCTACCCCTTGTAATGTCACAGAGGACACATTTTGAAATGGCTCGTAAAGGCTAATTGGATCCATGCCTGGTGACGCGATCAGGGACTTTTAAAAAATCACCTTCCTTCCTCAGCAAAAACTATCTGGTATGATTTGTTTTTTAGAGTGTTGTTTTTAAAGGATTCTGTCGTTGATTATTTTATGCAATTTTAAAATACTTGATAGGTTTTCCCTTCAGATGTGTCCTCCACCTGCTGCACACAGCACAACTCGGTGATTCTCGGCTGTGGTGACAATGCAAGTTGATGGACAGCAGAGCAAAAAAAATTAAAAATGGCTGTTGTATGCATGCCTTCATGACCTCATCCTGAGTTGATGAAGGACTTTGCAGCTGTATAGAGTCGAAACAATCTAGAGTGAGAATAACTGTTAAAGTGTTGATTAACATAGCTTCATTTCAGTGTACAGATCTGTGATGAATATGAATTGTTTGAATAAACTTCAGACTTTAATCACTTATCCCACATTTCAGCATTTTATACTGGAGCTGATATTCAACTTGTTATTTAATATTCTCAATTTCCCCCTGGCCGTATTTTTCATGAAATGATTGTTTATTCATGTAATCTGTTTCAATCACTTATGAACCTGGAATATTTTCTTTATAGGCTGCCAAGTATATATTCACTCCTGGTGCTGAATTTGAATACACTCCAATGTGTTGTTTCTCTTGTCATAATAAAGGTGTAAATATAGAAAGCAGAAACACATAAAAACAAATAACTTCTTTCCTTCTCTTCCATCTGGGATAAATGCTGTATCATTTTCTGGAAACTTCAAGAAGATTGGAATGATAAAATCTATTTTTCTTGTTTTTGAGTTTATAAATGGGTCAGATGTTTGATTGAAAATCTCCCCTCACTGGCCTGGTGATCTGTCCTCATTTGGTCACCTGAACTCTAATGAAGACAGAGGGGCTCTTTGCTGGCGAATCCTGTAATGCTGCCGCTGTGGGAAGGTGTGAGTTTGGCCTCGTGCAGTTTTAGCTGGACCTCAAAAAGTGGGTCAAAAAGGGTCAAAAATGTACACCTGCAACATGCATATTTTTTGCGTATTGAGTTTTTGTGCCAAGCATTGCTCGTATTTTTCATCGTATTTTTTCCAGTGTACGTTGCCAGAAATCTGTGTTTTTGTGGAGTTCTGAACACAATCACTGGCCACTTTATTAGGTAAACCTCGCTGGTCCCAGGTAGAGCCCATTTATGTTGCCAGTACATGCCTGAATTTAGCATTATGGATCAGTAAGGTACTGAAAATATTCTGGAGACAGTACTTCGGGATTTGAGTGTGACGGTACACTCCGGTGGAGTTTGCAGAATCTTCTGTTCTACCGCTGCCTTCGGATGGTAAGGTTTGAATTCAATAGATTTGAAGTTTCCATCTTCATCCTGTGTTAAAGAAGCAGGTTACTGAGGGTGTAATGGTGTGAAGAATTACATTACACTCCTAATACCTACAGAACATGACTTGAATACCACTTTACACATTCTCCGGTAATCCTCCTCCCTTTATGACCAGAATATTTACGAATGGACATTTCCATCCGGATAATGTGTCCAGCCACAAAGTTCCCATCATCTAGAGCTGCTTCAGTAGACATGACAATGACTTCAGTTCCCTCTTATGCCCGACAGATCGCTCAGATTTCTGTACTATATGGATCAGTGAAAATGAGAGGATTGTCTGGATGGCTGATTAAAAAATCTTCTCAAAATGTGGGATAATGTGAAGCCCTTCATCAGACCAAATCCCACAGAAATGTATAAAGTACAGCACCTTACTGAGTCTGTAGTGCAAAGTATTCATTCATACCAATGGCCCACTTAGGGCCTCCAGTTAGCCAAGCATGTACATCTTTGGACTGTGGGAGGAAACCAGAGTCCCCAGAGGAAACCCATCCAAACATGGGGAGAGCCCAGGCCAGACTGAAACCTGTAACCTTTTTGCTATGAGACAGTAATGGTACCCCCTGCGCCACTGCACCCCCCGATACAAAGTGAGTTCTAACTGATGACGTAACTATTGACAGTGAAAGCGGTGCGTTGCACCGGGGCCCAGTAGGTATAAGGGTCCCGTGATGATATTGTGCTAATTAATAACATAACCCCAAAATTTTCATATTTGTCACCCCTGTGCAAACCTGGACATGACATTGTGGAAAAGTGACAGTACTTGACCTGCAAATTGCCTAAACACTGCTCACCACTTGGCGTAGGCCAATATTACGGTTTTAAAATTGAGTGTTTTTTTCTTTTGTTTTTTTGCCATTCTGAAATGTTACAGAACTGCATATTTTATTAAGAAATATTACAACTGTTTGTTTCCACTACTTATTTGCTTTGTTTGCTTTCTTCTGAGGTTCTGGAGGAAGAGGGCTTGCTGGGAAATGCTAGTTTGTCCAATGACCTTGTTCCCTGTCATTTGTAATAACTTGCGTTGATGTCACATCAATTTCTCCTTAACCTTTTAGCAAGAAGCAAGTGTTCTATATTGACTAAAGAATAAACTCAGCACAGCAGCATAATGTTTTCACCCCAAACGAAAGAGCGGCACCCAAAAGCAAAAGGAAAAACGGGAATAGGATGAGTATCGTGATAAACTGGCTTAATTAGATCGTTTTTTTTACGCGTGCTTCTGCTTCATCGAATGCTTGCAGTGTTACTGTGTTATTGTTTAAGTTACACTGCTGTGCCTTGCACGTAATTACACGCAGACGGGTGTCTCACCATGAGACCTGCAAGGGGATCGCTGCAAGTATTTATGCTTAAATTATGCTCATATTTTAGAGTATGTAGTTAATATTTACCTCATTAATTATGTTTTATAACGTAGCCTGCCCGACCTGCAGATTATCCACAGTGTCCGCAGATATAACTGCACTGGGTGCATCATTACTGTGTCGACATGTAATGAGCCACCGTGCTTTTCTCGAAGCCTATTAGTTCTATACTTATCGATATACTACGTCTGTTACTTGATATGAAATCAGGCAGACACCAGATGCGGGAAAAAGGGAATGAGGATTTAATTATAAACAAAACAAAACAGGCACGAGAGCCAACAAAAAACTTGGCCCAAAGGGTTGCAAAAAACAAACTGAGGTAAGCTGCACAGAGCTATAAACAATAAATGCAAAAAGGCAAAAAACAAAAAGGCACTGGAAACTTCAGGCGAGAAGATCAAGAAAAATAAACAACAAGACTAAATATATATACACAAAACAAGAGGCTAGGACGAGACTTGAAACTAGAAATGCTAGGGGACTTGACAACAAGAACTTGGCTAAACTTGCACATGCAATGAGACGCGAGACACTGTCTGCCAGCCAACTTCCACCGCATCCAGATAAAGGCTTGAAAATCATGACATGAGGGGTAACACCTGGAGAGAGAGAAACAAGAGGCATGGCAAGATCAAGACATGGACAGAGATTGGATGACATGACCTGCTCATTAAGAGAATGAGCGTGCTCAGCTTAAGTACCAATTAAGTATGCAGTTTGGAAGCAAGCATGAATGTTAAGAACAGAAAAGCACAGCAAGATCTTGAAATAGCAAAGCAGGAATCATGACAATAAACTCCCTGTCTAAATTAGTAATATTAGTAATGTGCCTATCTATGAATTACACCAACCCAGTGAGTGTTAGTAAATGTTAGTAACTTAAAAACAGTTAATTGTCAATTGAGCTTAGAAAGGCCCGAATCCAGTACAGCACAGAAGGAAGGGGAAATACCAAAGCCAACCAGAGCTCAGAAATGTGCAACAACGAAGGCACGGGGCGGAACGCAGACAAGCGGTGGAGTGGCATGGCAGACCTGGCAAAAACAAAAACATGGAAAAGTAAAAACATGGACATGGAACATGGATAATGAAATACTATGACTATGAACATGAACTATGGAACTATGACCTATGAATTATGAAACTTGGAACATGAAACTGTTAAAACCATAAATGCTGTCCTGGCCAAAGGCCAGAACACAACAGTTACTTTTGTGTTAATTTGTTTGTGTTGGCTGGCTAAAGCTATTTTGGATGTTTGTTAGCTGGAGAAGTCAGGCTGTGGTCTGTTGAGTCCAACACAGGCTTTTAGACTAGCATTGAGTACTTTGGAGCTTCGTATGCTGTCAGTGGTGCTAATTAAAGGCAGGTTTGCAGAAGGAGAGTTGCATGGTTAGCCTCTCCGCAGTGATATGCTTGTGTGCGTGCACAAGTGTGCAATATTATTTGGGCCAGTGTGGGTGGGTGGGTGGGGGGCGAAATATTTTTTGCACCAGGGCCAATCACAATTAGATTATGCAACTGGTTCTACCCTGGACCAGCCAGGCAGAACTCATAAGTGACCCCTGACTGCGAGTCATAACACCACAAACCTCAATACCAGCAACCTTATCATGATGTATTGTTATGAACTGAATGTAATTCAGGAAATTATGAAAACAGTCAAAGGTCACATTTATTAATGTATGCCAGTATACCCATTGCATTTAGAGATGCTTAATGCTTTTAGATATTAGGTTCAATCAAAGTAACAGCCTATGCGGATATTTAGAGGTATGACCATCCCCTAGCTATACATTTAATGTGGGTTTTTTAATGGAGTTCAGTGATTTATATTGGAGCACTCTGGGGCCACAGCAACATTGCTTGCGTAGGTCTACTCTAGCTGTAGGATCATATCTAAATCTAGGCAATGCAACAGCCCCACAGAATCCCTTATGTTATTAAACCTGACAGTAAGTAATGATGCTTCTGTATTGGAATGACTGAAGTATACTTCAGGGGGTTTGAATGTTGGCTATGTAATATATTCTTGCCCATTTTGTTTGACTTGAATGCCTCACAATGTCCTCTTGAAATGGAGATGAAATGGCCTGTGGAACTGATGTAATGTGTGATCGCTGCGCCATTTTTCCTCTTCATTGACTTTATTTAACTGCACTCATGTCATTAATTAAGCCAGTTCTCTCAGAGTGCAGCATTGGTTTGGGTTTTTAAAGGTTATTTCAGATTTTTGAAGTCCTGAATACTTTACTAATATTTATATTAAGAGTGCCATGTATTTACATAGCTTTGAATGAATACCATAGGAGTAGCCTGGGCGTGTGGTGTGTGATTCCGAAACTAAAGTCACAATTCTCCTTTTTGACAAGAAAGCAATTTTTTTAAAATATCAAAATAATATTACTGATAGGACCACTTTGTCACAGATAATATTTATTGAAAGTATACAAGCAAACTTTGAGTTTGGTGACATGGCTCTGTTCGAGAGATCCCTGCCTGTCCAGCGTGGAACCGAAGGCAGGGAGCTGCAACTAACCACCCCGCCGTAGAACAGAGCCGACAGCAACAATGACCTCAAAAAGAAGAGACATTGTCAGAGAATGGCAGTTTAGTCATGAAAGAACGGGGTTACAGAATGCTAAAATAGGACGGGTGGAGCTGGGGCGGAGGAGGGTTGTTAAGCGTACGTGCAGAGGAGTCGCTTCTCAGAAGCCAAAGCTTAAATAAGTCAGCATATTATTGGTGAAGCAAAGTCAGATGACAGTCATGAGCACTCAGGTGATTCTCCAGCGGGTGAAGCGACTCCTCCACGTTAGCACGCTTGATTCCATGGCCTATCAGAATTTACTTCAAGCTCCAATTTTACAGCTCAGTAAAGATTTAATAATGACAAGAGCTATTGAATTTATAGACAAATGCAACTAAAGAAAGAATGAAAGAAAGAAAGAACACTCGAGGCCATATTGGATCACACCAGCCCCGTCACCAATACTGGTACTGTTTTCAGTATAGCAGTCCGTACTAAAATGCATTGAGTATGTGCTCAGACCACACTGTTCAGTGAGAATATACTGTGACCACACCCAAAAAAGAAAAAAACCCTAAGACAGGCCCAAAACATGAATTATTTATTAAGTATTTTATTCACCGTCTGACTTACCCTGTGGTCTGGACTACCTCAACAATATCAACTAAGCTTGTCATCTAAAGGTAACATAATTGTAACCTAAGCATGCAACCTACAGCGGATTTTGAATTCCCTGTATATATTATTTATTCATATTTTTAGTGAAGGATCTGTTGTTTGAAGGGGTTTTTAGACACAACTTCTAGATGGTAATTTAGTTTCAGTGGAGGTGACATTTTAGTTAACTAGCTCTTTAGCAACATAAGTACACTATGTGCATTATGCAGCGTAATGGGATTAGATGCATATGAGGGAACTTTCAGAAATCCGTATCTCAGATCATACGGCAGAATTTAAATATCAACTGAGTTTCGCCACTTTCTTTTAAGCACAGACTGCGCTCTCACTTTCAAACTATTTTGACTCTTCACACATAGCACTTTCCTCGTGGCATTTTCCCTGCAATTTTCTTCTTAAACTTACATTTTAACCATTTACATGAATTTATGTAAACCTCCCAGCAAAAATTAGCCTAACAATATGGGCATTGAAGGGCGAATTATCGAAACTTATATAAAAGTCTGCGTGGGGTGAAATTGGACCAAATGTTCTCACGGACAATAACACTGAAAGACTTTCAACAGCTGTCTTTGCGCAAAAAAAACTGCATCAAAAAAGCTCATATTCTCATGAGACCTGATAGAAAAAGTGATCCATTTAATTTTTTTTTTCTTTTCAGAGGTTGACCCGCTGTAAGATTCAGTTGAATTCCCAGCTCTCAGCCAGTGGTTGCTAAGATTGTTTGTAATTCAGATCAGTGTTATAAAATCTTTGCAGGGATTTGTCCATCAGAGTTGGTTGGGGTCTTTCTGTTCGGAAGCAGTAGCAGTAGATTATATATTCATGCTAAAGCGAGTCTGTACCTCAGACCTTTGTTGAATGCCGTCTTCAAAGAAAGCCGCTTGAGCCGTTACTCTTTTTCACAAGGTGCAAATGTGTTCCAGTCCCATGGCGAGATTCAAATGAAATTATCGTTAATTGTGCTTCAGTTTGGCCCGGAAGGCATTGTCATTGGCAGGGCGTCAGATCTGTTTTCCCAGTCCTCTCTTTAGTCTTTTTTAGTCCGTGAGTACGTGCGTTTTCTGGATATCCCTGTCGAAGCTCGAGAGAGGATTTGTTTTGAGTCTGTGTGAGTTGGGAGCCCTAATGCGATTGAAAGCGTAATATTAACAGTCTGTTGTTTAATTTTTCCAAGCCTTTAACAGTTATCAGTAAGTCCACACTTAAACAAGTACATGCTTGAATTTGTCTCTCACCTCTTCAGGGCTTACTTCTCTTAATTAAATGTGTTTATTATATTAATTAATACATTTCAATGCTGATATCAGGCTCACAGTGAGGTTATTTTCAGATTAAAGATTGTGCTGGCCTGAATTATTTTGTCTGAGCCCAAAGGCAGGGAGCTCTAATACTTTCAGTGCCTGGGCGTTCCCGTTCCACTGCAAGAAACTGTCAGCCAAAGAGCCAGATCAAAGGCGCTTTCCCACCAGAGCTGTTTAGTCCACTTTAAACGGACTAGAGTTTGTTTCCTGGGATAGACCGCTTTGTTTTGGCAGGTGTGAAAGCTCATCCGAACTCTGATGCGGACCAAACAAGCAAACTCTGGTCTGCCTGAAAACGTGGGTCTCGGTTCGCTTGCAAGGGAACCCTAGTGCGGTTCACTTACAGTGGGAAATGCAAACGGACTATCCAGCGAACCTGTGTGAGGAAGGTATCCAAAGGATAGCTCACTGCTGAACCGAGTCCCCCAGACTGTCCTGGTGTGAAAGCGCTATAAAATGTCTTATTTCACATATTGCACTCTGTGTCCAGCAAGTACTACATGCTGGTTGAAATATTATTAGCTGATTGGCTAAAAAAGCTAATGCAGGGTCCCCTAAAATAATCTCAGGACCTGACCAGCTCCTGTGTATTATTCAAACGACATGTCATGGATCTGTTCAGCTATACTGGATATTTTTGTGAGTCCTGACAACAACACAAGCCAGTATCATTTAAGTCCATTTAGGGTAGGAGTGGTAATCCAGGACAAGAGTTTCAAAGCTTATCCATTACAAGAAGAAAACAAACTGATCCTAGATCAGTAGTGTTAGTGCATACTATTCCATGAAATTGGGTCCATGTGCTTTTTTTTGTAATGCTATTTGTATTTCTCCTGATTCTGTACGAACCTCCTCCAGCACCAGATTCTGGAGAATGGCATGTGAAACTTAGGATCACACTGCTTAGATCACGCTACCCTTATGAGAGGGATTGAGAATGTTGAATACATTCAATAATTAACCATTCCATATCACAATGGTAAAAGAAAAGATTAAGTGGACGATAGAAATCATTGGTAAAGAATACTTTTGTGGCCAATGAAAGCAAGGATTGGGGGACACAGAACTAAATAAATAGCGTTATTTTCAATTATTTGGTCGACGTGTTTGATTGATAGGACAAATTTTGTCAATACTACATTTTTTTTGCAGAAATTATTGAAAAGCACCTATTTAAATGGTAATCCAAAGGTGTGTCCAGATTTGTAAAGCCAGGCTAAGTCTCAAACCAGTCACGCAAGAATGGTATCCACCGTGGAATGTATGGCCTTAAATTAGTCTCAAAACTCAAGCGCATAAAAACCAAGACAACGCACTAAAACCGAGTGCGCAAGACCCTCTTTATGCGGTCGCAACTTGAAAATGAGAGCAATTTCAGTACTCACTCTCAATTTTAAAAACTGCTTGCTTGCAGGTCATTTCAACAAATGCTGTCAATGTCAAAATGTGCTTGCAATTTCAATATACACTCGCTTGTTGATTCGACTTTGGAGACTTCGGAGGCGGGAATTTCAATGCTGACCATGACCTTTGATTGGCTGTTTGATTTTAGCACACGGTTGTCAACTGCCGTAAACTACAGGATAAGAAGTGAAAGACGGGGTCATGGGCAGGTCACTGAGCGGACAACCATCATGTCGGAGGAAGAAAGTTTTTCAATAACTGAACGTCTTTCATTGATACTATTTTAACATTGTTTGAAGATATTGATTTCATTTACTGTGTGTAGATATTATGATGCTGTGTTATGGCCAACTAAATATTTCTTGTTAGAAATCGGATTGCAAACATCAGTCCCTACACGAATTCTTGTACTCTGTTATTTCAGCATTAAATTTCCCGTAAATGCACACTTAGCTATGCCATTTCTGTAGCAATGTTATGTTCCTGTGTTGTTCTTATCAATCAGCTTCTTCAAGTAATATTTCTCCTCTGATGCCGAGGACCCGGTGTTCTGCCAATTTCTGTAACCAATCAAGATAAGCGGTTTTAGTGGATTTGCGCATTAATAGACCAGAAATCTAGCGCAAATTGTCAGAACACCAGCCGTGAGTTAAGTCTTCAGTTCATATATTATTTGTGCAGAAAATGAATAAGTGGATTAAGGCAAATGGCGAAGGACGGAAAGCAGGTTTTTGACCAGACGAACCTAAAGCCATGACATAGCACCGTTTTAATATTTGCAATTATTCCATTATGAGCTATTGGCACGCTGTGGTTTAACCATTGTCTAATGATTTGTGCGGATGATATGGCTTGAAAATATTCACTACATTTGGGCTAATGATTTCAACGGTGCCTTCAATTACAACTGGATGCCATTAGAGAAAATGAGTTATAGGCACAGGCTTCTGCTGTCAGTAAATTTAGGTGCTGCTTAGTGTGCAGCGGCTTATCCCCGAAGTCATGAATTTCCCGCTCTCTTATGCTGCGGTAGGACCATGATTTTAATGCCCTAAGACTCCTGACCCACCATGTGTATTGTCCAGAATTAAGTACCGCTTGGGTGGGATGTCAGAAAATGAGTCTGGTTTGGATTCAAGGGTCTATCATTTTGAAACTCGAGTGGAAAATCAACTATTCCAACCTGGATCAAGCGCAACCTTTCATTCACCTCTAATGCAAAGATTGCTTATCATTAGAGGTTTTCAGTGTGCGTCTCGTTCTCATATTCGCATCTGCTCTTTCTCCCCCCACATCTGCAGTTTAATCTCATTTCAAACACGGATCTGCTTCTGTCTGCAGTGGAGAAGCCTGCGCTCAAACGAGAGCAGTAGCTTTGTGGATTTAGGGAGTTCATCTCTCTGCAACAATCTTCTGGTAATGGAGGTATATTACGCCCTATCAGATGTCCCTTTTGAAAACTTTCACATATTTTTATTTTAAAAGGATTGTAAATTGGTGGTGTTCAGTAATAGATACTGTGGGCACAACACTACATCTCTGAGCCCTGGCAGATTTAGCCCTGTTATACTGCCTCCAACCAATCAGTCCATATTTCAGAGAACAATCCCTCACATTTGTAAGTCTCAGATGCAGTCTCATTATTCCCCATGGAAAGCTGTGAACATTTAGACAACTGTTTATCCCAGTATCTTTGCTGTCAGTTGGTTCGATTAAGACTTCAGAAGAGACTAGTTCACGAACCTGGAATAGTTTACTCTCATTCCTTTAATAAGCAGGTCAAAATCTATTCCAGCCCTATTTTCCCACCTCCGCTGTAGCCTACAGCCGAGTCAGAAACCATCTCAGATTTTACATACCGATGAATCAGGCCTAAGCACTGAATTGGGATTGCAGTGGGGGCCCACCAGACTGCATTATCCCATGGCCTCCTGAGATGTCTCGCTCTCTCACCCCTTTCATATTCCCATATGGGGGTTTACAGTGTTTTGGCCTTTCAATTTTCAGCTCAATTGCTGCTGCCGCATTTATAATAGAGATGGAACAATTTCCTCAGCGGGATTTTCCGCATAGAATATCCCGTCTAGTTACCGCCTGCCAAGGCTGGGGCTCTGGAGTGCTGTTACAATGGGAGGTCGACCGAACTTAACTTTTCTGTCCCAGTGCCTCATGTTGTCCTCTGAAGACTGGATAAGAGCTCACAGCAGCGCGCGTTACACCGTAAAACACAAATCGTTTGGTGCACTCAACCAATCACCTGAAAGATCGCACAATTTATCTTAATTGCCTTGTGTTGACAGTATTTTACAAAACATACTTTCAGTGTCAACTTTTTGTTCACAAAAAAAGAGAAAAAAAAACAATGGTAGCCTTAAATGATAAAATAATTTTGAAAGAATTTTTATCTCTTCCATTCTGTACTCCCATATCTTGGCTCGTCAAGACAGCTGCTTTATACAAACCTGCGTAACTTTGGGCCTATATGGAATTCTAAAAGAGATCCCCAAGTTTCCAGAGATCCCAGACATGTCCCGCTGAATAACGAGGAAATGTTTTTAAAATGATCTGTTTATTTTGTATTTGAAGTAATGCTGTGGCCATGAAAGCGTTACATCCTGCGTTGGAATCTTTGGAGCCCATTTTGAATTAAATAAATCAAGTTGCTCGAAGTGCACGATGCAAATGTGTGGAACCACTTCCTGTGGACAGAATATCATTTTCACAGCCGTCGCCCCAAAAATTCTGAAAATTGGAGACTGATCAAAATGCCTTGGGGTGGGATTATGCTTCCTTTAGGAAGACCCGCCCCCAATCTGTTCCCTCACGCTTCTCAGGACTTTCCCCATAAAAGCCAATCGCTGACAGAGGGAACAAACAGGCATGTAACGCTGCAGTTTCTTTTTGACGACAACTTATTAATTTGCATTTAATTACATTTCTTACATCGTCCTATTCTTCCCCAGAGCTGGTAGCAGTGCACTAAATCCATGCTTTTACATTTTAAGGTACTTGAGACATTTCTGTTCACATGGTTTCAAATATGGAGGCACAAAGAGGTAAAACTTCCAATACTGCAAAAAAAAAAAGAAATAAAAAAAATCTGAAAAAATCATCCAAATTTATGTCAGAGAACTTTTTTTCTTTTCTACCCAATCCATCATCCCCCAACCTCTCAGATTTATTTGGTGCCCCTTTCAAAGCAGTTCAACCCAGCTGCAGATTGAATACTGCTTATGCCTTTACTCATTAGTTTTAACGATGTTACATTTATGTTATACATCAGTAGCAGTACAATTTTTTGTTAAAGCAGTACTTTAATACCTTACTTTTACATAAGTAGGATTTATATGCAGGACTTTTACCTGTATTTAAGTATTTTTAAAGTATAGTACTGATATTTTTACTTGCATAAAGGGTCTGAGTATTTCTTCCACCCCTGTTTATATCGCTGGTTCTCAGAGTCGGTCCTGGTGCCCTGCTGTGTACACTGGTTTTCGTTTCAACCACAATTGCAATTGTAGAATTTTAAAAAGATGTTTATTTGTGTTAATTAGCTGCATTCCATGTTTAGAGCAGTTATTTACCAGCTTAAGCCACATCTTGATGAACATACTCATGGCGCCGTGGAGAAAAAAAAAACTTTAACACACAATGGGGTGCAAAAATTTGGGCACCCCTGGTTTAAATGTCGGTGACAATTAATCTCCAATTGATTGAAAGCAAACCTGAACACTAAATGCCACAAACTTATCCATGACACATTTCATCACATTTTAAAGCAAGAGTAATTTTTATTTTTAAGTTTTCACAGCTTCAAAATAATAAAACAAGGAAAAAGGCCTTGTGCAACCGTGTCAGTAAGTACTTTATAACTCCTCCTTGGGCAGCTATAACAGCTTGCAAACGCTTCCTGTAGCCAGCTAAGAGTCTTTCAGTTCTTGTCTTGGGAATGTTTCACCCTTCTTCCTGACTGAACACATCTACTTCAGAGATATTCTTTGGCCTCTTTGTATCCACAACATGTTTGAGGTCTCTCCACAGATTCTCAATTATATTCAACCCTGGGGACTGTGATGGCCATTCCAAGCCTTCATCAGTCTTTCCTGGAGGAACTTCATGATGGATTTTGAGGTTTGCTTCAGGTCATTGTCTTGCTGGAATACCCAACGTCTCTTCAACTTCAATTTCTGGACTGAGCTTTGAACATTAGCCTCTAGAATGTCTTGATATTTGGTGGAATCCATTCTTCCTTCCTCCTGCACAATACTGTCTGTGTCCCCAGCTGCTACACAACCCCAGAGCATCATGGATCCACCTCCAAGCTAAGCAGTTGGTAACGTGTTCTTCTCTACAAATGCTTTATCCTTTTTTGTCCAAACGTACCTTCTTTGGTTGTGGCCAAAAAGTTCAATTTTAGTTTTGTCAGTCCAAAGCACATTGTTCCAATAGGCTTGAGGTTTATCAAGGTTTTCTTTTGCATACTTCAGATGCTTAACTTTGTGTTGAGGTCACAGGAAATGCTTCTTACTTGCATCTCTGTCATGTAGGTCTTTGTTGTTTAAGGTTCGCTGTATTGTTGTCCTGTGAACAACTAGACCTGTGTCTGCTGCTCTTTTTTGCAGCTGTTTTGCAGTGATGTTTGGTTCTTCTGAGCATTTCTCACCAGATCTCGGGCCATTCTATCTGAAATTTTTCTTGGGTTTTTCAGATCTTGCCTTCACTTCAATTGTTCCATTTATTTTTACATTTTCTTACAATGTTTCTGACAGTACAAATGGGTAGTGTTTGCGTGACTGCATAAACTTTTGGCTTGTCTGCACTCTAGCATCTTCAGTTTTTCACCAATCCTTTTCATAATTCATATGTGTATTCAGTATATGGTCATAAGGTCTAAACCAAGTTTGATTTTGTGCCAAATCGGACCAATACTTTTACCAATAGGGGGCATTCCATTTTGGCCACTATTTTTACCTCTTTTTGGGGGGGGTGGGTGTTCAAGTCCAAATTAAGGGGGTCATGAGGGACATGATCAAGGAAGTTTTGAAGCTGAAAGAGAGTGGGATGTATAAATTTCTTTCTATTAGCTGTGCTGGAATCTCTAGGGTTTAGTCCCTTTGAACTTGTTTTTGGTCATTCAGTATGTGAACGATTAACACATGTAAAGGATCAATGGATAAATGAAAAGTCTGAAATCAACTTACTGGAATGAATTTCAGCTTTTCAAAATTGTCTGTTAACAGCCTGTGAATTCATCAGACAAAATCTGAGGAGCTCTCAAGACAAAATGGAGACATCCTTTGTCAAGAAATCAAAAGAAAGAAAATTCAAACAAGGAGATAAAATCTCAATCTTGCTCCCAGTTCCAAGTCAGCCTTTGAGAGCTAGATATCAGGGTCCTTTCCAAATTCAGAAAGGGGTTAGAAGGGTTAGTGACCAGGATTATGTCATTCAAATTCCTGGCCGTCGAAAGCAAAAAAGGTTGTGCCATGTTAACATGATTAAACCATATAATGAAAGAATTTGCAGTGAACAGATGCAACGTGTGGCTACTTACAACTCTGATGTGGATTGTAATGACTGTGCCACTAAATGTAAAAATTATAATGATCATGTGAAATTTAATGATCTCGATTACCATGCTTCACATAAGTTAAGGAATTCTGAGGTGTTAGATAATTTGATGAAAAATTGTCTCATTTTCCACCTGAGGAAAGAGCTCAGTTATCAGAGTTAAACCATGAGTTTTCTTATTTATTTCCTGAAGCACCTGGTCGTACGGATGTAGTTTGTCATGATGTGGATGTAGGGAATGCAATGCCTGTGAAACAACATCCATATCATGCAAACCCTGTGAAATATGAAGCACTTCAAAAGGAAATTCAATATACGCTTGATAATGATATTATTGAGCCACGTGACAGTCCATTAAAACATAGTTCACCCTGTGCGTTTGTGCCTAAAATGGATGGAAGCTGGTGCGGTTGTACAGATTTAAAGAAAGTCGATGCGCTGACCGAGACTGATTCATATCCCATCCCACGCGTTGATGATTGCATTAATAAAATTAGTCAAGCACATTATGTTAGTAAGTTTGACCTCTAGAAAGGGCATTGCCAGATTCTAATCACTGATCGGGCAAAGAATGTCGCTGTATTTGGCACACCTGATGGAAATTACCAATATAATGAAACGCTTTTTGGGTTCAAAAATGTCCCAGCAACCTTTTAAAGATGTATCAACAATGTAGCAGCTGGCTTTTGTGGTGTCAATTTGTTCTGTGAAACCGCAAATGTAGGTGGTGATCAGATAGAAGAAATTTGATGCAATATCTTTCTTCAAAGTAGACAGCAATAGACAGACGGAGCTGAAATGCTTTAATGGCCGGTGGTTTGCTCTTCGAGACCCTCGGCCCCCTTGAATAGACACAGAGTGAATTCATGATTTATCGGCTCTGGTGTGGCAACATTTCATTTAGACTGGCTGCAGTCGTGCCGGGGCCTGCCCTGCTCCTGTTCCCCGAGTATCACAGTTATTTACTGCCTCCTCTTTATATCCAGCAAGAACCGCTTCTGTTTAAATTAAGAGGCTCAGGACCATGTGGGGTTTGTCCAATGGGCTACACGCATGGGGCGGAGTCTGGTTATAGAAGCCAAGAAGCTTAAATCGGGACAGTCAATCGATTCTGATTATAAAAACTTTTAAATACTGGCCGTTAGGAATTAAACTATTTGTTTTTAAAATGTCTAATATTCCCAAGAGTTGAAACCTTGATTCTGCTGAACTGCATTGACCAACATTAATGACACAAGAATCACAGTTCAAAGTACTACTAATATCCCGGTGAAGAAAGCATAACATTTCATTGCCTTTGAAGATCTTCTGAAACCCATTGAAAGCTGTAAGGAAAATTCAAAAGTTACTGCATGTCCAGCTCTCCATTCTGTGGTTTCAGTCACATAGAAACATAAAAATCTGATTCCCGCCCAGAATCACTTTTGGCTGGTCATTCCACTCCTGAACACCTGTAATCTGTCGAAGGGATGGTCGGAGCGACCAGGGCGGGAGTTGCTTCCTGGCAGCGACACGGTTGGGGAGATCGAGGGTAACCCTCCCTCTCTCGGGGCTTGTCCCCCTCCCCTGCGCTCCCCTTGCTGTTTCTAATCGACAGGCGCATTCCTGGCGTTCCTGGCCCATCAGCGGAGGGGGCCACGCCAGGCCCTGACAGATATGAGTTTAGCGATGACAGGCAGGGTCACGAGGATTTCACTCATCTCCCTTTCATGTGCGCTGGCAGCTCGACGTTTCTCAGCTGACCCTCAAACAACGTCTTTCATTCTGCCGACCCATTACTCCTTCAAGAGACGGGGGGCGGAGGAGGACACAGGAAATGGACTGAAACCATTCAGTGCTGCGGAGTTTTGGGTCACTAATTTGAGTGACCCTGCTTCTGTTACAAATGCTCCTTGTGAAAATTACTGATACTGACTTTACGACTTATGCTTTGGGTAATGGAGAGCTGTTTTTGAAGTAGTTTGGCTCAGAAAAGCCATTTCGCTCTGCTGCATTAAAAAGTTGGATATCCTGTGTCTGGGACGTTTTGTATGCTGGAAATGAACATTCGTTCAAGGCAAACCCCTCTGAAAAAAAGATGGAAAAGGGGACCGACAGAGTGTGCAGGCTTGTGAACTGAGATAAACAAAGTCATATTCAGTGCTTTGAATGGATTTGTATAGAAAGACCATATACAGTATACATAATTTATGTCTACTGTATGTATTAAATAATCTATGTCACTTGCAATGTGGTTAATACTTCAAGCAGTTACTCATGATGAAACTTTACACTTCTGTAAAAACTAGACACAAGTGTATAAATTCCCTTTAGTATACACTACAGGGCCACTTGTACCTGGATAGCTGCCATCTCATCCATGAAAGCCTGCACCCACGCCAGGAGAAGAGTGATTAAAAGGCAGCAGAGGACCTGATCTGACTGCTACCCCCAATTAGATTTTAATTTTTGGGGAAAATTGAGAAGAAGAGGTAAGTAAATCATATTTTTTTTTCTTCCCTTACAGTATACCCTGTGGGTATGTTCCAGCAGTTCAGACCAGTTTCAGTGCAGTATTTCTATGACTGTGCAATTAATAACATTGTGTTGAAAATGTCAAGCTTTCATTAAGGAGGGAGTTCTCTGTTTGAAGCCACCAGCCAGAGTTAAAATCATCTTGAGAGTCTGTACAAAGCCCCAGCTAAGATTCAGGTCACATCTGTGTATAGAGCTGACACTGTTCACAGGCAATTAGAGATGAAACCAGGCTGCCAGTTAAGTGACAAGTCGGTGGGAACATTGTTTTTCTGGGGGAAAAAGAACACTTTGAACAAGAATTAATTAACAAGCATGGAAGGGATATGTGTGAGGTGATTCAGAAAACAATACTCCAACAAACAATAAACAATACTGTCAGTCTTCATAAATTATTCCGTTTTTTATTGCAGCTTCCCTGAGGGGAAAAGTGCTATATGCATTATAGTGAATTTAAACATTTGAATCATTATTTATCTTCTGTCTTTGTTGCAACGTCTGTTACGCAGCGCTATTTGGCTACATTATTTGTGTCAGATATAATGATACTTTCTTACATAAATATCAGTGCACTATGTATGATAAACTCATTAAGGTGAAGGTCCTGACTCCAGAGGTCAGGTCGTATAAAACAACTATCTAGACCGACAGCCTAAAATACCTGCCACTTGCCCAACCTGGAACTACGCATATACTACGAGTGCATCGTGTTTACTTTGCTGGTGTTCATGTTTTCAGCCTTGCAACGTTGTTGTTTTTTTTGTTTTGTTTTTTTTTTTGCGATGGAATTATTGAATTGTATATTGACATATAGATATTTAAATTCCAGAATAGAAGTTTGTTCAAATTTCTTCTTCCTTAGATGGAAAATTGATTAAAAAGCCGCAAAAAATAACGGAATAAAGTGATAAAATAGAAGTAGGATTTTTGAACATACTCATAGTACGTCATATTACATAATGTTGTGTTTTCTTACAGATAATATTTGCCTCCTCAAAGACAGCAAAGTTTTTTCTTCAAACTGCAGCTTTTAGAAAATGGCGTTATCCAAATATAGAGAACAGCACTGTCTGGGTGATCAATGCAGGAGAGCAGGATTGTGCAGTAATCATTCAAACTGCGACATTTGGACATAAACTTTGTCCGCAGCTTCCCTGCTCTTCAAAACGTGAGTCATTCAACACTAAGTAGCGCCGATGCAATGTGGTTTTATTTATGTGGCGCCTGTTACAGCATTTGCAACGCCAGCACACGGCGACGCAATGCATTTCCCTCAGGTTTACATCTACATGGATGACACATGAAAACTGTACCTGGTTTTTCAGTGTTGATGAATGGTAAAATCAAGTACAAATCAACTACGGGCCATAAAATGCCTTCTCTTCAAACGCCCTCAGATCATCCATCTTTGGCGCTTCTGTTTGCTCATTCCTGTTGCTGGACGTTCAGCTGTGTAATTACACTGGTGGGTGTTCCTATGAGCAGAGTGGATTGGCTTTCGCTGATTATTCGGATAAAAATGTTGCTCCATTTTCTCAATGATTATGGGGAGATTGCAGTGGATAAGTGGATTTTATTGTTTGATGTATTAAGCTGGCCCTAATTTTAACTTATTTATTTTTGGTTTCATTAATGGGAATTGTAATGAACTTGAAGTGACTATCCATTTGAGTGATTGATTCTTGTCATTTATTGCGTCTGATTTGTTAACTGCGTCTGGGAGGGAGAGACAGGGTGCTAACGCTGAATGTCACCCCTCTATTGATGCGCGCGGCTTGAATGACAGCCTCTGTAAACCGTTCGGAATTAATATAATCAGCTGTGCGTGTGTGTGTGTGCGCGTGTGTGTGGCAGCTGTGTGTGGTTAGGAGGGTGCAGGAGATAGCTGTTAGGACGTGGGTGGATCGAAGGGGCTGGGATGGAGGGAACGTCATATGCTCTGTAAATTCTCTCATTTCTGGCTCACTGTAGTAATTAAAAACCAGACCCTCTAACGCAGAGGAGCGGGAGGGGAGGGGACGGGCAGGAGCTGGCTGGATGGCCGAGGCAATAAAATTTATTCAGGAGGAGCGAACAGGGCTTAAAGAATCCCTGTTTCTGCTGCACATTAGTGCATTCAGAATTGGCTTCGGGAGGATTGCAAACCTTTGTCAGCCATTACGGCTCAAACCCTCTGCCTTTTGTCAAGCGTGAAGCAAAAATAAGGCAGTGCCTGCATCAATCTGGTGAGCGGTTCAGGTCATCAGTTCCGGTTATGGCAGCGCTCTGCGCGGTTCAGCGGCGGAGTAGAGAAGAAGGTATAATCTGGGAGGAGGACGGGGGCTGATTTTACACATTCACTACACCCCCCATCCCCACATCCCCCTCTCCCTTATCCTCCTGATTTTTATTCATGAAAGAAGCACATTTACATACAGTTCAGTCTGTATGAGCAACACTAAAAAACAGCTTCACTTATTACAATACTGTTCACACAATATAAATTTGAACAACTAAAATCTAACCTGACTGTCTCTACTTTTTCCTTTTAATTTCCAAATCAAGAAGCCAATGAGCAGAAACGGTATCACTGTCCCAATACTTTTGGAGTGCGCTGTAGAGGCCTTCAGGGGGACGAACAGCAGAGGGAGCTCTGGAGTCCTGTGCTGTACGTTTCTCGTTTTTTACGTTTCCTTCACCTCTTTCTGTCCTCAGCTCCTCGGAAAGAACAGACGGTGACCTGCAGATCCAACACCTTCCACAACGGCTTCTACTGCAGTTGGCATCTCCAGCTCCCAACGTACATCCCCACCAGTTTCGAAGTGCACGTCAAGTAAGGCTCATTTATACTCTGATGGTTACTTATTCGCCGGCATATGATCCCAAACTCGGTCCCACGGCCTCACCTGCACATGCTGGCTTTTGTTGTCACTGCAGTCGCAATAAAATATAAATATAAACCTTTATAATTCTTGACTGGAGCACTTAAGAACACATTAATAAGTCATAAACCATGCTCGATATGATCTGTCTCTCTGTTTAAATATTAAAGCCATTTGATTATGATCACTCTTTCAGCAGCCCTGCATATAATGTGCACACGGAAGCTGTTCTAGAACATGCCGCCACAGCAGAGCGAGTTGTTTATGTTTTCTCTGAAAAAGACCTGCTGTGTTCAAAAGAGAAGAACCACCTCTGAGTTTTGACGGTGAAGTGAAGTATGTGACTGTGTTGCTTGAGGGAGAGGGAAGATGAGAGAGGAGACTGTGGAGGTAAAAGCCAGGAGTCTCCCTCGTAGCCAGATGGGATCCTAGGGGCTGCCCAAGGCACGACCGATCCCCCTCTTTAATGTGGTTATCAGTACTTTAGTGTCGTCGGTCGCCTCCCTTTGGTGCTGAAGGGAGTGTTTCCTGCAGTAAAGCAGTGGAAAGAGACAGAACTGGACAGTGTTGGAGGTGTAGCAGATGAGGCAGGATCCTCACCTTTAACATGTGATATAACGCTCAACCTGCTCCTGTTTACTGTACTTCAATAGCAATCAATCTGATCAAACTGATCGACTTATTTACAAAGGCCAATTGGCAGAATGACAGGCCAATTTATATATCCAATGAATTACTGCTAATTGCATCTGAACATTAAATGCTTATGAGTTGGCAGTGATTTTCAGTCGATGAAATTTGGCGGCGAAGCAGCCAAACAGGAAGTGAGGCCATATCTCGGCAACGCTTTGGTCGATCAACCCCAAACTTGGAATATATAAAAATTCTGTGACATTTGACCTCTAGGGGGCGCTATAAATAACAATAACATGTTGTTGCTGATATCTCTTGATTTGCTTGGACTAAAGCCTTAATTTCAGTGTCTGCTGATGCTGTTGAACGTCCCTAGGCAAATCCTTGAAGATTGTGTATGCAAGCATAAGAAGTTGGCGGCCATTTAGAATTTTGTCCAAAAATCACTTAAATTTACAGAAATTACAGAACCGTATATTTGTAAATGTTGAAATTTGGCGTACTCATTCAGAAAAGTAACATAATCAAGCACACCAAATTGCATGCCCCTAGC
This sequence comes from Gymnothorax reevesii, assembly GCA_029721435.1. Lineage (NCBI taxonomy): Eukaryota > Metazoa > Chordata > Actinopteri > Anguilliformes > Muraenidae > Gymnothorax > Gymnothorax reevesii. The sequence goes on from CM056583.1 coordinate 86,502,378, forward strand.
TCAAAAGCTTTAACGCCACCAACAGGTCAAAGTTTGACCTACATTCATCTTCATAACTTCTGACCTTTTTATTCGATTTCCAGAAATAAGCTATTGTGGGAATCCCTGGCTTACGCCGAGTTCAATGCATCCTTTGCCATCTTTTGTGCCCAATTGCATTTTCCACCATTTTGAATTTTAGCAAAAACATTTCAAAAGTTTTACTTGTCACAAATTTTGTCCAATTTGAGCAAAACATGGTAGATAGAATCTGGAGACTGAGCCACACAAAGAATACAAAAAGCTAGTTCGATGTTTGCCTGTAATAGCCATTGACGCCCAAGACGCCAAACAGCATGCAAGAACCATTGCTCAGCAACCCTTGAACGTATCAACACCAAACTTGGTAAATCATCTAAAGACCTGCCCCTGGCAAGGCCCAAAAAGACTGAGACATTTCTCTTCTGGGGGGCGCTATAAATGGCAAAAACATGTTTTCGAGGATATCTCTTGATCTTTTTGGGCTAAAGCCTCATTGTCAATGTGTTCTGGTGCTGTTGGACATCTTTAACCAACTCCGAGAAGTCTGTGTAAAAATGCACCAGAGTTTGGCGGCCATTTTTAATTTTGTCCAAAATGTGATAAAAATTACAGAAATTACAAAGTTTGTTCGATAATTATGAAACTTGGCAAGCATGACCTGCTGACCAAGCCTGAAAAGTCTCTGGAGAAAAGTATCTCATATTCAAACCGTTTGGCCATAACAGCCAATCGAAATCGAGTGCGAGGCCGCCAAACAGGAAGTGAGGCCTTCTCTCAGCAATGCTTGGACCAATCAAACCCAAACATTGTTCATAGTCTCAAGACCTGCCCCTGGGGAGGCAGAAAAAAATCTGTGAGCTTTGATCTCTGGGGGGCGCAAGACATGAATAGCAAGACATTTTTTAGCTGATATCTCTTGATCTCTTTGGAGTAAAGCCTTAATTCTAGTGTCTGCTGATGCTATTGGACATCCCTAGACAGGTCCTAGAAGACTGTTTATGTATTGTAATGTGAATATAGGCCACTAGATGGCAGTATTTACCTTTTTTTTGTTAAGCTCAGACTGGAGTCATGTTTAGACATGTCCTGAACATGTCTGGGGCAAGTCTCAGAAAGTAAAAAAAAAAAAGAGGTCTAAATGTGGGTGGGGTCTGCAAAAGAGTATATAAGGAAAAGAATTGAGACAGTAAAGTAGGAGGAGAAATTGCAAGAAGAAGGATACATGTGACCAGACCTTTCATTCTGTTCAAGACCTGTGATGTTTCTTTTGTGGATTTTCGCCTGTGTTTGTGGATTTTTCTCACCCAGGACATCACCAAGCCTTCCCACAAAAAGGGACTGTAAATATTTCTTTTTGTTTTTGTTATAATCAATCTTGGTCTTTAGCATATTTAGTTGTTATTGTCTTTGTCTGTTGATTAAATGTGTTTAAGTTTTTAAAACAGTTTCTGTCATCCCTTGCTGTTGCTGTTGCTGATTGTGTTGTAAATGTAATAACAAATTGGGGCCATAACAGTATGCATCAGAATTTGGCAGCCATTCAGAATTTTATCCAAAATGCGCTTAAATTTACAGAAATTACATGCTTTATCCCATCATTACGAAGCCTGGCTCACATGATCTACAGACCAAGCCTGAGAAGTCTGTTGAGTTTGGTATCTCAAATCTAAACCGTTTGGCCATAACAGCCAATCAAAATTATCTGAGAAGTCTCCAAACAGGAAGTAGGCCCATATCTCAGCAATGCTGTGGTGTATCAACACAAAACTTGGTATAAGAACATTGGAACATTGTTGTGTTCCAGGGTTCTGGCCTTTGGCCAGAACAGTATTGCTTATGGTTTTAACAGTTTCATGTTCCATAGTTCATAGTTTCATAGTTCATAGCCATGTTCATAGTCACAGTTTTAACAGTTTCTTGTATCAGGTTTAAGCATTTCATTATTCATGTCCATGTCCATGTTTTTACTTTTCCATGTTTTTGTTTTTGCCAGGTCTGCCATGCCACTCCACCGCTTGTCTGCGTTCCGCCCCGTGCCTTCGTTGTTGCACATTTCTGAGCTCTGGTTGGCTTTGGTATTTCCCTCTTCCTTCTGTGCTGTGCTGATTCGGGGCTGTCTAAGCTTAATTGACAATTAACTGTTTTTAAGTTACTAACATTTACTAACACTCACTGGGTTGGTGTAATTCTTAGATAGGCACATTACTAATATTACTAATTTAGACAGGGAGTTTATTGTCATGATTCCTGCTTTGCTATTTCAAGATCTTGCTGTGCTTTTCTGTTCTTAACATTCATGCTTGCTTCCAAACTGCATACTTAATTGGTACTTAAGCTGAGCACGCTCATTCTCTTAATGAGCAAGTCATGTCATCCAATCTCTGTCCATGTCTTGATCTTGCCATGCCTCTTGTTTCTCTCTCTCCAGGTGTTACCCCTCATGTCATGATTTCCAAGCCTTTATCTGGATGCGGTGGAAGTTGGCTGGCAGACAGTGTCTCAAGTTTGTTTCTAGTCGCATCTCGTTTAGCCAAGTTCTTGTCAAGTTCCCTAGTATTTGTCCTAGCCTCTCGTCTTGTGTGTGTATATATATATATTTAGTATTGTTATTTATTTTTCTTGAGTATCTTGCCTGGAGTTTCCAGTGCCTTTTTGTTTTTTGCCTTTTGCATTTATTGTTTTATAGCTCTGTGTAGCTTACCTCAGTTTGTTTTTTGCAACCCTTTGGGCCAAGTTTTTTGTTGGCCCTCGTGCCTGTTTTGTTTTGTTATTAAATCCTCATTCCCTTCTCCCCGCATCTGGTGTCTTACTGATCCCATATCAGTAGACACTGTCTCCCAGACACCAGCGGGATGGAGTGCAGGATCGCCCAGCGAGAGGCTGAGCTGCTACATCAACGGCAGCAGATCCAGGAGCTGACAGCTGCCCTGGCCACACTGAAGGCCAGCCTTCCCCGGGCAAGTCCCAGCCAGGGTCCCATCATGCCAGCTGTCCAGCCCCGGGCTCCTGCAGCACACCAGCCACCTGGCGCAGAAGCACCTCAGCTGCAGCCAGCTGCCCACCCTGGTCCTGAGCCCTGCCTTCCACCGCCCGAAAGGTACGGTGGAGAACCAGGGTTCTGCAGGGCTTTTCTCACCTCCTGTGAGATGTGTTTCGCTCTGCAGCCCTCCACCTTCGCCTCAGAGCCGGCCCGAGTCGCCTTCGTCCTCTCCCAGCTGACGGGGCGGGCTCGCTTGTGGGGAACTGCCGCATGGCAGGCTCGGCAGCCCTGCACTACCACCTACCGGGCCTTGGCGGAGGAGCTACTGCGTGTCTTTGACCGCTCCAGGCAGGGGAGAGCCGCAGGACGGGAGCTGCTGAGGATGAGGCAGGGGAGGAGATCGGTGGCGGACTACGCCATCGATTTTCAGACGGTGGCAGCCACGTCAGGCTGGAGCAGGGAGGCGCTGTGTGACGTGTTCCTCCAGGGGCTGTCCGAACCAGTTAAAGACCGACTGCTCTTCTGTGAGATCCCTGAGTCTCCAGAGGCCCTTATAGACCTGGCCCTGCGCATCGACAGCCGCCTGGAGGAGAGGGCGCTCACCCTTGGCCCTGGCCGACGCTCTACCCCCTCTGGCCAGATCCAACCCCCGTGCCCTGATCGCGCGTCGCCTCAGGACCAGCCGAGGGGGGACGCCACCACACTCTCTCCTGGAGAGGCATCTCCCTTGGAGATCGGGAGGTCCCGGCTCACCCAGGAGGAGCGCCAACGGAGAAGGAGGTCGGGGGCGTGTTTTTACTGCGGCCAGCAGGGTCATGCGGTCCGAGGCTGTCCATCAAGACAACGCCCACTAGCGTCTGGAGGAGTACTAGTGGGTGCTTCAGCCAAGGAAACCTCCTCCTACCGCCGGACCTGCATCCCGGTGACCCTGACCTGGGAGGGCTGCTCCCGCAAGACCACCGCCCTCATTGACTCAGGAGCTGAGGAGAGCTTCATTGACGCCAGAGCTGCCGCCGAGTGGGGGGTTCCCCTCTCCCAACTTCCCAGCCCATTGTCCATCTCAGGGCTGGGTGGGCAACCCCTTGCTAAGGTGTGCTACCAGACCATTGCCATCCAGCTGCTGGCGTCAGGCAATCACCACGAACAGGTCCGGCTGTTCGTGACCGAGACACCCCGCTCTCCCATTGTCCTGGGTCATCCGTGGTTGGCGTTACATGGGCCGGTGATCGACTGGGCCCGCCATGAGGTGCGGGAGTGGAGTCCCTCCTGTTCGGCCAGCTGCCTCCTCGACTCCCGACCCTCCTGTTCGGCGGGTGGACCAGCTTCCGAGGGGAAGCCAGACGTCTCCAGAGTGCCTCCTGAATACCATGACCTGGCGGCTGTCTTCAGCAAGTCCCGTGCGGTGTCTCTGCCCCCGCACCGGCCATATGACTGTGCTATTGACCTCCAGCCTGGTACAGCACCCCCTAGGGGGCGTGTCTTCGCCTTGTCTGAGCCAGAGAGGGGGGCCATGGACAAGTACATCCGGGAGTCCCTTGCAGCTGGCATTATCCGTCCATCCTCCTCTCCCGCGGGGGCAGGCTTCTTCTTTGTGAAGAAGAAGGATGGCTCCCTGCGCCCCTGCATCGATTACCGAGGGCTCAATAAGATCACGGTCAGGAACCGCTACCCGCTTCCACTGATGTCCTCGGCATTTGATGTCATCCAGGGGGCGGCCATATTCACCAAGCTGGACCTGCGGAATGCCTACCACCTCCTGCGCATCAGGGAGGGCGACGAATGGAAGACCGCTTTCAACACCCCTAGCGGCCACTGGGAGTACCTGGTGGTTCCATTCGGCCTGACTAACGCGCCCGCAGTGTTCCAGAACTTGGTGAATGATGTGCTCGGCGACATGATTGGGAGGTTCGTCTATGTCTACCTTGACGACATCCTGATCTTCTCCCGGGACAAGACGGAGCACACAAACCATGTTCGCCAGGTGCTCCGCCGCCTCCTCGAGAACCGCCTCTTTGTCAAGGCTGAGAAATGCGAGTTCAGCACCACCACTACCTCCTTCCTGGGGCACGTCATCTCCCCTAACCACCTGGGCATGGACGAGGAGAAGGTCAAGGCTGTGGTGGACTGGCCCGCACCCAAGGACCGCAAGGCCCTACAGAGCTTCCTGGGATTCGCCAATTTCTATAGGCGATTCGTCAGGAACTACAGCACCGTGGCAGCTCCCCTAACGGCCCTTACCTCCATCAAGGTGCCATTCCGTTGGACTCCGCAAGCCGAGGTGACCTTCTGTGAGCTGAAGAGGCGCTTCACCACCGCGCCCATCCTCACCACCCCCGACCCCGCCAAGCAGTTCATTGTGGAGGTGGATGCCTCCAATGTCGGGGTTGGTGCGGTGCTATCTCAAAGATCCAGCAATGATCAGAAGGTACACCCGTGCGCGTTCTACTCCCACCGGCTGACGCCTGCGGAGTCCAACTACGACGTCGGGAACCGGGAGCTGCTGGCGGTGAAACTGGCCCTGGAGGAATGGAGGCACTGGCTTGAGGGGGCAAGGGTTCCGTTCCTGGTCTGGACGGACCATAAAAACCTAGAGTACCTCCGTTCTGCCAAGAGGTTGACACCCAGACAAGCCAGATGGGCCCTCTTTTTCGACCGGTTCAACTTCTCCCTGGCCTACAGGCCGGGGTCCAAGAATACCAAGGCTGACGCGCTCTCCAGGCGTTTCGACGCTTCCTCGGCCAAGGGAGAGCCCAGCTCCATTCTGCCCAGAACATGTTTTGTCAACAACGTGTGCCTCCGGATCGAGGAGCTGGTCCGCAACGCCCAGAACGGTGCAGCTACGCCCAGTGCCTGCCCTGCCAACTGCCTGTACGTCCCTGCAGCTGCCCGGTCTGACGTTCTCCAGTGGGGCCACTCCTCCAACCTGTCATGCCATCCTGGGGTCGGCCGGACCCTGCGGTTTATCCAGCGCCGTTTCTGGTGGCCCAAGATGGCAGCAGAGGTCCGGGGGTTCGTTTCTGCCTGCTCAGTCTGTTCCCGCGCCAAGTCCTCCCACGCACCTCCCTCCGGTCTGCTCCAACCACTGCCCATTCCTCACCGTCCCTGGTCCCACATAGCTCTGGACTTCGTCACTGGCCTGCCCGTCTCCCATGGAAACACCACTGTCCTCACCATAGTTGACCGGTTCTCCAAATCTGCCCACTTCGTGCCCCTTCCCAAGCTCCCCTCTGCTAAAACCACAGCTGACCTATTAATCCAGCATGTTGTCCGTCTCCATGGCATTCCTGTGGATATTGTGTCAGATCGTGGTCCCCAATTCACCTCCCAGTTCTGGAAAGCATTCTGCACATCCCTTGGCACCTCCTTCAGCCTCAGCTCCGGATACCACCCACAGACCAATGGACAGACTGAGCGGGCCAACCAAACCCTGGAGACGGTCCTCCGATGCGTGTGCTCGACCAACCCAAGATCCTGGTCTACCATGCTACCCTGGGTCGAGTACGCCGTAAACTCCCACGCCGCCTCTGCCTCCGGCCTCTCCCCCTTCGAGTGCTGTATGGGCTACCAGCCTCCATTGTTCCCCAGCCAGGAGGAGGAAGTCGGGGTGCCTTCGGCCGGGGCATTCATCCGGCGGTGTCGCCGTGTGTGGCTGTCTGCTCGCCGCGCCTTGGTTCGGGCGGGTAAGACGATGAAGACCACGGCAGACAAGCGTCGGCGCCCAGCCCCTCACTATCGGGTCGGCCAGAAGGTCTGGTTAGCGGCGCAGGACATCCCACTCCGGGTGGAAAGCCGCAAGCTGGCTCCTCGCTTCCTGGGTCCTTTCCCCATCCAAAGGATCATCAGCCCCACGGCTGTCCGGCTCAAGCTCCCATCCACCATGCGACGGCTCCACCCTGTGTTCCACGTCTCACGCCTGAGGCCTGTTGCCACCTCCCCCCTCATGCCCCCACCTGAGCCTCCGCCTCCTCCTCGGCTCATCGACGGAGGGGAGGCCTACACAGTCAAAGCTCTACTGGATTGCCGACGGAGGGGCCGGGGCCTCCAGTACCTCGTGGATTGGGAGGGGTACGGCCCAGAAGAGCGTTCCTGGGTCCCGGCCAGGCATATCCTGGACAAGTCCCTCATCCGTGATTACCACCAGTCACACCCCAAGCCATAGTTCCAAGCCATAGTTCCAAGCCCAAGCCATAGCCACAGCCCCATAGCCATAGCCTCTAGCCATAGCCATTACATCACCCCAAGCAATAGCCCAAGCCTTAGCCCCAGCTTGCTGGAGACCCCAAGTAATCTTGTCTATGTTTAGTGTTTCTTGTTGTACTGTTTCTTGGTTAGGTGTTCTGTGTCATAGGGTTTTTGTCTTGAGTATTCTCATTAGTTATTTGTCTTGTGGAATTTGTATTTAGTTGTGCGGCTTCATGTATTTTAGTTATTGGTGTTTTTTGTCAGCGTCAGGTGCCGCTTTTGTAAGGGGGGGGTACTGTTGTGTTCCAGGGTTCTGGCCTTTGGCCAGAACAGTATTGCTTATGGTTTTAACAGTTTCATGTTCCATAGTTCATAGTTTCATAGTTCATAGCCATGTTCATAGTCACAGTTTTAACAGTTTCTTGTATCAGGTTTAAGCATTTCATTATTCATGTCCATGTCCATGTTTTTACTTTTCCATGTTTTTGTTTTTGCCAGGTCTGCCATGCCACTCCACCGCTTGTCTGCGTTCCGCCCCGTGCCTTCGTTGTTGCACATTTCTGAGCTCTGGTTGGCTTTGGTATTTCCCTCTTCCTTCTGTGCTGTGCTGATTCGGGGCTGTCTAAGCTTAATTGACAATTAACTGTTTTTAAGTTACTAACATTTACTAACACTCACTGGGTTGGTGTAATTCTTAGATAGGCACATTACTAATATTACTAATTTAGACAGGGAGTTTATTGTCATGATTCCTGCTTTGCTATTTCAAGATCTTGCTGTGCTTTTCTGTTCTTAACATTCATGCTTGCTTCCAAACTGCATACTTAATTGGTACTTAAGCTGAGCACGCTCATTCTCTTAATGAGCAAGTCATGTCATCCAATCTCTGTCCATGTCTTGATCTTGCCATGCCTCTTGTTTCTCTCTCTCCAGGTGTTACCCCTCATGTCATGATTTCCAAGCCTTTATCTGGATGCGGTGGAAGTTGGCTGGCAGACAGTGTCTCAAGTTTGTTTCTAGTCGCATCTCGTTTAGCCAAGTTCTTGTCAAGTTCCCTAGTATTTGTCCTAGCCTCTCGTCTTGTGTGTGTGTGTATATATATATATTTAGTATTGTTATTTATTTTTCTTGAGTATCTTGCCTGGAGTTTCCAGTGCCTTTTTGTTTTTTGCCTTTTGCATTTATTGTTTTATAGCTCTGTGTAGCTTACCTCAGTTTGTTTTTTGCAACCCTTTGGGCCAAGTTTTTTGTTGGCCCTCGTGCCTGTTTTGTTTTGTTATTAAATCCTCATTCCCTTCTCCCCGCATCTGGTGTCTTACTGATCCCATATCAAACATGGTCTGGAGAAGAATTTAATTTGGTGATGTTTGACCCTTGGCAAATATTCAAGACACAGGAAGTGAAGTAATATCTTAGCAACACTTTCAAATAACCAAACCAAACTCATCAGTTGAACTCAGGACCTCATCTCTATATTAGCTCATGACTCTGTTGGTCATTTATCCTCAAAGCCAATCAAAATTGATCGTGAATCTGTAAGACAGGAAACAGGCACATAACTCTGTCGATTAGTGGTGACTAAATCTTAAATTTCTCAACTGTGCAAGCAATGATGTATCTCACAGTTCAACTATGTTACGGTGGTCACCTGGGCCGACCGGCTGCGCTGCTAGGCCACCCCATTGCTGCTTGCAGCAAAATTTAAATTTTATTTCCTGTTGATCTTGTGTGATTTATCAATGGTACTTGTATTATTGTTTTGTTTGAACCCCAGGAGGACTAAAAACCACTTTGTGAAAGCTAATGGGGATGCAAATAAAGAATTAAGATTGAGCAGAGCAATTTAAATGTCACTTTAAAATTAGCCAGCTCACTCAGAGCTGACAAATTCAGATATATAAAGCTTCACAAAAGGCAAAACACCAATGAAAGTGAGAGTGCGAGGTTAAAGAGCTCAGCAAAAAAAATATTAATTTAGACACAGGGCTAGAAAAAAATAAAATAAAGATGGATTCAAGGAACCATATTGACCCTGGGCAGCTTTGTGTGCAATTTGGACCTCATGTTCATCTTCCAAATTATTCACCATAGTCGGCTTTTTCTTGGTGCTCTTAACATCTGCTTCCTGTTCGTCTGTCACAGAGACATCTGGAAACCACAGCAACTGCCACTTATTGCAAATTACACTAACAGGCTCTTTCGGTAATGAGCAGCCGAGGCCTCTGTTCTGTCAGCAGAACCACAGTACAGTTCTGCTGGAAGAAAAGGCAGGAGATTCTGTGCAGTTCACAGCGAGCAGATGAAGTGTTTACATGCATGGCTACATACATCCAGGATGGCAATAAAAATGCTAATGCCATCTGGATTGCTGGATTAACTTCGGAAATATTTTCCTCTCAAAGTGGCACACGGAGTTTTGACTTTGGTGCCTGGAAGGAAGATGACTCATGCTTAAGGTCTGAGGTTGGAAAACCTGCAGGTGTTCAATTTTGAAGTAAATTTTGATTTACATTATCCAGGGGCGGAGCTAGGTTCTCAGCCCAGATAGGGCAGAGTGGTAATGAGGGGGCCCTCAGATAGTCATTGCCGTCAACTGTAAAACAACGGATAGGCCTATAGCTTTTTCAATTTGACCCAACACATTCAAGGACACATGAAGAGTTTGTTACCAAAACGCAATAAGAACCAAAATTACAAAAATTGAGATAATACCATGAGGCCGTAGCAAAAATTCGATTTTAGAAAAAAAAAATTTTCATGGTCAAAGTTTGTATTTTTTTATAAAATGCAATAACCACCCAAAAAAAGAAAAAGCTGATTTACTCAAAATGAAAAAAATGGATGTGTGGCGTTTTGGAAACAAACTCCATACATGTAAATGGGTGACTTGGGGACGCGGTCTCCAACAAAGGCCGTAAAATGACAGCAAAAGCAAATAGGGTATGGTTGGTAGGCATCTGCTAAACAAGAAATGTAATTTCGATTTATTCCAAGCCTTTGGCGTGGACGAGAGTAGTCATTTTCATTTTAAAAGTTTTTTGGAGTTTTATAAATTTGATATATTGGCAGGGCTATATCTTTTCATATTTTGCCACTAGCCAGTCTGGCTCTTGACAGAAAAAAAGTCACCTTCCCTCAAGATTTTACAAGCCCGAACAAAAAAGATTAGAATATGATGTAAAATTTAATTAGACAGGTACAAACTTTACTGAAACGCTTATATAAAACCTATTTAAAAAAACCTATAAAAATCAAAAAGAAATTTAAATTAATTAAAAACGTGTCAACACAATTTATGCTGTCCATATCAGCTCAAGTATGGACATAAATCATGATAGAAGCTACATTTGGGTCCAGTATTTTATATATTTTGATATTATCCTGGATTTGAATGAACCAATCTGTTCTAGTTTTATTCTTCATTGACTCTCATCGGGTTGAAAGTGTTTTGTGGAATGTGTGTGTGGGGAACAAAAAGCAGTAGAAATGTAACCGCCAGAGTCATGTGCTTCAGGTTCCGGAAGAAGTTGTTTGTTCTTGATTCACCCAGAGACCAGCCTGCATTCCGAGTCTCATCCTTGTGATCTGCTGCATTTTCCGAGCTCTAAGTTTGTCCTGCGGTCATTTCCCCCTGTTTTTAATTTGGCAGTGAAACCTGATCCTCCAGAGAAGGTGGTAGCCAAGCCCGTTCCCAAAAATGTGCGCCGTTTGGAGGTGACCTGGAACAGCCCTTCCACCTGGCCTGATGTGGAGAAGTTCCCTCTCAAGTACTTTCTGCGCGACAGACCGCTGATCCAAGACCAGTGGCAGCATGTTAGTTTAATTAGTATTGTCTTATTTTTCAGGAATCCTGGGGGGGTATTTCCTACATTTTTCATTCATTAACATCACTTTACGCATTTTAGAAGGGATTCACCCAACACAATTGTCCAGAACTCTTATTCACACTGGGTCAGTTACTTTCATATCAAAGGCAAACCAGCCATTTGCAGAGTTAGCTGCTTGACAGGGGTAGTTGAGAGCAGGTATCTTGCTCAGGGGTACAATAGCAGCACCACAGGCTAACAGACATCAGACTGAACAGTCTTTCAGTTCCTCAGTCACTGTCTGACCGTCTGGGTCGTGGGCTCAGAGTTCCTTTTGCCCCACAATATTTCCTCTTTTTTATCCAAATTTAGGCTGTCAAATTGTATTTTAGGTCTTTTCCCATAATTGCAAAACTTGGTTTGACACAGATTATCGCACAATCTGGCCAAACTTGATACCACTGTCACTCAATTCCAAAAAAATCCAGCCAAAAAGGATTAAAAGATTTTGTAAGATTTGTGCACAGAGGGAACAGATGTATAGCCTCAATATTATACTTCATAAAACTTTGAGAGTAAAAGTCATGTTCATGAACTTTAAAACATGAGCCAATCTGGTTCAGCTCATACTTCTGACCAATCACATCTCATCTCTTATGGCAGAGTGCAAATTTAAAAAGGCTGTTTTTTGAATCACATCTCTCACACCGCAAATGCAGCTGGCAAAAAGCATTTTATTTTTAATTTTTTATAAGCTTTTCATTGATTTTTCACCATGAGGCATACAGTAATATGGATCCTGCCAGACACGCACTCTGATTGTAACTGATTCAGAAACCTTCAGCACCTCTAATCGATTGCCAGTGGACGTGTAATAATCATCAACCTTTCATTAACTGGCATATGTTTGACAAATTTTCAATACTTTTGCTTGATCCCCTAGAAACTTCACTAAGCCCCTGCATAACAGTTAACAAGTTCAGGGAGGGGATTAATCTAGCAAATATCATAAGATTAAGAAGCATATTACAAGAAAGCACTTCAGTTCAGTCATTGCATTTGTAAGATACTGATTTAATATTTAATCCTCAAATCAATTTTAACAATATACATTCATCAGTAGAAATTACTCGATTCCCATCAAGAAATTATTTGAAGGTTGTATAGAGGTCAGCGTTGGTAAGGATGGAAATTAATAATACTCAGTTGAGTTATGTGGAACATAATTCGTATGTAATTGAAGAAATGCATTTTGTCTTGGAAAATTGTGGTTAACTAACTGCTCAGCGCATATTTTCACACATCCTTAGTTCAAACATGAATGCATTCTGCAAAATTAAGCTATATTAGCTTTGTTAAATGTCAGTAATGTTCCAGTTTAAAGCAATACGTAAACAATCTAAAGCTTAAGTATTATGATTCACAGTTCGCTTCAACATCATCAACATCCTGTACACTTTATTGTCAAAGTTTCAACAATAGCTTTGATGCACTAACATTTCAAACATCTGCGCTTCTGTTGGGTCCGTTATCTAGTATAAGATTTATATAGCTTTCATTTTCCATTTCATGCTGTAAGAAGAATGTAAAGTGTATGTGAATCCTTCCTGCAGTGGTTCCAGTTGACCAGTGCTTTGAGGCTTCCGCTGTGGCAGACCTGGCTTGCATTTCATGCCACTTTAAAAGAGCCAAATATTTCCAAAGATAATATAGCTGTTTACTTGTGTCAGCGTATCTGGGAAACATCTTTGAGTTAAAACTGGATAACTGCCTCTCCACCATCAAGACTATTGGGCTGCTGTTCTGATGCAATGGTTTGTGCCTCCATCTGTGAAGAAAGGAAAAATCTGCACAAATGAAAATGTCACATAATGATGACAGATGTTTTATTGATAATCATATTGTTCTGCCTTATATTTGAAATCATGTAGCCATTTTTTTAACCTTAGTTTGAAAATAAGAAAACAGAATGAGTATTTGTATTTCTACAACATGGTAATTATATTCGGCGTTCCAGGGATATTATGTTTTTGGTCCAAATGCCGCCGCCGCCGCACTACGTGTTAACGCGATAACTTCAGTAATATTTCAATTGGAAATTTCTGCATTTAGTTTTGCATCTAGGTAAGAATCATATCGAGGAAGAACTGTTTCGATTTTGGACAATTTACAATTTCTAGATTGGCCACCAGGGGCCAAAAACTGAAAAAAATCGCTGTTTTTATCATATCTCTGGAAATATTTGTCCGATTGACCTCAAATCAAGTGAAAATGAAATGTCATGACCTGCGGATGTGTCCCACGATGACATTATACCTGTTTGGTTCAAAATTTTGACACAAGGTGGAGCTTTTCACATAAAATTCACCATTTTTGCCAAATCTTTGGAACTATTTGTCCAGTTGACATGAAACTACGAGCAACTGCAAGGTCATGACCTCACAACGTGTCACATGATGACATCATACCTGTATGGTTCAATATTTTGCCACCAGGTGGCCCTTTTTGATGGAAAATTACCAATTTGGCCATATCTTCTGAACCATTTGTCCGAGTGAGCTGAAATGAAGTTCAAATGAAAGTCTATTCAAGGTCTGTTCAAGGATTGGGGAATTGGAGGCGTTCGGGGATATACACCCAGCCGTCACCTCCGATGGCATAGTTTGAAGTAACATTTGAGTATCGGTACAAAGAAAAGCTATTTTTCTTAAAACCTGATCTGTATTACTCCAGAAATAAAAAGCACATTTTTGATATTGTGAATACAAGCTCATACTTGTCTTCACAATTTCCTCAATGTGATTTCCTCTCTGAACAGTTTGTCCCTAGATCTTCACGAGAGCTGGGCAAAACCTGACGTCAGGTTGTGCTGTCCAATTAGTACAGACCTAGCCTGAGCCAATCAGGCCGCTGGACCTGCCCACACTGGAAATTATTCTAGCTGGCACAAACAACCAAGGATCATATTAAGCCTTTGTAGCTTCAACACATCTGGAAATACAAGAGAAAACAACAACCGCAGATCATTTGAGGTGCAGTTTGGCCAGTATGCCTCCCAAAGCTGATCATCCAAAGCACAACCATTTTCTCTTCCAAAAGAAGATGCCCCAGAAATCAGTGGGTGGCTTTTTTGTTTGCTGGGGGCAAACATTCACACTCAAAGGGAACGTTAGATGTTTGTGCTTGGAATTTCACCGAAGACAGCTTTGTCAATAAAGGATAATGGGTCATTCCACACCAAACTGAACAGGGCTCCCGGCCTTTCCCCCTCCAATTTCTGTGAAACCCACTAAGGATGGCCCTTAGGACCAATAATGAGGTGCCCAAATTTCAGCACCAAAGGTGTAACACTTTTGAGATACGCACCTTTGAAATTTGCCGACTACGCCCAAAGTACCATTTTGCTTGATCCCAGGCCAATGTTTAGGGGGTCGTGTCTCCGTGCGCATCAGGGCTTTTTGCAAAATCTTTCCCTACCCATGACAATTCATTGTTGGCTTTTGGAATTAGACATCAGAAATGTTGTCGGCTGTGTTATGTTAAAGCGAGAATTGTGGAAAATGCTTGTTAAATTTGTATACCAACATTTTCCAAAGGATTATTCAGATTTTGGTTAAACTGGTCTATCTCCTTTACTCAAAAATATATGATCTCTCTATTTTACAAACTGTCCAGCGTCATCAATAAAGCATCTTAAAATTGCTCATCTTGAAGTCTTGATATTTTTTTTAAATTAGAAATATTAATGCACCAATTTATTTTAAATACTAAGAAACGTGGCTTTAATTGTTGTACAGTGTAACTTTAATGTGTTTTTTTTTTTGGATAAAAACACTCCTTGGATTAATTAGCAAAACTGTGGTTTCATGCGTATTTCCATTTTTTCGTATCAATAATGCGATGGAATGACATTACATTGCATTCTTTGCATTCTAAGTTTTCCACTGATGTTAAAATTGCCATATTACAGTTTATCCTTTGAATCCCTACTTTAACATTATTTTAAAGACCCATTGGACATATTTTAAATGACTACATTTAGCATAATAGGGGACCTTTAATCAAAAGTATTCGGATACAAGGTAGAAAAAGAAGTGAATGAGTATGGCATCCATCTGTGAAAATTAGAGGGACCTTGCTACGCACCATGGAGAACATCAAAGAAACCATAATCTCTGGTGACTAAGAGGTTATATTTGCATTCAAATTGTCACAAAAACCAGCACTCCCGACATTCTGGGCAGAACCCTGGTACGGTCAGATGGAGACTGCAGGGATAAATTTTCTGAAAGCAGGGTCCATCACTGTTGACCTGAAATGTGTTCAAGTGCATTTTGTCTCCCGTGACATACTGTCCCCTGTTGGTTATTTTTCTCTGTTTAGCTGTTAGTTATATTACCTGTGATAGATCCAGGTGAGCTGACCACTGCAGTACGCTGATTCTGAGACTGTGGTGACTAGCCCTGTCCCTGTGAATCTCCCTTCCAGCTGGTTTTCAAAAAAAGCATGCCTCATTGAACCTCCATTGAGATGGTAATTATCAAACTCTGGTGTGCAAAACTAGAGTAGAAGCGAAAAGCAACAGGATGACGGAGCTCCAGAAACAAGGTGTGTTGCCTTGCACTGTGGCAGACATGCCAAATTCCCCCAGACAGGACTAGGGTAAGGGGAGGTTTTTGTTTTAGCCTGGCGCTGCTACAACTGATTCAACTAATTGCCCTTGACGCGGTCTTCAATTGAGCCCTTGATAAGTCAAATAAAGACCCTTTCCCAAACCGCTCCCTCTCCACTAGCACTTCAATACCGAGTTTCATTCCATGTGAAGTCTCCCTCAAAGCAAAGGAGAGAACTTTATGAATTGGGAGGCTGTAAATATACACATGAACTTAATGATGCCCTCGACCCTTATCCAACGGGAAGCGGAAGTTGTCATGTTGTCATCGCCATGCCTACTGATAGATACGTTGGGATGTATATGACAGTCCAGTTCCTGAATGATACAGCTTATACCCAACATATTTAAGAGAGGATGATGTCATTAAATAAATATTTATGTTAAAGATATTCAATCCACTGCATTGTCAATGAAGGTGTTTGTTCGCTGACATGACACTCTGTGAAAGGACCAAATATTTATTCAATAAATAGTTTTTTTCTGGAATAAGATATACTTTATTGAACCCTGTAGGGTAATTTTTCCTCTGCATTTGACTCATCCTATAGTTAGGAGCAGTGGGCAGCCACAGAGCGGCGCCCAGGGACCAACTCCAGTTCTAAAGCCTGTTCCTCAGTCGGGGGGACCAGCAGGGAAGTTCCTATAATGCTTGTTTTTGTGGGTGGGGGAAATCAAAGTACCTGGAGAAAACCCACGAAAACCCAATTTGGTTCCAAATTTTAATGTATCCTGTAATTTCATGGTGTGCGCATATAACAGTTTATCAAATGTCTATTTGAGGTGAGGCAATACATCACTTATCTTTCTGAAATACCCGCACAGAACTCACATTTCTAGATATGCGGCATTTCCTCCATCCAGGACACAAAACAACTGCTGAAGTTGAATGGAGGCGGTTTGTCAGCTTGCATTGGTGTACATGCCCTGCGGAGGTTTTTATAATGTGCTTCTACTCTGCCGTAATTTATATGGAATGACACTTAATATGGTGAACCATATGAGTGACGAGCGCAAACAGGGGGGGGAGTGAATAGGGCGAGGGGGTAGGACGGTTTTGGATTGGGCCTATGCCTTGTAGTGCTTGATTGAGGTTTAGTCCAAATGCATGCGTGCATTTTTAAAAATGGGGTGGTTATTTTTCCTCCTTAGTTTAAAAAAAAATCTTGGTCCATGCAAAGATGCACAAATGCCATTAAAGTAATGTCAAAGGCATGCGGAATCAAGAGGTGGCAATGATATAATTTAATGTAAGACCGTATAGCCCAATCATAAGCCTTAAAAACTTGCTATGAGGAGGACACACACACCCTGATGTCAGCTGCCAAAACTCCATTTTACCTGTCCACAGAAACAGTGAAAACAAAAACAGTGAGTTTTTAGAAATCGTCAATCCTAGAAGGTGTTTTCCAAAAAGTCCATTTTCAGTGAACAAAATCGCATTTAGCACGTGGACAAAAGGCTGAAATGTGCAGAAAATCTTATGTTTGCAAAAATACCCGTATACATCTCCTGATTCAACTAATTAGCCTTAGTCCAGCCTTCAGTCAAGACCTTCGTTAGTCAAAATAAGAATTGTAGTGCTTAATTTAAACAAAAACCTGCACCCACACCAGCACTTTTTGGGAAGAATTATGCACTCCTGTTCTGTAACAATCCCCACACACATTTGACAGAATTTCTATCTTCACTATCTGGGATTAATTCCCCCTCGTATTGTCTAACCACACGCGTGGAGGGAGCCATTAAACTTAAGCTAACTCTGCATTCTTCTTTCATCTACTTTCCGTATGTTCGGCTGTAAGTGCGTCTGATGTCTCCAAAGGTTTAATGACTGACTGCATTAAAGCGGCAACAGAAATACAGCAGGAGGCGCTTAATGAGCCAATGTTCAGCACCGAGTCTGAATTGTCAAAAAAAGAGTTTCAGCTGGGGATGTGCTGTGGAGCTGCATCTGATAGAAACATATTTCACTTTTAAAGCACTACCAGTTTAAAGCACTACCAGGAAATGCAGGATTTTAGATCAAAACATATTGTTTACTTGCTTTATCTTCAACTTGAAAGTGGAACTGGGTAATTAATTTGAAAATTACATTTAATTGGAGTGCACACCTGCATACTTTAATTCCATGGAATTGCTGTGCACAGGGCTTTACCGTATAGCACACTGAAAAATGTGTGATTTTCCAGTATTTACTGTACATGCCTCATCCAGACTACTCATCACTGTATAGTGCTGACACTGTGCAAAATGTCAAAATCTGGAGGACCAAAAATGGCAGAATGTGAACTTCAGAATGATTTTGTATGCAATCCTGATGGTGACCTCACAGCATGGCACATTGCTGCATACCACTAAAGTACAGCTATTTATCGCCCTCATCCTCAAACTTAAAAAAAAAAACATTTTCCGCATCCAAAAGAATTTGAGTGAGGTTTCTGACTCTGGTGCAATATACTCTCACAATGTTACCACTATGTTGTGGCTATGTCATGACACTGAAGAAACAATTCTGTAACATTGTGGGAGATCATTAAATTTAAGACATTCTTTATTGCTTTGTAAAGCAGTCTTTTTTCAATGTTCCTGCTCATACAGAGAACAGAGTCTCCTCTCCAATTAACTTTCTAAAAATATATTTCAGGGAGGTAAGCTGGGTACACTCTGTTCATTTGTATTGTATTATGTTGTAAATTAACCTTTTTTTTTTTTTTACAAAGTTGTTGTTTAATACAGGTTGTCATATTCATTGATCTCCAAACTATGATTGTGTGGCCTGGAGATGCTATATTTGTAATTGAGGCGCATTGGCTTCAACCGTGTACGCAAGGCTCATGTGTTTGGTTGATATTGAGCTCTTTTGGGTAATAGGTGTGTTTTCTCTGTCCAAATAGTTATTTGGCTTTGGCCTAGTCAAAAAATTAAATTATAGATTTGACAGAAATTCACTTTTTGATTCAGTCACTATTGCAATTGTTCGGCAATACACACCCAAGTGGTAAGCGCACCTGAAACTCGATTGAATTTATTGCAGCAAGATGGCTCCGCCACAAATAAATATACTTTTTTCTCCATGGGTCTAATTTATACTATATGCCTGCCATTTGCTTTTTGGCCACTTGAATTCAAATTAAAATGGAAATAAAATCATTCTGAAGCTATGACCCTGTCCCAACAATTGGCAGTGATATCGACTTAATCTTCTGCAGTTTTTTTCCCATTTTCTATGACTGTTGAGCTGCAGTTATCTATGTTTGAAATCAGAGTAAAGAAACATCAGTTGTTTTTGAATATCTCCTTTCTTTTCTCTTAAGGTGACCTGATTAATATGCTCGCTGTAACCATGCCTGATGTAAGGCGGTGTAAGATGAGTAATAAGTGTAAGACGAGATGCCCATAGGCAGCCTCGTGGCGCAGTTGAATGAGCCGAGGGCATTAACGGAAAGGGCAGGTCTCCACACTCACTACTGCAGGTAAACAGACACAGATCTGGCCTCAGTGCTTTTACTCCAGTGGGACATATTTCCAATAACACCTGTCAAGAAAAATACAATTTATTCTGCTTTCAGCCTCTGACGGCTTTCGGCATGACGGAAATTAAATCACAAATATATGCTGAGACGTCTCAGATGTCATCTGCCTAATGTTCGGTTTATAGCGGCCGTCACATTTCCAATAATAAAACACGCACACCAAAGAAAAGTTATAGTTTTACTCTACAGAGTGATGTAGAATGGATCCACATCATATGTTGCTTATTTGACAGGCATATTATTTGTGCTAGAGTCATTCTGCAGTACGTTCCTCAGTTGTTTAGCGAAACCAGTGACCATGCAATTATGACCACAGAAACAAGATAATCGGGGCGATTTATAAAACAAGACCCATGTTGTCTCAACTGCATGTTAGTAGTTTGCACTCAAAAAATTAATTCGCAATTAATATGATTAATTTACGGGAAATTAGACCAATGCTCCCAGATTACCATTAAAGAAATGAAACAGGCACTGCCTGCTAAGTGATGCGGTGTGATAAACAGCCAAATGGCAGAAGATAATGAAAAAGCAAACAAAATTCTCAGATGCTGGTTTGACAAAAATGGTAGCAGGTGTTGGCAGAGGTAAATCAAAGTATGCAAAATATGTTGCATCTCTTAGGGTGCGAAAAAAATTCAGACAACATTGATGAGGTATCAAATGCAAAATGGACAGCAAGCAATGCTCAGAAATTACATTAAGAGTAAATAAGATAATTACGAAAGAAAACATTGCTAGTATTTAATGTTCACAACTCTAACTTTTGGGGCTAATAATTTTGGCAGGTAATAGAGTGATAATGTTCAAAAACATTTTTGGTGGATTTCTATCGTTTTCAAGGCTTAAAAATGTGGTTGGCTCTCTCCTGAAGGTCACACTAGATCAGGGATACTCACTCTTATCCAGAATGAGCCGCAGTGGGTGCAGGCTTTCATTCTAACCATGCAGTTACACACCTGATTCTACTTATCAAGGGACTATGGCAAAAGCTTTAAGGGTTGATTAGTAGAATCAGGTCTGGGACAGGTTGGATA
Organism: Gymnothorax reevesii; assembly: GCA_029721435.1. Lineage (NCBI taxonomy): Eukaryota > Metazoa > Chordata > Actinopteri > Anguilliformes > Muraenidae > Gymnothorax > Gymnothorax reevesii. The sequence continues at coordinate 86,522,612 of CM056583.1, forward strand.
GAGTGAAAGCTCGCACCCACTGTGGCTCATTCTGGAAAAGAGTGAGTATCCCTGCACTAGATAGTCAGCCCATAGAGTGACCTATGGAATGACTGGATTAGGAGGTAATTCAGATATTCAAATTCAAATTCAATTTATTTGTATAGCGCTTTTCACAGATAAACTGTCACAAAGACGCTTTACAGTCAGAGATGAGTTACTGAAAGGGCAGTGCCCAGCCTATTCCCCACTACAGCAAATGAGGCAAAAAACTCCCGGTAGGGAGAAAAATCCTAAAACAGTGGTGAGAAAAAACTCCCCAGTGGGAAGAAATCTCAGGAGGAACCCGACTATAGTGGGGAAGCCCATCCTCCGCGGGCTAGCTAGTTAATAAGAAGATAATGACAATAGAGTTCCATAAAAGTCCATGTAAACAGTGCTATCAGTTGCTGGAGGAAGTGGCATGCCAAGGATGGTGCAGGACTGGATCAGGACAGCAGCAGCCAGCGCTCATGGTGAGGGACAGGGCTCGGATGGTCCAGGACTCAGGGTTGTGGAGGGAAAGATCCTCGGAGAAAGACAGAAAAAAGTGGGGTGAGGCACTGGATAAAACTACTGCGTATTAATAAAAATACAGTCCTGTGTCATGTGCCAAATAAGAATTTAGGAGCTGACTGGTCAGGGAACAGTCAACACCGCTCCATCCACTTCCAGCAGCACAGAGGCCCTACACTTATTCCAGGAAGATCACTTCAGATTTTCTAGACACTAGTACCATATGGACCTCCCCGGTGACTAAGGCTGTAGCAAGCCCCACTGGCACCGTCAATGCAGGCTCAGTGCCACCGGTTCCACATGGATTTACATAACACTGGCTTCCAATATCGTGAACATGTCATAAATCAAGGTTGTAGTCAGTCCCACCAGAGCCAACACATAACTAATCATGAACTAATCATAGGCTTGACTAAAAAGATAAGTTTTCAGCCTACTCTTGAAGACAGAGAGTGTGTCCGAAGCCCGAATTTGTCTTGGGAGATTGTTCCATAGAATTGGTGCTTATAAGAGAATGCTCTGCCTCCAATTGTAATTCTAGATATATTTGGAATTTTCAAGTAGTCAGCACCTTGTGAACGAAGTAATCTTGGTGGGGAGTAAGGAATGAGAAGACTGCAAAGATATTCCGGGGCCAAGTCATTTAAGGCTTTGTAAGTTAGTAATAGTATTTTGTACTCAATTCTAAATTTTACAGGCAGCCAATGAAGATTTTTGAGCACCGGGCTAATGTGATCATATTTCTTAGTCCTAGTCAGAACCCTAGCTGCAGCATTCTGCACTAATTGAAGACGTTTCAGGGCTGAGCTAGTGCAACCAGACAGTAAGACATTGCAATAGTCCAGCCGAGAAGAGACAAATGCGTGAACCAATTTTTCAGCATCTTTAAGAGACAACATTTTTCAAAGTTTAGATATGTTTCGAAGATGGAAAAAAGCCACTCGGATGATATTGTTGATGTGAGCCTGGAAAGAGAGTTCTGAATCAAGAGTCACACCAAGGTTTTTAACGACAGCTCTGGCAGAAACAGAGAGGTCATCTAAGTTAAGAGAGAACTTAACGAATGAGTCTCTAAGACATTTGGGACCCAGTACCAATATTTCAGTCTTATCTGGGTTTAGTGAAAGAAAATTTTGCGTCATCCAAGCTTTAACAGCTTTCAGACACATCTCTAATCTAGTAACCGGATCATTTTCACCCGGTTTAAAGGATATATAGAGCTGCGTGTCGTCTGCATAGCAATGGTATTTAACATCAAGTGTACTTATGATATTTCCAAGCGGAAGCATGTATAGTGAAAAAAGCAAAGGGCCCAGAACAGATCCTTGAGGTATTCCAAAGTTAACCCTGGAATACTCTGAACACTTGTTATTTACCCGGACAAACTGAGATCTATCAGACAAATAAGACTTAAACCATGAAAGGGCAAGTCCAGAAATACCAGCTAATTTTTCCAACCTACGAAGAAGAATATGGTGGTCTACTGTATCAAAGGCGGCACTTAAATCGAGAAGGACGAGAACAGAAATGCGGCCACTATCCATAGAGAGAAGCAGATCATTTACTACAACAGTGAGGGCTGTTTCGGTGCTGTGATGCTTTCTATAGGCAGACTGAAAACTGTCAAATACCTCATTAGTTTGCAGGAAAGAAGAGAGCTGTTGGGCAACACATTTTTCAAGGATCTTAGATAAAAATGTGAGGTTTGAGATTGGCCTATAATTGGCTAGGACTGTGGGATCCAAATCTGGTTTAATACAAATATGCGCTGTGTGCCTTCGCTTAAAGGTAGAGTCAGGAGTTTGGGCCGTTGCTGTTTGCAACCACAGTCAAACTAAGCCCCTCCTCTCGGGCTCAGAGATGCACGCCCCCTGCTGCTGCTACACACCCACCCAGCCCAGCACCCGGCTTGCTGTATGATATCGAATCAGGATCTGTGCACCATTCTACCTGCAGGAATGAATGACGATGCAAATACAGTATCAAATGTTTTATCGTGTCCACATGATATTGTTTGTGCATTTGAATAAAAAGCTATGCCAAAATGTACTGTTGGTTAGACCTAATACAACTTACAGTAACTGTATGACTGTGACTAAATTAACTTGCGTTTGTAACAGTGTTTTGGCGCACAGACAGACACCCGGGCCAGTAGCTTCTTAATTTGGATGCCAGTTGCAACACAACATTTACAGTTACAACAACGAATCCTCAAAAAAAAGAAAGTTGCTATCGCCGTGTCTCGGACAGTCTCCTAACAATTACACCAGTACATAATACATTACACGAATGTGACTAAATTGTTTGTAATGGGACAAAACCGATTTTACACAAGGACAGAATTCCAGTAGCTTCTAAGTTTGGATGCTAGTAGGATTACAACATTCACAGTTACAACCATTAATTGTGACAGTCGACTTACAATGTCAGACAGGCTTGTCAGATGGTGTAGGCGACTGAGAGGTGATCGGCGCCAGAGCATGTAGGTGAAGCAGAGGACTGGACAGGTCTGTCAGTGACGACTGGAAATTTTCACCCGTTCCACCCTACTCACATGCTCTGAACGACGCTCAGGTGGTGGTTAGCAGCGCAAATGTAAAGGTGTTTGCAATGTTTGATACTCGGACGTAGCGTGTACATAAACTGCTTATGCCTCCACAACAAGCTACATAGGACGTCACTAAATAAGCAGGCTAACATCCCTTGTTTGGCAAGTACCTGCCATTGCTTCGGCAGTGTCTGCTCCAGTCGCCGTGCTCTATGTAGGTCTAGAGAGCGACACGCCCTGAGCGCTCTCATTGGCTGAAGAGAACACATGACTCACCGCCCAGAAACGTCCACGTCCACAACAAAACAAAGTAAAAAAACCAAAATACAGGCGGGGGAGGGGCGCTGCAGACACAGTCACCACCACACAGGACTAGAAGCCCTTAGGTGATGATTCATTTGTATAAGTCTAGTGTTTATTTCTGAGCAAAAAACTCGACTCTTCCTTTTAGATAAAAATCCTTTAGATGTTCTATTTAATTATTTTATTGTAGAATAATAAATGTTAATAAACGTGCCATAATAATGCGTCATGTGCACCTGCAGAGCATATGATTACTCTTAACAAACAGCAAATCTGAAATGGCAACATCTTTTTGGTAAATTTGTGCTTTAAAAGATGAAAAGTCATCCTCAGTCTATCTGAGTGAAGTTCAGGAATATGAATTGTGCTGTTCGTGTAATTACGCATAATTATACGTGGCAGGCTAGTTTTCCAAATATTCAATAATGTTCTTGTTTACATTATTTAGCAGGTCATTCTCTGAAGTAATCTTTCATCGAAAACAGTTTCATCTTTCATCTCCGGAAACGCATCACAGAGAGCCATAAAACAGAGGTGCCTGCTGTTCTAGAGTACAGATTCATTTTTCACGTGAGGTGACCTTTGAAGCTTTGTGAATTCAATTGAAATTTTTTGTCATGAGCAAAATAATGTGTGAAAGCTAGCTACCAGTTTGATGTCAGACTAATAAGGGTGGGAAACCTCAAATAAACTGATTATTATTACCAGTAGTAGAGGTTTAGTACTGTGCGGAAGTCTTAGGCACATTTAAAACTACTTCATAGGGTGAATGTGCTTGCAAAAATAATGCAAATAAGTTTTTTATAACTAAGAAATGTACTATTCAGCGTTGTAAATAATTAAAAACTAAATGAAACCTATTTTTGGTGTGACTACGCTTTGACTTAAAATTAGGTACTCTGTCTTGTGCTTTAGTTTGATAAGATGCTTGGTTTTTTAGTCCGTCCGTCTCTCTGTCCGTCTGTAAACATTCTTTTGTCCGGAGCATAACTTGAAAACCATTCAGTATTTCTTCACAAAATTTGACATGTAGGTCAGGTGTCATATGTAGATGTGGCTTTTGGTATTTAGGAATTTCTTGAGCAGTTAATCCATGAATGTGGGGGGCTGAGGGGATATGTCATTGCCAGATAGATCTTGTTTTACTTGCTCCAAGCAGAGTGGAAATCTTACCACCGTTCCTCCGCAGATTGTCTTACTTGAGTCCATCCCTTCAAATAATTGCAGACAGACATGATGATCTGGGCTCTGTCAAGACTATTATCTGTATCAACTGTTTTAAATGAGATATAAACTTTTTCAAATTTACTTTTCATCTTCAGCAACACCTACGTAGAAATCAAAAAGTAAACATCTCAAGTCAGATTTAAATTTTAATTAATGTTGGGTACCCAAAGCTTCACAGTACTGTAATGTTTGCTGTTGTAGCAATAGCAGGAGTTGCAGTAGTAGGTAATGGTGCAATGATTGGTTATTACTGTTGTAGGAATACTCAGAGGAGGATAGTGGTTGCCGAAAACATAAAATCTCATGATCAGATTTATATCTGGAAGTTAAGGCCATGACATGAGTCATGCCATTATCCTCTGTGTTTGTCCTTCGATTGACTATTGGTCTTCTGTGCTCCACTGTGCAGCCCTCTCCCTTGTTGGAAATGTAAATAGCTGATTTTCACTAGCTAATTATTAATCATTAATTAATAGCCTATTATCATAATTTATGCATGACATCTTTAACAGGAAGTCAGCCATGCTGGTGGTATAAACATGAGTTGTTGGTCCACTCAGAATGCAGTTAAATGGGGTATTCACTTTCGGGTTACTACGTTTCTTTGTGTTTTAATGTGAATTTCCATGGGTTATATTTGTGCTGTGAAGAGATGTAGTAACTCTACGGAAATTAATTTCATGTTCCATCGAATTCCTGGGATAATAACAAACAGAAGAGAGAAAGTTCGCCAGCTGAGTGAAATCATCAAAGACGGCGGTGGACGAATACATACTGAAAGGGGCTAGACGGCACAAAGGCTGAATACACCTGTGTCAATAGTAAACATTTCATAACAAGTATAAAGAAACTATTCACTGCTAGGCACACAGCCAAAACAGTTCCCATTACAGTACATTCAGGGGGAAGAAATCAGAAGGAGTAGCCGATCACTTGGTCTTGAGTATTTTAGGGCTTAAATAAATGGTATGTTTACCACGAACAAGCAAATATCAAACCTTTAAAACAATACTGTGGCGTCCGATCGGCAGGTGATCTGATACTCGCAAGGATGCAGCACAACTAATTTGCAAGTCTAACTATTGACCGCTCCACTTCAAGACAATCAGTCGATCGATCGCCCCTGCCAATATGTCTTGTATAAATTTTTGTCAAGTTCCTACTTCAGACTGATAATAATTGCTAGAACTAGCGCCATTTTAATTAAAAACTTAATTTTGTTAAGCCAGCTCTGGAGGTATTTTTACACACAGAGAAACCAGCTGACACGACAAATACTGACCGGGCACCAACTTTACACCTCGCTCATGGAAATATAAAGAATCAGTCTCGATTGAACGAAATTCTCATTCTGAAGCCAGAAACCGAAAAAGACGCAAAATCAACAAAACAGCCTTGACCACTTTTACACCGAGAGCTATTGGCTGCACAACAAAATGAGGAAGTCGTTCAACTAACTGTTCGGTGTGAAGACATTTAACAGAATCTAGGACTTGTACGTCAGTGATTGACATTGGGATAATGTAGAGACGATAGAAGAAAACAAAGACATTACTCTGCACAGAATCTGTTTTCATATTTTAATACTTAAAAGAGGTCTGAAGCACCAGGTATTTTAGAATGTGCGGATACTCGACATTTGGAAAACCAGATACATCTTTGCTACAATTGAACTTTTTCAGCATGTCGTTTGGGTCGAATTGGGTTTGGGTCTAAGGTTTTGGGTTTTGAGTTTGGGTCTAAGAGGAACATTTTCTAGATATCTTGCTCTTGAGAGGCCCATAAGACTGAAGTAATGCTCGGAAAAACTAACACAATTGATCACTGTCGCATTAGCTGTAGCCATTCTGTTGCTTAGCATGCATAGTATACCACCAACACGGCGGACGCTGGTGCTGAAGCACTGTTTCTTCTCGTGACTGAAAGTCAGCAACTATCATTTAGTGTATGTTTTGTTAAGAAAAGATTGGCATAAAACTGGCTGAGGTATGACTGAGGTTGAATCAGATCAGGTTACATACATAACTACCTGAGCCCTTTTCAAAAACACTTCTTGATTCCAGTTTTTTTTTTTTTTTTCTGGTTTTAGTAGTCCACATTAATGTGCTTCGCAGCAAATATAAACCAATAAACACAGGTTGCAAAGCAGCTTATTATGAAAGCTTTTGCCTCACAACAATTTGACAAGCTCTAGGGCTGATAAGTACGCCAAATATGCGCATTATCCCAGTGTTTTAAATACTGTCTGCTGCCAGTGATAACCAGGGCAAAGCTATTTTATGAGACTAAGCTGTTTTGTCACTTTATTTCCTGGTTTACTGGGCAGTTTCCTGGCTGTTTCCCAACAAATGGCAGTTTCTGCCCCAGTGCACCACATTAACATATTTCCAACATGAGAAATTGCTGCGTTAATAATGTTCCTTGGAGATCTGCAAGATCCCTCGGTCTTCAAAATAAATTTTCCCTGTGGTAGCCATGGCAAGAAAGGGAGAGGTTAAGGCCCATTAAAATTTGTGATCACCCATAAAACAGAATTATACAGATTTGCAGGCATTTCATAAAGCATATGCTGGTTTCACTTCAACATTAGAATGCATTTTCAGCTAATTTTTAGACTTTGACTTAAACTCAGATGGCCTATAAAATGTATGATTTCTTGGATGAGCGAAAACCCTTAAACTACTGTATTTGCAGAAAAAGTAGATCAGACCTGGGGTCGGATTGTAATCACTAATTTCGAAGGGCCCTTAATCGTAATCTCTAATTTTGCAGGGACTGTTGTTAATATGTGGTGTTGTACGGGTTGTTATGATTTCACAAGTAATTCTACAATAAATAAAACAATGTTTAATTATTTCTTTGCAATTTTATTAATATGTATGCAACAATATACCTGTATCATTATAGAGATATCTCCACAAAGAAACCTTAGTCTAACTAGTCGTAATCATGATTGTAATCATAATCATACATTCTAAACCCATGTAATCGTTATCATAATCGTAATCATAAATTTTTGGAGGACTGTAATCGCAATCTTTAAAAAATGTCTCGTAATCGCACCGATAATACGTAACCCACCCCAGGTCTGAAGTAGATTATCTTGTACAATCAAGCATGTCAAGGTCTGCAGACTGAACAGAATGAAAAGTGAACTGTCAGGTCTTGTTGCTGAAATGGGACCAGAGCGACTTTAGCTTGGGCTGAATTGCTATGCATAGATGAGTGGGTCAGAGAATCTCCACAGCTGAAAGACTGCACAGGGTGCTGCTATTCAGCAGTGGTGAGTACCTACTGATGTTGGTCCAAGAAGGGATAAACCATGAACTGCTGACCAGGTGTCGGGCACGCAAGGCTTCTTGATGCACCAAGGAAATAAAGGCCATCCCATCTGGTTCAAACCGACAGAAGGGCGACTGTAGCACAGGCCACAGAGAATATTAATGACACTCATATGAGGAATGTGTCACAAGGCACAATGCATCACACCCTGTTCTGTGTATCACTTTGTAGCTGTAGACTAGATGGAGTTCCCATTTTCACCCCGTGCCGCTGCTGAGGGGCACCTACAGTGGGCCCATGAGCATCAGAAGTGAAATTTGGAGCAATTGAAAAGGGTCACCAGGTCCAGTGAGTTCCGCTCTCTTTCACATCAGTACCATCGGTTGGGTACATAATTGCCCGGGGAAGAGATGGGACCAATATGCTCCTTGGGAAGGGAGAGTGTGATACTCTGTTAAATGTTTTGTATAGATATAGTGTATATAATACAGATAGATATAGTGTATATAATACAGATAGATATAGTGTATATAATACGGGGGTCATGTACAGCTTATGACTTCTTCAGAGGAGGATCACTAAAAACACCCTCATTCCCCAGAAAAAAAATCTGTGGCCTTAAGGTAGCGTTGAGCTTTTGTTTTCGGTACTTCATGTCAGTGGTATGAAGGTGCCTAGATGGTGCAGAGGGTAGCACTGCCACCTTACAGCAAGGAGGTTGTTGGTTTATATCTGGCCTGGGGCCTTTTTGTGTGGCGCTTGCACATAACCCCTGTGAACACAGGAATATTCTCCAGGTACTCCTGTTTCCTCCCACAGTCCAAAGACATACAGGTCTGGCGAATTGGAGGCTCTGTGTCGCCCATAGATATGAGTTAAAGGTGTGGGCACCCTGTGATGGATTGGTGAGCTCTCCAGGGTGGGTCCCTGCTTTTTGCCCATTGTTAGTTTGGAAAGGCTCCAGCTTCATGCGACCCTAGTGATGAAGGCGCGGCATGGATAATTGATGGATAGATATTGCTGGTGTGTTGTGTGTGAGCTTGCTGTCTTTCTAGTGGTCTGTGTTTTTGTTCATACAAATGGGTATTTGGGGCTGTAAGGTTTGTTTGGCATGATGGAGGCTACTCAAATGAGTTATTGAACTCTTCAAGCACTAAGGAGATGGACCTCTGACTGGGCTGGATGCAGCACAAGGTTATGAAAGGACCTGCATCTTGAACACTGCGCATCCTCAAAACTTTATTTGGGGTAGCTGCCAGATAGCTCACTTGGTTAAAGCATCGCACTGCGAAGCAGAACGCCGCAGGTTTGAGCCGCGGTCGTATCAACCGGCAGTGGCAGGCAGCTTCTTCAGAGTAGCGCACAATTGGCCATTGCGCTACGGGGATGCAAATTGGGAAGGGTAATATACAAATGTAATATACATATATACTGCTTTGTTCATCGCTTAAGCACTTCCTGTTGGCCGGATGAGCGCTCGTCAGGAAGATTCCAAGCTTGTTCATGTTCGGGTATCCTCCACCCTCATTCTGAACTTGCGAGGATGCAACCAATGTGCTCAAAGAAGAGTGGCTGACAGGCACGTGCTTCGGAAGAGAGCCGCAAACTGTCGTTACTCTCCTGATTTGGCAGCACGAGGTCGCATATGAGCAAGTCTTGCACAAAGTTCCCCAATTGGACATTACAGATTCGGGTGGCATTGGAGATGCCAAATTTAAAAAATAAATAAATAAAAATGAAAACTTTAAACAAAGTAAATCCACTCAACTGCAAGTCAAAATATAGATGGTATTATTCTTGTTTTGTGGCAACCAGCTTACATTCTTTGTATCCTTTGGCTGAAGCTTTAAATAAATCCTCCAGTTTCCATTGAAGGCTCCTTAATATAAAAACCGCCATGCTGGAGTAAATAAATGTAGAAATACAATGTATAACTATGATGGATTTAGCAAGGATGGAATCAGATTATGACTTGCAGTCAAGCAGATTCACTTTGTTGGGATGTACATTCTGAGTATGCACAGTAATTGTGGCTCAGCTTGTTTAAGATTTGGTGAGATTTATAAGGTTACATCTGTGTGCATCTCAACCTGTGTCGGATAACTTGGTGTATGTGCAGGAATGGTTAATTTTAATTGCCCCAAACATCGTGGTGAAACTGGGCTATTTTGACCATCTGTATTGTCAGTTGTTAAGTTGTCCCGGTGTGGGAGCAGGCTTTCATTCTGGCCATGCAGTCACATGTCTGATTTTACAAATAAAATAAAAGTCTTCAGCAAAGACTCCAGGGGTTGAACAAAGAAACATCCCGTCCCTCCCTGATGTTCAAGGAGTTTCTAGTAATTTGTGATCTGCTCTGAGATTCCCGAAAGTGATCACAAAGCGGTTCGTGAAAATGAGCAGGTCTGCATCACAGTCGGGAGTAAATGTTTAAGAATGGGATTATTCTGTTGCTGATTGACTATCAAACGGCACAAGAAATGTGCATATTTTCTTCTAAAATCCCTCCTCCCCCCACCCACCCCACTCACATTATGCCAGAGTGGCGTATTAATTCCCCCTCACAGAATTAATTTTCATGAGGGTGGAATGTTTGAGCATAGAGTGATGTATTTTCAGTCAGATGAATGTGCAAAAGCTGCCGTTGAGGCTGCTGGAGACTGCAGGACCGATACGATGGGATGGTAGGATGGGTAGATTTACAGCCGGCCTGCAGGCACTTTGTCTGCAGCGAGTCATGTATTCCATCTCACATGCTACTGCTGAAGAGTGATCGCTTCAAGAAGGTTCTGGAACCCCTCTCTGTCACATCATCACATTGTGTATGTAGTGAGGTGTACCAGCTATTCCAGACGCTATTTCACAGATGCACAGTTCAGCTACCGAGCTGCTCTCCATGGTAACCGTACAAGTAAAGGAGACGGCGCTGAATTTCTTCACAGAGAGCGATGTGGACCTCCTTGAGCCGCTCATGGGCATGGACCAGCCTGACCCAGTGGGGCGCATAAAAAGGTGCTTTTAAACTTTTATAGGGCATCCAGCCTCAGCAAATAGCCATCGGCGGCCATTTTCTTCTTCGCAGGTGGTGGAACATTAGATCCTGACTCATCATTTCTCTACTGCTGTAAAGGCCTCTTGTAAAGGCCAGCTACACTCAAGCAGACATTTTTTCACTCTCAACTGTGTTAGTGGTGTTATTCATGCCTCTGGCATCGTATGGATCAAATAATGCTGTTAATAATGCTGTAAAAAAGTGCTGTGGGTTACACACTGTGTGTCCTTTACTTCTGAGTCATTCAGTGTTATTGGGTTGGTTCAAATGAAACAAAATGGGGACTAATTCATGAGATGAATTTGGTCTGCATACTCCTGTGTATGAACTGAGACAAAGAATTCTAGACTACAGAGCAAGCAAACCAATATCCTCGCAGGTATTTTAAAGCATATTTTTACTTTGAATGCAGCCTCAATCACAGCTGCAATAGTTTTGTTCTTCATATTTGAAGACTAGAAATCATCTGTTCTGAAAAGACATTAAACTCAAAACGAACTTTGTTCAAAGTCAGATTTTCACTTGTCTTGGGAGTCGGAACAACTGGCTCACCTAGCTTAACTCAAGTCTGCCAATTGAAAAACTGACGGAAAGCTAAAGAAAAGAGCCACGCAATGACTGCCTTTCTTTAGCATCATACTGTTTGTCATGCAACCTGTCAGAAAAAACGACCAAAAATTCTTATGTTCTTTTATCCTTTCAACTGGAGCTTTTTTGAAGTTTTACCTTTCAGCTGTGCTTCTGTGAGAAATATGAAACAAGTCAATCATTCACACTTTGTGGTTTTTTGGGCCATGCAATATATAAAAAAGAAACATTGATTAATTTGACACGGAGGAGATAAGTCAATACTGAGGCAGCAAAATAAAATAACAGTCAGATCAAACAAAGCAGAAAATCTTAGATCTTTCTGAAAGGGAACAACAGATGTACCATTATCCGATTGATGCCCTTATGTCAGGCTGGTAGTGTAACGCCCCTCCCCTTTGGCATTCCAATGCCTGGCTGCCTGTCCTGAGCCAATTACTCAGTCATCCCCTGGTCTCCTCCGTTGTTTCATTTCAGTTAATCAAGATTCCCTTTATTATTTAAAGCTTAGTTCCACCCTTCACAGGCTAGTAGCCATCGTCTGTTTCCTCTCTTTGTTTAGTGCTCTGTCTTTTCTGTTACCCTTCAAGTTAGTATTTGTTTGTGTTATGCTAGACTTTATTTAATTTAATAAAGTCCATGTCCCTGCATTTGGGTCCTCGCTCCACTGCTGGCCCTGGTGCCCTTTTAACATCTCTGGGTGCTAGGATGTGACAGAAGGCTACCTCATGCCCCCAGGACGCAGCAGGGACTTTTACCTCAGCCAAATAAATAAAATCACGTCCTGCACTTGGGTCCTCCATCCCCATTATAACCCTGGGTGCCAGGGTGTGACAGTTTAATTTAAGGTTTCAACAACAAAAAGACGAAGTAACTCATTTCAAAATGAAGTTATGGTGCAGAGAATACTTTTCTTTTCTCTCAGCAGTTTAGCCTGTCAATTTAGATTCCACATCTAAAATGAGCTAATAAGGGATTTGGTGCATTTAAATGTGCGGCAGAGTTTATTGGCTCTGAAAGGCCGCATTGTGGCAGTTGGGACATGGGAACGGAACAAATTTAAGTGTGCACACTTCCGTTTATTTCATTATTAGACTCAACGCTACATTCCACAACACAGAAATGGATTTTTCAGAAAGGACGCACCAAAGGAACAGGACTGAATCCTCACTTTTCATCTGTGGGTTGGGGTGAACAAAACACATTCAGTGCAGTTGGTTTGGACCACCCACCTGGGAGTTAAAGTGCTGATGACATGAAAATAAAACTGTATAAAAAGACTTCAAGAATTTGAAGTAGTTACGTATCGGAAGGTTTGCGTCATAACTGCTCCAGCCTTAACAAAATGATACAGAGCAAGCAATTCAAAATGATGCTTCTCTTGCGCCACAGACTGTGTCTTGTCTCGCTTAACCATCTTGACTGTGACATCACAAGAATTCTTATAAACCCATAATTCGCATTTCAGTGGAAGGATATGGCAGAGCGGAGTGAGGTATTGTCTGATATGTTAGACCTTTCTTCAGTCACTGATGCTTTCTATTTCTGATTAAAGATCTAGATCATAATTATACAGATATAGGCCTGCATAGCCGCCACAACATCAAGATTGTCATTTCTGTTTGTAATATCTTGTAATCAGCTTAGCATTCATCGTATTATGTCCAGGCTCTAATTGGCTATGAATTAAGAACAGGATAAATAATTCACATTGCCAATATTGTAAAACAGAGTTCCAAACATTGCCGCTGACTTGGTTTTAATATTGCAACAAAATTTTGGTAATATTTGATGACGCCATTGTGTGCTTAGCACATATGTTTCACTCCAAAGTTGTCCCAAACCCTTCTGTTAAGTTGCTTTTATGACAGTATTTGAGGATTTATTAATTTTTGTGGAAATTGCTTTGGATTCAAGAACCGGCTAATTCAATCAATGACTGCCAGAAAAAATCACTCCTGTTTGAATTTATTCGCATTTACCATTACTTATCGGAGTCAAAGTTTGTAGTGTGCATCAACTAACTGCTATGTGCGGTCCATGAATTTGAGGTCGTTTTTATCCCATAAATGTTGGTGCTGTATTATTTGGAAAATTTAAAAATACGTTAGCTTCTGGCTGGGGGTCTACTCAAGTCAATGACCTAACACATTTTGCCATTAAATTAATGAATTCAGGTTTCCACAAAAACAGGAACTCTTATAGCTCATTATTTTCTGGTGAAAAAGAGCTAGCATGCTAGCCAGTGAATTATTATTCATCCCATTGTTGATTATTATTAATGGGATTATTATTCATCCCATTGACTCGGATAAACCGCAAACTAGAAACAAACCCAAGCGGTGGTTACCGGTTTCCAGCAGGAGGATTGGAAATATTACCATGTTTGCCAATGAACGAAATCTGACCCAAGAAAGCTGTTTTACGCATATATAATGCCAAACCTATATATCAAGGGTTGTATCACACTGATTTTTCATCATTTCTGGGATAATAAGTCCTTTAGCAGCTAAAATCACAGACACATTTAAGATCAACACCTCTGTGCTTAAACCACACAAATACCATTCCTGCAAATCACCAGCGAATCCAAAAAGTCCTTCCGATTGTACTTCCACCAATTTTCAAGCAGAATGATTTGGTATAACACAACAAATTTCTGTGAAACACTTTTCTCTGAATATTGAAGTTTGCGTTCTGCCATCTTCCAAACTGCTGGATAATTTCAACTCTGAGTTATGTGGGGAGAGCGAATGCATCTCTCAAAAAACAGTGTCAGAAATTCTGAGCAGGACAGAAAGTTGCTCTCCCTCCGATGTTTTTCTTTTTCCTTCATTCATTCATTCATTCATTCTTTCTTTCATTTTCTTCCTCTTGATGTGCCGAGGCAGCCCCCCCCTCCCTTCCCTTTAGCTCCAGTGTGTTTAATAGGCTTTTGTGCATCTGCCAGAAGTCGGCCTGCTTCTTCGACCGGCACTTAGATTAATCAATAGCCCCAGTACTGCAGCACCATTAGCATAGCAAAGGAAATTAGAGGGAAAAAAGGTTATTCAGCTGTCTACCCTGATATTTACCTCATGAAAGTCTAGACTCCCACTCTTCCCCCATCCCATAACAGATAGTCAAACATGACGTGTGATTGGTGTGCAAACACACACACACACACACACACACACACACACACACGCACATATAAAATATCTGGAATTGGCACCAATTACATGTCTCTCTGTCCCTGGTTCTCTCCTCTATCGCTCTTTCTCTCTCTCCCTTGTACATGTGCACTTAGGCCCCATTCCAATTATCTTCCCTTTATCTTAACCCTTGATTTTAAGTGCACTAAATAGTAAGATTTACCTCAAGGACTAAGGGGTAGTTTAGAGGGGAAGGAAATTTCACCTAAGAATTGGGATGCCACTTCATGCAAATTAGCGTAACACGTGACAACAGGCAACCACCACGACTGCGTGGCGTTTACATTCTATCATGTAATCTGTACCGGTTTTGTTCACTGAACAATAGCCAGATTATACAGTTACTCTGGTTTGCCAGAGCAATCATTGCAACTTTGAAAGTTGACATACACAGCTACAACTGGGTAGCTGTCGTGGTATGTTTGCTTTCACAATCAAAAACCAGGGCATGTCACGACACAAATTTCAAAGAAATTGGAATATAACACGTGTAAAATGCAGGCTCGTCAAGCATAACGATAACATTAGCCAAATGCGTGCAGCATTACTGCTATACAAAGAACTCTGTGCATATCATGCTGGCTACAATGTGAAAATATGAATTTTCAATCATTCATATTCTAAATCAACATTTACAGGTAAAGGTTTATTCCGACATGTTATGGATTTTTTGCATGCATAGTTTTATTAAAAGCAACCTTTTCAATCGGATACCCGCATTTCATACATGAACTCCGCGTATTACGACCAAAAACGCAATTTGAACAGAGCTATTGTTCGCCCGTGGGATGAATGCATGACCTCAATTTGTGCCCTGTTTTCAAATTTCCAAGTGCACAGCGTGCCAAAAATATCCTTTCAGGAGTTAGATTTCAAAAAGCCCGCACCGACCTCATATCCCAGCTACGGCTCTTAGATGGCTTTCTAATTTGAGAAATTTCGAGTCTGTTTGTCCAGGCTAGACCTCCAGGGGATGTGAAATAAGTTTGACAGAAGTTGGTGAAGTTTGCTGCGAGTTCGCTGTGATTTCTTCTCAACAAGAGCAAGAAAGGTGAGTGTATTTTTACTCTACCTTACATAGTTTGTTGACAGAATATCCTGTGACCCAATTTGTGAAGTTTCAATAAAATAAACCAAGGAATAAACCGGCGCCAGGCCTTTGAAGCCCACCGGTCACAAGATTCATTCAAGTATAAGATTCAATTCGAGACTGCAAGGATGGAAATCCGAATAATCAATTAGGAGAAATTCTCGGCTCTCGGTAATTCTGTATATCGTTTAAAGTCATGTTTCCCCCACCATATCTGTCCAAGCACATATGACACAAAAAAATGCATTTTCTAGACCCACATACATCTCTCCACACAGTCAATATGGTAAGGAATCAAAAGCTTTCATGGGCAATTTTCCCAGACCGACGCAACACCACCTTAAAGAGGTTTTAGTTCAGGAATGTCCAGGTGGTATCTGTAAAATTGGCCATCTGGGCATCCTTTGGGCATTGTGTGTGATTGGAGGTTTCTCTGCTGCCAAACTGTAAAACTAATTTAATTTCACTAATATGACACTACAGGAATACATTCCATCAATTTAAAATCTTTTTTACATTATTTTTTGATCGCAACCAGTCCTGTATGCATTCTCCCATTCAAAGAAAATACATACAAAGGAAATGAAATTTGATTCCACTGGAGTAGATTTATTTTTAATAAAATGAGCAAATAAACAAAACTATAAATACAAAGATAAGGTAAAAAAAATTGTCAAAAGAAAAAAAAAGTTTCCCCAGCTATTATTTTATAAGAATTAAGCTTTCGCTGCTTAAAAAAACAGTGCAACTTCAGTAGGGATTGAGCCCAAAGTCACCCAGGCCAGTGCACAGCGCCTTAGCCACTAAGCTACCTGGATAAGCAAGCTGCCCCTGCCCAAAATCACACTGAAATTCT
The DNA here is from genome assembly GCA_029721435.1 of Gymnothorax reevesii. NCBI lineage: Eukaryota > Metazoa > Chordata > Actinopteri > Anguilliformes > Muraenidae > Gymnothorax > Gymnothorax reevesii. The sequence continues at coordinate 86,539,286 of CM056583.1, forward strand.
GAACATTGAGTTAACATAACGCGTCATGTTCCCCAGTTTCACGGCTTTATAGCAGTTCTCTCATCAGTACTTAAGCGTAATGGTGCAAGGATATTCAGTTTGATGCAACTGTGAAGACTACTTTGAAAAGGACCTTTGAATATTTTGAGGACAATAATAGTGCTATTTTCAAAGAGCAACGGGTTTTGCGACTGTATCGCCGCATTCATTCCTGCACACTTTGAGCACGTGCGTACTAGCACATGGACACCCAATTAGATGCACCGGGAAGGCAAGGCTGAATCTCAGGCTAGGTTTGTGTGATTACGGTGGATGAGGGCTTGTTGGAAACATCAGAGGCCACAGAATCAAATGGCCACCCCCAAAGTCAAATTTACAGCATCACAAGCTAATCACAAATTAGATAATACATGCGTGCAAGGGGAATAATCAGGACCTGTCCTAACTGTAGGCGGTTCCATGGAAAAAAAAACATGCAAGGAGACTGGAAGATGTAGTTTCAATATAACATGGGGACAATGGACTAACAATAGCCAGTGCAGATTTACCCTCACACAAAGGGTAAGGGTTTTCATCAAATATCAAAGGTAAGAAAAAAATGTATGGTCTTCTCAGTAGAATGTAAAGTGCTGTTCTTTGAGTGTGGTGTCGGTTTAAAATGACATGACTTTCCTCTTTCATTTGATGTATCATGGGTATGCCTGGTGCAAATTCAGTAGAAACTCTAGCAATTGAGCACTGATATTATTTTATCCTATGTTTTACTACATGCTTAATTACTTCCTTGGCGCTTCAGTTGTGTTCAGTACGGTAAAAATGGTCAATGTGAGCTTTTTGCGGAGTTTCCTCTTTTTAAGTGAATATGCTGCATGATGATGTTGCTATTTGGGAAAAATGCCTAAAAAATAATGATGTTTATTGATTGTGCTTAGTATCAGGGGCATTCAGGCTTAAGAGATGAACCGCTGCAGATTTGTATTGCATTTGTGGGTTTTTATGTTTGCGGGTGTTGATGTCACTGTCCAAGTACTGTGGAACTATGTTCACATTGTGTAAACCTGCTGTAATGACTGATGGGTGAATTCAGAGTGACCTGCTACGGCTGTGAATCATAAGCCAATCCTGTGAGAAACAAAGTAATTGCCAGAAAAATGGTCCCTTACATACTGCTGTCCGATCTCTTGATCTGAACACCAGGCATTAGAGCGAGGGGTGAGGGTTTGTGAAGAGATCAGTAGGGGGGGTTATCCATTAAATGCTTTTAAGCCGCGGTGAACTTGGGAGTCTCGTTTGAATTATGCACGTGGGGTGGGACTCATTACCTTGATGGACAGGACCTGTTCTTTTTTTTAACCTCTATTCAACCAGGGAAGTCCCAATGAGATTGAAATCTCTTTTTCAAGGGAGCCTCGGGGGTTGAGGTGGGGAGGGAGAGGACAATTTGCACAGCCAATTAGATCAGGGGATGATTAGGTAGCAGGTCGAAAGAACCAGGTTGGGACTTTAGCCACCGGGAACCCACTACTCTTATCGAAGAGTGTCATAGGATCTTTATTGACCACACTGAGTCAGGACCTCTGTTAAACGTCTCATCCAAAATATGGCGTCTCCTTGAATACAGTGTCCCCATCACTGCACTGGGGCATAAGGGATAATTCTAGCAGAAGGAAGATCACAACCTACTGGCCACCAACACCTCTTCCAGGAGCAACTCCCTTTCCCAGGTGGTCTCCCATCCAAGTACTAACCCAAGCCCACACCTGCTTAGCTTCAGCCACACAGCTGGAGCAGATTGAATAGTGGTATGGCTGCTGTTCTGTCCAGCCACTTCCATCCTGACAGTGGAAATTTAGCCGTGGAGCTGCTAGAGTGGTTTAATTGCTTTTCTTTCTGTGGCTGTGGAGCCAGTGCACGAGTCCAGGTTGCTGAACATATTTACCCTCCCAGTGAGGTTTATAGCACTTAGAGAGGTAGAGGGAGAGAGAATAAGAAAGATTTTTACCTTCTGATAAAATTTATTGTTAAAGAGGCAATTACAGATGGCCATGCTTGATCAGTGCATCAGAATTATTTCACAGAAAACAGCAGTTCTGAAATCACAGACTGGGTTGGGTTTTGCAGGTCAGCTGAAAACTGTGTTTGAGCGTGAGGGGAAAGAAGTGTTGGGTCGAACTGAACCAGGAATCCGTCCAACAGCTTTTGGAACCGACTTCTGCTACATTAGCCGTAGAAACACAGCGGTGTGCAACTAGCGCAAGAATTCCAGCCTCAAATAAAAGAATTTTGTTCCCTCAAAGCGATGATTTGCATCCCAAAAGCGTAAAGTCGGGTTGGGTGTTATAGTTAAATCTGATGGGAAAGTTGAGGAAGACAGGGTCAGTATCTTTTCCCTCTGTGTAATCTCTGGAGAATGTGCAAATCTTCTCACTCCCTTCCTCTCTCACTGTATGACTAAGCTCCTCTGAATGGCACTTTCAGACACAAAGAACCAATGCATTTATAATGCCTCTTCTAATAGCCTGTCGTGAGATAGAGAGTCATTAGGATGGGTTCACATGTAGGTGTAATGCTCTTAGGTAAGCCCTTAATGAATAAAAAAGATCAAATGCAATGATTATATTAATCGCAGATTATTTCATGTTTTAAGGACAAATTGTTGACATACAGGCCTGTTACTTTCTGAATGGGTGTGTGTATAAGGAGTATCTGGTAAGGGGATGAAGACTGTTTTACTATTTATTTCACCCCTTCAACTTTAACTTTTCTCTTTAGTTTTACCTTAACTTGGTTCAAAGTCAAAAAACGCATTTTCTTCATATTGCAGAACAGTGTCACATTTATATTCTGTATCTGCTGGTTGCAGCGCTTCACTGAAGCTATATCACACTTATCTTGGAGGAAATTTTCAAACCCAGGATGCAGCATTTTTATGGCTACAGCATAATCAAATGGATAATATCTCGATTCGGTACATAATTTCATACACTTTTCCCTGTAATTCAACAAAACATATCTGGAAATTTTGGAAATCTTGGAATCTCCACTAGAATTGAAGTCCCTCAGATTTGAATACAGCAGCTGCATTTGATGCATCCATATGTTGTTGGTTTTATGGGGTTAAAAGGAAAATGGCTCCCTTTATTTTCCTGCATCCTGTATATTTATTTGCCCCACGATGAAAACAAGATGAGTACACTAACAAAGTTCAAAAAGGGCCAAATAGTTGGCACCAGAATAGCAGGTGTCTGCCTCAAAAATATATTTACAGAGGCGAGGGAAACTGTGTCAAAAATGCAGGCAACATAAGCCAAACAATAAAAAAGCAGCCGCAGAAGGGTTCTCTGGCAGCAAGTTACAAAAGGACCAAAGGACTCTGGGTACAGTGGTTGCATCCAACCACCAAACTACAGCAGTAAAAATGAAAATTGAATCATTCTGCATCTGATCCAGTCACAGCAAAAACAGTTCATCACAGGCTTCTCAGTGTCAGCATAAACAACAGTGTTTCAGATGATTTGTGTAAGTGCTGTAAGACGGCTTATGGGATGCGGAAGCGACTGCAGACCGCGAGAGCCAGAGAGTCAGTTAACAGAGGCAGTGACATCTGGGGGAGTAGAGTTTTAAATTATTTTCCTTGGAGAAAAAACTCAAACAAAAACACAAAACCTGCATTAATTGTGAAGCTGAGGGATGTTTGAACCACTAAATGAACTTTTTTGACCGAGGCTGAGACTGGCTCCACCCACTTACTGTCCTGTCTGAAGATGCTACTGGCTAAAGATGTTCTTACCTCATCCACTTTACTGTTCCATGTGCACAAATAGAACTGAACTTAATCATACAGATTAATCAGAACAATCCTCAACATCTTTGATAGTTAAGAATCCTACAAAAACCATCAAATTAGCTGATATTTCATTCATTATTAATGAAAATCTGATAAGAGAGCACAGAACAAGGGAGTGGCGAGACAATCAAAAGCAGGTGGCCTGTGAGATACAGACACATGATGAGAGCTTCTCTTTTTTTAAGCCTCGGCTCTTTCTTCACAAGACCATATAAATAATTTGTTTTCAAAGCTGTGTGACGTATATTTCATAACAGTTCTAGCGTCTGTGTAACCTGAAAAATAAGATATCTGAATATGAAGCTACCTGATTCTGCTCCAACATAAAATGGATTCTCTGACTCGACTAGCATGTATACAGAAATCTGATGGGACTTCACTGGAGTTGTGATGAAGACCAATGCAAATACTCCATGCTTACACATAAACCACAAGTAAACTGTATTCACTGGGAACCCTTGAAAGCTTGAGGATTGAATATTTTATGCATCAAGGCAAGTCTATGATAGTTATTTTTTTTAATACTTGCCAAAATTCTCATATTTGTTCTTAAGTAGCTATTAAAAAAAGGTCAAATATAATTCTTACATTACCCTTAAATATGTGTTTGAGGACAAGTCCTTGACGAATTGGGACACCACACTCACATCTCTGAATGCCTGCTCTGGGCTTAAGCTTTGTATAGAGCACATGAAGAGGTTGCTCATCTCCCTGTTAGCCATAAACACAATGGAGCAGTGACGGTCCATCGGCAGAAACACAGGGCCAGCAATAACCTCACCTTTCATTTCTTAATGACAGACACCTCTCACAGTTTACCTCCCCGATTAGAAACAGTTGCTCAGACTGTTTGGAGGAACCGACGAGAATCTAATTTATTTTTGTAAGCCTTGTTATACATTGCACAATGAAATTATAAGGCGTTTACTTCCGCACATCAATGACTACGGAAAATATCAATATCCTACGTCTTTATAATTTCTGGATTTGTGTAAATTAGTTTGCGAGGTTCATTGAGCAATGAGCCATGAGAATTCGTTCTATAGTCTGAATGTAGTGACAGTGAACATTTCAGATTTTTTGCAGATTGTCATCCTTGTGGAGTCACATCAATTATATCAACTTATACCATGGTCTGGTTGAATACTTTTTTCTGATTGGCTGGCAGGTATGCATTAAAACCATGGAACCGCACAGGTAGTTCGGCTACGGTCGTTTCACCATTCGAAATTCATCCACGAGCCAACTTGTAACGTTAACCACAGCAATGTTAAAGCTGACATTTGACTGGGTACAACAGACACCTAGCTGGCCATTTATCTCCAGTAAATTTAGCAGCGTCATATAAGTTGCGTCCTGCGGGGCGGTTAACAATAGGTACTCAAGCGATAATGACCGTAAATATTGTAGCAGCAAAGTAATCAGGCTTTATCCATTAAACGATTGTAACTGTGTACAGTTACAAATGAAGCTGACTTGTCCATTTCATGTATCAGCGACTGCTGACAGTTCGCTAGCTACGTGCTATGCCATCAGACTGATTTCACCTCGCTGACTCATACTCAAGCGATAATGACCGTAAATATTAAAGCAGTGAAATAATCAGCCTTTATCCATTAAAAGATTGTAATTGAGTACGGTTACAAATGAAGCTAACGTGTCCACTTCATGTATCTGCGACTGCTGGCAGTTCGCTTGCTATACGTGCTATGCCAGCAGACTGATTTCAGCTCGCTGACTCTACCGAAACCATCATAAGTTAATTGTAATTGTGGGCAGCAAGTTAGCTACTGTCTGCATGATCGCGCATGATGTTGAGTTATGCATAATCTCCGCTTCAGATTAATGCTGCGATTTGATATTGCTGGCAAATGACCATGGTATAAGCGGGATAATCAACTCGAAGGTGAGCATTTCACGGTTTTAATGCACTTCGCGGAGGAAACCACCCTCCGCTTCGTGTCGGGTGGTTATTTGCCTCCGCGTCGTGCATTAAAACCGTGGAATGCACACCTTCTCGTTAATTATCCCTTACATAGCCAATAGGTAATCGCTTTGTCATGAGCATTTTTTAATCATTACGTGTCACACATGGTGGTGGTTGTTCAGTAAATTAACAGTTTGATTGTTAATCTGGCAAACCTGATCGCAAACAGTTTAGAGCAATTATGCGGGAAAGGGTGATGTTACCGAAGGCCTTCCTGACATCTGACGGCACGCCACTGCAATGGAGTTAGCTACAGGCCTCTGGCTAACAACTCCTGTGCTTCAAAGTAGCTTGGTTTAGCGCAACATGGAAAAGAGCTCCACAGTCTTCTCATCCACAGATCATACAGTACTGAATAAAACCGAAGGCACATTTAAAACTATTCCTTCAGGAGAAGATGCTTCTGAACAACAAGAAAGGTTTTGAAGCATTGAAAAATTTCTACAAATTCCTAATTTAACATTTGGTGGGGCTGAGGTTCCCCCGGAAGACATAGAGGAAGTAGCTGGGGAGGGGGATGCCTGAGCCATTTTGCTAAGTCTGCTAACCCCACGACCATGCCCTGGATAAGCGGCTGAAAATGGATGGCTAAGAGGATGGGTGGATGGATAAATGGACTCCATTTGGTGTCTCGAATGTGCTTTTCTGCAGCCCTTATGTAGAAAACAAAAAATAGACCAAGTTAACACCAGATTTAAAAAATATATATATATATGGCGGCTAAAACTTTGGCACATCACTGGATTTATACTGTTTAAATTATAATGAAGGGGTATAATCCAGGCTTGGGTGTGCTGTTAGTTAAGAATTCATTTCAGTTTCACTTGCGGCTTTGGTTGAGCCAGAGACTGCTTTTGGGAAACGGCGGAATGGTTCACATGGCTTTGTGGTTTCAGTAATTTTGGGTTTTTATTGGCTGCAGATGTAACCTTTCTGCTGGTTCACACATCTGGTTGGGCGAAACATTAGTGTAAACGGGACAGATTAAGATCTGTTTTATCTCAGAGAGGCTTCAGGGCTGTGTGATGTGAGCATAAAATCAGAGTCAATATGATGCCTTTGAAGACTGCGATAATGCCTTCAAAGCTTAGTTATGACACTATTTCCATTTGTATCTCTGCTTTTGTTCAATGTAATTTCATGTAAATTTTGCCTTGAAAGTGTAAATTTTTTCCCAAAAACAATGTTTTATCCACAAACTTCAATATTCCTGCTTTTTGCTTGTGTACACTCTTAACAAGTTTTATATTTCTCATCTTAACAATGCCTGAAGTTATGAAAAAAATGCAGTTTCACTTAACTGAATTATCTTAGTCTTACATAAAAAGTTTGCCTCTCCTCTAAGAATGCGACTGAGAGCCAAATTATATCATAAAATGAGTCATATTTTATGATGTGAGGTTTGAGTGAGTCGTACCTGTTTGACTTTTGAGTGGGAATGAATCAGTCTTAATACATCGAATACAAGTCAGTGACTGAATACAAGCAGTTAAAAACAAATGAAACTTATGACACTGAAAACTTAAATGGCAAAAAAATATTGGCTGCTTGTTGCATACCCTTAATGAAATTAGGCCCATAAAGGTAATGCTTGACTGTTCAGATAAAGGCAGGCATTTCCTGTGGAAGTGGGGAGTCTGTCTTTGAAGATAAAGAGTGCAACTAAACAGACTAATTTGGTATTTTCCACTCCAGCAGTGTTGTGTGGAAGTGGCAGTTTGGTGTGTCGTGCGGTTTACTCAGTAAATTAAAAAGCAGTCTTAGCACTTAACTGTTGCACAGCGTGACTCACTCAGAAGAAATGCATCAGGAATGGTGAAAATCAAAGACAGGGCAGAACTTCTCCTACCATTGGCTTTAGTTCACGGAGAAAGAAGTTCAAGTAGTTTTAGAAGAAACTGTGAAGTTTCTCCCTCTCTTCTGACTGAAACTTGATTTTTTTTTAAAAAATGTGTTTGTCTATAAACACGGACATCGCAAAGTCCATTAAAAGAACACGTTACTATTCGGAAACAATTTTCTTTGCATAGATCGTTCAGTACTTCGGTCTGCCTCGGTGAAATTTTCCCGCTGAATACCAATGTGGTCTCTGAACTTCAGATTCCAGACAGTCCTCGGTGTGCATCAGGAAAATTTAACCGAGGTTTACTGAGGTGTTGTCCAAACTTAAGTAAACCGGACGGACTTCGGGAAACCTCTGTAAAATTTTTATGAGGTTTACCGAGTTGGCCTCAAATCTTCAGTAAACCTCAGTGTATTCTAAATTTTTGTAGGAATTTCTCTGACATTCTCGGTTTTTAGGTGCTAGTAGTGAGCCCTGCAGATATGAACTCAAGTGAGGAAGATAAACAAATTTTCCCAGCTGTTACTATTAGAAAAATTAGTTTTGCAGATTTAAGATTTAACTAATTTTTAAAAATATTTTCAATTGTAAGAAAAATGTCCACACTTTTGACTGGTGCTGTTTGTATGAAAAGAAGTCTCTCTAATAGAAATATCATGTGGAAAACCCAGCTCAGAAGGATTTTTAAGAGACCTACACCCCTCCTGTTCTTGACGGATATCAAGACAGACACATACTGCATCAGTAGTTCAAAAAGCAGCAGTTCATGCACCTGCAGAGCGGGCCGCGCAAGTCTGCTTTTCGCCCTACAGAAAAGGTTTCTGCTGTAAAGCAAGAAGTTGCATCTTTCAGATAAAGAGATTGGTTTGGCATGTTCTAGGCCAGTGTTCTAGGCCCTAGTGGCCCATGGTGTAATTGAAAGGGGTCTGTGAAAATAAAATATTTTTAAAAAAAGATCCTATGACATTTATAGAAATAGAATTATTTTACTCAAATGTGACTGAGACCTTTATCTACCTAAACTGCAGAAGGTAACAGGACTTTTCTTTTTCCCTAATTACATCTGTTTCACAAGTGTAATTCATCGTCGTTTTGATCCACTCCCGTTTGCATTGATAAAGTTACTGCATGACGCTGTTAATAAAAACACAATCTGTATCCTTTTCACATCATGAGCCACTTAGCGTTTCAGTTTGTTACATTATGTTCAGAAGCTACTGCAAAAATATGCTATTTTGAAGCTACAGGTGAAAGCTCATATTTGCCTCAGAGAGTGAATAAATGCCCAGGTCGGGTGGGGGGGTCCTCAGGGTTGATCAAAAATATGCAGGACCCTGAAAAGGTTGAGAACCACTGTTCTAGGCATTCAGCCAATTAAGATGTGTCATCTGTGCTCATCCAGGGAATCTGCAGAAAGATCTAAACCATACAACACTGCTCGGATCTTGCTGTTGTGTTGTCATTTAATTCTTATGTATTTATTTACACAGGTGCCCAAGCTGTCTGATGTACTTTGTAGTAGATTGTGAAAAAATCTTGGCCCAGAAAACACTAGAACATCATTTACGACTAATACATTTTTAACTGTTTTGACTTCATGTTGTCATTAAACTGAGGTAGCAGCTGACGCTTCGTGTATTTGCATTTTAACTTTAGTGTCTCTCTAAACGATCAATTAATGCAAGGCTATGGGAGACGAGATTTGCAGAAAATGGTGTCCAATTTTAGTTGGCTGATTTCTTTTTGCATGGATGGTCTAGTTTAAAAAAATATTTTCTATGAATAGCAGTGCATCAATAAATCAGTCATTTTGTGAGAGGAATTAAAATTTAAGACCATTGTGTGCATATTAAGAAGCTATTTGGGAATTAGATTTATTGTTTTGCAGTCACATTAAACCCTATGTGAGAAGAATTTTGTTGTGCAGGACTGGAAAATCTGGGACTAAGTTGTTATTGCTTCATCTGTCAATTTAAGTTTCTACTGACTGGCCACCATCTGCACTGAAGTGATAATTATATCTCACCCAAAATCCCAACTGCACAGTTACCCTGCCGCAAAACAGTTTTGTTTTAATGAAAAGTTTACTGCTATTGCTCAAATTTAGGAAGCACATTTAGGAAGACAGCAACAGTATTCATTAAAACAATCAAATGAAATGCTATATTGTCCTTATTGCTGCTAGAATTCACTTTGCTCACAAAGAGAGACATGCGAAACCATCAAAAGTGGCTGTGTTGTTGCTGTTTGACGGTGATAAACAACCCTCTTCCTGTAGAACCACTGCTCCTGATTTTCACTCTGACCCACGAAAAGCCTGACCTCACATCACACCTATGGATAAAGACTTTCTAAATTAAGACTGATATTAAAACCTACAGCAGCAGCTCGTCACCTTATCCTTATCTACACTCCTGACCTACTGATCTAGGTCTTCATTTTTGGCTGTAAGGTTTGATTTGAAGAATCAGGTGTGTAACTGCATGTTTGTAATGAAAGTCTGCTGCCACACCCGCCCCATCTGCATGAGATTTATAACCTCTGACTTTAAGCATGAGAATCTTCAGGAACTGGGCTGGCAACCACTCTAACAACACTTGAAACACGCCAAGGAGAAAATCTTTGGCTTTTAATGAATTTAGTTACAGTGCCATCCTGACTGTCCAGTCTTGCTGAAATGAGCCCTGGTATTCCTGATCCCATCTGATTCTCTGATTTCCTTTTTATTGGCTGGGCAAGCGTTTTTCTTCATCTGCTGAAAATGCAAATTGCTTGTGTGTTCCTGCCAGTGTAAAATGTAATAGGGATGGAACATCTCCTCTATCTGTTGTCGCTTGAGAGGCCCAAAGTATCAGTGGGAGGGCGTGATGGATTATGGGGATGGAGTCAAGTAGTCCTGACTCCCTACCCCAGGGGTCTCCAACCCTGTTCCTGGAGAGCTACCATCCTGTAGGTTTTTTCTCAACTTCTTATTCAGCTCAGCTGATTCAGTTGATTAGCTGCTTGAGGTAATTCCTTGTCGCGGCCATCTTGAAAGTCACAAAAAGTCGATTGATGAGCACGAACAAATAAATTTTGCAATCTGTTCCCCTATCCAACCTATTCATTCGTGCTCATGACTTATCGTGACTTTCAAGATGGCGGCGACTGGAAACTACCTCAAGGTACGGTTTGCATGAGCAGTCTTTTTTAATAAACTACCTGTGCATTTTCAAATTTTAAATCTCAGGGCCGTTGGAATTCTGCCGATGAAGTGTGGAGCTAATTTGAGCCTTGTTAATGATGAAAAAAATAGCGATTTCTTTGCATGGCAACGCTATGCCTGATTCGCTACCATTGTAAGCCTGTTGGAAGCTTCCGCTAAAAAGCCATTTATTTTGAAATGTTGCGTGCGTACAGAGGTGGGGTAATCGACAAAAGTTAGTACTCGTTATCATGCTTCAATACACCCAAAGTCAATTTCACACCGGAATTCTCCCTTAAACATGACAGTTCCATAGGCCTACTTTATTAACTAAACATGGGTTTCGTATGAGTTCATACGTTTGATTGGATGTTTGATTTTGGTGTTGGTCCTGTGATGCTGGTGCATCAACCAGGCCTACTTGCTTGACGAGATATTAACCCTCTATTAACCAAACCCATTTCCAATTGTGTTAAAATTGGAGTAGACAAAACAGTAGACAAAAAAATTTGACACATTTGGCCGATGAGTGTCACAGCTCACTGATAGCCAGCATGTTGGCATAGCAATTCTCGGAATCGCCTTTATGCAAAATTTGCCCAGATGTAGCGTATCTGACAGCATAGATTCAGGCCTACCAAAGAAAACGTAGCCTCAGCACACAAAAACTTTGAAATGCCTACATTAATCGCAGAAATAGCAACTGAAAAATAATACTCCGCTACCGAAACTGCAAAAACCGCAACATAAACTGTTGACTCGTAGCATAAGACTATGAAACTGCAACATCTTCTTTCGCATCCGTCTTTGCCATTTACTGCGCTTGCGCGTACCGGCCCAGGCTGCTTTCAGAGATGGCGGAATCAGGCGTGTCTCCTTCGGTTGGTAAGTAAAACTTCCAAATATGACGTTATTGTTAATGCAGATGTTTAACAATGAATTGTAAGACGTAGCTGTTACATCCACATTCTCGGAAATTCGCTTATTTTAGCATGTCACCCTGCCGAAAATGAACGATGCACTGTCGATTTCGCTACAGTCTTAGAGTTGCCAACTTGACGACTTTCTCAAGACGTATACATACGTCTTGAGTGGACAAACAATCCCGATTTGGAAAGTCGCCAGATTAAGCGAGAAAGTCGTCAAGTTGGCAACTCTAAGACTAAGTCTCCCATCCAGAGGTGTTTCTCAAGTTTTTCTCTGCTTATTTTCGTTCGACAAACACATGACAGTTTCACAGACACGACCTATGGCCTTAATGACTACAGTTCAGTTACTGTGAGGCTCTACAGAGACCAGAAGCTACTGATTCACCAAACTATCACATAATGCATCTGAAACGGGGAACGAATTAAACATCCGAGCATTTTTTGTGTATCGGTGATACCCTCAATTAGTTGCTCAGCAGTCAATCTCAAGCGTTGCTGAAGATTTTGCCCTGGTTTAAGCCTGGTCGTGCAGTGAAGAAGAGTCCCTCCCAACCTAACCCTAAGCCTAACCTACATACCGAAATGTGCGGTCACTGTGTTAAGTCTATAGAAATTAGCTAACGATCATGTGACTCGGTTTGCTTTATTTATTGGCAGATGTTTGACTTGATGAAATGAATGAAACTTCACACTCATAAATTTGAAAATGTTTTCTTGTAAGTTTTAATAAAAGAGTTTTTATTATCACTAGGGGTAAATGCGTTGTCAAAGACATAATGACACACATCAACTCCGTTGTGCACAGGTAAATAGCACGTCCGAGCGTACTTTAAGCTAAAACCATGTTTTGTCGTGTTCCTAGTCACGCGACCATATGAGAGATGTGCAACTGAGCTCACGTTAGCACGTTAGAGTGACATCTCGGAAAAACAAGTTTTTACAGATAATTATTCCTTAATTTTCAATGCCATGGCTGTCAAACATTCAGCGTGAACGTGCTATTGGCATGGTGAACACAGAAACTTCCATTACTGACGTTGCAAGGGTTATGGGATGCAGTCGAAAGACTATCCATGATCTTCGGACACATCTCCAACAAACTGGCACCACAGCTGACCAACCTCATTCTGGTAGCCCACGTGTGACGTCAAAAGCAGAAGACCGACAAATTGACTTATTTCATTTGCATAATCGATTTGTCACTGCAATGTCCACTAGGAATGAATTGTTTAGAGGTTGTGTGACTGCCCAAACCATTCGTAATTGCCTGCACACTATTCTAATTCAAGTTGTAACTTACCATTTTTACTCTTGGACATTTCCGTAGCATTGCCGGTGGAACTGGCTACATTATGGACATTATTTTTATGATACACCATCTTTAATGAGTACAGAATTAAATAAAATCATTATTTAAAACCTCATTTCTTGTATGCTCAACTTATCAACCTCCAAACGAGTGTGAAGTTTTTACTTTGGCTGAGTATAGATGATGGGGATCATTTAGCTTGAAAGAATTATATGAAAGGAATATTAATAGAATTTCAGTATTGTCACTAGTCAGCGCTCAAATGGGGAAGTCATATTCGCATACTCCATTTCTGTCAATCTTACGTAATTCTTACTTGTCAAGATTACTTAAATGAGTAAAAAGAAATACTTCAGTTCAAGTTGTTTGGTGAATGCAATAATTATAGTTATCCACACTTAATTAAATGAGTTACCAAACTCAAATGATACAAGGCAATTGGTTTACTCAAATAGTATGAGTTAAGTTAACTTCCCAGGCTTTACAGTGTTGACTGATTTCGTTTTTTGCCCTGGCTTTACCAACTTAGCTAGCTGTAATACACATTAACTTATCTGAGGTCTCTTGGCAGTTTTGTGAGACCCAACTGTAATTTCGGATTTTTGGACATTAGCTAGCTTGCTAACTCGTTCAAACGCAATTGCCTAATTACAGCTAGCCAGCTACTGAACCTTCTATGACACAGAAGTTTGTGTCTTCAAAACACTGACATTCTTCAGTCAAGTTCAACTCAAAGGAAGCCGAGATCATATTCATATGGTGCAAATGCTTGCGAGGGATTTCTATCCAGTGATAAAAAGTGTGAGTGCTGCAGGGCCCTCTGCTCGGTCCTCTCTGTATGTTACAGTCCATCTTCTCTTTAACCAAGACCTAAACACGTTCTGACATGGCTTGTCCTTCCTCAACACTGTCCATTCACACCAGGCACAGTGAGCTGAGTGTGTGAAGCACTGTGCTGTGGTTTTTTTAATGCTGTGACACATTTTTAATGTGTCAATACTTTTGATCTTCCTCAGAAGAATCTTTTTTTGATTTAAATAGTGAGTGCAGATAAAGTTTGCTTCAGAAGGGGTTGCTTCATATGTCATGGTGTTTGCCTGCAGGCCCCTCCCCCTGCTGCATTCTTTGCCGCCACCTTAACGAGCCACACCTGTTGCTCGTTAAGGTGGAGGTGAAGATTTTGTATTTAAGAGTGGGCTACACCTGTGTTGGTGCGGCAGTATTGTGTTGGTCTCCTGAGCCCTGCCATGGTATTTCTTGCTGCTGCTTCCCTCTGGGACAATTTTAATCTTTATATTCTTAATTAAAGATTTATTGTTTTTACTCCCTCTAACTTCTATGGGAACATGGTCCCAGCGCCCACCAGCTATGTCTCTTGCTGACAGGTCGAAATCCATGTCATCATATCACTTTCCCTTTAAAAAAACATTTATTTGAAATATAATAGTGTCGAACTTCAGTATCAGCCAAAAAAAGGAGAGAACAGGATCCTTTAGTAACCCCAGCAAATCAATGCTGTGGGCCTGACTCAGAGCATAAAATGGGCAACATTAATGCTACAGCAGCATTTCTGGTACTGGGACAGTGAATCTTATTTTGAAAGGATGATTATTAGTACACAATTATACAGACAATCTTTTTCACAGAATGTATTCACTTTCAAGGGCATACTAATTGAAGTGCAGAATAAACCAGTCTGCCTTTCATTGACCCTGTTTCCTGTAGTAAAGTGGATTAGAGGAAGGCTGCAGTATCTATATCTCAGATCTCCTCCCAAGGTTGTATTACTTTTCTCCAGTGAACTACCTGTGAACCAAAACATTCCCTGGATAGAAACCAGTGTGTCCTGCATTGTTGTCCGGGCAAAAGGAGACTATTTTTTGTCTTTTTGTTTTGTTTTTTTGTTTGCTCAGTTCTTCATGTTGCTGACAGACAGAACAAAGTTCGCCCTCACAATCGAGCAGAAATAGATTCAGATGTCTCCTGCCTGTAATTCCTGGTGAAATTTCAAAACACTGCATAATAGATCAATGTATTGTGCATGCAGCCAAGAGAAAAACAGACCAAAAATGGTTCAAGAAGTGGGCCGTGAAAGTTTCGGCTAGAAAGTTCCCATATGACTGGATGGATAAAATCAAAAGCCCTGACAACCGCTCATGTTGTGAGCTATAATTTGACACACTGCTGTTCTGAGAAAAGCCCAAACTCTCACCAAAGCGAGAGCATGGAGTGAAGTTAAAAGAACTGCTTCATACCATAATCTTTCTGCATTAAATACTCCCCTGGTAGCCTGTAATTATGGCTGATATGGGTGCTGGAGAGTACCTGAGGGACTTTGAAATAAGGGTTCATTTGTAGGACGTGTTTGGCAGAAGACTCAGTGACACCTCAGCTGTTTAAGAAGCAATAGAGGCTGAACTGAGGTCAGCGTGGAACATAGAAGACAGACTGCAGGGGCTTATTCTTACCTTGCTTTCATTCCGCACAAACCTCCCTCAATTCTTCCCCCACTTTCACCTCCAGAGGACAAAATAAAGACTGTGAGGAAATTATACCAGGATGGATGAAGAAACACTTATTATCCTTGGTCTGTAAAATAAGGTAATTAACCAGACAGTTTTGGATCTACGCGTCAATCTTTTACTTGTCAAGCTTTCTGAAAATAATTATTTTAATAACGTGTCCATGTTGAAGCATCCTCAAGAAGCCCTGTCCCAACTTTTTTGAGACCTGTAGCAGCCATCAAATTTGAATTGGGCTCATTTTGTGGATAAAAATTGTAAATTTGCTCAGTTTCAAAATTTGCTATGTCATTTCTGTTCTATTGTGAATAAAATACTGGCTGGTGTGATTTGTAAGTCATTGCGTTTTGATTTTATTCACAATTTATCCCAAGTATTTTGGAATTGGGGGTTGTACAAGTGTCTTAGATAAATAAAGAGGGTGGTGAAAGTAGTTTCAAGATTGCCATATTTTGTATTTTTATGAATGTCATTTAAAGAAGAGATGAAGTCCAAAGACTCCAGTCTATGACATCACGCAAAAAAAGTTGTCTGGTCATGGGAGGATATAACAATTCAATATTTAGTGTGGCATTTATGGAGGTGTACTGGCTTGGGCAGGAAATAATTAAAATGAAGGTCTTCTCTGACACTTACTCAGTCTAGAATCTTTCATACTATCAGTTCAATCACAAAGACTTCGGATTTAAGAAACGGAGGTTCAGTAACAATGTAATGACATGAAATAAGTTCAGTATTTGGTGACAACTCTGTCCTCGAGGACTCTCAAGTAAGGTAGGGTGCTCATCTGCCTGGGTAGCAGGCAGGGGCGAAGCCATCCCCAAAAGAGGAGTCAAGGTGAACAGCCCTGGAAGACAAAAATATGCATCAGAATATATAAACAAGCATTTGCATAATTTTCATAAGCCAAGCGCTGATGAGCAGGTGACACTAGCAAAGAATCTGTGATAGCGCTACCAGGCGTCGTGCTCCTATACCTAGGTGCCAGCTTAGCGCTGTGAAATGACCATAGCTGCCAGACGTGCAGTGGGTAACTCGCTTAAATTTGTGGATGGTTACCCATATAGACACTCACCGCTGGAGCAACGGCCAAGAGCGTGAACTTTGCCACTGCGAGTGGCTGTGAAGTAGATATGCGTAGTATCCATGAATGTTTGCCAGTGAGGCAAAGTGCACCCATAACTGAGCACTAGCGAAGCGCAAGTGAGCTGCGCCACTGCGTGTGGCCGTGAGGTGGAGAAGGGTGTAGTATCTGAGAATGTTTGCCGGCGAGGCAAAGTGCACCCATAGTGAGTTGTGCCAGTATGAGTGACCTTGAGGTGGATACACGTGCAGTATCCGCGAATGTTTGCGGTGAGGCAAAGTGCACCTATAACGTGCTAGCGAAGCGCTGGTGAGCTGCGCCACTGCGAGTGGCCGTGAGATGGATACGTGTGCAATTTGTAATGATTTGACGACTTTGGAATAAATATTGTAATCAATCAACAACACTTTAATTGTATGACAATTAATTTGCAAAGAACACACACCATGCACATTTATCATTTCAAAACTGTGCTATTCAGGCATTAATCATGCGTGCTCCGCCCAACAACAGGTTACACCTCATACCTCAAACGGACCGCGAACACTGCACGCATGCAAGCAAGACCACCTTCTTTAAACTTAGGACGCTGCATTGATGAGGCCATGAGAACTGCACGTTGACTATGGTTGAGGCTGAGGGCAGCATTTATGAAGTGCCCGCAGATGACCAACACCCATACTTAGCATAGCATAGCATACCATAGCATAGCATTTCAACAATTTGATAAATTGGATTGCTGTGTTCATTGACAAAGCACCATCATTGGATGACAATTAATTTGCAGATTGCAAACACACACCACGCACATTTATAACTTGCAAACCATCCAAATGTAGGCATCAATGACTTGTGCAATTATGCATCACCCAACACCTGTTAAGACTTTAATGTAGTATGAACATTGAATGGATACAAGCAAAACCACCACCAACTTAGATGAACGGTACGGATACCAGTTTGATGAAGCCATCGAGAGCTGCACATTGACCGTGGTTGAGGCAGAGGGCCACGTGCAGAGAACGATGCCCATTTCCAAATGTAGTACATATAATCCACATTGGAAGAGATTTGAATTAAAATTAAAATCCTTAATGCACAAAACAATGAAACGCAAAACAGATTAGGAGTCTGCCAACAGGTGATGAACTGATCATTTATGTCTTAATTCTGAAGCACGATAGAAACCAGACCCCCAAAATTAGGGTCAAACCCTGAAACTAGATTCCCACCCCGAGCTGTTTGAGAGGGTTGCACATGACAAACATCACACAATAAATACGCAACAGTAGAAATTAAGACTGTTTTTCCAAGGAGTTCCACTGTATCCAAACAAAAGTTTCAAAAGTTCAGCTGAGGAAAAGTTCTATTAGCGATTGGACTGGGACTGGTTCCAGATGAGCTTAAGGACGGGGTTTCCAAAGTTCCAGAAATAAAAATCAGGAGAAAGCCTAGCTCAGCGATTGTGCGACCAAGGAGCTCAGCTTTGAAAATACAGTTTGTTACGAGCCGAGTCAAGCATCAAAAATGGTGG
Source organism: Gymnothorax reevesii (assembly GCA_029721435.1). Classification (NCBI taxonomy): domain Eukaryota; kingdom Metazoa; phylum Chordata; class Actinopteri; order Anguilliformes; family Muraenidae; genus Gymnothorax; species Gymnothorax reevesii. The sequence goes on from CM056583.1 coordinate 86,557,525, forward strand.
AATTATTTTCCTATAATAACTGAATCCTTAATCATTTTGACCCTTGCTTTATTGTCCCCACAGAATAAGATCCAGAGGTCATGTCACACATAACAAGTGAAGACAATGGAGTAGATTTATTAATACGTAAAGAATGTTGTGAGATCCAAAATTCCAACTGCCATATACTCACAAACAACTGTCCTTCAACAGTTCCTCCAATCATCTGTATAAGGCTGCGTAGAAAAACTAGCATAGGCTGAGCTCTGTTAATCATGAAAGACCAAAATCCATTCCAGCTTTCCAAAAGGAGAACTAGAGTGGGATATCAGAACGGCAACCTTCATCTAAGATTGAGATCAGTTAAGGAAGGGGCATATTTACTTGAATCCAAAAGCAGAGATATGAATAACCTCCCTGACTGAATCGTAGCCTATGCATAGCAAAATTACATGAGCCAAGAATGAAAGTAGTGCTTGTTTAGTAATACAAGCCAAATATTTCCTAGTAGTGGGTATTTGAAAATCAAGCAGGTCCATACCGGTAATTTATTTGCAGGATTGTCATTTCCGCACAGAGCTGCCGAAACAACTCGCTTCTCGATGGCTTTGGTTGGGGAATTCCCAAAACTCCTTGGGTCTAGAGCAGCCGGAAAGTACCTTCACAGCCACAACTTCGAATTTTAGAATCTGTGCACATTATCCGATTCGATAAATGTTGGATACATACTCTCTTTTCAAGGTATTTAATTTCCATGAAATACTGATCAGACACCAATAAAGCTAAGTAGACGTGTTATTTGATACCTAGGGCTCTAATTTCTTGGCGCAGCGCAGGGTGGTGCAGTGTGGTGTAGCGTGGTGCAGCCCACGCAGTGGTAATTTTGTCCGGCACAGCCCGCGCAGTGGTAATTTCGTGTGATGCAACACCGTGCACAGCCACTTTGGCAATTTGGTAGACGGACGTGCACCGAGATGGGTGCGGCAGCGTAGTAGGGGGAGGTGTCACATATTCATTATCACGCAGTGACAATTTAGTGGATAAAGGCTCCGCCGAAAGTGCGCAGAGAGCTTGCCAGCCCCAACCTGGTTTACTTTCTGTGCAGTGGTAATTTGGCGGACCGGCGCACAGTGCGCACACGTCACCGAAACCTCACAGGCAGGTCTCCAGAATGTCAGGCACATTTCAATGCAATAAATAATTACAGGAAGCACTATTTAATGTATTTATCTAAATAAGGACATAAATCATAGTATCTATATCAACTGTCCTGATGTCAGATTAAAGGCGGTTGGCACCTGTAATGGAAACTTGACCTGGCTTAATCAACGCACCTGAATCTATGATGGAAGCAAGGAAGCAAGCTTGCATGAAAAGATTTCATACGTATTCCCAAGATTCTATGGAAATTGGGCCGATAGTTTCCAACCAGTCAGGGAACATTCAATTTCAAAAAGAAGTGCTGCAAATTTCTTGACTCAGTTGAGCCATTCGCTTCCTCTTTGTGAAGCTGAAATCTTGAATTTTATAGATTTGGCTTCTGCGCAAAGGTTTTGAGTCGTGACCGATCAGAGATGAAAATATGATCTTGTGAATTTAAGCCATCATTTCCACTCCTGTGCCATTTTCAGCATAATAATAATAATAATTAAACCATGAATAATTATTAAAAAAAAATGCTCATAAGTTGTTTGCAGTTCCAAGTGGCCCACTGATTTTTGGGAACTGGTACTCATGAGGCAGATGTGAAAATCGTATTGAAGCAAAATACAGCAAAATTGGGTGCGGTATTACATTTCCAGCTTTAGAAATAGCATTCTGAGGATGAACGCATCACTGAAATTACTGGTGCTGGATATCTCCTGCTCTCGGTTGAATACCTGCAAAAAGGGATATTTGAGGATAAGTAATGACTGCATGAGTGAAAGACAAACAACTATTTTAGATCCAATTCTTAGTCATTGAATCAGCTGTGTTATTGATTGCAGCATGGAAATCTGCGCAATATTTGGCTTACTCAGAGAAATCTAGCTCCCCAGACATGAGGCTCATCCTCTGGCCTCTGTTTCCTGATGCAGGTGCGGTATCCAAAACACTGGTGCTGTCTCAGAGGAGCCAGTTCGCTTCTCCTTATTTCTCCTGCCGCCTCATTACACGGTTTGTGTAAGCAGTTTTGGGCCACATGGTTGTTTGACTTCTACTAAGTTCACCTCTCACTATATATCTCTCTCTCTCTCTCTCTCTATATATATATATATATATATATATAAAATTATGATCAATATATGTATTGGTGCAGGGATGTTGTTAAATCTCATTTCAATTAACTCATCTTTGTATATATTAACATTATAATTTATGTCATTGTCTTTTCACTGTATCATTTGTACATATGGGTTACGGGTGCTGTGATAGGAGTCAAAGAGTGGATGTGGGGTCTTTTGAGAAATTTATTGTAATTGATTGAATTCACTTGACCTCAAAGAATGAGGGGGGGGGGGATTTAAAAAAAAAACTGATGGTAAACTTAAACCCGTATCGGCAGAGGTAGATGCCACTGACATGGAGTTGCTATATTTTTGCAGGCTATTACACTATGCCATCAATAGGACGTAAAGAAAAGGTTATTGAATATTCCAGAGGATTTAGAATATAGACAAGTTAAGTCCCATCCCTGTTTTTGAGTAATTGTGTTCATTAAACGCCTCAGTCTAGCCTGATGTACAAAACCCAAAACCAGTGAAGTTGGCACGTTATGTTTTATGAAGAAAAAGTCAACATGGTATTGATACTTTGTTATTCCACTATCAATTACAGTCGTCATATTATTGAAGCACATGATTCCCTACACTGAAAAAAATGTTTTGTTGAATGAACATAATTTTTTTGAGGTAAGTGGTTGCACAAAATATTTTTATCTGAAGCTAGATATTTTTATTATGTTGACTATTTGAAATTACTTATATTTATTAAGTGGAATTAAATAACACACCTATTTCTATTAAAATATGCTTAATTAATATATGGAACATTTACTAGGGGTCAAAATCACTTTTTTCAGTGTACCATTGATTGACGCGTAGATTTGTCCCTTGAAGAATTCAGAGGTCACTTAAATCCTCACGCGATCCCTCACTGAAATCCAGTCACTTTAACACCTTTGCGCAGAAGCTAAATCTGGCTATTTATGTGCTACCCTATTTAGAAGCTTTGAGAGAAAGAGAGGGGGGGGAATGGCTTAAATAAAATGACACTTGTAGCATTTAGAATCCATCGTATTTCAGTTTCTCTTCATAATTTTAGTTCAGAGTTAGGGCTGCAAACACACAAAACAATCTTAATTAAAATTCAGCATGAAATTAAAAAAATACTAAGAATTGAAAAATGAATGAGTTAAATCTACATTCTGACTGTAAAATAAGCAGTTCCTTTAATGAGTATGTGTGCAGGCTGATGGGGCTCTGAAGAAAATTTGGACAAAATTCCAAAGTTTATCAGGGAAAAATGGCATGTTTTGGGGTTTGAGAGGTTACTGGTGACCACTAATGTCTATCTGCACTTATATTGATGAACTGAGGCTAAATTTCACCAGAAAATTATGACTTCATATTGAACTTCATGAGACAAAAGTTAATTTGTGTTAAACCTATGATTACTTTATGATTTGACAGTGCATAATTTTGAGAGCTCTGACAACATGGGGAGCTAATTAGAGAGCTATGTTATTTGGCTAATGACCAAAAGATAATTTTGAATATCACTGTCAGATGAATTACCCTGGTGCTCAAGGAGTTTAGGATCCGAGAAATGAATTGTTTTAACTCACATCCATATTTCGATTGTTTTTTTTTTAAATTATTATTTCACTGATAAATTTTCATGAAGACTCTTTGTTTGCAGCCCTTAATCTGTCCTGAAATTATGAAAAGAAACTGAAACACGACAGAATTCTAAAACTACAAGGGTCTTATTTAAGTCATTTTCTCCCTCTCTGTGAAGTTGAAATCGGGAATTATAAAGTCATAAATAGTATAATGCATTAATCGTCGGATTTACTTGCAAGTAACTGTGCCAACTAGTACTTTGGTTGATTCATCATAAATGATGCTTCAATTTTCAGTTGACTTTGTTGTATGTATCATGAAAGGAAACACCAGTGTGAAGTAATTTGATGAAACAAGCTGTCTGGCCACAGTTTGTGACAAAAGTAAAGTCTCTCAAAGTCAATGAGGCCTTCTCGTAGTCCTGTTCCAGCTATGATTACAGGGGTCCAGGCCTCTCCACCATATGTCTGAGAGAACATATGTATAGTTGAGCTGTTTTGGAGTTTAATGAGTGCAACTGGGCTAGTAACTGCAAAGATATAGGCTTGGGTCACAGGCAAGGTACTGCTGGTCTTCTTTTGATCAAGATAGAGCCTAAATTGAATGGATTACATGGGGAAGCCTGTGTGCTCTGTGGGTTGTGATAGGAAGGAGTGTCTGCTTAAATGCCTCCGGTGTAAATATATTTGGGTTGTCTTAATTAACGGATGAGTTGCTCGAGAGGAAATATACTGAGTGATCATTTATGTATGACAACAGCACTTTAAACTATTGATTGTGCCTCTGAAACTGACAGTTGGACCAATAAGGCTCGCCTTAGCTTACCACCTGCCACCTTCAAATCATGCCCTGCAGGAAATCCAAGGCTCGCTGCAGTGATGTGTTTTGTGCCTGATTTGAAATTCTCACAGGGGGTTTTCAATGCTTTGCCTCTCATGGGCTCTTGCTGTTCAGTACATCATGATCTCTGTCATTTATTATGTCCAAACTCAGCATCCACCATCCTGAGTCAGACAAATGGTCCTTTTTAAAGTGATATACAAGAGCATCTGGCACGCTGCCACATTGCTGTCGTCTCATTTTCAGTTTTACATTTAGCTCACGACCTGCCTTATTTTACACTTTAACATCTAATTGTACTGGTAATTCATGATTTATCTTGCTACCTACACAGTGGGGCCAATACTAATGAACTCCAGATGATATGCGATACCATATGCAATAGAAAATTGTTTTCTCACGCAATTCAGCCATCTGTGTCAGTTTCTCCTTCAGTTTCCTCATGTGGTTCTCATGATTTAATATTATCTCATGCCCCGCCCTCTCTTTTCCTCTCCTGCTCTCACCTGTTCCCTGTTGTTGATTGATGTCCCAAGTTTCTACATCACCCTTTTGCTGGATTGTTCTCTTCTGTCCTCAGAGTTTACTTTTCTTAGTAACAAATTGCAATTTATTAGGGAATCTCCTCCCAGTTTTGCGGCCGTAGCGAGTGGCTTCTCCCGGTCTCTCTCACACCCCAAAGGTGTGCACCAGCCTGTGTGTCCTGGTTTATTCGGCTTCCCTTCCCGGTTACTGACCTCAGAACAGCCCCTTTGACTACGCCCTGCTTACCTCTCCTGTGATCCAGTAGCCCCTGCCTGACTTTTGACCATCTCCTGTGCGGGTAAGCTAAAGTGCCTCTGAGTTTTTCCTCTTCAGTCAATAAAGTTGCCTATTTGGCTTTTTCTGTGATCTGTGTCTGGCTCCTGCTCTGTAAATACACAACAGAAAATTGTCATTGAGTTACTCAGACTTCAACACCAGTGGTCCAGGCTGAAGAAAGGATCAGTGTCTCCCCTGTAGCTCTAGATGCTTCTCCATCAGGTGATGTAACAGAATCAGTTTAAGTGCTAAAATGTAAGACACACTGCATGATGTCCCAAACTCAGCTGTGTGTCTGGATTAATCTGCTTTTATTCAAGCATCTACACATCTACACCTCTTCCTGAAGATGATGAGTTTTGCTGCATTAACTGCCTCCCGCCTGCAGGAAAAATCCTCTGAACACCACCTCAGTATTTCTTAGAACTGTACTTTTCCAGTAAATATCTATTATATTTAGGGTTTTCACGCCTTTACTAAAGTACGCACAGTCACTTCTTCCTTTGCCAGACCCAGGTGGGTGACAGTTTATTATTGTCATCTTATTCATAAAATCCAAAAGCTGATAAATGAGTGAGAACTGTCACGGGTTACTTACCTCTAGTTTGACAGTTTAAATTACAGTGGCCCATAAGATAATTCAGTTTTCTGATTGAAAAGACAATTTAATGCATCAAATCTGACCGACAGCATCATAGAAATCTGTGTGGTTTTTTAATGACCTGGACAACTGTTCTATGATCGACAAGCATAAGTGCAGGTAAATGAACCCTAAATTCCTTTCTGAAGGACAATCACAATCCCCAAATATGTATCCATCCATCCATCCATCTCCTGGACGGTCATGGACAGCTGTAGCATATCCCAGCATGCACTTGGGTGACAGAAATTTGTCAATCCTTGACAGAGCACACATTGACTTCCATTGGGAAATCCATAGGGAAATGTTGTTTATTTATTCATTTTAGTTACAGAGGAGGGCACAGGGAGACTGTCATGGTTTGGAGGCGTTGAGAGCTTTCTTTGTTGCTCTCGTCCGGGATGATAACATTTTGCCCCCTACTCGGATTCCTGCGCCAGCTGGCATTTATTGGAGGCGTCGCCCGGATTCTATTTAAGCTCTAGTTCCATCTCACTTCCCTTACTAGAGCGTCAGTGTCATGTTTGCACTTTAGCCGGTAAGGTCTCTTGTAAGAAAGTTGAAAAGGGTTGAGATGCATATTTGAGGGCAAGTTTTAGTCAGCAAGGGAATCTATCTGTTCTTTTCCCTTCCTTTTCGTCCTCTCGAGCTCGCTTTGCTTCCTTTCCTCGGACGACATATAGGTCCGTTGGAAGTGCGAGCCTCGCTTTTTTATTTTATTCGTGTCTCTCTCTCATCAACGTGTCCCCCTTTTATTCTGGCCACTGCGTTTGGCGTCTCTAACTCACCACCCATCACAGAGACAGGAAGAAGGGGATATACGAGGGGAGAGTCAGGTGACAGAGGTCAGAGGTCAGATTCAGACCATCAAAGCCTCAGCCCTACTGCTGCCGTCCCTCCCACTGCCAGCCCCACTGCCTTTGTAATTTTTTTATGAGTTAAAAAGATATTTTGGATGGGATTACAAGATGAAAGGTCATTTCACCTCTTCCATTCCAGAGGGATATTGCTCTCACCTCACCTTAAAGCACATCATACATCCAAACTCAATCCCATTTAGGTTTTCTAATTACCAACTTAGAGTTCATTTGTTCTGTTGTGAAGATAAGTCTGCATCCATTTCACCTCAGCTTGCTTTGTACATTTGTACTGAGAGACCTGTGTTATCAGCCAGATACTCTAAATAAATTATCTCTGAAGCTGTTTGTGAATCTTTCTGCCTGTGGTCGTGCTAACGGCAAATCGATTGATTGACTAGTCAGTGACGCTTGAGTGTCATCACAACACTTCTTCCAAAGCTTTGATTATACAAGAATAAAAATGCAGTTTTTCTGACTAAGGCGTGCCTGTTAAGGCTGTTCATGTAACAATTAAACTCTGTCTACTACCAGCAACATAAACAAAATGCAGGTTAATACTCAACTTATTTCTGAGTCAGACTCGGATAGTAAGCTGAATTAATTTACTGAGTAAATGGGCTTTGAGTGAACTGCATTGCCATTAATCATGACAACATACAGCTTTGCGTGACCGAGGAACGCTACAGTGAGATGGCATGGACGGCATTTGAGTGAAAGTTCTTGTTTCTCTTGTTTCTTTTTAAATTAGATAATTGTTGTTCAGACGATTTCATATCATAGCCCTCCTACTACATTCCCAGAAGCTAAACTACAAAGACCTCATGAATGATTGTCAATATATGCCATGTGTTGAACTTTCACCATGCATTAATATCCAATTTACTAAATTATTCGATCACCAATACATCAACAGTGTGCAACTATGCTATCCCAGCAGATACAACCTCTTCTTTTAAATGGTGAAAACATTATGATTAAGTGCAATAAACTAGGCATTTTTAAAAAAATCTTGGAACAGCAGATGGAATTCAGAGAAAGCCCTAGGTTAATTAATTATTTTTAAAATGATTATTTCTTTTATTCCATTCATAGAATATCATTACTGAGTCTGTAGTCAATGTTACCCTTCAGTGATCTGTCATTTCTTGATACTGTCTTAGAATTCACTGGCAGTGGCGGTTCTAGAACCAGAAATTGGGGTGGCACAGATACGTCCCTTTAATGAAAATTAGTCCTGGCTAGTTCTCAATCATTTTCCTTTACTGACGCATTTTCCAATTATCGTAATTGGCAACCGAAGTGACACCTTCTCTCCATATGTGATCAAACAGTGATGAAATCATGGGCTAAATTCAGTACAGTGGCGGAACCAGAACTGAGAATTGGGGTGCTCAAAACATCCGTTTAAAACAGATATTAGTCCCGACCTGCTCTCAGTAATTTTCATTATTGAAAAAAGGTTCACTCCGAGAGCGCTCCACACTTACCAGGTGATGCTTGACAAACATTCATCTGGAAGCGAATTTAAACCAATGTAATTCAAATTTGCATACCTGTTGACTCTCACGCAAATAGCTTGAGCCGCACGCTGCCTATTTAACTGCCGAGAGCCACTTTTTTTTTTTTAATCAACCCACGCAATACCGAGAGTGAAAGGCGGTATTTCATTGGAACACGGACCTGTTCAACCAACGCGAAGCACTGGCCTATTAATAAGTAAATTATTTTTCTGTACTGAATTTCACCCAAGATTTCATCGCTGTTCGATCACATATGGAGAGAAACCGTGTCTTCAGTTGCCAATTACGATAATTGGAAAACGCATCTGTAAAGGAAAATGATTGAGAACTAATTGTCATTAAAGGGACGTGTCTGTGCCACCCCAATTCCAGGTTCTAGAACCGCCACTGATCACAGGATTATATATATTGGTCTAGAATATTCAGGAAATAAATTGTGGAATTATTGATCAAGTGATCTTAAACAGGGTCGGCTTGAAAGCATTTATGAAGAGTCAGAGCCTCTTTGGGCTTTAAGGAGTTAAAGATCGTATGTCAATCAATTGATTTTAAAATGTTGATTTTGAGAGTAAACTTAATTTGAGCTATTTCAGAGTGGTCAGATCCAGTGGTTTGGTCATTTGGTCATATTGATCATGCATATTTTCATCTTTCAAGATCAAAACGACACAGCCATTCAAAGGTCTAATGTCAGATCAGCTAAGATTACAACATTCAATGATTTAGTTTTTGCCACTTGCACTGCTTATGTAACTTGTCGATGATATATGGAGAATATTTTATTGGGATATCAAATCTCTCAGCTGTGTTAGGGGTTTACAGTAATCAAATTTAATTCAGTGTTTGTTGCTTGTTTATCACAGTTGAACTTCGAAAACCACTGCTTTGTGGTCCTTTGGTAAATGCACAGTGCAATTCGTAAATATGGTAACGGTGAAAAAATGTTATTTTTGTTTTTGCCCTATACGCACGCGAAAAGCAACAATGAATATGATGCTAAATGAAAGCATAGTGCGAATTGATACTGGATGATCTTGGGAATTACAGCCATTACATACTATCCACAATAGGGACAAACTGCAGTGCACCAACCAGCAGGCTGTGTAAAGACACTTGTGAAGATTTCAGTAGAGCCATCAGTGTCGACTCTTTTACCTCCTGTCTCTTCCTGCTGCTGTGTGCTCGAATCCATCCTCCCTCCCTGTCGCTGCGTCACATCCATCTCCGGTGAATGTGCTCGTGGCTCCGGCCAGCTTTACCTGCTGCGGTTCAGGGCACTTCTGGAGGCCTCTGAGAGGAGCTCAGCTAACAAGCTTGATTTTGTGCTTTTTAAAACAGATGGCCAGTCGCTGACTGCAAATGCAGGTTTTCCTGCCAACATTTAGGGACAAACTTGGCGTTAAAATACCCCTGTCAGTGAAAGTCATCTCTCCTGGTGCCATCTGCTGCTACTGGAGTCACCTCTCTGGCAGTTCTGAGTTACTGCCGTAACAAGAGTGGGAGAGTCGGGCGCCGCGTCAGGTGCCGTTGTCGTTTATTTCTCCTCATCATCTGACTGCCGACTCTCCCTCTGATGTACAGGTAATTTCTCGAGGCACCGCTTCAGTCGTTCCTCCTTACAATTCACTTCGCCGTCTCAGCCCATATCACTACTCCCAAGGCTCAATAAAAACCCGAAACGCCAGAACACACAGTGCCACTTGTTAGAAGTTGGACAGAAATTCAGTTGGCACTTTTCAGTTTGTTTATACCCATTCATTTTTGAAAGTTGAAGTGTAAACTGTCACTTTAACATGGTTAGTCGTCCACTTAGCATGACTCACACAGTAATTGCTGCTCCTTTTTAGCAATGTCTTGAGTAGACTCCGTCACTGATGGGCCTTGCAGTTTTCTGGAATGCACTTTATTTTGCGCCACCATAAAACTGTGCTTTCTCAGATGTTATCTGAATGGACCTTTGTACAATTAACAATCTTCGTAGAAGAATTTATGGGGGTCATGACTGGTGCTTATGCTTTCTCCCCTGGCTCCTGGAAACACCTAAAATCTTTCCACACATGTCCATAAAGGTCTTTACAAAGCCGACACGCATCAAGGAAATGAGTTATTGATGTGGAGGCAGACAGCAAACTGCAGGAAACAATTATGGGAAGAATTTTTGTGATTGATTACAATCAGCTTGATTATTATGTACACATTTACCTTTCATTTTTTGGAATTGAAATATTTATGCGCGTTTCTGTCTGTGATCCGGTAGTTGAAAACATGATCTGGTGTAATATCTTTTCCCCTTTGGTACGAAATGACTGCTGACAGATGGTGTAAATAAAGGCTAATGACTGATGGCATTTCATCCTGTACTGAAACAGAGCTTGGAAACAGGATGTTCCTCCCTCAGGACTTGAACCTGTCCTGCACATGACAAAAAAAAAAATGTTTCCGTTCACAAATTGATGGCCACACATTTCTTCATGAAATTATGCTACTGGCATACTTGTCAGTTTATTTCATAATGATCTGACTTAATTGCAATAAGCTGAGGATGTGAATCAATTTGCCAATTTTAAAATCTATCAGAGTGTAAATATTTATTCTCATCCCAGAATTTTGATCCTGACAGTCTGTTCGTCACCTAATGCATACATTTCCTGTAATCTGCCATTTGGCAAATGACTCTGTCAGAAATAATTCACATTCTTTGATTCATTTGATAAATAATTTGACAGTTGACGCCAGCAGGATTCCAAATTCCTAAGTGCGAACAACTTAAACTAATTAGTGTCCTGTTAAAAAGCAGTTAAATGAAAGTATATCATAAAAGAAAACACTTACTTTCAGCAGCCCAAGGAACTGGCTCTAACAAAAAATGGGCTGTGATTGGCTGTGGGACAGAGTATTCAGAAATTCCCGCAATCCCCCACCTACAAACGCTTCTGAAGGATGACGCTTGGTGGGCCTGTCCATCCTGGTCCTCCAGGTCAGGAAGAAATAAGGTAAAAGGAAGCTTAAAGCAGAACCCACTGTCTTCCGTAGTCCCTATTCAACCACTGCAAAAACAACATGCTAGGGAAATTTTTTTCCATGTTAAACAAGAATAAACCTGGCTCTGGCCTTATTTCTTTTTGTTTTGTTTTACAAATTTTGCAGAAGTACTATCACAAAGACACTTTACAGAAGGGAAGACACTTGATCTACATCTGCAAAATAGCAATAATGAAGAGCATGACCTGCATTACGGAGACAAGAAATCACAGGAGGAGTATCCTCTGCCTGGTCTTTATCTGTAAGCATATCACTGTCTTGTATTCACCCTTTGAAAAAAAAAATCTTTAGAATGTTTTTTGCTGTTATATGTTTAGTTGGTTAAGAACCGGGGTTTCAATACCAGGTGACCTTTCACTACACCTCTGACCTCTCTATCAACCCCCCGCTGGTTGGGACTACAGCTCAGTGGAAGAGTTCAATTTCAGTGTCCCGTGGATAAAATAGAAATGAAAAAAAAATTATGATCGATCACAGCATGGAGAATTCAACATTGCAGGTTGACACAGGCAATTCAGAGCTCACAGTTTATGCTGGATGGAAGGTGAACACTTCATACTGGTCAATAAATAAGGTCACAGATGTGCTTCATGCAGTTTCAGTGCTACATTATTAAGATACTCGTTGTTAGAGATGATATCATGTCTGAATGAACTGCCTACATTTCTTATCCAGGTTGTCTGATTCATGGTGATAGTTTGAAGTAACAGATGACTTACTTTAACTTACTATATTTAAATCAAACCTGGCTGGCCTCTCCTTGGATCCCTCACAGATGAAGAGTGACATTAATTCATAGTTACACTGACGCAGCGATAAGAAGCTCCTCAGCAATGACAGTTCAGCGTTGTGTTCTGAAATGGTGAGAACCATTCCTGCTGCCCACAGCAGCAGGAGGTCAAGGCTGAGAATGAATTTTTACTAGAAAAATGTATTAAACTATAATGGTTCATTATTTTCATCATCAAAATTCACCACCGAGCCTTCTGTGACCAGTCAGTCCCCGCCCACAGTTTGGAAATATGACTAGAGAGGGATAATAAGGGAGCAAGTGCTCAGGACTGACTGCTAATTAGCCACTTGGCTATCTAGACATAACATTTCATAAACTACAAGTTATTTTCTCCTTGCACACTAATCAGCAAGTGCTACCAACCTTTACTTGATTATTGGACTTTTTTTATCATCTGCAATGCCTTAGTTTCCAAAAGGCTTTGTCGCGGACTGTTAACAAAAATTGAAAAACCAGATTAATGTACTGTAATAAGATGTCTGGGCATAATTTACATCAATTTACATTCAGATCAACTCTCTTTTGATGTTACTGAGGCCACCTAGTTGACCTGTCCAAGCCATAGTTATAGGAACGCTTCTATTCTCCATGACCTTTTGCATGTAATATCTGAAACACGTTCTTATCTCGACTCGTCATATAGTGATGCTATCTGAGCAAGTGTGACAGTAGAGGGGTCCTGTCACTAGAAGTGTCTCCTAATAAGTACACGCCTTGGCTACTTTGCCAAGGAGCCTGGCTCTTTGGCGATGTGGTCAGCACGCATGACTCTTACCCAGCGTGCTACACAAGCATGAATATATGACGCAAAAGATGGCTTTAGGGGACCTAACAAGTAAAGACGCCAAATCCTCCCTTTGCCTTGTATATGGACACTTTGTCAGGTAGCGTCAATATGGGCTCTAATTTCTTGGCGCAGCGCAGGGTCACGCAGTAATTTTGTCGGGTGCAGCCCGCGCAGCGGTAATTTTGTCGGGTGCAGCCCGCGCAGTGGTAATTTTGTCGGGTGCAGCCCGCGCAGTGGTAATTTTGTCGGGTGCAGCCCGCGCAGTGGTAATTTTGTCGGGTGCAGCCCGCGTAGCGGTAATTTTGTCGGGTGCAGCCCGCGCAGTGGTAATTTTGTCGGGTGCAGCCCGCGCAGCTGTAATTTTGTCGGGTGCAGCCCGCGCAGTGGTAATTTTGTCGGGCGCAGCCCGCGCAGCGGTAATTTTGTCGGGCGCAGCCCGCGCAGTGGTAATTTTGTCGGGTGCAGCCCGCGCAGAGGTAATTTTGTCGGGTGCAGCCCGCGCAGCGGTAATTTTGTCGGGTGCAGCCCGCGCAGCGGTAATTTTGTCGGGTGCAGCCCGCGCAGCGGTAATTTTGTCGGGCGCAGCCCGCGCAGCGGTAATTTTGTCGGGTGCAGCCCGCGCAGTGGTAATTTTGTTGGGTGCAGCCCGCGCAGTGGTAATTTTGTCGGGTGCAGCCCGCGCAGCGGTAATTTTGTCGGGTGCAGCCCGCGCAGCGGTAATTTTGTCGGGTGCAGCCCGCGCAGCGGTAATTTTGTCGGGTGCAGCCCGCGCAGTGGTAATTTTGTCGGGTGCAGCCCGCGCAGTGGTAATTTTGTCGGGTGCAGCCCGCGCAGTGGTAATTTTGTCGGGTGCAGCCCGCGCAGCGGTAATTTTGTCGGGTGCAGCCCGCGCAGCGGTAATTTTGTCGGGTGCAGCCCGCGCAGCGGTAATTTTGTCGGGTGCAGCCCGCGCAGCGGTAATTTTGTCGGGTGCAGCCCGCGCAGTGGTAATTTTGTCGGGTGCAGCCCGCGCAGTGGTAATTTTGTCGGGTGCAGCCCGCGCAGCGGTAATTTTGTCGGGCGCAGCCCGCGCAGTGGTAATTTTGTCGGGTGCAGCCCGCGCAGCGGTAATTTTGTCGGGTGCAGCCCGCGCAGCGGTAATTTAGTCGGGTGCAGCCCGCGCAGCGGTAATTTTGTCGGGTGCAGCCCGCGCAGCGGTAATTTTGTCGGGTGCAGCCCGCGCAGCGGTAATTTTGTCGGGTGCAGCCCGCGCAGTGGTAATTTTGTCGGGTGCAGCCCGCGCAGCGGTAATTTTGTCGGGTGCAGCCTGCGCAGCGGTAATTTTGTCGGGTGCAGCCCGCGCAGCGGTAATTTTGTCGGGTGCAGCCCGCGCAGCGGTAATTTTGTCGGGTGCAGCCCGCGCAGCGGTAATTTTGTCGGGTGCAGCCCGCGCAGTGGTAATTTTGTCGGGTGCAGCCCGCGCAGCGGTAATTTTGTCGGGTGCAGCCCGTGCAGTGGTAATTTTGTCGGGTGCAGCCCGCGCAGCGGTAATTTTGTCGGGTGCAGCCCGTGCAGTGGTAATTTCGGGGGGTGCAACACCGTACGCAGCCACTTTGGCAATTTGGTAGACGGAGGTGCGCCGAGATGGGTGTGGAGGCGTTAGGGGGGGGGGTCACATGTTCATCATGATGCAGTGACAATTTCGTGGATAAAGGCTCAGCTGAAAGTGGGCAGAGAGCTCGCCAGCTCCAACCTGGTTTACTTTCTGTGCAGTGATAATTTGGCTGAGCGGCGCACAGTGCACACACGTCACCGAAACCTCACAGGCAGTTTTCCAGAATGTCAGGCACATTTCAATGCAATTAATTATTACAGCAGCCACTATTTAATGTAACTATCTGAATCAGGACATAAATTATAGTATCTATATCAATTGTCCTGATGTGAGATCAAATGCAGTTGGCACGCGTAATGAAAACTCAACCTGGGTAAGACAACGCAGCTAAATCTGTGATGCAGACTAATGATTTCACATCTTTCTCAGCCAACCACAAACTGCCTCAGGCAGTGTGCGTAATAATGCTTGCGTTCTATGCTCAGTAAAGCAGCAGCAAGCAGCTTAATACTACTATTATTGTCACTTAGGTTTTATCATTTTTAGTGGGGGAAAGGAATACAGCTTGATTGCTATGATCTCATACTGACTTAAGATCGCAAATTGAAAATAAATGTGTAATGTATCTTGCATTGTTGTCCATGCATGTTAATCCCAAACTTTTAAGCAGCAACAGGGTGTAATAATAGGAATACGCTATCCATCATTTCTCCTGCCAGTGATGCAGGCAGAAGAAATAAATGAGCAACCGTCGTATTTCATTCCAACTTCATAAGTTTGATCTGACGTAGTTTCGTTCGTTAGTTTATTTATGTAAAAACCTCACAAGTACGAAGACTTTGCAGGGTATATTCTCAAAAAAAAAAAAAAAAAACACACACAATGCCCTTGAATCGAACCTACTGCACTGCAAAGACTCAGATATGCTATTGCCCGCTTTATTGTAAATGAGGTGACATTACAGAGGCAGAATACCACCATAGTGTTATGGTCCCAATTTGTAATTAGATTTACAACGCAACAGCAACAGCAAGGGATGACAGACACAGTTTTAACAACTAAAACACATTTAATTTTTAAAACAAAGACAATAACGACTAAGCAACTAACAACTAAGACCAAGATTGAATTATGTACAAAACATAAATATTTACAATCCCTTTTCGTGGGGGGGTGGCTTGGTGATGTCCTGGATGATGAAAATGCTCAAACGCAGGCAAAGAAATCCACAAAAGAAACATCACAGGTCTTGAACAGAATGAAAGGTCCGGTCATATGTATCCTTCTTCTTGCAATTTCTCCTACTACTTTACTGTCTCAATTCTTTTCCTTGTATACTCTTTTGCAGACCCCACCCACATTTAGTGGGTGTCCAGGACATGTCTAAACATGACTCCAGTCTGAGCTTAACAAAAAAAAGGTAAATACTGCCATCTAGTGGCCTATATTCACATTACAATAGAAATGATAAAAACATAAATTAGCCAGACAAGCAGATTATATGTTGTATTTTATTTTCTTTTCCTCAAGATGTCATTGTTACTGGAATTGAAATGTTTTCATTGCCCTGTTATATCACAGCTTAGGAACACAGTTGATGGACCACATGTGTAAGTGTCTGGAGAGATTTTATTAAATAACCATCATGTTGGCCAATTCATATAATCGCCAATTCATCAGCAAGTCGCTGTCCACTGAGCGAGAAGAAATGCTGCATTTATACTGAGGTCTGTCTGGGATTGGAGTGGCTCAGATAATAACATAGTCACAGCTACTTTTCTGTCAGGGAGAGACACAAGAACGGTGGTTCAGTAATTTTCTTCATTTCACCACAGTAGTTTTTCACCATGCTGTGAAGTCTATTATTATTGGCTTTCAATTTCATGCTATCTCTTTCAGACAGAGAAAATGCCATTTTATCATAAAAGGCATATGAAAACTATCAGCTATCAGAAGCGAATCTTTAACACCCATCGCTCTACAGTTATGACAAATATGTTCTCACTGCCTCTCATGCCTCAGAGTAAAACATATTCTTTGGAAAGAGGTGAAAATAAGGTGTGTGACCTTGGCTGAATAAATTCAAAACATGAAATGACTAAATCACTCGTAACCATCTGGTATAAAGCCCCCAGAGAAAAGTGTGTGTAGGCGTGTGCGAATGTGGGTGTATGTGTGTGCGCGCGTGTGTGTGTGTACAGTATGCATGCTTGAGTTTGAATGTACTTGTATATCAGTGTATATTTGTGTGTGTATACATGTGTATATCCACTGTGTGCAAACTTGTGTTTATGCAGTATGCTTGCCTGTGTGTGCACTCGCGTATACACTGTATGTGTATAAACATGAGGTCCTGCGGCTGCATTTGTGTGTTTGTGTGCCAGCATTTGTGTGTGGGTTCAGTTCCATAAACAGTGGCTAGGGGGCGCCATGTGGACACTCTTCTGTGTGTCTCTCTGATGGCCGGGCTGGGCCAGTCACATGGGCTGCTCGTGCGAGTTTGAAAAGTGCTTTAGTTTCCTCGGTCAGTGCAGAGGCACAGCTAACTCTGATCAGCCGCTGCACGTGCAACTTACCAGCTGGATCTTTCTCTCTCTCACGCACACACACACACACACATGCGTGCGCGCAAACACACATAAACACTCGCGCGCGAACAAACGGACACATACTGCTATCCACTGCACGAGAGCTAAGTGGCCCAAAGCTTTAAGTGAGAACCAGGGACATCACTTTTTTTTTTGATCTTCATCGCCGGGATCGTGACACATTGGAGAAAGCGAAGTGACATTTACTTGGGGAAGGTTGTGGTGAATCTCTTGTCATTTTTTGTGTGTCTCTGGGTAGTGTGCAGTGAGAGAGCTTAGCAGTTTTCTGTTTTTAAGTGCCTTTTGTTTGTCAATTATTTGCTGCATTTATGACTCAATATCCATCCTTTCAGTTCTATCAGTTTTCCCTACCAGGATGCCAAACACTCTAGCGGATGCTAATGATTTATCCGGCGTAATGCACATGGCTTGTGGAAGATGCACTCTGCTGAAGTGCTTCAGAGATGTGATTCATGGCTCTCTGGGAGCGAGACAGAGTGGTCACTCGCTGAGAAAGAGAGGAGGAGAACAGAGAGAGAAGAGCGAGAGAGAGGGGAGAGACAGGAGTGAGAATGGGAGGAATGCATTGAAAGGAGCTGAAACAAGCCAGACAATTACCTTAAGATTCTGTTATCTGTGTTTCCTAAAAGCCCTGCCCTGAAGTTGGGGGTCAGGGAGAGAGTGACCCTGTGTCAACACCCCTGCGCGGAGCCCATTATCAGGGGCCGATTAATTAGTTTCAGCGGAAATTCCCCGTTCCATCTTCCAGCTTCTCCCTCCTTGGTGTCTGCCGTCTCTCTTTATTGTGGTGATGCTGCCCATCTCTCTGTCTCTGTGGCTGTTCACTGCTCTCTGTGTGCTGCTCTGAGGCTGAGTTTTAGGGAGAGACTGATGTCCATATTTACACCCCTGCTGTGCTGTTTTATTCTCCTCACTTCCTGGTTTGAGGTCAGGTGGATCTTTGCTCATCTCATAATGTAAATACTAACATCAAACGGGAGTGATGGCTGTTGTCTTTCACTGATTACTGGTTTGTGTAAAATGCAGGGAGATTATGTCTCACAATGTTTAGGACAGTTCCTTTGTAAACAATAGCTTTCATTTTATTAAAATAAAAGCTAGTTAATTTGCTGTACAACAGAAATGACCCAGTAGAATCACAGGTTTGATGACTTTTGTAATGACATAAATATTTATTCGCAGTATGTAGACTCATGCTCAATATGTGGTGAATTTGGTGATGTGATATTTGTCCTGCGTGCCTGCTGATCACACGCTGTCGGATTAAAGAGACTGAATGTGTGAACTCCTGAGTTTCTCTATCAGTCCAGGCTGTAAAGATCTAATATTTCCTTTGGTGTCCAAGAACAGTTCTTTTCAGAGGTGCGACTGAATTCTGTAGTTATCCAGTCCTTCCACCTCGCACATTCCTCTGCAATGTTTTTGATTTAAACAGAAGAAAGGTAAAATAAAGCTAGTACAATATTTCTTTTAACATACTTACCTCTTGTATAAACAGGCTGAAACAGATGTGAGAATATCGGCTGATCACAGAAACAATTGGAGTGAAGTTCCCCTCTCTGACATGAACAAATTCTATGGTCACACTTTCAATGAAGTTTTTTTTTTTTTTTTACTTTTAAATAAAAATAACTTCATTGAAAGTGTGACCGTAGAATTGTCTGGGTTCTGGGTTACAATGGGTTCCACGCAGGTTATCTCATTGAGACAAATTATCTCATTTTCAAGTTTACACAGACACAGGAAAACGCCAGTGCAGAAGTGTTGCTCATAAAGGCTTTATACAACATGTATAATGCATTCATAAATGATAAATAATGTCTTTATAAATCATACATAAGCCACTGTAATTTTTGTAAACGGTGTAATAACACATCCTTCTTCAGCGTGTGATGCCAGATGTGATATACCTGACAATGTCACTCAGGTAGTGGCTAAATACTATAAAGGGTGACATTGTCAGCTAAGTGACATTGTCTTTGTCTCATCTGGCATCACATGCTGAATAAGGATGTGTAATTACACCGTTTACAAAAATTACATTTGCGAGCTGCCGGATAGCTCACTCGGTTAAGGCACTGCGCTGCAGTGCAGAGGTGTCTATCACGTCGCGGGTTCGAACCCCGGCGTACCCACCGGCAGGGGTCGGCAGCTTTTTCAGAGTAGCGCACAATTGGCGATCGCGCTACAGGGTTTCAAATTGGGAAGGGACTGCCGGATTGGGGTAAACAAAAACTGCTTTGTTCGTTGCTCCAGCGCCTCCTGTTGGCCGGACGGGCGCTCGTCAGGAAGACTCTGGGTTTGTTCACGTCCGGGTATGCTTCGCCCTCGTTCGGAACTTACGAGGATTCGACCAATGAGTGTATAAGAATCAGTGGCTGACGGACACGTGCTTCGGAGGAGAGCCATTAACTGTCTTCACTATCCTGAGTTGGCAGCAAGGGGTCGCATACGAGCAAGCTTTGTACATAGTTCACTAATTGGGCTTTCCAGATTCGGGTGGGATTGGAGATGCCAAATTTATTTAAAAAAAATATATATATATATTAAAAAAAATTACATTTACTTATGTATGATTTATGAAGACATTATGTCTCTTTCATAAATGTATGTCTCATTAATAAAGGCTGTATAAAGCCTTTATGAGCAAGACTTCATCAGAAGTGTGACAAATTCTGCAAACTGTGTGAGAGATCGGATCACCTCTTCTCTCTTCAAAAAAATTGAACTGAACAAGCAGGCAGTGAATCACGATCCACAAACACACCACAGATGTCCTTCGTTTCGTTTGTTTGGCTACTTTCAGTGGGACATTTGCTTCTTTAAAGTGGTTTTGTCAGTTTGTCCCTTTAGAAAACTCATTATAGCTGTTGAAAACGTCAGGGAAATTGTAAGGGAAATATCTACTTACTTTTACCCATCAAAATCACCTATGTGCCTTCATAATTTTGGCTATGAAGTGATCTCACACTGACAAGGTCATATAAATGAAGCAATTATGAAAAGAATCAATTTACAATTACATGTATTGAGGCATGGATCCCTTTATAGACCATGCAAATCAGATGTGAATGTATAAAAAGGAATGGTATTTTGGGAAGCAAAATCACTAGATTAGTGACTCGCATCAGACAAATGCATGACATGATAGTTTTTTTTCAGCACTGATTTTTCTGTTCTGCAGTAAAAATATTTATTATTGCCCTTGAATTCAAACAAATTTTTTTTCAAACCAACCACTCAGGTTTCATGCGTCTTCATTAAATTATTCCATATCTTTTACATTCATTGAGAAAAATGCAGCAGTAAGTGCAGTGAGTGGTGAGGCCTGTACACTCACAAGGACATTAGTGAGGAAACTGTGTTTACATCCCAGTCTTTACATCAGTTTTGTTTCACTCAGTCATGAGATTTATTTGGGATTAGTACGGTGCAAACTGCTGGGTATTTTTCATTCAGTTGTAAACTATTCAGAGCTAAATCAAGTCTGACAGAGGAATGTTAAGTCTTTTTCTGTCAAATTTCTCCTCACAGTTTTTTATGGTACCGTTTTCATTACTGGCATTTAACTGATGCCTTTATCCTTTTGAGGACACTCCTGCCAGAATGGGATGAAATCGACTCTGTGAGAGTTGGTTTTACTCTGAACGTTTTACTGTGTCATGCAGCTATGACTCTTGAGGATTACACGATCGACTGCTAGCTCCCACTGACCCGAGGAGCCTCCATTTTGGCGGAAAACCTGCCAGAGGAAGCCCCTCCCTCCTGATGACACTGGGCTCTGAGAGCAGCGGCACAATCAGAGATCAATACCGCATTATGTGGTCCATCAATACCCTGAGCTGTTCCAGGATCAGTCACATGACTCCCCCCCCCAAAGAGTGATGTCATTAACAGCATGACAGTCATAACAGGACAAATTGCTGCGTCATGATTGTATTGAGCTTTTCTCACAATATTTGATGGATGTTGTTTACATTCATCATTGTCTTCGGTTCACTGAACCTAAAACACAATTGAATAAGCAGAGGATTTAAAAATTAGTTTAATGTTCAGTTAGGGCAGGGAAGTGTATCTTCTCATGATCGGGTATCTAGTTTTAGAAACAGATCTTATTAGCATTCTGCTGAAATCAAAGGAGGCTGTATTGCTAGCCGATTGGTTGCTCATGTACTCAACACTTTGATCAATCTCTGTAAAACCTTTGAATGTGTGGTTTTCAGAGCTGCTTTTAATTAACTTATCCAAGGCAGTTTGAGATGTGTAACTCTGCCCTCTAACCCCTGAGGTGTCTATTATAAGGCATGCTGAACTTAATTGAACAAAACTGAATGAGCATGTAATATGAATTATCTAGAATCTGAATCTGTACTGCTTTTAGCTGAAATGACATGCCAGTTTCCTCATTTGCTCATATCACCCCACAGAGATGCACAAATTATGGATCTAAACTCACGAACAAAGTCCAGGCAATTCAAGTGAAACATCCGCAATTACAGTTACAGCAGAACTATCGCCTCTGGCTTGAGGGTTGTGTCAATGTCAGTTGAAGGCTTCAGTGCAATAACTTAAAAACCAAACTCATGTTTTATAGTATCACACAAAATATACTCTCACCGTGTACTAATGTTGTGCACTAGTCAAGACGTACATTGTAAAGCACCTGTATTGTTGTTGCACCAATAAAGTAAAGCAATATTAACAACCATCCACATCCTGATTTCTGTAAAACTGGCACATTTAACAATAAAGTATTGAATCTTTCAACTGTGAAAAGTGCAATAAATGGAACTGAATGAATTGAAATTGACTCGAACGTGTGTATGATTTGAGGCTAGCATATCTCTTCATTAAGGTATATTCACACTGTCGAGACTGCTTTAAAAAACTAATCTTTTGAATAGTCATCACAGACTGTTGATATTGAAAGCAGCATTTTTTTTTTTTAAGCTTCCTCAATCCTATACTGTTTTTACTGTTGAATAATCACTAATCAATGTGGGCTTTTGTATTTCCATTAAAGGAGTAAAGGAAATGAATAAATAAATCGAGCCGACTGAAACGACAGGGCCTCTTCGAAAGGCTTTCTGTTTCCTTGCCTGAGCTCTGCAAATCGCATTAACAAACCAAAGTGCTGCATTTTATTTAATCTATGAGGACTCCAGATGATCAGCAGAGCTTTTGTTTATAGCGTGTGGGCTAACACATTCGTGAGAGCATATGCGATGGATGGTGAGGGATATAGGGGTCCTGTTCCTCCCTTGAAGCTCGACATACTTACATTTTTGGCCTCTTTAATTTCAATTTCCCTAATCCGGAACTGCCTTTCCCCAGGGAATTTATAGAGAGTCTGAGTTTTCCACTCAGTTGAGCACGGCAATGTAGCGTGTTGACCAGTACTCCAAGGTCTTGTTCAAATCATCCCTAAATATTGTTCTAAGTAAACTTAACATGCCCTAATACTGTCTGAAAGAACAGTGTATGGATCACTCAATTGAACAGGACAACAACAGCTGAAATATTGTGTTGTTTTAAAGCAAATCCTGGCTGCAGTTCAACTCCATTCTGTTTGTTTTGCACACTGGCTGTGTTCTGGTGTATCATAACTGAATTATCATAATTGGGCCCTGTGCTCAGTGGATTCCAGAACAAGCAATAATATTGACTTTAATATGCTGCAGCTACGGTAGGAGCCCCTTTTTTTGATCAAACACACTTAGCCACATTAAGGGCAAATACAATTCAATTAAACGCAACTTTAATTTGTTTCCAATTAAGTTAAACAAACCAGGGCTCATGAGGGTCCGGCCTTTATACTCAAGAAACTGGATGAACTTGAAGCTTAAGAATAGAACTGAAGACGCAAGCTGTTAAAGTCAGCTTCTGTCTAAATAAAAACATTTGTACTGCTTTGTTGCATAACTGTGAAATAATTCACAAAATATTGCTGAATTAAAATGTTTAATAAAGGAATTGTGTCATGACTACTGTGCATGCTCAGAATTTACATTCCAAGAAAGTGAATCTGCTTGACTGCAAGCCTGATTCCATTCTTGCCAATTACTGTTAATTTTGCTCTGTATTTATATATTTTAGCTACACTGGCATTATGCTTTTTATATTAAGGAGCTTTCTATGGTAATTTGAGGATTCAAAGCGCTATTTTAAGTTTTAGCCATGGGAAAGAAAGTATGAAAGCAGGTTGGTATCACCAATAATCACAGAATAAGAAAAAATAGGGCCTTTATTTTGACTTCCAGTTGAGCAGATTTACTTAGTTCAAAGTTGAGAGCATGCACAGTAATTGTGACACAGCTCCTTTAATATGCCGTGCATTGTTAGAACCAGGGGATTTAAAAAAAAATGTGTACTTTTTTGGTCAATGCAATTTAGTAGATTGGACTTACAGTAATGAAAGCAATTCAACGGGAAGTTAGATACTAATATCAGTATGTGCTGTTGGCAGAACTGACCTTACATACATACATTCACTTGTTTTGCAATTTGCGACATGGAGTACAAACTGAAGACCAGACTCAAGCAGATTATATACATACACAGTGTCCAAAATATCATATATGATTAACATATAGTCAAAGATTTACATATACAGGTATACATGTAAAGTCCCTTCTCTGTGTATTTCAGCTTGCCCTGGTTTCTCAAAATGCTGCATATTTCTTGCTTCCACTACCAGCGTATGAGCCATTCCACGAGAAAGTAGCACTTTTTGAAGAAGTTGAGGAGTTGACCCCCCTGGAATTGAATGAAACTTAGCACATAGGTAGATAGTCATCTCACGGAAAAAGCCAAATTTTTAGGTCCATAGCTTACTCAATCTGCCGGTGGCGCTCCCTGGGAGCCACTAAAGTGGCTCAGTTTAGCATTTGTGACCATATTTTACATCAATTATTATGGCTTAAGCGTCTACAGCACCAGATGTGTTATACCTTTATCATGACCTAGGTCACTTCAAGTCTGGATAGACATCCGCACCACATCAGCGCCAAGCTGGGTAACTATGTTATTGAGCCGGAATTATTTGAGAAATCACAGTAAAAATTGAAAATAGGAATGGGAATAAAATAATATTCCAGACATTTACCAATCAAGAATGCCTTATTATGTCTTTAATCACTTCAAAACCATCGTTTACAGTTAATAGTACCTTGCTATCTTGCTGGGTTCGTGCAATAGCTGACCAGAAAGATGGTCTAAATTGATTTTGGTGCGTGTTTGCGGTATATTTTCTCAGTACCCCAGATATGTACACTGGTGGTAAATGCTGTTTGTTGTGCTTTTGGAACTCTTTTTTCAGGAATATTAAGCATTTCTTTGGTTGTATCAACACTTTCAAGCGAGACAGAGCCAAAGTTGGAGAAAAACTCAAAACGGATCATTTCATAGCAGATTGTGCCTACGTTTAGGCGGCATTTTTTTACCCAGCAAGATAGAGATCTGAAATTCTCTGGATACATAGTCCCCTTTGGGTACATTACAACATTAGTAAAATCTCAATGGTAGAATTTTCAGTGTAGATAATATTCAACATCAAAAGTTGGAAAATTTCACCCCCAGGGGCGCCGTAAGATAGATGCAAATATTGACTATCCCTGCAATGTACGAAAGAAGTTGTTTTTGAATTGCGATACACACAGCTAGTTTTCTCCGAAAATGAAGTGTTTAGCTATCTGAATAAAGTTGGCGCTTTAAAAAGTTAAACTTCTACTTACCAAATACTCCATATTCCCAGACATATTACACAATTCTGTCTTTTGACATATATAAAGTACATGCACAGTTGTGCATAAAACTTGTAATCACTTTGGTTTAGAGCTGTGTTGGTTGTAAATTGGAAAGGAATGGTGTTGGTGGTTGTAGCCTTGTGTCAACATGCTAGAATCTTACCGGTAGTCAGTGCATTGTTGGTGCATTTTCAAAAAATCACAAATGCTCAGCATTTTTCCTTTGCTATGAGAATTAATGACCAGGCTTCAGTGTTAATTCTAGGATTTCCTAAAGGCAGGGTGCTTGGGTCAGAAACAGGGCACAGCAGTTGCGTCAGGTGAGTGATTGTCCTGAAAAAGAGCATAGAGTTTGTAGCTCGCAAGCAGCAGCCAGCTAAGATAAGGGCCGTTCATTTGTAGTGGTAACTTGCCCTCATTCCTAACATCAGCCCATGATGTCTAGTCTATGGGATGCCCGCTGGGTGGGAGGGCGGGGTTTCTTTTTCAGACTTTCCATTTTGGTGCGTACCAAGCTGTGGGTGTTGACACAACTATTGTTCCATATAGGCTATAGCCAGCTATTTAATTCAGAGACAGACAAGCTCACCATCAATGGGCCTTGAATGGCCCTGCAGAGACCCAGGTTCTAGTGAAGTAGGGTTTGCCTAGGGCTCAACTAGCTCCAAGAATAACATAGACCTGGATTGAATGAAGAAGGCCTTTATTAGCTGCTCAGGGCCAAAGCCAAGGAGCACCTCTGGCGCGCACCACCAGGTGCAGCCGACCCACAGTCCAATTCCAATTCCAATCACGCGTGTATTCACGTCTTTGCATTGACTTTGAATGTAATCAGTCGTGCAAAAAATTTGTTTCACGTCCAGTGTGAAAGCAGCTGAAGGACACATACCCACATAGCCTACACAGGCACTCACGCGCCCACATGCACACAGATCTCTCTCTCTCTCTCTCTCTCTTTTCTGACATCAGGACAATCGATATAGATACTATAATTTATGTGCTGATTCAGATCGTTACATTAAATAGTGGTTGCTGTAATTATTTATTGCATTGAAATGCGCCTGACATTCTGGTAAACCTGCCTGTGAGATTTCCGTGACGTGTGCGCACTGTGCGCCAGTCAGCCAAATTACCACTGCACAGACAGTAAACCAGGTTGGAGATATAAAGCTCTCTGCACACTTTTGGCAGAGCCTTTTTCCACGAAATTGTCACTGCATCATGATGAATAAGTGACACCTCCGCCTACTATGCCGCCATACCCATCTAGGCGCACGTCCGTCTACCAAATTGCCAAAGTGGCTGCGCACGGTGTTGCACCGCACGAAATTACCACTGTGCGGGCTGCACCGAATGAAATTACCACTACGTGGGCTGCACCACCCTGTGCTGCGCCAAGAAAATAGAGCCCATAGTCGCATCCAAACTCATCATATTGCGATGCTACCTGAGCTTACATCAATATTTGATGAAAACGGAGACTTTTGGTGTCCTTATTTGATGTGTAGGTTTAAGGTTTGGGTTAATGTCAGGGGTTGAGGGGTTGGGTTAATTTTAGTACGCTTCAAATAAGGGTAGCAAAATCTCCTTTCTCGTCCTATATTGACGTTTGGTTCCACAACGTCACTACATGACGAGTCGGATTGACACAAAGCTTATCATTCTTCTCCGTGCTCAAATGTAAGCTGCCCCTTAGTTGAGAATCAAATTTCTACAAATAATGTTGCAAGTAAGATACAGAATATTTTTTAATATTCAAAGAGTTCATCTTTGATGGGACCACAGGAACTCTTCCTCACCCCCACTTCTGGTGCTCTTTGATTGGACCACACCCTCCTTTGAACTCAGCCATTTTAACCTCTCCACAGACAGACAGACAGACAGACTTATAAATAACTTGGTAAAGTACTCAAAGCCACTTGCGTGGTAGTTCCTGCTTACATCATATTTTTCCAAGATGGTATGCATGCACACGCACACACACAGACTCACAAAGTGAAAACAATACCAGCTGACACGGTCATGGCTGGCAAACATGTTGTGTCTGACTTTGTTTCTCAGTGAGTTGGCTGAAATAGTCTAATTGTTTGGACTATGTTGACAGGCAGCTCAATGAATGTTGTATTAGGTTAAATGTATTAACAACAATAGGACTCAGAGAGCGCAGCACCTCTGCCACGCCAAGGCAACTCTGTGCATGAGTTATTTTCGTTGGCTGATGTAGGGTATTATTGCACTCCACTGCCAGGTGGCAGCAAAACCCAAAAGCACACTGATTGGAAATCCGGCCCATTGGAAAGACTTCAAATCTCTGCCAGCATAGCTAGATTTGAACTTTGGCCTATATCTCAGCTGTACTTTGGCCAAGATATGCCAAAATTGTTCCTGTTGCGCTCCTCTAACATCCTGCAAAGTTTGGTTAAAATCTATGCAGCTGTTTTTGAGATATCCTGCTAACAGATAGACAAACCAACCAACGCTGGCAAAAACATACGCCTCCTTGGCGGAGGTGGATAACTGTTACTCTTAAAGAAGATGAAACAGATTCGGGAATTTGTCTGAGCGATCAGCCCACCTTCCTCCACTCAGATGTGCCTAAGTTATTGCTGTTGATCGCTTGATCGGGATTGGATGAGATGAATCACCGGCCTTTAATGGTCTGTATTAATGTTTGGAAAGTTTAGTGCAGTGCCAACCGCTTGTCATGAACTAAAGGAGAGAATGCGATCCGTGGTAGGATGTGTAGCATCCTGCATACGGGAGGCGCCTCGCTCAGCTTCTGCATGTATAGCCATCCATCAGCAGGGCAATGGCTGGCACCTAATCCCTGGGGGGTGAAAGTATCGGAGATTCTGCCTAAGAGACACCAGAGTGTGAGGAACCAGCTTTCTGTGCACAAGTGTTTTCAGCATACAGCACTCATCATACTTATTTGCACGGTAAACCAATTTTACACTTTTCATATTCACAACATGAAATTTGAAAACAAAGATTATTAGCTTAAAATCAGCTTTAATTTTCTGGCATTTGCGTTCATTTAATGTGAACCTGGGGCATCACTAGAGGTTTATGGGTAAACAAGCTAAGCCTTTTCATGGGGGGGGGGTCAAGATCTGCCATGCTCTCTTCCAGCAATTGGTAGTTGAAACTAATTATATGCATAATTTGGGGGGGCTATGACCGTTTAAAAATGCCTCATATTCAAACCATATGGGAATTGAAGGCATTTTTATTTGCCATTACGAGCTGATTACTTACAGAATACGCGGTAATTTCATAAAATTATGTCATGTAATACAGTGAATTATAGCTCCATAAGTCAACACCTCCCTCTCTATTTTAATGTGAATAAAAAATGTATTACTGGACATTGCTGATCTGAAGCTATTGCTTAATGAAAATATTACACTCATCCTCTCTTGTGCTACCACCCATATTTAAAAGTATATATAGTATTGAGATAATGCATTTTAATTTACTATTTCATTTAAGGCTTTTCACTTGCCTTTTTTCTGCAGGTCAGTGTGTTTCTTTGCTCGTAGCGTAATTGAAATGTCCAGCTGTCTGCAGTGTGCGGTGGGGCTGTGGATGTCTCCGGAAGCGAACCCCTCGGGCCTGACCTCGCAGTGTTTTCTCCATCAGGGTGTACTCAGGAAACAGGGGCTCCCGAGTGTTTCCCCTGCTTTAGAGGACCATTGGGGGACTCCAGAATCTCTTAGGCTCCTCTGTGATTAATAACACCACACTGGTTGCGTTACGGCCGAGCTGCATCATCTATCTATTTTCACTGATGTTTTTCCCGTGTGGGATTCACTCCACTACGGCAAGACTTTCTATAATTCATTGCCTTTAAATAAAATGATTCCAAATGCAATATTAACACAAACTGTGCTGTTCTTTTACACTCTTTGGGGTGTAAAAAATATATAAATATTAGGACTGAGACTTTAACAAATTAATTTTAATTCATTACACAAAATATAACGCATTTAATCACACCTTTCTCAGTTCCCTAATTTCTGGCACAATGATGCCCACACTCGAGCCCAGTGGGTGGCAATAATGCACCTAAAGTCTTAAATTGTTGAATATAATCACGATAATTGCACTTTGATTTTGCACTGATCTGTGAATGTAGTAGACGCACAGATAAATATATTTGAAGTTACTGAAAATTAGCACTGCGCTTTTGCCTGGACTGTTGAGTTTTACTTCTGCATTGGCATATGTGAGTTTTTCTCCCTGTTTTCCATCAGATTGGCTGTTTCTGGGTCCATTTTCTCTTGGTTTGTAAAAGCTGCTGTATATTATTCAGCAGCGTAGGCTGGATTTGTGCCCTGCGCTAGTGGTTTGTGATTACTTCATCAACTTTGAAAGTGCGACCATTTATTGTTTGAGTTTTTGTTTTCAGCCTGGCCCTAGTTTGTTTGGTGATGGGATTTCTTATTTGAACCCTGACTCGTTTTCTTTGATTCTGATTTTTATCGAACCCCACTTGCTTGTTTGGATTTTGTGTTTGACTCGTCCTTTTTGACTGATTCATCCCAAAGACCTCCCAGCTTGTCTGTACTGTGGATTGTGAGAGTTTGACTCAATTTGACTCTTCTTTGCCCCGGTCCTTGTCATATAGTGTCTTTGGCTTCTTACAATGAATCCAGCTGGATGACAGGTCCTTCTAATGAGAAACTATGAACTTGAAATTTGAAATCATCTTTGGTTGGACTTGTTGCCACAGTCTGCAGATGAAGTTTCCGGAAC
Organism: Gymnothorax reevesii; assembly: GCA_029721435.1. NCBI lineage: Eukaryota > Metazoa > Chordata > Actinopteri > Anguilliformes > Muraenidae > Gymnothorax > Gymnothorax reevesii. Next base: position 86,587,317 of record CM056583.1, read on the forward strand.
TTTTGTGCTTAATATGGTGCCCCACGACCAGGACTAGTCAGGTTAGCTGGTTTTGGCAGATATTGACTGGAGTCCCTCATTGGTCCGCAGTATCATTTTCATTGTTCAATCCTCACCCATTTATTTTATCCTTTATCGCTGATTTGGTCTCTCCTGGACTGGCTAATAGCCCTGAGTTACATTATACCTTAATAGCGGTGACATCCTCTGCACGTTTGCAAACACAGATGGGGATCTTCAATGTTTGCTTCATCCTGATATTTCTAAAATAGATATTCGGCCGTAAACACAGTGACTACGCAAAGAAAGGACCCATGGAGTTGTGTTCAAAATGCTAGAAAAAAATATCTCTAATATTATATAACAAAGAAATTTGTTTATTTTGAAATACAACTTTTAAATATATTAAAAGACCCAATTTGATTAATTTTCAGGATATTTAATAGGGGTCATGGACAATTAGCAAGGATGGGCTTAATTTGGCATCTGGGAGAAGGGGTGAAAGGGACCAAATATATTTATTTATTGGCTAACAGTTTCAATGCAGTGTTGCTAAAATATGGTATCAAAACAACCAACAGGAAGTGGCTTCACACCTGTTTTAGTTTTGAATGTGTGTGCACTGATTGGTAAGATGCTAAAATGTTAGACAAACCTGCGACAAACTTGTGAAGGGCTGTGGGTGCAAATCTTTGACTGAAGGCAAACAATGTGTGTTGACAAAACAGTTTATCAGACACCTCCAGTGAAAAAAAAAAACCTTAAAATTTACACACAGTGTTTTGTCCTGAGTCTCATTTTGCAATTCATATAGTGAGAATTATTTTGTGTTGATAACTGGATTTTCTCCCAGTCTAATGGGGATGGGGTGACATTTGGAGGGCATTACAGGAAATACCAGGCCCTCCACTCGGAGCTGGTAATAAATATTCATCTCAGATCATGGAGGAGGAACAGATGCAGTGAACTCAAAAACCTTCATTACCTGCCATCTGATGCTTTAAACCAGGAGAAAGAAATAGGAAACAGTATTTTGTGCTGAAAAGGGGAATTGAAAAATTCAATATGGGACCAGAAGTCGAGCTGACGGGGACTAGATTTATCACTGTTCCCCAAATTTTACTGCCATCCTGTTTTATGTCTCATAAAATAATGTCAGGATACAAACCTCACTCAGGAGTGAACCAATATGTAAATATATTTTGTTTTGGGATAGAACTTACCATAGAATGGCATAGAATGGAGCTGCATTTACTCAGATGTGGCTGCTCTAGTTTTTCTGGGAGGGAAACAGGTTTCATATATAACTCTCTCAGAAATAAAAGCACGGCAGGTAGTTGTTTTGTGCCTTTGGGAAGAAATGTCCCCAATGTGCCCCCTATAAACAATAATCTATTCGGGGACTAATGAGTATCTTTCGCGAGAAAAAAAAGGTATGAATAAATGACATTGTGATGGCCAGGGCTACTTTATGTGTCCAAAAGACAAGTATTTTTTCCTTTACTGTGCGTACTGCAGCAGTTCAGCTACAAATGGATTTCAGGAGGACATGATAACAGTCAGACAAGTGCTGTCCCTATTTGCAAATAATTAAAACTGAGACTAATTGACGTATTTCAATATAATATATTCGTGTCATTCAGCCTGTGCACTCAGTCTCCCAATCCCCGCGCCATAAATACTGGGGTTCATTTAGGTGCCAAAGCCAGCATAAAACATTTGGAGTTAAAATGAATTAGGGGCCTGTTTTAAATTCCCAATCATGCAAAGTGATTTTCCTCTGGCTAAATAAAAACAGGTGTAAAGTGATGCGCTTTTAAAATGTGTGTTAATTTAATTGGAAAGGCCCTGAGTACACAAAACATTGAGGAGTATATAAAATTATGGTGACAGAGCCGAGGTAAAATGTAGTGGGGCGATAAAAAGCCGCAGTTTGATCGGAGACAGAGAGAGAGAGAGAGACAGAGAGAGAGAGGCAGACAAACAGACCGATGACAGAGAGGAAAAAACCACGCAAAGCCCCCTTTCTTGTGGTAATTTGGCTTTAATATCCGGTGATGGCAAAATAAAGCATGGAGTGCTTTAACCAGTTTGCTTACAATTGACAGGATGTGTCAAAATGATTAGTTCCTGTTGTGCTGCAGGCTGTGAGAACTGCGCAGACCACCAGACATGTTTTTTTTCTCAATAATTCTCTCTCAAACTGTAGTTTTAATGACATTTATGGATAAAATATTAGAATTCTTTAACTATCAGTTCACCTGATTTTGATTATATTGGTGATATTCTGAAAGATTTCATGTATAGGTACGTCCTTATTTCAAAAAGTGCCCCACAGCAGCTTTGTTTTTTTTAATATTATTTATTTCTGAAGAGAGGTGTTTACTTTGCGTTTTGCCATAACTGGATGCAGCCACCATCTGACCATGGTGTAATGCATCAAGAATAGAGAAGGCGCAGTCTAGTTTTTTCTCACATCATTGAGACAGACTGAGGGAGAGAGAGATAGAGAGGGAGAGAGAGAGAGAGAGACAGATTAGCCTACCTTTGAGCCCAGTGCTATGACTTCAGGTACAGAACTATGAATGAGGTCACACTTTCGATGAAGTGTTGCTCATAAAGGCTTTATAGAGCATGTATAATGAGACATAAATAAATCATACAGAAGCAAACGTCATGCTTTGTAAAGGGTGAAATAACACATCCTTATTCAGCATGTGATGCCAGATGTGACAATGACAAAGCCAATTAGCTGACAATGTCACCCTTTATAGTATTCAGCCACTAGCTAAGAGACATTGTCAGTTATATGACATCTGGCATCACATACTGAATAAGGATGAATTATCTCACCTTTTACAAAGCGTAACATTTGTTTATGTATGATTTATGAAGGTATTTTGTCTCATTTATGAAGGCATTATACATGCTGTATCAAGCTTTTATGAGCAACACTTCATCTAAAGTGTGACCATGAATAATATCTCCATAGGTGATGCCAGAGCTCTGCTCCAATCCATTACCTGATGTTCCCCGCCTACCTCACTCAGCACATCCCTACAACTTGGGATCCGGTGGTAAAATCGCTGGAACCCTGAGGGCCGTCCTGATGCATAAAATAACACATGAGGAGAGCTTCACTCGGTCCCCGCTCATCCTGCCTCAGTTTCTTCATCCATGCAAGAGTTTTTTATGCCTCTGCAGTTTGTTCAGCTTTAAGCAAGCTGAAGCAAGTCCTTAAAACACGCAGAAGACTGCAGAGCGAACAGGACAGCAGGCTTACAGGCATTGGTGGAGGTTTTAGTTTGTAATTGCTTGCATGTCCATAAAATAAGCTTTTTTTTCCCGCCGCTCCAAATTTATCTAATGAGAATCATTTTAATTTCCATGCAGATCTTGAATATCAGGCTTTTGATAATTAAACTGTGTTAGCAAAATGTATCTTTTCGCCTGCTTTCAACCGAAATAAATTCTTTTACAACCGTTTCACTAATGTTAATGCCCAGAGGCAGAATAAGACTCTTAGGCACAAACATTTACAGCCTGTAAAATATTATGTTTAAGGTACTGGTTTATGGGTGAGATATAGCAAACCTAACATCATTGCAATAACTTTTTCAATAGTTTAGGAAACTATACTCATGGCCACTCGCTGCGTAGAATATTTGAAGAAATGTTTGCAAGTGTGATCCAACAGCAGTTTTTCACATTTAGAGAGATCAGTATATTGCATGTCAGGTTCATACATTTAGCCCAATGTATGATAGTTTAATGATGACGATATCAGTCACAGTGAATAAATGCAGTTTTACATCAGTAATGAGCTCGATGTATTGATGGGTATATTTTGGGTTTTTATGCACCTCTACAACACACAAGAGAGGAACTGTGGGATTTGTGATGTAATACACCAGCTTTAGGGCATCGCTGACTCCATCTCTGTTGGGAATCATCATGCCCCTGATTGACAGAAGGCTTGTCTTCAGAGGCATGATAACGTTGTGCCACGATGATGGCAAAAGACAAAGCCAAGACCCATGGAGGAAATGATTTGGTTGTTATGGACTTGTATGTTGCTGCTCATTTAATGGACTATGGGTTCCCACGTTGATTTTCTGCACGTACAGGTCAATATTTGTTGAACTCTTCTGAAATGCTTCACTGTAGAACCTCTTTGATGACAGTGAGGAAAATGGCAGGTCGCTTGATTCTGTTGTCACTTCCTGATCACCTCTCAGGATAGCGCCGCACTTCAGAGGCTTACTTATGAAACTGTACCCAGGTCTGCCAAGATAACCGTTTTGTCGGCTCTTTTGTAGACCTGGACTTAACCTACTGAACCCAATTCAAGTGATCGGCAATACTAAAATAAAAATAAAAATAAAAATAATACTCAAATGTTGCAATCATGCCCCATTTCCAGTGCTTTATGAGAAAGTTAGGTGGCCAAGTCGCTTCCGGTCTCGCGTTGCTGCGGGGCAAGAGTTGCGTCAGCGTGCATGGCTACGGATACTTGGCTGTATGATACCGAGCGTAGAAGCCGTATTAATTCTTCATGCATCCAGTACTTTTTGGCTTGATTTTAGCGTTTATGTCGTTTGCTGTCTCTGGTATAGCTGAATTGTGGTTGTGGTACGACGCAAGCTGCGCGCCGGAAGTGTGGCTGTCGTAGAAGTAAGAAATTTCAGTGAAAGAGCCACTTCCATGTTTTTTTTATTGGCGATCTCTCAAATCCATCAGCTTTCTCTCTCAAGTGCTTTAGCATTCGAGAAATTGTGCTTCTCCCTCTCTCTCTCTCTCTCCTTCACAGCAATAATTTGTGTGTTATAGAAAGCAGGAACACTGATGTCTTTCTTATCAGCCTTAATATCTGAAAATTAAGAGCTGCATATTTTTTCATAATCCAAAGGAAAAGTACTGAACTTAATTAAGAATGGGCTGAATCCTTTGTTTGCATTTCCTGTCTACTTTATTGAACCCTGTGGGGTAATTTGTCCTCTGCATTTGACCCATCCTATAGTTAGGAGCATTGGGCAGCCACAGAGCAGTGCCCGGGGACCAACTCCAGTTCTAAAGTCAGTTCCTTGGTCAGGGGTCCTGGTTGGAGTGTTACTATGAGGCATGTTTATCCAACATTCATTCATCTGCTGTCCCTCAACCACTGCGGCTTAGCCTGTGACCAATCCAGTGCATCTTTTTTAAAATTATTTCCAACCAAATTAAAAGGATGGAAAATTACATAAAAGAGAGAGAAAACAAGCAAAGAAAATTGGAGCAAGCAATTACTCTTTCAGGAAATGAGGGAATTAGATTTGTCTGAGCAGAGTCAGACACATTCCATGAAAAATAGATGTTAATTATGTTTTCTGATTTTGTCCCCAATTCTTCTGTTGCAGCAATACACCAGATGTACTAATGACCAAATTCACCAATTACTGCCCAATTTATATCTAATCCTATTGGACAGTGACTTCATTTCCTTAATTTTCCTGCTTTATTCAGAAATCAACCCAGTGCAGTAGGGAAAACAAATTTAATGGATCAGTCAGATGGAGGAATTATATGCGTCTTCAGTTTTCTCCTGAGAATGTGTGCAGTTTCCTGTTGGCAAGAGAACGCGGCCAATTAAATAACTCTATCAGTGTGTGCAATAGTCTGAAAGATAGAAATTGCTCAAATATACAATTAAGCCTCAAAAGGATTTAAAGAATGTCTGAGCACTCAAGATACTACAGAGACATATGAATGCAAAAATATAGACAGTGGCATCCAACCATCACTCTTGGAAAAAGTGCTCCTAGGCTTGTATCCATAGAAGCTCTTGATGAAACCCTGAAGTATATCATAAATGTCAAGAGTGTTTGAGAGCTCCATGATATAACTTTTTCTCAACAAAAAAAACCCCACTGAACTTCTTAGGCTGCCTTCACGGTTTTCTTCTGGGACCGTTATTTCTAAAGATGTAGGGATGTGTGGATAACTATTGCCCTGGTAGCTCTAGTGAAAGAGACTGTAAATATCAATGGCTTATTCTGTAGAGCTGAAAGAGAAATAAATAAATACAAACCATCCTTCAACTGCTTTACAAGTCAGTGGAGTGGAGGTGATGGCGAGGCCGTTTCGCTGGGGTAACACATGCAGCAACACATTTCAGAAAAGATGTGAAATCAGCAGTTATTTCCTGTGTTTCACAGGCTTTCTGACCAGGAATTTTCTCAGTGTTTTTAAATGCACTTTATCCATTTCCACTGCGAGAAAAAGTAGAAAATGGAGTTACAGCCCCTAATATTTCACACCAATTACTTACTTATTCTGAGAAAACAATGAATTTTCTCCATGAAAAATGCGATGCAATGTTTGTATAGAGATTAAGAAGGTCTGTTCACATCCTACTGGCTCATTAGTCTGGTGTTTAACCCCGGTTTCGGTAGCATGAGGTGACCACGATTATTGCTGCTCCTCCTGAATGAGATGCTAGTCCATTATAGTTTACCCCTCTGCTCTTAGTCAGGTTTCACTGACAATTTGCTGGTACCCGGTAATGTAGTACAAAAAGTTGTCAAAAAGTCAACTTGTCAAAAGTTTGGAAACACCTGCATTTTTCTTACAATATATGTTAAATAAAGAAATAAGCAGCCTTTTTTTTTTTTTTTAAAGATCTAATTCTAAAATCCATCAAACTAACCACCATTTGTTGTCATATTTGCAGATCATTCTCACATTTTTAGCTCGCCGGGACGAGTAACGTCCGGAGAGCTATTGTTGTACCCCCGGCGTCCGCGTCCGTCCGCGTCCGTGTCCACGTCCGCATCTGCGTCCGTCCGCATGCAGAAAAACTTTACCCTTGCCCCGGCGAGCTTTGTTGTCTTTCTGACAACTCTTGTTCTTTAACAAGGGCAGTCATATGACTATAATGAATCAGCAGTGGCACGGTGTCCAACTTCCCAAAGATGTGCTGCACTTATGGGTTGCTCGTCATCAACCTTTTTGCCCAAAAAGTCCCAAAACCGCTTGACTTTAATTCGGCTGTTGGAAAATAGGAGTTGATTAGTTTGTTGACTTCGCAAAAAAATGGCTTCTTTGAGAATTCCAAAATTTTGGGCACTATTCAAACAAGTAAATTACTGTATTTTCTTTTCACTTCTGATTGTTTATCTTTTACAAAATTCCATTTGAGATTATATAGAGAAGTTAAGCCATTTAAATTTCTCTAAAAACAGTGCTGTGACATTAGCAAAGCGTGTCCAAACTTTTGACTGGTACTGTACACCTGGGTGGAGTGAGGCACTGTGGTGGGTGGAGCTGGGGTGTGTTTTGGCCAAGAACTCACCGCGAACGCCGTGACAAGGTCTCAAATTCAGGACCCTCTGTTCCAATTCAACCACACTTGATCTCCCTCTTTTTTTCCAAGCAAACGGCTAAAACTAGTTTAGTTTAGCCACTTTGTTGTTGCTGAGAGGAAATCACAACTTAGGGAAAAAAAAAAAGTCTCGCTTATGTGGGTATTGCAAGTAAAACATCTAAAATCTGGTCCGCAGGTATGGAGAGGTATATAGCAGAAAAAGGTTTGCTTTTCCTGCAGGTTTTACATAATGTGAAGTAAATTACTGCAAAGTCTCTTTTACCTCGTATTCTCTGTTGTCGCAGCCACACTGCTAGGCTGAAACAGAAAAAAAGGGAGACTGCTTAAATACTCACACACTTCAAGTTCTACAACTCACCCAAACTGGCAATTTTAAATTATAAAACTGGCTATAAAATATGAAACACAATATTTTGTTGACCACAGACTAGATTCTATCCAAAAAATATATTACTATGACAGAAAACATCCATTTTTTATACTGGTGACTGACATGCATGCGCTCTGTCAAGGAAGTTGAAAATATTGTGCTGTGTATTATAAATTAAAACGTCATATTTAAAAGTGTTGAAGAAAAAAAAAAAATGACCTGAAGAAGGCGCTGCCGCTACGCGTGGGCATTTTTTATAACAAGTCCTCTGTGGACATGTTTATTGAATGAAGACATTTTTAATTTTGGAGTGTCTTAGTCAGTGAGAGATTTTTTCTCCTTTTTTTCGTTCTACACCACAGATTTTTGACCTTGGACCAAAGAGCACCCTAAAACATTAATTAACTAAACTTTAAGGACCGAGCACGACACAAACTGTATGATTTTTGTCATAATTAATATTTTAATTTGAAATCCCAAGGAGAAATTCTTTGCTGGTAGGCAGAACGCAACATTCCAGCAGAAAGTATCATGACAGGAAGCACCATTTTTTGAGCAGTTACTGACATGCTTGTGTATTTGTGCACATAGCAGTTACTGACCATTCTGCTTGTACATGGGCCTCATATATCATATATCCAGAGGGGAAAATAAGTAGCATCAACATATTTCTGAGTAAATATGTCTGACCAGCCATGAAAAAAGGCCTGCAGGGTCAAAATTTTCTAAATTCAGTTTCATGTTATTTTTTTACACAGTGGACCTTCCTCTTTCAGTAACTGGCAGTTTCACTGAAATCTTTCCATTGGCTACTGGACTATGACATCATCAAAATACAGGTTGCCTAGCAACCAGCCATAAACCTGGCCATCTGAAATCGACAAGAATTAAGTGTTATTGCATGTATTATAGAATTTATTTTACCTGCAAAAGAGAAAAATTCATGAGTATTAAGTCTGCTCACCCTGTAAAGAAGACATGGGGACAAACAGACAGTGTTTAAAAAACACGGGGCACTCCGGCCAACGGAAACACCATGCTACAGCACTGAAGGAGGGAGTACTAAGAAATCCAAAAACCAGACACACTAGGGGGCAGACTCGGAACAGGAGCCAGGGAACACTCGGAACAGGAGCCAGGGAACACTCGGAACAGGAGCTAGGGAACACTCGGAAGGGGCAGAGAGCAGGCACAAGACGAGACAGTGGGCACAGCTGGCAGATGGATAACTCGGACGGCACAGCTGGCCGGGAGAAGGGTCAGGGGGAACATCAGGAGGGGGGCAGACAGGACGGCAGGGATGCTGGCACAGACGCCGGCGAAGGCGGCCGGCACACAGGGGGCACTGGAGACGGGGAAGGGGGCTGGCACACTGGGCACTGGAGGCGGGGAAGGGGGCTGGCACACTGGGCTTTGGAGACGGCGAAGGGGACTGGTGCACTGGGCACAGGACAAGTGGCACACAGGGCTCTGGAGACGGCGAAGATGACTGGCACACTGGGCACAGGACAGGAGGCACACAGGGCTCTGGAGATGGCGAAGGGGACTGGCACACTGGGCACAGGACAGGTGGCACACAGGGCTCTGGAGACGGCGAAGGGGACTGGCACACTGGGCACAGGACAGGTGGCACACAGGGCTCTGGAGACGGGGGGCACCAGGGGCTGAGCAGCAGGAAGGGTAGGCTGGGCTGGGAATGCGGCTGAAGAACACAGAAGAGATGAGGGGACCAGAGGGAAAGGAGGGCCGGGAGTGGTGTGAAGCAGGCGGGAGCGAAGTCAGATCTGAACTGGCTTGCTTCAGGCTGACAGATATAGGCAGGGGGAACGGGCAGACACAGGTGCAGGAACTTAATATAATTAACAAGGGGTGGAACATGAGGGAAACCTAATTACATGAAACAGATAAACATTAACACACGGACGAGGATCACATGACAATCCCAAAGACGGGATAAATAAACTGAATAAAAAGACTCCTAAGTGTACAGAATAAGAGCCAGAATAGATAATGAGAATGCAGAGGGTCTGCAGAAATTTTAGCAAAGCCAGTCAATAGAAAAGCTAGGGGCAGAGACTAGAACAGGGCGACTGCTGAGAGATCATTAGTCAATTAGTAAGTGCAGCTATACAATCCCGGGTGCTCGTTAGTAGGTTAGTATTATATACAATATTGCTATGGTAAGTAATTTTAGAAAAACAACAAACTGTTAGTAATTGTTAGTACATATAGGAAAGCAAGGGGAAACTAGTAAACGAGAACGGAAGGAAGGCTGAAACCCAGAATCCATTAAATCACCCGAAACAGTGCCACAATCAATAAAGACAGAAACTGCTACAAACAATGACGCGACCAGGGAGAAAGCAAAGACAGTACATGGGTAAAACGTGGACTGGACTAACACGGGAGAGGAATAAAATGTGAACATTGAGACATAGACTAAAAACTGACATCACCAAAATAATATAAACCTAAAATTGACTAACCACATTGACCCACAGAGCACAACAGCTCGGGATCGCCATCAAGCGCGTGCTGAGGAACTCAGCCCTCTAGTACCAAGGAACAATCCTTCTCTGCTCAACAGGCTCATAGGTCAACTGTGCACTGTTGTGTCCAACAGAACTACACTACTAGCTGCTGGATAGCTCACCCGGTTAAGGCACTGCGCTGCAGTGCAGAGGTGACTATCACGTCGCGGGTTCGAGCCCCGGTCAGCAGCTTTTTCAGCGTACATCGCGCTACAGGGTTTCAAATTGGGAAGGGACTGCTGGGTATGGGATGCAAACAGCTTTGTTCGTAGCTCAAGCGCCCCCTGTTGGCCAGACGGGCGCTCGTCAGAAAGATTCTGGGTTTGTTCATGTCCGGGTATCCTCCGCCCTCGTTCTGAACTTGCGAAGATTCAACCAATGAGTGCATAAGAAGTAGTGGCTGACAGGCACGTGCTTCGGAGGAGAGCCGTGAACTGTCTTCACTCTCCTGAGTTGGCAGCAAAGGGTCGCATACGAGCAAGCTTTGTACATAGTTCCCCAACTGGGCATTGGGGTCTCCAAATGGCCATTTTTGGAAACGCCTAGACATGGCCTTAGAAAAACATGTGTAAAATGCTCATTTTCTGTAGGATTGTTATCAAATTTGAACTGGAACTAAGTAAGACTTCATGCTGTGGTCCCATTGTGTTTTTCAGCTAATAAGTCCCAGCTGCTCTCATCTACAGGCATCTGTTTGCAAAAAAAAATTTTGGCGAAAGTAAAAACCTTCTTCTTCAGTGTGTTCCAGCTTGGATTACTCAATGACAGTAGCACTTAGAATGTTTCTTTCAGTTGCAGGAAAGACTTCAGAGTGTTTCCTTTCAAATGAGACCAAAACCATCCATATAATCCAAACGGTTCAAGAACAGCATTCAATTTACTTTGGGTACGCTTTTGATGGGCATTTTAGGCAAATTTTCCCGGAGTTTTAAGGGAGCAAGATCTTTGGCGGTTAGACCCCGGCAAGAAATAATTATATAACGTTGTTGACGATTCTGTCCATTATGTGCTCTATGAGAGTAATAAAATACCCCCCGGGATCTAAACACTGGTGGTGGTTAGGAACTACTGCTGGAACGATTCCTGAGAGCCGACTTGATCATGTGGCTGCTAGAATTCAATTCATTTGATAGTGTTTTTCGCAGAGACTGACGTGAAGACGCTCTACATTGAAACATTAAATAAAAGAATGAAGGGGCAGTGCCCAGCCTAATCCCCGCTACAGCAATGAGGCAAAAAACTCCCAGTAAGGAGAAAAATCCTCAAACAGTGGTGAGAAAAAACTCCCCTGTGGGAAGAAATCTCAGGAGGAACCCGGCTGTAGTGGGAAAGCCCAACCTCCACGGGCTTGCTAAATTAATAGAATAAAGTACTAGTAGAATAATTGAATTCGGCTGCCAGTTTTAAAGTCCATCTAAATAGTGGCATCAATAGCTCCAGAAGCTGCATGCAGAGGATGGAGCTGAACAGGATCAGGACAGCAGCAGCCAGAGTTCATGGAGGGACAGGGCTGGGACGGTCCAGGACTCAGGGTCTGGGCATTTCTCAGAGGATGGAGCTGACTGGATCAGGACAGCAGCAGCCAGAGCTCATGGAGGGACAGGGCTGGGACGGTCCAGGACTCAGGGTCTGGGCATTTCTCAGAGGATGGTGGGGAGGAGGAGGGTTGCAGACGCATCAGGACTGGTCAACAGCTGAATGACTGCAGGGATAGAACAAACTTTTAAGGTTGACGGCAAGCAGGTGATTGGACTAGCGACGTGGTGCAAGACTGATTGGTTAATAACAGGCCAGTGAAATTAAGCTGGAGACTTATAACGCATGTGCAGGGAGATCAAGCAGTCCTCCTGCTTGAATTTTCGCTTAAGCTACATTTAAAAAATGATGACTATGTGATTTAATTGGTATTACATAGAAATCCTGGCTAAATGCGCATATTTCAAAAAGATTGTATGTTAAACAATATCCAAACGTTTTCATGCAAGACTGCATCTGAATTACGATAAAATTCAATGTAGCTTCAGTCATGGTATTCTGCCATTTGTGTTTTTTTTTTACAGAGGGTTTTATGCAACCTAAAATTATGCCCTTTATCAGTGTTCCACCGTCCTCAGTTCTCAGAAGACAGCACCTTTGCTTGTGTGTGTTACAGAAGTGTGTGCACATGTAAGGCAGACCCTCAGAAGACAGAGTGGCTCATGGGCAGGAGGAGTATTCAGTTTTCACCTTCGGTTTGATGGTTTGCCCTCCCATTGGTGATGGAGCAGCTGTCATGGTTCTGGTCTTTGGTCATGTTTTATGTGCTGGTTTTGTGTTCATGATTATTGTCTTATATTTATTCTTTTTGGTTTTTGTAACATTCGGGTTTTTGGTTCATTCCATGTCTCAGTTCCATTGCACTTGTCTCCCCTGTCTTGTGATCTAGTTGGTTTAGTCCGTCTTCCCTGTCTGCGTGCTCACTGACTTCGGGTGATTTAAATGAAGTCCGGTGTTTAAAATATTCCTTCGTATCTAGTTTTCTTCCTTCACACTTCTGTTCTGATTGCTAACAAGACTAACATTTGTATTTTGTATTATAGTCTACTAACGCAACTAACCATGTATATATGTTCGACTACTAAATTACTAATGAGCACTCTATTTTAAGTTGTAAAGCTGCACCGCTACTAATAGACTAAATAGCTCTCCGCAATCGCCCTGTTCTATTCTCCGCCCCATGTCTATCGCTTTCCTCTCCCCGAGCTTCAGCGAGAATCTCTCGCACGTGCTTAATTACTCTCCTGCTCTTGTTATCTGTGCACGTAGAACTCCTTGACCGGAGCTGTTTAAATGTCGTAGGCTGTTTGTGTGATTCCTGTCCGTATTTTGTCTCTCGCCAATTTCCGTGGTTAGGCTTTCCCTCATGTGACTCTCCCAATGTAATTAGCCTCATTCCCCACAGCTGATCTCTGTATAGTATGTGACCTTTCCTGTGTGTGTATATTATGAGTCTTTTCACTCACAGCTTTTGTCAGAACGTTGATCAATATTTCTTTGTGCAGAGCGCCTCGTATGCCATTGATTATTGTTTCGCTTCTACTGGATAGTCCAACCTTGATTCTTGCCATAGCCCTTTTTGTATAATTTTTGTCTATCTGGATTTTGACCTATTTTTGTATGACCATGAGTTCTGTGTTTGGATGCCCTGTGTATGACCATTGGCTTTGCCCATCGACTACGACTTTTTGCCTATCGTTTTGGTACCTCTGCCCATCTGTCTTCCTGGTTCTGACCCCTGCCTGTCTCCTCGATACTGTTTTTGGATTTCGTATTGTGGCTTGGCAATTCCTGTGTATTTTTGCTTTGACTCGGACCCCATTAAAGGCAAACGTTTTTTCGATTCCTGTCTCTCGCGAGTGGTTTCTGAACTGTACCTCACAGCAGCTGTCATTGAACCCCATGAAAATGGCGAATGGAACACATGCACATTAATACACTGCATGTGATACATTGGCAGGTCGTCTTGGTGGTCCGGCCATCCTTCTTGTTGCTTGAGAACAAGCAGGGATTACTTTGCTGAGTTGGGAAGTTGTGTTTTGCCCTGAGTTTGGACCCCAGTGTGATTCATGTCTGTGCTGCATCTGGGTCTCTCGGCGTACGGCGGGTGAGCATATAATCTGCAACATCCTTCTCTAGCACTACTGCTCATGCGGGGGATGATGCGTGGCGTAATCCATCCTGCTAACCTGTCTAGGCTGCGTTAGCAAACTCGTTTAAAGCCCTTCTTTTCGGCGTGACTAATTTCCTGAATGGTACTGAAGTCGGCAGGGCTTTGTAGACAGTAGAGTGCTGCGTATAAATGTGTTTGAAGAGGAAGCTCTGTGTTCCCATGTGGTTTGAGCTTCTGTATTCGGGTCACAGTAATCCAGCCTTGTTTGTTTTCATCTTCCCGGCGGGGTTGTTGTCGCCAAACTCCGACTCGAGAAGCCCGCTTTGTTTAGTGGGATTTGCATGGAGCTGAATTAATATGAAAATATCCATGCTAAAGACCCTATGCGTGTGGGCCAAAGAGTCATTAAAGTGGCACTGAAGCGGAAATTTGAATTTGCTGCCTGTTTGCCTGGCAGATTGAAAACACACATGCTGTGAGAGCTTTGTTATGCTTTGAAAAACAGAAAATGTGTTTATTTTGAATGAATGTTAACCCTCTTAAACAGTTTAATACTAGGGACTGCAACTTCAGCAGCACAGATCATGTGACAGCAGAAGGTGTACTGAAATTAAATTTAGCAAAAGGAAGACTAAACTGTACTGAGGTCTTTTAGTGTTTATATGTACTACAAGCTGGGATGTTTGTACTGCAGACAATAGGCCGAAACATCTGCCTTCAGATTAATTGTGCTATTATTGTAGCTTTGCTGGGTACATGCTGAAGAAATCCATTTTGCAAAAGAAATCCAAAAAAAATATGAAATCAGTAAACAGTAAATGTATTTTCACAAAATATCTTGAAAGTACGACTATGTCAGCGCAACACAGTCTAAAACTGGCTTCAGGCCTGAAGAAAAATATTAAGCATTAATCATGGCCTGTATTCACAAAGCACCTTGGCGCTAAAAGTAGGTCCTAACTGCCAGATTTGGGAGAAAATCCTAAAGAAAATAGGCATCAGTCATAAATTTAGGACTCCTAATTATTTTTGCAAAGTGTTATTCACAAAGCATTTTAGGCCTAAAATTAGCTCCTTGTCCCGGAGAGCTTAAAAGTAGTCAAGAGGACTCCTAATTCAGTAAAACCTATTCACAGTCAGAAAATGGCTTCTGCTGTTGAAAGACGGAATGAAATTCTGAATGATGCGCAGTCGTTGAAAAGATTTCTGATCGACCATGAAGGGATTTTTAATGTTGTTGACTTTGTGAGGGAGAGAATTATGTCTCCAGCTATGAGAAACAACCAAATAAGCCCCAAAATAAAATGTTTCACAACGCATTGTTACTTGGCCCCCGGAAAAAATGCAACTTTGCAATGCGGACAATTAGGGATTTCATAGTCATCTATCAGTCGCTCGATTCAACAAACAATAAATGCGCTCTGTGAACTTTATATCATCAGACAGTTTATCCGGTTTTCAATGGACATTCGCCAACAACATAGAATCAAACTTGAATTCATGCCCATCTCAGGAATGCCCGGTTATCATTGGTGCTATTGACGGGACCCATATTCCAATTATTTCTCCGACCCAAGATGAAGAGATATTTGTCAATAGAAAAAAAGTAAATTCCATCAACACCCAGATAGTATTTGAAGCCGAATAAAATATTTTGGAAATTTTTGTGAAATGCCCAGGACCCACGCACGACTCGCATTTTAATGGAAAGCAGCTTATGCCACTTCTTTGACAGGAATTATGTACTTGTGAGACGTCACTTGCTAGGGGACAGTGGCTTTTGTGCTGTACCTCCTCCTGATATGCATTAATTGTTTTATCAGGCTATTGAGCGAGGGTTACATAAATACAGCAATTTTTAATAAATTTTCAAATTAATACACGTCTACTTACAAATCTTACTGTTTAATCAAAGTAATATCAGTATTTATATATCTTTAGCTACTGTTTGCTTCAGTGAAGGCCCCAGGTTTGAATCTAGCCTGGAGTTTGTATGTTCTTCCTCTGTTTGCATGGGCCCTCACACTTCAGTTTCCCTCCACAGTCCATAGGCATGCATGGGCAGGGATGACTGGAGACTGTAGTTTGTCCTGAGGTATGGATGAGTCTCTAAACGATGAAAGACTACAGAGTCCCGAATTGTTGAAGATGCGGTGCTGCTGGTTGTCGCCCATTGGATATTTGGATGCTTCAGTAACATCCCGCCCCTCCAACCCAACCCTGACCAGGAATAAAGAAACTTCATGAATAAGTGGACGCTTCGTAAATTCCATCTTCTTACCCCTGTTTTAGTTACAGTCTTAATGAAGACTGACTCATTAAGTTTCATGCTATCCTGACGTGTTATCCTTGCATCACTCCCTCTTCCCAAACATGTTTATGTGCGACGCACACAACACATATCTGCATAAACACATACCTGATTACACACTTCTAGGCTATGAGGGCCAACAGCTAGATTTCCTCCAATATGGATACTTACATCTACAATTCACAATGGTGTAATAATTATATTACCGCTCTCTTGATTAAAACGTCAATAAACATGAAGACCTAATTGAATTGTACTTTGGAACAATAACCAAACAATTCCCTTGTAGGATTGATGTACAGCATTCTGTTTATCCTGGTTGAATATTCACAGGAAAAAATACAGAAAAAAATCTGAGTCACACATTGTACAACAATTTTAAAAAAAATGAGCTGAGATGTGCAATGTTAAAATGACTGTATGGAAATTCTTCACAGTGACAATTGGTTTCAATCTACTGAGCATTAAAGTTTCAGGCAACACAGAAAAGAAAAAAAAGAAACCCCAGAAAATCAAATGCTTTACCTGGCTGCCCTTGCAGAAATGTCCTAGTTCTTTAGAAAAAGCTGTTCTTTGTCTTCTTGAAGTGGGGAATGAAAAATGAATGTGCTTTACTACCAAGTACATTTTATTTTTCTACTGTGTACACTGACAGTATTTGTTAACAGGAATTTTCTGTCTCTACATATGCAGCAGATTCTTTAGAATTGGCCCATTGCCAGCCATTCTTATCTTCCTAAATATTCTTCAAAGGCCGTTCAGAACTATGGTCTGCAAGATGGAAGAAGATTTCTTGCTTTGCATATTGACAGCATTATTTTAACATGTACATTCTCCATTCTCCAGCATGTGATTAACAAATAATAGAGCATCGTCAGCTGGCTGGCTTCTCTCATTTGATCTCTCAGTATTTGCCCGTGAGTGGATGTAATGTTGGCTCAGCTGCATCGGTTTTTTATGGCGTGTGGCCCTGAAATGCTGCGCAAATCTTTTCCATCAGAATATACAACCCTAGGGCTATGGGATTGTGTACTGGGGGAAAAAAAATCATATTACTAATCATGCAGAATATTCCTATCGTCCATCAATATTTTCTCTCTGGCGCTCAAAACCTACTGCGAGTTAACAGCAGAGGTCTTGAAAACCTGACCTGCTGAAACTGAAAGGGTCATATACTAGTTTATAAAGCAGCTGGGTTGTTCATTCAGCTGAAACTCTGGGTTTCAGTCTGACAGTGTGCCAGACTGGTGTTGAATCCCAATGTTACTGGTTTTGACTGTAATTGGCAGCACCACTGGAGAAGCCTGTAATTGTCCTCTTTCCTGCACAAGAGCAAATCCACTGCATCCTCAGCTGAAAGGAGTCTTCCTGATCACCTTTAACGGTCATTCCAACTCTCAGAGACGATCCAGCCTCACCTCAGAATCATTTGATTTTTGTTCTTTTTTTTGTGCATAACAGGTATCATTTTGAAAGATAGTTTTCAAAATTTTCATAATGTAAAATTTAAAATGTTTGAAGAGTTATGTCTATTTGAAGTGTATAGGGGTAGTCCAAATTTTGGCAACTTTGATTCCGCCTTATTTTTCAAAAGTTTTTGAACTTTCATAGCTGCATAATTGAAACTGCTGGTATCATGGGATTTTGATGTTGATACACATTTATGCACTGTCCAAAAGTGATGTCAGATCTGTTCTGGATGAAAAACTTTTCTCTTTATCAAACATTATAATCTTATTTTTTCCAGTTCAACTTCGTGCACACACAACTTGAACATTATCTCGGGAAATACTTTCAGCAGCTGTATTCAGACTGCTCAGTTTTATTGTCTTGGAAATATTTTAATGTGAACTGGTATGGGTTGCTGGTATATTTGAACTGTGTTTTGAATGTCATTAACCAAATTGAAAAAAAAAAGATTTTGTCAATGCCACCACCTCCTTTCTCAGAGCCACAGGTTCGAGTTCATCTACAAGCACAAGGCACTTGAGAATGGAAATGCTGTTCATAAATTTTTTATTTGATCAATTTCAACTTCAGCTGTATGAAAGAGGAGTGTGGTAAACTTCTTTCAAATGTTTAACTTTTGCTAATTTTAGCAATGGTTGGATACAATCAGAATACAATCCAGATACAATCCTTTAAAATGGATAGGCTAAATTCATCGCTGGAATAATTCATCATTAATTCTTCATTTTTACAGGAGCCACTGTGAAGTACACCTCATCACACAGGGATTGAATTTTTTTTTTTAATTATTTTTTGGGATTTTCTCCTTTATTTGACAGTCACACAGTAGAGAGAGGCTGGAAAGTTGGGGAGAAGAATGGGGAAGACATGCGGAAAATAACCCGAGCCAGAATCAAACCCGGGTCGCTGCAGGAAGGCCACAGCCTTTATGGTGCACACTTAGACCAGTGAGCCACCGGGCTGCCCCAGAGATTGAATTTTGAGTGATGGAAGGTTTCTTCTTAGGAGAATGTGGCCTCCTCACTCAAGAATATTAAGAAGTTATTGGATCCATCATCTCCACAGTCACAGATAATGCTTGGCTAAAATTTGTTTATCCATTTAACAAACATATCAAACATGCTGATCTAGTATATAGTGAAAGTGAGTCGTACTATATGAAATTCCTAAGACTACCAACTAAAGCAAAATAAATAAATCAATCAATGAAAAGCCATTGCTGACCTTCACTGGTTAGCAGCCAAATTCATAATGATCGGCAGGTTGCTATGCTTTGAGTGCACTTTTCCTTGACTGCTACATAGTGTTGATTTAAACTATATCTGTCCTGACCGATGCTGGAAGTCTGCAGGTTTTTAAAATTGTAATCACTGCCCAGAAACTGCAGATAAAAAGAGCAATTGACAGTTCAGGGCTGGTTGTTGAAATATATTTGTATGAAATACAAGCAAACAAAATACAACAAAGGTAATGACTGCCATCTGCAGTACTAGTCCAGCTGGGCCACAGTGGCCTGCGCTGCTGTAATGTTCCAGTTGTCACGCTTGTTTTGGCAAACATCTGCACACTGTGGTGCTGGGACAGTGCAGCATCGCACTAAGCTGCTGACACAGATGCTTCTGAGATGGGGTATTTTGTGCCGTCTTTTATTGCATTGCATCACAATGACATGTTTGAGATTTGGGCGAAGCGCAGTCCCTGTAGTCATTACGTTCTCCCAACTGCTGATCCCAGCACAGCTGCTGTGTGCAGAGGATGCCCTATGATTGGTCTCTTTGCTTCGCTCTGACGCTGGTGTCCATTTGTTTCCCTCCGCCAAAGGGAAAACAGCCCCCACAGCCTGCAAACACCGACTAAACCTGTGAACCACACTGTCTGTCTATAATTTCCAGTGAGTGTCCTTAAGGTGCTGTATGAGGGCTGGAGTGTCATTTATGGCTGTGATGGATGTTCTCTGCTGAGCTCAGCTACGAAGGATGAAACTTGTCATTACAGGTTCTCACTACCTTCACCTCTGGATCCTGCCCGCGAGGCATATTTTTACAGAGATATCTGAAGGTTTCACTTCTCTGTTTAATCTCTGTCTTGTATCCACTTCCTGTGATTCCATGTGTCAAACCTAAACACCAGAGTTGTGACCAAGTCATCATGTCCAGGTCAAATCAAGTCACTGGTCATTAGCTCAAACTCAAAGCAGACGAGGGAGAGCAGTGAGTAGTAAAAGGGGGCGGGGGAACAAATTAGGCAATGAGTTAACTAATTAACAAGCAGAGTGGTGAAAGCTGAGGGAGTTAAAAGCTTAAATACATTTAGGATCAGAGAGGGGTCAATGTCAACCTGAAATGCAGCTCATGGCTCTCAGCTTTCAGATTCCTGATTTCTCTGTTCCGTTCAGAAAAGCTCATTATAATCAGTGGAAAACCTCTGAATTTTACTGGAGCTGATTTCACTGCGAGGTTTAGTTCTTCAAATCAAATTTGGAGTGCGAAGAACTATTGACCAGAAATATTTTTTCAGTGGGATGGGCAGGCTTTATAAATAAATTTAAAAAAAATCATCAAAAATATGCACTGAAAGAAAAATGTTGATATGCTTTGACCTCATGCAAATACAACATGAAGCCAGTGCTGATGCTGAATGAGGTGAGCATCTTAACCTTTAAAAAAATCTGACGGTTATCTAGACCACTCAACCAGATGTAAAACAAACAAAAATGGACTCGCCACAAACTCTGATTTTGGATTTTCTTTTTCTTCAAAATTATTGTAGCTCTCAGTATTTACTTAAATTGCCCCTCACGATTGCGACATCAGTATTACAATACTCTAACAACATTTTAATCACATATTTGTGATCTTCTGCCTTATGGGGATAAACACGTTGAAAAAGACCTCATGATGACATTTTAACAAATGTTATTAAATGTTCTATCTCTCTCTCTGTCTTTTTGTGCCCCCCTCCGCCCTCATTATCAAACGCTGCATAATCGCCCGACAGGAATGCCCGGGCCGTGTACAGTAAATGCTGACAGCTGCTAGCGGCTCTTAGCGATCCCCGAGGCAGCGGAGGGAACTCGCCTACGGAGGAACATGCTCAGCAGATGAGCACCATGAGAACGGCAACGTGATACCATCTATTACTTTTTAGAGATTTGTGAGTGAGGGGTACACAAGGAAGTGATTTACTCTCGGGGTTCAGCCGGACCCCGATGCTTTATTGATGTGTGACCCCTCCGGTGATTTACTTCCTCACATTTCTCTCTCTCTCCGTTTACTTTTATTCATGCCATGTGTAAACCCGACTCCCGACACAATTCTCACCAGGCCGACTCCGGGCGTTTGGGACAGTGAGCCCCCTCTCGACCTGTGCTTTGACTGATCTCGGAATGGGGGTCAGGAGGGAATTTCATACCACTAATCATTAGGTGCCTCCACAGTTGTCTGTGAAACCTTGAAAGAAACGGCCCCAAATTGACGGTATTACAGTATAATTAGTTTGGTCATCTCAGGCACATTTATTACCTACCATTAATGATGTATAAAAGATCTAGAGTCTTTACTGAAGAGCTTGATTAGTAGAATCAGATTCCAAATTAGTTGGAATGAAAGCATCCACCCTTACTGGCCCTCTCTGGATGAGATTAAGGACCCCTGCACAAGGGCAATAAAAAAAACACAGAAAAATCTATAACTGGGCAGATGAATCATTTAGAACAAGTGTCGCCGGGAAAATAAATCTCCTCCCTCTGCACTAATTTTAGTGCTTTTGATACTGACTCAATTTTAGAGGTGTTACCTCATCTGTTTTCAACTTATAGTGCTTTGAAAATCTGTGATCTTCAGTGACTTTTCAAGGTCGCTCAAGGTCAAAGGTCATGGTGTCAAATAAAAGTCCCTGTCCTATATGCTCATAATAGTAAATGTGTCTGCCTGCAACGGTTTTTGAGTTATAATGGAAAATATAGTATTTTAATCAATGACCATGACAGCTCTGACATTTAACCCCCAATTGCAATGGAGACTATCAGTGCTACCCCATAATGAAGCATATTGTAAGGGTTGTGCTTTGTACACAGCTCAGGTGCGCGGAGGTCAGGAAGTTGAGGACTAGACTCAGGTGCAAGGATGGACTTAGTCTGCTAAGAACCTGTAATGTAATGTAATCTAATGTAAAGTGCTGGAGTGAACATCAATAGCACTAAGTGCGAAGAGTTTTTGAATATAATTATGTAATACGCTGAGAATACATCCATTCAAGACTAGGAATGCCGTTCAGGCATGTACAACGTATTTATGACACTTCACAATGAGCGAGGGTAAGACTCTTAAATATGCAATATGCACTGCAATCACCCAGAGGCAATCACACAGATGCAAACAATGATGAGTGACGTGAAGAATGCAGTCCGTGTCTCAGTAGACCAGTGAGCTGGATGGCTGGAGGCGTGGCCTGACACAAATGGTTGAGAGTAGAATTGAAAGATCCAAATTTTGGTTTTGGTTTGAAGTTAATGTGACGAACTTGAAGGAATTTTTAGCAAAAAAAAAAAAAAAATTGACATTTCAGATGACCTTGTCCTTGACCCTATCACCACCAAAATTTAATCAGGTAATCTACGGACCATTGCCTACCTACTCTGAGAGTTTGAGGTCTATCAGTGGAACTGTATAGACGCTAGATTGTTAACACACAGAAATGGAAACAAACAAACAAACTACACCGATTACAATACCTCACCCCTCTAATTGGTCACTGGCGAGTTCATAATACAGAAATGTTTGTATGTGGGTGGTAAACAGTGGTGGCGCCAGAACTGGAAACTGGGGGGTCACAGAACATCCCTTTATAACAACAATTAGTCCTGGCTTGTCCTCAATCATTTTCCTTTATTAACATGTTTTCCAATTATAGTAATAATCCATTGGCAACTGAAGACATGGCTTCTCTCCCCATACGATCTAACAGTGGTGACATAACTGGCCAAATTCAGAACAGAAAAATAATTTAGTTATAAATAGACCTATGCTTTACGAAAGACAAACTGCTCTGGAACCTCCGTGCTACCTTTTTGCAACATCAGGCGATCTAATCTGTGCTTCAAAATCATTCGAATAGTTGAAAGGAAATAAAAAATTATTGCAACGCCTTCATGCAATTTTTAATAATGTTGATTTAAATGCACCCAAGTGCGCGTCAAAATGAATGATTGTCATCTGTCATCTGTCACAAAACTAGCAACACCTGATAGTGAGGATTGATAATTGTTTTAAAGGGATGTTCTGTGCCACCGCAATTTCCAGTTCTGGCGCGGTGTCATTGGCACAAAAGAGTTAAGAATTCTCACTAATGTTTTGTAGATTGATTTATATCTTTACTGATTCTCGCGCAAAATGAAAAATGAAAATGACTCTCATCTTACTTGTTTTTTTTTAATTATTTTCGATATGAACCCCAAAAAAGATCATCGTAGTATGAAGAATAAAGACTTTTTTTGTAATAAGTTACTCAAAAGATACATTTTACAATTTACTCCAAAGCACTGACTTAGCTACCATTAACCCTCTCCAGGCTCATGTTGCAAATTTGCAACAATAAATCAATTGATGACTGATGATAAAATATAAAGACCACATGGGAAATGGTTTGATAAAGTTACCCCTCCAGCTCAGTATTGCAAAAATACTATGTTAGTTCCATCTGCAGCCACTAGTGTATAAGAACATTTCTCCATGAATGAAAGATTTTTCATATCTCAAAATAATTTTGACCGTGTTTGACTGTTGGTGTGATGTTCTTTTTATGAAATGCCGCATTAGTTTTACGCCAGATGTAATGGAACACACGTGATGGCCGGTAGTATACGGAGGCCAAGTGCAAAGAAAAGTTGGTCTGTTGAAACCTAAATACTATGGGCTCTAATTTCTTGGCAAAGCGCAGGGTGGCGCAGCGTGGCACAGCCTGCGCAGTGGTAATTTTGTGTGGTGCAACACCGTGCGCAGCCACTTCGGTAATTTGGTAGACGGACATGCCCCGAGATGGGTGTGGCGGCGTAATGGGGGGTGGTGTCACATGTTCATCATGCCGTAGTGACAATTTCGTGTGTAAAGGCTCTGCCAAAAGTGTGCAAAGAGCTCGCCAGAACCAACCTGGTTTGCTGTCTGTGCAGTGGTAATTTGGCTGACCGGCGCACTGTGCGCACATGTCACCGAAACCTCACAGGCAGGTTTCCAGAATGTCAGGCACATTTCAATGCAATAAATAATTACAGCAACCACTGGTTAATGTAACTATCTGAATCAGGACATAAATTATAGTATCTATATCGATTGTCCTGATGTCAGATCAAAGGCGGTTGGCACACGTAATGGAAACTCGACCTGGCTTAATCAACGCAGCTGAATCACATCTTTCTCAACCAATGACAAACTGCCTAGGCATCAGCCAGTGCGTATATACAATATACATATAATGCTTGCGTTCTGTGCTCAGTTAAGCCACTTTCGCACTGGACATGAAACTAATTTTTCGCACGACTGATTACATTCAAAGTCAATGCAAATTGCCTTTGCTGCTTTAGTTCTCTCTAAATCTGTTCTTTTCTTCTTCAGGCTCAGAAACCCAAGTGAAGGAGCAAAGGGCTTAATTTGCTCTGTGGTCCAGAGAAGTCCCAGTCTGTTCAATCACATCTCCGATAAAAGAGGTGCCACGGCAGCGGTCGGGGCTTCAGTATCTCCTCTCATCAGGGCAGACGAGGAGATAGATGCAGAGTTCGGGGAAGTGAAGTTAAAGAGAGAAAAACGTTATTTCCTGGGACTGTGTCCTTCTGATCAGGGTGTGAGCCTGATGTTAAGATGGAGGGGAAAGTCTCCCTCAACTTGTAAGCAGTGAAAATTAAATCCCTGTCTTTCCTGTTGGCTAAAAAACAAGTGAATGAAGAACAATCTCAGTTATGTGTTTTCTGCAAAATTACCAATACGGCTCCTCACTTTTGAATTGAATGAACGTTATTGAGCATAGCACAGCTTCATTTTACTGTAGTGAAACGCTTGTACCAGCAGTGATATGGGAACCTGCATGAAAGGATCACACGACATTGACCAGAAAATTATTGCTATTCCTGTGATTGAACAGGTCATGTTGTGACTAATATTCCTGGTTTGGTGAGGGTGAGCAGTATGAATGTGTGCTTCCTGACTCCTCAGGGGCCGCCACTGAAAATAAAAATCACAATCTTGGGTTCAACTATCATCAGACTTTACCAGCCTCTTGTGCAGATGTTTCTTGGGATGTGTCACCCCAGGACGATGCTTCAAACCTTGCATAAGAGGCAGCAGCATTGCAAACTGAATAGTGTCTCTCATTGGTAATCTGTCAAGACTCAATAAAATACATACAATGTACAATCATATCATACATCACAAAAATGAGTGGATTAGGGCAGCCAACAGAAGACTGGGTGACATTATGGGCAGCTACAGTTAAGGCAGGTTATTATTGCAATCTCAGAATATTACTGCATAATAATGCAACTATTTTGTGAACCACTGAACTGCATTTTAAATTATATGGCGTAAACAGTCTCAAAAATGGTCTGAGGGAACTGTATTTGTTGTTTATGGTTTAGTGAGTGTGAAGCATGATAAAAGTCAAATTTGAGACTATACTCATTTCAAGGGCTTCTACAGTATGTTACGTTGTTTACCCTCTGTAGAGTTTTTTATCATGGTAAATGCTTGCTGGTGTCAGGCCAGTGGGTTTATGCAGCAATTAGTTTTGAAGAATTTGGCTGCAGTTTGCTATTGCTTTTAGTCTTCTACATATATTCTACATAGCAAGAGGTCTGGAGCGTGTGCGAACTGAACTCTCCAAAGGCAGCTCCTCCGTACGTATTTGACTTGTAGAAATACGCCCTCCTGTAAGAGACGTGCTGATAGGTCAGAAGTTTGAGGCGTGGTACACAGATTGACACAGCTGCAAGTGCGTCTCTCCATCTTTCACACGAGAGGTTGACTACAGGGGGTAGGAAGTAAGGGTGCAGTGGAATTTTCATTAATCTTATAGTTTGTGGCAGTTTAGTATAATGGTGAAGCCCCTGAGGGTTGTATCACGAAGCTGGATTATTGAGTTAACAGCATAACTGCATGGGGTAAAATAAGTCCAAGACAGCTCTTCTTTCTTCAGACAACATTCCAGATTTAGATGATTTTCATGACATGAAACCATGTCTTCAGTTGGCAATTACAATAATTGGAAAACGCATCAATGAAGGAAAATGATTGAGAACTAGCCAGGACTAAAAGGGATGTGTCTTCGCTCTCCCACTAGCTCCGCCACTGACAATACCACTCAAAAGTTTGGGATCACTTGCAAATTTCTTGGTTTTCCAAAGAAAAATACATTTTCAAGCATTTTACAAACATTTTTATCCATTTCACAAACGATTAAAATTAATCAGATGATTTTCAAAGAATGATCTACATTTTTGCATAGAGGCCTATTATCAGCAACTGTCAGTCCTCTGTATCAATCTCCTGGTATGGCTGCTAATCCAAGTTAAGCATTTTATAAGGCTAATTGATTATTAGAAATTATTGATTATATAGAAAACCCTTCTGCAAATGTGTTGCACAGCTGAAAACCGTTGAACTAATAAGGGAGCGCGAAAGGGAGCGTGGCATTCTTGAGGTTTAGTACCTGAAGCATCAGCAGTTGTAAAGAAGGCTATTCAGTACGAGAAATTGAAAACTTAAAATCTCTTACCATGCTGTCAACTACTCCCTTCAGAGAGCAGCACAAACTGGCACTAACAAGGACAGAAAAAAGGAGTGGGAGGCCCCGATGCACAACTGTGCAAGAAGACAAATTTCTGAGAGTTTGTAGTTTGACAAAGACGCCTCACAGGTTGTCAACTAGCAGCAATAGTTCCCGTCAAACAGCAGTTTCAGTATCAACGGTGAAGGTGTTTTTTTTTTTTTTGATGAAGGCAAAGTTCGAAGTACATGTTCATCATTTTCCATTCAAATCATTATTTCTAACTCAGACAATGTCAGCATGTTCTGTTCATTTTCTATCTTTCCTATTCAGACTAATTTCATGTGTGTTACCATGGAAAACAAGAAAATTTCCAAATGATCCCAAACTTTTGAGGGATAGTGTGTGTGTATATATATATACAGTATGTATATATATATATATATTTTTTTTTTTTTTTTTTTTTTTACTAAGATTTAGCTGAAAGCAAAGCAAAGAAAAAGAAATTTCAATGGTTCAACTGTCTTAATTTTTCTTAATACTAAATTCCAAATTTGATGCCTGCAACACGTTCCAAAAAAATTTTGACCAGGAAGTGAAAATGTCAGAGACTACATTTAGTCCAAAAAAAAACACCCATTTGGAACAATTCACTGGTAAACATTGGTGAAGAGAAAATAGCTGACTTGATTATGATTGGGGATAAAATGAAAAAACTACAAAAGGCGCAGTCATTATCTCACTAGATGGTCTGAGGTTATTCACTTTTCCAAAAGCTGCGTGAGCAAACAGTCAAAAAGCTTCAGATCAATTTTCTCAACATGTGATTGCATCAAATTTAGGGATCTCGCTGTTGACAGCCCATAATATCCACAAAAGATTCCAGGAATCTGGAGAAAATGAAACAATCTCATGATTCTGCCTAAAAGACGAACCTGAATGCCAATTATGGATGCACGTGACCCCCAAGCCCTTAGATGACATTGCGCTAAGAACCAAGATGCTTCTGGAATGGTCATAACCACACGAGCTGATAAATGAGAGAGCTGATGGATGAGAAAGACCACCTCAACTGTTTTCAGCAACGCTTTCAAAAGACAGCATCTGTCATGGTCTGGGGCAGCATTAGTGCCCTCGGCATGGGAAACTTGTGTATCTGTGAAGGCAGAATTGAGATAGAGGGGCACACAAACATTTTGGAACAACACATGTGGCTTCTAGATATGAAGTTTTTCAGGGACACCCCTGCTTGTTGCAGCAGGATAAGACTGCACACTGTCACATTTAACAGATACTAATGCATTGTTTTCAATTAGTACACCAGAGTACTGTGGGCCGCATTCGCAAATAATTCATAGCAATGTAATTCGTTAAGTATTTTCAGAACAAGAGCCAGATTCAAATCGCAGATTAAAAAAAAATGGCTTCTTGATTCACTTCAATCAGGAGAGACTCGAGTGAAATCAAGAAAAATTTTTATATGCATCGAGCATAAGTGGAATTCAATTCAATTCAATTTCATTTATATAGGGCTTTACATAGAGAAAAGAGCAGAGCCGAGACTAATCCCTAATCCCCCAATAGCAGGCAAAAAACTCCTGGTAGGGAAAAAAAGCCTCGAACAGCGGTAAGAAAAAACTTAGAGAAGAAATCTCAGGAGGATCCTGGCTCTTCTGGGGAAGCCCCCTCTCCGCTGGCTGGATAATAAATTGATGGTAAATTAGGGATGAGAGGATCAGGACAACAGGAAGACAACAGTCAGAATTAACATGCTTAAAATCAGACAAGTCTTTGGCGCTTGGACTCTTCGGGAGACTCGTACAGCAGGAGCGCGGCTCAGAGCAGCAGCTGGAAAAATCCCCCAAAAATAGGGGGTGGAAGCCCCTCGAAAACGCAGCCTAATGAATCCCCCAGAGAAAGGAAGGAATACTCACCAAGCAGGAACATCATAATGACAGAGAAGCACGGGCTGCTGAGAGAGGAAAACATGATGAGCATGACATGGGTCACAAATGAGGTCTAAAGAATTATACAATCCCGACATTAGCCAGCAATGGCTAGGGGCTGCAAAGCCCTGCATTTTTTTTTTTGCATGATGATAGCCAGCAATGGCTAGGGGTGCAGAGCCCAATCTGCGCATAGCAAGTGATCGCAAGAACACAGATAAAACAATCACCGACCACCAGTTAATAGCAAACTTACCATGGACTGAAAATGCTTCTGGGAACTTAAGGCTTTGATGATTGCAGATGCTTCGGAGCGCACATAGGATGCGTTTGCTGAAGATGACGAGTGGCTTAGTTGAGAGAGAGCGTAGAAATACCTTGCATAGCCGCTGAAGAGCGGCACTTATTCTGAGCAAATGATCCAGGTATTGCTTGGGCTATTAGAAATAGACTTGGAAAAGATGGGTCAAACATCTATATATGAGGTAATATATAGGTTATAGACCTCATATATGGTGGAATTTGAAGTGGCAAACAACAAGAAAATCAGAGATTGCAGACCTTGCATTCGCAGTGGTGACACTGAGTAAAAAATTTCAAGTTAAACAGATATGTAATAATAATAATAATAATAATAATAATAATAATTATTATTATTATTATTATTATTACCATTTTTTTATTTAATTAATACGAGCTGACAAATAGGCGTATGGAGAAAATCCAGAAAACTGCTCCCAAATCCAAATCTGGATCCTGATCCAGATCATTGCAGAGGAGGACCGAAAAATGGTAGACATTCAGCTGTAAAAAAAAAAAAAAAATCAAGTTAATCTGATCAACGGTTGATGAGTTATACGAGTGGACAGATAGACGGACAGACATTATATATATGCAATCCTGGTTATAGTGGGTTTTTACCTTTTATGCAAAACTAAATACTACAGCCCTTTTTTTACTGTTTTCTCAGGTTATAAAGCACTAATTTCAAAGAGTTTTTTGCCTTTCTCTTGCATATATAATGAACTTTTATGAAAAGACAGTGGTGGAATACTCTCTTAAATGTTAACTTGGGCAGGGGGGCCAGGGTGTGGGACAAGGGTTGGGGGGCTTGTTGGAAGACAGGGTTCTTGAAAGGTTGATGAAATTGGACCGAGGGATGAATAGCCGTAATTATAATGGAAGTAACAAACTTATATTATGTAACAAATTAAAAAATCGTGGATTGTCTGGCCCTGGGATGATTCTGGTCCTCCAACTACATAATATTTTGCGTGTGTCAATTGTTACCTCCAAAATTTACAAGGCTGTTTCTGTATATTTGTTCCCCTCGTAAGTACTGCAGGTCATTCAGCTGCATTTATGTCAACCGTGTTCAGGTAAGTGGAAAAGTAATTACACCACTGGTGTCATTCAGAAAAGTGTGACCAGATTTATTGCCCGAAGCCAAGATCTTAGAAGGATCACTCCACAAATAACTCATGTGGAAGGATAAACCTTAATGTCACAGCTTTGTGATGATATGAGTGATGTAACTGTGGTGTTTATGGATTGCTGTGTGAATTCAATAGGGAGAGCAAAGCTGTATTTCCGATATTCCTATTCATGCAAGCATATTCAGAGTATGTTTTTTGAAAGGATGTTGATCCGGATGCAGCACACAGATGTTTCGAGTCTGAAGTGGGCCTTGGAGAAGCCTTTCAACCTGGAGCTGATTTTGACGTCTGCAATTAAAATGATTCACAACCTCATAAGAAACACGAAGCCAGCAACCTGAAGCTTTTTAGTGGATTTCGCTCATTTAAGGAGTCAAACAAATCAGCATAGATTTGGTGCCTTTTCATTTTAGCGCTTATTATTGGAGGAAAACGTGAAATACTTTGGTTAAACTTACCAATGGAATTAAAGGGAGGAAGAGGGTAGAGTTGAGTTAAAAATAACTCACCAAAGAAATTATAGACTTTTGAAAGAAAGGCCAGATTCATACCTGACGAAATGCAGCAATAAGTCTGACTCATGTGTGACTAAATTGAAAGAATATATACTGTTAAATTCAGTGCCTGGAAGTGCACAGCTTTTCACCGCTTAGTGTTTTTTGTATTAGGTTGATAGCTGTCAGACACTTGGAGAAGTGCTCAAAGTCAAATTTTTTTAAGAGTGTACAATTATTTTACAACATCAAAAACTTAATTTATCCCTACTTCAAGGGTGGTGCATGCAGTGTTTGCAGCTGATGAGCATTTAAAAAAATAAACATTTTTTGTATCTTATTTTTTTGTGACAGTCTGGATTTAAAGGTATTTTATTTTCAGCATCATGCATCTTGTCTTTAGAAGAACCTGCACAGCTTTTGTCAAGAGTATTTTTAAAGAGCCTGACGTACAGCATCATTAAAATAAGAAAATAGGATTGTGATATTCTTACTGAAATATAACAACAATATACATATCAGTGGCGGCTGGTGAGCTGGCGATAGGGGAGGGTCAAACCATCCCTTAAAATTAATGATTGGTCATGACCTGTTTTCAATCATTCATGTGAATTACCATTACAAAGCTCCGAAAACTCTCAGCATTGCCAGGTGTGGTCAGTTTTCATTAATAACGCACACCTGTCAACTGTCATGCATTTAATGTGAGTTTGTGGCATATTTTCATTCCCCTGCTGTGGTCAGCAATTATTCAATCAACACATGTAAGAGATTCTCGCTCTGAATTAAAGTCCTTGTGCATGGAGGTTTATCAGTTTCACCTGCATTAAGACTCCAGGCTTCTCACGCTTTTCTTTACTCAGGGGTTGGAAGTAATGTGTGTGTTTCATGATCGGTTAAACTGTTTGAATGAAATAAGGTCATTGGAAGCAATGGAATTGTATAAAGATGTTTCAAATGATCTTATTTCATTTAAACTATTTAAAGTTGAAACTGAGAAGTTATACAGTTTTATCCACAAAATGAGCTCATTTCAAATTTGATGGCAGCTACAGGTCTCAAAAAAGTTGGGACAGGGGCCTGTTTACCGTGGTGTAGCATCCCCTCTTCTTTTTGACACAGAGTGGAGGCGTCTGGGCATTGAGGAGACAAGTTTCTTGAGTTGGAATTTGATCCCACTCTTGTTTAATACAGGCTTCCAGCTGCTGGCGAGTTTTAGGTCTCCTTTGATGGTCTGTTCATTTAATTATGTGCCAAATGTTCTCAATCGGTGAAAGATCGGTGAAAGCCATGCTGTTGTAATAGCTGCAGTATGTGGTTTTGCACTGTCCTGCTGAAATACACAAGGCCTTCCCTGGAATAGATGTCGTCTGGAGGGGAGAATATCATCGGCAAGCTGATAAAACCTTGTATCTCCAAATTTGATAAGAAACAAAAACTTGTATGTCCACGATAATAACATAAACATTGCGAAATGCAAAATACATTCTTGGAAGAAAAATAGTCATCCTACCCGAACACAGTTCGACTTCATTCTTACATGCAAAATTAAACTTTTTTTATGCTCTGCTGTAAAGTTTATCATTTTCAAGATACAAAGTTTTATCAGCAGGCCGACGATATGTTGCTCTAAAACCTTTATATACCTTTCAGTTGCTTTCAAAAGCATGCAAGTGGAGCTGCCGAATAGCCGAATAGTCACTTGCAGAAGTGACTGTCACGGCGCAGGTTTGATCCCCGCCTCGTACCAGCCAGCAGTCGTCGGCAGCTCCTTTCAGAGTAGCATGCAATTGGCCAATGCGCTACAGGGATGCTAATTGGGAAGGGTCTGCCGGGATAGGGTATTATAAATGACAAATTCCCAGGCCCCTCCTATTGGCCAGACGGGCGCTCGTTAGTAAGATTCTAAGCTCGTTCATGTTCGGGTATCCTCCGCCCTCGTTCTGAGCTTGCAAAGTTTCAAACAATGAGTGTATAAAAAGCGGTGGCGACAGGCGTATGCTTCGGAGGAGAGCTGCGAGCTGTCTCACTCTCCTGAGTTGGCACTAGGGGGCTGCATATGCAAAAAAATCTTGTACATAGTTCCCCTATTGGACATTCCAGATTCGGGTGGGATTGGCCAAAAAACATAATGTTTTAAATGTGAACAATGAAGATTGCACAGTAAAGATTTCAGAGAGATGAACAACTGGTGACATTGTCATTTTTTGCTCATGGTTGCTTGAGTGTCAGACTCACTCTCATCAGTCCAGCTTACGGATTTTTGTTTAGCCTCCTATCTTGATCTAACTCCTTTTATTCAGACGTTTCATAACTTTCATGACCACAAATATAAAATTTACTGTAATTAAATTTGTTTGTTTGTTCAAATATTAATGAATGGTCGGAGCAAAGCCTCATGGGAAATGGAAACTGCGTATCAGTGAAAGCAGGCAGGTTGAAGTAGCGGATTTTTTTCACTCGGAGATGGAAGGGAAGAAGAGTAAGGAGAAAGAAGGGGCTGAAAAGGCCAGAATGATGAAGAAGCGAATGCTGGAGGAGGTGCATCAAAATGGTCAAAAATCACAGATGTATTCTGAAACAACCAGGCGTCAACTAGTGATGCAGGTGAGTTGACTGAATACAGTTAGCTCAAGCCTTGACGTTATTACTAGGTGCGAATTAGCATAACATTACAGCTGAATTCTTCATGGTTCCTCCTCAGCGGGGGCGGTGTCATCACGGCGGCTACTACGGCCGCGCTGCCCCTCAGTCTCTTTTTTCTCTCCTCTCGTCAGCTCCAAACCCGTCTGCATCTGCACCGCGGTTACGGACCAGAGTGGTTTTCCACACACACAGCCGTCATTTAACTCGTGTCAGAATAACAACACTCTCAGTGCAGATCAGTGGGCCCAGCAATTTACCAGTTGCTATTTTACTGATACAGAAAACATTTAATTTTGTCTTAAGGGAGTATTTTGCGAAAAATTAATGAATTAATATAACTAATGCGTTTTTTTCTTGATTGATTGAAATCTTATCATCTAAGGATCAGTGTCCTCAGACTGGAAATACTTGGGACCTTCGAGACCGGGGCAGAGAGATAAGGAGGAGAGCTCTCTCCAATATTTTGAATTTGGACTGCAGTACCCATTTTAAAGGCTTGTTATCAGTGTTATGTATGACACCTTTCAACATTGCTCAAACATGCTGTCATGAGACGGTGTCCAATATGTTATTTGTGTTGTAAATGATGTACAGAATGAAACTGACCCAATAATATTGAAAAATTGAAATAAATCACAGAATTCAGGGTTGAGTGTTGCGCCATCAACATCCGCACACAGAGTTTACACCTTGTTCAGTGAACACTGCTCTATGGTCTCCCATGTTCTTCATGACAATAATGAGGCTCATGCTTTACTATTATCATTCGGTTTCCCTCAGCCATCCAATTACTATAGACAATGTCAAGATCAGCTAATTTCTTCTCCTTTCCAGTGGTTTTATACATAATACAGACATTGAATGCAGCCACTCCAGTGCAGTATGCTTGGCATTGACAGGGGCGTATGCCTCTCAGCGAATGTGACGCGCTTTCATCGGGAAGTTCATTAAGAATCCATGAGTCCTTGCCTTCTGCCTTTCCTCATTGGACTGAAGTCTTGAAAAGTAACATTCTTACCTTTACATACATCAACTTAAGAGGCATCACACTAATTTTCATTCAGGTACATACATTATCGTGCTGTTTGTAACAAATTGAGAGAGTAGTCATTGAAGCATGAACACACCTGTGCACCCTTTGTGCTCATATCAAAATAATTCAGACAACCTGGCAAATGCATATTCTTTTTAGATATGCTCAGTTTTTTTTTTTTTTGATATGATCTTTTGCATTCTGTAAAGAATATTGGGTTCAGAAGTTTCACAATAATGGCACATAAAAGATGTGCTTTCAGGGTCTGTTTTGACAGTACAAAGCTCCTGCGCGGCTGAAACAAGTCCAGTGTTTTTCAAGGGGAAACAACCTCCCATTTACACTGGGTCACTGTCTCAGCTGTAGCTACTTGATCAATGACAGGTTATTTGATCAGTTGCTGTGAAGATCTGTGCACTTCTCCCCTGAAAGGTGCTGTATTGCTCATGAGCCCAGGGAACCACAGTCAGGTCTGGAGACATAATCACCTCATTTCTGACCCTTCATTTCCCCAAATACCATCTGCTGTGGTCATTATTCAAAAAAGGCACTTTATCAATGTCTAACATCCAGAATATTAATTGCATCTCAGGCTCAATTTTCCTTAGGAAGGAAAACACAGGGACTCTGGCAGAATTTAGCATATTACAGAAACAAAAACCAATTTGCCTAATCCAATTAACATTCTTCTAAAAAACCACCACAAATAACATATTCTTTCATAAATGCAAAAATTATGTCAATTACCCGTTACTCATTAAATGCTTAAGATACATTGGCCTTGGGCTTACATGATAGACACCAGCAGGGCTCTGATAAGGTGTCTGATGCAATAGTTTCAGGCGTATACAGGCCATCCTTGACATTTTTCCCCCGCTGATTGCTTTTGGGTAATGAGCACCTTTATCAGCAAATGCAAATCATAATTGGCTTTCTCATCTCATCTAAAATTGTTAGTACATCTATGGAATATGTACTTTGTAAAGTATATTTTGAGCATCTGTCATTTTGAATGAGTTGACATTGCTTTGCTACATTTCTGAGTAGTTGTAGAATGTGAGCAGAATGATTTTTAATCACTGATGAAAAATGTCCTTTTCTTGATGTTTTTAACTGTTCATAAAGTGCCTCCAAGTTTAGCATTTTTGTCAAAGCACTAAAGATAATCTGCAGAGAAAATGCTTTCTCGTCTTTATCTCTTTAAATTCAGTTTACACAAATCTTTGAAAAGTCGTTATTTAATCAACATTTCCAATACAAGGCTGTTGTTTGCCACAACGGCGTCTTTTGAAGGCCTTCTTCAGCTGATTTAATCTATAGGGTGGCATGGTGATGTAATGGGTGGCACTTTCCCTCGCAGAAAGGTTTTGGATTTGAATCATGGGTAATCATGGGTACAAATCCTTTCATGTGGAGTTTGTATGTCAGTGAGGATTTCCTCACAGTTTTCTCACACAGCCTGAACACTTGCATTTTTGGATACTTGACTGTGTGAGTAAGTGGTGTGTTTTCCTTGCAATATGACTGAATGGCGCGTGACCCCGGCCTTGCAGTGGATTGGTCAGCTGTCTAGAGTGGGTTCCTGCTTCTTCCCCATGGTATACAGGCCCTGGCTCTGGTCCTGTGGGCTGGAGTGACTTTTGTTGCAATCTCTTATAGTACTTTGCATTATTTTATTTTCTCTGCAATATCTACTCATTTGTATATATCCCAGATTCTGAGATTACTGCAATATAACTTACATTTTGAATGGTAACACTTAACAATAACGCCAGAAAACAACATTAATGCCGAGTAATATGATGAAAAGATTCATGTAGCATATTTTCAAGCTTAACTTAATTTCTCACCCCTCTATGCCAAACAAATAGACAATTAATCATTTAGAGCTGCAAGAATTCATTTATTTCCCAACTGATAATGAAAATATGTTTTAGGCTTTAAGTATTTGTACATTATAATGTTTCAAACAAAATTAGTTACAAATTAGTTACATGATAAAATAATCATACAATCATCTTATTGTAAAGGTTACGCTTTGGATCATTTTATTAGCAACAGGGAACTAGCCTTTTGCGAAATGAACTAAATATCATTTGAGGACACGAATCACATAATGTAGCAGGATGATGCTGTGGATACTCAGTGTTCATACACCACATACTGTGTGGTTTCAGAACTTGCACTCAGAAAATCTGGTATGGAGGAGAGGTAAAAAAAAAAAAGTAAATCCACTGACTGATTCAAAGTCAATCAGCATAATTTAAATCAACGTCAAATAGAGCCACATGCTTTTTATAGCCTATTTCACTGCCAAGTGCCACTTTTTTTCCCACACAATACCGAGAGTAATTTTGAATAACGTTGATTTAAATTAAGTAAACATGTCCAGATGAATGATTGTCGTCTTACCTAATCGGGGAGAACAAGCAGCACCTGTTAAGTGCGGAGTGCTCTCGGAGTGAACATTTTGTTATTCATGAAAATGACTGCGAGCAGGTCAGGACTAATAATTCTTTAAAACAGATGTTACGTCCACCCCAATTCTCAGTTTTACGGAATTTACCCCATGACTTCATCGCTGTTAGATCGCATGAGAAACCGTGTCTTCAGTTGCCTATTATGATACTTGGAAAACGCGTCAATAAAGAAAAATAATTGAGAACTAGCCAGGAAGAACCCAAATTGTCATAAAGGGACGTGTTTGTGCCACCCCAATTCCCATTTCTAGCTACCCCACTGCACTTGAAAACCAAAAATCGATACTCAGTGCTCTTTAATGTGTGAACAATCAGGCACACAACTAAGCAACAGCTAAAGATGTCAGTTGCCCATCATCTTAGCATAGCTGATGGTGGGCTTTGATTTCATCTGGGGAGATTCGTATTCATCTTCCTCCTAGTGTCACACCCCTCGTCCACATAGAAGGAGGTGTTATCAACACACGGTTTCCTGGCAGCATGAACATTTTGGGTCATTCAATATCAAATGAGCTGTTGGCATTCTCCCCTCTGAGTGGCAGCCATTTTGAATTTAAGCCTCCAATTTGAGTTCCCTAAAGACCTCATGTTTCCCAAATTGTTTTCTTTCCCCTCTTAATTTTCACTTTATTTTGTATGAAACAAGACACTTGGAGAATTTAGAATCCCAACTTGTTTCAGTTTACTTGAGTACATTTTTCTACAGAATAAGGGCTGTTTACTAAGAAAATCTTCATGAAAATTCAACATTAAAGGAGTACAAATAATTCTGAGAATTAAAAAACAGCTGGGGGGGGTAATACAAAAACATTAGCGCCATCATAACCTCTTTGACCACAAGTGAGTAACATCTGAATGTGATATTTAAAATTTCTAACTGTCCAGGTGTCAAATAAGGTGCCTTCAAGTGGCCCCCCAAATGGTTCCAAATGGTACACAGTGAGATGATGAAATTATGATATATATTTTACCACAGATCAACCATTTTGATTCATGAGGCTCAATATGAATTTTAAAGTGGGAATTGACAAGAGTCCATCCTGAGGTGGGGGCGGACATAACTGGTCTCCAGAGACCACTTCAAACCCCAAAAAAATTTGGGTAACACTTTATAATAAGGGGACATGAATCTGCCAAAAGTGTACTTACTGTAATGAATTCATTGTGAATCAAAAGTAATTAGGCATGATCACTATGATTTCATGGTTCATTAAAGACAGTTGTTTCACTTTTGGCAAAATCAAAATAGACGTTTTCATCCATTACTTCATTCTTACTTCATATATTAGCTCCCCATGAATTAATCATGTTTGTGCCCCCTTAAATAAAGTGGTGGGTATATTAGCTTGTCATTTTTTGTCATTGAATGACATGAATTAAAGCTAAATGTCTCATGAATTCATCATGTTTGTGCCCCTCAACTAAAGAGGGGGAGGTGTAGTAGCTTTCATCACAACATACAGTATAAATGTACAAATGTTAGTCTACTGGGAATATTGAACAACATGAACTGAAGATTAGTTGCTCATGAATTCATGGGCCTACAAAGACAGAGTCTGTTCACTTTTGGCAGAATTACAATTGTTATTTTACTTGGACTTATAATCACCTTTTGATTATAAAGATACAATATTACAGTAAAGTTATGTACTACTTCATTCATTAGTACATACTGATTTAATCCATTAATTCATTCTTACTTCATGCATTAGCTTCCCATGAGTTGATCATGTTTGTGCCCCTCAACTAAAGTGGCGGCTCTACATGATTTTATCACAACAGATATGAGAAATGCTATTGCTCAGGAATCATTAAATGACATGAATTAAAGCCAAATTTCTCATGAGTTCATCATGTTTTTACCCCCTCAACTAAAGTGGTGGTTATAGGGTAGCTTTCATCAAAAACAAATGTAGTGCTATTCAACTAAGAGGGTTGAGCAACATGAAATAAAGACTAATTACTCATTACTTCATCATGTTTGTGGCCTCTCAACTAAAGTAGTGAATATGCCTTTCAAATAATTTGTTCTGAAAGACATTAAGAATACAAATCAGGCAACTTAGGAAGTTTGAGATGTAAAATAACACAAAACTGTATACAAAAAATGTAATAGAAATGATCATGCTGCTGAATATTTAATAGACATTAATGATGGAGCGAAAGATCACTAATGACAACATGTAGAATACTTATCAAAAGCTACAGAAATTAAAAAAAAAAAAAAAACATGGCTGCCAAGACAACGGCCAAAGAAACGTCTATTTCGATTCTGCCAAAAGTGAAACGACTGTCTTTAAAGAACCATGAACTTATCATGATCATGCTTAATTACTTTTGATTTTAAATTGGGGAATAGGGTGATTAGGCAAAGGAATGTAAAAATTTGTATCTTGTAGTTGTCTTTAGCTCTCTGCTACATGGTCGCTTCTATTTAAAACCACTAAAGCACCACCCTTGTCAGTTGAGCGGATAATTACAGATGGATCTGATTGGAGGTCAATCAAGGCCTCTCTTTTCACTTTACTGAGATTACACCATGTTTGATACTGAGATCCGTTATGCACAAGTTCCTTCACGTCCCTCTCCACCAATCTGCTAAGAATGAAAGTGATAGTTTAAATGAAGTTCCTTTGTTCATTACAAAATACTCACGTTGTGCTGAAAAGATCAAACCCATTTTACATCGCCATTGACACATATACAAATCTGACCCTAGTATGGATAATGTTTTCAATGACCCCCCTCAGTTTGTATTTTCACGATTTAGAAACCTCAGAGATTACTTAGTCCATTTTGACCTACCGCCTCAAATTGATAAACTGTGCTTTTTAACTTCTATTCCGGACGGTAATTATAAGTGTGGCGCATGTGTGCAGTGCAACAGGACCTGTAGGTGCACTAGTTTTGCCCTCCCTCATTCAAGAAAAATGATCCCTATTAAATGTGTTATTTCTTGTACCACAAAGGGTGTGATTTACATCTTGTCTTGCCCTTGTGGGAAACATTACATGGGCAAAGCCAGACGTCGTCTTAAAGTACGCATTGCGGAACATCGCAGTTCAATTAGGAGTTAAAATCTAACTTCTCCTGTTGCCACTCATTTTTTTGAGGCGAGTCATTCTCCATCTGCTTTACAATACATAGGTATTGAGAACGTGGTGTGTCTTAGAAGAGGGGGTGATATTGACAACTTATTATGAAAGAGAGAAGTTTTTTGGATTTTTTCTTTAAATACCCTTGTTCCAAATGGTCCAAACGTTGAGTTTGATTTAAAACCTTTTTTATGATTTTGTTTGGAGGTTTTTTTAATTTAATTTTTCCTTTTTTTGGCTGTGTGTAATTTAGATTAATTCCAAGACAAGGGACTGTGGTTTAGAATTTTTCCATGTCACTTAAATGACAGATCTCAAGTGTGTGTGTGTTCATTGTTTGTGATGTTTTTTAAAAAAATAATCTGTCTCCCTTTGTCTTTTGATATGCTGCAGGTACCCAATTAGTCTCTGCTACACTCCAATTTCAAAAGTAATTGAAGGAACCTGATTGAATGTTCTTGTCTTTCATTATTACACGAGTGCTGACTCAGAT
Source organism: Gymnothorax reevesii (assembly GCA_029721435.1). Lineage (NCBI taxonomy): Eukaryota > Metazoa > Chordata > Actinopteri > Anguilliformes > Muraenidae > Gymnothorax > Gymnothorax reevesii. The sequence continues at coordinate 86,627,385 of CM056583.1, forward strand.
TTTAATTGAGCAAACCCGTTCCCTCATTACAGAAAAGTATGTATATTGGTGGTTGAATCACTCTTTTCTTAAACCCTGAGGAAGACTGTGGACGATGAGGGTTGTTGAACGAGCGCACAGAGGAGCAGCCTCCCGATGCAAGCTTAAGCAAGGTGGCATTTATAGAACCCCACTAAACAATACCAAGATACGAACATTGCCGGGGCAGAAGGTTTCACGTGTTCTTTTTGGCTGGCGTTAATTCGAGCAACCTCCTGGCCGGTGTGAGTCACAATAGAATGGATATTTTTCTCTGTCCAAAGACGGGGCACAAAAACACAAATGTGGCAATTTATCTGATTCCATAATACATTTCAAATACCAAATTTGGTTAGACACTCGTTAAATATCTGACTCCAAATTAGAATTTATAGTTTAGGTGCTGGCCTTCATAACCAAGCATGCCCACCATAATAGAATAGCTAGGACAAACATGACATCGTAGACCAGAGCAACATGAACCCCACCGAAGTGCGGTAGCCAATATAAACTTTGTTATGGAAGTCTGCAGCGATAATGAAAACCACACACCTTAATTGTTGAGCGAGTGCACAGAGGAGCAGCTTCCCGATGGCGAGCTTGGTCGAGCAGCATACTGTCTGCCAAGTAATCATCAGACAGCTTGGTCAGATGACAGTCATTTGCACTCAGGTGACTCCCCAGCAGGTAGAAGCTGCTCTTCTGTTAGCAGGCTTGATTCCATTGCCTATCAGAACGTCCTCTTCATTTCTTGCAATTAGTTGTGGTATTAATTTTAATTGATTTTCTGCGTTGTATTGGGAAAAGCACCTAATGGACACTTCACTGTATGCTGAATACTAGAGCTTTTATAATAGAAATGTTTTTATTCTTCTGGTGATTTCCGTAGTTATCGCATAAGATGTCTTGATTTTTTCTCTTACTTTTAAACCTGTGGAAAGAATAGACAGACAACAAAAATCAAACTAAATCTGAGGGGTACAGTGAGAAACAGAGAAAAAAGATGGCACTGAAATTTTGACTGCAAGGGAAAAAATAGAAAGCAATGTTAAGGATGATTAATCCAGCCAGTCACCAAGTGTACGACAGTGTGTACCTGCATGGGGTTTGTTCCCCACAACTGCGAGTGAAATATTTTACTTTCCTCAGAATGATGTACTACACACTGCCAAAAAATCTGCATCTTGGTTTTTATGGAGAATCTGCTATGTGTGCACATGTACAGCAGTGATCTCAAAAATAAGTAATTTGATTTATTTTTTGGATTTCACTTTCTCGAGTTTAAGAGCAGCCAGTGTAAATATTTTTCTAGTTTGTGGTTTACAAGCGTAGCTGTGTCAGATTGGTAAAGTTCTGCTCTGTGAATTCTGTTTGCTTTCCCAAATGAGGTGTCTCAGAATAATGTGAGCACATTTTATCCTCAAATTTCCCACAAGGTCCTCACTTCTTCTTTGCATCAAAGTTATTCACTCAGCTGCGTGTCAGACAGAATAAAAAGTGTATGACAATATAGGCACAGCCCTGCAGAATCTCCTCCAGCCTCTCCAGTGAACTCAGGGGCTGTGCGCTTCAACAGAACAGAGCCTGGGCATGTTTTTCTTAATCAGTCTCATTCTAACTTTAATTAGACTGCAGCCAAAATATTTTCTTCACAGGGCTCTGCCTTCCTAATATGCCAAAGCTGTTGTTCTGAGCTGTTTGTCCCGGCCAAAGTTTTCCATCTGCCTGCTTCTAACCCCCCCCATACATCTCTCAGTATATGGCTTGTCCTTCCACTTATCGCATAAATATTCCTGACATCCAGTCTTTCATCTTTCATATTCAGAATTATTTTTAACAACAATTGACTTCCACGGCCAGTTGGGTTGCTTTATAAATCTATGACTTCACGCATTTCACACTCATATTCTGCCACTCAAGGTGGCTGTGATTGGCCCATTTGGTACAACAGCCCCACTTTTAACTCCCCCACTCGCTTGACACCCCCTCCCCCCGCCCCAGGACAATGTCCTGGGAGGTTTACAGATTATTAGAGTTGTAAACCTGGGATAGCTTTCATGTCTCTGGTCCCTGGTGACTCCCTGAACTGCAGGATCCATCTTTCCTCCCACTTACACCAGTGTCTCCCTTTCATGGTGTCCCAGCCCATGATACGTCATGTTAATATGAAACCAGATTTAGGCTCGTCCTCAGAGTGGACCTCTGGCAGCGCTCCCTCTCTGTTGCTTTATTGATGATTCTTCCCTCAATACCAGGGTTCTCAAGTTGCCAAAAACACGAGCCTTCTGATCTCCCTGCATGTCAGGATTGATCTCTGAGCTGCAGAGGTCAGGACTCGGGGAGGGTTTAATAATGCAGCGAACAGGGAATCCACAAAGTCAAAAAAATTTGAAGACAGCATGCCTTGAAAATTATTAAGTATTTGGTTTTAGCTCATTGAACATGTATTTTTTTCATGTGTGCAATCCATCAAAAGTTTTTGTTCACATTAGTTATGTTTTTGTCAGTGTATTAACGGAAATGTGAGCTGTTGCAAATTAGCAAGATGAATCTAATGGCACTAGGTAAAATGCGAATTCTGAGAAGTGAAAAAGGTAATTTATTTCAAAGAATTGTTAAAATTTCGAGTTAATAAGAAATTTAAAAAAAAAAAAATTACTCTGCTATAATTGGCAAAATAAACATGCAGACTAATTATTTCTGTTTTCTAAAGGAGATAAAATCAAGCCAATGAAGGATAAATTGAACAAAATAATCAAGAAAAAACAACCCACAAGTGTAGCACAACTTCCACAGTGGAGCAGTTTTAGCTCTTTCAGAACCATAATTGTTCAAATTGTGGTTATACATGCAGAGCATCTGAAGCAAGTTTCTCCTGTCTTATCTGACTGTGAGTGTGGGTGTGTGTTTTGACCAACAACAGCAACACATGATTCAGCCGAGTTACCCAAAAGCAAGACTTTGATTAGCAGTAACAGGTCTTTGGGCTTTATCTTTAGATATTGGACTCCTGTGAACTGCAGCAGAGATTTGGTTTTGGCAGGTTTACATTTGGATCGATGCAGAAGTGTCCATTTCTGTCTATATGCACATAAGAATTTGTCAAACTTTGATTTTGTTTCAGCTCGTTAGTCTTGACAACAGGCACATAGACGTTTTTCAGTTTATTTCAGCCTTATGGTGACGTCAGGTGACATTTTGAGCATTACCCCTTAACTGTCTCTGGGCCCTAATTAGAGCCGGGCCAAATGTGAGAAAATGCAGGTCACAATTAAGGGGTAAAATTCCTGCACATTTGTCAAACTGCTATTGGTGTGAAAATCGGAACAAAGGAACCACAAATGGAACTTCATAACACGCGGCTCTGATAAAAATAATGACGCGTGTGAAATTAGGAAGGCAGCAGCTTTACATATATTTACTGTGCAGGTCATCGGCTCTATTTGAAAAGGCACAGACTTTCATTGTCATCCTTTAATAGCCAATGCAAATGGAAGAATGGTGAGCATGGCCTGCTTGTCTTAATCTAGGAAAGAGTATTGAGCATTCCTGCTCCAGTTAAACCTCTAATTCTGTTCTCTAGGTTTATGTGCCTCACTGACTTCATTCTCTGGCTGTGCAGAGACCCTTTTAGGGACAGGTGCTTCGGCCCACAGGTGAGAAAAGAGCTGATCTGCTTTGAAAGAATACCTGGTTATTATATGAAATATATTTTACCAAAATGTATTACAGAAAAACTTAAATGAGTGAAATACTAATATTGTAAAAACAAACAAACAACAACAGAAAATTTCAAATCAGGGGTCATTTAAGGTTGTGGTAAATCTTCCTGTGGTCGTCCTCAGTGAGCCAAACCGTTTTCAGCCAAAACCCTGATCACGACAAAGGTGACATCAGGTTCTGCTTTCTGGTATGAATTTCATATGATTAATGCTGAACCAACAGGAAAGGAAATTAGACCTCCCAATCTGTCTGTTGCATGGCAGCTTACTAAAGGGTGCTTGCTAATAATAACCCAGGAAATAACTTTAATACATTTTACAGGCTTTCAAACTATGGTTTGAGTTTTATGTCATTTCCAGTTAAAATCAGGATTACAGCAGGAATGCCAATTGGTCATCCTTGGTTTCTCAGAATCTTGCTAAAAGCACATTAATCCAAGTTTCTGCAAACACAAAAACCCAGAACAAGAGTGTGCCACCAAATTGCAGAAAAAATAATTTATAATTTAAACATAATTTATAATTTATTGGTGCTGATAATTTATCAGTTTAAAAAACACAAAGAGTAATGACCAGGCTCGGCTCCGGCTCTCAGACACAGGGTAAACTAGGGAGATCTTCAGTGGAGAAATTTTTATATGTATTATGAAAACATTAAGGTGAAGCAGATGTAATAATGTCGCATGTCAGTGTCTGCAAAGAGTCCTTTACCCGTAAGCTCACCTTTAGCATTCACTACTCATGTGTTGGATGCAGGAGAAATTGGACTTGAGTGACAGCCGGCAAATTTTTATGGCCTGGTGACTGTGCTCGAGCATTTCTGAAGTGACCAAGCTTGTAGAGTGATGAGTGCCTGCAGATGGGGGTCCAATAAAGGTCAAACTACTAACTACCAACATCTATCCCGTCTGGTCTGAATTGACAGGCTTCTGTGGGACAAGTCAAAGACAATTATAATTATGGCTGAGGAAGGAATGTGTCACAACTGACTGAGTTTTGCAGCCTCTTGTGTGTTGGGCTTCGGTTAGAGTGCCCAGTCTAATCCCTGCCCAACATCAAACGTACATAAAATGGCCGTGCGAGTATATGAACTATACTTATTCTGGTCATCGACCACAACTAACGTCAGTGCAGATCTTACATTTTGACTGCATTAAATGGCCATGCAAGCGTACAGTCTAGAGCTATTCTTGTCATCTACCGAAACTATCATACTGTGCTGATCTTAAAATTTGACTGCCAAAGCTTAACGAGTCATTTTGTAGCACGCGCACATTGTGTGAAAAGAACAACAGCTTACAGGCAGGCGATCTCCAGTACTTCCCTCCTATCTTTCTAAATCAGAAAACAGTGGTTGTTTTCCTGTTCAGAAAATTGAGTAGTTTAAGTAATGCGTTTTTTTGCAGAATGGGCTAATTGCTGCTCATTCTACTAATGATTTAATTATTTATTCTCCTTTTAACTTTTCCATTTTTTTTTAAACTCATGTTGATATGGTAGTCAGCCAAGTTAAAATATAAAAAAACGACCGCAGGTTGGAGTCCTACAGGAGTCCTCTCAACTGGTACAATGAGTCATTAATAACAGATACATTTACATTAAGAGAATGAATAACTTCACAAGGTTACGCAAATGTCAATGTTAAAACCAGTGTATTAAAAATAATGCTAATCAGAGCCTAATCATGAGTACCATAATTTATGTACAACTGTACAATCAAATATGCCCCAAAGCACCCTTCTCAATGAGATTTTAAAATAATGGTTTCACTAAATGTTTTAATTATTTTCTCAAAATTATTATTAAATTTTAAAAGCTATCAATTAACCCCTGAAATATTTGCTATTGCTGTGAAGAGGGCTTAGAGTGAGTGGAGGAGGTTGTAATTTCTCCCTGAAAATGTACAAACCGCAATTCCGATGAAGTTGGGATGTTGTGTAAAATGTGAATGAAAACAGAATGGAATGAGTTGCGAATCTCAAAACGACATTGTATCCACAATCGGACATAGAAAACATGTCAGATGTTGAGACATTTTGTCATTTCATTAAAAATATTAGCTCATTTTGAAATTGATTGCAGTGACACATCTCATAAAAGTTTGGACAGCGGCAAAAAAAGGCTGGAAAAGTAAGTGGTACTAATAAAAAATAACTGGAGAAGCATGTTGTAACTTCACGGAACAAAAATATAAATGCCTCATGTCAAATTTTTGAGTTTTTATTATAAAAAACTGGAACCGGGATTCGTCTGTGAATAGGACTCTTCTCCAGCGTGCCAAGGGCCATCGAACGTGTGCATTTGCCTATGTGAGCGTTCCGACGCCAGACAGCGGTGAGATCCAGACTACAGTGAGGACGCCAACCGTGCAAGTTGGCTTCTCGCAGGCGGTTATGGACTGTCTGTGGTGTGATGCGTCTGTTGTTCAGACCGATGGTGTCATCTGCTGTGCATGTCGCTGATCTGAGCCGATTCCTGCAGGTGGACGAGCCGGATGTAGCGATCTCGTGCTGGTGTGGTCACACATGGCCAATGTGGATGAGGTCGATTTACAGTACTGCCCGTCTGTCGGAAACGAACTCTCAAACGCCCTATCGTCCAATAGTTAACACTCAACTGCACAGCAACCCCTCTGCTGGACATCCCTGCATCCAGCAGGCCAATGGCACGTTTCCGCATGACCTGAGACATCTGAGGCATGATGACTTTTGACAAAATTTGACATTTTGGGGTGGCCTTTTATTGTCCCCAGTATAAGGAGTGTCTGGGTACTGCTCATTCTGTCTAATCACTGTCTGGAAATGCCACACGCATGTACTGAGTGACATCACTGCATCACCGAGCAAATGCTCACTGACAGAGAGATGGATTAAAAAATGGGACACAAATCAAGAGAAATATCCCAATTGTACAAGTGAAAGTCAGTATATGCTCACTTAAAGTTGTTAACTCCATGTGGCATCAATATTTGACATGGGGTGTTTATATTTTTTTTCAGTGTAATTAGGTTAATTTGCAACAGGTCAGTCTTATGACTGGGTGAAAAGGCGGAGTCTCTCATAAATAAAGTTAGGCAGAGGTTCACAAATCTGTGAAAAACTGCGTCAAAAAATCAGGGAACAATTTCAGAAAAATGTTCTTCAGTGTAAAATTATGAAGACTTTGAATCTATAGTACATAATATCATCAAAAAACTCAGAGTATCTGGACAAATCTCTGTGCTTAAGGGACAAGTCCGAAAGTCAATATTGGACCCTTGTGATCTTCAGGCCCTCAGGCAGCACGGCGTTAAAAGCAGGCCTGATTCTGGAAAAAACTGCATGGGCTCAGAAAGACTTCCAGAAATCATTGTCTGTGAACACAGTTTGCAATGCAAACAACAAATGCAAGTTAAATCTGTATCATGCAAAAAAGAAGCCAAATGTGAACACAATCCGGAAACACCCCCGTCTTCTCTGGGCCAAAGTTCATTTAAAATGGACTGAGACAGAATGGAAACCTGTTCTGCGGTCAGATGAATCAAAATTTGAAATTCTTTTCGGAAACCAGGGACACCGTGTTGTGCGGTCTCAAGAAGAAAGGGACCACACATTTTGTTATTAGCACACAGTTCAAAGGCCTACATCTCTGATGGTATTGGGTTGCATTACTGCCCATGCCATCGGGAGCTTGTACACCTGTAAAGGCATGATCAATGCTGAAGAGTATACAGAGGTTTTACAACAACATCTGCTTCCATCCTGACAATGTCTCTTTAAGGGATGGCCTAGCAAATTTCAGCAAAACAATGCCAAACCACATACTGCATCCATGACAACAGCATGGCTTTGCAGCAGAAGAGTGCTGAACAGGCCTACCTGAACTCGACAGATGTTCGAGGCGTTCATGTCATGTGTTTTAACAAGCTTGTTGCATTGAGCCAGCGTATGCGTGTGATTTTATTTATCTATTGTTCTTAACATATTGGTTTTACTGAAGGGATTTGTAAAGCATTTAACAAGAATAGGGCTAAACCAGGAGAACACATAAGATTAGATTTTATATACAATGAAAAATACTGCTTTTAATTGGTTATTTCATTTTCTAAAATAATGTAAGAGATAAATATTTTTAAAAAACCCTAGTTGATGGATCAATGAACATGTAAATACCCTCAAGTTATTTCACCGTTTCTCCTAATTAATGGCCTAGCTCTATCCGCACCCTACGATGGTCTCTTAGGTCAGCTGACCAGACTCTCCTCGCTGTGCCCAAGTCTGGGCTGAAGTCCAGGGCGGAATGAGCTTTTGCCCTCGCAGCCCCCAAACCATGGAATTAGTTTCCCCTTCATGTGAGGCTGGTCCCACAACTAGTATTAAAATCCCGCCTCAAAACACATTTTTATTCCTTGGCGTTTTAAGTGCCAAGTTTTTTTGTGTGTGTTTTGCGGTGTTGTTTCATTACGTGAGTGTGTGTTTTTTTTTACTAATGTGTTTTATTGTGTTCTTTTTACCACTGTGTTTTAATTTTTGTGTGTGTGTGTGTATGTGGGTGTGTGTGTGAGTGTGAGTTTTTATCTTATTACTGAATGGAAAGCACTTTAGTCAATCCTATTGTTTTTAAATGCGCTCCAAAAATAAAGTTGGATTGGAATATGGATTTATTATTTGTAATGTATCACTTACAAATAATAATATCACTTAATGTATCACTGCAGGGGCCTATTGCACAAAAATTGGATCCTGAGATCCTGGATCAACACCAAAGCGAGGATTGCCATATCCCAAACAGCGTGTCGCTGGCTTAATTGATTGCAGAAAGCCAACAGCGGGTGGAGGAGGATCGGCTAAGTGAAGCCTGGTGCCGCTGATCTTGCTGAGTGCGCGCATGCGGCTACCTCAAATAGACCCCGAGAGCGATCGCAGAATCGCTGAGCATCACTATGGACACAAGTAGCTGCAGCAGACGCATGTGCCAGCAACACTCAAAGACTATGTTCAGACGATGGGATCGCTGAAATACCTCTGCTTGCTATTCCTTTAGTTTCCGTCTGAATGGTGCGAGGCGTTTGAGAGGAGTATTAAAGTGAGCTAAACTCAAATGAGAGTAAACTCGGGAGGTGTTCCAGCGCCGTCAAAAAGGCGTAGCTGATGCACTTCGGCGTTAACGTGAACAAGATAAGCTGTCGCTATCAGACAGATTTAATGTGTGTGTGATGCAGTGTGTAATGCAGAGTGAAGACGTGGTTAAATTTGACGAAGCTGTAGACACGTCTGCATGTCAGAAATGTGCTTTTCAAACTTTTATAAGCCCATTTTTGTCCAAGACAAACTGAATTGACAGTCCAAAGTTTTCAGATGAGTGGAGTTTACTTTCTGCTTTTAATCACCTCTGATGGAGGCATACTCAAATTAAAAAGTAGAATGTTAGCGTCAGAATATTATGTTGAGGAGCCTCCTGAAAATGTTTCCAGTATCACAAAGCGAGCGACACTGCACTTGTGTCCAGCACTAAGGCAACGACTCGACCTTACCCGTCTCAGTCTGAATAAAGACAGAGAAAAGTAGCAGCAGTGCTGTGGGTAGTGGGTTAACGCTGCGATTTAAGACCGCGCTGAAACACGGTAACGTCTTTCATGCAGCACTGCTCATCTTCTACTGATGGAGTCAACTTGGGGAACAAGGACAAATCTGATGATGACAGATTCTAAATATCGTTAAAATGTGACATGGAAGGGGGACTGATTGAACTGTGATGGTCACTGTCACATGGATACTTGAATATAATGATCGAATATTGGCTATTATACCGACATCAATGGTCAGACTTTGTTTACATAGTAACTAGTGCCACGGCTTAGCTCACACGCTCTGTGCAACCGAAATGGGGCTTGAGATCAGGCTAATCCCGTGCCACTCCTGGGCTCATCCCTTATCCTGCCTTCGTGCCGTAGGGTCTAGGTTTTTTTAAAAGAAAGACAAGCTGTTTTGCAGTTCGTTAATCTATCCCGGATAAGCAGTATCCTGTTATCATGACTATTTTATGAAGACTTTATTGATTCATGTTCCTTTGGTGTGACCCCCAGTTTTCCCTCAGACTGTAATGGGAAACACGTTACAGAGGATTGAGGTGCTGCCCTTTGGTGTGACCCCCAGTTTTCCCTCAGACTGTAATGGGAAACACGTTACAGAGGATTGAGGTGCTGCCCTTTGTTTCCTACAACCATGAAAGAGGGCAGCAGACTCAATGAAGCGTGAAGTTAAACTGAGTGCGGCTGTGCAGTCATTGTTTTTAAAAATGGTTACGGACCTCTTTGTGAGGGTATAAAAGGGGTTATATTTCATCAGGATTCGCACAATGCCGCCTGTGTTTGCCATCCAATTATTGCCTGCATACCCAGCCATTAAATTTAGCAAAACATGGGTCTGCTGTTTTCCAGACCAGATTTTTACAATATAGCAATTATTTTTATTATTATTATTGAGGATATACCCTCAATGAAAACCACTCAAAATTACCTTGGCCTTTGGGGCCTCGTTTGTTCACTCTCACCCCTCGCTAACTGCTCGTTAATGAGCTTAAGAGAGATGGGGATGAGTGAGTGTTTGAGACGGTTATGCTTGCACAGAGGAACCCTGTACCTCCTCCCTGAGTTTACCAGTACAAACCCTGAAAACAGTACCTGTGAACGGTCAGATAGGATGTTGCCTGTCTGATGGTGGCCTGCTCAAACAAGTCTTGTGGAGAGAGTGGGACAGGGGAGATTTTTTTTCGAGATTTGGATTTGACAGAGAGGTTACCAAACCAGCAGGTGATACCGTATCTAAGAATGGACTCAATGACTGCACAATAGAGGATCAATGTTATATTTCTGCAGACACCAAACAAACGGAGTCATCTGAAAAAGTGGAGGCGCTGATGGACTGCGGTACAAACACTAGCCACCCATGTGTGCCAGCTAAATTCGCTATCTATATGCACACCAAGATACGTGACAGAGGTCGCCTTTTTATTATGTTGCCGTCTACGGCCACAGGACTCCTGTCACCTGCTGATCTAGGATCCAACAGCAGCTCAACCGTTTAACATGTGTTTATAAGCAGTTTATGAGTATCATACCAGTCTACAAACTTGTCCACAGCAGAAGCGTGGTTATGTGAGCTGTTTGTAAGCAAACTGAGGACAACAGTGCCATCTGGGAACTTTATTACATTTTAATTAGGCTGAGAGCTGACACAGTCATTTGTATACAGTGTAAAAAGAGAATGTGAACTAACGCACCCTTGAGGAGCTCCTGTGCTGCTTACGGCTGTACTGGAGAGGACAGAGTTGAATTTCACCTGCTGTGACCTGATTGAGCGGAAGGAGTGATACCATTTAATTAAAAATGGATTTACATCCTGCTCCACTAGTTTTTCCAAAAAGATATGTGGCTGGAAGGAGTTAAAATTAATTAAAACAAAAAGCTAAAATCAATGAAAAGCAACCTGGCGTATGCAGCAGGATTTTTCAGATGTCTCAGAGCAAGCTGCATCAGAATGCAAAGTCATGACTGCTTATCAGCTACTGCATGTTACTTTGCATGCTGTGTTAATGAAAAATGCTCCTGGTTAACTCATATGCAGCAATTTTGATCGGTATGCTTGTGTTACTTCAGTAAGCATCAATGTGACAGTTTCATCATCACGTTGCCTGATTGTAGCCACTACAGTTGAAGCTAATCAGAGAGGTGCTGTATGTGTCTGCTGAGTTGGGCTGCAGTTAGACCAGACGTAGGTTTTGCAGAGCTTGGGGTGCGTTTTTGGGTGCTTATGAAATGATCGCTTCACTTATCCATGACCGAGGTCAGCCTGATACATCTCCAATGTCTGGGCAAGCTCTCTGTTGCTACCGGTGAAAGCAATAGGGAAGCGCACAGGCTATAACGTGACTGGTATAACAAACGATTTCTCTGCATTGCCATCGATTGAATATTAAATTCATTCCAGTAAAAGTGATCGATTTGCGATCTCCACATATGCAACGGTTCACGCAGACGGAGGACCAGGAAAACTGCGTTCTGCTGCCTCGTCCCGCCTAGATCCGCCCTCCACAGAGCTGACCAGTCAGAAGAAAGTGGGAACACCGGGAGTGGGGGCCATAGCGGAAGAGCCACCCCAATGAGGCATTTCAGGCAGAGGCTACTATGGACTACAAATGGAGTTTTTTGAGGATGGCAGAATGAGTGAAATAAGTACCCTTTTTTTACTTTGCGGAATCAGGAGTACTCCAAAATATAAACTTCTAAAAATAGCATAATAGGTCCCCTTTATATAATACAAATATCCCTTACATGCCTGGTGAATGATCTACAACCTGAGGTTTGACATAGTGTAATCCCATTCTACTAAGAAACAAAATTAGCAAAAAGAGTTTTTTTGGGGTTAATTTTCCTTTAGTTTAGGCTAGTCAGACTGCTTTGTTGACAAGAACTTCAGTTATCGCGCTCTATTTTTCGGAATACCGGCGGGCTATATTTCCATTAAACCTGCAAGTTGCAGCGTAGTACTTCTCATGATGTAGCGGAGAAGCAGCTCTTAATTCAGTTTCAAATTAGTGGCCTAACTAACTGTTGCATTACCAATATCTGACAGATAACAACTCAATCTTTATGCTCACCTATAACGCACATAAAACATGTTTATGCACAGAGAGAATATTAAGTAGGCTGTTCTCTAGTTGTAGTTTTGTTCATAGTTGAGCTGGGTAACTGAAACGTTGCTTGCAAATTCATTCTAGTCTTCAATAATCTGCGTCTTAAACCAAGCTCCAAATTTTTGCTTTGTGTGCCACGCCCCCTTTACGTATTTCATTAAAAAAAATATATACCCATCATTTGAGTTTAGTTTTTTTTGTGGTGGTATAGTAACAAAACTGTACAATACAATGAGAAATGTTCTTCTTGTTTTTTGTGATCGTAAATTATGGATGGGCTTGAAGATCGGTTTCTTTCATGAAATATTGCTTGTGGTAATAGAAGCTGATAACATACTGTGGCCACATGGAATTATTGCTAGTGGTACAACAGGATTGAACTAAAACAAAAGTTTAAAAAAAGAAATTGCTTGAGGTCCAAACAGCAGTATAAAAATGTAATACAGAAGGCTACAGGGCAGAGGTGTCAGATCTCATTCATAAAAGGCCTTTGTGGGAACAGGGTTCAGTTTTAGCACAGTGCTACAACACCTGATTCATCGAACACCAACACCGTAATGCACAGAATCAGGTGTTTTCATATTGAGCTTGAACCAAAACCAACACCAACACTGGCCCTCAGAATTAAGAAACCCGGGGCGTATTTGAAGGACACTGAAAATAAAAGAAAAGCCTGCATTTCTCCTTCTAGTGCTTCTGCATTATGCAGTTTTCAATTCCAGCAATAAACACAGGAGAACATTTGCTGTCAGAAATCCAAATCCAGAGAGAAGCTGCAAGTCCAACAGCAAATGATTTAGCTGCACAAAGGCACGATTCAATTTCAATTTCAGATGCTTTATTGGCATGACATATAGGCTCGTATTTCCAAAGCATTAAATAAACAGTTCACATATACATAAAACATGTGGTAACTTAAGAAACAGCAGTACTATATAGTAATAGTACAATAGTACTAATAACTATATACATATACCAATTACAGTATTTGGAATGATCTAATTAAAGATAAAAATGGAGAGAAATTAACTTTCAGCTGTTGTTACTTTCGGCTGTGGCTGGTGGCTACATATTGTGCTGCCAGGGTTTGGCAGCATCGTTCTTCTGTCAGGGGGATTTTCATTTTGTGGGAGTCAGGTAGGTTGGGGAAATTTGGTATCAGTCCAGTGAATTTTGGGAAGAAAAGTCTTCTAATTTGTAGGTATTTATCGCATTTGAGGAGGAAGTGCAGCTCTGTCTCTACTTGCTCTCGGCCGCAGTGAGAGCACAGCCTCTCCTCCCTGGGCAGCCAAGCCTGTCTGCGTCAACCCGTCTATCGCCAGGCTGTGGTCACTGAGTCTGTACATCGTCAGTATTTTCCTGTGTTGGTAATTTTTTCACTGTGGTCAGGTAGTCTGCCGCAGCATAGTCTCTTTTTAGGGCCAAATAACAAGTTAATTTGCTTTGAAATTTTATTCGATTTTCCCAGTTGGTGACATAATTTTGTTTCTGTTGTGTTTGGTTTGGTTGGGTTGAATTGAGTTGGTGTTGATGCTGTCCTGAGGCTGGATGGGGTTAGTGGGGGTTAGTGTTATTATTCTTGTTAAGGCTCCTCAAACACAGAGGAGGCCGAGGCTTTTGGTGCAGCTCTGTTGATGTAGAAAGTGGCCTCCGGCTGTGTGACAGAGTGAGCTGCAGGTGTGCTGTCCACCATGGGCTACTGTCCACCCTGAGAGCTGCTGTCCACCATGGGCTGCTGTCCACTATGAGAGCCTCTGTCCACTATGAGAGCTGCTGTCCTTGGTGCTGAAACACAGACTTCAGCTGCTTGCTTGTGTGAGAGCTTCTCCGCTCCAGGCTGTACGTCTGAATCTGCAGCCGTGCTCCTGCCTCACAGCTTGTGCTCACCTGCACACAGTAACTGACGCCTCTGCAGGACAGCAGCCTCACCTTGTTGTTGTCTTTGTCGTTGAACACCCTGGTGTGTTACATGATAACCCCGAGTCAATATAAACTTCTGCCTCCACCACCCTAAACCTGCCCTCCCAGTTTCCTTCATACAATTTCTTTCTCATTTACCCCCCAAGTACATAAGAGACACTATAAACTGAGAGATAAATGTACTCCCTGCACACAGATGAAGGTACTGATGTCTTCAGAGATTCAGCTGTAAGTGGTGACCGACTCAGTGAGCCCACATGAACTCCCTCAGTGTTGCAGTGTGCACTGCGGATCTCAAATCAGGCCCCCTTTTCCAGGTCTAACCCAGGATCTCTCTCCGCCCCGAACAACTGAAGCTCTCACACCTGTCTAAAGGGAGGGTGGAAAACCAGCAGTTACCAGCCTTCTGGGACTATGATTTCAGTGCTGAGATTCCAGATAATTCCAGTGTTAATTATACCTTAGAATGCAATAATTGAAGAAATGGACAATCAACGCTGATGATCAGCTCCCAAAGTTTAATCAACACAATCATTCTCTTCCATAAAAATACATTTATGACAATTACACGAATATGATATGGATAAAGTGATAAAGATAAAGCATTAAAAATGAGAATATCAGAGATTGTTGGTATGGTTGGTCACCAACATGAGCAGAAGGTTGAGTGCAACTTCTTGTTTTGTTATTTGAGCGAGGGGCTCTCAAAATGTCCGGGAGAAAAAGCATCCTTGGCATGACCGTCTGCTGCTGTGAAGTGAGGGGAATAATCTCCCTCCTGCAGTGTTCAGTTAGAATAATATACTGCCTTAATCATGTTCATGAATCCACAGCACCTATTGTGTCCAGCACTGAGCAGAGATAAGACCACTTAGACCTGCCAGACACCTTCATCTCACCCAGAGACAGTGTAACAGCTGGAGTCCAGCCATGTTTAAGAGACTTATTTTTAGTTCCGCATGAGTAATGAATGTAAGCCTGTTATTACTCGGGCCAGTAGGCCTCGAGTCTAAGTTTTGGCTCTGTTCTTTGGATTCGATTCTCCATGTGCGCGTGTACGGATTTGCGATTGGCCCAGGCTGAGACCCGGCCCGAGTACAGGCTCTGAAGAGCCTTTTGTTAATTATTCATTCATCAGTTTTAGGAATACTGACCCAACTTATTTGTGAATAAAATTTGGCAAAATAAACAGGTGAAGTTATGATTTTGATTTTATGAAAAAAGACGTGAAATCAACTTTCCCTGGTGCAGGAACGTCTTGGCACCCGAAGGTGTTAAAAAGGCCGCCTGGTGAGTGATGGAATGGAGGACCCTAATACAGGGACATGGATAATGTGAAGTAACAAAACTAATACGAAACTACCGGGACAACTGAAGAGGGAGGGCAGTAAACAAAAGAGTGTGACAGATTAAGGCTGCCTGCCTGTTCAAATAAACAGGGAGAATATTCTTTACTGCAGAGAAACAGATAATTAACTGTTGAGGCAGAGGGGATAATGGAATAATTTGGTGCAGGCAGGGAGCCAAAACTCTGTATGTCTGGGCAGAGGGGCATTCCAGGTGCAAACTGGACAATAAATAAATGAATAAATTCATTAAAAAAAAAAAAACAAGAAATAATCCACAAGTGCTGGAAATCCTTGGGAACTTTCACAGTAATGTACAAAGGTGGCCACAATGAATCTATCATTCTGATTCATTTTTCCACCTTTGATGGCATGATTATCTTACCTAACGTTAAAATCCTTTATTTTGATTGGCTGACAGACGTTTAATTCTTTTCCATGTACCCCGTGAGTCTCACGGGGTGTATGATCATATACCCGGTGAGAGTATGATATTGAATTCCTTGAATTTGATTCAACCGCTTGTTTGCCATTGTAACGGAACATAAATCTGAATTGTTTACCGCGTTTCGTCTGCTTTTGACAGTTGTCAAAATGCCAACGGAGAGTTTCGCTACTCACACAGACGAAGGCATTCTTCAGAAACGCGCAAAAGTGATCTCCCAAAATACAAAAAAGTCAAATACCTTATCTTCGTCTCTGCTGCGTGAATACCTAACAGAAAAAGGAGATGTGGAATTTGAATGCTTCGACAGCGTTCGCTTGGCTGAGACGCTGAGTCACTTTGACATGGATTTAAGAACAATATATAGGTTGCCACCGTAAGATAAAAATGGTAAGATAAAAACTTTGTGCAGCTCTTTCAAGGGGGTTTATGGCGTGATTCTAGATTCAGAGGCAGGGTACATCACGCCATATACCCCTTGAAAGAGCTGTACAACTTATTATATATATATATATATATAGATATAGATATAATCTTCTCCTATCTTCTATCTATAATATATTTGAGGTCGATGTCTGTGTGTATGTACACGTTTTTCTCCTACATTTCTCAATCGATTATCACCAACTTTGGTGTGAAAATCCACTTGGACACCAGGAAGGACTTGAAGTCGCCCGATTTTTGAAAAATGGTTATGCACGCAAAAAAATGGCGATTTCACTCTGGGTAGCGGGTAGCAGCTAGTATATATATGAGAGAGACAGAGAGAGAGAGGAAGAGGGAGACAGACAGGAAATTCTCTCACCCTCCTCACAAGTAAATTAATTTACTTTAGTGGCAGTAATTAGATGAGCTCGTCCAGAGTCACTTTCAGCTTAAGCACAGTATAAATTACAGGGATCTGGGATTTAAGTGCCGCAGTTCTGCACAACAGCAAACCCAAGAGAGGCAGCGAGAGGGAGGATTGCAGACTGGATCAACAGCTTATCAACTACTCATTTCAACCATGAAATAAAGAAACACAAATAAGAAAAACAACCTTAAAGAGCATTAGTCAAACAACAGAGAGCGAGGCGGATCAAAATTACTATCCACTCAGGTATGAGGTGCAACGTAAAAGTTGTGGAGAACTGCAACCATTATTTATCCATGGAAAGCAGGACTTACTGTAATGCTAGCTCTCATGCTGAATAAGATCAATAACTCACTGAGGCTCAAAATGTATTAACTTTCAAACAGAAGGTATCTCACTCAGTCATGAGGTGCATGGTTAAGTGGAGTAGCAAGTACTAATGTCCCAGAAATTTTATTGATTAAAAGTGACATTCAAAATAACATCCATTAGCCAGTTTATTAGTATGCCATTTGTAATTATGAGGATCTTACCCGCATTTTATGTGATTACAAGCTGATTAGAAATTCAAGTAGAGGCCGTCATGTCACTAAATTTGGAGAAGTTTATTTTCCTGAAGCGAATGGCAATGACCTTAGGAAAGAGACTTTCAAAACAGCAGCCAACAGAATCCAAAGAGTTTTGCTCTACAATCTAATCGGTGATGTGAACCACCTTCCTTTTCCAAATAGTATTGCAGAACCATTATTTGGAATTCAAATGATCTGGATGCGCATGTAATTATGTACTTGATGTAACATCCTCAGCCAGATATGATGATGCTTTTGGGCCAACTTCTATACAGCCTAATGCGAGTACATATGATGGAATGAAGTAACAAACAGAGAGTAAATGAAACTGATGGACTCGTGATTACTCGAGGATATCGGGCTACTTGCCGCACTGGTCGTGAGGGATCAGTTGAAACTCTCTGGTACAGAGTTCACAGAGTCCCTGCACACGATTGGCGGGGAATGTTGTTGACCATGTGGACTTGTTTGCATTCTTTTCATCAGCCAATATATCATTTCTTGCATACCTGTTCTGCACATGAGAGAACTAGAGAAGAAACCAGACAGCAGCGATTGATGAATGTTTGCAGAACCGAAAACGTGGCAAAGACCAGAGCTGATGCCAATAAATAGAATTATTCCAACACGGTAAATCTAGCTTGCTCTCCTCTTTTCATGACTTAAAAAATTTTTTTTTACTTAAAGCAATATTTTTCAACTGGTAAGCTAAGGTCTGTCTTTGTTGTCTGTTGTTAACATTTTTCAAATATCTTCTCCTCTGGAGCTATTGAACAGATTGAACCAGTGTTAGCAGATTTTATTGACTGGTGTTAAGTCTTCCTTTTTAAACATAAATGTGGCCAAGACCAAAGAGATTGTGGATTTTGGAAAGAATGCTGCAGTCATCTCCCCTGTTGTCATTGGTGAACAGACAGCTGAGGTTGTCAACCAGTATAAATATCTTGGCATCATGATCGATAGTTCAGCTTTGAGCCATAGGTCAATTCTGTAAGACAGCACATCAGCGAAGGTATTTTTGTCACAAGCTCTGTAACTTTAATGTGCATAACACTTTTATAAAAATGTTTTATTCTTGTTTTATTGAATCTGTGCTCACATTTTCTTTTATCTGCTGGTATGCGTCACTCAACATCAAGAACAAAAATAGACTGTATGGGATAGTTAGTCTGCAGCAAGATCGCAGGCTTGACCTTAAATAACTTGAATGAACTCAATAATGTAAGGTCCTTGAAGAAAGCCCGTGCTGTCCTGAGTGACCCCTGCCATCCGCTTTTTAAAGAGTTAAGGTTACTTCCCTCAGGCCGCAGATATATTCTGCCAAAATGCAGGACTAATAGGCTCAAGAAATCTTTCATTCCTGCTACCCTTTTAAACAAGGCAATGTGAGCTTTGCTGTTATTTGTTGTTTATTGTTTGTATCCTGTGCTTATGTATATTTATTTATTCATTTGTAGTAGATTTTGCTGCTGGTTGCAAAACAAGTTGCCCTTTGGGGATAATAAAGATATCCTTGATCCTTGACATTGCAAAATACAAAGTGTAAATTTTGAATGGAATCAAATTGCAATGACTTTGGGATCACATGAGCAAATATGTTATTTACAATAGAACATAGATAACATTTCAAATGTTGAAGCTGAGACATATTTATCCACAAAATGAGCTTATTTCAAATTTTCTGGCAGCAACGGGTCTAAAAAAAGTTGAGAAACAGGCAGAAAAGGGCTGAAAAAAGCAAAAAATATACAAGAGAATCAGCTGAAAGAACATGTAGCAAGTAATAAATTTAACTGGCATCAGGTGTGTAACATGATTGGCTATAAAAGGGATGTCTTAGAGAGGCTGAGTCTCTCAGAAGTAAAGATGGCCAGAGGCTCTCCGACCTGAGAAGATTTGCGTAAAAAAAAAGACCTTACTGCATCACTCACCGGCATGATTCTGTCATTGACATCACTAAATGAGCCCAAGAATACTTCAAGAAACCACTGTTTGTGAACACAGTCCACCGTGCCATCCACAGATGCCACCTAAAACTCTATCATGCAAAAAGGAAGCCATTGTTGAGCCTGATCCAGAAGCGCCGATGTGTTCTGTGGGCCATTTAAAATGGTCTGAAGCAAAGTGGCAAAGTGTCCTGTGGTCAGATGAGTCCAAATTTGACATTCTTGTTGGATATCATGGGAGTTGTCCTCCAGGCTAAAGAGGAGAAAGACCACCCCTCCTGTTATCAGCGTTCCTTGTGCTGAACTGGCCTGCCTGGAGTCCTGATCTGTTACTGATTGAAAACATTTGGTGCATAATTAAACGAAAAGTCTGTAAAAGGAGACCCAAAACTCTGCAGCAGCTGGAAGCCTGTATTAAACGAGTGGGATCAAATTCCAATGGCTAAACTCAAGAAACTTGTCTCCTCAATGCCCAGACGCCTCCACTCTGTGTTAAAAAGAAGAGGGGATGCTGCACCATGGTAAGCAGGGCCCTGTCTCAACTTTTTTTGAGACCTGTAGCAGCCATCAAGTTTGAAATGAGCTCATTTTGTGGACAAAATTGCAAAATTTCTCAGTTTCAACATTTGGTATGTTATCTCTGTTGTACTGTGAATAAAATACTGGCTGGGGTGATTTAAAAGTCATTGCAGTTTGGTTTAATTCACAATTTACACATTGTGTTGGGGTTGTGCAAAATTTTATTGATTGATTGGATATATTGTTGGAAGAAAAATAATCATCCTCCCTGAGCACAGCTCAACTGCATTCTTACATGCAAAATTAAATATTTTTTATGCTCTGCTGTTAAGTTTATCATTCTGAAGAAACAAGGTTTTATCAGCAGGCTGACTAGTCCTCATTTTTAATTCTCCTCAGACTCACTAAATGGGGGTAAAACATTCAGAATCTTGTATCTACCACTTTTAAATGCACAGTCAACAAAGTGGGCAGGAATGTGTGAGCATGTGGAAGGACACATGGAGGTAGCAGGGACGAACGAGACAATAATTAAGTCAAGAGAACTAATAATGAAAGCAAGACAGAAAAACATGGCTGGATTGGGGGGTAAACAACTAAAAAATGCCCAGGACATGACAGTTTCAATAAATGACTTCACACAACTTTACAAAACAGGCCTCAATATCTACAAGCTGTGAAATGAACAGAAAAGCAGCTTTTGCTTCTTGGAATTTAACTTTTCTCGTGGATTATTACAAAATCTGAGTAACTGTAATCCAGGAGGATTTTCTGTGCGACTCTTAGTAGTTTGAAAGTCGGGAACCAAAAATTCTGCGCCATGTGTCAGAGCCTGCCCAGCTGTAACAGAGACCGGCCGGTGCGCTCTCTGCTGAAGCATCGTCTGTCAAGTGTACGTTAGGTCTGCAGCCACATGCCTGGGTGAAGCACAGGAGCTGCATCAGCCCGCAACAAGGTCTAAGACGCTCCATTTGACAGACAACGAAAGATTGGAAGGTTTTCAGGCTTCCATATCTTGTAACCCACTGGAGAATTGGTCCACGTTATTTTTTTTTGTGGGTCATTGTTCTGGAACAGGGGTAGACAAGTGGGAAAAACACCAGAAAGACCTTGCGGAAGATATCCAGACATCGTTGAAAGATGATTTTAAAAAATGTCACAAGCTTCTCGGTCAGCGTGCTCTTCAAGATTTCTGGCATTATTTTTTTTTCCAGAACTTGATTAAAAACAACACAGACGATACACATTGCATTTTTATTGAAGTTTCTGTTCTCACTGCACGCTTTAGACCTGAGAAACCAGTTGAGTTAAGTTACCTGTAGCCTGCGAGCAGCTCTCTTGTTTGTGATGAGGGAGAGAGAGTGAAAAGAGAGCCCGCATGAAAGCCAAGGTTTTGTGAGGGCACCGCGTTTGTCCATTAACGCAGCATTCTGATTGGTCGAACTTGACAGCTCCCAAATTCAAATTTGACAGTTAACCACTCTCAGGGCAAGAATAATCAAGTGGCAATTGAAGACACGGCTTCTCTCCCTCATGCGATTTAAAAGTGACTAAATAATGAGCTACATTCAGTACAGAAAAATAATTTCAGGATAATTAGGTCTATGTTCTGGCACTCATTTCAGAACCCTTCAGCAAATGAAGGTAATTTTGGTGGCTAGTATGTGGTTTCGTCCTTACATATTTTCCAATCAGACAGCTGTCTATTTTTTACAGCAAGTTGCGTGACCGTGCTGCAAAAAAAGGTGTAAGTACTTGTCGCTGAAATTACCCTCATTCACAAGAGTTCTCAAATGCTGCTCTCGCTGGAGAAAAAAAAAAAATTACCGTAGCTGAGTGCCAGTGCATAGACTTAATTAGTCGAAGCACGCTGACAGCTTGTTGGGGCGGAATTCAAGAACCCCTGGCTTTGGTGCGACTCTTTTTTCACTCTCTCTCCCCCATCGCAAACAAGAGAGCTGCTCACAGACTAAATTAATTACCTCCGCCAAGGAGGTTATGTTTTTGCCTGGGTTTGTTTGTTTGTTTGTTTGTCTGTTGGTTTCCAAAATAACTCAAAAAGTTATGGACAGATTTTGATGAAATTTTCAGGGATTGTACAGATTGGTATAAGAAAGAAATGATTAGATTTTGGAAGTGATCCGGATCTCTGTCTGGATCCAGGAATTTTTTAAAGGATTCCTTAATATTGGGAGATTTTCAACATTTATGCATATAACTCAACCAAAAATGGTCAGGGCACTTGGAAAAAAATACTGGACAAGTTTCGAACATGTTCTACAATATATCAAAGACTGATCTTGAAAATGTAATAATTCCGGATACAATGATATTATGATCCAGAATACGAAAGTAGGGGACCTTCAGAACTTTCATTATAGGAAGAGAACAAATGAAGCTACAAACATGCGACAAACACCATTATATAGCCAAGATATTGCAAAATTAGGAAGGTGTCACCGGATTTACTGTATTTTCAAAAGCCAGGGAACTAGATCCAGAAGAAAATCACCATTACGGAAAATTTGATTTTCGTGAATAACTACTGAACTAATATCAATATCATTATGAATTCAGCTGCTAATGGTATGTTTTCTTGGTCAGGGAGTTTGAAAAAATAGATATAATAAATGTAGGACTAATATTTATGTGTAAACATGAGGGGAAATTTTGCATCATATGAAAAAAAAAGACAAATGAAACTAGAAACATGCAACAGACATCTTTAAACAGCCAAGACGCTGTGGAACTAATATTGATATAGCATTATGAATCAAATTGCCATGTTTTCATGGTCAAGGAATCTAAAAATTAAGATAAAATAAATGTAAGACTAATATCTATGGTGGAAGTTGCAATATGGAGGGAAATGTTGTGCTTGGCGGAGGTCTGCGCTCTCCGAGTGCTTTTCTAGTTAACTGTACAATCAACGGCTTTAATGGATTAAATAGTGTAACAGTTAAAGCAGTGTAACTGCTATCCAATCTTGCCATGCAAGAGCCCTTCCTGCAGTGTATTCTGTTGTAATTAAGAGTGGCACCAAAAATTTGTGCACACTGAGGCCCAGCAGAAGAGGGTCGGCTGCAGCTGTTCTAGAATATCATTGGTGTCAATTGCCAGTGATGATTTTTACATCAGCAATTGAACACCAGCTGAAAATACAATGTATTGATACTGGATACAATGTGTAGGATGACCAAAACAGTGAATCTATAATGAAGCCAACACCGTTGAGCTTTGATTCATGTGCCAAAAGCAGCGTTACAGACGAAACCAAATCCAGCTTTCATCAGAGTCCAGATCAGGTTGACCACCGCCCAGGTTGCTGTGGAACTGAGCCCGGGTTTCTGACTCCTGCTGGATGTTAGGCAATGTGCCATCCTGATAAAAATTTGCCATATCTGTAAAAATCTTGATCATTTAAACCATACAGATTCTTTAGATCCTAAAAACTTTTTATAACCTTTTTCTCAAAAAGCTCCCTAAATATTGTTGGCCCCCCACCCCATCTACTGAACCTCTTATCCACTATATTAGGAGTAAAGTCAGAATCATGTGCACTCTATCGCAGGATCCCTCTCTGTTCTTTGACATAATCAACCATATTTAAGGGATACAGCAAGCTATGGATTTAATTCCTCTTTTAGCTGTTTTCTCAGCTTCTTAATATCTACTATGGCCTGCAAAGGAATAGTAGATGATAAACAACATTTTTCAATGTCTTTCCATCTCGCCATGTGTGCTGGATTGCAGAGGTTCCACAAAGTTTTCAGTTGTGCAGTGTGGTCGTAGCTCTTAAGACGGGGTAGGGCCAATCGCCACTTAACTCTGGATTATCATAGAGTTCTAAATCTAATCTGTGGTCTTTTCCCCTGCCAAATGTGTCTTGAGATGTATTTATCCCATTCAATAAAATCTATGTCTAATACTTCAACTGGCAGTGTTTGAAATAAATACAATCTCGGGAGGACATTAATTTGAATCGCTTCTACTCTGGAAACTAAACTTGTGAATGGGATTAAATTCCATTTTACCATATCAGATTTTATTCCTGAAATTAATGGATCGTAGTTTATTGATTTCAGTTGAGATAAGTCTTGAGGCAGAATTACTCCCAAATATTTCATAGATTTTGAATCCCAATTAGATCTGAAATTTTTTTCCTAATTTCTCAGTGTGGTTCATGGTTAAAAATGAGAACCTGTGTTTTTTTCACATTTAATTTCTAGCCCCACATTTATGTCAACCCTAACAGATTTTGGATTAGAGCCAGAAGAGACACTGTGGGTTACGTTAGATAAATTGGTACATCATCCGCAAACGATGCTTTTTTCCGTTCATCTCCCTCCATGACTAACCTTTTATATTTTCATTTTGTTTTATCCATTGGCTCAGGGGTTCCGAAGAAATGGCAAATAGGAGAGGGCTAATTGAGCAGCCTTGATGACACCCGCGTTCTGATATAAAAGAGAAAAATTTCCAAAGATTTTTATCCTAGCTGTTGGTTTATTATGAGTTGATTATATGGTTTTGACAAATGTCTCATGAAATCCAAATCTCTCCCACACCATATATAGGACGTCCAACCTGACAGAATCAAAAGCTTTTTCTGCATCCAATCCCAGTATTACTGCTTCTAATAGTTTTTTAGTAATATTTTGCATCACATGTAGTGTGCGCCTAATATTGTCCTGCGTCTGCCTCTCGTCATACTCCCTGCCCTCTCAAAATAATATTCTACTCATAATTCACTTGCCTGCTGATGAACATACAGGGCGTTTGAAAATCAAAATCAGGGAGCTCACGTTTTATGCTGCAGCCATTATGGAGGTGCCCTGGCAGTCTGAGGACTGTGGTTTTTCACTAGAGGTGTCATACTCGATCATATCCACTCAGTGCCTGTGCACAATGTTTTCACTTGGACTTACAGGAATGTGAATTGGTTTCATAAGTTAATTTTATTTTTCTGAGTATTTATTCATTTCATGAACATTTATAGTTTTTGGGGGGTCATGAGAAATGCACAAAGGAAAAAAATTGATTTCATTTTTACATGATGCTTGAAGACCTGACCTGCTGACCAGTTGAAAATAATTTGTAAAACACAACGGCTGAAAGCTATGAAGTCAATTTGTTATGAAATGTCACTCACAAACATTATTGTAAAGCTCATATTTCATTTATTTATTTTTTAATAAAAGCAGCGTTAAAAGGCTGCTATGCACTCAAAAGCACACACTAGAGAGCTCCAGCTTACAAAACGCTATTATCTCAGGCTAATTACAGAAAATGCCTGTGATAATACCTGGCAAGCAAAGTGCATGTAATTCAATTTTTTTCAACAGATCTATTTATTTTGAAATAGAAATGCAGAATCAATATTTCATCATAGTCACAGAAGAATATAAAATCCCATTTATCAGCTACAACTATAAGTATGATATGTTTTGTTTGTGTTTGTATCATCCACAGTTATGCACAGCACACAATTGCGCGGTTCTCACACAGTGCTGAGCCCCGTGAGTCCACCTTTTAGCAAATTTCATTCCGAGGGGAGAGCCTTGGAAATTCAACAAATCTGATTCATGATGAAGAGCTCAGCATTAGCATGCAAATCCTCAGCGTGTAAACCAAGCTAGCCAGAGGCTCGGTGGGCCATGTGTGACTGCTTACTCTCTCAGGGCCCACAGTGCTATGAAAATGTGAGTCGCAAAACTGTTCTGCTATAAATCTGCCGCGGGTCAAACCCACAAATTAATTGAAAAACCTGCGGACCTGCGAGGGAGTGAAATAAACCCACAATCGGCACAATTGATTTTGTCGTCCCCCCCCCCCCCCCCCCAAAAAAAATGTATGTCTGGTCGACAAATCTAAATCATGACGCTGCATTAGGTGGAAATCGGGTTCTATATACATGCATGCAGGGGTTAAATTGGGCCAGGGCTGTCCACAAATCAGCCAGGTACGTGGTTCTACATTTTTTTGTTCTGGGCCCCGCCCCAGTGATGGGTGTAGGGGAGACTGGGGGCCGATGAGCCGTATAACTATTTTGCGATCAATCAATGACAGAGCTGCTCAAAATAGGCAAAATGAAGCATTTCCGTGAGTGCATAAAATTTATATCTTGGCTTCTCTCTGCAATAAAAATATTGTTCCTTCTGTTCTCTTTATTAAGTCTGACCTTCCTTTGAAGTTTTTTGTTTTGACAGTTGTATTCTGTTTTTTGAATCGTAAAATGGATGATTGGATTGTTGAGTGACCTCATACCCTATTCTCTCAGGCTCTCACTCTCCGCTAGTGCAAGAGAGGAAGGCAAGAGGCTGCCAGCGATGTGAGTGACAGATCTCTCCTGAAAGCACTATGCATGCTATTTGTGAGATGAAAAAAATTGCAATTTCTTTGAAATGCCCCCCCCCCCCCAAAAAAATACTAAAATGATTTTATATTCTATTTTTATTTATTTAATCTTTATTTTACCAGGAATAAATCCCACTGATATACAAGTCTCTTTCCAAGGGAGTCCTGGCCAAGACAGCATCATAGAAGTTTCACACAGAAAACAGCAACACACAATGACGAGGAAAAATGACAAGAGTAGGTTTTAGCTGTGAAACATGTGCATGCACTGGTTAAATAAGCCTAAATTAATTATGGTTTTAAAAACATGTAAACTGGGGTGATCCAGTTTAAGATAATTCTGTGGCCCGCAACAAGATGAGGGAGCAAAAACAGAGAAATCTCGATTTCCAAAAACAGAGCGAGTTCGAGGGATGGCAAACATGATGTGTCTGTAAGAACGCAGATTTAAACAGCTGACATTTTTTGGAGTCAGCAGAGAACTGTAGATACAAAGGCAGTTCATGCAGGATTATACAGGAATATGTACCAGTGTTCCATTCTACTACTGTATAATGAATGCCAGCCGACATTCTCATACAGCATTCGATGATGCGTTTCGAAACCCAGATCAGAGATAAATCACAATGCAGCATGATGCACAGAGTCCAACATTTTCAGAGATGATAAGGTTGCATTTAAATAAAGAACATCACCATAGTCGATTACCGACAAAAATGCTGCTTGAATCAGTTTTTTCCTTGCGACAAAAGAAAAATAACTTTTGTTTGAATTGTAATTTTACTCTCAATTTTTTGGTTAGATACTCAGTTTTTCATCTTAGAGGAAACCCAATTATTTACATGTTGATACACATTCAATCACCTCATTATTCAGAGTTAAAATCTGATAACCGTCTGATTTTCCCTTTTGACCTTGAGAAGAACATCATTTTGGTCTTGTTAAGTACAAGCCTTAATCTACATAAATTCAGGTGAACTACTGCATGTTAAAAGCATCCTGTAGTTTGTGAATTGCACTGACTAAAGAAGATGAAGTAGTATGTATAATTGTATCATCAGCATAAAACATTTTTTTCATAAATTATTAATATAAATAATAAATAAAATTAAAACCCAATATGGATCTTTGCAGGACACCATTTTACATGTTTACAAAAGTCGAAGACAAACCATCAACTTGAACACACTGTTTTCTACCACTCAAATAGTTTTCAAACCATTTAACAGATTTGGGAGAAAACCCACATTAGTGAGCCTCTGTAAGAGAATTCAATGGTCAACAGAATCAAAAGCCTTTGATAAATCCAAGAAAAGTGCATCACAGTGTTCTTTAGAGTCAATGGCAGTTATGATATCATTTACAAAAGTAAGACCTTCATTGTTTTTTCCCAAACCCAGACTGCATATCATTTAGAATGCCATTTTTAAATAAAAAATCTTTTATTTGAGAGCTAATAAGCCCTTCCAGTACCTTGGCTAAAAGTGAAAGTTCGGAAATAGGCTGATAATTATTCAGGCTGGATGGATCTCCGCCTTTTAGCACTGCTAAATATATTGCTTGCATGAAACAATTTTGCTTGTGGAGCTCAAAGGCGCATAATGTATGCTTATAGATGAAAACATTAAATTCAAATAGAATCAAATACATCTCTGAGCTTGAAGGTCCCCTAATGTTAAATGGCCCGAAGAGCAGGTACAAGGTATGAAGCTGTTCTCTTGTTTCAGTCTCTCGAATGTGTTTGAAGAGTAGAAGACAGGTTCCTCTTAGTAAAAAAAAAATTTATGGGACGATCTATTGAATCAGGATTACTAAGGTAGCTAGATAATAGCTCCAAGTAAAACTAAACAAGCTGGTTTTACTTCAGTCCTCGTTAGAGATGTTTTGAAGGATCTTACCCCCACAGCCTCCAGCTTCCTCAGGAATCCTGTTTGTGAAACCAGACTCAGATGTTCTTTCATTAAACACCTATTTGGAAGTTCTGACTCATACATTCATCCAAAATACTGCAGTTTACATTTCACTGCGGGAGTAAAGTACAGAGTGTACTGAGGAAGCACAAAGTTTGGTGGCAGATGACAGACAGACAGTTGTTTGTGGTGTCACTCTTCACATCTGCACATGTGTAACAGAACAGGGTTGTTTCATCTGCACTGCTGTTCTGGAGCGAATATTCTCATCTCATGCAACATGCAACAGAAAAGGTTTTCCATTTAGGGCTTTTTGTACTAAAATTCTTATAACTGTCTGTCCTTCTCAGGAACTAATACTTTGTGTAGTTCATAATGGAGACCTTATTGAGGAAACCTCATTTAGCAGAATTTGCCTAATTTGTCCTGAAACATGGGTATAGGTGTGGAAGTACAATGGTTATCCACAAAAATTGCTGGCAATTAGCTCGGGACTGAGAAGTAAGGCTCAATGTGAACAAAGCGCTGTCATGATAAACAAAGTCACAGCTTCACAAAAAATTCCCTTAACATGTTGGATGTACTGATTTGTAGGTAGTGGATATTGTGATTTATTGACCAATATTCAGATGCAATGCTCAACTCTCATTTTAAATATGGCTAAAACTGCATTAGTAGACAAAATCCCCAGGATAATGTCAAAATGAAATTTCCAAGGAATGTTCCAGACATGTTTCATGCCTTTATAATATTAGAATACCCAGAACAGAAAACAGAAATATTATCTGCCTACATAGAGACAGCACCCATGTTTATGGGGGCAAATCGGGCTTTTCTCCCCCTAAGGCCCTGTAATGTCTCACAATTCTGCTGGTGTGCATAGAAGTGTATTAGTATATTTCATACTGTCAGATAAATCTCCCTTTCAGGCTCGCTTCAAAGACTGAGAAGAAATAACTGACAAGAACGGAAAAGGTATTTCCAAATATAGTCCACTGGCCATAGTCACTGATGTTTAGCCAATCGAAACTCATCTCCCAAACCCACACAGGTTTCATAATGAGCAAACACAGTGATACAGCCCTGCATCTAAACTCAAGTGCAGCTCAGATGATACATGGCATAGAAGATTCTGCAGATATTGCCCCTGACACTTTCACATACACCGTTCTCCATTTTCATGCTGAACTGCTGCAGTATGTATAGGAACCAAACTATTACATATTCATGAAGATAGGATGGAGAGAAAATGTTTTTTCTTTCCCTTAAGATAATACAATGAATTGTATTATGTATTTGTAAACTTTGAAAACTAGTGGTCTGTGGAAAACTGTGGAATACTTTCAAAACAATGTTCCTCAATGTGAAATTGCAAAGGCTTTGAAGCTCTCATCATCAACAGAACATAAAATCACCAAAAGATTCTGAGAAACTGGAAAAATCCCTGTGCGTAAAGCACAAGGCCGAAGACCTAAACTGGATGCCTGTGATCTTCGGGCCCTCAGACACCACTGCATCACTCACCGGCATGATTCTATCATTGACATTACTAAATAGGCCCAGGAATACTTCAAGAAACCACTGTCTGTAAACACAGTCTGCCGTGCCTGTTATGATTCTGCCTCGTGTATGCTGTCTTTGTGCTTGTGCTTTACCTTCGTTTTATATTTCAGCTTTCATTTCAGCCGTCTGACAATCCACTCCCTCTGCATTCTCCAGTGATGACGCGTGACAACCTTCAGCATGCCTGCGTCTCGTCGTCCAATCACGTTTCCTCTTTCGGTTTCGAAATTCAATTCATTGCTTCCACCTGTGTTTAATTCTGGGTCTCGAGAAACTCTGAGTGAATGCGTTCTCTGATAGAATAATTACTAACCCGTACTAACCGGCACATATTTGAGGGTGATTGTAAATATTTTGTCACGTAGCATTAACCTTAATTAACTCATTAGCGAGTACCTGCGTTTATGGCTTTAGTAATTCTGCCTAAGCTGTCCCTGAATAACTGCATTAAAAGCTGCTTCCCGTCGCTTCTCTTGTGGTGCATTTTACTCGTCACGTTTAGATTACCTTAATCTTAACTGTCTAGCTTGATTGATGGTCTCAGCGTCTTGTCTTGAGTCATTATTGTTACCCGGTTCTCGTGTAATTGTTTATTAATCACATGTGTTTCTGTTTCAGTTGAGATTGCATTCCGCGTCCCCGCCTCCTCTCGTGACTATTTATGTGGCAGTATTGAAAGCGGACGTCAGGCGGATCCTTGAGTATGACTCAGCTCTACATGGTTAAATCTCAGCTCCTCGTGCCTTCCGATTTTCTCCTGATTATGATTCCAGAGTCTTGTATTTTGCTGTGCCCTCGTCTTGTCTGCCCCGTGTTTAAGTTTCCCAGTATGTCCGTCAGTTTAGTTAGGTTCAGCTTTTTTTTTCCTAGTTTATCCACTCTTGGAGAGAGTATTTCCTGCCTTTGGCAGTGTACTTTAGTTTTCCCATTTGTTCACTGCATGTGCACGGTGTTTTATTTCTGGCGTGTCTGCCAAGTTTCTCTTAGTGTTTTGTGTTTTAATAAACACTTCTGGATCCTGCAACTGGTGTTCTCCTGACCTCTTCTTACAGTGCCATCCACAGATGCCACCTAAAACTCTACCATGCAAAAAGAAAGCCATTATTGAGTATGTTCCAGAAGTGCTGCCGTGTTCTGTGGGCCAAGGCTCATTTAAAATGGACCGTAGCAAAGTGGCAAAGTGCCCTGTGGTCAGACGAGTCCAAATTTGGCATTCTTATTGGAAATTATGGGCATTGTGTCCTCCGGGCTAAAGAGAAGAAAGACCACCCCTCCGGTTATCAGCATTCAGTTCAAAAGCCAGCATCTCTGATGGTATGGAGATGCATTAGTACATATGGTGTGGGACACTTGCATGTTTTAAAAAGCATCATGAATGCTGGTACATAAAGGTTTTGGAGCAACACATGCTCCCCTCCAGAAGACATCTATTCCAGGGAAGGCCTTGTGTATTTCAGCAGGATAATGCAAAACCACATACTGCAGCTATAACAACAGCATTGCTTTGTAGTAGAAGAGTCCATGTGCTGAACTGGCCTGCCTGCAGTCCCGATCTTTCATCAATTGCAAACATTTGGCGCATAATTAAAGGAAAAGTCTCCAGCAGCTGGAAGCCTGCATTAAACAAGAGTGGGATCAAATTCCAATGGCTAAACTCAAGAAACTTGTCTCCTCAATGCCCAGATGCCTCCACTCTGTGTTAAAAAGAAGAGGGGATGCTACGTTATGGTAAACAGGCCCCTGTATCAACTTTTTTGAGACCTGTAGCAGCCATCAAATTTGAAGTCAGCTCATTGTGTGGATAAAATTGTGACATTTCTCAGTTTCAACATTTGCTGTGTTATCTCTGTTCTATTGTGAATAAAATACTGGCTGGTGTGATTTGAAAGTCATTGCATTTTGATTTGATTCACAATTTACACTTTGTTTGTCCCAACCTTTTTGGAATTGCAGTCGGAGGATCAGCTCAGAATATATAAGGATGGGATATGGACAGAGAGAAATCTCATCCATGGCCACTTTTGCTTGCAGATAAATTGTGAGAATGAAATGGTGTGATTCATTGTCTTGCTTCGCTCATCTAACTATTATGAAAAGACAGGTCAACGTGAGCCGGAGAGAAAATCACATGCTCAATAACCCCACAGAGATTCATAACTCAGGGTTACAGGAGGAATACAGTACATTCAATTATGCCTATTTTGCCTTGTTATGAAAGACATCAATTACCTGTTGTCATTATTCCTGATAATAAAAACAGCACATTACACAGAGTGAATCTCACTCTCCTTTGTTGAACAGCCTGATATACACCAGCCCTCAGCAGTGTAAGAGTGTGTTGGTCTCTAAATAAAATTAGACGAGTAATGAAGGAAGTTTTCACAAACAGCAGAAAGGAGCAAAATGCAAAAATCACAGAATATGCTGCGATTGGTCTTTATTAATGAAACAGTACTGAACACAAATGGGCTTAAGGCGAGACACTACAGGTGAATAGGGTAAAATTTTTAAATAATCTGGCATTATCTCATTAAATATGTGCTAATTTGTATATATTTTAGGAAGATAAAACCAGGTGAAAAAGTCTTTTTTCATTTTCTATTAACATAAGATGAAAAACAATTACAGGGGGATTTAAGGATATCTGCTATTATTACTGAGAAAATCAAAATATGCTGTCCATGGCCTTAAAAAATCATTTTTTGCCATATTTTTGGGAATGAAATCAGGCTACGGATGATATATTAACAAATCCCTCCGTAAATATCTTCAGAATATAGCTAAGTGTATAACTGGAAAGTTTGGTATACATAGGTGCCACAGAGGTGGAGAAGTTTGGCTTGGAGTATGACAAAAAAACTAATTTTGAGAAAACGGCATTCAAAGATTTACATAAGGGAATTTAATGCATTTCTGTTAGAAACAATTGTTCACCAACAGAGTAAATGGTCAGGCCCTTATTAATAGTAATGTGGTATATTTCAAGCTCATGAAAATTGATAATTTAATAACATGACAGGCATCTAAGGCCTACAACTGTAGTTATTCAACAAATAAACATTGGCCTACACTGCACAAACTTGCAGGTAAAATCACGTCAAAATCGACATCACTTCTACTCTCACTCTGCAATCATGCAGATCAGTGGTCTTCAACATCCTTCCTGGGGACCCACTGTGTATGCTGATTTTTGTTCCAACCACAATTGTTATCACAGGATTTTAATAAGTTGTTAATTAATAATTAGATGTTTTTCATATTTAGCATTGTTATTCACTGTTTTTAGCCAAATGTTACATAGAAACATTCATACATGCTATTAAGAATAAAATATCCTTTAAGATTGTGGTTTTATTTTATACTGAAAGAAATTTCCAGCATTGTAACATTTGAAACAGATCAAATTAGACACTGAGGAACTCCGTAAACTCCAAATTGGGCTGAGGGACACAAATGTTTCAAGTTCTTTCAAAAACCTTCGGGTGAACTTAATTAGATTAATACAAAGCTGGTTTGACTCATTACCATTTGCATGAATAAATTTGTCATGATGTGCCAATTAGTTGTCACCAGTTAGGAGCCAAGTACATCTTTGATTTTATTGGTTACATTGTTTTCTGTAATTTTATACTGTTATTTCCAATGCATAGCAATAAGGGTATGGCATTTTTTTTTCTGAATGGCAAACATTGATATTTCTATTATCTTGTGAATTAAAAGGACAAATAACTGCTCTTCACATTAAATACACTTAATTGAGACAAATGAACAGCTCGTTAACATATTGCGATTACGACTGTGGTTAGAAAAAAAGCCAGCATACACAGTGGGTCCCCTGTAACAACGTTGAAAACCACTGGTGTACATGTAAAGACGCTTCGTCTGCACGAGTGTCCCCTTTTGCACTTACTGCACTCGAGCAATAAACTACTGCAGAGCCCATGATTTTCTGTATCAATGTTTATTGACCCGGCGCAGCACAATTACCACAAAAGGCTGTCAACTTTAGCGCATTTGGCCTTTGTGTTATATTCACGTTACCGTGCCGTATATCAGCAACCATTCAACCAGCGTGTTTGTAAGAGACTCTCAGGCGGAATTGAAGTCCTTGTGCATGGAGGTTTATCAGTTTCACGTGCGTTTCGGTGGATTTTACCACTAGTACCATGGAAATAATGACTCCAGACTTCTCACGCTTTTCTTTACTGAGGGGTTGAAAGCAATGGAATAACATAAAAATGTTTCAAATGGGCCTATTTGATTTCAACAATTTGAACAATCGTGGAACACATGCATTGCGTTGATTGACTAATTGCTGACCACGGCAAGGGAACGCGAACATGCCACCAAACCTCATACAAACAAACATGACGGGCAGGAGGCGGGTGATCACTGTGCCCAGTGTAAGTGCATTCGGATTCTCTTTTTAGCGCGGTTCTCTTCCTAAGCTGTAAAAGAGTCCCCTTTACATCTTTCTGTTACCTCATGATGTTTTACACAGAGGTTAAAGAAAAGTGGCTCGAGATTAGATGATAGGACGTAATTCTTTAACTATTCGGACGCTGCCAAGGTTCTGCAGCAAGCTAAAGA
This sequence comes from Gymnothorax reevesii, assembly GCA_029721435.1. Classification (NCBI taxonomy): domain Eukaryota; kingdom Metazoa; phylum Chordata; class Actinopteri; order Anguilliformes; family Muraenidae; genus Gymnothorax; species Gymnothorax reevesii. The sequence continues at coordinate 86,661,816 of CM056583.1, forward strand.
TGGAAGTGTCAGAATGCACCACGTAATGCATCTGAGCGAATCATGTTGGCAGAAACCAGCAGTAGCAATGAGATTTTTTCATTAGCTTTAAATCCCCCTATGAACTTTCACGATTGGTTACTGACAGAAAGGAAATGCCCTTATTTGGATTACACAGCGTTGTGCTGGAGAATTTGTGCTTTACAATGGCACCGGTCATGAGAGACTTCAGTGAAGAGGTGAAGTACTGTTCGTTGCGTTGGAACGCTAACTTTTTGGTAAATTCGGGAGAAATTTGCTGCTGCAAGTAGACAAAATGTAATAAAATAAACGTCTAAATGTATCATTTTAGTGTTTTCTTTATAGCGGTTTGAAAGAATACATATTCAAAGAGCAAACTAGCCCAAAATCTCAAAATTGACCACAGCATGAAAAATCCATGTTTTAGCCTGCCGTGTCTCGCCTTAAACAATTAATGTCCACAGTCAGACTGGAGCGGGTGAAGGTTGAGGATTTTTCCTTAGATGAACAGAGGAGCTGGACTGAGGTCAGCTCCAAGGTTGTAACCCGGGAGGAGCAATGTTGGTACACTCCTTCTCACTGTTCGGAAGGCCAGACAGGAAGATGTGACTACTCAGGACCGCAGGAACTGAGAGAGAAATCATTGAAGGATTTAAAATTTTTCATCTTAGTAGTATAATTCTGAAGATTTTTGACACAATACACTTGATAAGGCAATGCAACAATCCAGCAATGGGGAGACAGAGGCGGGGAACTTAATTGCACAAGAATTTAAATGACTGATTGGAGGTGGGTGTCCTCGGCATGGGAAAGGGATACAAGGGGGAGAACAATTAAATAATAACAATCAATTAACAGAACAAAACCGAAACTGACAAAGATAACAAATTAGGAAACATTCTGGATGTGACAGAACTGACATTAGGACCCTTTTTGTGTATTTTTGTCATCCTGATGGATGTTTATATTAATTAACAGCGCTGGACACTTTTTTTTTTTTGAGCTTGGTGGTCCGTCCATCCGTACATCTGTACGGACACATAAAATTGAGGCGGCGGGGGATGTTGCCATGTTAGTGGCAAACACTTGTTATTTAGTTTAATCTGAAATTAATTCCTGATCTTTAAACTCATTTACTTATATATTATCCTATTATTACAGAAATAAAAGCGCAATCCAGCCTGTATTGTGATGATACTGAGATTACTGTGCATCCAAACAGCATATAGTGGAAAATGCAGCTTTGAGCTGAGCCTCAGTGAAAGGCTGTTTCATCTGCCCTTAAGTTTATGAGAAATGGGGAAATGCTGTCAATAAAATGGTTAAGCCCCGGTCATCGCTATCTGCTGATCGCTGTTTTTTCTTTGACCTTGTTAGGCTCATACCGCATTAAAAATCGTCATGAGTCCTGCTGACCATGTAGTGCAGGGGCTGTGATGGGATATTTCCCCTCCCGCACACACTCTGTGCTGGCAGGAGGTTAGTAGCGTGGCCTGGTCTGTAATGGATTATCCACCTAATAAGCAGTGAAAGGGCTGGTGAGCTGGGAATAGAATTGTAATGAGTCTGTCAGGATTGTGATGGGTGACGTACCGCGGAGAGTCAGTAGTATGGACTGCAGCTCCCTTTGACGTCTAAAACAGAACCTGTGCGCCCAGGTCAGGCAGGCAACTTCGGCAGAGAGAGGATTCGAAACGGCCGAATATGGACCTGCCGTTGACCATTCCCTGCCTCACGGGTTTAAGAAGTGCGGGAGGCGCAGACTTGGGTGAAGGATTCATCATTTTCTTTTTTTAAATTTGTTGCAGCAGTTCTTCTGCCTGAGTGGTGATATCAGCCATTCCGTTGCGTTGCGTATCACTTGGTCAGAAACACACCCCATAAACTCCACAATAGGTTTCAAATGAAGCCGGCTAGCTTATCCCGCCTTTACATAAAATGGCGATTAGTATGATTAGTATCAGCGCATTCTGCAATGATGACAGATGAAATGCTGTAAATTATCAGACTGGCGGACATGATACAAACAATGGACCCTGAGGCTCTCCCATTTCTTGTCTCTCTCATTGGCCGATGCATGGATTTATAAATGCATGTCTGGCTTCCTGGAGCGGGCCTTTGAAGACTGAAAGTGCTGTCATCAGCTCTGATCAGAGGCATGAGTATCTGCGGGGCTCAGACACCCATCTTCAGGGGACAGATGTCTTCCCAGGACCACCACACCGATGGAGGAAAAGATCCTTATATCAGAGACTCAGCTCACCTATTCATGATCACAAACTCACTGAGTCACTAAAAGAAAGAGCAAGTCCACCATGTTGCAAGTTATGGTGTGATTGTGAAAAGGTTTGATCTTAGCCATTGTATTTTTTTAGCAATGATTGATTAACTAAAAAAGAAAAAACATTTTCTTTATTGCGCTATGGGCTTGGGGATAATTCTCAAGATGTATTTATTACTTTTTTCTCAAAAGACAGGAAAAAAAAAGAAACTTTCTAACTTGTGGATGTGCTTCCAGCTGGTTAAAAGCTCCCCAGAAACTTTGAAATCCTCATGTCTGTGCAGTGGTTGTTCGCTCTTCAAAGCGATCTTTTGAAGCGTTATTGGGTGACCGAGGGAGCAAGAATAGAAGGTAATGGCTGCTTAAGGAGAATATAGAGCCACTGACACTCAAAGCCAGTCGGAAAAGGTGAAACAAAAAGTAGCGTAGATTTCTCCTCTCACTTTCAGGATGTCGTTTTTGACAGCCTATCTATGAAAAAAATAAAAAACATTTCTTGTCATGCCATTGGAAAGGATGAAAGATCAATGAAATTGAGCTTTCCAGTTTAATCAGGCAGTCGTACTGTCATTAACAATCTGTGGGCACTGGATGTTGTAGCTGGTGATATTAATCACATTAAGATTCATGTTTATCCCAGAACTTCACTTCAGTTACATGGCCTCATCTTAATTACATGTAAAACAGTTTATTGATTAAATTAATTACATTGTGACAGATTTCTAACTTTACACTGAATTATTTCCACTCAATTATTTTGAATGAAAACACCTGTCTGATTATTTCTTAATATTTCAGATTTTTTCATTCAATTCAGTCTATAAATAATTCCGCCCTTATGCAGTTTGAGTTTTGAAAGTCAGACACTTTTAGTCACTAGCAGTGATTGTGATCACTGATGATTGATCACATGATTATGACACTGGCACTATAATGTTCCATTAAAAATGTGACCCTGGACTTTATCTATATTTCCACCCATTATTTAATCATATAAAGAAGTGTGGAGGAGTTTTGCTCATTTTCAGCAGGCACAGGCAGACTGTGGGAGGCAGATCGACCTCTCTTGTGTGATAAGAACAGTTGGGTCGACCCTGGTGGGTCTGGGCTGGACCCGCCCTCTCTGGGCTCTGCTGTGGGCGATTAATCAGCCCAAGTGAGGCTGCTAGCAAGTGCTAGAACAGCCAGTGTTCAATACCAGACCGTGGGGGTGGTGCCACTACAGTGGGAGACTGTATTCTAACAGGGCGAGCTGTTAAAAAGTCCCCACTGATATTTCTGAAACAGACTCCTCATAGAGTAAAATAATCTTTTGGTCAAACTCAGTGTGGCGTAGAAGTGTATTTTTCCTGGTAATGGACAAGGACTTGTAACGAGGTCTATGGTCTGGGTGGCCTTGAAAAAATTGGTGCGCTGTGGGGAAGCGGTATGTGTGCGTGTGTGTGTGTGAGTGTGTGTGTTTGAGTGCTTGCCTGTGTGTATGTCTACTGTATTTTATGGTGCCACAACTGCAGAGTGAAAAGGGTGCTTTCATTCTTTCGAAGGGATGATGTACGAGCACCAGAATGCTCTATTAGCATTAGGTCCATCCGCAAACACTGGAGCATATTAGCATTGCTACTCCCTGAAAACGTGACATTTCGCGCCCCGAGTGGACTCTAATGCAGAGGGTTTTTTTGGTACATGCACTGGGGTGTGTTTCTTTTGCCCACGAGATCAATCAATGTCAGGTGACGGGAGATCAGCAGTGATGGTGATTAGCCGTGGTGACTGGGGTCACTCAGGGGAAATAATGTTTCTTTGAATTCGGTGGGGCTTCACACTGAGGCTGGCAGTTAGGATGTGAGACGAATGAATCCCTGACTCTGTGCTTAATTGTCGGGGCTTTAAATCGCTGGCTCTCCACAGCATGCTGAGACAGCGGGACGCGTGTTCTCCACGTGCCACGGCTGCACATTTTCTCAGCACCAATCTGCACTCTCACACTGAAATAAAGGCTCTTCGGCTATGGGAACGGTTTACTCCAGAGAGAGTTACACCTGCCCTGTGTGGTTCTCGTCAGTACTGTGGTCACCGTGTGCTCATCAGAGTTCATCATTCTGATTTGATTTGCTTGATTTTGGCTTGAGAAAGTTCAAAAGGGCATTTCTGTTGGCCGCACATTTATCAACAACTTTTATTCAACTGCAAATGAAATAAATCAGCTTATTTCTCGATTATGACTTCCCTCTTTCTGTCAGTTGATCACTTGTTGGGAAAACCACTTTATGGGTTCTTTCTTAGATGCACGTTGTTGATGAGGTCATGTGTTCAGATTTGCTGGTGCATTGAATGGACCTGGAATTTCAGGTTACAACATAATGACCACATTGTATTGTAAAATAAAGACTACGCAGCATGTTCATTTTAAAACTGTGGAAGTTAAAGACTCTCTGTGTGATTGATTAAACATATCCCAACATGCATAAGAGGTAGGAATGGGTAGAGATACCTGGGCAGATCATTTCCTATGCACTATGTGTGATGGTCTGGCCCTGCAGGCCCTCCCCCCTCCTGTCTGCACCTCCACCTCAATGAGCTACAGCTGCTGCTCGTTGAGGTGGAGGTGACTTGATGAGTGTATATAAGAGCTGCAGTGCAGCTGTATTCTGTTGGCCGTGCGCAATGGAGTCCTGTTCTCTGCTGCTGCTCTCCTGAGTTTTTAATTAAACCTTTATTCATATTTTACTCAGCCTGTGCGTTTGGGTCCTTTATTTCAGTTTTGGGTACAAGGTCCCAGTGCCTGCCGGCTTGTTGCCTTTTGCCGGCGGGACCAAACCATGACACTATGGGCTTGTTCATTCTTAAGTGCTAGCACTTTACAATAGGGGTGCATTAATTAACATATGCTAATGCTGTAATGAACATTAACAGTTATCCTATGTGTCTAGTGATCATTTACTAAAGATGTGCATGTTAACTAAGGTATTAATTTATACATTTTCAAATAATTTAATAGTTTCATGTGTTATTTAAGGGATCCTCAAGGGATGTTTTCAACACATTGAGGGTGTCAATGAGCAGGAGTTAATGGTTAATTATGGTTATATAATGCTTACTCATGACTGTGATACATTAGTTCACTGTTAAAGTAGGCGTGTATTGATTTGAAACTTTCTTTAAAAATGTGTTATTTGGTATCATCTGATAGGGCGTGTAATCCTCTCTGTATCAACACTTTTCCCTTGGAGATGAATATTGAGTAAAGTGCATCATGGATATAAAATAGGCTTTTTGTAACCCCCAATATTGTCATTGACCCACACGGACAAAAGGGGCCAAGAGGAGTGACGTCTTTTGGGCCCGAGTGAGTTAGCAGTCCCAAAAGCATAGCTGCTAACTTACTTACTTGGTACCATTGACTGTATCTGGTTCAACCAGCTATGCAAGTTGCTAACGTAGCAAGCGTAGGAAACCCACACATGTACAAACTTAAGAATTTAACTGCCGAGCGACCAGCGAACAGGAGGCCCGTGAGCAGTGAGCAACGCTGTAATCCTCAAATCCTGAATCGGTAGTCCCTCCCAATTTATCACCTTGCAGCGCAAAGCCTGCAAGGGCTGCTCTGTGGGCTGCTCTGAGAAGGCTACTCGTCACTAGCGCAATTCCGGCTCCAACCCTGACCGTGGTGCTCAGTACTACTCCGCGAAGCGGCACCTTTACCGGGTGGACTAGCCGGCTAGCAAAACAATAACATACTTTTTGACGATCGTAAATCTAATCGGCTAGAAATAGAAAACGAAACGAGACTCAGAAATGGATTCGGACAGGCAGAGGAAGGTGGTTGCGCTCAACTTCCTGACCGTGTGTGCCTGTTTTCCACGAATTACACCATCAAAAAGGGGCTATTCTCATTCAGTTTTTTGGGGGATGTGCGCGAGTTGAAAGGGTGTTCAGAATGCCTCATTTACTCTTTTCCTGTTAGAGTGAGTGTCCAGAAAGTGTTTTGTTCATCATCTCCATGACATTACCTTTTCCTTAAGTAATTTGCCCAATTTTTAATTTCTCAATGTGTCTGCTTTATTCCTTATTACTGCATTTACAAATGTTAATCAGTGTATTCTTATTCTAAAGTGTAACCTGGAAAACATTCATTGTAATAAACATTGACTACATTACCCATCATCTCCTCTTTGTAAAGATCGCAACCAGATACTGCCCAGTTTTCTGAATTGCCGTGATAATATCTGCACTTAGCAGTGAGAGAATTGGTGGGGATGCCGTGGGTCCGGCACTTCTATTCAAGAGGTAATGGGGAGCCCACTGAGTTCCTGAATATCGACTCAAAACTCGTCCAAATTCATGATAAACATTGTTTATTGATTGCTTATAGTATCAGTATTGATGCAGACATGTATCTTTCAAGTTAATCCCGCTCTCATAAAGCCTTAACTCCTGACTGGTTGCGCCCTTCATTCCTACAGAGAATAGAAACAGGCAGCTGAATTAGAGATGTCAGTAAAAATGTGCTCATCTCTGATTGGACTGGAACACTGCAATCCTCAGCGATGAAGTGGTATTGATCAAGCTTCCTCTATCCAGAACTGGGGCTGCAGCACCGACTCAGATAACTGAGAAGAGTTTGACAGAAAAGGCCTCATTTCTACACTGTAAACCCAGATAGTGTGGCAAATGCAAATGTTTTGTGGAAACCTATTGCCTCAAAAAAAATAATGTGAGCCAATATAAATGCATTGTGTGGACGACACTTAAAGAACATCAGGTAAAAGTTATTTTTACCTCGTTTTTGGGTACAGCAAATGCAACACTATGAAACTGTGGATCATATGACATTTTAATAATCTAAACACCAGTGTGTAAAAGCTAATTGCCTGATGATTATTTTAGTAAATAGGTTTTCTCATTTAAAACTTTGATGTTTATTGGATGTTGCTATCAAGGTTTTTCAGATTTGTTGAATACACTTTAAAACTGAATCAAAACACTGATGTTTAAAAAGTGTTTAAATAAAGTGTTAAGCATATGTTTAGAAATTAAAAATTCAGTTTTACAGTGAAGATCATTAAGTTGGTGTACACCTTTTTTTCAGGTAATCAATTTCCTCAAAACAATTGTGTGAACCACATTTACACAGTTTATCGTGTAATATTCAATTACCAGCTGTCCGTTGAGAAAAGGTCAAACCACTGAAAAGCTTAAGCCATACGCTTCCCCACTGTCTTTTGTAATCTGTCTTGGCAGTGATTTATGAGTTATAGTATTATTTCTGCAATATTTAGTAACAGGAGGACCCAGGGAAGCAGATGTTCAAATTTGGGGATGGTCAATTACTGTTGTATTAGGTGTGCTTTTGAGGAAAAAAATATTGATTCAATATTAATGTACAAAGCTGTAACACCCATTAGTTCAGTCTGGAACTTATAACCCCTCCCCAACCGAAGGGTGGGTGAAGGGGTATTGTTTTCAGTTCGGTTTGTTGGTGTGTATGTGCGTTTGTTTGTTAACACTCTAGCTGGCAACAGCCAGATTCACCCCAAATTCGGTATATCACACTCTAAACCTTCATAAAGCCCTAGGCTTCAGCTTAAAAGACTATTTTATGTGTGTTATGACATGCAGCAGCATCAGTGTACCTTAACCAACCTATTATCTATATCCTCAGTGATATAAGAATGTGTAAGAATACAGTATTTTTGTGAGGAGTCAGTACTTTCTAATATTCATAGAAAAATCAATTACCTAGAGAAAACTCATAAAGTTTGGGATGAGATGATGTTAAACCTAAAGATTTCTGATGAGTAATGCGTGTGTAATCGGGTGCATTTTCAACGCGAGGCTCGAAGCTGGCTCTCTCATATAGTTTTCAGTCATTCAATTGTAGGGAATTTAGAAAATTCTTTTCTACTATTGACCATTTGACCCCCCATTTTGGGGCACATTGTACAAACGGCAGGCTGGAATTTTTCATTTAAATGCTAATTTTATACTGGGCATCACATGAAGGGAAGAAGTGGGGGGGTCAATTGAATCAGGAATGAATTATATATTTTAATCAAGCAGCATATGAAATACTACGATTCAAGGTCTGATAAATAAGTATGGGCCTGGGCAAGGATATGGGCCTTTAGCAGTGTGTTGGTGTGTTTTTTCTTCCGTTGTCTGGTGACATTTACAGGCCGCAATTACATTCTCCCACTGCACTCCAGTTTCAGGTCAGGCTGCCTGGGGTAGGTTTTATATGAGCCAGCCTGCCGTGAAATTTTTGTCATCGTTATGTACAACTGCTGAAGTATGTATACTGAAAAACAAAAGAAACGCAAGTTAGTAAGTGTACTGGCATGGTCTCCAAGTCAAAGTGACTGCGCTAAACAAAGAAATGTTTGAAGAAATAATATTAATTTTGCATGTTCTAAAAGTGAATAAGAATTTAACAATATTAACACCCATGCTCAGCAGTTTCCGGTCAGTCTTGAATTAACTTGTGTTTCTTTTGTTGCTCCGTATATATAAACTAACCCAGGTGTCATAGATGGGAGGCCAAAGTTATTGTGGACGCATAACAGACATATCATGAACTAAACTTTGAAAACCAGCGCTTAGTCGTGTGTTACCTAGGCATTCTTTGATTGTTTGTCGGTTTGGGAAACCACACTACTGAGTGCATATACTGCCCTGCAAACTGCCCTGCAACCTAAGCCAATAAAGCGGAAAAAGTTGGATTGTCCCCTTCAAATGGGGGGTCAGTTGTTACCCCAAGTGGAGGAGGTCAAGTATCTCGGGGTCTTGTTCATGAGTGAGGGTAGGATGGAGTATGAGATTGACAGACGTATCGCTGCAGCGTCTGCTGTGACGCGGGTGTTGTACCGGTCCGTTGAGGTGAAGAAGGAGCTGAGCATAAAAGCGAAGCTCTCGATTTATTGGTGGATTCACTTGTCTACGTTCCAACCCTCACCTATTGTCACGAGCTTTAGGTAGTGACCGAGAGAATTACATTGCGAATACAGGTGGCTGAAATGAGCTTTCTCTGCAGAGTGGCTGGGCTGACCCTTAGAGATAGGGTTAGGGGCTCGGACATCCAGGAGAGGCTCAGAGTAGAACCACTTCTCCTCCACGTTGAGAGGAGTCAGTTGAGGTGTTTTCGGGCATCTGGTACAGATGCCTCCTGGACGCCTCCCTTTAGAGGTATTCCAGGCATGTCCAACTAGGAGGAGCCCTGAGGCAGACCCAGGACACGCTGGAGGAATTATATCTCTCGGCTGGCCTGGGAACGGCTTGGGGTCCCCCAGGTAGAGATGGAGGAAGTCGCTTGGGAGGGGGGCACCTGGCGCTACTTAGTCTGTTATCCCCGGATAAGTGGAAAACAATGGATGGATGGATGGATGGATGGATGAAGCCAAAAAATGACTTTGGCTTCACTTCTCTGATATCCGTGAGTTTGTACATATACACGACCCAAACCTGTAGTGTTGACTTGGGGCAGTGGGACAGTGCTGATGCAGCTTGTCACTGCTTGCAATCTCAGGTAAACCTGAACAGTGCACCACCAAGCACAATATTTAACCTTTTGTAACATGCCTTGGCTGACTGTGATTAATTTGTGTTGTAGAGTGTTATATCTGATGCAGTTATCTGTGAAATATATTTAAGAAATTCATAAAACCGAGAGTAAGCAAAACACATCTCCAGGTTTTTTACTGGTTGCCAACACACACATAAAGAACATGTGAGTGAAATTTCAAAACTGTGTGGCTTACACCCCTGGAGATATAAAGGTTTTCATGTACAGGCATAAATATTATGGACAGTTTTGCATCAGAGGCATGATACCATCTCTGCTCTTCATTTTTCACCTAAAAGAAAGTTACAAATGGATTCGTCAGGGTCCAATTAGTCTAAAAATCAAGTTTTAAAGTTACATCGAGGATTTGGTGTGTAATGGTTATATGTCCATTTTAGAGGTTTTGAGAAAAATTGATCTTTTGGTTTCCAAGTGTTCTATTAAATTAGGTATCTTATATCTTTTTTTTTTAACAAGTCACTCTTTTGCTGCATGTGTAGAACCCCACAAAACAATACCAAGGACGGACAGTGCAGAGGGCTGAAGGTTTCACGTGTTCTTCTTAGCTGGTGTGAATCACAATAAAATGGATATTTTTCTTTGCCCAAAGACGGCGCACACAGCACAACAGTTACAATTAATCTGACTCCGTAGTACACTTAGAATACCAAATTTAGTTACATCCTCATTAAATATCTGACTCCAAATTAGAATTAGAATTGATAGTTTGGGGACAGCATGCGTGAATCTCGAGGCAGTTACGCCATCAGAGACTTGTCTGCGAAAACCATTGTCACTCAGCAAAACGCCCCCAGGGTAAATAAGCGTCACTGCCGGATCTTAGTTTGGTGATAGGCATAAACAAAATAGCACTAAACATAAAGATATCACAAACCCAGGTTAATGTATTCCAAAGGGCCCCTTAAGGGGATTAATCAAATACCGGCTTCTCAGCCCAGGGGTATTCTTTAAGATACAATCTTCAGGACCGGTAATACAAAAACCCTTAGGGGTAGAACGTAATCTACAATCCAACTTAGAACATATCACTACTTACAAGCATCAGCTAGCTAGTCTGGAAGGTAAGGAATCGCCCCCTAAGTCCCGGTCGTAACAAGGCTCGAAAGAATGTTCAAGTGCATGGAGACCACGCAAGCTGGAAAAGGAATAACAATAATTTAATCACCAGGTAGGCACAAACTTGGATCAAACAAATCAACCTTAAGCCAATTATCAGTTACATACAATTTAGACAGAGAGAACAAATTCATACCTGGAAAAATAGAGGCCAGACCGAGCAAGGCCGCACCATGTGCCCAGGAAGAACTCGGATGCCATCCCTCTCCGCCTACCTAAATCCGTTACTTACGCACAGACCCAGGCAGGTGGAGCGAGGCAGCATGTGATTCTCCCAAACTCACCTTTTGCACGCGAGATCTCGAAAAAAAGGCTTTCTGGTTAGAATATCTTGGCTTTAAGCCCTCAAAAACACGCCTCCGTTCAAGGTGGAGGAAGGGAGGGCCGAATCTGGGTTTTCCCCCATTGAGGAGATAAAACCATCTAGAATAGAGAGGAGAGCGGAATCTGACCAATTTTCAAGAGTTTTTCAAAGGGAATGAACCATAATTTCAAGGGAAATGAAACGTGCTCCATTCAACTCCTTGGATTCCACCGAGAATAACAAGACCAAACATGATAGGAATATGTACTAATATGATGCAGTTGTCATGAAAAAGCCTTAAGATGGAGTATTTGGTTATAAGTGATTTCTTCACGGGAAACTGTCAGTCAGGGGTTGGAAAACTGTCACCACGTCCCTAACAGGTTGCCAACGTTGCTTCCTAGTCAGCAATAATATTAGAACCGTGATAGCATGCTACCAAATGACAGGGTCCCTTAGCTGAATCCCCAGAGTATTTGGAGGGCTTGTCCGGTGATTTCAGTGGTTATACACTCAATAGATTCACACAGCAATATCTTATATAACTGCATTTGCCACCAATGGATTCGTTCCATTTTCAGTGCGATGACTAATGCAGTATCACTGTAAATAGAAAGGTTAGCTAGCTAGCTATATAGCTAATTTAACATATCCCACGTAATCTTGCAAGCTAGCTAACTGGTGCCAAATGTGTTTCTCCATTTAAGTGCACCATCCACAAGCTAGCTAACAAGATTAACTAAACTAATAAACCAGACGGCAACTGAAACTAGCCACGTTCGGCTATATTTGCTGTCACTAAGAGTAAAGACTTTTTTTTCTGAAAGTCACATCAATTTTACGACGTGATAAAAAAAAGGTTGCATGTCGCAGTGGTATTGTTAGCTAATATAAAGGTCAGAGATTAGCTGGGCAGCTGCTATAATAAGAGCCTAAGAGCCAGACACCCAGCTGTGTGAGCATTGATGAGCCCTCGTATGCTGCCTGCAGTAACCAATTAATTCAGCAATTACCATAATCAAAATTTTGGTAGAATGTGCGAGTGTGAGGTAGGAATATAAAGGTCCATCAGGTTTGTTTGTAAGCTTACGTAATGCAATATTATCGTTTGGCTGGCCACACTACCGTTAATGGGACCTGGCTAAGCTGCGCACAAGTCAAGAGCTAAGACAAGCGCTCAGGGGATACTGATATTCAATGAGCCTACCACTGCAACTTCCCAGCGGTATACAGCTTTCTTTGTGCTACTGCCTCATGGATACGAACAACGTTAATCTCACAACCGCTTCACGAATATAAACAGCGGAGGACTGGGTAGAACTACTTTTTTTCCCTCAAAAAGCTATTCAGGAATCATTAGGAGATTTGATAAGGAATTGGAATCAGTCGACAATCAATGGCATTGATATTGATAAAATCTTATCAATTCCCACCCCTAGTCTCAGAAAATATTTCCTGAGGTTGACTTCAGTTAGTCAGAATAGGCAGGTTATTTGCAGCCTCATCGCCAAAATGTACTGCACCGCTCACTATGGTAGCTGGTTTAGTCCAAAATACCCAGTTTTTTTTTTTTTTATTTTACGCTTGGGTCTGATCTTGGTCGGTTCACGTTCTCATCGAAATGAACCACCCCTGAGTTTGTTTGAAAACATACCGAGACCACAGTACGATCGTTTTGGTACACATTTGGTGCAATTCCTGATACGATTGCTGCTTTCACACCAAACCAAACGAACCGAACCAAGATGATAAACTAACTCTGGTGCGATTCAACCGAACCAAATGAGGAAAATCCAATTAGCACTGGAAAATGTGAACCTTTGCACATTTGCACCTTGTTTGATTGTCTGTCCAGCCCCATGATTAATTTAAAAAGAAATATCTAAACTCAAGACTCAAGTCTGACGACTCTTTTCCTGTGCGTCCTTCTTTGCCGCATTTGTGACTTTTTTTCAAATAGTATTGCATTAATATTACATGTGAAATCTCTATATTAGTGGTCCCCCCACATATTGCATTAGGAATTGTACAGGTTTTACGCTATGTGTGTATTCCACTGTGCAAGTGTACCTTAACAGGGCAAGCAAGTCAGTCAGTCTGTTTGTCAGAAAGAGGAATTGCCTATAATTGGCTTGGTCTGCTGGGTTCAAAGAGTGAAGAACCATATGTTTTATTGCCCGACTGGCCATTTAAATTCAAACTCTTGCCAAATATGTCCTTTACAAAGTCCCTAACAAAGACTGAACTATATTGCCCAGTGAAACCGTTTGGGTTTTTAAACAAAACGATCCATTTTCTAGGGCTTAATGAAGAAATCAATAATTTTCTGTTTTCGTGGTGTCCTTTCCTGATATATGCTTTTGATCGTTTTCCTTTCAGATAGCAGCTGTCATTCACCATGATATATAACCGGTCTTGTTATCTAATAGGCAACCATTTCCCCTGACAATTAATGGTTATTTGATGGATTCTGCATTTTCTCTGTTTTTTGTCAGTTGAACAGATGCCTTTGTCTTTGAAGCTCCATACCCAGAAGTGTTTAAATGCGCGGAGTTGGTCATTTGCTGGATGTGTTCTTGCATTTTTAAAAGGCCTTTTTACTTTTGTTTACTCTCATTGGGAGGGCCTTGGACCTTAGATAATCAGTCTATTGATCAAGTCTATTGGGGACGTATCGTTTTTCTGAATGATCTGCATTCATTTTTCCTTCTCTGGTTAGCATTGTTTTTCTCCTTTCTCTCATGAAACGACATTTAAGACATGAATCTACATGTCTAATATCTACATTAGTGTATTGCTTTTTAGTTTTTCTCTTTAAATTCTTTAGAGGGAATTAGAGGACCGCACAGTTCAAATTAAAAAGCCAGTCATTGCGTTTGCACAAAAGGCCAGTATAAACAGAGCAGAATAAAAAAATGAAAAGCCTCGGTCATGGATTTTTTTAATCGTGCGTTCTCTGTGTTTTTTTTTTTTTGTCATAGGTGAGAGTCGCAGAAGACGTGGAGGTAAAAAAAAAAAAGAGTAGCAGTCAACTCGTAAGGCGGGAGTAAGAACGACATAATTGTGCCGTGCTGCCCCTGTGGGCCGCAGCAACACTCTTGTGATTTGGCACATGCTTCGTAAAGGTAGTAAGGGGAATGTGTGGCAGCCTTGCAACTGCCGCGCATGCCTTACTATACCCTAGCCATGCTCGGACGTTCTGTTTATTTTTTACGTTGTGTGTGCGCCCGTCTTATTCAACACTCGCGGGAAACTTGCAGTCGACTTGCACCCACCTTGCGGCGATGTGTGCCTTGGACAAACTGTTTTAATTTCACGACCAGTAAAAGAACGCACGTCTAACCTGCGCGTTCCTCGCATGCTCCTTGTGTCAGGAGCAAGGAAACTCACGTCCTTGGCCTTTCTCTGGAAATAGTCGAGTTTTTTGTGCACGATCAAAATCCATCGTATGTGCTTACGGGTAGTCTGCAGGCTCAAAATTTTGCAAGAAGAACCTGCATGGTCCATGAGTTCCTTGGCGTGTTTTGCTGTAGATACGCCGTGGAGTGGAAGTTCGGCTGGTTGTGACCGAGGCTTTAAATGGAGTCTGAGTTTTCATGTTGTTCCATTCCTCCAGCACAGAGATACTGAAGTTAGATCATTTTGGGTTTTGTGAAATGCCAGCTTGTCCACATAATGGGAACGTTAGTCACTCAAGATTTTGCAAAACAAGGCGCTTAGCACTGATACGGTGACTATGCGTGATTGCTGTCTCTTTAATGTGGGCCCCGGAAATGGCAGTCCCCAAGGAGAGTGATTTCACTGATGAACGACTCAAGGGAGGAGAGTGGGTGTGGGAGCGTGTGTGTGTGTGTGCGCGTGTTCGTGTGTGTATGGGGGGGTTTGAGGAGGGAGTTCAGTGAGAGCATGACAGAGAGAATAAAAGAGAGAGAGTGAGTGAGAGAGGGAACGAGAGACACTTTTCCCTGTCTCATTCGGAGCTGGGAGACTCGTTGCCTGCTGGATCCTGACACAAACCTTTTGTGTTTCCCTACAGATGGCAAACGTTGTAACGTCAGTGTGCTGTGTGGTTCTCGCTGCTCTGCTGGTAGTGTTCGCTCAGAGGCGCGGCCAGCAAGGTAAGCACTTGTCCACTATCAGTGAAATCGACCGGTAGTTTGACCGTCTCTATTTTCTGCTGTTCTCTGTGCAGATCTCTTTTATCGCTGCTTGTTTTCTTGGCGCTTGTAGCCACGTGGTTAACGATAGAACAGTGCTTTCTGAATTCCGCTGTCTGTAACATCACAGTTGCTTGGCTGCTCATTAACTGCCTGGACGGTGGGGCTTGAGCGTTGCCCTGCGTGACTGTGACATATGGAATTAAATTGGTGCCACAATCCTGAGCGAGCAATTGGAAATTTTGAGCGCAGAAAAATATATTTCGCAAGCACACAAATCTTGTTTTGAGGAAAAATTATTTTTGAGCAAACAAAACCTTCCGACTGAGCGAACAAAACTTTATTCTGTGCTCAACAAATGCCTTTGCATGTTTGCTATGATCAATATGAACGTGCAATATTAACCCCCTTCCCTCAGTCTCACTCTGTGCCCTCTCACAAACTCATGTTCTGCACGCTGGCAGACCGCAGCATGCTCGCTCAAAGCTGTCACTCCCTCTCTCTCAGTCTGCCCTCTCTGTGCTCGCTCAACTTCACCTGCGCGCTCACTCCAGCTGATTGGCTGCTTCAGTCTCTGGTTTGATGTATTATGCCCAATCACCAAAGGAAAGGGTGATGACGAAATTCGTCTGCGACTGGATAATAGTACTGCCCTTGTTTGGGAAGGATTGAGGTTAACGCTAAATCTCTGTGTATCTTGATCATCGACTGTTGTGTGACTCTTGACTCATATCCCTCTTTAGCAACTCTGGCAGCTGCTAACTATAGGATTGGACGATGTCTTCTGAACATCAAAACCAAAATGTCACACCGCAGCCACGAGCACCACATTTAATGGACCTTTGTGAAATTTCGTTAGTTGGTATGTACGCCTTCGGCTTGCAAACCTAGTTAGCTATCAAGTTATGTTACTAGCATCAGGTCAGCTAACAAATGTCAGGGAGAAGAGCAGAAGATTACTGCTTAAAATTCCCTTAAAAATCGAGTTGAATGTTACATTTTTCTACAATTTTCAGTGTGAGAGTATGCCTCTGCAATAAAAATTGAATTTAATTTAAGGCTTTTAACATATCTTAACCTGGGGTGCGAATAATTATGGAGGGCGCTGTATTTTTCTGCGCTCAATTTCCAATCACTTGCTCAGGATTGTGGCACAAATATAATACCACAGTAAAAGCCTATTGCCTGCGTGAGCGTAGACTGCTTAAATAAGGTATGAAGCTAACAAGAGAAAACAAATAAGTCTAATGAGGCTGTCCACAGGATACCTGGTGCTAGGATAACCATGGAAAGTGACAGGGGGGTTGTCAGTTGTTTCAATATGAGGATACCTCATTAAAACTGAAAATAAAAAAAGTCAGCCATTTTCCTTGTGCACAAAAGAACTGAGTGAAGAATAAATAAGAGGCTCTTCCAGAGGCATCATCTGTCCATCCATTTTCAACTTCACTTCACGTCAAAATGACATGAGGCCATAATAAATCCTAAAGAATTTGACTTTAATTACGACTGATGTAAGATATGGTGAATATAGGTACTTTGGGACAACTGGTTAAGTGGAGCGATTAATTTTATCCTCTGTATAAATATATAGTACATCCATCAATAAAAATCTAATCCAAGTTTGTGATGTGTCAATAGCTCAGACAGTTTGGTTACTTTGCTGATTTTCAACCAGCTTGGTATAATTACATGATTATTTTATTATTTAATTATTAATTGTCCTTCTGGGCTTAAGCTCTTGTCCGACAATGAAAATGACTTGGCAGTTATATTTACCTCCTCCCAAGGAAGATGGAGTAGGTTAAGTGATCATTACTGTTTGTCTGTTGGTTGGTTTGTTGGTTTGTTTGTAAGCAGGATTACGCAAAAAGTTACAAATACATTTTCATCAAATTTGGTGGAATAATGAAGTATTGTTCAAGGAAGAGGTCATTCGATTTTGGGAGGTGAAGGTCAAAGGTCAAGGGCAAGCAAAAGGTCAAAATGGTTAGTTATGGATGGATTTTCCCCAAATTTGGTGGAATGATTAAGTATTGTTCCAGGAAGAGGTGATTTCATTTTGGGAGGTCAAAGGTTAAAGGCATGCAAATATTCAAAATGGTTTGTTTGTAAGCAGGATTACGCAAGAAGTTATGGATGGGTTTTCCTCAAATGGTGGAATCATTAAGTATTGTTCAAGGAAGAGATGATTTGATTTTGGGAGATCAGGGTCAAGGGCATGCAAAAGGTCAAAAACACATTAAAAACATATTTACGGAAGACTACAGGACTGCATAAACATAGGGGTTGCTAGCTAATGCTGGCAAAAATAACAATGAGTACATTGGTGAGGTACTTGCGCTCTCTGAGTGTGGCTCTATTTGTTTATGATATAATAAGAAAAATTAAGGGCAAACGTTTTTTTTCTTTTTTTGTCAGTATCAATGGAAATATGACTTCTGAGGTTTTTCCAAAATGTAAAATAGCTATTATCAGAATGGTGGAAAAAAACTTGTAATTATGTTGTTGCAGTGGGGTTTTTCACTGTTAAATCCACCATCCACTTCCCTCTTGAAGCTATTTTTCAGTTGTTTCCCGCACGGGAATGATGTGAATAATGAATTCCGGCCATGAATGTCCTGCACAACCCATGCTCTGCAAGGGACTGACTTGACAGACCATGTAATGGGTATCCTGCTTCATAACTGGCTCATTCAACTTGCTGGGATTTTCATAGCAAAAACAGAAGAATCCAGGTAAAAATCCAGGAAGATTTACTAGTCAGGTATTTGCTTCACAAACAATTAAATACCAATGACTTGCTGCCATCGCAACTGGCTGCATCTGATAATGTTGAGAGTTTTTGGAGTTTTTGTAATGGCCATTTAAATGAATGATTGAAAACAGGTCATGAACAATCGCTAATTTTAAGGGATTGTTTGAGTTTCCCCTATTGCCAGTTCAGGGGAAAAAAGCTGTGTACAGATGCGAGATGAGCATACAGCACCTCAGCCAGCCTGAATTGTCTGGACGGCTGCTTTTACAGACGTTTGGCACCTAGATGAATTGTTTAGCCTCGAATAATGTAAATTAGTTTTTGAAAGCACATTCCACATCATGATATTCTCCCCCTACCCTGAAAGTGCCTCCAAAATGAGCAGGACCAGTTCTGAAAGATTAGCTGTGTATTTTAATATTTTATTTTGTATGATTCATAACACTTGAGCATGCTGCCCCTACTGTCAATACAAAATATAAGTCACGGTTATAAAGAAATTAAACAAAATTATTATTTTGTGGTAGTTTTTATGGGGAGAATCATGCAGACACCGGGCTGGAAGGAAAGGGCCGCGGCAGGGCTGCTGCTGGCTTGCAGGATGTGTGACCGGACTGTTGCAGTGATGCATCAGCAGCGCATGACATGATGCAACAGCACCGCTCATGCAGGCAGTGTGGCCCAGGCCTAATGGGTTAAACAGATCTTGACTTTCTGCACTGGAAATGCTTGACAGGACTCTAATTTTTATTCCAGTGTGATGCCACTACAAGCCGCCACTGAACTCCATTAATAAAAATAAGCAAACTACAAAATTAACACAGTGGTAATGCTCTTGCCGAAGAGCCCTGGTGAGGTCACACTCTTGCTCTTTTCAGCTCTGAAGGATTGGCAATGATGGCCTGTGATTGGATCTTTCCAGGCTGCTGCTGCTCGACTTGCCATCAGTTTGATGCAGGGTCGTTAATCATCAGGTCCGCCACTGTCAGCATATTTCTCATAGCAGTGACTTCATGCCTCAGTGTGAACCGAGTCGTCTCCCTCCTGTCAACAGTCAGATTTGCTCACTTCCCAGCATTAAAGCCCTTATTCCTCGAACGCTATTTAATCATGGCACTGCCTGTTGGCAGAGCAGTCTGATATAGTGATTAATTCCAGTGTATGGAGTGGCACTGCAACACATCTCTTTGCCAACTCAAAGGCATGGAGATTTTCGTTAATGTATTCAGAGCAATAAGGAGCTGTAGTGTTTTTGGTTGTTTGTTTTAGGTGTTACGACCAAAAGATGTTTATGAAGGAGTTTTCATAACTTCAGCCCAAACAGCCTAACACACAATAAAATACATTTCAGTACTGTTGCAAGAACATTTTGCCAATGCTGGGATATGTAGTAAAAGGGGTATTCAAGCTGATTTGTGTCAAAACAATATTGGCCAGGGAGACCAGAATGGGACTGATCTGTTTTGTCAGGCTAAAGCATCAGTTTCCCACTATTTACAAAGATATTAAAGTGCAGCTATAATACGTTTTCATTATTTAAATGTTACTGTGTGAATCATATTCATAGGCATTTTAAAGGTCTGTGTCGGACAACAACTCAAAGTCACCTCCAGAAGAAGCGCTCTCTGCTTCAAAACACATGGATCCAGAGCTGACTGAAACGCCCCGATTGCTTCTGGCTATTTTTTTCATTAATTGGTGATGTCACCAATTGAATTTTCGCAATAAGCATATATGGTTCAATATGGTTTGGCACGGGGTTACGCCTATAAGGCTACCCCGGTGTTTGTTTCTAAAGCTCTTCTACTCTCTGGAGCAGAAATCCATTTATGGTAAGGGGCGTGACATTTCCGACAGTGTGAAGCAGTGGACCAATTACAATTGAGTGATCAAGTTGACCAATCACAGCACACAAGGGTTTTCAGCAGGGCGGACCAGGACCTCAACAGAGCGTTTCACGCTCAAGTACTGCAGAAATAACCAGCAAGAGAAAACTGAAGTGTTTTATAAGATATTTCAGCATTCCGGGCGTGCATGCACTAAGTGGTTCGGTCAAGAGTCATGATTACCAGAAGTGTTGGTAAAAACCATGTGGAAACGAGCACTCACTTTAAGATATGTGCGATTAATTCATCATAACAGATGCCCATTCCCCGCACCCCTTTCCCCACATGGTCTTGGATCAAAAACACTCCAAATGTGATCATATGATGGTGATTAAATTCGGTCAAGGACTTGTCATATGGAATCAAGCACTCACCGACACACAATCGCTAAGCTAAAATATTCATGCCAGGGCCTCATTGCATCATTGTTGGGCAGGAGTCGTCTCATCCAATTATGTCGTGGCAAGGCTACAGCACTGGCCTTCGCGGCCCCAGGCTTTAGAGTAGGAACGCCTAGCCCTGCCTCTAACCACGGGTCTAGCCTGGCTGTCTGAGGGAGAAGGGTTACTACGGCTTGGTTAGCCTCGCCACTTACCCTTAGACTTTTCTAGTCGTCTGTGGGCCGTTATCCTACTGATGCTCATTTGAGTCAGGGAACTTGATCCATTGGCTGCACAACTGATTAGAGGTTTTTTATCGAAAAATTAGGATGATAATGTCTTGGGCGTCTATGGTCTATTTTCTAAGGTGATGAAATTCTAATATTATTTCATATAACATAATATGCCAACACGAAGTAACTTTTGTTCGTTCTCGAGCCAACTAGCCAGCGAATGAATACAGTAACCCCCCTGGTCAGTTTTTGCCCAAGATGTCCAGCTGTGCCAGCGGGAGTGAACGCCTGCCACACTTATTATACTGGCATGCAGAGAAGTAATAGCAAAACAGAAAATTGTCTGAATTTAGGGTAAAGTACTTTTGAACAAAAGCTGTCGGTTGGGGGTTGGAAAACAGTCACGGATTCCCAAACAGGTTTCCAACGTAACTGGCTGGTCAGCTATAACATTAGAACGACCATAGCACGCTCCCAAATGACGGTGACCCTTAGGTGATTCCCTGGAGTATTTGGAGAGCTTGACCGGAGATTGCCATGGTTATACACTCGATGGATTCGCAGAGCAATATCTGATAGCACTGCATTTGCCAACAATGGATTAATTAATGGATTAATTTTCAGTGCGATTGCACCAAATTTCTGAATGTAGGTGGGAATTATGAATGTATATGATAGAAGTTGTTGGACAACAAATGGAAATTAGCTAAAGAAGCTAGAATCTGGTATCGGCATCTCTGGTCTACTGAGGTTAATGTTTTTGTACACTGTCTCAATTACGGATGCGGTATCATTGTAAATAGAAAGGCTAGCTAGATAGCTAATTTATCATATTCCACGTTACCTAGCAAGCTAGCTAGCTGTTGCTAAATGTGTTTCTACATAAAGTCCATCATCCACAAGCTAGCTAACCACATTAACCTAACTAATAATCGACAAGGAAACGGAAAAGTGTCAGTAATGAGCCATGTTCGGCAATATGCGGTTTCGCTGGGAGTAAAGGCTTTTTTCCAAAAGTAACACCTGCAGGCAGCTTCCATTGTCGCTAATGACAATCGCACTTCTGGTAGTCGTGACCTTTGACCTAAACCAGGTTGCGCATGCGCGCCTAGAATGTTGAAATGGCTTATCAACAATGATGCATATAAACCTTTTTTAGGACATTTCAAGAATATAAGAATGACCAATGAAAAGTAACTTAATTGGTGCACTTTCAGTATTGATTCCAGCTACTTGAAATTCACTGACTCCCCATCATGTCGATTTCATGTTTCAGCATGGTGGGAGACATCGGATGATTTTGTTATGTTCGGTCAGCCTTGTGTCTGTTCTAAGTCTTTTCCCACACTGCCAATGGAATCCTCCTCATGTCTCCGTTCCAGTCTTCAGTCCACGTCATGTTTTCTCTAGAGCATGCACAGCTTCTTCACTATTGGCTGGCTGCGGTATTTCCCCTTTCCTATAGTGCTGTTCTGCCATTGGGCCTTTCTGAGCATAATGTCAATTGACTGTTTTTAGTTACTAACAGCTACTAACATTCACGGGAGGTGTTTTTCTTAGACAGGCACTTCACTAACATTACTAATTTAGGTAGGATGTAAATTATCATGATTTCCTGCTTTGATATAATTTCAAATATATCTTGCTTTACTTTTCTGCGTATCTTTTTCCACTCTTCCTTCAATCTGCATTCTACATTGGTAGCTGAGCACACCCATTTTCTTAATGGGCTTGTTATGTCATTAAGCCTTTGTCCAGTGTCTCATGCTCATGCTTTGTTTCCTCTGTTCTGCCCAGGTGTTCCTCGTTCCTGATCAAGCCTTGTCCCTTCGTATTCTGCGGAGGCATTCCAGTTGGCAGCCGGTCCGTTGTGTTTTCCATGCTGCGTAGTTTCTTGCTGATTATTTTCTTGCCTGTATTCATGCCAAGTATTTCATGCTGTTTTGGCGTTCAAATTACCCTGCTCTTCAGCTCTTTGAGTGCAGGTTTTTCTAGGCTTCGTGCCCCCTTAAGCCTGCAGTTTTTTCTGTTATTATTTTTCAGCATTTGAAGTGTTGTTTTTTTGCTGGCCTCCAGCCCACCTTTTCCCCAGAACCATCCTGTTCAGTTGTCGTATTTTTCGTTGGCCCACGTGCCGTGTTTGTCTGTTTTTTCTAATGAATAAATCTTGTTCATTTGATTCACGTCTTGCTACTGGTGTCCTTCTGTGATCGTAACAGATATTAGTAATACATATGTGTGTTTCCACAATACTAGAGAGATTGCAGGGATAGTTGTTAATTAATTGAATGTTATCTGAATTTAAGAAGATAAATTGAGGTACGCTCAATAAGCTTAAAATTTTAAGGCAGTCTGGACACTAACTTTTTTTAGTTGAGACCCTGGCATTGAACAAATAAAGCATTTAGAGAATCTGAGGATTAGATGCTTCGTAGAGATGAATTTTTCCCCCAGGGTCTTAAGGCTGGTGGTGGTGAGAGGCTGCTGCAGGGATGAGTCCTGGGACCAGAGTGATCGGAGAGCTGAAGAGGAGTCTTGGCCGACCCCAGAGGATGGTGGTGGGGAGGAGGAGGGTTGCAGAGCATATCAAAGCGTTTGACAGCTGGTTAACTGCAGGTAGAGAGAGTACTTTTCAAATTTGACAGCTGGCGATCGATTGGTCCAGAGACATGGGGTAGGATTCTGATTGGTTAAATAAGTTGAGCCACCGGGGCGCTCCCTGCCTATTGGTCTAAGCGCGTACCATAAAGGCTGTGTCCTTCCCGCAGCGACCTGGGTTCGATTCCGGCTCAGGTCATGTGCTGCATGTCCTCCCCCATTCTTCTCCCCAACCCTCCTGTGTCTCTACACTGTGTAACTGTCAAATAGAGGAAAAAATTCCCAAAAAAAAATCTTTAAAAAAAAGTTAGGCTGTGTAATTTTTAAAGGGCAAGCTGAAATTATACCAAAGGCGTAGTAGGCCTGCGCGAAGAGAAAGTCTTCCTGCCTGAATTTCCGCTAAGCTTCATTAGTACTGACCACGTTAAATGCGCTTTTTCAGCAGATTTTGACCTGATTTACACATATGCTGTTTCAAAGCCTATTAAATAACTTTCCATCATTTCCATTCGAGGGCACAGTGCATTATCAATAGAAAAAGATGAGTTTTTAAATAGAGGAAGGCAGGCTAATAGTTCTTGTAATGGTAGCTATGTAAATAAATAAATAAAATGACTTAATTAATATTTATATAAATGCCATATATTCAATATGATAATGATACATTCCTAATGGCCTCTGGTCATGAGAAAGGTGTTATATAAATTACATATTTCATAATTATTACTATTGTTGCTCAGAGTGCTGTTGTCTGTGCAACATTATGACAGGAGCCGTGGGCTTAGAGAGAACAAATGCATTATTCAGCGCGTGAAAACATTCACCTTCCACCTGAGGAGTTAACATGCTTGTTTTGCTGCAGCAGAATATGTTTATATCAGTTTTTGTAAACCTCATTAATACTGATGTAACTGTTTATGATTCAGAGCATCTCTCAACATGCATGCATTATAATGTGGAACAGAATGGTACCTCAGGGACCAGTCCTTGGGGGACATAGTTTTATTGAAAAATGAATGCAGTCTTCCATGCTACGGCAATGGGCTCTCTAACTCCACATTTCTATTCTATTACCCTGATAACCAATCAGGTGAAGAAATAAATCAGAAGAAAGGAAACTAGTGCTAAGATTTAAAGTGTTTTTGCTTTTGTATACATAGTGTTAACTCCCCTTTTGTCCCACATAGAAGTAGTGCTCATTTAAGCCAAATAAATGTAGCCAGAGTATTAAATGTGAGCATTACCTGTCACATGTGGTGCAAGACAGCCAGTCTACCCAAAGCACACAGAGAAGTGCCATGCAGTCTGATTTCAAACAATGACGCCAGCACTGCGTCGTGCCAGATTGCCCATAGGGACACATGTAATTTGCGTTTGCATCGCCCAGGGAGGGGGCAGCAGATTTGAGAAGGGGAGTGTACTTGGGGGGGAGGGCGGGGGTGCAATGTGGCTAACTAGTGGGAGGAAAAAGAGGAGTAATTGATTTTCGGAGAATCGTTGCACACCATAGCAAATTCACAGAGGACATTGCAGTGATGGATGAGCCTATGAATACAGTGATTCAGAGATTCCAAATTGGTAGAGAAGGAAAAATATACTGATATGACATAAATATGATAAAATATGATGGATGATAAAAAATACTGTAACACCTGTCTGCTATTCATTCGCGTTCATTTGTGAATGAATTACTTAATTTAATTGTTATGCTTTAGGCTGGTATGAGAATGTCTCAGTGAACAGTTAAATTAGAGTAATGTCAGGCTTCTAATCCAGTTTCACACTTCATCTCATAATCCTGCCAATTACAGATTCTCTTTATTCCAGTTTTTGAAATAGATGTTATATTTCATATTTCTGAATTTTGTAAGAAAACATAAGGCTGGCATCAAATTAAGGTTTGTCTTTGCACTGTCGCCTGTTGGATGAAAATACTTTGACTTTCCAAATTGAAACTTGAGGTTGTTCATTTGGCAAGTGCTCGAATTTCTGTCACGTGTGATATTGTTCAGTTCAAATGAATTTTTTGCTTTTATTTTGTTTACAGGGAGCTTTTGCTCAGAAGTGTTGATTTACTACCCAACAAGAAAGTTGCGATTAGCACTACTGCCTCACAACAAGAAGGTTGTGGGTTCAAATCTGGCCTGGGGCCTTTTTGAGTGGAGTCACTGTGTGCGCATGGGTTTTCTTTGACAGTCCTAAGGCATGCATATCAGGCCAATTGGAGACTCTAAATTGCCCATAGGTATGAGTGTGATTGATGATTGGCGAGCTATCCAGGGTGGGTCCCTGCCTTCGCCCCTAGTCAGCTGGGATAGGCTTCCACTTCCCTGCGACCCTAGAGAAGAAAAAGTGGTATAGAGGATGGATGCTTATCGCTGTCTTCGTCGGATGCAAAATTGATTTCAGCAATATCCTGATTTGGTCCAAAGGGAGTGTAATCAGTGGATGGGGAGTTAGGCATGTTCGATTCCTTATGCTAGGATTAAAGTAAGTCTTTGGCCTACATTGTATTCACAGATTGTATATCTGCTAAATCTTTGTTCTACCACTTCTTGGACTGAAAAAACAGCAGTAATTTCTGTGCTTGAGTAAATATTTAATGGTATCAAAAGCCTGAAAGCTGCATTTCCCACCAGAATTTGAGTGCATATTACTCAGTTACTTTAAATTTCATCATCATTCATCATTGTTACCCGTATAACATTTGCTCGGCGGTGCAGAAAGGAGATAAGAACACTTGTCTCCCCTCGTCAATTAAGAAAATAATTTATCTATTCAAGTAACTTTAAAGAGCTACTGTAATGTTGGAGGCTTGGAAACTCTGGATTTCTTGCCATTATGCCCCACAACATCGATCTTAAATGACAAGCTGCACTTAAATTGTCAGAGGCCCGACCATTGATTGATTTCTAATTTACTAATGTGATGTGGGGTTGTTTCAGTTTATGTCCATGACAGAAAGCTTAGATTCTGTTTCAATAGTTAGGAAAGAACTTTTTTTTACATCCACAACAACTTATGATTTAAATTGTGGTTGTCCTAGTAAAGAATTTACACACAGCAAGTACAATTCCAATTTTATTATACTTGGGGCATAGCTCATTCAGACAAACAACTTCAGAAATTTGCACAGATGCCAAACTATCATTGTACTTACAGAATTTGTTAAAACTGCAGTTCAGTATAATCAAAGTTTGCTAGCTGAATTACTTTTAAGTTATGTACGTAATTATTGTAGAGTTTTGACTGATGACAAATCAAAATTATTGCATTGAGTTTGGAGGTCATTCAGTTGCCAGTTCTGACAAAATTAGGCTTTGTTCTGAGAGCTCCTGAACTTTTGCTGACATCCATCAGACAAGATCAAACTAAACAACAGTTTCTGGATAGAAAGTCTCTGTTATCCTGTGTTCCAGTATTTTCATTGTATTGTGTCCTTTGTATATCCAGGTTGTTTAAAAAGAAAAATAGTGCATAAATTGCCCTCTCAATTTATGAGGGATGTTGACAGAATCAATATCTGGGCTGACTGACCTCTTGAATAACACAGAGCAATGACTGTCTCAGTGCATGACAACTGTTTTATTCAATTCACTAGTTTCATTTGACTGGGTCAATACACATTGTTTCCAGCACCAAAATAAACCCCAGTTCACAGGGGTGGCAAATCTTCATCTGTTTTGGTAACCAAACTGAAACCAAAGGGAAACCATTGAACCTGACTAGGACTTGAACCCAGAAACACCTGTGATGCCTAATAACCAAGCAGCGATCTGTCAAATGTATGTGGATAATTTACCTACTGCACCCTCAAAGCAAGACAGATAAGAAAAGCTTTAACCTTCCTATTATGTTCAAATGAATGAAAATTTTTTGGTTTGAGGTCAATTTGATCCCGGCAATGTAAAGCTTGTAAATGAAGGTGTCACCCAGTCTTCTCTCAGCTCATTTGCACCTTTCTACTGACCATTTTTGTTGCCAAATAAATAAAAAACTGACTCCACAATCCTCCCTTTATAGAACAAGCACTGATTGTATATGATTATAGATAAATGAATAAGACCAAATGTGAATTGAACAAGGAATTAATCTGAACAGCCTCTCAGTATCAGGCAACACGACAAAAACAAAATCAAATGATAGTTTTATACAATAATTGTTGCTGGGGTCAAATGAGACAAATAACACCAGTATTAACAAGATGTGTACAGGATATACATTAATTTATTTTGGTTTAATTTCATATTTTACACGTAAAGTTAGGTTTTTAAAAAAATCTTTCTGAATAAAGTACATTAAACATGTTTTTTGAGAAGGTAAACATTAAATTGGGTCAAACTGACACTAACGTAATAGGAGGGTTAAACTATCTGTGGTTATTAGTTTACAGTGTCACTGAACCAAACCTCCTTACCCATCACACACACCAACAGCCCAAATACACAGCAGTACGTGTTTCACACAATAAGAGGCTCCATACGCCAAGGGCCCAAATCACCGATTCTGTCGCAGTTACAATGGTAACGTTATGGGAAACTGAGTCTCCTGCTGGCAGACCAGTGCAGAATCAAAGCTCCAACAGCAGGATCTCAGCTCCTCATATTTAATGCTCTATAGCACTATTCATTTATTGGCACCAAATTTTATCAGCAGTATTTTATCATGTCTTTAACCAGTATTCCACTGCCAAATCAGAGCCATTCTCCTTTATATAATTTGAAATTTCCTCAAGCTGAAAGTTAGTCTCGGGTGTGAGTGAATTCCCCTCATCAAAGGCCGCACGAGGTTTCAGAATTAATTTAAATGCGGTTAGTGTGTGATCTTCCGACTAGCAAAACTAATATGACTCCACGTCCATTTTAAAGTGAATATACCCAGCAGTGAATGCAAATGAGAGGCGAGATCCGTCTGTGAGTTCAGCTCTAGCTGCCGAGCTGCGGCTTCTGCGTGAGACTGGGACGATCTCTCGCCACGGCCCCCGATAAATCCCTGAATAGATCCAGGTGCATGAAACATTAATGCCGTCAGCGGCCCCTGTCTGAGACAGAGATCTCTTTCAGTTCCGCTGTGAAGTGCCTCTTGTTCTGCTTCAGAGGTTTAAAATAAACACGGCTTATATTCTGAGGCAGATTGTAAAAGGCAGATTCAGCTGGCAGCTTCTCCTTGTCTTCCTTCACTTACTGAACTTTAAAAAAAACGATTTTACCAAGAAAAAAGAAAGTGGACTGATGACATCCTCAAATAACAAACATGCTGTAAAAAGTCTGCAAACTGCTGAAATTTTGACTGCTCACTCCTGAGTTTATGCTCAATTTTATGAAAAATATGCTGCCACATTTGTGTCACATTTTCACAGATCTGCAATTTTACTACATTTAATTTAATAACTGTACAGTCCACCCAGGGCTTTAAAGCTGTAATTTAATGGTCAGAGTTAAGTGAGTACACTCCAGACTGCATACGTCACACTTGTTTTTTTTTTTGGTCTTTGCCATTTTGGAAAACCCTTCGACTAGGTAGAATTTTTTTTTATCCAAAAGCCCCGGGTGGGTAAAATTTCCATGACCCCCTCATCACAGTCCAATGATGGTGCGGTAGATAAGAAAAGGCATCTACTGCTTGCACTCCTAGAGTTCACTTTGGCATATTTATTTGTGTCAGTATCTTCTATCATTACCAAGATAGCAAAGTTTGAAGTAGAAACATGTTTCTGTGAGGAATAGTCACCAAAACCTATGGTTTTGTGTTAAGGTAAGGGCTGGGCCTGCAGTCAGGAAAAGTTGGTCAGCAAACCCCTATGACGTTTGTTTTCAAGAAATTGAACTGTGCCATCGATCTATCTAAAGTATTTGGCAAAATGTTCAATATTGTTTCTGATCAAATATAGAATGGCCAACAGATATTACATGTATGAGGGTTCCACCAAATCATTGAGGATTCAGAAACGACTCCAAAAATGTTTCTAATGTAAATTTTACATTTTATTTAAAATGAGATCACCCCATAACCAAGAGGGAATTGGCATTGAGCTTTATGGAATACCCTCAATGGGACTACATTTCTGCACTTAGAACACACTGTAATATTTCAGGGATACGTCAAATCTTATATTTTTGACTTTAGGGGGACTTGAGTATCCTGGTTATGGTCCTTACATGCACACAAAGAAACCTGGTTATTCATATCCCTGAATACATGATAAATATGGTTCCTGATTACGGCATCTTATTCACATTTATTCTTTACAAGAAAAAGCACTGCAATTTTTATATTTGAGGAAAATAAGAGCACTGCGGCTAATTACAAGCTTAGCACTATTAAATGTCAACATTACTTTGCACTTACGGATTCTCTACCTCATATCTAGGAAGGGGAGAAGACAGTGACAGCAAATTTTAAACTTTTTCTCAGTTCTGACTGGTGTCGGCCTGTTACAGCCACTGCCTGGGACCAGAGAGCAACGACAAGTAAACAATCACAACTGCTCTCGTCCTGTCCCAAGTGAACCATTATAAGTGTGCTGGCTGGCTCAACAAGAAAACTGAGGATACTATAGATAAAAAATAAAATAATTTTTTTTAAATTTAGCACTTCTGTGTTTGTGTTCAGATTATTTTTTAGCAGAATGGTTTGTGTTCATATCTGTGTCCCGATAACCATATCTGTGTCCCGATTTAGCCAGCAGGCTAAGCTAGCAACATAGCTACTTTTATTTCATTTTTTGCCTATTTCTGAACAGTTCTTGCTAACAGCAGTAATACATCAAACGTTAAATTAGTTTATTCATCACTCCGCCCCACCCGAAGGGTGAGGGAAGGGGTATTGTTTTCGGTTCAGTTTGTTTCTGTGTTTGTGTGTTTGTTTGTTAAGACTCTAGCAGCCAAACTTATGGCCAGATTCACCCCAAATTTGGTATGGTTATGTCCCTGGTCTAGGGGTGTACAAAGACATAGCATTGAGGTGACCCTCCCGCTCTCCCACTCCCAAGAAGGGCCAGCAGCAAGGAAAACTGTAACTTTAGGCAGTTTATTTTTTTAGTGTGGAGTAACCTTATAAAAAAAATAAACAAAACACCGGGAAGAATATTATTTAAAAATTGTTTTTAGCGTGATGGTTGTTGCGCTACTAAATTATGTATTAATTATGGCAGATGTTATTCGCACTTATATGTGTTGCCAATGCTGAATTTTTTTCTTGGCCACACTTATAAGTGCGCCAGTTGATGACCATTCCAGTGCTGCTTCGAAAGTATCGCTTAAAATACGTTTTACCAAACAAAAAAAAAAAAAAAAATTGCGTCGGACACACTGAAAATAAGTGTGGGCAATAGAGCAATGTGCATCTTGGCCACACTTATAAGTACGTCTAAAGCGAATTTTGATCAATTTTTGTGCATGGACACACTTAAATAAGTGCGAATAGTCACTATGATAATTATTGCTGCGTTTGCCATCGAGTAACCTTAACGTTAACTAGCAAGCTAGCTGACTTCAGTTAACGGTCACTCATATATTACCTTGCACGCGGCAATTTCAGTATCTTAATTTAGAAGGTCAGAGCTGAGTTGGGCGTTGCACTTTGACAAAAATAATATTTTTTGAATAATAATGGACATGTAACTGGCTTTTCTTACATATGCTTTTTCCGTCCGTGTCTTGTCATCTTCAAATATTGGAATAAACTGTCATTCTTTTTATTTTTGTTTGTTTAATAATACATTCAAAAGCCGTTCATCTTCTCTTCTAAGCCTTCGTATATCAGCAAAGACTCCTGTCATCTGTCCTTGGACTGGGAGTACATGAGAAATATTTTGTAATTCAATGTACATTTTCTGCGATGGTGTTAAATTAAACCTGTTATGTACAATAAAGGTCTTTACATTTACATCCAGCAAAAACTTCACTCTGGAATTCTTTCATATATACTATGTCTTTTTCTGCAGTAAATTGGAGGCAAGCAAATGAGTTGAATTTTTAAAAATGTTCATTTAAACTAAAACTAATGGCCAGTTTCAACCCCAATTCGGTATAGGGATTGCCACTGACCCAGAATAGATCCTTATTGAATTTTGTACAAGTAGGTGAAAGTACTGTTTGTGCGAGGGGCGGGGTTTGTTGTGCCTGACACCACTTGTTTAAAATGCATCCACTTGCTCCACACTGAGCAAGAAATAACCACGAGCTATCAAAGCAGATGTTGTGCTACGGGCATGGCATGTCTTAAATTTCTGTGAACATTAACCCACGATAGGCAAAAAGTGCTAATTTATTGATGGGAAAATGGTTTTGGCCAACTTATCGTAGTTGCTTAGCAAAAGAAGCAACTTTTCACTGACGGGCATTGCAATCAATACTTGCATGATGACTACAAGTGAATGACCAGGAGCTATTCCAACTGGCAATTCTAAGTTTAACGAAGCTCATTACAGCAAGTGATGTTTGTGTGTCTCTGGAGGTGTGATGTATGAACATAATGTGGGGACACATCTCTGAGACAAACCCCCCTTAACCTCTTAAACTCACCGCAGCAAAATACCTACAACGCCGCGCTAATTAAGTGGCAATATAGTCATATTACACATCAAATGAAACAGGAGAGCCTCTGCTACAAGCACATATAAGTCATTTTTACATACACCAAGCACAACTCAAACGCCAAGCATATTAATGTTCAAATACCAAAATCCGAGTAGTGTGAGAAAATCAACCCTCTCTCCACATTTCCATGTCTCCCTCTCTGATACTTCATGCTACACAAACAGTGATAAACTCTATTCATTTTGGGTATGTAATTTTCAAACAGAAACCTAAAAAAAGAGGCTGGGGCTTAAGAGGTTAATGGATTCAGAATCTATATTTTCGTCCACTCAGGATTCAGAGTGTCAAAGCTTTCTGCAGCCTTTGTTTTTCTCATTCTCTCTTCCCGCTGATATTATTGTGAAAAACATCCTCTCTTCCTTAGTCCAGAGAGAAATTCTTACTTAATATCAGCTATATATCAGCTATCAGCAATACAATGCACAGAGCATTTCTCTGGAATTAAATGATTGTTACGATGTCTTACAGTTGTGTGTTTTGCATTGCCGTAAAAAATACCAGGAACAGTCCCAGAAGAACCATATGAACATATTGATGGTGGCAAATGTCGATTGATACTTAACAGTTCTATGGTTCGCCATGACAGCTGGCCAACCGATGAAAAGCACATCCGTGTACTGCAGGGCCCATTGTGTTATATTTCCAAGGAATATGCCTGCATGCAGTGTCCAGAAAATAATGCAGATCACTGCTTATATTTAATGTAAACATGCATAGTTATATAATGGGCTGTGCTACAATGATAATGTTGCCTGAGGAAGCTAGAAGCACAGGGCCTGGTCCTTTGTGTGGAGTTTACATTCTCCTGATGTCTACAGAGGTTTCCTCTGTGGTCCTCTGTCAGGCCAGTCTTTCGGCTCTAAACTGCACATAGGTGTGTGTGGAGGGGAAATGGTGTGTATACCCTGGCTTATTTAGTATGTAATCCTGCCTCTCACCCAAGTGCATTCTGGGACATGGTTGTGAAGTGGAAGCTGTATGTCACTGTAGTGTGTTAAGAATGTTAACACTAACAGAGCTGCATTTGCGTCCATGCTGAGACAGTATTATATGCTTCAAGCAAAATATGCCACCTCAACATCAACCACATTCCAATCACTGAATAGACCTCATTCCAGATAAGTACATCTGCTGATTTTTAATGGGAATGATTGAACCTGTGTCTCGGCTGAAGTGCTATTGTCCAACAAAGATCATTTATAATTAGCTGCATTTCAGTACAGAGATAATGCTTATGCGGATGCGGGGATGGCTACGGAGGGAGAGTCATTTATTTTAAAAAAACTTAAAATGACACATTATTTTCCTAGCATTGCAATTATTTGGCAGGCATTTTTATCTGAATTGTTGTACAATAAGTGCATGATGGAGGTCACTGAGTCAGGT
This sequence comes from Gymnothorax reevesii, assembly GCA_029721435.1. Classification (NCBI taxonomy): domain Eukaryota; kingdom Metazoa; phylum Chordata; class Actinopteri; order Anguilliformes; family Muraenidae; genus Gymnothorax; species Gymnothorax reevesii. Next base: position 86,695,094 of record CM056583.1, read on the forward strand.
ACACAGCATTAATCAAATGAGGATATTAAAAAAAAACGTTAAGGTGAATTCAGATTGATTCTGCACTCTGCAGAAAAATTGTGTTCTGTGGTTAATTTTTTGTATTTTTCATTAATCATGCATACAGTGAGCACCATAATTCATAGAACAGTGATTTTTTTATTGTTTGCAAGAGTACTGATCCACAAAAAAAAATGTGAAAAAGCGCTAGACTGTCCACTGAATTATGAATTGCTCACTGTAGATACTGTCATAACCCAGCTCTTAATGTGCTTGTTCAACCAAAAATAAGATTTGGAGCACGGTGTCTTTAATAAAAATACATCCTTTGTACATCCTTTTTTTTTTGACTCTGACGAAGACGTGGTAACTTCGAAACGTTAGTTTGGCACTGCTCGCAGTAAAAGCATAAAATATTTTTCCACATCTGAGAAACGGTGATTTTTTTTTGTTAAATTGAACTCAGTCCTTTCCCGTGACGCACCAGATAGTGAGTAACTGGAGTGCGGTGGATCTCCTACTTTTCTACATCCTTTGTACATTCGTCCTTTCAAATTATAATCAGTCATTTTAAATTCTTTAGCATTTTATTCACTGCAAATTGTGATCATTGTGGAAAGAATTTATCTTCGGCCATCTTCGGCGATGACGTTACGGAAAGAACCGATCCTGCGACAGAGAGTACACCATCAGTGGCATTGGACTCAGTGATTCATAATTGTGGATTATTTCCTCGGGTAAAATGCCACATATCTGCCTTGTTTATGGCTGCACATGTACTTACTCCTTTAAGGCTGTGAAAAGCATTTATACAGGCTTGCGGTTCGCTTGGATTATCATGATTGTAAATGGCAAGCTCACCGTTACAGGGTGAACATTCTGACAGTAAAATAAACAGTTCCTTGAAAACTTAAAACTTTACCATGGGGAAAAGGCATGTTTTTGGTATGGAGACGTTACTGGTGACTATTGATGTCCATCCACGCCTATATAGATAAACTCAAGCTAAAATTCCATTGGAAAATCATGAATTCATATTGAATTTCATGAGCCAAAAGTTGGTTTGTGTTGAACATGATTGTTCACATGATTTGACAGTGTGTAATTTTTATTTAAGATTATTTTTGGGGGGTTTTCCTTTTATTGGACAGTATTTAGTGGAGAATGACAGGAAAGGTGGGACAAGAATGGGGATGACATGCGGCAAACAGGCCCGAGCCGGAATGGAACCCTGGCTGCCACGGGAAGGGCTCAGCCTTTTGTGGTGCTTGCAGTTACACCTATGTGCCACTGGGGTGACCTGGTAGTGTGTAATTTTGAGGGCTCTAACAGCTTGGGGAGCTACATGGAGAGCTGTCTTACTTGGCTCGTAGAGTAGATCATTTTGAATTTCACACTCAGATGAAGTACAACTATGGTCAAGGAATTTATGATCCCAGAAATGTATTGTTTTAACTCCCAGCCATATTCAAATTCTCGGTATTTGTAAAATTTGGTGATTTATTGTTTTAGTAAAAGTTTTTTTTGTGTTTGCAGCCCTTTTTCTTGACCATTATTCTGAAAATAAATAAAACAAGGCGCTTGTAGCATTTAGAATTCCATCGTATTTCTGTTTAAGCCATTATCCCCCTCTCTGTGACGCTCAAATCTTGAATTACAAAGCCCTCGATAGGGTAACATATAAATAGCCAGATTTGGCTTCTGTGCAAAGGGGTTCAGCATTATATATTTCAATACATTTTTTGAAAATGCAAAAAAAAATGAAAATCACAAATTCACTTAATGGGTATTTGATCTAATGGACAAAATTTTTGTCAGGACTAAAGGTCTGCGGTTTTTGGTTGTTCAATCTGATAGTGTACCTCCATGCCCATGTTGTCCAAGGCCCTGTGAATGTACAGGCACTGTCAGAAATTTTGGGCTATAATTTTGCAGTTTGGCTGATGCCATAGGGTAATCAAAAGGAGCTCGATATGAAATGATGAGCCAGCTGTGACTCAAAATGTAACTATAATGAATTTGAAAAGGGCTCGGTCGGTACACTCTCAGGCGTTCATCCTCATTGGCGGAGGCATTCTCGAGAAAGCAGTGAGCAGCAAAACTGGTGGCAAAGCAACCAGCACATTTTGAATGGGCACTGCTAAAGTAGTCCTAAAAGCTGTAAAAACAGGAAGTTGAGAGACCAGTTATATAAATATTTTCAGTTTTCCTGTATTTGCTACATGCTGATTTTTTTGCAGTCTGATGCAAACCTTGGAAGAAAACAGCCAGGAAAAAAATGAAATTCAAAAAACAGGCCAAAAAGAAGTTCTGTATCTGGAAATATAAAAATACAAAGTGGATTGTTTTTACTGAGATGTTACAGCTGGATTTCCACAATGAAATTTGCATTAGCAGTCATGGCTATCGCCTGAAGACAAACAAGAATTAATTAAAGCATAATGGGTTTTGTGGAGTTGAGGTGGCTGAATCTGGTTTTGTGAAAATGCAATATTTAGTGCTGCGTTCTTATTCCCCAATTAACTTTACCATAAAACCTGAGCTGTTGAAGTGAATATAACAGAGAAAGTGCTGTTACTCATGTACTTTCAGATCTTACTGAGAAATCCAGTGAGAAAGAGGCAGTAAAACACTTAAGATTCAGGACTTAAAGGGGCTTTTGAACTTAATCCCTCATGTATTGGTTGATCTCTTGAGGAATTCCTCTAACTTTTCTCCAACGCCCTGCTGCTGCGCTAATGAGAAAATGTGTTCATTTGGGTGGCTGCGCATGTTATAAGTTTAGCCAACATGAAAAAGATGTTGAAGTAGGTGGATCAGAAATTAGTGCAACAGAAGCAACTCATCTCTACCAGTACCTGGCGGTGAAATTAGTTTGCATTAGTTTGAGTTTATTCGCAGCTCTGATACACACGCAAGCACACGCAGACACACACACACACACACATGCACTGTACACTTCACAGTTGAGATACACACCTGTATTTATGGTCATGCGCATGCGCATGCACACCCACATGCGCGCATACACACACACACACACACACACACACACACACACACATTCAAAACTCTACAAGACACGGGCACATTTTTCCTTTCCCTTTGCTTCAAGTCCTAGTACTATAGATGCATCCCCCTGATCTCGAAAACGGTCTCTTGTCTACTTCCTGAGGTCACTGAAAGATTTGACTTTGATTTCACCATCTGGACTTGCCAATAGGCAAGAGGCCATTGTAGCTTACATACCTTTGTCTCAAAAGGCCGAGATTCTCACTGGCTCATAAGAACCACCTTGTTTTCAAGATGGCCATCGACAACATGGTGGACAGGAAATTGACTGTCTCGTAATTCATTTCCAAACAGGACCTAGCTGAAAAAAATGGGCTTTTTCCTGAGTGCTGTGCATTAAAAAAGCCTGGTCAGTGGAATTTGGCCCCTCATTATTTGTCAAAATGATCCATGGTTTGGTCAAATCAAACCAAATGTCACAAAGTGAGAAAGAATATTCAATTAGCTAACTATAGAACTCATAATACAAAAAATAGATCACAAAAATGTATTTGCTTGTGTGTTTGTATTTGTTTGTTTATAGGAACATTGTACCCAGATTGTGAAGTAAGAGCTCTCTCTTCACTTGGCTCCCTTCGTGAGGCGCAGAATGTCCCTTTGGATAAACATAATGGGCCATTCTCTCCAATTATTTAGTCTAAGAATTCTCTGCATTTAGCCAAAGGAGTGTGTAGTGTGGTGCGTACAGGGCTTCTTTTGTAGCTGTAAAATTGCAATAAAGTAAGTTATATGGTAATTTTCTGACACATATGGAATCACAGTACTCAGCTTTGTTTGTTCAAAATATTACAGCCATGCGTGGAAGGAAATCTGAATCTACATACTGCATCACTTACTGTTGTTCCACTTTTGAGTACAGTCGTATGCGAAACTCAATATGATTATAAACCTTTTATTGCAATAAAAGTTTTCAAGTTTGTCTTTTAATATAGAATAATTGAGGTGAAGAGGGGACAAGCTTAACTGTGAGTGTGTGTGTGTGTGTGTTTTTGTGCTCTCAATATAGGCAAGTCCAGTCTTATAGCCGTCTATCGAGTGGAAGCCTCTTAATTTGGTCACAAGTTTTGCCATCCTTAACAGGGTCCATCATTCCAGCTCTACCCTGTCCAGGGTGTCTCTTGCCTTCGATCTTCCCCTCCATGATCATTGTCATCAGCAGGTCCCGGGGCCTCAGAGTTTGTCTCACCCATCTCCTCTATTCCTGATGATGTTAATTACTAACCGTCCCTCTTCCACGCGGGAGGGCACCTCCTCATTTGAGACCTTGTCCATCCTCTAGATGCCCAGCATTTGTCGCCATAACCATATCTCACAACTTTCCAATCTTGTAACGTCCTCTTTCCTAAGTGACCCGGCTTGGGCACCAGATAACAATGTGCTCCAAACGAGGGGGAGACAGAATGACTTTGTCAATAACCTTTCCATTAGAAAAGGCGTCCGTGGTGCCTGCGATCCCTGCCCGGACATCCCTTTTGCAGTAACCATCTTGAGAGATAATACTCCCAGGTAAAACTGCATTACTTGAGTCAGTTTCTTTCCATCTAGTGTGATCATGAACTCCTTTCCTGGTCTCTCTTGCTAATCTTCATAACTATGGTCTTCTTAGTGGGGCGGCATGGCTCTGGAGCTAGAGCGGGCGGCCCAGGAATCAAAAGGTTCCTGGTTCGATCCTCGGCTTCTCCAGAGAACGTGTCGAAGTGTCCTTGAGCAAGACACTGAACCCCGCACTACTCCTGATGTGCAGGCGCAGGGTGGCGCCTTGCATGGCAGCCTCCGACATCAGGGTGAATGAGAGGCTAAGTTGTAAAGCGCTTTGGGGTCATATCATGTGACTAGAAAGCGCTATATAAATGCAGTCCATTTACCATTTACCATTCTTAATGTTTATCTTCATGCCGGACAATTAACAATCTTAACAATCTTGTACATGTCATCATGTTCTGGAGGCTTCCTGCAGAACTAGTTACGGTAGCTTGGTCATTGGCAGAGCATGTAAATAAAATATATGAGTAAAGTAATGAGGTGATATTTACTGTAGTAAATGAGTTTTTTATTACAAATCTGACTCTCGGCCATGTCTTTGGATATCTCGCAGTGCTGTTTCTGCAATGAAAATCTGGATTTAATGGACTGGAGCCTCCATATCTGTGATCCTCACGCCGGTCCTTGAAGCCTCTAAACCTTGAAATGCTTTGAAGTCATGAGCCTCCAAAAATATTATTTTAAAAATCAGCGATTAGTGAAATGTGTGACTGGTTAACAGAATTTTTATATAAATAGCCAAATGAGAAAATATTACATCTCCCCAGCTTTTCATAAATCCAGTACCCAACCTGTGCATTTTCAGGCACTGTTGTTAGCAGAATGGGACATATCCCAGAATGCACTTGACGGGACTAAGAGGTACATCACCACTCAAAAGTTTGGGATCACTTGGAAATTTTCTTGTTTTCCATGGATACACACACATAATTTGTCTGAATAGGAAATATAGCAAATGAACAGAGCATGCTGACATTGTCTGAGTTAGAAATAATGATTTTAATGGAAAATTATCAATATGTACTTCAAACTTTGCTTCATTTAAAAAAAAAAAAAAACCACCTTCACTGTGGATACTGAAACTGGTGTTTGACAGGAACTATTTAGCGCAGCCGCAAGTTGACAACCTGTGAGGCGTCTTTGTCTTAAACTACACACGCTCTTGCACAGTTGTGCATGGGGGCCTCCCACTCCTTTTTTCTGTCCTTGTTAGTGCCAGTTTGTGCTGCTCTCTGAAGGGAGTAGTTGACAGCAAGGTAAGAGATTTTAAGTTTTCAATTTCTTGCATTGAATAGCCTTCTTTTCTAAGCACAACAATAGACTGACGGGTCTCTCAAGGAAGTTCTTTCTTTCTGGCCATTTTGAGTCTGTAAACAAACAAACAACCTCAAGAATGCCATGCTCCCTTTTGCGCTCCCTTATTAGTTCAATGGTTTTCAGCTGTGCAACATATTTGCAGAAGGGTTTTCTAATAATCAACTAGCCTTATAAAATGCTTAACCTGGATTAGCAGCCATACCAGGAGATTGATGCAGAGGACTGACAGTTGCTGATAATAGGCCTCTATGCAAAAATGTAAATTATTCTTTGAAAATCATCTGATTAATTTTAATCATTTGTGAAATGGTTAAAAAAAAAAGTTTGTGAAATGCATGAAAATGTATTGCAAGTGATCCCAAACTTTTGAGCGGTAGTGTATACTTCCATCCGTTTCCCATCTGATTTTTCTGAAATTAACACTTTTGCTTACAAACTTGGGTAAAAGCATTGTAATTTTTCATCATAAAAAAATTAATTGTATTAATTTTATCGGCACAAATACATTCAAGCTATTTACCCAATTTCTTGGAGTCATATTTGAAGTTGCAAAAAACATTTTTTTTATTGAATATTTGGATAAAAAGGATGTAAATTTAAAATAGATTCATGAATGACTTTGGGCACAAAACTCACATGTGGTGAAACTAACATGAAACTACAGTGTGTTCTGAGGGCTGCGCTGTGTTGTCGCGCCAGCAGCCAGTGGTGGCAGATACAAGCAAAAAATACTCACGTACATCAGTGTGTATTGTGACCTGCCTGGTATCTCTTCATGGCACCAGCCAATGAAATGAGCTACAGTAGGTTTAAATTAAGTTTATTTATAAGACTAAAGGGCAGTGCACAGTCTGTTCGCTCATGTTAAACCAAAAAGTAACACTGAAAGAATGAATGAAAGAATGATTCACTTACAGTCATTCAGTAAAGGCCACATCACACATGCACACCAGGCTCATCAGGCTGGATGCTGCATCCTTGGGCCTTGATGATGTCATTAGCAAACTGTGTCCTTCTGTCCCAGCATGTTAAACTGGGCTGAAGCCAGCCAGGGCACCTCAGGTTACTGCAGAATTGGCTTCCTCCACTGACCCTGAACACACCTTCAAACTCATTGCTAACTTGCCAACAAGGGGCTATATAAAGTAATTTATTTATATATTTATATATTATTGTTTAATGGTCCTTACAGCTCAATATTTTATGGCTATATTGTGTCACCATTCGCACTCCTTCCAAACAAAGTGTAACAATCGAATGGCATACACTTAACTCTGATGTACTACGGTCCTCACATCAGCCTAACATCCATATTTTAGGCCTCTGGGAGGAAACTGAAGTACCTGGAGTAAACCCACGCCAACACAGGGAGAACATGCAGTTCCACACAGAAAGGCTCGAGCCCGGATTTTGAATATGAAGGACAGAGATAATTTAGACAATAATATTAGGTTAAAAAAAGTGCATCACTTTCTATGAAGGTCGTGCTGTATGGGTATAAATATCAGTGAATGAAATCTCTGTTGACCTTTGTTTTCAAATCCATTGTGCTGGAGCACAAAGCCAAAAAGGCAAAAATGACATTGCTCTTCAAGTACTTACAGACCTGATTTTATCTAATGGTGACTCTTTTCAATTTGCCGCCATACTCCTCCTTACAGCCAGTACTATCGCGGTGGTAATGATGTGGTAACAGTTAATGCCAGCTTGAAAGTATCATTTGCACTGACAGAATGTGTCAGTGACTGGAGTCAGAATAATAATCCATCATCTGTGGTGAGGTTGGCGGTGGACTCTAGTATTAGAGGTGAAAACCTGGTGGAACTTTTCATTATCGCGCTGTTTTCCATCCGATTATCCAGGTGAGCGGCAGGAACACTAGATGTAAAGGTCAGCTCTCCGAGCACACGGACTCGCCATTCACTCACACTTTCATTCCTATGGGCTGTTGAGAGACTCCAATTACCCTCAGCTGCGTGGTTTGACTAACTGTGAAAATCGGAGCATCCAGACAAGACCAAGGGCCTTACTGTTGCATGGAAACAGTGCTACTCACTACACCTCTACGGTTCCCTTACACCGGTCATCAGACATTATTTTATATCCCCTGTATTTCTATTCCTGGTATTGATAACGTATGTGTGTAGAGACCTTCAGGTTGTGAATCACCAGAGGCCAAATTCAGTGCATTGACAATAGATGTACTCAAATATCAATGGGACAGTATTTATATTGTTTATAGCTGGTCATAACATATAAATCTAGTCCTCATGTTCCTCATAAATGTTATCAGCCCAGATGCTTCCTACCAATTATGAGTTGGAGAGAAGAACCAGTGTAAATGTCATTTCAGTGTTAGAGCCAGCCTCTAACCTTATTTCATCATGAAATATGCAACTGGTGCCAGAGCTGTTAACCTTCGGGCAACAACCTAACAAACAGCTGCCTCAAGCTCATAATTTTCTGCTGTAATGCAGTGGCGGCTGGTGAGCTGAAAATAAGCTCCTTAAAACTAATGACTGGCCATGACCTGTTTTTAATGATTTATCTAAATTAAAATTAGATGATATCTGAAAACACTCAACACAATCTGATGAGGCTGGTTCTCCTCAATAAGGTAAGATGACAACTAATGACTAGTTTAGTCTTGACCTGTTGCAATCATTTTCCTTGATTTACAAATTTACCAATCTTAAGACTAGGCCATTGCAGTTGAACACACAGCTTCTTTCTGAGTTCAGTGTTGCTGCGATCAAATTTAATTCAGAGAAATGTTTCATTTGCTCAGCAAATACAGATAAATCACCACATGAAAATCTTTGCATTTTGCACATCCTGCAGTCCCATATTTTTGCCTCATAATTGCTTGATGACAACAAAGAAAACAAACATTAACAATGAATATCCACAAATGAATAATGTTGAATGAAATGCAATTTTGGCTGTAAATCACACGTTTTAGTTCTCATGTCACCATTAGGGTGAAAACTGGCCACTCCAGGTAATGCTGAGTGTTTTCTGGGTTTAGATAATGTTATTTCAAATGAATTATTGAAAACGGGCACCAACCATTCATTAGTTTCGAGGGATGTTCTTTGCCATTAATTTTCAGCTCACCTGCCACCACTGTGATAACAGATCTCTTCTGGTTATTTGTGGATTCTGATTTAATCACACCCACTGTGCACCACTGAGTGGTAGTTCATATCAGCCAGTAATTATTATGGGATGCTTTTCTCTGCTGGTCAGCTGTGCCAGTGTCAGACTGTCTGAGTATGTCTTGGGAGATAATGACAGTGTGACTGCACTGCAGAGCCATCAGGGTAGATTGCTCTCTTACGACTGAGGCGAGGGAGATACTAATGTCAGGAATGAAAGTGTCTGTTAAGCGTGACTGCAGTTAGGTGAACCCACCACATCAGCATAGGGCCAGGGAGTCATTGTGACTCCAACATGGCACTTTGGTGGAGCAAAGGCTTCTGCAGGCCCCTGTGTCTCTCAGACATAACAATAGGAAATGTCTGAGGAAAACAAGCAGAGGGAGACTCTTGGTGAATAGAAACAGATGGGTTACTCTGCAGTCAATGCCAAGGACCTGAACTCTTTTTAGGGTGGGGGTGGTTGGGCTGCGGGTAGTGGAGTAGCAACAAATAACTTTGCACCTGTGCATATCATTGTTTTCCCGTTACAAGAGCGCTCATCAGGCAAAAATAAGTTATGTTTGATAATTGTAAGTCTTCTATGCTACCCCTATATCCTCTTATACAGGTAACACAGGTTTCCTCTCCTGTGTAATTCAATGGCCTTTTGGTTCATGTGTGATTCTACTTGAAATTGGCAAAAACACAGGTAGTTATGCTCTATATTCCTGGATATACTGTTCCCTCCACACATATCACAAATATATTTGCAATTTTTAAAATAGATTTTATGAAATTATTTAAAATAAAGTGTTTTAAAGAATATACAATGTAGCAAAAACTGCTGGAAATTCCAACTGATTTTCATTAAAAAATGCTAAATATTTTCCCCTCCGAGGGATATCGAAGACAAACGGTACTGAAGGACGTGCTTGCACATTTCCAGAAAAAATAACAGGCAAATTTAATGAAAAAAGCTCTTCAGCACAGGGGGTCTCCAGTGCAGTGGTGTCTCTCGGTTCAGCTCCGCCTGCGAGGATGTCAGGATCTGCATTAGGGTTGTTAATTACTCTGTTTGCTGGGAAGGTGGAAATTCGGCTTGAGTCTTGGCAGGTTGGCCAGGCTGCGGTACAGAGAAATAACCCTGGCTTAGAGGGGCAGGGGCGGGGCTGTGGTCAGGGGGTGGGATTGGAAGACAGATGGTTGCCATGGAAGCATGGAGTATGAGAGGTTTCCTATGAGCTCATTAGCAGGGAACACAAGGCAGACGTCTGCACAGCGATTGCTCACCTTCCATCACTGTAACCTTCACAAGTGAGTGCACAGGAAGTGTGAAGGCACTCACTCCTTGCTCTCGGTCTTTTGGCATTCCTACCCTGTGCACCCCATAATATGCGCTCTGACATCAATCTCCATCCTCTTACCTTCCTTTTTGCTCCCCTCGCCACCAAATTATAAAAAAGAAAACATTCTGAGAGGGTTTTTGCCTCAGATTTGGAATTAAAATCTTATTTTTCCACAATGTTATTAAATTAAGACAAAATGTTGCTTTGCAGCAACTTGAAAATGGAAAATATTTATTGGTCTGACAGTCTCTGTTCTGCACTTGCTCCTTGATACGGTCCGGTCTGGCATTTTCTTGCGGCTTCAGGGCTCTTGATACTATATCGGAAGATGTAGGTTAGATAGCCGTATCATGGCTAGACATGGGAAAATTATTGAAATCTATTTAGACAAAGAATTGTGCATCCAGGAAAACACACACATGGCCTGAAAAGACTAAATAAAGTAATAAAGAATAAAAGGCCATAGTCATTTATATTTTGCCTTGCATTTGGTCTAATAATCTTACGTCGGTTACTTTTCTTTGCTGGACACGAGGAACTGCTCGCAATATGAGTCACGTCAAATAAAATGCCAACTTGCTATTTTGTCCTCAGGAGGTAAAAAATAGGAATCAATTCATATTACAAATTAAATTTGGAATTTTTAAATCTGTCAGGCTTATGTTTTGTTATGAATTTCTAAATCTTAGTTTATTTTTCTAAATAAGGAAGACTGCTAATTATTAATCTGGATACCCCATCCAAAAACACCCCCGAATTTGCCAAGAACTGCAATTTTGAAGCCTCCTCCGAGTGTATTTGTGTCGTATTTTTCTAAACAGATAACAGGCCTGCTGAGAGCTGACGAAGCCTGGAACTGTTTTTATTTCAGTCATAGATGGGTTGCCAGTGTCGTACCCAGTACTTAGCATATGGAACTGTGGCTTGGGCAGAGTCTTTTAGAGGAAGTAGAAAAGCTTTCATATGTTGCTATCTCAGTGAATGCATTATTTATTTGAATTTGATACAGCACAGCCACTATAAGTGATTGCAGGTGATGCCCGCTCCTTGAGAGGGATGCTGCTCATCTCGTCCACATTCTGCTGAAAGCCTCTCTCATCATGCCTCTCCAAATCCCTCTACACTGGCTTCTGATTGAGGCCTGAATCAAATCCAAAGCCTTCAGTCCTGCGCTGCAAAACATATCTGTGTTACCAAGCATTTCAGCTTTGTTCTCAGATTCAAAAATCTTTTCTTCTAATTTGAAAACATCAGCTTGCACACAGTTACCATTTGCCTCTAGAGATTTTTTTTACACCATTGTAAATCTTGAATCAAGTAAAATCATCCACCTGCATTGTGACGGGTACTGGCAGTGGACAAGAGCAGCAGCCAGAAATAAAAGGCAACACTCGCAGCGTGCTGAGAGACTAAAAACAGATAAGAATAACAAGCTAACAACCGTCCTGCCGCCGTCTGTGGTAGAAAACAGGCGAGCTCGAGGAAAACAAAAGAAAAGGGAAATAAACCAAAGATTCCCTTGCTCACTAACACTATTCCTGATAAGCAACTAAGTCCCTGACAAAATCTTTCTCGAGAACCTTACCAGCTAAAGCGCCAAAGAAGAACTGACACTCTAGCAACAGGAGCGAGGCGAAATAGGAGCTTAAATAGAGTGCGGGCCCAAATCAATGCTAGCTGGCCCAGGAAGCCAATAGGGAGCAAAACGATATCGTCCCGGAGGAGAGCAGCAAACAGCTCTCAAAGCTCCCACAACCACGACAGGACCCCCTCTCCCTAAGGGACAGCTCTGGAAGTCCCCGAGGAGCCCCGTGAACGAAACTCCAGAATATCCCGCGAGGGGACCCAGCACCGCTGCTCATATCCTTCCCAATCTCCAAGGAACTGGACCCCACGACCTACACGCCTCTCAGCCAGAATGCGGCGCACGGTATAAACCAGCCCCCCCTCAACCATTTGCGGCGGAGGCGTGGCGGAGGGTGCCAGGACGCTAGTGCTAACCGGCTTAATCCACGAGACGTGGAATGACGGATGTATGCGTAAAGATCTCGGGAGCTTCTACTGGACTGTAACCGGATTGATCTTCCGCACAATCTTGAACGGACTGATATAGTGGGGCGCCAGTTTTCGGGATTCTACCTTCAAAGGGAGGTCCCTGGTGGACAGCCAAACTGTCTTCCCAACCCGATAAGACAGGGCCAAACGACGCCTTCTATCAGCGAAGGATTTTTATCCCCCGCCAACACGAAGTGGGAGGGGGATATAGGTTTGACCTCCGTCCGTCCGTGTGTGCGTCCGTCCGTCCATCCGAGATAAAGGGGACAGCTTTACTCAGAAACTACTACAGATACAGCAACCAAATTTGGTGTGTAGCTTCAGACCATAAAGGCCTTGATTGAGTTCGAAAATGAGAAGCGCTCGATTGGCGGGGGATGTTGTAGACCATGTCGACTTGTTGTTTATGCCCCGAGCGCAACAGCGAAGAACGGACCTTAGTCCAAACTGACCGACAGCACCGAATGAACTGGTTGACCGAGGGAATCTCGGAATTGTTCTCAGTCTGTGGAAATAGTGGGGGTCAGTAACCCACTTAGGCTGCAAATGAGGAAAGCCCTGTGGAAGAATTACACAATGAGTTACGAGAATACTCGGCCCAAGCTAAAAATCGACTCCACGATGAGGGATTATCCACTGCCAAACATCGGAGAGTGCTTTCAAGAGACTGATTAGTCCGTTTGTCTGCGGGTGAAACCCCGAAGAGAGACTCACTTTGGCCCCCAACTGCTTACAAAACGCCTGCCAAAATCTTGCCGTAAACTGAAGGCCTCGGTCACATCTTGCGGAAGCCCATGCAACAGGAACACATTGTTGACCACAAGATGCACTGTCTCCCGTGCTGAAGGCAGCTTGGGTAGCGCGACAAAATGAGTCGCTATAGAAAAACGGTCAACCACGACCAAAAAGGCCGTGTTGCCGTCAGATACGGGCAGCCCTGTAACAAAATCTAACGCGATATGCGATCAAGGGCACCTGGAACGGGCAAAGGTCGCAGCAAACCAGCGGGAGGGAGATGGGAAGTCTTACTCCTGGAACAGACGCCACAGGCCACAACAAACTCCCGAATGTCCTTCATCATCTCCGGCCACCAAAAACGCTGGGCCAGGAACTGCTTGGTCCGATGGACCCCCGGGTGCCCCGCTAAGCAGGAAGAGTGTCCCCACTGGAGGACCTGTGGCCTAACTCTGTGCGGGACAAATAAACAGCCAGGAGGCTCCCCCGAGGACCGGGATCAGACTTCAACGCCTCTTGAACCACCGCCTCAACCTCCCACTGAATGGGTGCCACAATCTGTGCAGTAGAAATAACAGGCTCTGGGGTAGGATCGCGATCAGTGTGATCATACATTCGTGACAGGGCGTCAGGTTTAATATTTCTAGAGCCTGGGCAATAGGTGAGCGTGAAATTGAAAACCGTTAAAAAATAATGACCATCGCGCCTGCCGGGAATTACACCGCTTGGTTTGCTGAATATATTGGAGGTTTTTATGGTCGGTCAATGCCACAGCTCCATCCAACCAGTGGCACCACTCTTCGAGGGCCAGCTTGACCGCTAATAACTCCCGTTCACCAATACTATAATTGTATTCCACGGCGGACAAAGACCGGGAGAAGTACGTGCATGGGTGAAGCTTATTATCCTAACGAGGGCGCTGGGACAGAATAGCACCCACGTCCACCTCCGAAGCATCTACCACCACAACAAATGGGAGGGAGGGGTCAGGCAAAATCAATATAGGCTCCGAGCTAAAATGTTTTTTTTATTCCTGAAAGGCAGCATCAGCTGCAGGAGACCAAAAAAATGCTGACGAGGTATTCTTTTTAGTGAGCACAATAATGGGGGCAGCAACTACGCTAAAATTACGAATAAACCTCCAATAAAAATTCACAAAGCCCAGAAAGCGTTGAACCTCTTTAAAACTCTGCGGTGCCGGCCAATTCCTGACCACAGCCACCTTGTCCGGGTCCATCCGCACCGACCCCTTAGAAACAATGAAGCCCAAAAATGATACAGTTTGGGCTTGGAAAACACATTTTTCGACTTTAAAAAAAGTTTGGCATTGAGAAGGGCTTCCAGTACGCGTCTGACGTGTTGTTTGTGCTCCGACAGTGTTGAAGAAAAAATCAAAATGTCGTCAAGATAAACAAAGACGAATTTCTCCAACATCTCTCAGAGCTTGTCATTGACGAATAACCAAATAAACCAAAGATTCCCTTGCTCACTAACACTATTCCCGATAAGCAACTAAGTCCCTGACAAAATCTCTCTAGAGAACCTTACAGGCTAAAGTGCCAAAGAAGAACTGACACTCTAGCAACGGGAGCGAGGCGAAATAGGAGCGTAAATAGAGTCCGGGCCACGCCCCAAATCAGTGCCAGCTGGCCCAGGAATCCAATAGGGAGCAAAACGATATTGTCCCGGACGAAGGCAACAAACAGCTCTAAAAGCTCCCAAACCATGACATGCATTTGCAAAATTTGTTTTTTAATGGCTGTATAGTGACAAAATATGACTTTTATGAAAATATTAGACTGAAATACTTGCTGAAACCGTTTCATGTTTCTGTTGTGTGACCTGTGCTGCACCAAGAGGAACAGGTTACCTAATCCTCTCTCCCAGGACTCTGCACTCATGTCCTCTAACCATTTTAGTGCTCTGCCGTCCCCGGGGCGAAAAAAAGCCCCCCATCCCCCCAAACACAGGTCCTCTGCTCTTTTCAGACCCTCCCTACACGGGGGGATGAGCTCCCTGCTACAGTCCGGGGAGCAGTCACAGCCAGCTTCTGCTGGAGATAGCAGAGGAGGAAACGCACCTGTTTTTAGGGAACCTCGTCTCACTTCGCATCCCATAATTCTGAGATTCAATTTCACATGGGTGCCTCGCGCACCTGCTGCTCACATCTTCCAGTGCAGGAAACTGAACTCTGATTTACTTAATTCATTGCCTCTGCTAACAGACTGAGGTAACTCTCAGAGGGTAGAGGTATGACCTTAGTTGCGTAGTTTTTGAGCAAATCGTTGTTGCGTTTCACGGAGAATAGTAAGGGCCTCGCCCTTTGACCCCTCAGCTTTAGACCTCAGGTCCAAAACGGGCTGACGGGGGAGAGTTGTCGGAGCAAATTTGCAGACGAGTCACCCTCCCGTAACCCAGTGAGAGAAGAACCGGATGAGCAAAGCTAGGCTGCCTGGAGGAGATTTCAAGCCACTGAGCTGGAGGTGTTGGATGGATATTTTGTGTCTTCGGTACATCAATCTCACAGCTGTAATCCCGTTGACCTCCACAAAACCCCTTCTGATGCCTGTCATTCTGTCTTTTTTTTTCTCGAAGCTCTTCTCCGTATCTTGTGATCACGCAAGGAGAAAACCCAGGGTCTCTCACAGTTCTGCAAACCTTGATTTACGTTTAATGTTCAACTTATTTGTTGAATATTTATTGATGATTCACTGATAAATTTGCAGATTATTAAAAATGTCATCAATTTTAAACCCACTTTGATTTCGATAGCTTCTCAGTCAGCATACAATCCCTTTTTATTGAAAGCCAACTCAACTGAGACTGAAATAAGGTAAGCTGCCTCATGGCACTGGTCGCAGAATAACTTATTCCAAAAATTGCCCACAGTCCTTAAATTCACTTGGACAAATGTAAGGCTTTATTCTTAAATGCACACATATCTATATTTACATCTACTTTTATTTTTACCTTAATGTGCCAAATATAATTTCACACCGCATGCTGACTCATTCTTATCAGTTGAAGGTGGATAGCCTCATGGCTGTAGGAAGCCATTTTCATTCTTGTCAGGAGAGTAATACCTTCCATTTTGTGAAGAGCTTCCTTCCACATTTTAGTCTCTCTGTCATGCCTTCTATCTGTCCTGTCACTCTAAATCTCGCTGCATTTGTAACAAGACATGCTCACTTCACCAGGGAACATGCTTACAATCCTGAGTGGGGACCAGTGAGAGTTTCCCTGATGATGGACAAGTTTGCTGATAGTCGGCCATGTTTCATATACAGCAATACTTTCTACATTGAGTTTCTACATTGTGAAATAAATGTAACAAAGCGTTAAAGTTTTGTGAAGCAGTTACATTGCTAATGAGTCCTCCAGCCTAAAAATGTCTCTTGACTCACCTCGTAAATGAACCGAATAAAATGTGTTCATTGCATTGTTTGGCTCTGGCATTGTGCTTTTCTCTTTTATTAAACCTCTCAACGTCCCTTTCAAAATTTTAAATTGTACCAGTGGGCCTGAGCCATTGTTACCTTGCCTTCAGTCATTTAGACCACGGACCACCACGGCGTACTCTGTGAGGATTTTAATAGTGTTGTTGTGTTAATACTTGGTTTGGAAAATTTAACCTCAGATGCAAATCAGTCTCTACTTAAACCTTAAATCTACACCTTCAACATCCAGTTTGCAGGAACAGAGTCTGAAAGCAAAATCTTTGCCTGAATACTTAGGGACTGCTCAGTATGTTTATTCTTTACCGCCATTTATTTTCACCCTGTGGCCTGATTGCTGAGATACACAAAGGTGTTTTTGTCCTGACTTATGAAAACTGCAGTTGCCCGTGTCCTTCGGAAAGCAATTATGCAGGATTAGAAATACGAAGAACACTGTTAAATGCTTTGAGAGACGTAAACAAGCAGCAGCAGGCTATCCCATCAGTCACCACCCGGTCGGTGTAACGTCTCATGAATGCGCCGCTGTAAAAGTGAGAGACAACTTTTGCACAATGTTAACTAATAGAAGTACCAATATGGAGTCCTCATATGATTTGTATTTTTGTGATTTTTTTTTTCTGTAAAGCTGCCCAACACTTCAAATTACAAAAATGCGACCACTCGTCTGTATTGGCTTAACTCGCAATCCGTTTTTCGAAGCATAGGCTGAATCCTTTGAAGGTGCATTTTTAGGCTGCTCCATCAGTACAAGTTGCTCCATTGTGAAGGTGGTTTCGCAAATAGCTGAGAAATGCAGCCTTCATCTCGCCTGGTGTCAGATAGAATTTCCAACATGGAAATGGAGTGTAACAGAGCTGATAATTCCATCTCATATCAGGCAAGATGAAGGCTGCATTTTTCAGCTGTATATGAAAGCGCCTTGACAATGGAAAAGCTTGCGATGATGTAGCAGCCCAAAAATGCAGCCTATGAGTGATGCAGCCTATGCTTTCAGAAACAACCATTTTCCTGTAACTTCTCACTCGTTTTCAGCCATTTTGTTAGCATTAATTGGTCAATGCACTAGCAAGCACTCCCCCTCACTCTCTGTACTGGTTATCTAGCAGTGAGAGATGAGTTTAAGATCACTTTTTTGTCTATTCATTGCTCTCATTGCTACCGTTTTTCTACAAAGTATGCCTGAGTGAAACTTGTGCTCTTTCATATTCATTATATCATTATAGTGCAGGTATTACCATGACTAGCTTTATGCCACTGCTTTTATAGTTCTAGAATCTGGGAAATCAGATTTGATCATTACACATAACTAATAATATGTTTAGCAAACAAATTTATATTTTCACTTTTGTGCTTAACCTAGTTGGCATTATTGTTTGATTACTATGCATGTACAATAGGTTAATTAACACTTCAATCCAGTTTGTTTGGTTAGACAGCAAAGAATTTATTGTATTGGTGTTTACGATCTTTCTTAAATTGCTGGTGTGTTTGGCTGTTGGATGTCAGAACATTCTTGGCAAAGCAAACAATTGGGGTCTTCAAAAGGAGCTTGTATTTATTTATTTTTTACCTCTTGCAATAGTATGTTTGACATCGCAGTTAAAGGTAAAATGGCGGATTCCCAGAGTGTTTTTATCCAGATGTTGAAGTATTATTATTCTGTTGAGCTTTATCTTAAAATGACCAAAAACATATTTTGTAGCACTTATGGGGCTGTAAGGCCACGCCTCCAGTCATCCAGCGCACCGGTCTACTAAGGGCTGGACTGCACTTAATTCGTTATTAAATCATCACTCGCACCTGTTTCTCATTGCCACTGGGTGGTAGCAGAGTGCAATTAAGACCCAGATTCACTTGTAAATCTACACCTGTGCGGCACTGTTAGTCCTGTTTAGACTTTTTCTCTGCATTCGCATATCAAGACTGTAGACCCTTTAAGTTTGGTGCTGTTTATGTTTATTCCAGAATTTTATTAATTTTGTTTTCCTATTTTTTTATATATTCTTCCTACAGCTGAAGACCAGAGTCTGTTTTACTTTGTCTTAAAGGAACCTTGTTCCCATTTTGTATTTTATTGCAGCGTTTGTGCCTGCTGTTGTGATGTAATCATAATAACTACAACCAAATCCATCCTTACACCTGAGTCCAGTCCTTATTTTCCTGTCCTCCGTGCATGTGAACTGTACACGCAGCACAGCCGTTACAAGGGTGGTTCCTTCCTTTGCAGTTCACTAGAGACGATGGCTGTCTTTAACTTTAAGCTTGCAAATTTACTTCCATTAGGCTACAATATTTAAGATTATTTGAATTAAAAAATCTCCCTAGCGCTGACTCCTAGGCACTTGCCACTGCACACAGGTAAAGTTGTCTCGAAACACTCAAGCTAAATGAAAGTGTTTGATCATAGGTCATGGTATGCTATAAATGAGTTAAAGGTTGACTTATTTTTTTAATACTTTTCACTGCAGTTTCATTATTGGACAACATTCGGCAACATTTATTGTAGTGTCAGCAATAAAGTATATATTTAGGATTAATTGGTCTGGACATAAGATACTTTGGGAATCTTACTTGGATACTTTCCCAGGCTTCATTCAATATTTGCACTTTCTGAAATTTTTTCCTAGTGGCATCCATACTCTTTTTTACAAAGGGCTTAGAAATTACTGGCACCCCTGACTGACAATGCACAAACAAAGCAAAAAATATGTACAATATGATAATAGAGAAACGGAATATACCATGTGAAATACTTCAATTTATTAATGTTTCAATGGAAACAACCAAATTCATAACAATAATTTAAGACAAAATCATTTCAACAAAATTAAGGTTTCATATTTATCGGCACCCTCCATTTAGTACTTAGTGCAACCACTGCTGGCAAAAAAATAAAAACAGCATAGAATGTTTTCCTGTTATTTTTGACAAGGTTGAGGGACACATTTGGGGGGATTTTGGACCATTTCTCTGAGCGGTCCCCTGCAAGATCCATACTCTTAGATTGCATTTACCCACTGCCCTCTTCAATTCACAGCTTTTCAATTGGATTGAGGTCTGACGAGTGAGATGCCCATTACTGAACATTGATTTTGTTGTCACAGAACCATTTCAATGTGGATCTTGAGTTATGCTTTGAGTCATTGTGCTATGGACAGTCCACCTACGGCTAAGTCCCAGCCTTCTGGCAGACGCAACTACAACCCCAATTCCGACATAATTGGGACGAAGTGTAAATTGTGAAAAAAATCAAAATAAAATGACTTTCAGATCACATGAGCCAATATGTTATTTACAACAGAACATAGATAACATTTCAAATGTTGAAACTGAGACGCTTTACATATTTATCCACAAAATGAGCTTATTTCAAATTTTCTGGCTGCAACAGATCTCAAAAAAATTGGGACACAGGCAAAAAAGGGTTGAAATAGCAATTAATATATCAGAAAATCAGCTGAAAGAACACTGAGCAAGTAATTAAGTTAAC
Organism: Gymnothorax reevesii; assembly: GCA_029721435.1. Classification (NCBI taxonomy): domain Eukaryota; kingdom Metazoa; phylum Chordata; class Actinopteri; order Anguilliformes; family Muraenidae; genus Gymnothorax; species Gymnothorax reevesii. The sequence continues at coordinate 86,715,249 of CM056583.1, forward strand.
AAGCATTAGGTGTGTAACATGATTGGCTATGAAAGGGATGTCTTAGAGAGGCTGAGTCTCTCAGAAGCAAAGATGGCCAGAGGCTCTCCAACCTGCGAAGACTTGCGTAAACAAACTGTGGAATACTTTGAAAACAATGTTCCTCAAGGTTAAATTGCAGAGGCTTTGAAGGTCTCATTCTCGACAGTGCATAACATCATCAAAAGATGCAGAGAAACTGGAAAAATCTCTGTGCGTAAGGGACAAAGCCGAAGACCTTTACTGGATGCCTGTGATCTTCGGGCCCTCAGACCCCTCTATATCACTCACCGGCATGATTCTGTCATTGACATTACTAAATGGGCCCAGGGATATTTCAAGAAACCACTGTCTATAAACAGTCCAAATTTGACATTTCCTGTTGGAAATCATGGGTGTCATGTCCTCTGGGCTAAAGAGGAGAAAGACCACCCCTCCTGTTATCAGTGTTCCGTTCAAAAGCCAGCATCTCTGATGGTATGGGCATGCATTAGTGCATATGGTGTGGGACACTTGCATGTTTTCAAAAGCACCCTGAATCCTGAAAGGTATATAAAGGTTTTAGAACAACATATGCTCCCCTCCAGACGACATCTATTCAAGGAAAGGCCTTGTGTATTTCAGCAGGACAATGCAAAGCCACATACTGCAGCTATTACAACAGCATGGCTTCATAGTAGAAGAGTCCAAGTGCTGAACGGGTCTGCCTACAGTCCTGATCTTTCACCAGTTGAGAACATTTGGTGCATAATTAAACGAAAAGTCCGTCAAAGGAGACCAAAAACTCTCCAGCAGCTGGAAGCCTGTATTAAACAAGAGTGGGATCAAATTCCAATGGCTAAACTCAAGGAACCGGTCTCCTCAATGCCCAGACGCTTCCACTCTGCGTTAAAAAGAAGAGGGGATGCTACACCATGGTAAACAAGCCCTTGTCCCACCTTTTTTGAGACCTGTAGCAGCCATCACATTTGAAATGAGCTCATTTTGTGGATAAAATTGCAAATGTTGAAATTGAGAAATTTTTCTATGTTATCTCTGTTCTATTGTGAATAAAATACCAGCTGGTGTGATTAGAAAGTCATTGCGTTTTGATTTTATTCACATTTTGTCCCAACTATTTCGGAATTGGGGTTTTAGATTGTCAGCCAAAATATCCTGATACTTGGAGGAATTCATCATGCCATTAAACTTAACCAATTTTCCTGGACCTCTGGAATTAAAAACAGAACCAAAACATGACTGTCCCTCCATCATATTTTAAACTGCGGGTATGAGGTGCTTCTCCTTGTAAGCATCTCTGTTTTGATGCCAAACATGCGGATGCTGTATCTCACCAAAATGTGCAATTTTGGTCACATCTGACCAAAGCACCTCGTTCCAGTCATAATTTAAATGACGTTTGGCAAACTCTAAGCGCTTGCTTCTGTCTCTTCTTGTCAGAAAAGGCTTTCATCCGGCAGCCCTTCCTAAGAGCTCTTGGTTATAGAGGTGGTGCCTGATGGTGCTTATTGAAACTTGGTGATTCCAAGATGCCACCAAGGCCTGCGGTTCCTTCATAGTGACTCTTAGTGATTTTGCTGCTTCTCCCACCAACCTCCGCAACATCCTGGAGGGCAAAAAGGAGGTGCGTCCCCCATCCATGAGGTTTTCAACAGTTCCATATCTTTGGAATTTTTCAATAATTGCCCTGACTGTGCTCAGTGACATAGTCAATCATACGTGGATCTTCTTGTAGCCATTACCAGATTTATGGAGGACTATGACCATCTCCCTCTTTTGAACTGACAGTTCTTTTGTTTTCTTCATGGTGTTACATGACAAAGGGATATTCCATGTGTTTTACCTCATATTCATATCCTAGTGAAACAGGAAGTGATCTATTGGCTCAATATAGTTCCTTAACAATTGGATAAAACTGAAATAAATGGAATTGAATACCTGGTTTAATTTTGATAGATTTTATTTATAATAATCTTTAAAGGTGCCATTAATTGTGATACCTTGATTTAGAGGAAATAGATTGTTAATTAAATTTGTAAATTATTTTTGCTGGTTCCATTGGGACATTAATATTCCACTGTATTTCTCACTGTCATCGCTTTGTCCTGCCAGATGCAACATGCGATGTGGCGGGCTCTAGGACCCTGGACCCAAAGGCTGGGAAAGGGACCCACACAAACAGGCTGCGTACAAATAGAAAAGACTTTTAATAAATAGTTTGAAAACAGACAATAATAACAACCGGGGAGCAGCAGCACAAAACAGCAGGGGAACAATTCAGAATGCAGCTGCAATTGCTAATGCGCAGCCAACGCTAAGGCCCGGGCCACACTGCCTGCAGTGTGCCAAGCGTAGCACTGCAACCACTTGTCGCTTGCAGCTCGGTCACACTGCCGCGGCAGGTCTGCTACGGGCTCCTCCATCCATCTCTGTCTCTGCACGACTTTGCCCAAGAAATCACTGAAATGATATTATTTAGTCTCGCATTGTTATAGCCCACTACACGTGATTTATATTTTGTATTGACAGTTGGGGAGGCATGCTTGAGTGTATTATACAAACAATCTAATTGCATGATCATATTACAATACACAGCAAACCGTTCTAAATTGGTCTTGCTCTCTCCGTAGGTAATTTTGGGGTATGGGGAGGGTGTCGGGATGTAATATGTGCTTTCAAAAGCTATCTAATTTTTATTAGTCGAGGCTGAAACCATTCGTAAAGGCTAAGCGCCGAACGACCGTGAAAGGAACAGTTCAGACAATTCAGAAACTGGCTGATGTGCTGTACGTTTGTCCGGCCATTATATCCAGGAGGATGTTAAGGATGTTTTCTAGGTCCATGCTGTATCCAGCTTAGTTTTTCACTCTCTTTACAAGTGGAATCAGTCACCTGAACTTGCTGATATAAGTGGGGAGTCGTATGTAGGTTCAGCAGTCGCGTGGGTGTCATGGCCACAGTGAGAGATTCGGAAAAGTGCTGCTCTGATACTCTTTAATCATCAACATAATAAGCTCTGATCATTGGCTTGGGACCGTAATTAATGGCGTATTCCCGCAAAATCTAGACATCTAAATCCAAAATAAAACAAGCAACGTCGTATTAAAGTTTTTAAAAATAAGTTAAGAATGACTAAATCCTTCTCCATATATCCCCTTTAATGACAGTAGCCTACGATGAAAGTCGCAAATTTCCCACTACATGTTTCAATATTTTACGAAGCATTGCTGAATTGAGAGGAAGAGAATATGTCCATATTAACGGGCTTTTAATATGCTAGACATGCCGGAGGTGTGGTTACATTTTTTGTTTGTCTGCTTCATGCTTGCAACAGATACGCATCCACAGCAATTAATTATTCGCTAAATTAATGTATTTATGGTGATATGATGGTTTCTGACAGTCATTTTCAACGCTGCTTTTCCTTTTTCTGCATGCTTCGTGCGGAAAAATTTGGCACGAGTCCGAATCTATATTTTCCGCATGGTAGCAGCGCAGCTTTTGCATGCATGAGTTGCCCAGCTTCGACATGCAGTGTGGCCGTTCTCATTGAATAACATGGGAACCAAGACGAAAATACGTATGCGGAATACACATCGCAACTGCAGGCAGTGTGGCCCGGGCTTTAAATAAGCAGCCCTTCACGCAACAGGGGGAGGGACTGCAAGGCCAAACCCTTACACTCACATGTTGGTTTTTAGAGTTTCTCTAATATGTTTTTTCCAGAATTTTTTCAATTATTGTTGGTGCATTGCCAGACAGGAGTGCCAGTAATTTTGGGGCCTGCCGTATCTTGAATAATACCACTGGCGTAGTTTGATGCGTTCACAACTAAGTGGATTCTCTGAAAGTTCACATGAGCCCCCTCATAGAATTTCTTGATTGAAAAACTGGCAATAGAAGTTTACCACTCCGGACTTCGTCGGAGCAGGCCTGTTAATTCAGCCATTCTGCCAGTGAAGCTAAAACTGGACATTTGTATTCAGCCACAGTCATCAATCCATCACAGATGGACCATGGGAAATGAGACTGAGCCTCTCATGTCCACCATGACCCTCCAACAACGAGCGGTAATAACACACAGTCCACCATCTCCAAGGTTTACTTGATCATAGCCATCAATCATTGGATGATCACAGTTATCGCAGGACAGATTACCCTGTTCCTGCTCATTTTCAGGATGAGAGTCCTGATGTATGCGGTTGTTTTGGGGTACACAACTCCTCTTTTCTCCGCTGTTAACACTTTTCACTTGGTAAAGCTCTATATAATGGCTGAAAAATGTTGCACTCCTATCTCTGGCATCCCACACTTTCTCAGTCTGGGTTGTTACATGCAGTTCCTCACCAGAATGTCAAGGATCAATCACTTAAACCCTCCGAATGTCAGCTTCTCTTTTCCAATTGGAAGAGTGGGAGGTGTCATGGAGGCTTTTACGCAATCACTTCACAGCCATTTTAAGTGAGTTGGATAACCTTTGTCGAAACTTTTCTAGGGGTTTATTTTCAGGAGCTAAAACTTGCCGTTTTTCTCCAAGATAACACGCCACATTCCTGTGCTAAACTGAAGCAGAAAGAGTCGCTTGTTCTCACTGCAAACTCCTTACGAAAAGCCAGTCAGGATCTAAATGAGAAGGTACCGAAGGATCAGATAGAGTGGAACAGTGGCACCTGTGAAAGGATATGATAGCATTTAGCATTTGCTGCTTTCCAATGGTAGCACATATGAGGTTCCTCCTGAGGTTTGTCACTGGTTGTCGTGGGGTGGGGGATGTTTTTTTTTGCACGCCATCGATAGGGCTGGAGATAAAGGTGAGGGAGAAACAGGAAATGGATTAATTTGTGCCTGACTTCCACACAACTTCCAAAAATGTATACACAAGCTTGTGTGAGAGAGACCATTCATGAAAATTCTCATTGGGAAAGAAACCGAGCCTGGGCGAACTAAGTCCTGTTTCCAGAAGTTGTGTGAATTTAACTCCTCAGCCAAGCCTGATGAGCAAACTGCCTGATATACTTGACCACAGTATCTGTCCAGCAGTTAATAAACACGATCTCCTGGGACAGAAAAAAATCATTGTCCTTCGTTGCAACTTCTTTAGCTATAATAGGCCAAAGGTATCACAATTGAGTAGAGAAAAAAAATCTGCTTTCTGAAGCAAAAATTCAACATGGTATTGAAACGACTGTGTATCATTCTACAATCAATTATTTTCATCAGATATTAAAAACGCGTGATTCCCTACCAATGAATTACACATAGATTCATCTCACGACAAATTCAGCAGTTCCTTACAACGTCACACCATCTCTAAATGTTCCCCATTGTCTCATATGGCTGCTTGGCCTTATCTGTGTAAATTACCATCACAGTTCATGCTTACCTGAACTATAACCCAGTAATTATATGTTCATTGACACATTTTTATCCAATTCCAGACAGCATAAACTTTCCACAGTAATTGAAAGACTTTGATTGGACTCTCAAACGCTTGTGTAACAGCAGATAAGGTTGTATTCTATCAACTGTGCGCAGCAGAATGACATGAGTACACAGCAAAATCAGACTTCCGAACCAACCAATAAGTGGCTAGGTTACATTTACGTGATTTACGCTTTCTGGTTCTTCGTACCAGAAAGCTTTGTCTGTTTTTTGGGAGGAGGACTTCAAGAAAGGAGAGTTTTGCTTCATGTTTGAGTGAGTGCCTTGAATTGAATAATATGGAAAGCTAATGGCTAGCTAGATAGCCAGCTAGCAGGCCAGCTGTTTTTTTTTTTTTTTTTTTTGGTTTACCAAAGCCATGATGATCACAGGGTTTGTTTGCCACATTGGTTAGAATGAGTAACCATTAGCATTTGCTGCTAATAGCAGTGTTTTGCTCCATGTGGTGATTTTTTTGAATTTATACCGCATTCAGCAAAATCAAATGCTTAGGTTTTACGTTGTTTAAAATGAGATCAGCTCCAGGACTTTGGTAAAACCCCTGACACGTTTGTTGCTCCAATTCTGTTCAATCAAGAGTAGCATAATGACTGCATTTTCTTGATAGTTGAATTTCTGTTTTGTTTAAATGAGGTATATGTCAGGTATTACTGTGTTAGTGAGTTATATTTTCTCCTTATTGGGTTTTAAAAGTGTGTATAAAACCTTTCGTTCCGCTTGGATGATCGGAATTGTAAATAGCAAACTGACTGTCGCGGGGTGAACTTTCGTGACCATGCAGTGCGGCTCACTGGGAGACGACGCCTCCATCATGTGGAAGGTGCACGGCACAGACGTGACAGCGCCCCAGAAGCAGGACGGCCCGTGGCTGATCCTGATGGAGGTGGACCTGAGCAGCAACGGCCTGTACAGCTGCTTTGGGAATCCCAACGGGGAGCGCCGCGACCAGATCAGCCTGCATGTGGGGAGTGGGTGCAGCTAAACGCCTGCTGAGCTTTAGTGCTTATGACTTACAAGACATGTAATCATGCTTATTTTCATTCAGTGCAGAAAATTTGCACACTTGTTTGCTAGATATGTGACTGTTTGCATTCCACAAAGAAAAAAAGAAAAACCTTGTATTTATTCTCATGTCAGGGCACTTATTGAAGTCAAAGCACCAAGTCATGGCACATTTGTACACGTTGAAAACTGGGCCAATTAGCTGCACATTGATTGGTTTGTTTCAAGGTAACATTTCAGAAACCACTCATGTTGTTGCTGCTCATTCCACTGAAAGTCATTTGTGTTTGCCCCCCCAGGATGATTAGCGGTAAGATGGCGGATTTTGCAAGGCATGGGCCACATGGCTCATTATTATTATTATTGTTATTACATTTACTAAGATGGAAAGATTACCCTGTTGTGTAAGACTATGGGTAATTTTGCCATTGAATAAGATGACTCTGCTTGCCAAGCAAATATTATCTGAAAGAAAAGAAAAATTTTCTGTATAAATTTCATTACTGAACTAAACTAGTAAAATACTGTAGGTGGATGGTATATCCCCAAAACAACCACATTCCTCTTATAGGCAGATTTCAAAGTTTGGCCAAATGGTGGCACTACAGGAAAGGATATAGAGTCCAGAAAATTTATTTCATTTCAGATTTATTTTAGCAGGGGCCTGACTGAGACCAAGTCTCCTTATCAGCAGGGCTTGCATTGCAAACAATTACAATATCTCAGTTACAAAACTCAATAAGCATATGGGAACTGAGTACATTAACTTTTGAAGCTTTGTAGGAGGAATTCTTTCCTCTTCTTGCTTGATATATGACTTCAGTTGCTAAACAGTAAGGGGTCTCTGTTGTCGTATTTTGCGCTTCATAATGTGTCACACATTTTCAATGGGAGACAGGGCTGAACTGCAGGCAGGCCGATCTATTACCTGCACTCTTTTACTACAAAGCCACTCTGTTGTAACATGCAGAATGTAGCTTGGCATTGTCTATCTGAAATAAGTGAGGACGTCCCTTAAAAAGACGTTGCTTGGATGGCAGCATGTTAAAAAAGCCAATTGGATGCTGGGATACATTCCTGAAACTATTGAGTACAAAGCTAAGGAGGTGATGCTTCTTTTGTACAACACGTTCGTTAGACCACACCTGGAGTATTGTGTACAGTTCTGGGGACCATACTTTAAGAAAGACATAGAGGCTCTAGAAAAAGTTCAGAGAAGAGCCACTAAGCTGATTCCGGGTATAAAAGATGAAAGCTATGAGAACAGGCTAAAGATCCTTAATGTCTTTGGTCTTAGGAAAAGGAGACTCAGGGGTGATCTGATTGAGGTCTTTGAACGTCATTGAAACCTGGCTTAGGTGTTAGTTTGGAAACACAGGTATCACTATGTGAAATTAGAAAAAAATCCATGCTCAAATATGGCCGTGCATGGCGAACACACAGACACACACCGTCTTCCTTATATAAGAGATATGCTAAGATGAATTTGTTTTTTTTTTAGCTCAGAGAAAGGGGCTGATATAAGTTAGTAGCCTAACATCATTCAGAAGAAGCAAAATCGCTGAATAATCCAATGGCTCTGTGTTGGAGTCTGGTGTAACGCCCACCTTCTTTAGCACGTTAGGGAGTGACTAAATTAAATTATGGTCCTCCATGCATCCCGTAATGAAAAATGAGAGATAATGACTGCTTTCCAGTGCCTGCCTCTCCATGTCCCCTCCCTGTACTGCGTCCGCTGTCCAGGAGAGTTAAAGCTACTGCATCCCGTCTGAGATGTAGCCTGTCTGCACCAGTCCTGTGTCTGTCATGTCAGTTCCTCGGCTGAGTCGAGAGAAAGTCTTTTAGGGTTGTGCTTTGCAGACTAATGATGTGGACAGAGGACAGGAAGTTGAGGACTGGACTCAGGCGCAAGGATGAACTTGGTTGTATTTATTATGCCTTCTGTGCAGCAAGAGGGCGCACATGAGGCAATCTATAATATATTTGAAGTCGATGTCTGTCTGTCTGTGTGTATGTACACGTTTTTCTCCTACATTTCTCAACCAATTATCACCAAATTTGTTGTGAATATCCTCTTGGATACCAGGAAGGACATGACGTCGCCCGATTTTTGAAAAACGGTCATGCACGCAAAAAAAAAAGGCTATTTCACTCCGAGTAGCGGGTAGCAGCTAGTACAAAATGAAGAGGAAGTGAGGTTCCTGAATCACACTATGAGTGATACAGACACTGGGCTTTAGCTACAGTAACAATGGATCACAAATAGAGGGAAAAAATAGGAAATGAGGTTCCTTTTATTCAAGTTAAAGTGCTGACACATTAACAATCAACTGCATTCAGTTCAAAAGTTAAAATATATACAGGCAATGCACAGGGAATAAGTCTATTCAAGACTAGAAATACAACACAGGCATGGGGCTTATTAGGCTCTCCAAAGACTAGTGCGAAGCTCAGTCTTAAATAGCAGAGAACTACCACACAGCGGAAATGAACAACGGCTGCATGCGATGATCGTGGGGCTGTGAATGCAGTCCAGAACTTAATAGACCGGTGAGTTTGAAGGCTGGAGACGTAGCCTTACAAAGTCTCTCGCACAGGCTGTGCTGACTGATTGCCAATAGTCAATCAACTAGATAAAATGATCTTAAATAAATACTGCTCCTTTTTTTTAAATCATAAATCATTCTATCCTTTATTTTAGGTAAATATGGAAACATACTGTCTGAGTTTTAGTATTATGAATAATCAAGACTTCTTAATTTCAAAGGATGGGATTAACTTCTCAAGCAAATGCTGACTTGAATCAAGCCAATACACTCCATTTGAGTCAGTCTAAAGACTAAAACACTAAAAACTGACTCGAGACTGTTTCAGTTCAGACAGCTAATGCCATCAAAACTCACCATGCCAATAACCTCTGACTGCTTTTGCTCACAAACATTTAATAACAGCCAGCTTTTCACAACAGATGGAGATCTGACATCACTGTGGCAGACCACCTGCTGAATTTAATGTACGGTACATTGAGTAGTCCTCATAATCCTTACATATTTGATTTAGCAAATTTAAATCATTATCTACTTATACAAAGTGTTAATTATTGGATTTAAATTGAAGACAGATCAAGAGGGTCATGGATGATAAAAAAGCTAGAATTTAGCCTTTCATCATGTTATACATCTCATCTTGGCTCTGTACAGTACTGTGAGATTGTTATAAGATCCTCAGAGAAAATTGTGCAGAAGTTTTCACTTTTCCCTCTCATATGTGTTCAGTGCCGATGAACAGAGGAATTCCACTCAGTACTGCTGTGTGCTGTCGAGTGTTTAGAGCCGCAAGTGCAGATTTAAGAGGTCTCAGATGGCGTGGGTTTAGTCGAGAGCTCTCAGCACAGCTGCATTGTGTGGAGCTGGAAGACCTTGGTAATGCAGGCTGCTCGTCTGCAGTCTGCGGGGAACACGTGAGAGAGGTCAGTCGCTAACGAGATGCCACTGCAAGACAGCTGACCGTGATCCGTCTGCTGAAGCACTGTGCCGAAGGGACTGTTCCACTGAGAACATGTTACAATTCAACAACAGCACAGTCCATAAACATTCTGATCGTAATACTGCATAGACCCGGCTGCAGGACTAATATGGGTCATACAATGTAGATATTAATGCCATATTCATTGATTGTAATTTATCGTTTTGGGGTACAGGCCTAAAAGAGCTTAATGTGCTGCTGGCTGGACCAGTAGTGATTGTTATATCAATAGTTGAATGATCAGTTGAGAAAAATAAATACCTCTTAATACATTTCATAATTTTGACAGCTATATTGAAGTTACCCGATTATGTGACATTCCATTGGTTATTCTTGTATTCTTGAAGTCTACTAAAAAGGTTTAAATGCATCATTGTGAAAAAAAACACTTGAGTTCTCTCATGCTGGCCATTTCTGCAGTGCCTGTCTCTGAAACGCTTCATTGAGGTCCTGCCCCCACCCTCCTGAAAACCCCAGTGTGCTGTGATTGGTCAACTTGATCACTCACTTGTAACACCCCTTACTAACATGGATTTCCGCTCCAGAGTGCAAATGAAGCTTTAGAAACAAATACCGGTGTAGCCTTGTGGGCGTATCCCACTTGATTCAAGGGCGTGACAAACTATCTGCTTGGCCTGAAAATTCAAATTGTGACATCACCAATTGATGAAAACAATGGCCAGAAGCTATTGCGGAACTTAATCAGCTCTGGATAAGTGTGTTTTGCGGCAGAGAGCGCTTCTTCTGGAGGTGAGTTTGAGTTGTTTTCTGACACAGACCTTTTAAATGCGCATAAAAATGATAAATTTCACAATATGACATTAAGATAATGAAAAATCACAATAGGTGCACTTTTAGTGTTACATCCCGCACCTTTAAGCCAGTGAGTGAACAGCAATCCAGCAACATGCACTCTGTCCCCATCAGATGTTCGACAGGTGATGAGAGGTAAGGAGTGAGTAATTGGCAGGAATAGTAAATATGACGGGGCAACAGTTGTCAGACGTGCTGCTGCTCATGAGGTAACCTTCGCTGTAAATTACCCTGTAATATTTAAATCATTTTCATGAAAAATCTACCAAGGGATATGACATGTAACATGAATACTTCTGTAAGAGCAATCAGCCTCTTTCAACACATGCACTTCACCAAACTGTGGGTCAGTTACATTTTGCGTGCATGATGATGTCTTCAGAAAGATGTCTGCACAGAACCTTTTCATAGATGGAGACCTAAGTAAGCCGAAACAAGGGTAAATTCAGTTATGGATTTAGCTTGATGTTCTGGGCAGACACCAGAGCTAGTTTATCAATGACACGCCGGCTTCCTCCCGCCAAACATTTCTGGGCTAAGTTGAGAGAGAGCCTGCATGCATTATGAACAAATTGAAGTTCAAACTGAGAGGGTGCTTCTTGTGGCGAGAATCAAAGTCAATATTGTATGAAGAGCTTTTGTCTTAAAATTGCATTGCAGAGAATTATGGGGATTATTAGAGCCTTTCATTAAAGTGCATGAGATGACACTTGAAATCTAATCAGTAGTGAGTGCTTTTCGGACGGAAGTGGTACATGGAGGCCCAATTAATTGTGTGAGACAGGGTTGCAGACTGTGCATCATAGGAGGGAATAAACAGGACTATAACTCCATATTGTGGAGAGAGGGAGCACCATTCACCACAAATGCGTTATAGGTAAACAAATATCCCTCTGTTCCTATCACTGAAACTAGTTGCCTCCATTGCAGATGGCTTATGTGGTTCGTTTCCCTTACGCAACAACAATTGAGCATTTTGTTCCATAATGCCATGGCATTGTGCAGAATAATCAAACCAAAATGCATGTTAAATGATAGTCTGAGAGGGTTTCCATATCAAACATAAATAAACAAAAATGATGGGTACAGAAACTCCAAAAACCTGTGGATAATGACATTTATTTTGTATGTAAAATAAGAATTGGATCAAAGAAAGAGAAAATATGTGTACATGGGAAAAGCCAACTCTCTGTTCTTTTAATTATACATGATGTTCTTTCTGTAATTACTGTTTTGTATGAGAACTGTTAGTGTGCTGTACAGGACGCTACCGTTTATTAGAAAAATTCTCAAGCATAAAAAGCCCACTGGGTGCGAACACAAAGGAAATCAAGCAACTTTACAATGATAGCGTCAGATGTCTAACTACCGAAGCACCGACCAAAGTCTGCTGCACTCCAACTAAAGATCTTATGTTCGGGAAAACTTCCACACCGAAGAAACCTGGACAAATATTACATTTTGAACATTTTCAACATGTTGGTGTCGGTTAGCCTCTGTTGCTGTCGTCTTATGTTTCGCTTCCGGCCCACAACAGTATATGCCTATTGCTTCGGAGATTTCAGAGCTTCTCTTTGATTGGTTGAACATAAAACCCGGCTTGAGTGTGCAGAAGTTGTTTTTTCCAACTGAGGTTACAAAACTGTTGGGTTGTACTCTGTTGTGTCTTAAAGATGTTTCACGGACAGAACAGTGAAAGCATATTTTTTCTTTATTTTTAATTTGACATCTCAAATCCTACCTGAATCTGGAATGCCCAATCCAAGAACTTTGTGCAAGGCTTGCTCCTATACAACCCCCTGTTGCCAGCTCAGGAGAGAGAGACAGTTCGCAGCTCTCCTCTGAAGCAAGCGCCTGTCAGCCCCTGCATCTTTACTCTCATTGGTCGAAACTATTGCAAGTTCAGATCGAGGGCGGAAGATACCTGAACATGAACAAGCTCAGAAACTCACTGCGAGCACCAATTTGCATCCCTACAGCGTTTAAGCCAATCGTTCGCTGTTCTAAAAAAGCTGCCGACCAACTGCTGGTTGACAGCGAAAGCATGTTTGAGAATAGAACATTTTTAATTCATTGCTTCTCTTTCTGTTGCTCAAAGAAAAGGATTCAAAATTTTTTTCACCTGTGATACTTCCAATTAAAACTATTGCATTCATCTGGCCTCCCACTTTCTTTTTATGAAGAGGCCATTAACAAAATTTTGGAGCTTTCGTCTTCAACAAAATGTTTTCAAACACTGAGATGGATAATTGCTGTGTCATTCAAAGACTGCAAACTCCGTTCTGAAACAACGTATCATGGAAGATATTGCTGCTTTATACCATTCTAATGTCACAATGTGCGGAATAAACAGGAGAAATGTGCATTTATCATACTTTCTAATGTAATTAATAGCCTGAGGTTGAATTTGTGCTGTCAAGGTGAACTAAGGGAAGAAAGAAGACATTTAACATATTTTTAAACTGATCCTTCAGGCTTGGCTTTGTCATATTTTGGTGGCTGCGCCCTCCTATGGGAAGAAGCAGATGTTAGTTCTGAGTTATAGTTTTAAAATTGAGAATTTCCAGTATTTCTTCCTTTTCATGTGCATTTCCATGCGATCACTAACTGTGCTTTTACTATGCAAAGAAGAAATGGTAGACTTTTGCAGTCCAAAGCTATTTAAATGTTATGCCAACAGATTTGCTTTGCAATGGATACAATTTAAATGAATTGAAACTCCTCTGAAATAACAACCTGTTTCCCAGGAGATATGATTTTCAATTTTTATTTTTATTGGGCCATGCAGGAATTCCAGGTCCCCTGAAAAATGAATTCTGGGCTCTTAAAGGTTTTTGAGCCCTCTCTTGCTGTGGACCCCTTGCTTCCCAAAAGCTGTGGGCTCCTGAAATCATAATCTGCCGGGAGTGAATTCACAGCGCTATTAAATAGGAATGCATCCAGGATCAAAACCACAAATTTTACAACAAAAATATGCAACCTGACCAGTTTTATTGATATAATTTCTGTGAAAGCTGAATCTCAGAAAGCTGTATTTGTTTGTAAACTTTTTTCTCACAAAAAACTGCTGTTTCAGTATTGTACAGTGTAACTAGAAAAATATATTTCTTGCATATGAAGCACATATGCCAAATCGAACGTAGCATCAGTTGATGATTTATCTTGCCCTTCCAATGATCCCACTGATTAACTGATCTGGGGATTCAATCAAGACCTTGATGAGTAGAATCAGGTTTGTTGGTGTTGAGCTGTAACAAAAACCAGCAACCATACTGGCCCTTTGTGGATGAGATTGGACACCCCTGTTTTAGACACTGCTTACAAGCACATGCATGCCGAACTAGCATGCAAATATTCCACGATCCTGCCTGCTATGTAAACTTTCCCATTGCAAGATCTTTGCTGTAATCTCACCATCCAACCGTGTCATTCTGTATTTCTGGTAATAAAATCATACTGTCCTCGTTTGTTTTCATGATGTTTCATTGTACGAGCCATATTGTTTACTTCTGGTCGAGCTGTTTTGGTAGCCGCTCAGCTAAGTAGCTAGACTGCCTAGCTCGCCTCCGAGTGCAGTAACCTGTACCTACCTACGTTACTAATGTTATGTCCAACTGCGTATCATGTACATGCAAACAGGAAATCGTTCCATATCCATGATAATAACAACAATTCATAATAAAATATATTAAAGGCTGGTGAGCCACTGTGCCATTGGTCCTTTTTTTTTTTTTTTGGTCTTCCAGATTATTCTAAATATATGACGAAAAATATATAATCACAAAATGAGCTTTTCCAACAAATATAAAACTTTGAGATGTTACAATTCTGATTATGTGCTCACAACCATCACTATGGATGCCATGCATTTTACATGAAGCTGCAGGACGCATATAACTGTTTAGGCTGTGAAAGAAGGTGCACGTATTTCAAATGAAATTGCATTTTCATAGCACAGCTTGCTTTATTATTCTGAGAAGAAAAGGAAAAATTAATTATTGAGTAGCCTTTATAGATTGCTCAGTCTGAAAATTTCTTATTTTAACAGATCTAAGAATGCTTATGGAAATGTGCTTTATCACATGCCGAAGATATACGTTTTTTTTTTACTGTGGTCCACTTAATTATTTAAGCATTTTAGCAGAAAAAGAATTTGTGTTTATAACTTTTTATCCCCCCGGCATATAATGCGAGGGGATATAGCTATCGCTTTGTCCGTCTGTCTGTAAACAGGAGTTTGTCCGGGCCATATCTCAGAAACTATATGTGCTAGCTTCACCAAACTTGACACACATGTCAATCATGATGTGTAGATGTGCCTTTTAAAGGTTGTTTCACAACCTACAGCCGGGGGGATCCGCCATTGCCAGATGGCTCTTGTTAAACACCTGTGATGGCAGCATTTGTTTTCCAGTCTCAGTTTTCCTGCATTTAGTTATAATTTTGCATTCAAAGAGACAAGGTTCATTACAGCAACATATGATAAGCCATACAGAGCCGGTATTCTCATGCATCCACTGTCTGTAAACCCTGGGGCTTTTGTCCCAGTGGCTAGTTTTGTAAGTGCCCTTTATAAACAAGGTTTTCTTTCTCGTCAGGAGGTTTGAGATATGGGCTCTTGAATTGAAGCTGAAAGTCACGGCCGGATGAATAATTCCACTTTGACAGTGCCCTACATTCCTTGTTTGTCAGGCTGAATGTCTCATAGGAGTCCAGTTTACACAATCTTTACATCTGAAAAACAATGTGGATTATCCAAGGCTTATTTTCATTTGGGAAATCTTTTACAATATTTTTGTTGCATTCGCATTGTTGATATTTTATTTGCAGTTTAGATAGAACAAACCAGGAGTAAATATGTGTTTCAGATGTGTGTTTCATAACATCAAATACATTGCTCATAGTAACTCTGTCCATATCCAGTGTGTACAAAGGTTTATAATGAGATGACATTTCAAAGTGAGTCAAAAGCATGTCCGTATTAAATTGATCGCTAATATTGGAAGTTTTTTCCAAAAACAATATATCCATTTTACTCATTTTGAGTAAATCAGCTTTTTCTGTATTGGTGCTGATGGCATTTTATGAAAAAACACAAACTTTGACCTTGAAAAAATACACCTTATAGTATGAATTTCTAAAAACTGATTTGTGCACCATGTACAAGAAGCACAGGACTATCGCTCTATGGTATTATCTCAATTATTGCAATTTTGGGGTTTATTGCATTTTGGAAACAAACCCTTCATTTCTTCTTAATTCCCCAAAGCAGATTAATCTTATGAGGTTAGGCGGCACAGTTTTGAGCTGTAACAACTGGAGTCATGCAGAAGCTTCTGGATATGGGGCTGTCATGTTGCTCTCTCATTAAATAAATTTATTTTGTCAGCTATTCTTAGTCAAGCATACATTTGACATGTAGTATCCACCTGCTATGGAAGAGAGCCTTATGATATATCTGTATGGGAATAAACTGTTGGCCTTCTTCTCTAAGACAGGATCAATGAAAAACATTCAAAGAGGTCAAGGAGGGCTTTAACTTGAGATTTTTATAGAAATAAAATATAATGAAAGATGAAAAGAAATGCCTGCAGAAACCTTGTTGTATTTCTTGTGCTTAGAGAGACTGGCAAATGAAATAAAAGAAAACAGTGTGCAGGGTCTTTTAGATTAGCGGTTTTTATCATCGCATGACACGGGGCTATTGATTTTGGATTTATAATTCAAAATGGACCTTTGCATTGTGAAGAGCTCAGAACTTGGCTTTGGTAGGATACGAGCATCATGAATAAAGTCCAATGTAGCTGTTTATTTTTAGTGGTTTAACTTCAAAACGTGGCAGCCCACACAGAATACTCCACTGCATAGTTATGGTTATCCACAAAGGTGATTTCAGAATCCACTATGCTGACACTACATGGAGCATATTATTGTCAGTTCTGTTCCAGCTAATAGCCCAGTGCCACATCATATACAGTAGTAATTTGCAGAAGTGTAATTCAGTTTGTCGGTTTAACAGAACTAGCTGTGCTGTAAGCAATAAAATTGGTGTTTTGACTTCTGCTGTGGTTGTTAATAATGGCCCAGTCACTTTCAGGAACCTGTTTGAAATGGTGTGGGGTGCATTGGTTAAATGAACCACTGTAGCAGCAGAATTGCACTCAAAGGTCTGCTGGGCTTATCTTTCTGTTGTAAATCCTGAAAGCATGAAACTTACATTATTTACTGCAATGCTACTGTAAGGGGGCAGCCACAATGACCTTTTAGGGGGCCCAAACTTTATCAGATTCAGTTTTGAATTTGGATGCTGAAAGGCATCCAGAGGACTCTAGGCTCCAAACCAATTGGGAAAAGCCCTTTCCTGTTTTGCGTGATAATGCGACCACGTGCGGCACACCTTTTTCACAAAGAGAGCTGATTTTAAGCCTGTTTTCAATTGGCCGGCGTCAGTGCC
Organism: Gymnothorax reevesii; assembly: GCA_029721435.1. NCBI lineage: Eukaryota > Metazoa > Chordata > Actinopteri > Anguilliformes > Muraenidae > Gymnothorax > Gymnothorax reevesii. The sequence continues at coordinate 86,732,503 of CM056583.1, forward strand.
CAACCTTGCTGTAACCTCAACTCCATATCAATACCCATGATTTTGGAGTGACATGTTGGATGAGCGGCTGTCCTCATACACTCTTAAAAAAAGGGGTTCTTGAGGATCTTATCAAACCAATCAGGTTACCTGCCAAAGAAATGGAACTTTTAGCTCAAAAAAGGTGCTATTTTCTTTTCGAGAGGATTGTTTGAACTACAAAGACCGGTTACGGAACGTTCCTGTGAGGGTGCGATCAGGAACCAGTCGCGAGACCAGGCAATGCAGTAGAACCTGTTTTATTAATAAAGGGGGAGGACCCCCGCAGGGCAGAAGGCAAAAGTACAAAGTCCACACTCCAAATATCACAATCCAGTTGGGCAAAAATAGAATCAAAAACCAGGGTCGCAATCACAATAATCGTGGTCGGACAGAAATGGGTCTGGTTCACCGGTACAGACATGTCAGAGAAGCAAAACCAGAATCCAATGGGCGTAATCCGAATCGTAACCAGGGCAGCAAACATAGATCTCGTGGTTGAGCAGAAAAAGGTCCAAACACACAGATGCAACAATAATCCAAAATCACAAAGGCAAAAAATCGAAAGGTCAGGCGGTCCAGTCAGAAAGATAAACACTGAGTAATCAAGGCAAATGAAGCGCGGCACAAGAACACTGAGGAAAATGATCTGACAGAGAGTAGCTGTGAAAAGACACCTAATATACATTTCCAGGGAGATCACATGGTGAGAGACACAGGTGCAAACAGTCAGACTGATTACAAGGGAGCAGCACATGAGGGAGAACCTAATCACATGGAATTTGGCAGAAGCCAAAACGCGGACAGGGATCACGGGACAAACCTATACAAAGACATACAGCTCCAGTTAAGGAGTTCTAACATACATAGATAATTAAAGAAGGACAGTGTGATGAGATGTGGAGCTTCCACAGAAAATGCAGCATAGGCAATCAGGGAGAGACAAGAGGCGGAGACTAGAACAGGGCGAGTGCTGAGAGCTTGTTAATCAATTAGTAAGTGAAACTATACAATCCCTTGGTGCTTGTTAGTAAGTTAGTATTATATACAATGTTAGTTAGTGTTAGTAACTTCTAGCAAAAATAACAAACTGTTAGTATGGTTAGTAAGATAGAAAAGTAAGGCGAAGTAAGCAAACGAGATTGGATTGAAATCTAGAATCCAATAAATCACCCGAAGACTGACGCGCAGGACTGGGCTGTGTGCAATGACAAGACGAGAGACCAGACGGGGGAGACAAAGTGCAAAGCATATTGGAAAACATGAACCGGAATGTGACTTTGGCAAAATGCAAAACATGGAAATGTACACATTTAGACAATACATGAATAAACCAATACTAACAGAACACAATACATCATTCTAAGAATAGTCAGACATGGCAAATATCAAAATACACAAAAGTCAGTGCGAATAAACGAGGCATGAACATGGGCAAGGGCAAAACAGAACATGAGCAAATACTGAATCACAACACTCCCAGGAGACACTCATCCTACACGCACAAAACGTTCCTCTCTTTTTTCCATTCACAATGTGAAGATATTCCTTTAAAAAATTTGATGGAGGTCCCATAAATGTGAGTGAGCGTTGCCGATAGTAATTTAGATCAGCTGACATGAAAGATTTGAGACTTTATGTTTATGAATGACATTACAATATAATACATTTTAGAAATCACCTCAGGAGGTGGAGCGGTTGGTCTAGGAATCAGAAGGTTCAAGGTTCGCTCCCCGGCTCCTCCAGAGAATGTGACGAAGTGTCCTTTAGCGAAACACTGAACCCCACACTGCTCCTGATGTGCAGGCTGGCGCCTTGCATGGTAGCCTCTGCCATCACGGTGAATAAGAGGCATAACTGTAAAGCCCTTTGGGGTCGTGTCATGTGACTAGAAAGCACTATATAAATGCTGTTCATTTACCATTTCAACTGAAAAATATAGGTAAAAGGGCATGAATGAACCTTTTTACAGTGCTTTGTAGAACGCTTTTATTTTTTTTTTAAATGTAAGAACCCAAAGAGTTCTTTAAATTGATCCTTCTGAAATGGCTCTATATATAATTGAGGGTGCCATATACAAAAGTATGCACCATGCTATAGTACCTGTAAATGTTCAGCATGTTAGTAGGTGGTCCAGGTGAAGCGCTGTGCCATGGATCCTAACAGCTGCCAGCAATGCAGGAGGTGAAGTAAACACTACTCAGTAAAGGAGGAGGGGGTACAAAGATTGGGTGTTGGATGGGTCTTAGAAAGGAGACTGATGGATGTCAGCCGCTTCCTCACTGATACAGGTGGGGATGGATGGATGGTTGGATGGATTCTGGGTAGTTGGGACAGGGGGTGAGAACCATGAGAAGGTGAAATGTTCATGGGAGTTCAAAATTTTTTAATTTTAGTTTGGAGAGAGAAGACCACTGATGAATCTGGTTAAAATGAGGACTGATGGGTGGACGTGTCAGCAGCAGAGGGCATGTGAATGTGTCCCACTTCCTCTCTCTTCAGAGGAAACTGCTGGTCTGCTGGGTAACACACAGTCACCACCAGGAAGTCGACACTCGTGCCGGTTTGGAAAGAAGAGGACGGAGAACATAGAAAGCTCGAGTCGCCCATGTGATGAGAATGAGGCCGTGACCTCAGACGGGGGAGGGGAGGAGAGCAGGAGCAGCGGACAGTGATGGACTGGTGGGGGGGGGGGGGTGGGGGTGGTGGTAGAATTGATGGCGGGATGAAGATGCATCACTACAAAAACGCATCAAAAAATCCAATATTAAACCCCTATTTGAAATGAGATACTTCTTTGTTATTCTGCTAGAGTCACTGGCCAATTATGCTTATTGCCATTTAAATGCCATTGGACTTATTTTCAGTTTTTCACAAAGGGTAATTTTGACTTATGAAGAGAAAAAAAGGTTTAATCTCTTCAAGTGCTTATCATGCTAGCACTACATTTCATTCAAAAAATTTCCGTGATTGCTAGCTGGTTAAAATAAGATGATATTAGTACAACTACTTGTGAGGAAACAATGTCTTGTTTCTCATTATGAGATTAAAATTCTTGTGGAGACTGATATTTCTGCAGTTCTGACTTGCAGAGAGGTGTCGCTGTGAGACAGAAGACGATAGGCTGGTGCATCAGGAGGCCGGTTTTGTGTGTCAGGTGATGCAGCTCAGGGAGGGTCCCACAGGTGAACCAGAGGAAGGTACGGAGCAGACTGGGAGCCTTTTCTTTGGTTATTGGAGTCTCCCAGCAGGACTGGTCATGTGGCGTCTTGTGTGAAAGAGCCTAATAGAGTCTGGTTCAACAAAGAAGATAATTCCCCAGAGCTTTAGTGAAAAGCACAGAACAGCAATAAACAATTTTGTGGGGCTATTGACAGCGAAAGTTTGGCTCTCAAAAGAAGAGCTGGAGAGATGAGAGAGGTGAAAGAAAGTTTCCTGGCGAGTAGGAAGATGAGTTGACTGTTTCCTGCACCTGGGCCAGACAGGAGGGGAGTATGGGAGGATATTAGAGAAAAGGGAGTCTGGGGCCACGGTGTTGTGTGGGACGATCGACATCTCAGAGAGGGCTAAGAGCTTGTGGGAGCTCTAGGAGGGAGATGATGGTGAAAAGAAGTGACAGTGGGGGCCGGTGGGGTGCAGTGTCATGAGAGCGGCCAGTGATGGTGAGAGCGTCTCCTGTGAAGCAGAGCTGATCAAAGCGGAATCAGGGAGAGGTGAGACTTTACTGTGGGTTAGGAAGGGAGGGGGTGCGGTCAATGCAGTACCTGAGTGCTTTCTGGCATTTTCCATTGTTTAGAATCCTACACCAGATCTCCTGTGCACAGGTGACCAGTCTTATATGAAAAATGGCAGTATGGCTACAGTTCCCTGTCTCGGCCCTGCACTGTGACACCTCATTCATTATCTGACAATCATCCTCAATCAAGATTAAGTTGAATTAACCTAGTGAATTTGCAGCTGGGCTAAAACAACACCTCCACACAGACTCTATTCAAACAACATTTTATGAGCCTATCTTATGGCTGCAGAGACTTTACGTGTCAGGCTACTGCGACGCTTTCACGTGGAGAATTATAGGCTGAGCCACACGCTTACCTAATTAACAAATTAATAACGCTGAGAAATTGTACCACTTTGCAGTAATACGTCCTGATAAAAAGAAAAATGACTGGTAATGCAATAAAAGCTTACTGTATAGTGAATAAGCTTTATAATTTCACACGTAGCTGGTGTCCAACTGGAAATATAACTTTTTAATGCTACTATTATGTTAATTCATTAATTGCTATTAATGCATTATTAACCAGTGGAAGCATGAATAATACTTTCAGTAATTCAAGATCAACTGCACTATATTGACAACAAAGGAATGAAAACTGCACAGCACTGGCCATGATTTTTATGTGAGAATAGTGAATGAGGATTGTGCATTAAATTTTAAATGCACATGAAAATTAGTCAAGAGAATATTTTAACGTAATCACTGCTGCAAAATCCTGTTAGAATTGGGGGAAAAGTTTCATATTGTGACTTGTTGCAGCTTTGATATTGTTTATCATTTGCATTTACCTTGTAAAAAAAAGTTTTATGTTTGTATGTTGTTCCACAGTCCTTCTGTGGTTTAAACATCATAATTTTGACTGTGGTGGCATGCTGTATTCCAATATTATGGCTCTTGTCATGGGTATTATTTTGTTTTCTACGCACAGAAGATATAGGATGATGCCTATTAACAATAATAATGGATATAAATACCTTTTTAATAGTAATAATTCAAGTCCTCAAAGTTACTCCCTGGCTGCTTGTGTTGTTAACGCTGACAGCTCAAACTTTTCACTTACACATGCTTTCACTGAGCTAGGCAGTGAGCTCGATGGAGAGCATGATTCTGTGAAAAAGAGTAATTTTGGAACTTCACTCTGAATTATTTAACTGCTGATGTTTAAATAATGCATTTTCTCCAAAGGCATACAGTACACATTACTCTTCAGGGTACTGTGTGGATTGTACATCTGCTATTTATGAAGGCTTGTAAAATCAACTGTACAGCAGTGTAATGTTATAGTAATAAATTTTTACATTGCATACATTTGTACATACATAATATTCACCCAAATAGCCTATGTGCTTACACTGTTATAAACTGACTGACTTAAAGAGTTAAATTAAAGCATTGTTTCCGTGTTATTTTAACTGTAAGTAGAGTCCTGCGCGCATGTATCCGTGGTTTACAGTGTATATTTACGGAACCTCTAACTGATCGTAAAATTAAAGTTAAAATAACTGGCAAAAAAAGTGCCTTTTTATAACACTGTAGGTATTAATGGTATCATTCCAGCAATCTTATTCCAATCCTCATTGGCCGGTCAATAACCAGACAGAATTGTGAATATCCTTAAAGGAGCAATATGTAAGAAATGTACAGGTATGTTGATTAATCATGAAATGGCCCTGCTATATCTCCAGACATTAAGGAATGATGTTAATTTCAAATACTTATATCACTGACAACAGTTGTCCAGCCAGAATATTCTCATTACAGAGGCGAAGTTGCAGCCCACAACGAATGTTGATGGTTCTGTGTTTTGGCCTGTTGTGCCGTAAGTAGTCAGTAGAATTTTGGCACCCAGGTTGCCAGTTACCGCTGAGCAGCTACTAGCGTTTTGGAGAACATATCTCTGACGTTACAAACCCTAAAAGGCCTAGTTATGATTCCAAAATACCTCATGACAAAGTAAGAAACAAAACAAGGAAAAAAAAAGAAAAAAGAAAAAGAACAAAACAAGGATCATATGACTTTGAAAGATGGAGACGGCTGAAAGCAGAGAAGAATTTGAAGACCAACGCCAAAGCTGCTAATTTTCTCCTGGGCAGGTAAGATTCAGCTAAGTAACAAATTGTTTGAGGAATAAAAGTAACCGTGGCTCTCCATTGCTAACAACAATCCATTATTAGTTCGTTTCTCTGGCTTTATGCTGAGATGCTGTGGAAACCGTTCCAACATTAGCACAGTCATTATGGCAATATGAAATGTAATTGAGACAGTATTGTTACATTGGTCAAATGAGTCCTCATTCATTCTTTGCGCATATTACAGTATGGACTTTAGTGGGCTATCCACACAGAACAGTGATGAGCAAGTTGACCAATATGACCATTGCTAAAGTTAGTTAGTCATTAATCTTGATCTTTTCTGAGCTGAACTGAACACAACCCTGTCAGAGCAAATCATTGGTGATATTGAAGCGTAGCCATGGTAGCTCGGTGTACTAGACATTCTTGCTGGATTCGGCAACCTAGCTGGCAACATCTCGTCTGGGGGAGAGGAGGAGGGGATACTGCTCTCTGCACTATCTTGAATATGACTGCACTACACTGTAAAAAGTGAGAAGCTCAATAGGTCATCATAACTTGTGTCTATCATTTACTTCCACTTAGCATAATGAGTTATGACATTTCAGCTTAACTTCATGAGTTATTGGTACTCCAACTCAAGGTTGTAAGCCACTTCAGTGAAATGGAAATTGTTGTGCATCAACAAAACTTAACATTGTGAGTTTTCAAAAGGTAATCGGATCTCTCAACTGATCATGACCACTGGTGTGGTGGCAATATTTACACAAGGCAGAAATAGTGCTGGAATTTTGTCTCGATCTGATAAGGGACTAATAATTATGACATATAAGATTTTTGTAATAGCTGAGCTGGTGCTCCACCCAGTTGAAGTTGCCTATTAGCAGAAGAAGGGGAACCCCACCTGAGCAGAGTGAGGACATGAAAAGAGACGTGGCAGATGACTTAATTTTGTCACTAAGATCAGGCTGAGACCTGGTGGCTCAAAAAAACAAAATCAACACTTAGGAACAGGGTTTATATTCCACCTGTTCAAATTCATTTAGCAAACAGAATTACTGATAAATTTTTGGCCTATTCTGCTGAGATGATGACAATAATATTTGGACTTAAGTGGGTGGAAGAAATAAGAACAGACCGGGTGGTGACATACAGTGACTCGGCAGCAGTCCTTATTATTATTATTATTTTTTTCTATGCAAATAATAATATGATCTGGAAGACTGGATCACTTTTAAATGACCCGGTTCTGTAGGTGGAGGTATGCACCTTTAAGTTAAGATTCCAATTAGCAAAAAAAAAAACCCCTAACACACACGAAGGAAGAGGAAGAAGAAGAGACCGCGGTGCATCTTGAATCTGTCTGTTGTTTTTCTTCCTTACCTTAGTAATCATATAATATTATACTATATTATAAAAACATTCATTACATCCACAGCCTCATTGAATCCCGAAAATATTTACCAAAAAACCTATCGTCGGCCTGCTGATAAAACCTTGAATCTCCAAAAGATAAACTTTACAGGAGAGCACAAAAAAAGTTTAATTTTGCATGTAAGAATGCAGTTGAGCTTGAACTGTGCTCGGGTAGGATAACCATTTTTCTTCCAAGAATGTGTCCAATCAATAAAATTTTGCATTTTGCAATGTTTATGTTATCATCACAAGTTTTTTTTTATTATCAGATTGGAGATCCAAGGCTTTATCAGCAGGCTGATGATATTGTATTATGTTTTTTGATTGTGTTTGGTGTATACTGGGTATGCATGTGCAACTTGGGCATTATTATTTTTGAATAAAATAGCCTTACTGGGCTCTGTTTCATCCATCTTAAATACATTTGAATTGCGGCTATGTTTCAAAGCTCCGCCTATCAAACCAAACTGGTCAGCTGATTCAGTCTGAACGAAGCAGTGAAGTGGTTCGAACGTCATCAGTCACATGGTTTTTCCCGATATGAAGCAAGCTCCGGCACAGTGCTTCAGAGAAATACCCTGTTGAGTTTGAACCGAGCTTCGGAGCCTCGGTATCAGCGATCACATCACTAAGTTTTATGACATTTTGATTTGTTAATACCACGTACCATTCCTACGACAGACAACCTGGCGCTTCGTGACCTGCTAATGTTCATTAATTGGGCCGTTTCATTGCGCGCTATTTACTTTAGGTTGAGATAATATCTCTTTAATTAGGGTTTTTGTTCGCAGAAATACGGTGAAACGGCCTTATACAATGAAGTGTAACTAACAAAGTTGTCAAAAGGCTTTCTGACCAGCAGAAACGTTAATTTGCCAGGTTTGGCAGCAAGTTCGCTAGCCCGGCCTATTTCACTAAGAATACGAATCAAATGTAGAGTTTGCGATTAAACGTTGTCTAAAACAAACCACCTCGCATGCTAGGCACGCAAGCTAGTTCACCTGCTTAGCTAGCAAATTTTGGTGCACATAAACCAATGAAACGTTGGGCAAGTCATTGTGAATTATGCTACATTCGGTAACACTCGTAAACACGAGTTCAGTTGTGAATTAATTCGAAGATACGAGGAAGGGTCATTCGGACAGTGAGGTCGTGAGGTCAAAAGAATGGAATTCACCAGCCGTGTCTTTAAAACACGTTTCGTGGGACGCGTTACCTAATGCAGCATTAGCTGTGTAGCTTGGTCAGTTAAGTGCACATTTGTTGCTACAGATTAGCTCCTTCGCTAGCTGTCGAATTTTTCTGCTAACGTTTGTCCATAGAGTTGTCGGCTATTGGTGCAAATTGGTATTTGTTGCAAAACTTGATATCTGGCTTGGTAAGCCAAGCTAAGTTGGCTTGACATTGTTTGAGTGGCAAACTATGCACCAATCTGTCAGCTATCTAGACTAGCAAACCTTCTTGCTAGCTAACGGAATGGCGAAGTTGAAACAATTCACATCAGGTCATAAATTTTATTCCAGTTGGCGTGCCCCTTAGCAGCTTGGAGCTTGTCCATTATGTTGACGCAGATTTTTTTCACAGGCTGTATAAAACGGTTGCTCCATCGCAGCACCCAGGTCTGAAGAGTGAAGTCCATGTGGTAGTCTGAAACTTGCATTCTATTTAAACGCCAGCAGATGGGGATGTCGGTGGTTGCAGAAAGATGTTCGGTGCTATAGAAGTCTATGAGAAAATTATCCTACTTTTCCACCTGATATATTATTTTAATGATAACTTTCCACATTATTTTAGTGTATCTATCGCAAGTTTCAAGTCTCTTTCGATATATCATGATGTTCATTTTTGCAAATTATGGTCCCAAATGGACTAGAATAACGGAAAAATCCAGATATGCTTTAAGGGGCGTGGCTATCCTCTGGCCGTCAGAGAGGGTCAGATCCACACGTGGGTCCACCACTTGCTCCTCCCTGGATATTCAGTTCAGGCTCTCGTCCAATAGAATTCACATCCGGTTTCAAAATGAAAAGGCGCTGTTCAAATTGCCAAAATCTAGGCTTCATAAATAGTATGCTGAAACCAATGGGTGACGTCATGGTTGCTTCGTCCATCATTTTATGCAGTTTTTTCAGCTCATTTCTCCAATTGGAGTTGTGTTTGTTTCCATTTTTGCAGCATCGGCATAATTAAATAATCGATGTAAAATTGCTAAAATGTCATGGTAGAATGGAGATAAACCTACAGTTTGTTTTTTTTTTTTTTCTCGATAACTCTGTATTCGATCGGGATTGATGCATGGAAATTTAATTTAAAATTGAGCGCTGTAGTGTAATCCTACGACCAAATACCTTGTGGCTGAAAAAAACTGTAGGTCTGTCTCCAAATTAGAAATGAAACAAAGACAATATAAACATGTAGGTTATTTGGACAAATGTTATGCCATAGAGGATGGCCTCTAGTGTCAGCACTGACCGAGATATGTATAATTGTACTGGCAAGCAAAGTTATTTAACAATACTATTAACATGTTCGCACATCATTTTCTCCTTTTTCAACTCTAACTAGTAATATTTTTGTCATGTTTACATTTCATATGACTTATGCTTTTATACCATACTCAAATAATGCATGTTCTTTGTTTTAGTTGAAAGTATTCATTAAAGTTTGGCTACAACTGCGGATAAAGTGGAGTTGTAAGTTTTGCAGTTTTTCCACCTACAATGAAAGAACAATATTGAACCCTTATAAACATTTGTTGATGTGTATTATATAAATGCATACCATTTAATGGTTTTATATTGGACTTAGATATCTCAAATCAAGACAAATATTATTGGTTAATTATTGATATTTTGTATTTAAAAATTCTTAAACTGCACAAAAAACATGTGGAACTTTTCTATAATAATGAATTATGCTTAAATTTTTGCAGTGTTCACCCCAGTTTCACAATGTCCTGGAACCCCCAAAATAGAAACTTTTTTTCACCCTACTGGAACACTTTTCTATAGGTTACTGTGAGAAAGCACACACAAGGGTTAATATTTTCTCTCTCCTTAGATCAGAACAGAATTCAAGAGAAGGGTCACCACAGACCTTCTGGAATCTTTTCTCAAAGGACTTGATGACCTGGTCCTAAGACTGCTGGAGGTACACAAAGCAGCAACCAAGTCTGTGAAGAAGCATTCACTCCAAGACATTTTGGACTGCCTTGTGCCTTGTGAAAGATGTGAGTGGCAGTGCGGATGGCTAGTAAATTAGGTACCGTTTGTTAAAAAATTTTCATCTCACTGCATGTGCTTGTCTTGTGGGACACAAATGAGAGGAGAAGGGCTGCTGCTCTGCTTGGTCTGCCACACTACATATCAGGCGAAGAGCCATTAAATGTCATCAGAATATGTGATGTAAGACATAACAGTTTTGTAATGCAAAAGTATGGGTCTGTTCATTTTTTGGATACCTTTTTGTAATTTGCGTGTGTATATGTGGGGGGTTGTAAAATCAGAGCAAAGTGCCGGCAATGAAGCAGAGCGATAAACTGTTGTGAATGGGGCCAACAGAGAGCATTTTAACCATGTAGGAGAGGTCCTAATTAAAGCAAATATCAGTTTGTGTCCTACATATTTGAATATTTTCAGTGTTTTTCCTTGCTGATCTGTGGTGTAATACAGTATTCAGTAGGCACAGCGGTGCTCATGCAAGAAAACAGAAGTTCTATGGATGAGCGAACCTCATGTCAAAATGCAGGGCTGCCTGATGCAGCTGAAACTGCACTGAAAATACTTGAAATATGGTGTTCAGGTGGGACTTCTTTCACCTGGCTAAAATATCCTTAGTTGTCCTCATCCACAACTTTATCGCCCTGATTCTGTGCTGTAACTCTGCTCTGCTTCTACAAACTGGGGGTGTGCGGTGTGCTCTCTCCATCAGGTAACACACTGAACAGAAGTACCTCATACAACCCCACCGAAAACAACAACTGATCGAGCCCTTCAAAGTGTCTGCAGGCGCATCTCAAAAAACAAATATCATGAAAAACTTCTTTTTTTCTGTAATTTTATTCAGAAAGTGAACACATTTCACATTTTTTGCCTTTTTTGTTTTCATTTTGATGATTACAGCTTACAGCTCATGAAAATCTAAAATCCAGTACCTCAAAATATTAGGATATTACATGAGACTAATTTTTAAAAAAATTACTATGCATAAACATTGACCAGTTTTGGCCACAAACTTAAATATTGCTCCTTTAAACTAAATGCGTTGATGTCTGGCAATCCAGCCCCTGCTTCAACATACAACCCCAATTATGAAAAAGTTGCCACATCGTGTTAAGAAATTGCCCGTAGAATAGAAAATGATCACTTTTATCAAGTCCATTTACTAAGGACAACAACATGTCATTTGATGTTCTAATGCAAACTTAATTGCTTAGTGAAACCATACAATGTGATAGCTGGAAAAAAAAGGCCGAAAAAGTTGGCATAGTTGACTGCTTACCGCTATGTAACATCACCGTGTCTTTAGACTACACTCAGTTGGAGTTTGGCTATATTTATATTTTGCCTCATAATGCTTCACACATTCGCAATTGGTGACAGATCAAAACTCCAGGCAGGCAAACCTGTTCTCCAGTCTAAATATCCATATTAGTCTTGCTGCTGTATAGCAGCTCAGGTTGGGCTGGACTTTCTAGGTCCCTCATTTTCAGGCCATGACTTATGAAATGGTCCACCAAAGTCACCCTTGTGTCATGGGAAATACAGTATGTCTTTGTTCATTGGTTGGGCCCCTTCCTCCTTCTCTCTCACTTCTTCTTCCTCAGTCTCTTCCTCTCACTCTCTCCACGTTTGGAAGCGTCTCACAAATGAGGTGAGATTACCTGTGGTCTATTTGTTGTGCTACAGCTCAGATTGATTTTTATCAATTAGTGTTTAAGCGTTCTCATATGCTTGTGCCAGGGATTTGCCAACATCAGGTGTGTGTTCTATTTTGAACAGAAGTGTTTTCTTAATGCAAGCACGAGATGTCACCCTTGAAAAAGTGTCTAAAAGTGGACAATGTGTTGTGTTCTGCAAACCACATATAAAGCAGAAATTATGTTTGTACTTTTGGTGGCTTTGTTTACTGTATGGAAACAAAAGTTGAAGTTTTGATGCTTCTTTCTCAGCATTCGCTTTCAGGGCTCTAATTTCGCATGGGGGGTGCGCCGCGCCAACGGGGTGTGTCCAGGCGTATGCGGCAATTTCGTGCCCGGCGTAGCCTGACGCAAGTTCTCCTCTGTCCCGCCTCTGCCCCTGCTTCCAGCGCAAGTTGGCAAAGAAGGTGACACAGCCGAGTCAAATATTACTCACTGGCAAGAGAAACGATGGATAGCGTGTTCCCATTAGTTACAAACTGTTGCTGCTTAAAATTTTGGGATTAACATGCATGGACAACAATGCAAGATACGTGGCACATTTATTTTCAATATGTGATCTCAACTCAGTACGACATCATAGCAATCAGGCTGTATTCCTTTACCCCACTAAAACGATAAAACTTAACTGACAATAGCCTAGTAGGCCTATTAAGTAGCCTAGTATTAAGCCGCTTGCACACTGGACGCGAAACGAATTTTTCGCTCGACAGATTGCGTCTTGTGTCCGAAAGTCTGACAGGGTTTTAATAAATCTCCGTGTCCGACAGTCTATTATTGTTTTTCATTTCTTCAAATCTGCTGACTCTTTTAGATATTAAACGTGAATGTTTTGATAAGAGGGCTCAGTTCTTTAAGATGAGTGCCGAAAATTGCAATCAATGTTTCTGTTTAAGCTCTGCTCAATAAAGTGAGTCGACACTGGCAAGAGACAATGTACAATGCCTCCGTGTCTGACAGCCAAAAAAAAAAAAAAGAGGACGATTAGAACAGATTGATAATGAAATAAAGAATAAAAAGAAACATTTTAACGACAGAACATCCAATGAACACTGCGATTTATTTATTGGCGGGTCATCTTTGTTGGATATCCCGTTTGTTGGTTTTTATTCTTTATTTCGTTATAAATCTGTTCTCATATCAATACTTTTGCTGGCTGGGGGACATGGAGTATTTTGCATTTCGTGTCGGACAGTCTTAATCGTGCATGCGATAACTTCTTCACACTGTCAGTGGTCATGGGATTGATTTGCTCACATACTATTTTATCTCTGTTGTGGAAATAAAGCGTGAATCTGTTCAGTCCATCTGACTAATTTTCAAAAGAAAGACCGAATAAAGACTGCCGTCTATCTTCAACGAAAACAGACGAATAGGCTAAAAAGACCAAGAAAAGTCGATAGCTATCAATTTGCATTTTGTGAAGGTCGAACACAAACACAGCCAAGTTTGCACGTCTAATAATTCCTGGAATACTTGGAAAAATTAGAACTTTTGTGACTTTCTGACACGGAGCTATATTAAAACCCCGTCCGACTATCGCGTCTTTGCATTGACTTTGTCTGTAATCAGTCGTGCGAAAAATTTGTTTCGCGTCCAGTGTGCAAGCGGCTTTAATGAGCATAGAACGCAAGCATTCAATATGTATATACAGTTTGTGGTTGGCTGAGATAGATGTGAAGTCGTTAGTTTGCATCACAGATTCAGCTGCGTTGATCAAGCCAGGTCAAGTTTCCATTACGCGTGGCAACCGCCTTTAATCTGACATCAGGACAATCGATATAGATACTATATTTTATGTTCTTATTCAGATAGTGTTATGGCCCCAATTTGTTATTACATTTATAACACAACAGCAACAGCAAGGGATGACAAACACAGTTTTAACAACTAAAACACATTTAATTTTTAACAAAGACAAAGACTAATAACAACCTACAACTAATGACCAAGATTGATAAATAAGAAAAAACAGAAATAATTACAGTCCCTTTTTAGTGGGGTGGCTTGGTGATGTCCTGGATGAAGAAAATGCTCAAACACAGGCAAAGAAATCCACAAAAGAAACGTCACAGGTCTTGAACAGAATGGCAGGTCTGGTCATCTTCTTGCAATTTCTCCTACTACTTTACTGTCTCAATTCTTTTCCTTATATACTCTTTTGCAGACCCCACCCACATTTAGACTTCTTTTTTTTAACTTTCTGAGACTTGCCCCAGACATGTTCAGGACATGTCTAAACATGACTCCAGTCTGAGCTTAACAAAAAAAAAGGTAAATACTGCCATCCAGTGGCCTATATTCACATTACACCTCCATTCCAAAAGGGAAAAATTTTGACTCAAAGGCAAAATTTTTCTTTTCAATACAAAATGGTTAAGTGAACACTTGTCTATATATACATATCATACAATATTCAAACACATGATAAATATATATATACACATTCAAACACGGGATAAGCAATCAGTAATTACATTGTCTGTACCCTTCACATGCTTAATTTCCAAGTCAAACTCCTGTAAAATCAAACTCCAATTCAACAATCTCCGATTGTTGTTTTTCATCTTACTCAAAAACATTAACGGATTGTGGTCAGTGTACACAATCATTGGCTTTTGTCCTGTACAAACATAAACCTCAAAGTGTTGTAAAGAAAGGACCAGAGCTAACAGTTCCTTCTCTATTGTGGAATAGTTCCTTTGGTGGCGATTGAACTTCCTGGAGAAGTATGCCACGGGATGCTCAATGTCATCAGAGTCACTTCTCTGTAGGAGCACAGATCCACAAGCTTGGTCGCTAGCATCGACCGCGATGGAGAACGGTTTGTTGAAGTCAGGAGATTTGAGCACGGGGAAGTGACACAGCAGAGACTTCAGGCGATCGAAGGCTCTCTGGCATGCATCATCCCAGGTGAACTTTACGCCTTTCTTCAGTTGGTTAGTTAGACTGAGAGCAATCTCAGCAAAGTTCTTGCAGAACTTGCGGTAGTACCCGATCATTCCAAGGAAGCGGCGCAAAGCTTTTTTGTTGTCAGGAACTGGAAAGTCCATGATGGCTTGGACTTTAGCATTTATGGGTGCCACCTTACCCTGGCCTATGACGTAGCCAAGATAGGTGACAGTAGCACAACCAAAGTCACTCTTGTTCAGGTTAACAGTCAGGTTAGCCTGGGTCAGGCGCTGGAACAACGTCTCTACATCTTTTAGATGTTCTTCCCAGGAGTCACTCCATGTGATCAGGTCATCGATGTACGCACCCGTGCGTGGCAATCCGTCGATTGTAGACTGTATCATCCTTTGGAACGTGGCTGGGGCATTTTTCATGCCAAAGGGTAGGACTTCATACTGGTACAATCCAGATGGTGTGGCAAAAGCAGAGATGCTCTTGGCCCTCTCAGTTAAAGGCACACACCAATAACCCTTCAATAAATCAATCTTGGTCAGAAACTTTGCTTGCCCTACACTATCAATACAATCATCAATCCTAGGTATTGGAAACACATCCGTTCTAGTTACAGCATTGACTTTGCGATAATCTGTACAGAATCTAGTACTTCCATCAGGTTTTGGAACTAGCACACAGGGTGAACTCCAATCGGAGTTGGAGGGTCTGATAATATCATGTTTTAACATGTACTCAACCTCTTTCTCAGCAATCTTTCTCTTTTCAGGATTCATCCGGTATGGATGCTGTTTTATTGGTTTGGCATCACCAACATCTACATCATGAGAGGCTATAGTAACTCTCTTTGGAACATCAGGAAACAAATCCTCATATTTCTTGATCAACCTTTCAAACTGATCTCTCTGTGAGGGTTCTAAGTGCTGGAGTTTTACATCAAGATTTTGCAACACTTCAGTGTTTGACAATTTACATGAAAGAACTTCAGCTTTAATTCTTGGTTCATCATCTTGAAACTCTCCCTCATCTTCACACGTTTCGACCATTGGAGAATCTGAAGTGACAGCTGCAACCCTAGCATTTCTGTCATGATAAGGCTTTAGCATGTTAATATGACACAATTGTTTTGGTTTTCTCCTATCTGGAGTCTTCACAATGTAATTGAGATCATTGAGTTTTGTCAGAATTTCATAAGGACCATGAAATCTAGCCTGCAATGGATTGGACTGCAAGGGAAACAACACAAGGACCTTGTCTCCTGGTTTAAACTCACGGCTTCTAGCCTTATGATCATACCAAGTTTTCATTTTCCCCTGACTTGATTTCAAGTTCTCTTTGGCAAGGTCACAAGCTGCACGCAATCTTTCCTTGAACTTGCTAACATAGTCTAACAGACTGATTTGCGGCTCTTCCTCTTGCCATTGTTCACTCAATAATAGCAAAGGTCCTCTCACTTCATGACCAAACACTAGCTCAAATGGACTGAATCCAGTAGACTCCTGCACTGCTTCTCTAGCTGCAAACAACAGCAAATGAACCCCTTCATCCCAGTCTTTCTCATGGTCATAACAATAAGTCCTCATCATTGTCTTGAGAGTGTAATGAAACCGCTCTAAGGCACCCTGACTTTCTGGATGATAGGCACTAGAAAGAATCTGTTTTGCACCTAGTTCATACACAACCTGCTGAAACAATCCAGAAGTGAAATTGCTACCTTGGTCTGACTGAATTTCCCTGGGAAGACCAAACAACGTGAAGAACTTTATCAAAGCCTTCGAGATTGCAGTTGCCTTGATGTTACGTAGAGGTATGGCTTCGGGGAATCTGGTAGATGCACACATGATTGTCAACAAGTACTGATTTCCAGATCTAGTCTTGGGTAATGGACCAACGCAATCAACAATGACCCTAGAGAATGGCTCCCCAAATGCTGGGATAGGCTGCAATGGAGCTACAGGTGGGTCTAACTGGTGTTTTCCAACTACCTGACAAGTGTGACAGGTTTTGCAAAAGTTGGAAACGTCTTTCCGAAGCCCAGGCCAAAAGAAGTGTTTCATGATCTTATCAACAGTCTTGTTAACACCAAGATGACCTCCTAAAGGTAAACTATGAGCCATTGTTAAGATCTCATTCCTATAGACCTTCGGAACAACAATTTGCCTGACCACTGCCCAATCTGCATTGGCAGGGATATCAGGAGGGCGCCACTTCCGCATCAACACACCATCCTTGAGATAATACCCAACTGGAACTGCATCTATTTCTTTTTCAGGAAGGGCTCTCCTCTTTAGTACACCAATTTCAGGATCATTAGTTTGCTCCTCAATCAACCGCTTTCTGGACAGAGACAAGTCTCCAGACACATCAGAATCACCAGACCCATCCGGCTGGCTGAATAGAGAACTGATAAAAGTATCTGATAAGTCCTCAAACGGAGAAACCATAGTAGGCCAATCAGAGTCATGAGGCGAACCACCTGAGTCCTGACTATTCAATGTACTGGACGGCACCACATCATCTTCTTCTTTAGCCTTCTTGGCCATAGCACGAGTCACTGCGCAAGAAGGATACAGAGATGGGTCCTCATCCCCATCTTCAGTGCTCGGCTGTGAAGTAAGATGTACAGGGGGAACTACTTTGCCCCCAGCCAGGTCATTGCCTAGCAACAGAGAAACACCCTTTATAGGTAGACTTGACATAAGTCCCACCTTTACCTGTCCTGTAACTAAATCTGACTTCAAGAATATAGAGCGCAGGGGTACAGATACAGTCCTCCCTTCAATACCTTGTACAAGTATGAAATCCCCTGAAGCGGTCTCATCACGTAACTCCAAGGAGTCCATCAACAAAAGTGACTGAGAAGCTCCGGTATCCCTTAGGATATATATGGGGACAGGAGTAGTATGCTCATTCAGAGCCACAAATCCCTCTGACACAAATGGAAGAAATTCCTCCCTCACAAAGTCAGCTGTATTAGGCTTTTTAGCCCCACAAGAAGCAGGCAATTTAGCAGATTGGTTATCTACTATAGGGGTTTCTAACCTTGTTTTCACAAAGGCATCGGGTTTGGTATCCTTTTCTTTTTCTTTCTTAGCTTTAAGGAACCAACAGTTAGTTGTAACATGACCAGATTTCTTGCAATAACTGCAAACTAGACCACTTTTGTCACTGTCAGCTTTCACACTTTGATCAGACCTGTTACTGGATTTCTGAGCACCATCACCAGATTTGTCTTTGTCTTTGGGTGAGGAATCTTGGGTATCACCGTAACCCTTTTTCTGAAATTGGGACCATTTATTGTTACTGCTAGACTGAAATTTGGACTTATGAGTGAGAACATATTCATCTGCAAATTTGGCAGCTGATTGCAAGTTCAGTGCTTGCTTCTCATTAAGGTAGGTCTTAACATCATCCTTAACACAGATCTTGAATTCTTCAACTAACACCATCTCTTTTAGTGAGTTGAAATCATCCTTGACCTCCATAGAAGTACACCAGCGCTCAAAGCAAACCTGCTTCTCTTTAGCAAATTCAACATAAGTCTGATTTTCAGATTTCTTCAGACCTCTGAATTTCTGTCGGTAAGCCTCTGGAACCAACTCATAAGCTCTCAAAATAACCTTTTTGACAACCTCATAATCAGAGGAATCATCTGCAGACAAAGCCGAATAGGCTTGTTGAGCTTTACCCTTGAGGACAGTTTGCAACATCAGAGGCCAGTGTTCCTTTGGCCACTGGCAACTCTTTGCTACCTTTTCAAAACACTGGAAATAGTTGTCAACATCCTTTTCTGAGAATGGAGGCACCAGTTTTACCTCCTGACTGGCACAAAATTTATTTTTAGTTTCAATTTTAATTTTTAGTTGCTCCATTTGGAGTCTTTCTTCTCTATCGAATTTCTCTAATTCAAAATCTCTCTGTCTCTGTCTCTCTCTTTCTGCTCTTTCCTCTTTCTCTCTCTCAAATTCTCTTTGTTTTTCTTCTCTTGCTAAGTTTTCTAACTCAAACTGCCTTTGTTTTTCTTTTTCTTCCCTCTCAAATTCTCTTTGTTTTTCTTTTTCCTCCCTTTCTTTTTCTCTTTCTTCCCTTTCTTTCTCTTTTTCCTCCCTTTCTTTTTCTCTTTCCTCCCTTTCAATCTCTAGCATTTTTAATTTAAGTTCCATTTCTATATTTGGATTTTCCACTGGAAACTGTTCCAGATCTCCTGGTGCAAACACATTTTCATCAATGTAATATTCAACTATCTCTCTAGCCAGTCTTGCTTTTCGCATGGCTGGTTTTACCTCTGTCAGCTCCAACTGTCTGCAAATTTCTAGCAGTTCTGTCTTTTTAAAAGACTTCAAAACCCCTACGGTTGGTGATGCCAAGAAATCATCCATTGCTGTTGTCAATATATATCTAGGAAAATTCACAAAAACAATTTCACAATTTGGAATGTTAGATTTTCAATAAATTACTCACACAATGGTCTATCCCGGACCTTGAGCCCCCAATTTGTTATGGCCCCAATTTGTTATTACATTTATAACACAACAGCAACAGCAAGGGATGACAAACACAGTTTTAACAACTAAAACACATTTAATTTTTAACAAAGACAAAGACTAATAACAACCTACAACTAATGACCAAGATTGATAAATAAGAAAAAACAGAAATAATTACAGTCCCTTTTTAGTGGGGTGGCTTGGTGATGTCCTGGATGAAGAAAATGCTCAAACACAGGCAAAGAAATCCACAAAAGAAACGTCACAGGTCTTGAACAGAATGGCAGGTCTGGTCATCTTCTTGCAATTTCTCCTACTACTTTACTGTCTCAATTCTTTTCCTTATATACTCTTTTGCAGACCCCACCCACATTTAGACTTCTTTTTTTTAACTTTCTGAGACTTGCCCCAGACATGTTCAGGACATGTCTAAACATGACTCCAGTCTGAGCTTAACAAAAAAAAAGGTAAATACTGCCATCCAGTGGCCTATATTCACATTACAATAGTTACATTAAATAGTGCTTCCTGTAATTATTTCTTGCATTGAAATGTGCCTGATATTCTGTAAACCTGCCTGTGAGATTTCGGTGACGTGTGCGCACTCTGCGCCGGTCAGCCAAATTACCACTGCACGGAAATTAAACCAGGTTGGAGCTGGCGAGTTTTCTGCGCAGCTCCAGCGGAGACTTTTTCTACGAAATTGTCACTGCGTCTTGATGAATATGTGACACCTCCCCCTACTACGCCGCCACACCCATCTCGGCGCACCTTCGTCTACCGAAGGCTGCGCACCTCACGAAATTACCACTATGCGGGCTGCGCCGTACTAAATTACCACTGCGCGGGCTGCGCCGCGCTACGCCACCTGCGCTGCGCCAGGAAATTAGAGCCCTCAGAGTGTAAGCAATCAGCAAACACTGTTAAAACTACTGGAAAATTTCAATTTGCCACAGGTATAAAATGTGGTGAGTCAGGATTGACAGAAGTGTATTAGCACTAGCATTGTGCTAGTATTAGCATAACCGATTGAGTGTTATTGCTGCTACAGGCCTATTTCGGCGCCAAGCGATGGAGCAACCGGGAGCACTTGCTCCATTACAGTAATCAGAGGTGGAGCATCACCATGGGACTGCCAAGATTATTGTATTTTATATATATAATAAAACGTATTAACACAAGGTTATGTCAGTGTATTAAATTGATAATCAACCATAGCAAGCAATAGCAATAAAAGTGGAAGTACTGTGTCCACTGAAAATGTTGAAGATGCGTGACATACACTCCAGAGGTTTCCAAATGAGCAGACAACCTTTACCAGCAAAGAGTAACATTAGCTTTTATACTACCAGTTAGCTGACTACTGGAATTTTTCTTCTCGGTGTGCTGTTGTATTATGTTCATAAACTATGTAAACATGCAAAAATGTTTTCATAGAAATGAGCATCCTTGGGGTTGTGTCCCATGCTAGCTGGATGCATGCTAGATGTGCGGCCTGCACCTCAAACTGTCACTAAATGTTGGCTATATGCTCTTTTAACCGGTAACGAATGTGGTTTCTAGCTACACTTGACTGATTTCTTTCGACAGTTTTAGTGTTAGCGAAAAAAAGAACTATTGTGATAAAACATAAATGAAAGCCTTTGTATTATTTATATAACATTTTTATCATAACAATGGCAAATTGCAATATTTTTATACTATACTTCTACAGAAAAAAAACGCTTAGGTCAAACTTAAATTCTTCAGAAGCTTTCATTTGATTGTGACAGTCAATATGCGTCACATTTGTGTTCAGATCCGCCATGATAATGCAGGTGTGAGTTAGCGAGAGAGCAGACAGGGCAAGATTAAAGACTGATTCTGAGTGCAACATAATTATCAGTGGTTTTCATTTCTTAAAATTGAAACCGAAACATTGAAAAGGGCTAGCGTAGCGGCAGGTTATAGAAGGAAAGTTTGGAACCCTTGCTCATATATGTATATCTTTTATGAAATTATTATACTCTTCCAGAAAAGAAACTATACATTGTTTTTCACATCAATTTATTATACATGAAATGTTATGACAAATGTGGAAAACATATTGAAATATACTCTTCAAAAAAAGAAACTATGCAAATATTGAATTATTGATTACACTGTCTTTTCAATATGTTTTCCACATTTGTCATAACATTTCACGTATAATAAATTGATGCGAAAAACAATGTATAGTTTCTTTTTTGGAAGAGTATACTTAGGAGGAAAGTTCAGCCTTTCGAAAATAGGAAGTCTGGTGACAAGTTTTTTTTTTTTTTTACAGTCTATGTATGTGTGAAAAATGTCAATACTGCTAATATTATAACCAATATGTTTATTTTCCCAGAATGAGTAACTGCTCTCAAGTAACTTCAATTTCTACATAAAATGGCGATGAACTGTTCATTAAATATTTTCTTTTGGGCGTATAAATTGCATTCATTATTTACTCAGTCAATAACAATGAGCAGCAACCAATGAAGTAGAATATCATTTAAGATAAACTTTTTGCCACTGGAATCTCCAAAAAAAAAATAATGGCACGTGGTGCCTGAGTACTTATTTTTTCATTGTCCTTCTCACATTCAATTTATTTTGGATGCCCTGGAATCTCAATCGTACCAAGATGACTGACAGGTCAAGTAAAATGCCTCTCCTCTCACCAGCCGAGCTGTGTTCTTGCCCCTGCTTCTGTATGAGTGAGAGACAGTTTGGTTTAAACCAGAATACTTTGTTATGGTCAGACGGATGCACAGGCAGAAGAGAAACTCTTGATAACGGAACAGTCTGCAGATAAATCTGAGCTTTACTTGCAGTAACTGTCAAGGCTGGATACTGGGGCTGCTACATTTTACAGGCTTTGAGACAAGAACAGCGCAAGATCTTGTCGCACATTATAGTGTTTCCATTGATTTGAATTCTGCAGCTGAAAGGAAGAGGGTGGATGTGCATTAGGTATCTGTACAGGGTTTGATTATATGAGATTGGAGCAGTGATGGGAGTTTAAAAATGACACGTTCCAGTGTTCTTGGTCCATTTTACTTATCAAACTGTATTACTTTGATTTTTCATGATTCTTTTTCATTCAAAGAAAGTTTCCGTTCCTGGTACTAGCAGTAGGTGAAATGACTTCAAAGATATACAGTGACATCACATCTGTATTCTTTTTTCCATGCACTGTTAAGTAAACTAGCATCAATGTAAGTTAAGTTATAGTAAAATTATTAATGCTGTTTTCTCAGGTTAGTCTGAATGTAATAATAGAATGTAATAAGGTGTCAACTCACTACATTCTTTGATATAAAATGATCGTGATGATGATGTCACACTACGTAAAGGAACTCTGAACTTGCTGATTCACTACTGAAGTATGACGATATCTTAAAATGCATTTTAAGTGCACAAGTCATTGGCGAGTTGCGTATTTGACATGAGGAAGTTAATATGGCATATTAGTCCGTTGTCAAGATGTTTTCTCGTTACTGTGCTTGAATATTTAGTATTTGCTGGAAAAATAATGATGTCAGACCTGCCAACCTTGAAGAAAATTTATGAGTACAACCTGACCCCCCCCCCGATACCTTCCACCCTACTGGTAAAGAAAATTGCATAGGGATACAATTTACTTCAAACAGCCAGTGAATTTATTGTCAGAACAGCAGTAAAAATGAATTTAAAATGTAGTACTTTGCTTTTCTTAGTTACACATAAAATAACTGCGTAATCCATAGTCAATAATAACTGAAAATGTTGCCAGAAAAGCAAGTCAACAGAGGACATTCATTGCAAATCAATCAATTAATTAATTAAATAAATGGGCAAAAATACCAAAACAAATACAATTTGCCATGAATTAAACACTTGCACTGAACTTTCCATCATTCTCATCTTATGGCCCTTTTCCACTACGCGGTGCCGGCTCTACTCAACTCGCCTCTTTCAAATACGGTTTCGCTTATTCATCAAAGCTACATTCATGAAATGTGTTTCTCTTTGCCTGTGGCCCGTTCATGGCGAAATTAAGTGACGGTCTTGTGTCCAGTTATGTTCCCTAATTCCCCATAAGAAAGTTCTGCTATCAAGCCTCGTTTTAATAAAATCGCACAGAAAAAAAACATGACTGATGTCAACGAATCATTTTTCTCTTAAAGTTATCACAAATGAGATGACGCATAAGCGATTCATTCTGATGGCTGCCATGTCCTGCGATTTACAACGAGGAACTCTGCTCTGCAATGATCACTTAATTATCCCGTACTTTAACAATTCGTTTGTTTAGCCGTGAACTTTAGAGTGAAATATACATTCGCTTTCCATGCCTTTTACGGATTTCACTGCTTTGCGTTATGGGGTGGCACGAAATTTTACGGGCAATTGAATTGGAAAAGACAATGTCAAATAGAAAATGCAATTCAATTCAGAAAATACAATATCGGATTTGAACACAAAAATCTTTAACAAAATCGATGGAATAAATGTAAACTTGATATAACTGTAGCTACATTGTGTGTCGTATTGAGGATGACATCGCAGAAGTTCCGTGCTTCGCCACGATGATGTCCAGCTTTACAGAGGCAGTACTATCCACTCAACGCAAACAACCTCCCAGAAAAATATCCGGGACCGAGTAGAGTAGCGTAGAGCCCGTACCACGTAGCGCCATTAGTGGTGCATTTGGAACAGCGTATCAAACGCTGCCTTTGGAGGCGATCATGTGGGACATTACACAGAATGTCAGAAAGCCTTTTGCGAACTTCGTTATTACATTTCATTGTTTTAGGCCGTTTCACAGTATTTCTGCAAACACAAACCCAAATAAAAGCGAAATTATCTCAAACTAAAGTAAATGGCGTTCGCTTTTCGTGACAATGAGATTAATACGCAGTGAAACGGCATTATAATCGAACGTCAGCTCTTCAAGCAGCGCCAGGTATTCTACCGTAGGTATTCTACTAATCAAAATACAGGATTCGCTGCATCCATAGTAGAATTTACCATTTCACCGATGTTTGAATTGGGTGTATTTTCAACATATGATGACCCAGAGGTGTGGCGAAGAGGGTTTGCAGCCTATAAGTTGGGAATGTGACTGCACTCAATTCGAAGCGAGATTTTTCCGAGAGGGCCGTGGTTGGGAGGGCAGGTGAGGCACACGCACTCTCTGATTGGTCGAAATAATTTCATTATGCATACGCGCCTCTGCTCACCGGACATCAACTGATGAGTGTGTCAACTTAAACTGACGCAGAAACTGAAGCTGGAGAGATCCAGCGATATGCGTACTCAAATAGCATCAACTCGTACCAGCGTACTATGATGTCAAAATGCGTACGTTGTACGCAAAATGCGTACATGTTGGCAGGTCTGTGATGTGATAATTCTCTGGTGAGTTCAGGAGCGCACTGATGATCCTTAAAATGCCTACAATGCCGTAGTTAGAAGGGTGAACAAGGTTCATGCAATCCAGTTAATTATTTTGCGTAAATGTTTTGTACATTATACTTCAGCTGCCATGAAACTATTTGCAACAAAGTTGCCCTTTTTGAGCTTAAATGTTGTTGGTGCGCATTCTTCTCTTCAGAAGGCTTCAAATTGCCTTATGACTTTGCTAACTCATAATAAGTTGCAAAAATTGGCCCATATTCTGCTAGATGTCATTTCACAGAGAAGGAAGACCTTGTGTATTGAACAACAGACCAAAGCACAAGAGAAAACTTTTTTGATATTCCGGAGTACGGAAGGTTTCGGATCCAACACCGTGCTGTTTGACAGCTGGCTGAGTTATCCAGCTTTGTGACCCAGCACTGGTCATAATTTTATTCATCAAGAGCGCTTATCAGAGCATTAAGAGCATTTTGTATCTGTGCAAAGTAGCAATATTACCTCATTAGCCAAGACATAATTCCCTATTTAAATAATGGCTCACACCTTGAGCACCAAATGGAGCTTGCGGAAGACAGCCGAAGGACTGAAATGATAATGCACTAATATGGGCACTGCACTCATGAGACGTGATTAGGGTCATCATCGGTGCCCATTGATGCTGCAGTATACAAGGCCCATTGATTTCCTTCCTACTTTCCTTTCGAATGTCCAGAGTTATGTGGTTTAGTAGCTGATTTGATTAATGAGTCATTAAAGAGATCAATATATGCATGAGTACAAGAGTTCAGGGGATCGGGCTGGCTTGATAGCTGGTCATGCAGTGCAGTGTGTATGGATGAGGATGTGCTTATGTATGTGTGCGTGCCTCCCTGAATGTATTTGCATCTTTTTTGCTTGTTTCTCTGTGAGAGTGTGTATATCCGGGTGTGTGCATGTATGGAAGAATATGAATATCAGCACTCAGATTATCTAATTTGAAACTTCCTTTTGACATTTATTGCAACCAGTTGTTTAATATAGATGCATGGATATGTGCATGAAGCATAAATTCGAACATTAAATACATAATTTACACATACCCATATTTTATATTATCATTGCTGAAGAGATTGGTGAGGTGTTCTTCACAAAACTAAAGCCCATTAACATTAACATTAAACCATAAACAGCTGTAGTGGCACAGAAACACACCCTGTGAATGTAATTCATCTTTCCCTTTATAAATGTAATTTTCTCTTCATTTCTAAAAAGTAAGTTAGTATATTATGATGTGCTGTAGCTGCACAGCAGCAGGCTCACAGCCAGTATTGGGCCATGCAGACACTGGCCCACTCATATTGTGCACTGGCCCACTCATTCAGATTTACACGTGCAGTAATATGCTGTTTACAGTAATTAGGGGTGTTCAGCAAGGCTACTATTTTATTTTTATCTGTTAAGCGAGTAATATTAGAATTTTAAAACAAACATTTGTCTGAAATTCATAGTTTGTGCTTTTCCAAATCATATACTGCTCACAAAAAATGGGATAATGAAACAACAAATAACAGAATTTTATTTCAAATTTCGAGATCAGGTTATTTAATTGACAAGCAATTCAAGATGAAGTTCAGAACTTTTTATCATCCCTTAAGTAATTGAGAATTTGTTTCTGGAGGTACAAAATGTCACATGGGGTGGTACCCCAAAAGTCACACAGCGATCAGTAATGAGTTGGTTCGCAATAGCATCCAAACAAGCATCACACCAACGCCGCATGCTTCTACTGAAACGACCAACGTCAGCCTGAGGAATTCTGTGCCACTCCTCCTGGAGCGCCTCACCCAGCTGTGCCAAGTCCTGACAGCGTGGGCGCTGCCGTTGTTCATGTCATTCCAGTATATCCCATATTTATTCTATGGCGGAGAGGTCAGGGGGCATCACTGGCCAGGGCATTGGATTTGGTGCCTTTGGAGATGTTCAAGGACGATGCGTGCACAATGAGCTCTGGCATTATCATCGTGGTTGATGAATCCAGCTCCATGACGGCGTGTAAACTGAAGCACGTGGAGTGATGATGTCATGATGGTTCACCCCTGTGACTCTCCCATGGCAGATGTGGAGGTCAGTCCTACCTGTCATAGTGATTCCACCTGACACCATTACTGACCCTCTCTCGCACCGATCATGTGAAATCATAGCGGCTTTCTGATGACATTCACTTGGGCAACGCCAAACACAATGACGACCGTTATGAATTGAGGCTCATTGCTGAATATTATGCATTGCCATCGGGCATTACTCCGACGTCAATGCTGTTGACACCACTGTCTCGTTGTCTGCTGATGATGATCTGAGAGGGGTAACGGGATGTATGGCAGCCTGGCTCGCAGGTTGGCAGCATGCAGACGGCTTTGTATGATCTATGTTGAGATGAGGTTTCCTGTAGCCTGTAGATGCCCTTGTTGCAGCTGTGTCACATTCAGTCTCCTGTCACGCTGGGCTCTGTTGATGATCTGGTGGTCATCTCACCTGCTTGTGCATCTTGGACACCCTCTTCAAGGTCTGTCGATTCAAGGAGAAAAACAGCTCCAAAAATTGCAATTAAAAAGTAAAATATGAATAAAATACTTGAAGAATGTGGCCTGTTGCTGTTGGTATTGAAAGACATCAAATTCGGTATGCGTTGGATGTCCTGTAATGCTGTCCATTTGAACAATCAAAAAATGGCTTCTTGTCCAAGCATCTTTTCATCAAAGAAAGATAAATTCCATCAGGGCAAAAACAAAAAAACCCTCTGTGGATATAGAAACATTATGTTCTAACAAAGACTTGAATTGATATGACTGCAAAGACTGAAACTTCTTTGTACCCCCTGCAATTGAAGATATTTACTGTGCAGCTTAATGAGATGCAGAGGGATGTGCTTCTTTGGCCAGTGTTGTCTCTGTAAGAGATGAAATGGCTGTGGATACCGGACGGATGATATGTTCGGTGAATTAAGCGTAACGCAATTGCATTTCAGGCAGTCTCAAAACGTCATTTTGTGTTAAAGTTTGATCTGTTTAGCTCACTGCCGTGACAGCAGTCCAGCAGTCATTTGAAAATGGATGGAGCTGAGTGATTATGCAATTTGTGTTACTATCTCTGAAATGCTGGCTAGCTCAGCCAACCCCTAATCAAAATTTATGGACGAAACGCATCGGCTGAATGGCTTAAATAAAGAATACTTACTTGGGCCTTGCTCCTGGGGTATGGAACACTGGCTTTAGGAAGCACAAGCTTTGTTTATTAGCATTAAAAGTTATTAGGAAATAAGCTGGAAGTCTTAATTACACAGTTCAGTCACTTCCCAGCATAAACTGAGTCTCTTTGGTTGATAGTTTTGGGAGAGCACACATAAAGCCAATTCTCCAGGACTTCTTCAGCAGTGCAGATTTATTCTCTGCTCTGAATGAATCCAGTGCTCTACAAATGACTTCCTTGCACAAACACAACAAATCCACCCATCATTGAGAATAAAATAAGATCATAATAAATGTGAGGGCATGGGGCATGATGAATATATTCACAAATCAGTGTATTGCTTGGGGAAATGTGGTAAATGTAGAGACTACTACTGGGGCTAAAAATAATATGGGCATGGGAATGAATCCTTATTTCAGTGAATGAAATGGATTTTCATTGCGGTTTCAGTTGTGTTCAACATGAAACATAACGTTAAAGGAACAGCTGCCAAACTCGTATTTCTGGCAGTAAACCAGAACAGATAGCTTGGTAGCAGGTTAAAACTTGGCTATGCGAAATTTAGCTTCGGGATATATTTTTTCGCAAGCATTTAAACATTTTCTCTGAATCTAAGAAAGATATAGCTGTACCTATTCATCCAAATTATTCTGTGAAATCCCACTAAATTACTTCTGCGAGTTGCTTAACTTCAAGGCTAATTTTACATTTATTTTCCATTTAACCCTGACGCTATCTTATACGAGCTCACATTTCTGTAAAAGCTGTCCAGAGGATTATGGCCCCCGTGACTGTCTGGCTCATCCCAAAGTTCCTTCCAATATCCTGTGAATTCTGTTTTAGTGCTGTTGCTTCAAGCTTTTTTGTCAAGCTGTAGGCCAGAGTGTAGCATGAATTTTACTGTAAGAAATTCTTTGTAAATGTGCATTATTGATGCATTTTTGTTGATTTCGATTACACCAACTAGCTTAACTGGGTCGAAAGATAGTGCTTCTCAGTGAACAAAAAAATTATAATGTACGCTATTGTAAAACATCAGCAATGGAAAGTGTGGCCCATATGGTCTGTTTTGTCATTAAATTTATATTAGTATTGCTACTTGTTGCATTACATTTAGCAGATGAAGTAATTCACCTCAAAGCTAGCGGTGTACTTCACTGATATAAACAGCGTAAATCACAGTGTGTAATATCTATGGTTTCGGCTCTTCGCTGTTGTGCAAAAGTAAACGATGAAAATACAATGGAGAAACAGCATAGGTTATCATACAGATGGTCAACAAATATTTGTTTTCTGTTTTAATACTTAAATAAGAAATAATAGTCTTATTCTGGAGTCTTGACTTTGGCTGTTTACCAGTCTCATGCTTGAAGTGCTCATATTTTCGAGGGGGCCTCCTGCTAACAGGCTAATGTCAGCAGCCTTGCTTGAATAAACACAAGACTATTGCTAAGGATTCTGAACGATAAAATCTTAAGTCACTGCGCTTGCTTTTGATAGCTTGTGTTTTCTGAGGACCTTTTGCCTGTCTTGGGGGACTGAGGGGGAGTAGGAGTGTAATTGGCAAAAGGAAGCGTCTATATAATTATGCATGTCAGCCAGAAGTGTGAGCGCTTTGCACAGTGACTGTAGCCGGGAGTTTGCACTGGGAAAGGGTCTTTTATCGGGTGGAATTAAGTTTTGCATGGGTCTGAACGCGATAATTAGCGTTGTCACATTCCATCTCCATCCAGGGTGACCGTAGCTCCCTTTGATTCCCCTTCACCCAGAATTAGAACAGTTGTGCAGCCCAGGACGCTGCTTTTTTTTCCTTTATTTCTGGTCGAACAGAAACAGAAGAAATTTGATCCCGGGGTAGAGTAATCCCCTTTGTGTCTGCCTCATTTATAGGATGTCCAGTGATCCATTGTGCTGTCTCATGGCCCCATCATTCCTTTTCTCATGCCATTTCCATACTGGTGCACGACCTCAGCATTGAGTGCTAACTCTTCTCAGCCTTTATAGTCGAGGCGAGGTCAGCGTGACATTGAGAGAGTTGCTCATTTGTGGACTGAAAGGCATTTGGTTTGGCATTTTAATACCAAACCATCTGAGGCTAAAGTTGATCGCATCAAACATGCGGAGCGAATCATGGCTATATATGGATTTTTACTCCTCGTCATTGGCAGACAAGATAAACTACTTGGCTGTAACTGTTATTGTTAAGATATCAGTGCTATTCTGGAACTGGAATAACGTGACTTTGTTTTAAGTTCCTATATGTATATATTAATGCTGTCAAGCGATAAAAATTTTTAATCGCGATCAATCTCAGCATTTTCCCAAGTTAATCTTGATTAATCACTTTTTTTTTTTCGTTCAATCTAGCATAAACTTGGTGAATTGTGTTGTAGTGATATGAATGGGAAGTATAAGCAACATCCCAGTGTATTGTTTCTATTCTAAAAGAAATATACAAGGTGCTTTATAGCGACAGAAATGAGCTTTTGGTGTACAACTTAACAGTTAACATTAAAGTGCTTTTTTTTAGCATCACAGACTTATTATTTACATGGTAACAGTAAACTTGAATGAAATGAAAAGTTATTTGTAGCCACTGCAAGGGCAACAAGAGCAGTCAGAGACAGCAATATACACCCGTCACGCAACAGTTTGATGGGAAGGTACATGTTCACTTTGTCTCCTTAGTTTGTTTGCCTCAGCATGTTTTTTAGCTTCTCTCTTTCGAATTTCTTCATTCTGTCGCCTTACTTTGTGTACTCTTTTTGTCGATGTCTGGGCATAAAAGGGTTAATTCTGAGAAAGAGGGTGATCCAATCTGGCTGATTTCTGAACTCATCAAAGTTTCACCTGATATGGTGATGCTGTGTCAATTGTATTGTAAACATAAGCAACGGACAGAATCTTTTTGTCTATGTCTGGGCATAAAAGGGTTAATTTTGAGAAGAAGGGCGATCCAATCAGGCTGATTTCCGAACTCATCAAATTTCCACCCGATATGATCATGCTGTGTGAATTTGGATAAAATCGATTGAGAATTGGCAGAGTTATTGTGAACACAAGCAACGGAAAGACAGACAGACAGACATCATGATTCCATAATACGTCCCGTCTTATGACAAGCGTATAATAATAATAAAAAAAATGAACAGACATTTTAAAGTCATCGTTCTTGCACTATCTGTGATAAGTGTGCTGATCTTATCTTCAGTGTTCCTCTCTTCTGCAACACGAGTGAAATGCTCTGCACTCGTTTCAGCACTGTGCCTCTCCTCTGTTCTCATGACCGTCAGAGCGTGAGACAGTTTCCAACTCCGAGGCAATTATGGTTACCCAGTGACGTCCATTAGTCTCCACGTGGTTGCGTGTTCCACCAACTGTGTTGCTCTGACTGTCTGCTCGTTCTCATACAGCTTGTGCATTCTTCTCGTGACCGTGGCTCCTGAAGGTAGCTGGTATGACTCGTCACTCAAAGCCCACCCCAAACGTTGCAATTGGTTTAAACCATGGTTGAGACTTGCACATGAGCAAATCCCCAAACTAGTTGTCCTCAATATCCCACACCCGAATTATGTGATTAGTTTAGACAGATGTCTGTATGAACTAGCTTCGATGAGGCATGGAATATGATTAAATGAATATTGTTCAGAGTTAAGTGGGTGTTTCATGATGTTGTAGTTGCTTAATATCTGAGGCAAAGGTAATTCACGTAGAGGTCTGATGTTATGCGAAAAAAAAATTTTTTTAATGTAAGTGAAATGTATGCCACAAGCTTTATAGTGGAAACCTATTCTGCAATGGTTAGCAATGTATTTGCTTCAAAGTCTGTTTTATGTGGGTTCTATTGAATGCAGTATTGTATTTATTCGGCTGTATCTTATTAATAGCTGCCACTTTAAATTATTTTACAACCTCTTAAGATTGTGTTATAGATTTGCCCAGAAATATTTTGGTCTGACTTTTTATGCATATTCCATATTCAAATCAGTGTTAAAATATGTATTTTGCAAGGAGACCATTGTGTTGAGAAATAAATGACTTTGCAAGTGTACATGCAGTGCAGAAATAAGTCCTGATTTGAAAATGATTTAAAAATCAGGCTTTACAAAAAATCCCAGTCCTCATTTTTCCCCATAAGTGGTGCTGTTGATGACTGTTGATGTGAGCAAAGCTGACAGGTCAGTTATAAACAGCATAAATTCACTTCATTAATATCCGGCTGAATATAAATCAGCGTTGGTATATTTGCAGAAGGTTAGAGCATCGACTGTGTTCGCGGTGTTTGATCATACAGAGCGGATTGGGCTTCCTTAGCCAGAAGTAAGAATATTTGGCTGACAAGGCTGCTAATTTTGCCACCACTGCATTGTTGCATTTCTCCTCATAAACATTCAGTGCCGCTCGAATAAGGCTGAAGGCTGTCTTATTAAACGTGTGTTGGTATGACTTTTAATTCACAAACTTGATTTTGCCCATTAGTTTTAATATATTTTATACAAACTTTTGTATAACATAATGCAGGGGTTTAGCTATCAGCCTATCCATCTTTCTGTCCATTGTTACATCTGTCAGTCAGTCCAGCTGTTTGTAAATGTTTTTCAACAAAGCATTACTTGACTACTGTTTGATATTTTTAATTAAAATTGGCTCACACATCAACCAAATGCTGGAGTAAAGCCCTATGCCATTTTGGAATTTTTTAATGTAATGACTAAGAACAAGAACAAGTAATATGTTTCAGCCTATAACTTTTGAACTGGTCTCAGAAACAAATTTGTCCCCTTATATCCAGACACTGTCAAAGAGCGCCGTAAAAATTCCTTTGGCATGTTAAAATATCTTGAAAGGGCTGGAGACTCAGCTAATTTCAAGGCTCTTTCTTATTGGTTAACATTTTTATGGGCCCCTGAACATCACTGCAAATCATGAAAAAAAGGGCAAATTGGAGATTTTGTCAAAATGTCTGTCACAGCTGTTCCAAGATGGAGCATAGTGCCAAAGAGGTGTCTGGTGTCCTTCCTTTAGCCCAAAGGAAGGTTCAATTTAATGGTCTTCCCATCCCCACAGGTATCTGGTTATTATTGTTAATACACTGTACAAACGGGGAAAAATGAGCCTGCACCCAATTTCGGGAGCAAAAGTCTCGAAAAACCAAAAAAGTATCGGACTAAATACATCAATTTTACTCACCTTTAATCCCTGAAAAGGAAACAGGCAAGATGAATTTGGCACTGGTCTGGTTCCCATTGAACGCAGATTTCTTGTCATTGAACGTAAAACCAACATGACCACCAAGTGGCACTTTCACATTTAAAAAAATGTGGGTATCCCAACATCAAATACAATAAAAACTTGTTTGGCTCATTGAAGCAGTTATCCACAATATTCCTTCAAAAATGGGTATTTTTCCTCAAAAATGCTCAATTTGGTGCCTGACTTGACCACTTTTAGGTGGTGCTTTTCTGTTACACATGTATGGGCACCATCCGGCAACATTTCACGCAATTCTGAGATGTCAACTCCACTAAGTATCTCAAAAGTGCCGTTCTCTCAGAATATGGCTCTTCATATTAACTGAGCAAGAGATATCATGTCTGTTCAATCCCTAATTCTGCTGATTTCCTAATTCTGCTTAATCACTAATATCCGGAATAAAATACCATGTACAATCCAGAAAGACTCTACATACAGCACCTTTAACCTCATCTCAAAAACTGGCTTATAACAAACCAACACTGTGATCATGAGTCGGATCATTTGCGCTTATTTATCATGCACTTTGGTCTCCAGTGTCTTGATCCTCTCGAGGCAGCAGGGGAGGACCAACTCATCTGGATTTCCTTTCTTCTGTATAACCTTTACCAACCTATATTTATTTATCGTCAAACTAGGTTTCCTACTGCCTGTATTTTCTTTAGTCCACCTGCTAAGGGACTACAAATGCAGTCCTGTAAACTTTGGCACATTTACATTTTATATACTAATATACTCATGTTCATTAATGTGCATTATCCCTTTAAAAAAATTTATAACTTTAATAAATAAACAAAGAAGTTACAATAAAAGATGTAAAATTTAAAAAAAAAAAAAAAAAGATACCCACAATAAGCCGACAAATTTTGTGGTGTGGTCGGTGTGGACTCGAGACTCCTCATCTACAGGCCATTTGACTCAAGCCAACAAAATTTGATGCAAATCCATCTGCGAGTGGCACTACGGCAAACAAATTGTCGTAACTCTGGGACCAGTTGCCCAATGAACTTCAAATTGTGCCAGCTTCCTGTTCATCAAGGGATCTATGTGCACGTAGCTGCCATCAGTCGACCTGTGAGCTCTGCTGTCATGTGTCATTTTGAAAGTTTACAAGATTTTTTGGGATGTGTGAAAGAAAGATCTTGTATAAAATGACTGATTGGCTGTATGGTGGTGCTTTCGACCCTATAGAGCAGAGGTGGGCAGCGAGGGCCGTATCTGTCCCTGGTTTTCACACCAGCGTCTGGTCTTTAATTAGTTGATTGTCTCAATTAGCCAAACCATTTATGAAATCTTACGTTTCAAGCGCATTTCTTTTAATTATCATGAAACTACAAAGACTAGTCTTGTCTCCCTTCATAAAACATTTTCCTTTGATCGAATCATTGCGAAAAAATCTATATTTGGTCATGCAATCAATTAACTCAGTTAGTCAGGGTAATTGATAGGAATAAAACCTGCATACACACCGGCCCTCCAGGACCGTGATTGCCCACCCCTGCTATAGAGCATTTTTGCCTTTAACTCCTGAACTGTTCGGGCTACATTCACAGTTCTTTTTTCCGCTAATTACCTGGCTCCTCGCTTGGACCAAAATAATATGCTACATTGGATTTTCTGCCATTTTGCATTAAAAAAACAAATTTCAAATCAATCTCCTCTTAGATGGTTTGATTACTTTGTACAACATTAAGTACACTGCATCATCAGCCCTTTCAATTAGCAAGAACAAGCCGCCGCTGAGCATTGAGAGAACCCCACAGCCTTTAACTAATTATTGATAAATAGATGTAAACCAATGGCAGGGGACATATATGCTGACTGCCATTCCTTGTGTTCCTACTGCAGTGATTGTTACACCCTAACTTCACAAGGAACCTGCAGATCAAATTTGAAGCTGCTATGGTTAATAATTTTGGAAATATTTTCTAGGCAAAATTCAAGGTCACTCTGCCGAGGTCAAAGGTCAAATCCACATTACACACCTATCCCTCACAAAGAACCTGCATGCCAAATCTGAAGCTTCTGTGGCCAACACTTTCAGAGATATGGCCAGAACAAATTATGGAGCTGCTGCTCGCCCGCCCGCCCAGACGCCACGGGTCACAATAATGTCCCATCAGCCCATGAAGGGCTGTGGGCTAATAATCCTTAAACATTTGGCTGCTATTAGCTAATTAAAGGTGCACTTTGCAAGTTTGTTTACCTTCTTTGCGATTATATTTTTGTCTCAATTCGCCCACATCTCTACACGATCCGCCAGCTGCCTGCCCCTAAATTCACTGTCAAAAAAATCCAGGCGTCACAAACTGTAAATAAACACAAGGTGCACAGGCTGTGCCCCATAACATAACAAACCATCCTGGCCAATCACCGACCAGAGTCGACAGTTAAGGAAGCATGGGAAGGAGGGAACTATGGGAGGGAGGGGCGGGCTACATCGGTTTTGTTTGAGTTTGAATGTCGACAGAAGTGAAAGTAAATGAACTTGCATAGTGCACCTTTAAATAACAGCTACTATTAACATGGTTCAGCATTGACCAATCAACGTGACTTTCACTGGCCAATGAAATTAACAAATCATTTTTTGCTGTGAACTGAAATTTTTTGCAATAATTCATACAGCGCATATCTTTACTGAATCAAAATAAAAAATTGAAAATATTAATATAGCATTTACTTTTCCTGTCTTTCTGAAAACATGATTGTCAGGTTCATTTCACTGTGTTGCTGGGCTCTGGGGAAATGCCATCTCTTGATCCTTTTGTTGTCTTTCGCCAATCTGTCCAAATAAGATTAGGGTTAAAATGAAGGGTAAAAGGTAGATTGTAGTTGTGGTTTGCTTGTATAACACAAGTCACAAGATTGGATTTTTATTTATCTCTTTACCTATATTTCATTTTTACTGTGTTTCCCCCCTCCTAATTGTATTTGTAAGCTGAGGTCATCATTGTGACCCTCTCAGCCAATTCAGAGTAGGAAGTAACCTTTGCTCTTTGTTTGACAGTTCTTCATAAATCTGTTTGGTAGAAAAAATTTCTTGTTTTTTTAAAAGCATTGCTCACAGTAAAGGGTAAAGTGCCGTGCAGTAGGATGGTCTGTGGCTCTGTACAGATGCTCTCTCTTTCCTGTTGGTTTTACAAGCACATTTGAAGTTCTTACACTTGTATTTGCTTTAATGACTTTCAGTCTGGTTTTTTAAAGACTTGCATAGCTGTTTCTGACTTATTTTTGCTTTCTTCTCAAGATATAATAGCAGAGATAGGCATCCATGATCCATTTGAGAGCATATCTGCCTGATTCAGAACTTTATAAAGCAGAAAGGAATGGTCACCTTTTCCTGCTCTTGAAAATAGAGCAAATCACTCAGTTCCTCCGGACAAGTACCTCCCATTACAGACAGACTGAGATATCATCCTGTCCTGGCCTACTGTCCCAGCTTCTTTGAGAAAGAAGAATAAATAAGAACTACTGAAGTTTCCATTAGCAAAGAAAGGTGTGATTTCCTTCTCCGAGTCATTTCAGTTGTGATATAGTCCACTCTATTGGCTATGAATGTGTGCACGGTATAGTCTATTACAAAGTGAGATGGGTACCTAGTGTGTGTGGGTGTGGTGATAAATATATGTGTGTGTGTGTGGGTGTGTGTGTGAGTGGTGGTAAAAGGTATGAGTGTGGTGATCAATCAATCAATCTTTATTTATGAAGCACTTTTCATCCAATAATATGTACCACAAAGTGCTTAACATGTTAAAAACTGATCCCACCCATCACAACACCCCCTTCCACTCCAAACCCCCCACCCTTATTCCTTGTCCACAAAAGTGATTGTGTGCTTTAGATTAAATTAGAATATAAAAAGAATAAGACAAATGCTAAAACTGAGTGCTGGGGAACCAGAGGAAACACTTTCACAGGGAATGATGAAGGAATGTATGTGTTTGTGAGCGAGTTAATAAGTATGCATGACACGGTGGTGAACATGTGTGGCACAGTTGAATGGAAAGAAGTTCTGCTCCGTATCCCAAAGAATGTGCTGAGAAAGGAAACAACTTTATATGCATGGATACTGTCGCCTCCACTGCTTCAACACATAATCTGAACTTTCAGCCAATTACATTTCATTGAAAGCAAAAGAACGCTGCCCATTAGTTTAATTTGCGCACATAAACATTTGTGTGTCCCAGAACTGAGACTATTTTAATTTTGTCCCAATTACTCTTGAAATTTAAGGCCAATAAAGCGTAACAAGGCACAGCTGTTGTGGGAAGCCAATGTACTTCTAATGGTTTCTCTGGTAAAATACGCATTCTTGCTTTTTTTCTTTATTGGTATGATAAATGTTATGGCCTTCAAAATGGTTTAGGCAAATTATTTGTGGTGTGGCATATGCATATGCCTTTAATCCATCTGTCTACATGACTGAATGTAAATTTGAGCTGTAAGACGGGGACCCACTGCTATATTTTGGACCAGAAATATATACTTTTTCTTTACAAGCTTGAGTATTATCATTTTTTACACATCTGGAATGTAAACTTGTTGATTAAAAGAGTACATGACTGACTTTGCCGGACATTTTCAATGACTTGAAAAGGAAAAAAGTATGAAAATACATTCAAAGTGTGACAATAGTGGGTAATCCCAATACGGTAATACAATTCAGTAATAAGCATAAATCTACGGCAGAATCATGAAATGAATGACTGTTTACAACCTTTTTGGGAACTCAGTGCATAACCAAAAACAGTTAACAGTCATTCCCTTGATCCAAAGCCATTGTCAAAAGACTACTGACTCCTAAGCCTCTATCTTACACCCAGCGCAGTACATAGTGTAAGTGCATTAACAGCCAATTCATTTGCATCAAATTGACCTCTCATGGGCGTGTTGGTCTTAAAATGAGGTGTGGTCAAGCACATTGCTATCTTGAGACCGCAAAAAGCGCTCACATTATTGACCAACAAAAACCTGGTCTTAAGTCAATGGTCAAATTTTGACTGCTCATTTCAAGGCTAATGGCCAGATAGTATTCAGCCTCTTTGTTGGCAAGTGCACAGTGTAGATACCTCTGCTTGTTACATATTACCCATGCAGGGATGAGCAACAGTGCCCACTCATGCAATCAACTGAAAATAAAGAGATTACAATGTGAAAGATTTTGTTAAGATATTTAAAAAATGCATGTGAGAATGGTTAGTGCAACCGACGTACTCACATCAGAGCATGCTGTGATACAGGCTATTTAATTCATAAGTGAACCCGTTCCATCAGGTAATTTGCAATTCAACATGTGAGGCTATGCATGTATGTGTTCGCAAATTCTTCTGAATAAAGCCATGACTTTTTGATATTGGCGAGCTCTGTCATTACTGCTGTTCTACAGAAGATCCTTCCCGGAGGGGTCGCTGTTCGAGGACAATGGGTAGCCTATGGGTGACTCCATGCCAAATCACCAGAAGGCTCCCGACTGACCATCTCAGATTTTCTTCATAACTTTTTGTTTTGCATTGGCATTTTCTCATGTCATAAAACCTATATTCAACAGTTTGAATAAAATACGTTTTTTTCACAGCACCAACTTCATATTTGATACATATATCAATTAGATCTTGCTCTTTTCTCTGATTTAATTTGTTTTCTTGTACCTTTACTTGAATGGTTTTCCCTTCAAATTAATTTCTGTCCTCCACCAGTTGCCCAGAGCACAACTCTGTGATGCTCCGCTTTTGTGAAAATGCAAATTGATGGGCAGGAAAGCAAAAGAATTGGCTGTACTATACATGCCCTTTATGGCCTCCTCCTGAATTGATGAAGGACATTGCAGACGTGTAGAATCATAACAATCTAGAGTGAGAATAATTGGTGAAGTGTTGATTTGTTTTGATTCATTTCAGTGTACAGGTCTGTGATGAATATAGTTTGCTTGCATTCACTCCAGACTTTAATCACTTATCTCACAGTTCAGCATTTAATGCCAGAGCTGATATTTCACTTGTTAGTCAATATTCTTAGTTTTCCCCCTTTTTTAAATAAAATTATTGTTTATTCATGTAAACTATTACTCACGTATGAACCTGGAATATTTTCTTTATAGGCTGCCGAATATATATTCACGCTTAATGCTAAACTTGAACACCAGTTTGTGGTCCCATGTCAAAATAAAAGGGAAAAATATAGAAAGCAGAAGCATGTAAGAACAAAGAACTTCTTCCTTCTCTTTCATCTGTCCCAACAGACTTATTTCACCTGGGATAAACACCGTTTCATTTATTGGAAACTTCAACAAGAGCTAAAAAATAGATTTTCTCATGGTTTTGAGTTTATAAGTGAGTCAGATGTTTGATTGAAAATCTCCCCTCACTGGCCTGGTGATCTGTCCTCATTTGGTCACCTGAACTCTAATGAAGACAGAGGGGCTCTTTGCTGGCGAATCCTGTAATGCTGCCGCTGTGGGAAGGTGTGAGTTTGGCCTCGGTGCAGTTTCAGATGGACCTCTGAAATGCAGAGCGGATTGCATCGCTCTCTGAAGTACAGAAACATCGGTAGTGAGGGGTGTTCCCTGTATTATCAGGGTCAAAAAGTGTGCAACAGCAAAATAGGTCTACCTGTTTTTTGATTTTCAAGTTTTTGTGCAAGACATTGCTGGAAACCATATTTTTCCATTGTATGTGGCTAGAAATTTGTGTGTTTCTGCAGAGTTCTGACACACAATCAGTAGCCTCTTTATAAGGTAAACCTGGCTGGTCCAGGGTAGAACGCATTTATGTTGCCAGTACATGCCTGGATATAGCAGTACGGATCAGTGAGGCACTGATAATGCACTGGAAATTGTACTTTGAGTTTTGAGTTTGTGACAGTATGCCCCTGAGGAGTTCAGTGAGATTTGAGTTTGGGACAGTATACCCCTGAGGAGTTTGGTGAGATTTGAGTTTGGGACAGTATACCCGAGGAGTTCGTGCGATTTGAGTTTGGGACAGTATACCCCTGAGGAGTTCGGTGAGATTTGATTTTTGGACAGTATACCCCTGAGGAGTTCAGTGAGATTTGATTTTTGGACAGTATACCCCTGAGGAGTTTGGTGAGATTTGATTTTTTGGACAGTATACCCCTGAGGAGTTTGGTGAGATTTGATTTTTTGGACAGTATACCCCTGAGGAGTTCGGTGAGATTTGATTTTTTGGACAGTATACCCCTGAGGAGTTTGGTGAGATTTGAGTTTGTGACAGTAGACCCCTGCGGAGTTCAGTGAATCTTCTGTTCAATCGCTGCCTTCTGATGGTAAGGTTTGAATTTCATAGATTTGAAGTTTCCATCTTCATCCTGTGTTAAAGAAGCAGGTTACTGAGGGTGTAATGGTGTGAAGAATTACATTACACTCCTAATACCGACAGAACATGACTTGAATACCACTTTTCACATTCTCCGATAATCCTCCTCCCTTTATGACCAGAATATTTACTAATGGACATTTTCAGCCACATAATG
Source organism: Gymnothorax reevesii (assembly GCA_029721435.1). Classification (NCBI taxonomy): domain Eukaryota; kingdom Metazoa; phylum Chordata; class Actinopteri; order Anguilliformes; family Muraenidae; genus Gymnothorax; species Gymnothorax reevesii. The sequence continues at coordinate 86,773,471 of CM056583.1, forward strand.
TGTCCGGCCACAAAGCTCACATCATCTAGAGCCGCTTCAATGGACGTGACAATGACTTTAATTTTCTCTTATGGCCTGCAAACTCCTCTGCTCTCTCTCCTATAGGCTTCAGTGAAAACAGGAGGTGTGTCTGATTGAAAAATCTACCCAAACTGTGCGATGATGAAACTTAGCATGAACCTAAATCCCACAATGTTGTTCACAGTAAATTTCCAGCACCTAAATGAGTCTGTAGTGTAAAGTATTCATTCATACCCATGGCCCATTTAGAGTCTCCAGTTAGCCTAGCATGCATGTCTCTGGACTGTGGGAGGAAACCAGAGGACCCAGGAGAAATCCACACGAACATGGGGATGCACACTCCACAATGAAAGGCCCCCTGCCAGATTCAAACCTGCAACCTTCTTTCAGAGGGATGGTGCTACACACTGCGCCACTGTGCTGCCCGATGCAAAGTGGGTTCTACCCTGGACCAGCAGGCATAACTCAAGTGACCACTGACTGCGAGTCATAACACCACTCAACTCAACAGCAGCAACCTTTTTGTGACGTTTTGTTATGAACTGAATATGATTGTTAGGGGAAAGTGAAGCCAGTGAAAGTTTACTTATATTAATGGATGACAGTATACGCATTGCATTTAAAGCTGCACAGTGCTTTTAGATATTTGGTTCAACGAAGGTAACAGCCTATGCCTATGTTTAGGGTGATGCCCATCTCCGGGCCATATGCTGCCTTTGTAATACATTCCTGTGCATTTTGTTGGACTTGAATGCCTCACAATGTTCTTTTAATGACTGATACGTGAAACAGAGATACTGCCAGCACACAGCTGCTGCTCCTGAGCAAGTGATGAAATGGCCTGTGGAACTGAAGTAATGTGTGATCGCTGTGCCATTTTTCCTCTTCATTGACTTTATTTAACCGCGCTCATGTCATCAATTAAGCCAGCTCTCTCAGTTAGAGTGCAGTGCTGGTTCGGTTTTTTTTTTTTAAAGGTTATTGCTGATTTTTTAAGTCCTGAATACTTTTTCAAATATTTATATTATGGGTGCTACTTATTTATTTAGCTTTGAATTAGAACCATTGGAGTAGCATGGGTGTGTGATGTGTAATTCTGAAACTGGAGTGACGATTCTCCTTGCTCAGAGGAAAGCTATGCGTTTAAAATATTGGAGTAGTATTTCTTTGGCTCAGTAATCATCTCTTGAAGTCCGAGCAAAGTAAAATCCAAGACTTGCTTCTAAACACAATATACATGTTACAAAATAGATGCTGATAACATGAGAAAAGACTGCTCACTAAACTAGTGCTGAATTGTGGCATTAGACCATTAAACTGTTTTTTGCCTGTAATATTTTCTGGATTTTTTTGGTGGGGTTAAAAAATGGCCTGATGATGCACTGAAGCCCTCCTTAACATACCACACCCTAGCAGTAGATAAAATCATGAATTCATTGGCTACCAGCTCAATCATGCTTAATGACCGCACATCCTGTGTTCAGCCACCTCGTTGAGTCACCAGTGTTCCGTTTTCTAGGTAGCTATTCAGACAACTGTGTCCAAAAATTGTATCCTCTCTGAATGCAATCCAACATAGACATACATACAGAAAGACAGACAAAAACCGGCAAAAATAGTGAAAAAAAATCATAGCAGTTGTTCAGTGGATTTGGACTAGTCTTGTACCACTTTGTTCTGATGGCACTCGCAAAAAACCCATTGAAAACAATTATAGCATCGCTACCACGGCTGGTGACCAGCATTGCTATCGCAGTTGGTCATGAATTTTTGTGACTTTTAGGATGTTCATCTAGTCAAGACAGTATTATGAATCTATCTCACGTTGACAAACATCTGCTGCTCCCTACAGGCAATCTCGCCGGACACGCATCTGTGCATACTGTTAAATGTAGGGTCTAGTAGGTATTCACAAGAAGTGAAGGAGTATTTTTCATTAATTATCCATTGACAGAAAAAGGTGCAGCATTCGATTTGAAAAATCCTTAAAACATGCCCTAAACATCCATTATTCATTATTTTATTCAGTGTCCTACTTACCCTCTGGTCTGGACTGACTACCTTTACAATACTATCAAATGAGCTTGAAATGTAAAAGCAACATAATTGTAACCTAATCATGTAACCTATAATGAATTTTGAGTTCTTTGTACTTATCTAATAATAATCTGTTGTTTTGTACGCAGAAATTCCACATGGTAATTTATTTTCAGTATTGGCGACATTTCGGTTGACTTTATGTAGTCGCTGTTTAGCAACTTCGGTGCATAATGTGCATTATACAGTGTAATGGTGTTGAAATGCCTGAGAGACCTTCTGGAAATCAAAATCCCCGATCAGACGGCTGAATTTAAGTCATTTGAGTCTCAGCAGTTTCTTTTCAACACACACAGACTACGCACTCACTTTCAAAATATTCCAACTCATTCTTTACTTCCTCATGATATTTTCCCGGCAATTTTTTCCCAAAATAAATTATTGTAAATGATTAAAATGTATGAAAACCTATAGCAAAAATCAGCCAGAAAATATGGGCAGATTTGAAAGTGTAAATATGGAAACTAATATAAAAATCTGCGCGTGGTGAGACTGGGGTGAATGTCCTCACGGCCAAATACACTGAAAGACCTTCAACAACTGTCTTTGTGGAATAGAAACAGCATCAAAAAACTCATTTTCTCATGAGACCCAATAGAAAAAAATAAAGACGTTTTTAAAAAGTATTCTTTTTTCTCATTATGCAAGTGGCCTGGAGGATGAAAACATGTAGCAGTGGAAACATTTTAAAAGACATGATTTTCTTGTTATTGAATCCCACTTGTATTATAGCAGAATATATGGATCTTGACATAAAAACCATCGACTCAAATCCTCAACAAAGGAAAGAAACTAATTGCTGGGTATCTGCAGAATATTGAATGGTGTTTTCCCCATGAAAAAGAGGTAAGCAACTGAAATATTTGAAACGATCCCACCCTGTCGATTTCCGACTATTTGAAAAGACTGACAGACACATCCCTAGACCTTCTGCTCCGCTTGTCACCTCATCTTTTTTCGATTTAGTGTCTGAGGCCAACATGTACTTTTTGGCCGTCATACATATGTTGTGAATCTGTCTTTGCCATGCCATGTTCCAGGATTCATGCCCATGCTCATGTTTAAGTTCTGTGCCTGGCCTAGTGCCATGTTTTGATTGACTCGCGTTTTCTTGACCTCTACTTATGTCTGACCATTCTCTGCATCAATGTGTTTCAATCTTCCCATACTGAACGCAGTAATATAAATTACCCATTGAGTTACCCATTGGATATACATTTCATTTTTGTGACTCAAAGTATAATTTTTTCATTATCAATTGTCATATTAGACCTGTCAGAAATCGTTACAATACTGGTGGAACAGATATATCCCACTTCCAAATACCGGTGGGACAAATATGTCCGCTGACAAGTACTGGTCCCATTAGGACTGAAAGGGTTCATTCAGACAGGTCAGTGACTGAAGGAGTCTTTCTGCTGTTTATTCTGGGCCACCACAATACATCTTTTTTTTACTTTTAAAATCTTTGAGAAAATTGGCAAGGTGAGGAGGGAGCATGTGAGATTAATGAAATTGCGCCCAGCCAGCAGGGGGTTTGGTCATTGGCAGCGCAGAAGGGGGGAATTTCCAGAGGGAGAGCGGTCCATTCACGGTCCATTAATGGACCACTTGATCAATGAATTTTTTTTTCTTTTATAAAGCAGACCGGCCTTAAGATTCAGTTAAATTCCCAGCTCTCAGCCAGTGGTTGCCAAGTGTTTGTTTTGTAATCAGATCAGTAATATAAAATCTTTGCGGAGATTTGTCCGTCGGAGTCGGTCGTGGTCTCTCTGTTCGGTGGCGGAAGATTAGATTTTCATGCTAAAGCGAGTCTGTCCTTCAGATCTTTCTTTAATGCCGCCTTCAAAGGGAGGCGCTTGATCCGTTATTCTTTTTCACAATGTTGCAAATGTGTTCCAGTCCCACAGCGGGCTTCAAATAAAATTAGCATAAATTGTGCCTCAGTTTGGCCCGGAAGGCACGTAGCACGTAATAATGCAGTAATTTCCTGAAAATGTAATAACGCCTGAAAACGTGATAAAATTTGCACTTAACTCGATCCATAATGTAATAAAACCCAATAATGTAATAACTGCACCAATAATGTAATAAAATATTCTGACTGATATTGTAATAACATCTTTACCAATAATTTAATACTTTATTACATAATTGGGAATTTATTACATTTTATGGAGGGTCTTTTTTTCAAAACCGATAATATAGTACTTGACAGATAATGTAATATTTGTTCATTTTCAGTCCAGAGTTCTACATTTTGTGTTTTGAGAATCTAAGAATGTTATGTACACTGGATTTGAAACAACAGAATGACTATTGGGTTAAATTGCAAACCTTGAGTACCATACAGCCATATGCATATTTTGCAAATACTCAGGGACATGCAACTACATCCTGGTCCTACTGAGTGGGTGATGGACTTACCTCCTTGGGAGACCAACATTCCGGCTCAAATATAAGTTTCTGAGCAGCATCAGAGGCCCCAGGTAACTCTTCCCTAACTGTACCTGTTCACTTCACAGATTTCAGTAACACTTTATTTCTACTCATATGTCAAGTGACATAGTGGTCAGTTAATATACTATCAGTATGACAGTATGTCATGAGATTTACTTGTATAAATGAAGTGAAAGTAAAAAAAAATTCGCTTTTTTTTTTTAATTCACAAAATCAAAATTCAAAAGTCTTCAATCAGTCATTTAAATTACCATTACAAAAGCTATGAAAACTCTAAACATTATCAAGTGTGGTCAGTTTTCATTAATAACACACACCTGTCAACTGTCATGCATTCCGCGTGAGTTTTAGTCGTTTATTTACGTTCTCCTGCTGTAGTCAGCAACTATTCTATCAACGCATGTGTAAGAGATTCTCACACGGAACTGAAGTTCTTGTGCATGGTGGTTTATCAGTTTCACTTGCATTATGACTCAGGACTTCTGAAGCTTTTCTTAACTCTGGGCTTGGAAGCAAGGCATGTGTTTCATTATTGTTTGAATAGTCTAAATTAAATAGGATCATTTGAACCGTCTTCATGCAATTCAATTGCTTCCAATGATCTTGTTTCATTTCAACAGTTTACACGATCATGAAACATGCAATTCTTCCAACCCCTGAGTAAAGAAAAGCGTGAGAAGTCTAGAGTCATGACGCAGGTGAAACTTGAAAATTTAGGTGCCATGTCCCTATTTACATGGAATTGGCCATTAAATTATGGTTAGTGACAACAAAGAACGTATTAATTGAATTAAAGACGTTAAAGGGCATTTCCAGTCATAATTAATGTTTGTCTCATACATCAAGTCACCTATGATCTGTTCATCTCATACCATCCATACAGCAAAGTGGAGCAGAGGCTGTTCTCATGCCACTCTCCGCTAACGGTGGCTCCGCTTAGCCTCCGTTAGCCTAGAGGCTAATTGACCCGGATATGAACAACGCAGAGGCCGCGGTAAATCCGAGTTTGGTTATATTATCTTTTTAAAACGAATTCAAACGAAACGGCAAAATTTTTTTTATATTAGCCTATATGTGCAATGTAAACAGGAAAACATACATAACACCCCCTCTCCGGCCACCACCACCACCACGACCCCCAGCACCCCTGGACTGTGGGCCACAGTAAAATTGTCCACCTGTGAACGGTCCGTAATGATAAAAAGGTTCGGAACCCCTGCCTTAAGAAGTAGCCAAGCCTTGGCTAAAGTGTCAAGAAGTTAGCATCAGTATGAACTAGCATGTAGCCACATGGTCAATAAAAACTAGTCTAAATCCTACCACTGTCCGAGCATTATCAAACTTTTTCTGGTATCCTACAGAAATCTGAAGGTATTGATGCTGACACATTGCATACTCACTTTACAAGTGATCGTATAAAGGGAGAAATGTGTCTGGCCAGCCACCACTGAAAGAGACCCTGATCGTGTTCTCCCTTGCAGGCCCTCTAGTGGCCAGGATGCCAGCGTCCAAGATTAATTAACATATCAAAAGCATAATTTTTATTACAAAACTGGTGACTGAATAATGGAAAATCTGATATAAACATGTTACTGATATTACCAGCAGATAGCGTTGCAGAAAGGACGTCACGTCAATAAACTGGGATTTATATGGATAGAAGACCTTTGGACAATTATACTATCATAGAAACAACATACAACTTCAGAAACCCTGTATAAACCCAAAAAGGAGTTTGAAAAATAACCATGTCAGTTGTCATCAAGTTTTGTCAATTTGATGCTGACATTTTTATTTAAACTTTATTTATACAGCTAAATCTCATAATATACTATGAGTATGACAATATGTCAGCTGACCACTTTGTCACTTGACATAGAGTAAGATGTCAATTTGACATTGAAAGTGATAAAATTACCATTTATGAGTGGATATGTAGCCCTATATTAATGTCAGGTGTCATGCAATGTGTATGTAGGTGTTATGAATACTTCTGTATACCCTCTTCAAATAAAGTGTTACTGAAAGTTGATTTGTTGGTTTGTGGTTGTTTTCATGAGGTAATGATTTGTTGGAAACCTGTGACGTGAAGAGGTACATTAAGGGAAGCAATATTCATTCTCTTGTTTCAAATCTAGTGTACATAACATTCTTAGATTCTCAAAACACAAAATGTAGATCTCTGGACTGGAAATTAACATGCATTACATTGACTGTCAAGTATTACATAATCAATCAAAAAAAAAAGACCCACTTGAAAATGTAGAAAATTCTCAATTATATAATAAGGTATTACATTAATGGGTAAAAATGTTATTACAATATCAGTCAGAATATTTTATTCCATTATTAGTGAAGTTAATAGATCATTGGGTTTTATTACATTTTCCATCAAGTTACTGTAAGTGCAAATTACATTACATTTTCAGGTGTTATGACATTTTCAGGAAATTATAACATTATAGCGAGCTACAAGGCATCGTCACTGACCGAGCGTCAGATCTGTTTTCCCAGTCCTCTCTTTAGTTGTTTCAGTCCGTGAGAACGTGCGTTATCTGGAGATTTATGTCGAAGCTCGAGGGAGGATTTGTTTTTAGTCTGTGTGAGTTGGGAGCTCTAATGCGATTGAAAGCGTAATGTTAACAGTCTGTTGTTTAATTTTTCCAAGCCTTTAACAGTTATCAGTAAGTCCACACTTAAACAAGTACATGCTTAAATTTGTCACTCACCTCTTCAGGGCTTACCTCTCTCAATTAAATGTGTTTATTATATTAATGAATACATTCCAATGCCGATATCACGCTCCCAGTTAGGTTATCATAAGATAAAAAGATAGTGCTGGCCTGAGTTATTTTGTCTGAGTCTAAAGGCAGGGAGCTCTAATGCTTTCAGGACCTGGGCGTTCCCATTCCACTGCAAGAAACTGTCAGCCAAAGAGTGAATGTATCATGTGTTATGGACTGGTGTAAGATTTAAATGTCTTATTTGACATATTGTGCTCTGTGTCCAGCAAGTACTGCATGCTGGTTGAAATATTAGTTGCTTGATTGCTAAAATAGCCAATGCAGGGTCCCCAAAAAATCCTGGGACCTGACTGGCTCCTGTGTATTATGCAAACGACATGTCATGGATCTGTTCAGCTAAACTGAATATTTTTCTGAGTCCTGACAACAACACAAGCCAGTATCATTTAAATCCATTTAGGGTAGGGGTGGTGATCCAGGACAAGTGTTTGAAAGCTTATACATTACAAATAAGAAAACAAAGTAATCCAGGATCAATAGTCGCAGTAAATTTTTTTGTGCTTTTATTTTATCTATTTATTTTTAGCAGAAATGGTTGAATACCACCAATTTAAATGTTAATTCTAAAGTGTGTCCAGATTTGTAAAGCCAGTCTTACACTCAAACCAGTCACACAGAAATGAAGTTCACGGTGGAATGTATCTGAAAATCCACAGGTTTTCCCCCCCAATCTACTCATCAAACACACACTTCCCAACGCCTCCAGAACATTCTAGAGTCTCCCAGAGAACCTGCTGCTTGCACCGATAAACCTTCACCTGGTCTGAAATCGACCATAAATCAGCAGTCTGCAACACCAGGCAAATTCAAGTTTAGAAATTCTCACTATTCCTCATGGACTGACAAAAGGTTTGTAAATTTAGACGCTGCTAAGTGTGCAGGGGCTAATGCCCCAGGTTATGAATTTCTTGCTCTCTTATGCTGCAGTAGGATCATGATTTTCATGCCCTAAGACTCCTGACTCACCACCAACTGTTCAACCAGACTTAAGTTTTGCAAAGGCGGGGTGTCTGCAAATGAGAGTGGATTGCATTCAAGCCACTGTAATTTCAAACTTCCAGTGGAAAATCTGCTACTCCAACCTGAATAAAGCGCAACCTTTCATTCACCTCTAATGCAAAGATTGCTTATCATGAGAGGTTTTCAGTGTGCGCCTCGTTCTCATATTCACATCTGCTCTTTCTCTCCCCACATCTGCAGTTTAATCTCATTTCAAACACGGATCTGCTTCTGTCTGCAGTGGAGAAGCCTTCGCTCAGGCGAGAGCAGTAGCTTTGTGGATTTAGGGAGTTCATCTCTCTGCAACAATCCTCTGGTTATGGAGGTATATTACGCCCTATCAGATGTCCCATATGAAAAGTTATATACTTTTTTATTTTCAAAGGATTGTAAATTGGTGGTGTTCAGTAATAGATACTGCGGGCACAACACTACATCTCTGAGCCCTGGCAGATTTAGCCCTGTTATACTGCCTCCAACCAATCAGTCCATATTTCAGAAAACAATCTCTCACGTTTGTAAGTCTCAGATGCAGGTTGATTATTTCCCATGGAAAGCTGTGAACATGTAAACAACTGTTTATCTCTGTATTTTGCCATCAGTTGGTTTGATCAAATCTGTTCCAACTGTATACTTTCACTTCCACTGTAGCTAACAATAGAGTCAGAATCCATCTCGGATTTTACATGCCAATAAATCAGATGAAAGCGGTCAATTTTGAATGCAGCGGGGGCCCACCAGACTGCATTATCCCATGGCCTCCTGAACTGTCTCGCTCTCTCACCCCTTTCATATTCCCCTATGGGGATTTACAGAGTTTTGGCCTTTCAATTTTCAGCTCAATCGCTGCTGCCGCATTTATAGTAGAGATAAAACGATCTCCTCAGCGGGATTTGCTGCATAGAATATCCAGTCTAGTTACAGCTCACCCCGCCTGCCAAGGCAGATCCAGACAGCAAAATATAACTGAACTGGACATGGGCCAGATGTACTAAAAAGTTTGGTCCAAATTGGTGAAACACATCCGCTCCATTGGCTTTTTGCACTTTTCTACACTTTTAAAAGCAAAAACCAAGTTAATATACGGCCTCAATAAGGCACACGTTTACCCAAAAATTTTATTCTGAACAGCTCTGGACCAGATGCGGCATTTTTTTTGCCAAGTAAAGTGAAAACAAAAGAAAATGTATTTGGTAATTCTTCATAATTTTGTTCTTTGTCTAATGCAACTGTTCGATGTTTTCAAGAGGGTCTGTAAAATAATAACTGCTACTTAAAGCTTGATGACAGCTCGTGTGCGAGTTTGGTTGTCCGGCTGTGGCTCTGACTGCAGCAGTTCAGCCAATGAGTGTACAGTGCGTGCGCGTCCCGGATCAACAGCGCTGCTCGCCATTTCCCCTCGAATACATTCGCCAATCGGCACAGACGACACATTTTCTTGGCCATTTGTGCTGTGTAATCAGTTTGGCAATCTTATGAAATGGTGCCGGAAATATAAGCACCCATGGAACACCATTTTTATAGATGGCGTCGGTCAATCCCATACTGAAGTAGCTAGCCTAGCATCTCCCATTGAAAATAACAGGGATGGTACTTCCTCACTCTCTCCAGTTCTATTATATTACCTCCATGGCTTATATAAGGTCTGGGTAAGCGCTGCCCCAGCTAAATCAGCCAGCTGGGAAAACAATTCAATTGTCCAGGAATAGGATATCATCCCGGGACAAGAGCCAAAAAGAAAAGTCCAAACAACACGCACACCAAACAAACCATGACACATTGATCCAGTTTTTGCCCAATTTCCTTCTGGTATAAAGACTTTATTCATACACGGAATCATGAATCCAGAAAAGATGCGGCCCGCATCAGTTTCTTTATTGACTCGGCGTAGTATTTGGAGTCTAGCTCTGCCGGGATACCACGATTAAAATCCTTTGTAAAGTGGATGCTATCCTCATTCTCCTTCAATGTCATTGTGCAATGCCTGCAACACTGGCAGCAGTGAAGACATCGTCGCCTACTTCTCTCCAGATAACGCATAGGTTAACTCTGCCACTGGTTTCAGTGCTTTATTTATGGCCTCCAGCATATCGACGTCCTGCCACGAGAGAGGATCGGTGCACCTGTCTTCTGCCAGAACTCGCCCGATAGCTGGAGCTTACCCAATAATCCGGTTGATCATCTTTTGTTTCGAACCCCAATGTGTGGGACAATCCTGAAAGAACGAGACAACAACCTTGTATCGCTATCATAAAATCAGTACTGCTGGTCAGTGAAATGGCCTTAAAACTAAATGTCAGCCAACACAGGCAACCAAAATATGCGGAATTTCCCAATCCGAATAATTGGCTACATCAGCTACACAAACATATATATATATAGCCTACACACAAATGCTTCGATCAGTTTTAAGCTAGAGGACATCCACTGATTAAAAAAAAAAGTATAACAAATTAAATGACTGCATCCGCACAGCGTATTCACATCTAACAAAAGATTCAGCTTCAATCCATATCTGTTTGCATCCAATCAATTAAAAAAATTCAAAACCTTCCCAAACACGTTGCTCTACGACTTTCCAAGTGTTCAGGAGGAGGTGCAGTGCAACAATGAGATTTCCAGTCTTGCTGTAGCAGCCTCGCTGTACATTATCTCGTTTATTACGTGGATACTCGCCGATGAAATAAACAAGCTGACATAAAATATTATTTTACCATGTGATTTTTATCGAATCAAAAACGACTTAATTTCTCCCGCGATAATGGCAGTATAAATTGATTTGGAGGCAGAACTGCGCACATAGCTACTAACTGTCTGTAATAGATCTACATAGCAGAATGCGATGATTGAACAATCAGAAGACGATATTCAGCTTAGCCGAGTAATAGAATATCAACATAATTAACAGATGACAATAATCATCGAAAGTTACCGTTATTAGAGAATGCTCTGAGAGTTTTAAGGTCTTGTTGGGCTTTACGGCGAGCGTTCTTCTTCTGCCAGCTGTGGGAAAAGGTGGCAATGATTGTTCGGCAAACTACCATTGCACAGTCAGTCCGTTGCCTCTTACACAAGGGAAATTGCGACCCTCAAATTGACATAGTGGTCAAAACAATTAAGCCATGGCCACCCCAAAACGAAGACGATGGCAGACTGTATGTTAGCTGCGTTGTCGGTTGTTATGCACACTAATTTGCCTCGGAAAAGATTCCAGTCTTTCAACGATGCACTGAGTCCTTCTGCCAAATTATCAGCTGTTCGTTTGGAGGCACTTAGACTGCAAAGTCTGGAAACTCCACTCAGATGAAATAAAGTGCGCTGTCACTGACATGTATGATGTCATGTCAACAGTGGACCACAAATCAGTCGTTAGTGCGAAGGATTCCACACCACTGAGCAACCGTCTTACCTCCTCTCTGACTGTTATACATGGTGGGGATGGCTGTCTTCCTGAAATATTTTCAGCCTGGCAGCTCGTACTGGTGATCCAGCGTTCAAATTATTTCTTTAAATGAGCTTTTTTCCACCGTACTCAGTGGCATCATACCCTTGGTGAGATACCAGGTCAGAGCCACGGTGCATTCATTCCACCTTGCACTGTCTCTTTCATGTTTTGATGACTCGGAGAATGCACCGATGATTGTTGGCTGGTAGTGGCTGGTGCCGGAGCTGCCGGCCGTTCCCTCCCCAGCTGATACTGAGTCAAGTTGTGCAAACCACTGGGTGATGGACTCTGAGGTGAGACCACACATCTCTGGTGTCTCCCTGCCTTGCCATCACCTGCTAGCAGCAAATACAACATAAATCTAAGGGACTAAATCTGCCGTGTCTGTTGTACTGAAACGCAGCATGCGGGCTAACCCAAATAATTCAGCAGTTATTTTTGATTGCTAACAATCGATATTTGGGTGGAAAGAAGGAGGAGTATTAAATTCCGAGGAGGCCAGAACAGCTGTTCGATGGTTGATATTGTTAAAAATATTGCATATAACGACAAACATCGCGATATTAAATAATATCGAAAATCGGCCCAACCCTAGTGCCCACGTTGATATCTGTTGCATTGTCCTCCTGCACTACTGCGTTTTCACGACAAATTTCATCCATCATCCTTTCTCCAGTCCAATCATCAGCATGGACAGACAAATTAATGCTGTAGTCATCACTAATTTGCAGTTGTGTTCTCTTAAAGCTGTAGTATATGATTTGAAAGTTTGATCATTATTAATAACCTAATTTAAATGGTGGTTATGGTCCTATTCTACAATCTACACAATGTGAAGAGCAAAAAAAATGAAAAAAATCCATTCACTCTAGTGGCTACAGAGACGTTGACCAATATAAGCCATCCGGTCGGATGGTGTTCCACCCATTATACTGTGCTGCCACTCAGTAGCTGTGCTGAGAGGTTGTACATGATTTTAGGCAAAGTAATTCAGTAAGGCAATACAATTAAGTATGCTCTGCACACGAGTTACGATTAAAACTAAAATTCGAGTACTCAGTTTTAAGCAGAGGTAACTTATTCAGTAATTAAAATACAGTGTGCTCTGTCACTGAGCGCATCACATTATTTATGTTTACAGTGGAAATATGAAAGGGTTAAATAGTACTCATATTAAAGAGTACAATGGCCTGCACTTCACAAAAGGCAGTTTTCATTCACTTAATACAGACCAGCGAAACTAACTTTAAGATCTAACTTCTTAGTCATATTCAGTAAAAATTGTCAAAGGATTTAACCCAGTAAAATTTGGAGTCCATGTTGAATTAAATAAATCAAGTTGCTCTGAAAATGCATGATACAAATGCGTGGAACCACTTCCTCTGGACAAAACGTCCATTTTCACGGCCGTCACCCCAAAAATTCTGAAAATTGGAGTCTGATCAAAATGCCTTGGGGTGAGATTATGCTCCCCCCCTCCCCAATCTGTTCTCTCACGCTTCTCTGGGCTCTCCCCCTAATAGCTGGAAAGCCGTCCCGACAAAAGGAACAAACAGGCATGTAATACTGTGGTTTCTTCTAGATGACACGGGTGGGGCGGGGGATGACAGGAATGTGGGGAACATGGGGGCGGGGGGTCTGGGGGGCAAAGCGAGTTCCCGTCCTGACAGAAACCACTGTCAGATTACTGCGATTAGCATCACTGTGGAATGATGGGGAGCCGTGCAGAACAGTGGCTGCCATTTCTACTCCAGTGCTCTGTGAAACTCTGGCAACCCAGCCGTGCTATAACCCCCATTTAGCGGTTTGTTTTTCACTGCAGTATTACTTTAGTGTCTTTTCACTGCAATTTTTTTTCTCAAAAGGCCATTTATTTATGATGAGTTGATATACAGATATGTACCGAAGGTCTCTCCTCGGAACTTTTTAACCTCAGAATCTCGGCCGTTTCTTTAGAGGGAATGGACAAAGTCTGACGAACAGTTTTACCGATTCCATTCGTCTTTGGTGTCAAGGTGTATTAGGGCCGGGGGACATAGTAATCAGCTCCGTTAGTCCATCCTGAAGAAGGCTTTGACCGATTTTATTCATCTTTGGCTTCAATGTGTATGTGCGTGATCTGCCGACCCCAGTCGATTTCCTTCATCTGGCGGGGGACATGGCCACGTTTAGTGGCAAGACTTGTTAATTAAGCTGTTAAAGCTTTCAACTACTAATGGTCTTTTTTGGCTTGAACCCCGCGCGGCTATATTACATCTTATAGAGATTCCTATTTTCCTTTAAACACTCACAAATAACTGTGGTCATCAGCCCCGAGGCCCCTTCTGCAGGTAACCATGAAGGGCTACTTATTTATTTATTTTAATTCTTAAAATAGCCTAAATGAAAATTCGCCTCCTTCTCCTCTCTGAACCTGGCTGAAAAACAGAGAGTAGTGCTGGATAGGGAGTTAAGTTTCCTGAGAAAATTATAAACAGAATGAACCTTTTTAGACAAATTGTCCCATTCTTTGTCTTCACGCTTTGAAAACAGAACAAACACCTTCCTTATCACTAAATCAATTCAAGTCCAAACTGGTTAATCAAGCAGAACAACAACATAGGGTACATCAATTGTGAGCACACAATCATTTCAACAACAGGACCACAGTAGGCAGCTTGTTTATTTAAAGGCTTGAAGGCGAGTATAAATACTTGGATCTTTTGGCATACCGATGCACAAACTCCCGCACGACCCCTTTTAAATCCAAGCTGGGCGCGCGTTTATTTTCAATGCCCAGAATAGCCAGACCCGAGAGCCTCCTCTGTGCCATGCAGCTTCTCAGATCTGTTTTAATCAGTTTGAGTTTGGAGAAGGATCTTTCGGGCCTTGCGACAGTTACTGGAATAGTAAGGAACAGTCAGATCGCTGTGGCTACATCAGGCACACTGGATAATAAGGAGTGATGCTTTATAAACAGAGTGTGCACCAAATCTTGAACTTTGCCATGTTCAATTTCCTTTAATGCGGACACTAATGCGCATTTAAATGAAAGCACTTGCGCTGGAAAATCCGCAGATAAATCATCTTTGTATTGTTCAGCAAGGTCATTTGCTAATCTATACATGTCTTCATCGTTTTTTGACAAAAGGTCTTTTGGGCGTAAAAACCCAAACCTCTGTGACACCTCTTGCATGCCACGGAACCTGCGTGTCACCTGCGCAATAGCGATGTCGAGACCTGCGTAAAATACAGAGACTTTGAAGTGCTCCTCTGCATCCATAAGCCTTCCATCCTCACACAGGTCATCAAAATGCCTGTTGGTGTCCCTTGTGCGTTTTGGAGGTAATGTAGGAGAAATACTCCATCACTAGGCAAGATTTTTGGCCGTTTCTCTTAGGCAGTCAGACTCTCCTCTGAGTGAGCTAAGGGTCTCCGATGCGCTGGCGAGATATTCGCTTGCCTGAAAAATATCCATCTTCTGCTTTTGGAGACTTTGTGAAACAAGGTTGAAAGTTTCCAGAATTTTGCCCTGTATCTCTGTTTGGAGGACAAATTCAAAGTTTTCCATTTTATGTTTGAGTCGCTCGACGTCAGCACGCTCGTCTGGCTTTTTGGATAACGGGCAGATTTTTGCCAGCGCTTTCATAACATCCGGGAAACGAGAACTGAGTGAGTGAACAGCATCATTTCAGGATGCCCAGCGCATCGGACACAAACGATTGATTGTTGGTCGCCCTGTCACTTTAAACTCTGTCTCAAGAAGTTGCCACCGTTTAATGCTACCGCTAAAAAAAAAGCACACAGTTGTTGCCAGTGTCGTAGTATTCTCTTACATGAGTAACATTTTGGCATGCATCGCTCAGGACCAGGTTTAGATTGAGAGACGCGCAGCGAATACAAATTGCATTAGGCTCTCTGTCCGGAAATCGTTTTTGTAACCCTGAATAGGCACCACTCGGCATTATTCACAGATATCCCCTTCTTCTTTAAACACCCTTTTACAAACCAGACACGCTTTGATCATGCACTGCATGGAAGACCATAAAACATTTGTGTATCTTCACCTCCAACTGTTTATCATTTTCATGTTTTGGACGGGTGATATATTGGAGCATCTGACTGAGTTGATCTATTTTAGAAATGTCCAGGGTTGTGTCCATTATCACAGAATAAAATTCTGCTTCATGTATTTCTTTCAGTATTTCGTCTTGAACTTTTTGTGCCATAATATAGATAATTTTGGTCTGAATCTTAAGTTTCAAGTATTTAGTTTTACTTTTACTTGTAATTAACCTCTGCAATACTGAGTCTTACTGGGCGAGAAACTCTATAACGGACAAAATGTTCCCGTTGTTAATTTCTCCAATTTTCTCACGATCAGCTCGGAAAGCAGAGTTGCTGGATGCAGGTGTCAGCGTAACGTCAACAATTCTTGTCAATTCCTCGGACCAAAAAACAACTTCATTGTTGTATTCAGTGGACATTTGCTCATCAATGGTAAGAATTCGCCGCCACATATCATACGTTACACTAGCTGCCATGCAAGGACAGGTGTGTTTATGTTCTGTGATCTTTCGGAACGGTCCTTGCCAGTCATTTATTCCAGTTGTCCAGGACAAATTATGACACACAGACTTCCTCTCTCCAAAAAGCCAACAGGGCTAACAATAAACAAGATCCTTTTTTGGTGAGTAACATTACTATTTGCAATGTATTTTGGTACCTTTCTTTGATAATCTGTGGTAATATTCTTTGGGAAAGCACTTTCCTTTAGCATCTCAAGGATATGGACCTTGATATCTGCATGGACCCTGCCTTAAAATACTCCTTTTTAAATCTGCATCTGTAATATCTACGGGGAAATTGGCCCTGTCAGTTGTGTAAGAAGGGCCACTTTCAAAAGCTAATGCCTGGTTAATCTGAGATGCAAACCAATCCGAGGTTTTCTCACTGCTCGCTCTCGTCCAAAGTGGACTGTGCTGGCTGATTGGCTGTAGATCCTAGGGGCACGCCGGACTCTCCCTCACCTAACACTGTAGACAGGGGTGCGGGGCTCTCTTTGGGGTTTCCCTGACTTGACACCGAAGAAGCGGAGGTGGGACCCTCCCTGGGGGTTCCCTCATCATCAGACACTGAAGATGGAGGGCTGTCTCTGGGGATTCCCTCACCTGACGCCAAAGATGCCTGGCGTACAAATCTCCCTCTCTCATCTGATGATAAATCTCCCCTATCTGTAATATTTTCTGCCCGTTGATCTGTGCAATTAAGCTGGCCTTTTTCATCTCCGTGAACCTCGCGATTTCCTTCTAAATCTCCCTGGTTGGCTCGGTGTGACGTTTCTATAACAGCACAGAAAAAAAAGTACGTTGACATGCTGGGTAATATTTTTATTTTAGCTCATGGAATACGCCTGTTCTGCATGCATGAGTGTTTTGTTGAAAGTATATTGTAGCCTTTTTATTAGAAAGTCAGTTCATAGCTTATAGGCTTCATGGAAATATTTAAGGTAAAAATGCATAGGCTATTATTCTATTTCTGAAGAAGACCTCGGCATTCTGGGCCAAAGGCTATGTTCACACATCCTGTTATCACGATCAGCATAGCGGACTATGAGAGACGTAGCCTACGTATTAACAGTGACTGACTGCATCCTTCACAGCAAATCTTTGGATGTTTGTTTCTTGTGCCGTTTTTGGGAAAAATTTGAGAAATTGCCTCATTTACCACCTGAGCAAAGAGCTCAGTTAACAGAGTCAATACAAAAGTTTTCTTTGATTAAACAAACTCTTTTAACTAATTTACTATCTACTCTACTGACCAAGATTGATAGATACAAGCACAAAAATATTTACAGTCCCTTTAGTTGGGTTGCTTGGTGATGTCCTGGGTGAGGAAAATGCTCCAACACAGGCAAAAATCCACAAAAAGCTTCACAGGTCTTGAAAAGAGTGACAGGTCTGGTCAAATGTATCCTTCTCCTTGCAATTTCTCCTACTACTTTACTCTCTCAATTTTCCTCGTTATATACTATTTTGCAGACCCCTCTCACCTTTTAGACTTTTTTTAATTCTCTGGGACTTTCCATCTCAGACATGCCCAGGACATGTCCAAACCTAGCTCCATTCTGGGCTCAACAAAAGAAAAGGTCAATACTGCCATCTAGTGGCTTCTTAGCTGAGGATCCAACGGCTTGCAAAAGTTTGATGTTCTGCGCCTCATGTGAGGCGCAACCTGTTCTAAAATGAAGTCGAATGAGTTGCGCGACATACGAAAATGGCTCCGCCACTCGTCTTTATCATAATTGTTGAGTACGTTGTCCCAGAAAACAGGCCCATTTGGTCTTTGTCTTTCTTCTTCAAATTCTTCTTTCTGTGATCAGTGCCAACTGACTTAAAATAACCATACGTCTTCGTCTTCGGCGTGCAGAGTCATCTCACCTCTCTTCTAGAGATGTGATGTTCGCGAAGCTTCTCATCTGCAAATTTTCTACGCTGCCTTCATGTGCCCCATGAGTCTGAGTTGTCCACGCTGCCTTCACGTGAACGAATAATGACTTCTCCGAGTTTGAGTTGTCCACTGCACGCTCCATTCACGTGAACGCAGTTATAAATGTGCAGCTAACGTACAGGAGGAGAATATTAGTGAGCGCCGCCCAACTGGACTGAGGACATTTGCCGCTGGATCTGTTCTGATGTGGAGTCGAGTCAAGGAGCTGAGCTCCTGTAAAGTAGTTCAGGTGTACAGACAGCTGGTGGGGTAGTACAATTTTGCATTCACATTTTTATCATGTCCTCATTTTTAATCCAGTTTTATTTATATTTTTATATACATGTAAATATTTTTTATTCTTATTTAATATTTTTATTTCATTCCTGTATTGTATATGAACATGGTTAAAGCACACGTAGCCCCACAGCAGTCATTCTAATTAGATTTATTTTACAGATAAATAACAAGCATACATACTTTTGATTGGTTAATAAGAACGGATTATAAATGAAAGTCTTAATTACAAATCAATGACAACATATACATTTCATTACATTCAGTAGATGAAAATTTACATTTAGGTAATTAACAATATAAAAGAAAGTAAAATAAATAATAGGGGAATGGGTGGTGGGTTGATGGGTAGCAGGGAAAGGTGTGAGATGGGTTGGCTCGGTCGTACCGGTCTCTCCTTGTTTCCTGGTAGCATGCCTCTTCTAGCTGGTGCTCCAACTCAAGCCGGATGCTGTCATCTTTGATTCTTCTCATTATTACCTGCCCCCCCCCCTCTAGGGGGAGCCAGGTTAAGCAATGATCATGTCTGCGTGTGTGTGTGTGTGTATGTGTTTCTGTCAGTCTGTCTGTCAGCCCGTGGCTGGGCCCAGGTCTGCTATCTCTGATTGCCTTGTTTGCTCATGGTTTTTACATAATATACTAATTTCATCTTCTGGTTCTTGACCTAATTTATTCCTGAAATAGGTGCCTACTGCACTTAAGGCTTCAGCTTCCTGCTTTTCCATGTTATTTCTCTTTTTTTCTTCCCTGGACTAACATCAAGGGTTTAGTTTAGTTTCCTTTATTACAGGGAAGTCCCTCTGAGACCGAGGTCTCTTTTTCAGGGGAGCCCTGAATACAATAAAACAATTACAAAGTGAGTTAACACACAGAGCATAGTAGAATTCACACAATTACATACAACAACTGCAGAATAAAGGAAAACAAACTTTAAAATACAGTTAAAAAGAAAATAAAAAATGAGTAAGACATTCCAGTGCCAAGGACAGAGAACAAGTCCCAAGTTAAAACTGTAAGTACATCTGGCCTCCTCAAGTAACATCTACAGAAGATTCTTGAAGGATTCATATGGAATGAGACAATCAAGCTTCAAGGAGTCTTGGCATCTATTCCAGACATAAGGTGCAAATGAGCAAAAAGCAGAACAGCCCAAATTTGTCCTAGTCCTGGGTGACTTTAACAAAATCCACCTTTGCGATCTGATATGCTGACTATGGATTTTGAAGGACAAAAGCCTAGTAAGATATGAGGTTTGCCAAGCAATGCTTAATAAATGAATAAAATACAATGGAGCTTCCTTCTAAAATAAAGGGAAAACCATCCAACAGAACTATATAACACACAATCTCCAGTGATAAAACACAGAGCGCTGTGACAAATACCGTCCAGAGATCTTAAAGTACTATCAGAGGCATGCATGTAAAGGATATCCCCATAGTTAAATAAAGGTAAGATTGTTGCCTGGACAATCCTCTTCCTACTGTGAAAAGAAAAACAAGACCTGTTTCTGTAAAGAAACCCAATTTTTCTTCTAATTTTCTTGGACAAGTTAGACACACAAGTTTTAAAGAAGTAGTCATGATCCAGCCAGATACCTAAATACTTGTAAGACTGAACGTGCTCAATTTTGGCACCAGTCACCGAGAAAATTGAGTCATTTGGCATAGTTGCATTCCAAGCAGAAAAAAACATGAACTTCGTTTTATCCGTATTCAAAACAAGTTTCAGTTCTGCCCGAGCATGATGAATAAGATTAAAGGCCGATTGCGGGTAGATAAGGGCCTGGGCACACGCTGGTGCAGAGGAGTACAACTCAGTGTCATCTGCATAAAAATGAACCTTGCAACTTGCAATATTACAAGCAATATCATTAATATAAATTGTGATTAAGATCAGTCCAAGTATGGATCCTTGGGGTACGCCTTTCGTCACTTTTAAAAATTGAGACTTTACATCCCCAAGCATAATATCTTGTGTTCTATTTGAGAGGTAGTCCTGGAACCACAAGCAGGCCTCAAAATCAAGACTAATGGAAGACAACTGTTGTAATAAAATAAAATGATCTACTGAATCAAAAGCTTTTGCTAAATCAATAAATAGGGCTGCACATTTTTGTTTATTATCCACAGCTGATTTCCAATCATTCATAACCACTGAGGCTGCTGTGATGGTGCTATGACCAGGCCTGAAGCCAGATTGTTGTGAATTTAAAATGTTGAAAGTTAAAAAGCTGGACAGTTGTTGCTTAATGAGAGATACTAAAATCTTAGCCAGGCAAGGTAATTCTGAGATAGGTCAGTGGCAGTTCACTGAACTGGGATCACCACCCTAAAATAATGGAAGAACATGAGCTGCTTGCCATACACTGGGAACAGTCCCCATCTATACTGACAAGTTAAAAGTATTAGCTATTGAATGCACAATCATTGGGGCTGCTAAACCGGAAAGACTCGGAACTAGATGATCCTCTTCAGTGGAATTATTTACATCACTTCATTTCAATTCTTGTAGGACCTCATTCACGTGAAATTCCCTAAATGACAACAATACTCTAGATTTAGGAGAATATGTGAATGAACTAGAGCTGAGGTCAGACATATCCCCTGTAGAGGACTGATCAATAAAATTTTCAAAAAGGTTTCTGACCGCTATAAAATATTGGTTAAAAAGATCACAGATTTTGTGTTTATCAGTTATCGGACCAGAATCAGTGTGGATAGAGTGTGGTATAGATAAAGACGGATAACAATTCAGGGACTTTACAATTTTCCAAAAATTTGCAGAATTACCATGACTTTTGGCCAGTGATGAGATAGAATAATCAGATTTTGCCGTTTTAATCAGTGAGCAGCAATTATTTCTTAATTTTCTAAAAACCTGCCAGTCAGAGAGTGCCTTGGTTTTCCTGGCTTCACCCCATGCTTCATCCCTGCCTCATAGTTCCGTGGATCAGGCATTCGAAAACCAAGGGTTTCTTCTATTCTTAACCCTAAGTCTCTTCACCGGAGCATGCTTATCCACAGCATGATAAAACACGGTACTAAAGTGAGCCAATGCTAGGTCAGGGTCTGGAATAAAACCCGCAGAGCTTAAATCACTCCAGGAAATATTGTGCAGAAAGGCCTTTTTAGTAATAAAACATGGAGGAGCCGTTGTAACCCTCATGTCTCTAATACATGGTACTGGGCAGTGATCACTAAAATCCAAAGGAAAGACACCATTCAGGGCAGACTTGTGCAGTCCCTTTGTTAAAATCAGATTGATCACAGTTGACTGGGATAAATCTTTAAAATTACGTCTTGTAGGCTCCGAAATAAGCTCGGGTTGGTGCGGCTTCAGTGGGGAAAGCCTGGGAGTCGCTGTCACAGCCTGGCTCACAAAGCCATGACAAAAACAAGGGAGATACACCATTATGAAGAAATAACAATTATATTTATTTAACAACCTATTACAAATATAAAATCCACAAATAATCACAAATCATGAGGTGTGAATGTCAGTAAAGTAAGCATGAAGTGCATGTTGGTTGAGTGGAAAATGTATGCAAATGTTGTAGAATACAGAAAGAAAATCAAAAGATGAACACAAGAAACCCGGGGTCAAAACACTGGCAGCATGGTCTCTGCAACGAGAAGGAGAGAAAAGAATGATTAACTTCAGGCACTTAAAAAGGCTGGTGAACACCGAGCCCAGGTCTCACGAATCAAGCAATGATTGCATTACCCTTCTGCATAATCAGGCCAATGCAGCAATACCAAAACCCAGCCTTAGGGGCCGCCACACCCCCCCCCTTAAGACGGGGTCCCAACGGGATCACCGGAAACATATAAAAACCAATATTTCAACGCCCCAAACCTCCTCTTCTGCCCACCTCTGCAACCAGGTATCTTTAGGTACTTTACTGACATTCACACCTCATGATTTGTGATTATTTGTGGATTTTATATTTGTAATAGGTTGTTAAATAAATATAATTGTTATTTCTTTATAATGGTGTATCTCCCTTGTTTTTGTCATGGCTTTGTGAGCCAGGCTGTGACAAAATGGGAGCACTGGCAGCATGGTCTCTGCAACGAGAAGGAGAGAAAAGAATGATTAACTTCAGGCACTTAAAAAGGCTGGTGAACACCGAGCCCAGGTCTCAGTCGCGTTCAGCCATGGTGGTTACACTCGCAGCAGCGAGAGCTGGAGCAAACAGCGATTCGATGAGCTGCTCAGCGTCCTTAATCTGGTTAAGGATTGAAATTCTTCTTTCCAGCTCCGCACAGCCCAGCGGGGTAGTGACTTTTTTATTTTTTATTTTAGCCTGCTGGGCTTTACAGCAACCAGCCAGGCGATGCAATAAATAAAACTTTAAAAATAATAAAATAAAATAAACAAATAAAATGATAAGACAAATAATTAGATAAAATTTCAAACTGATAAAACGATAAAAAATAAAAGTAAACTAAAAGTCCGGGCAGCAGCAAAACCAGACCGCTGACAGGTAACCGGACGTGACCTGTGACCTGCTGCTTCTCTCGCCATCTGATTTGCTTCTTTCTTCCACGTCCTGCTTCTCAGCTCCTTCCAGCCCCTTCTTTGAATTCGCATTTTCTTTATCTGCCTCATGACCCTGTGAAGACAAACATAATTAATTCATATTCAGAAGTACTTTTGTATTTCATTTAATAACAATAATAGTAATAATAATAATAATTATTATTATTATTATTAACTTTATTTATAGACCACATTTCATACAAAGACTAAGCTAAAAGTGCTTTACAGTAAAAATGAAAATTAATTAATTTTATCTCTTTATTTTTTTAGTGGCCCCAAAACCCTAGAAGAGGGGGATAAAGTTGCAAGGGGGTTTCAAGAACAATGGCAATTCCTCAAGTTGCCTTGGAGCCTTGGATGGGAAGCATGTTACTATCGTCCCACCACCATCATCAGGCTCAACCTTTTACAATCATAAACACACCTTATCTGTTGTTCGAATGGCCCTAGTTGACAGCAACTACAAGTTCTTATATGTTGATGTAGGCTGCAAGGCGAGTATCGGATGGTGGAGTTTTCAGAGGATGTTCACTGCAGGAGTCTCTGGAACAAAACACTGCCAAAATACCACAACCAGCACCACTTGCAGTTGATCCACATTTACCTGCCACCAGCGACTGCGAACAAGATTGTCTTGGCCTGTTACATGCTCCACAACTTACTGTGTGACAAGTGTGGTGATAACTACCTACATTTCCCCTGTGATTAGGAGTACCCAGACAACACAGGCCCTACACTTCCCCAAGCTGCACTACCACGTTCTACCAATGCAACCCAACAAGCAAAACAAACCCGGGATATCCTCTGCAAGTATTTTAATTCTGAAACAGGGGCAGTTCCATGGCAGTGGGACAACATGTAATCTTGTGTGTCCATTTGTTTGTAAATAGAATAATAATTATCAACTGTATTAGTAGCTTTCGCATTATCATTTCACTGCTGTTCCATTGTTGATTTATTGTAGACTATTTATTTATATTTCTTTTGTGATCAATTAGTGTTTCAAAATGTTAAAAGTAGACTAAAATAAATTCATACATTGTTATCCATATTTAACTGTGAGGCTCTCTTTATAAACATAGAGTTTCAGGAAACAAAAACCTACCTTCTTGTTGCGGTGTGCGTCAAGAGCAAATACTTTTGACTGCAGAAATAAATGTCATTTTTGAAAGTTTAAATGCCACCAAATATAAATTGAAGCAGATTTTGTAAGATAAATATATGTTATGAATTTGGAGAATCATGACATTTATCTTTTTTCATTTTTTTAATCTTTTGGACTGAAAACCAAAAACCCCTCTGGAGTCAGCCATGCCGGTGAGTAACTCGTGAGTGACAGAGCTAACAGTGTAAAAGTACAGGTGAAGTTTAGAGAAGTAGATACACGTTAACTGTGGAAACGCTATAATTTTTCTTAGCAAATAGCTCAATTACTAGGCAACAGCAATATTGAGCTGTCAAAACAGTTTTGTGTGTGTGTGGTTTTTATTTTTTCAATTTATTCAAAAAAATAAATTACTAGCTTTAATGAATTCAGTTTGTTAATAAAATGAAGAATTATCGAATATAATTTCCATCAGGCCATTGTCACTCAGCAGACAGATCACAGACAATGAATTTGGCGTTTCAGATTGTGTGTTTGTCGCTTATGTTTTTTTTTTTTTTGGATAAATAACCTTATGGAAAACGTAATATAAACACCTTCACCTTATCTACAAACAGAATGCAAAAACACCTTTTCATTCATATTGGACAAGGATGGTCTTTTCTTTATGTGTGGCTCCAGGAAGCTCAGGCGCCACAGTACTCACTCTTGCCTAGCAGTCTTCCCCCCTGCACTCCCAGATGGTGGAAGTTTGGAGTAGCAGTTGTATTGGGTCCAAAGCAAATGGATCTTTTTGTTGACCTCCTTTTCTGCAATTAAATATAGACTAATGAACAAGATGAACAGAATTGCCCATAATAACAAAAAAAAAAAAAAAGAGAAGTTGACATTACTGAGGTGGCTTGATGGGCTAAATAAATCTACGTCATTGGGATAAAGACGTAGGAGGCTACGTTAGTAGCCTATTTTCCAACACCAACGGTCACCAGAATAAATGAAATGACACAGCATAGGCTAAACTTGGGTAGAATAAACACATCCTATAATATATGGAGATAATCTTAATCTAATTGTGGCCAATAAAACAGAGGAGCTGATAAAACCTTTTTTCAATCCTTGACTGCAAGTTTCTGGCACTGCTTTTCTAATTTCATTGGACAGAAATATGAATTAAACTGGGCAACACTTTCCACAAACACCCAGCTGCTCTGCATTATGGCAAATGGCAGTTTATTTGCTGAACTTGTTGCTGTAACTTTTCAGGATTTTGTTATACAGACACGGGTGATCCTCAAACAAATTGATCAGTTGATCCTCTCTTTCCTCAATCCAAAAGTCTTCCATTTCAACGAGTTGACAGTTTGTACAATGGAGCAGCTGAATTCGCGACAAGCTGATTGCCTGTTGAGATGGTTTAAGTGCCTAACGTTAACGTGCCTAAAACCAGGCTCTTCCGATTTGACAAGCTGAATCGCTGGCAACGCCATCAGCTGGCTTGCAACTAGCTGAGACGGGCCAGTTCACACAGCTGTGACTCCAACCTGCTGTGTTCTAAAATGGTCTTGTCGCGTTGCAAATCTTTGGTCTAAACTGGGCTTTAGTAAGTTTGATCTCTTGAAAAGGCACTGGCAGATTCCACTCACCAATGTCTCTGCATTTAAAACACCTGATTTACTTTATCAATATAAGGTTAACTCCCCCCTCTTCATCCATCAGCCATACTTCTCTCTACTCTTTCTGTTTTTCCCCCACATGCCTCCTGGTCATCAATCTTCCTCCCAGTTTTTCTGTCAAATTAGCTCCTTGTGACGTCTCCTGCTTCAGAGAAACCCTCCTTTCGAATGCCGAAGGCCCCCACCCTGGATGCGCATAAGTGAACGGGCACTATTTTAGATCCCATTCTTCTATCAATGTGTAACAGGAACAGTGCAGTGTGGGGGGACTACTAGACCTGCTTTGAAACTGTACGTATCCAGCTGAGTCGTCATGTTTGGAGAGAAATGGCATTTCTTCATTTTAGCTTGATTATTTATAGTTTGCATGATATCGCTAAATGCATTGAGCAAACACAACATGCCAAAATCTTTGATGAGCCTCATTATCTTTCAACGCAGGAAATTCAGGCCTATATATTGTTCTTTTGCACAATTTGATGTGCAGTGGGAAGATCCAGAGGTCTCACAGAACTTTGGATAAGCTTGAGCAGTGGGAAAAAGGATCATGATATTGCTATTCATCACGTATATAAAAATCTTGGACAAGCAACGGGCACTAATGCAACCCAATACGATCAAAGATGTAGACTTTTGAACTGTTTGCTGAAAACAAGCTGGATGGTCCTTCTCTTCTTTAGACTGCATGACATGGCGTCCGCATTTCCAAAAGCAATTTCAAGTTTTGATTCATCTGACCACAGAACAGGTTTCCATTCTGCGTCAGTCCATATTTAATGAACTTTGGCCCAGAGAAGATGCCGGCGTTTCTGGATCATGTTCACAAATGACTTCTTCTTTGCATGATACTGCTTTAATTTGCATTTGTAGATTGCACAGCAAACTGTGTTCACGGACAATGATTTCTGGAGATGTTCCTGAGCCCATGCAGTGTATTCCAGTGCAGAATCAGGCCTGTTTTGAGTGCTGCCTGAAGGCCCGAAGATCATGAGCATCTAATATGGACATTCAGCCTTGTCCATTGCACACAAAGATTCCTCCAGATTCTCTGAACCTTTTGAGGAACATTTTCTGAAATTGCTCCACAATTCATAGATGTAGTTTTTTTGATGAATCTCTGTCCATCTTTACTATATCTATAATACATTCTTTCCAGAGACGCCGCCTCTCAAAAATGCTCTTTTCATACCCAGTCATGTTACTGACCTGTTGCCAATTAACCTAATTAGTTGCAACTAGTCCTCCAGCTGTTTTACATTAGTACCACTTATTTTTCCAGCCTTTTGTTGGCCCTCTCCCAAATGTTTTGAGATGTGTTGCTGCCATCAGATTCAAAATGAGGTAATATTTTTTCATGAAATGGTAAAATGTCTCACTTACAATATCTGATATGTTGTCTTTGTCCGATTGTGAATAAAATGTGGGTTTATGAGACTTGTAAATCATTGCATTCTGTTTTTATTTATAATTTACACAGCATCCCAACTTTTTTGGAATTGGGGTTGGAATAGATTATACATGTAGACTTCTATATCACCTTCATTTCTAATATGTGCAACGAGAACGTTACTTTTTTGCTCAATGTTTCAAAAGTAGTTTAGTTGCAGTTAAAATCAGCAGTACATTTATATTCTGTAGAATGAATTTATAACCGTAGTACAATGTGACAAAAGACACCAGTCAAGTTATATTTCTCAGGTGACACTTTTATAGTGTAAACATCAAATTTGGCAAATATTCCAGTTGTCTATTAGCTGACAACAAGGTTTCATAATGAAAACATTATTTATAATAAATGTTTGTGAGCTTACTCTGCAAAATGCATAATCACGTTCTGTGATATGACATGTGTAACCCACAATTTAGCATATTAAAATCATTTAGGTGTCACTGTGCTTAATCTTTTTTGAAATTTTATTGTACAATATTGTTAATACTATATCTTAGGAACACAAAAACCTGTAAAATCTGATATCTTTCAAAATTTTCGCCCTTTCAGAGGAAAACTATGGTAAATCTTCTCGCCAGAGAGCAGCCATTTTTTATTTCAACATTACTCAGGCCCCGGGCCTGCTATGCCTTGGCTCCCTTGAGCCAAATACGGTGCTTTTGCAAAAATCTGAACCAAAGACCCCACATGTATCCCTTACCCCCCTGACTACAGCACAAATAGCTTTTATTGACAGAGGCGTTTTTGAGTTATCGTGTGGAATGTAAATTCAAGATGGCGGCTGTGGCAGCCATATTTGATTTCAGATCGTGACCAAAATCTATAGGCTTGTGTAGTAACTCCACCCCGATGTCCTCATTCAACAAAAATTGTGATGATCGTTGATGACGTTTTTCAGTTATCGGACAAAAACCAAATGTGGACGGACAGACAGACGGGCGGCCAGACGGACATCATGCGTGAGGGGTAAAAATGGATTGAGTGATCGGTATCAGTTGAGTTTTTCAGCTTGCAATGGTTTTAAATGTTTCTGTAATTAGTGGAAG
The DNA here is from genome assembly GCA_029721435.1 of Gymnothorax reevesii. NCBI lineage: Eukaryota > Metazoa > Chordata > Actinopteri > Anguilliformes > Muraenidae > Gymnothorax > Gymnothorax reevesii. Next base: position 86,801,878 of record CM056583.1, read on the forward strand.
AAGATGACCGCGTCACGGGGAGGAGGGTTGGGGGGGGGGGTTTGGGGGGGGCAGAGGGTGAAATTTTTCAGCTACAGATCAGACACCAGAGACCCCCGACTGAGAGATTTATTTGCTCTGCGCGCTGAAGGAATCACCATCTTATGTGTGATCTCTGCTCCGCGGGCCCCTGAGGGCCACACTCCCCTCACCCTGCTCCGCCTGTGTGGAAAGCGCTTGATCTCAGACGCTCTGATCCGGTCCAAGCCCATCCTGACCACCCCCAGCTCTAGGGACCCAGGTCACAGAACCAGAACCTATCAAGCAAACATTCTCGCTGCATGTAAATAACCTGTGGTCTCTTTCCAACACTGAAACAGCCCTCGGTCTCTGTGGAGACATCGACAGTCACAGGATGATGTTCAAAAGGTCTGTTCTGTTCCTCCGCAGTGTAGATTGTTTTTTTTTTTTAAAAGGCTTGAATGTAGAATGACGGCCTCCAGGGCAAGAGTGGTGTCATTTATTAATGTAGTCCAGGTCGTTAAGACGGTGACTGCTGCATTTCCGTCACTGTAATCCCAACACACAGGCTTCTTATTTTTAACGTGCAGAGGTCATTTTTGACACGTTTTGCATTTTAATGAGCAGTCTCGTCAGCTTGGTGAGTGTGAGTTTCGATCCGCAGATTCAGCAAGTTGTCAGACAGGGTTGATGGGTAGTTATTCAGTTGAAGATCTGATGGTGCATTAAAAAGCCTTGTTGGAAGCTGCTGGAAAGTTTTGCCAATTTGGTCTTTGTATCGTGATGTCAATCAACAGACAGTTGCCATTATAGAGAGCCACATGCTAACTGAGGGGAATGATGGGTCTCGGGTCTATCAACAAAATTCTTTCTGTTTCTCACTCTCCCCTCGTTATCTCTCTCTCTTCTCCCTCTCTCTTTCCCCCTTCATCTTTCTCTCCTCCATTTTCAGTCTCCAACTTAATTCAATCATGCCTTCAATGTAGACAATGAGGCAAAAGTCACTATAAAACTATTCACAATGACAAGAAGAACATGACATGATTAATACCTAGAAAAACTGCTGAAAGATAAACACTAGTAAGGACAAAAATATTAATTACAGTAGATACAACTCTCATTGTCTTTCTATTTTACCATGTCTCTCTCATTCACATAGCTCTACTGTCCTGGAACGGTTCAAAGGTTACCATCATTGCAACATCAGTTCCTGTTCAAATTAAGACGGTTGGGTCTGCATTGTATTTGCTTATTTGAGGATTATCGAGACATAGTTTGTTGAGAATCTTGTCAGTTAAACATATTTTCCAAGCGTGAGAAGAGAAAAAGGCCGACAGTCTTGTCTCCTCATTCATCCCAGTGAATGTTTCGTGCACTTTTGGAATGACTTGACGGAATGACTTATGCCATTCTGTGATCCCTCATATTTAAAGAGTTGCTTTGCTCTTGAATGTGTTTCATATTTCCTGCAAGTGTTAAGAAGTGGCTCGCAGCCCCACAGCAGTCACAGAGCAGTTTGATGTGAGTGACTCTAAACAAGCTGTTTTCTATTAAAAGGTAACATTAAAACACAGGATACTGAGAGGAAGTAAAAGTGCTTGAACAACCTCAAATGTTACTTATCTTTCTCCTTATTTCACAAATTTGTGCACACGCATATCCCCTACTTTTTTGTGGCAGACAGGATTGCGAATAGACTCTGGTGTTTCGTGATTTATTGTTACCTGACTGCACAAAACTAGCATCTCATTTCTTGCAGGTGAAAAAGCCATTTATGACCAAGCTGATTTTATGTTCTGTTCACGGCTCACCCGATGGGGAGTGTAATGCTTTGTGTATGTATATGAAGCGCTGGAGGGGAGGGACTTGATCTAAGACTTCAAGAGGTGAAAATGCCCTGATGTATCTTCCTTCGATGCAGACAGCAATAGACAGACGGAGCTGAAACGCTTTAATGGCCCCCGAGACCCTCGGCCCCCTTGAATAGGCACAGAGTGAATTCATGATTTATCGGCTCTGGTGTGGGAACATTTCATTTAGACTGGCTGCAGTCGTGACGGGGCCTGCCCTGCTCCTGTTCCCCGAGTATCACAGTTATTTACTGCCTCCTCTTTATATCAAACAACAGCCGCTCCTGTTCAAATTAAGAGGCTCAGGACCGTGTGGTGTTTGTCCAATGGGTTACACGCATGGGGCGGAGTCTGACTATGGAAGCCAAGAAGACCCGCAGCTAATCAATTCTGATTATAAAAACTGTTAAAAACTTGTTTGTTAGGAATAGAATTATTTGTTTTTATTACATCCAGTCTACCTATGGGCATTGGAAGAGTTGATTGTGTTGAACTGCCATGAACAACGTTGATGACAAAAGAATCACAGTTCAAAGCATTACTAATATCCTGGTGAAGAAAGCATAACATTTCATTGCCAAAGACATCAGATAACCTTTGAAGACCCTCTGAAACCCTTTGAAAACTTTTAGGAAAATGCAAAAGATGCTGCATTTCCAGCTTTCATTTCAGTGCAGTTTCAGAAACTTTCAGAAAATTAAAACTTGATTCTCGGCCAGAATCACCTTTGGCTGGTCATTCCACTCCAGAACGGCTGTAATCTGTCGAAAGGATGGTCGGAGCGACCAGGGCGGGAGATGTTTCCAGGCAGCGACACGGTCAGGGAGATCCAGGGTAACCCTCCCTCCCTCAGGGTTTGACCCCCCTCTCTTGGGGCTCGCCCCTCTCTGCTCCACTCCCCTCGCTGTTCCCAATCGAGAGGCGCATTCCTGGCGTTCCTGGCCCATCAGCGGAGGGGGCCACGCCGAGCCCTGACAGATATGTGTTTAGTGATGACAGGCAGGGTCACGGGGATTTCACTCATCTCCATTTCATGTGCGCTGGCAGCTCGACGTTTCTCAGCTGACCCTCAAACAACGTCTTTCATTCTGTCGGCCCTTTAATCGTTCGAGAGACGGGCAGGGCGGGGGCGTGTGGGAGGGGAGACAGGAGATGGACTAAAACCATTCCATCCTGTGGAGTTTCAAGGTCTAATCTGAGTGACCCTACTTCTGTCACAACTCCTCCCCGCAAAAACATTAACAGATATCAATGACATTACGACTAATGTTCTGGGTAATGTAGAGCTGTTTTTGAAGTAGTTTTGCTCAGAAGAGTGCGTTAAAAATTAGAAATACTGCATTCGGAACTTTTATATGCTGGAAATAAACATTCGTTCAAGGCAAACTTTCCAAAAAAGAGATGGAAGTGGGGACCAACAGAGTGTGCAGGCTTGTAAACTGAGTTAAATTCATTTTCAGTGCTTTTGATGGATTAGCTAAGAAAGACCAATTATTTGCTTTGTACATATTCTGAACATGCAGGACAAATAAAATATATGTGTCACTTGCAATGTGGTTGATACTTAAAGCATTTACTCATAATGAAATACTTATATAAAAACTCGAGACAACTGTATAAATTATATTTAGATTGCACTACCACTCCAGATTTCTCTGGACACCTGCCATTCAACATTTCATCCAAAATGAAGAGTGTGACACAGAACTGCCCGCCCATTTGTTGTTATAACAGTGTTCACTCTGGTGGAGATGTTAGAGCTTTGCTGCAGGGAATTGGCTTCCAGTCAGTAACAGGAGCATCAGTGAGGTTAGACACTGATGTGGGCAAAAGGCTTGGCTCATGTTTAACTTTGGGCATTGACATTCTGAAACCGAGAAGGACCCTCCCCACACTATAGTAAAAGATTTGTCGGCCATCAAAGCTGTAGATATTAGCAAGTACCTTGTTCACCAGACCTCTTTCTACTCAAAACAACAAATGAAAGCATATACATAATGTCTGGAGGCATACAACATCTCTGACATGGGCTTACCTTTCCAGTAACCGAGATTAACTGCAGGAACCCAGTTTATCGACTTAACGTCCTGTAAAGCGCTAGGACAGCCTAAAGACAGAAAAAAAATCCCCCATTCGACGTTTGCGCCCTGCAAAACACGTATTGTTGTCAATTACAGGACTACAAACTCAAAGAAAACAAAGAAGCAACCGCAACTTTAACATAAACTAAATAAACAGCTAACTGTAAGCCAACGCTACATAAAAAATGCCACTAGAGGTAACTTACTATTGACGAAGTGGTCACTGCACAGTGCACACACAGACGTTATCCGACTCTTCTCTCGACTGCAGACAAAGGTTAAAAATCCACTTTTCACTGCGTTTTTCGGTCAACTTATTACATTTTTCGCCCTTGTGAACCACAACTTTCAGCACTCTGTAAAAACTCTTCGTTTTTTCTCGGTTGGACTGATTTGAACAACCATAAACGACGTAAAAAGTTGGCATTTCACCATTTGTTGAACTGCTCGCTCAGGAGAAAATTGATTCCTGCCCTCCGTCTGCATTTCCCTCCAGAGACGCAGTGCCCTGAAGTCATATGCAATCAAGCTGTTTTACTCTCTAAATTAGTAAATATTATCTTATTTTTAGCTATCTTGACTAAAAATTTCTTCCTGAGAGAAAAGGTAATAGAAATGTGTTGTAAGACTAAATACAAGATTAAAATGCTCAGTAAGTTAGACTTATTTTTTATTTTCTGTATTTACTTTTTAGTAGAATCTTTTTTTTTTTTTAAAACTCTTATTCAGATCCTCCTGAATGATGCAAAATGATAAGCAATGCTATATTCACTGGCATTTCTTTGGTTTTGCAATCGTGCTCAACATTCTGATTTGGTCATTTACGTTGTACCTTGATGAAAGTCTTTAAATTTTATTGTGTGGTCACGCAGTCGCACGTTCAGTAAATTGGGCATTTTGGATGAACTTAGACAATGTTTTGATATTGTGAGCTGTGTATCTGCCCGTAAGTTGTTTTGATTGACATCTGAACTCTCCTCGTTTTTATTGCAGGATGATTTCATGACAATAATTTTGCACTGTTTCTGCATTATTTTTGCAATGATTATTCATTACATGCATTCTGTTGAAGTTTGGTTGCTTGGTTACCTTTGTTCCACAGTCTGTCGGCCGCTTAAAAACATTTTGAGCGTATCATTTCTCCATCACAGTTTTCCAAACAGGAGTTGACATGACTTTGAATGATATTGGACACATTTTTGGTGCATTGGGTTTGATTTATAAGCCTGCACATTTTGCTGCACATCTTCTCTCTTTCGCAGTTTTCCAAATTTGCGCACACTGTTTGAGATTTTAGTTCTGGCATTAAAATGAGAGAACATAAAGACTTTAATGGTGTCCTTATATTGCACCATTCACGAATCATTGAAAACTTTTAAAATAAGTAAACCTACACTTTGGGGCAACGAAATAAATATCACTCTCAAAATAATCACACCCCTTTTCTTTCTGTCAAAAGCTCTATTAGAATTAATCTCTTTTGAATATGTCCTGCTCAGGTCTGTCTGCCAGCAGACCTTTCAGCATTGTAAATCACTGCCATGACTCTCCATTTTAATGGGCATTTCTGTCACAGTACTGCTTCCTCTTAAACCAGGCCTGCGCGCCCACACTTACCTTTTTGAAGGAGGAATCAAACCGCAGACTTGGATTCTTGGACTTCCTGATTCCTGAATGTTCTTTTTCATAATGTTTGAAAATAAGTACAGTCTTGCAATTAGAGACAATGCAGTATCACTGAGAAATATTTGCTTGCGATGTTGCGTCTGACGCCAACACTCCCAACTCGATGGTGGGTTTTTTTGAAGCCGTGCGACAAATAACGTTTCACTGAACCCCCTGACTGCCTCGGCTGCACTCAATCCACATGAGGACACTGAAATGATGCATCAGTGGGTTGCAGTGGTTGGCGTTGTTGGTTTTGGTCATTGCCCTACACACCAAGTACATCCACTGCCCTGCTGTTTTTACTGTAACCTCTGCCCTATAATGTTGAAAATTCTTGTATTTGGGAGAAAGTACTTGTTTGTTGTTTGATGCATTTTAGTGAATTTTAACATTGAAATCATTATTTATGTTCTGTCTTTGTTCCAACATGCCTATTATGCAGCTCTCTGTATTTGGCTGTATTATTTGTGTCAGCTATAATTATACCGTTTTGTTATAAATACCAGAGCACGATGTATGAATAGCTGATTTGGGCGATTACACCAGATGTTAAATCGTATAAAACAACTATCTACACCTAAAGTGTATTATACATGAAATAAGTAGGCTATGTATACTATGTGACCTGAAACTTTACATATAAAGTCTGCATTGTGTACACTTTGCTGATATAATTATTTGTGCCGTTGCAAAGTTTTCTTTTTTTTTGTTCATAGAATTATTTAATTGTATATAGATATTTAAACTCCCGAAAAGACATTTGTCCAAATTTCTCTTCTTACTAAGATGGAAAATTAATAAGAAAACCACAAAAAAAGAGGGCAACAAAGGGATAAAATATAGATTTTTGAACATTATACATTATGTTTCATAATTATGTTTTCTTACACGTAATACTCAGATGGTTTAAGTTTTTCTCTACAAAACACAGGGATTTGTGAGTGGCGTTCTCAAAATATAGAGGACAGCACTGTCCAGACAATCAATGCTGGAAAGTAGGATTGTGCAATAAGCACTCAAACTCTGACAGTTGTAGTGTAAACAAGAGGCTCCTCAGAGCCTGTACTTGGGCCGGGTGTAGGCCTGGGCTAATCATGACACCGCGCGCATGAGCAGGAGAATCGCGACACCGAAAAAAAAAAGAAGAAGAAGAGAGCCAAAACTTAGACTCGTGGCCTACTGGCCCGAGTGATAAACTTTATATGCAGCTTCCCTAAGCTCTGAAACACAAGTCATTCGACACGAAGTAATTTAGATGCATTGTGATTTCATTAATGGGGTGCCTGTCACAGCATTCGCAATGCTAGCATGCGACGACGCAATACCATTTCCCTCAGGTTTACCTGGATGACGTACTTTGGTTCGTTCGTGTGTCAGATGACATCCTGCCAGCTCCTTGCCACAGCCAGCGCCACATCGGTTCCTTCCCACGGGTCCTACTCCCTGCATTCCTCTCCTTCTCCACCACACTTCAGTCCGTGGGCCATTGTCTGTATTTCTCCAAACTCCCTCGAGTCAGTCTCTGAGAAACCCCACTTCATCAGGCCGGCTCTGCACCTTCCTACACCCATACAGAGTCCGTTTAGGGCCTTTCATGTAATGTATGGCTGACAGTGTTCTGCTGCCATCTTTAGGTTGGGTCTTTTTGGTGGATTAATTGATTCCAGCTCCATAAAACTGTGCCAGCTTCTTAACGGCTTTTTGGTGTGTTGGTGATTGTGCAAGGCTCTGCCTTGAATCGCGCGACGGTAATTGCCTGTTTGCGTCTTTCACTCAATGTCTCGATACCAGCCAGCTGATAGAGGTGTTCAACTTTTGTAAGCTTCAGGCATCCGGTTACTTTCCTGCATGCAAAATTCAAAGCTGAGTCTACTGTTCGTGCATGTGTAGAGCGGCTCCAGACAGGGATTGCATAATCAGCTGCTGAAAAGCAGAGAACTAGAGCGCTCCAAATTGTTTTTGAATCTCTTCTGAAGGAGCTATTTCCAAGCTTTTCAATGATGTTATTCCTTGTGTTCACTGTACCCTTGGTCTTCTCCACGTGTCTTCGGTAGGAGAGTGTACAGTCCAGGTTCACACCAAGTTACTTTGGGGATTCACAGTACGCTCGAAGGACACCGTTCCATCGGATATGTAGGTGTTTTTTTGCATCCCAATTTTGCATATGGAAAGCTGCAGTCTGGATAATAACGTACTGAAACTGGTACTTGGCCTTTCAGTGTTGACAATTCACTTTGAAGCTTATAGGCCTATAAACAAACTGGTAGAATCAAGTACAAATGCAATACGGGCCATGAAATGCTTTCTCTTCAAACACCCTCAGTTTATCCCTCTTTGGCGCCGTAAACGTCCTCTTAGTAAGCTTATTCTTGCGGCTGGACGTTTAGCTGTGCAAATACACCGGTGTGTTACTATGAGCGGAGTGGATGGGCTTGCGCTGATCATTTGGTTTTAATTTTTCTCTGTTTTCTCTACGATTATGGGGAGATTGCATTGGATGAGTAGATTTTGTTTTATTTATTAAGCTGGCCCCAATTTTTACATATTTATTTTTTTTTGGTGTAATTAATAGGAATTGTAAATAACTTGAAGCAATTATCCATTTGAGTGATTGATTCTTGTCATTTATTGTGTCTGATTTGTTAACTGCGTCTGGGAGGGAGAGACAGGGTGCTAACGCTGAATGTCACCCCTCTATTGATGCGCGCGGCTTGAATGACAGCCTCTGTAAACCGTTCAAAATTAATATAATCAGCTGTGCGTGTGCATGCGCGTGTGTGTGGCAGCTGTGTGTGGTTAGGAGGGTGTCGGAGATAGCTGTTTGGACGTGGGTGGGTTAACGGGGTGGATGTGGGTGGATGGGGGGGGGGGACATCATTTACTCTTTAAATTATCTCATTTCTAGCTCACTGTAGTGATTAAAAACTGGACCCTTTAAGGCAGAAGAGAGGGATGGCAAGATGGCCGAGGCAATAAAATTTATTCAGAAGGAGCGAACAGGGCTTAAAGAATCCCTGTTTCTGCTGCACATCAGTACATTCAGAATTGGTTCGGGGAGGATTTCAAACCTTTGTCAGCCATTACGGCTCAAACCCTCTGCCTTTTGTCAAGCGTGAAGCAAAAATAAGGCAGTGCATGCATCAATCTGGTGAGCGGTTCAGGTCATCGGTTCCAGTTATGGCAGCGCTCTGTGCGGTTCAGCGGCGGAGTAGAGAAGAGGGTATAATCTGGGAGGAGGACGGGGGCTGATTTTACACATTCACTACACCCCCCATCCCCACATCCCCCTCTCCCATATCCTCCTGCTCTTTATTCATGAAAGGAGCACATTTACATACAGTTCAGTCTGTATGAGCAACACTAAAAACAGCTTCACTTATTACAATACTGTTCACACAATATAAATTTAAACAACTAAAATCTAACCTGACTGTCTCTACTTTTTCCTTTTATTTCCAAATCAAGAAGCCAATGAGCAGAAACAGTATCACTGTCCCAATACTTTTGGAGTGCGCTGTAGAGGCCTTCAGAGGTACGAACAGCAGAGGGAGCTCTGGAGTCCTGTGCTGTACGTTTCTCGTTTTTTACGTTTCCTTCATGTCTTTCTGTCCTCAGCTCCTCCGAAAGAACCGACGGTGACCTGCAGATCCAACACCTTCCCCAACGGCTTCTACTGCAGTTGGCATCTCCAGCACCCCACGTACATCCCCACCAGTTTCGAAGTGCACATCAAGTAAGGCTCATTTACCTCCTGTGGATCTATAGCAGATGTTCCCAAACTCAGTCCCACGGCCTCCCCTGCACAGGCTGGGTTTTGTTCCCACTGCAATCACAATGCCGCAAATATAAGCCTTATCATTTTTCTCAGCGTTTGGTGGGGTTGTTGATCATCTTAAGCCATTTTATGACAGAAAGGCTGTGAATCACAGGAAGAATCATATTCCTTTGATCGTATTGTACATTTTATGCTCTATTGCAAAAATATGAACTGTTTTTATCTGATCTACTATAAGACTGGTTGATATACTGGGTCTGAATGGGTTAAATCGAGAACTTCTGGCCACTGAAATTAAATCCTTGAAAGAATTTAAAAGGAGCCAAACCGGCATTTTAAGTTTATTGATTAACCTTGATGAATTACTGTATTTGATTTAAAAAGTTCCCACTTTTTTGCAAATTGTTTGGCACCGCAGCACAAACACAGGAGATTTATTTTCTCATGACATTCAATGCTGTTTCTTTTCTTAAATATTTTCTCTCAGCCCATTATTCATAAAAATGTTTTGGCATTGGACAATTGATTGGAACAGAAGTGAGCACAGACAGATGGTGTTTTTCCCCCGGCATTTTTGGCTGAGGCGAGCTGAACTGTGCCGCGATGATTTGCATTTCCATTACCATGTAAAATGTGCCAAATTATACTGACCTGGCCGAACATATCTCCAGACGAGCGCTAAAACATGCTGGACCTGCCGTAATGCAGGCTGCCGAGACGTCAGAGAGCTTCCTCAGCGACTGTCACTCAGCAGATTCCACTACTCTTCATCAAGCCTCGGATTTGTGACAGAAAGTTGATGTGCTGCTCTGCCTGACTCTTCTTTGCCAGAAGACCGATTTACACAGTTGTCCAATTCCGCACTCAACATCGCCACCTAAAAATGGAGCCAAAACTGACCTTCGCAAAATCTATGTGTGGCGACACTTCTTCATGTCTTGACACAAGAGGCAACACAATGTTTTCACCAATTTGACATTGAACCCAACGCTGCTGCCACTGGATGCCACCATGTTGATACAGAAAAAAAAGTTCCGGCTAATGGCTTCCGCCGCCACATATCTGAGGTTTGATGAGGAACAAATCGGCTGAGGTTTGCCGAGTGATTGACCGTTACTCAGTGCAGTGGCTTTTTTATGGGTGAAATACATCACATTCAAGGCAATTTAAGAAGTTTGCTCATTCAAATATCATTCATAGTCAAGATATCGAATTTTGTTTAGCTTTTTTGCCACAGTGTTTGGAGTCGTGTTCAATTTTTACAATATTCCAATTTCTTTATTTTTTTTGATAAATTTGGCATCTCCAATACCACCCGAATCTGGAATGCCCAATCCCAGAACTATATACAAGGTTTGCTCTTTTGCACAATATTCAAATTTTATGGCACGGAATTGTCAAAGGTGAAAATGAATTTAATTTTACTTACAAAAGTACTTTTTAATGTTCATATGCTTCTTTGATTGCATCTTTATCCGATTCAAGTTGTTCCATTTTATTTCAATCAGGTAAACTCAGATATTTGGATTGAACAAAATGTATTGACACATAGATGTGATGACATTTTACTCTGGAGGAAGGTTCTGGTCTGGAGACGCTCCCACCCCTGGCATAGCTAGAACATACTAAACAACAACAACATTATCTAGGGAGCAGAACTAATGAGTTACCCCCCTGTCAGGCAGAGCAGAACCAAACAGGTGGAGGCTGGGCTAGAGGTAGAAAGCAAAAAAAATTTCTCACCTTGCATGTGAGGCACTAAAATTAGCGGCAAAGGTAAGCAAGCTTGATTGGGCTTAAATAGACCAACATAATAGGTTCTTTGTTGCTCTGCGATTGGCGTACTCTCGCTGGCACAGACAACCACATCAGGTGATGTAGAATGACTCGTTATAATAAAGAATTTTGCAGACTAAATTGGATTATGAGAGTTAAGACTTCATTAACAGCAGAAGTGGTAACATGGAGACGAACGAAAATCGTAGCTGTATGGGCCAATATATTGAGATACAATCAGTTATTGTCCCCCACCCTAAAGTGCTTAGGGATTCAGGAATGAGTTTTGTCCTTCTGCGTGTCCGTCAGTCCATCACACTTCTTTTCCAGGCCAGAACTCCTAAACAGCTCAATATTTCTCAACAAAATGTGATACACGGATACATCTTATTGTGTAGATGTGCCTGTTCATCTGTCCTCCTGTCTGTCCTTCCATTGAATATTGTTTCCAGGCCAGATATTGGTCATCCTGTGGGGGGGGGATTGTTGAAATGAGAACAGGCTGCTCACATTTAAATTACAGTTTCCATTCACACTGACAGGCAGAAAAAAGACCGATCAGCAGTCAGTCTGTTTCGTCTGAATTGTAAAACCAACTTGGTTAAAACAGATATCACTTTCCTCCGTTGCTGACAGACAATGAGAACAGAACAATTGTTTACACGGAGAGATCCCATTGCCACGCAAGGTGAAACACAGGTAACTGTTGTGGCTCCTTTTGCTGAATCAGGCACAGGACAGTATTAACACTTATGAGGGCACTTCTGAACATCAAAGACTAAAGACAAGCGCGTCATCACTTAAAGACACGCTGTAAAGCAGGTAGCGCTGCTGTAACCGAGACACGAACCCCGGCAGCACTAGGCTGACGTGCCGAGTCAGAGTGAGTAAAGCCAGACCAGCACAGGTGCGAGGAAAACCGCGAGAGGCCTGAGTTTGGGAACCTCTGTTCCAGAGTTAGCATTGTAAGTACTAGCAAGGAGACTTTTTAAAAGAGCAATAAATCCTGAATGGTTCACTCCTTATGGAAGTAGACACCATACAATTAAAGCTTTGTTGCCGTAAACTGCGCAGGAATTCTGCAGTATAAAATTGCACCCAACTCTTCTGGAGCTCAGTGCACATGCATGCAGCAGAAATGAATGAAGACTGAGGCCGGACTGCAAAAGGTTTTCAGAGTGAAGCCTGGCATCTCCCAGCACTGACGCCCTCTGTATTTGATTCACAGGTTATTGCTGAATGACCTTCCCCCTACCTTTAGAATCATACAGTTCAGTTCAATTATTTGTACAGAGTTTTCATATTTAAATTCCATATTAACACTTTAAGGAGTAACACATGGGTTGATGTACAGTTTGAGTGTGACGTTCATGTTAGACATTGTCATATATGTCTAGGAAAAACTAACCCATTTTCAGCTCAAAGTTCCAGTATGCAAGACAGCGGTGATGTACACAGTGGCTCATTTCATGGCAAATGGCACTTCCTTAATATTGTGGGACTGGTGCAGTATATTTCCTTTCAATTTAAAGTAAACATATATTTAATCAGGCACTCTGCAAGGGTCTGCACATCGCTACATCGCACTTTGCTCCATTTCAAAACTCAGGCCCTCATAATTCTTGATTAGAGTACTTAAGAGCACATTAATAAGTCATAAACCATGCATAATGACGGTTTCAGCTCGATATGATCTGTCTCTCTGTTTAAATATTAAAGCCATTTGATTATGCTCACTCTTTCAGCAGCCCTGCATATAATGTGCACACGGAAGCTGTTCTAGAACATGCCGCTACAACAGGGCGAGTTGTTTATGTTTTCTATGAAAGAGACCTGCTGTGTTCAAAAGGGAAGAACCACCTCTGAGTTTTGATGGTGAAGTGAAATTTGTGACTGTGTAGCTTGAGGGAGAGGGAAGATGAGAGAGGAGACTGTGGAGGTAAAAGCCAGGAGTCTCCCTCGTAGCCAGATGGGATCCTAGGGGCTGCCCAAGGCACGACCGATCCCCTTCTTTAATGTGGTTATCAGTACTTTAGCGTCGTCGGTCGCCTCCCTTTGGTGCCGAAGGGAGTGACTCCTGCAGTAAAGCAGTAGAAAGAGACAGAACTGGACAGAATTATATTCTGACCCAAAAATGTATGTGTGGCAGTAATGCGCTGTTGGAGGTGCAGCAGATGAGGCAGGATCCTCACCTTTAACATGTGATATAATTCTCAACCTGCTCCTGTTTACTTTACTTCATTAGCAATCAAGCTGATCAAACTGATTGACTTATTTACAAAGACCAATTGGCAGAAGAACAAACCAATTTACAAACATTTACAATGCACTATTGTTGCTCGTTGCATCTGAACTTGAAATTCTCACAAGACTAAAGACAATCGCCGATGTCTGTTTGCTGTAGGCTTACAGCTAGCTAACGCAATGCCATTCAAAGGAATTTTGAAACCTCACTAACGTTGGTTCATTGCTTGATCAATATATATAAGATGGCTTCCATTCAAAATGCACACTTTAACATCCAATTTTAAAAATTATGCGGAATTAAATTTTATTCATCTTTCGTAATCAATTAACTTATGACCACAGTACTACATAAAATTGATGTGAAAGTTCAGATTTTTTCCCTAATTTTTCAAATTTCCACCTTTGCAATTTGGCACTAAAGTTGGACATAAAAGAAACTCTTTATCACACTTTCATATTGATAGGAAAAGTATTGGATAATTTCAATAAAAAAATTTGCTTTATCGTCAGGCAGGCAAAGTGGGTGGGAACAGGTTAAGAATAATCCTGTGATAAAAGGTAAAGTCACTGCCACCCCTGATGGCACATCTGTGATGTGCGGCTTCTTCTAATCTACATCTACAGTTCGATTTGTCACGGAAATGGAGTCCTCCAATCATTGGACAGTAACACGACTTCTAACTCCCTGTTCTGTTTGCTCTCCTTTCCTTTTCAGACACAACCAGGAGACCCTGGAGGTTCAGAGGGACCCAGTTCACAAGAACCGGTGTCATGTGAGGTTCCCACAGATATTCTCTCCCTTCAAGTACAGGGTGAACATCAGGGCAGCGAACGCTCTGGGCAAAGCATCCAATGGCATCTCTTTTGATGACCACACCATAGGTAAACGCTGCAAGCTACTTATTTTGCGCTGATATTTGTAATCTTCACATGCAATATTTTTTGGAAATTGTCTGCTTTCGTTTTGAGCTGAAGCTGATGCAGATGTGGAAAAGGGTGGTGTTGCGATAGCAGGAAAATGTGCAGAATTTGGCTGAAGAACCACCAGCTTGACGACAAAATGCATTTCCCACAACCCCATATGCTTGGTGACCAGTGTGAAAATGTCTGACGGAGCTCCACTGATGCTCTCACTGCGGGTTCAAGATAAAATGAACAGATTTAGCGGAGCAATTTAAATGTCACTTTAAAATTATCCAGCTCACTCAGAGCTGACGAGGTCAGATATAAAAATCTTCACAAAGGCAGAACTCCAACAAAAGTGAGAGTGTGAGGTTAAAGAGCTCAGCAAAAAAAAAAAAAATAATTATTTAGACACAGGGCTAGAAAATAAAAAATAAACACAGATTCAAGGAACCATATTGACCCTGGGCTGCTTTGTGTGCAATTTGGACCTCATGTTCGTCTCCCAAATAATTCACTGTAGTCGGCTTTTTCTTGGTGGCCTTAACATCTGCTTCCTGTTCGTCTGTCACAGAGACATCTGGAAACCACAGCAACTGCCACTTATTGCAAATTACACTAACAGGCTCTTTCGGTAATGAGCAGCCGAGGCCTCTGTTCTGTCAGCAGAACCACAGTACAGTTCTGCTGGAAGAAAAGAGAGGAGATTCTGTGCGGTTCACAGCGAGCAGATGAAGTGTTTACATGCATGGCCACATACATCCAGGATGGCAATAAAAATGCTAATGCCATCTGGGTCGCTGGGTTAACTTCAGAAATATTTTCCTCTCAAAGTGGCACACGGAGTTTTGACTTCGATCCATGGAAGGAAGATGACTCTAATTCAAAGTTTGAGTTTGGAACGCCTGCAGGATAAGGGCCTGATACGCAAAAATGTTTTTTAAGCAGACCATTTTTAAGGAAATGTTGCTTTGCATTATCCATTACGGAGGCACTAGGGCAGAGGTGACACGGCTCGGTATGATATGACAAAATGTAATGCTTGAGAATTAGGGAACGCTGGATAATTCAGAAATGTTTAGCATTCTATCCTTAAAGGGATCTGAGCAGGAGCCTTATCAATCAGTTAAATTCTACACCATCCCTAGTTTCCCCAAAATCCTTCAATGTAATAATTTAAACAATTTCATTGTGATTACTTTTCTCCTGTGAAAAAAATTCTTTAATTCTTCTTTTTTGCAGTTATGCAACTCTGCAGCTAATGAAAAGGGATCATCAATGCTAAACACATGACATAAATTTTGTTTTGCCCAGTTATTGCTGAACAATATTTCCTGGGGTCAGATGAGGATTTGCCTTATAAGTCTTGGGCTCTGCCTCTTCTCTTGTAAATAGTAAAAGGATAGGAGACACTTTCCCAGAAGCTGGCTGAACTCTCGGTGCTTCTTTGTCTGCGAGAGTACAGGGGTGCGGAGTTAAACTGCAGGGCAAACAGGCTAATCCACAGGCACCGCGGGCCAGCTAAAATCACCACTGTGTCGGCATTCAGCCACTCTGGAGCATGTGAGTCCAGAGACACGGTTTGACTGAACCCTGACCCTCTCGCTCGCAATATAGCGGACACCCTTGTTCTAAAATGGATTTCTGCTCCATCAGAATCCATAATCATTTGCACAATTTTGGGTTGCAGGCCTATTTCACAAGCTGATTAGTGATTTTGAGATGGCTGGAGGACCATTCTGTGTGTTTTACTTGGACTGTCCTGTGAAAATTGATCAAGGCCTTATCCCAGCCCTTTGCTGACACAGGTTATACGTCACCTCTCAATGTCAGGCTGCCTATTTGGCTTTATTAAAATGCCAAAAGTCCAGCATGCATTTAATGAATTTTACGGTACAGAAAATGCCCTCAAGTGCATCGCTTCTTTTTTCAGCTGAGGCATTATTGCTAAAAGTTCAGCCAATAAGAATTTGTCGGATTTTTCTTTCCTGTCTGTTTAATTATGTCATTTGTGTATCACTGTGTGAATTATACAATCAATCAATTTTTAGGCACCTTTGGCTCCAGAATTATTTTTCCTGGGCAATCCAGCTACAACATGAATCATGTCGTTGAGAGCAAAAACAAAGAAATGATGAATTAAATATATAAATAAATATACAATATTTGTGAAGCAGTCGGAAGGGAATTATTCAAGACTGCATTCTAAACGCCTTTCAGAGAGAATGAAGGCAATCAAAATTTCCTTCCCATGCCTTGCCTCTGAGAATTTAGATTTAAGTCTCTGACTAAGGTTATTTTTTTCCCCAAGTCAGCAATATTTTCTGCACCTGTCTGAAAAGCATTTCTTGCCCAACCCTAAGGAGGTGACAATTGCCGGCAACAGAATATCTGCGTAGTAATGCAATATCTGCATGAGCTACCATGTGTCGCTAGCAAGATAAAACATGGAATTTCTTGAAAAACCAGACTACTTGTTAAGCCATGATTTGTGAACTAGCTTAAGTGTCATTTTTTGTATAACGTGTACTAGCTGCACTTGATGAAAAACACAGTGTTTATGACCTAGCAAGCCTATTACCTGGGAATGTTTGAGAAGAGATCTGAATCATGGAAATCATGGATCAAGGCCCGCAGATGTAGGCAGAATATTATGGAATGTAAAAATCCATCCTTAGACCTTGATCCATGATTTCCGCAAGTCAATCTCCTCTCAGAACTCGGAACATAGCTTCCTGCTGAAAAGAACTTGCGGTCACTACAATAGTATTTCTCCCCTCGGGTCGACACTCATCATTTCATCTTCTTCTTTGATGATGTTTATTGGTGGTTGACAAACCAGCTTACATTCTACATACCCTTCAGCTATAGCACTAAAATAGAGCTTTGAATCCTCAATAAGAAGCTTAATGTCTGAGTAAGTAAAATATACAGTCATGAGAAAAAAAACCCTATTTTAGTTCTATGCTTTGATATATCAGGACATAATAAAAATCAGTTGGTCCTAATCAGGCTCCAAAATTATGTAAGTCCAGCCTCATGTGTAAAACACACAGACTCCACCGTGCCATTATTTATTTTCCAAAAATTCAGCCAAAATGCAAAAGCCAGATGTGAAAAACTAAGTAAATACTTACAACTTCCATGAGAATTATCCCCTTTGTGCAGATGTAGACACCAGCGGACATGGAGCTGCTCTATTTGTGCAGGCAGTTACACTATTCTATCACTGGATAGCACACCCGGCTCAGTTACTGAATATTCACCACCAAGCCAAGCTCAAACACAGTTTAGAATATGGACAAGTTCAGTCCTACCTCTATTTCCCAGGAGTTTCATGAATTAAACTCCTCAGCTAAGCCTGATATGCAAACTGTTGAATATACTTGCCTATAGTATCTATCCAGCAGTTAAAAAAAAAGATCTCTTGCGACAGAAAAAAATTGTTATTATACCCCGCCGCACTTTTAGCGCGAAGGGGTGGATATAGTATTCAGCTCCGTCCGTACGTCCGTCCGTACATAAATACATCCGTCCGTCCGTTCCGAACATTGTTAGCGCGATATCTCAAGAAGGAGTCAACCTATTTCAATTCTCTTTGGTACCAACCTTCCAACTGAGAATGCGTAGACACCAGTCGGTTTTGGTGACCTAATGGCAGGGGATATAGTCACTTTAGTGACAAACTCTTGTTGTCTTTTGTTAGGGACCACCTATGTTACAGTGAGCCAATGGTATCCCAATTAAGTAGTTTTCTGAAGCAAAAATTTGGCATGGTGTTAATATTATCTCATTCTACCATAAATAATACTCATCACATAGGAAAAACACATAATTTCCTACCATGGATTTACGCATAAATTCAGCGCTTCCTTATATCTTACTGCATGATCGCCTTGATTAGTCAGTCACTTAATTGCTTAGTACGGCAAATTTACAAAAAAAGTTGCATCCACATGAAACTTCCCCGGTAATTATTTATTGATAGACACATTTCTTATCCAATTCCAGAAAGGGTAAACTTTCCAGAGTAACTAGAAGGCATTGCTTGGACCATCAGAAAAGTATTTAATCCTTTTCATAACAGCAAGTTAGGTTATATTTTATTCATGTTGCGCAACTGAAAATGATGCGATTGCCCAGAAAAAAAGACTTCCAAAACCAGCCTGAAGTGCTCATTTACATTTATGGGATTTAAATGGGATAAGGACTTTGTCAATGGGAATAATTCTGAATAAAACAAGACTGGAGGGTTCCTTCTTCCAAATAGATCTATGTCTCTGGAGGAGGAATACGATGAAGAAAGGTTTTTGTTCATTTTATGAGAGAGTACAATTTTATATTTTTGTACTTATGGCTAGCTGGCCAGCTTTTTTTTACTCTCGGTTTACCACAGTCATGATGATCACAGAGCTTGTTTGCCACATTGTTCAGTATGAGTAACTGTTAATCTTTTCTAATAATACTGTATGTCGTGGCATTTTGCTGAATGTGGCTCTAAGTTTTAGAATTTATACCGTTTTCAATTAAATTAAGTGCCGAGGTTTTGGCTCGTTTACATTGTGAACAGCTCAAGCACTTTGGTTGACCCCCTGCTAACATTCGTTGCAACATTCTGTTCAGTCTATGGTAGCATATTGCCTGTTTTCCTTGGTAGTGGAATGTCTGTTCGAAGGTATATTTCAGATATTACTGAGTGAGTTATACTTATTCCTTATAAATCATGGAAAGTGTTAATCTAGGTTTGTGAGCTCAGAAGTGGGAACTGCTAGCTTTTTATTGCAGGGTTTTGGGTTTGGAGAGGTTAATGGTGACCATTGATGTCCAACTGTGCATATATTGATGTTGATCATTTAAAATTTCATGCTCAGGTGAAGAATACTTGTGATCAAGGATTTTATGATCCCAGAAACCTCCAGTCATTTTTCAATTCTCAGTATTATTGTTTGTTTTAAATTTCAATGCTTTATATTTGCAGCTTTTTTCTTTCCCAATATCATGAAAATAAACTGAAATAATATGGAATTCTAAATGCCACAGGTAAAAAAAGCCAACCATCACAGCGGTATCTTGCTCAGGGGTACAATAGCAGCACCACAGGCTAATAGACATCAGGTCGAACAGTCTTTCAGTTCCTCAGTCACTGCCTGATCATCATTGGCTAAAATTTCCATTTGCCCCACTATTTTTCTTCTTTTTTATCCAAATTTTGGCTATTAAATTGTATGTTTGCTCTTTTCCCATAATTGTTTTTATCCAAATTTTGGCTATTAAATTGTATGTTTGCTCTTTTCCCATAATTGCAAAACTTTTTTTTGAAACATTATCGCACAATCTGGCCAAACATGATACCATTGCCACTGAATTCCAAAAAAAAAAAATTCAGAAAGGATTTAAAGATTTTGTAAGATTTGTGCACAGACGGAACAGATGTATAGCCTAGATATGATACTTGATAAAACTTTGAGAGTTTAAGCCATGTTCATGAACTTTAAAGCACAAGCCAGTCTGGTTCCGCTCATACTTCTGACCAATCACATCTCTCGAAAGTCTTTAGGCAGAGTGCAAATATAAACAGGCTGTTTTTTGAATCACATCTCTCACGCCGCAAATGCTGCTGGCCAGAATCTTTTTTTTTTCCATTTTTTTGGTAGCTTTTCATTGATTTTTCACAATGAGACATATATTAATACCGATCCTGCCGAACATGCACTCTGAATGTAACTGATTAGGAAACCTTCAGAACCTCTAATTGATTGCCATGATGTGAAATAATCATGAGCCTTTCATTAATTGGGATACATTTGAAAAATTTTAGGCCATGACAGTGTATTGATCAAATAATACTTTTGGTTGATCCCCTTGAAACATCACTATGGTCCTTGCAGATCAGTTAACAAGTTCTGGGAGGGGTTTAATCTAGCAAATATTATAAAATCTAGATCAAGAAGCATAGTACAAGAAACCGCTTCAGTTCAGTCATTGCATTTGTAAGATATTGATGTAATATTTCATCCTCAAATCAATTTTAACAACATGCATTCATCAGTAGAAATAACTTGACTCACATCAAGTTTATATCTAAAGGTTGTAGAGAAGTCTCTGTTGGTACCGATGGAAGGTACTCAGATACAAAGTTGAGATATGTGGAACAAAATTCTCATGAAATACTTTTCTCGGAAAATTGTTGTTCAGTAGATGCTCTGCACATATTTTGACACATTGTGAATTCAAAATCCTGGGAGGTGTTTTCCAGAAAAGTCTGTTTTCAGCGACCGAAAAGGCATTTTGCATGTGAATGAAAGGCCTGAATGCATAGAAAATGCTACCTTTTCCAAGACACCCATGTACAAGTGGACTTGACCAACAAAAGTTTGTAAGTTTGCCCATATAGTTGCAGTGTGGGGGAAAGTCTCAGTTTTAGCCCAGCACTGCTACGCCTGATTCAGCTAAATAGCCTAGATAAAGACTTCTGTCAAGACCTTGATTATTAAAATTCAGCATTGTAGTGCTTAATTGAAACTACAACCTGTGCCGACACCAGCGCATTTCAGGAAGAAGTGTGCACTCCTGTTCTGTAACAATCCCCACACACATTTGACAGAATTTCTATTTTCTCAATCTGGGATTAATTCCCCCTCGTATTGTGTGACCACACGCGTGGAGGGAGCCATTAAACTTAAGCTCACTCTGCATTCTTCTTTCATCTCTTCTCCGTATGTTCGGCTGTAAGTGGGTCTGATGTCTCCAAAGGTTTAATGACTGACTGCATTAAAGAGGCAACAGAAGTACTGCAGGAGGCGCTTAATGAGCCAATGTTCAGCACCGAGTCTGAACTGTCAAAAAAAGAGTTTCAGCTGGGGATGTGCTGTGCAGCAGCATCTGATAGAAACATATTTCACTTTTAAAGCACTACCTTTTAAAGCTCTACCAGGAAATGCAGGATGATAGATCAACAAATTTTGTTTCCTTGCTTTATTATCTTCAACTTGAAAGTAGAACTGGGAAAGAGTGCGTTTGATTGGTCTGAAAAGTATTGTGGGTTGGTGTGCACACCTGCATACTTTAATTCCTTGTATAATTGCTTTACACAGGGCTTTACCGTATAGCTTACAGGGAAAAAAAACTGAAATTCTTCTGTATTTAATGCACAAGTTTTGTCCACACTACTCATCACTGCTGGTACACTGTCCTTAATTTCAAAATCTGGAGGACAAAGAAAGTGTCCGAATGTGAACTTCAGAATCATATTGAATGCAATCCTGATAATGAAGTCACAGCAAGGTCAGCCTATGATACTTCACTACATGCCGTTTAAGTACAGCTGCTCATCTCCCATATCTTCAAACTCAAAAATAAAGAGAAAAAAAGAAAAAACATAATTCACCTCCCTAAGTATTCATCTGAGTGAAGTCACTGACTCTGATGTAATACATTCTCACAATGTTACCGCTATGTTGTGGCCATATTATGACACTGAAAAAACCTTTCTGTTACATTTTGGGAGGATTTTGCATGAGCTGTAATTTGCATGTGTACTCTGCCACTTTCTGTAATATATCAATTTTCATTACTCAGAGATGGACAAGGAAATGAAAGTAAAGTGCCAAGAATAATGCTAGTCATTTAAAAATATGTAACCTGCAAGAAATGACCTTTCAAAAAATATTTCTTCTGAGGCAAGTTATCGCGTCATGGGAGATCATTTAATTTAAGATGTTTTTTATTGTTTAGCGTTGCAGTCTTTTTTCAAAGCTCCAACAGAGAACACAGTCTCCTGTCCAATTAACTTCTAAAAATGTGTTTCGGAGAGCAAATGAGGAAAACTTTGTAAACGCAGTTGGAAACATTGATTGTTCAGTTCATTTATATTTCACTGGAGGTGAACCATTTTTCCTTCTTAGGGGTGTTTTTTCTGTCCAACTGGCTTTGTCAAAAAATGACAGCTTTGACAGAAATTCACTTTGTGATTCAACCAATATTGCGACTGTTCAGCAATAGACATCCGAGATGAAAGCGCTACTGAAACACTCTTTATTTCATTAATCGTCCCAATATGATTCCTGTACAAATAAATATACTTTTTTCTGTATTTGTCGAAGTTATATGCTTTCAATTTGCTTAATGGCCACTTGAATTAAAATTAAAATGGAAACAAAGCAGTTCTGAAGCCACGACTCTGTCCGTCATAGATATGGACTTCATCTTTTGCAGTTTAATTTCCTATTTTCCACAGCTGTTGAGCTGGAGTTATCAATGTTTCAAATCAAACTAAATAATTGTCAGATATTTTTTAATATCTGCCTTCATTTTTTTGAAGATGACTCAATTAATATGCTCGCTGTAACCATCCCTGATGTAAGGCGGTGTAAGATGAGTAATAAGTGTAAGACGAGATGCCCATAGGCAGCCTCGTGGCGCAGTTGAATGAGCCGAGGGCATTAAAGGAAAGGGCAGGTCTCCACACTCACTACTGCAGGTAAACAGACACAGATCTGGCCTCAGTGCTTTTGCTCCAGTGGGACACATTTCCAATAACACCTGTCAAGAAAAATGCTATTTGTTCTGCTTTCAGCCTCCGACGGCTTTCAGCACGGCGGAAATTAAATCACAAATATATGCTGAGACGTCTCAGATGTCATCCGCCCCATATTCGGTTTATAGCGGCTGTCACATGCCGAATAACATTAAAACGCACACGCATGGGAGGAAAGTTATAGCTCTACAGAGTGATGTGGAATGGATGCACCTTTCTCAGTACATTCCTCAGTTGTTTAGCGAAACCAGTGACACACAATAATACCACAGAAGCGAGATAATTGGGGCAATTCATGAAACAAGACCCCTGTTGTCTCAACTGCATGTCAGAATTTTGTGCTAATTCATGCAGTTAATTTGCAGGCGATTAGACTGACGCTGCCAGATTACCGTTGAGAAAATGAACTGACACTCCCTGTTAAGAGATGCAGTGTGATAAACAGCAAAACGGCAGAAGATCAGTAATAAAACTATATTCTCCGCCACAGGTTTGACAGATATGGTGGCAGGTGCTGGCAGAGCTAAATCTAAGTTTGTAAAATATGAGGCATCTCCTAGGGAGTGAAAACAATGCCGACAACATAGTTGTGGTGTCAGATGCAAAATGGACAGCCATCGATGCTCGAAAATTATAGCAAGATTTAAAAAGTGAGTTAAAAAGAAAACAACATGGAATGTATTAAGTGTAAAAAACCATTACTTTTGGTGCTAATAATTTTATTTTGTAATACAATGGTCATTTTCTAAAAGGTAATTGGTGGATTTCGATAGTATTCAAGGTTTAAGAATGTGGTCAGCTCTCTCCTGAAGTTGACACTTCATGGTCAGCCCATAGAGTGACCTGTGGTCACTATGATGATTGAGAGGTCATTCAGATCCAAATATGGGCTTGTTTGCCACGACTTTTGGTAAAATCGATTAGATGTTCTGTTTAACTATTGCATTGTCGTATCCTAAATGTTGAATAAATGTTGCCGTAATAATGCATGTCGTGCTGCTGAGTGTATAAGTGTATGATTACTCTCAACAAACAAAAAATCTGAAAATAGCAGCATTTTTTAGGTTATTATCAGATTATCAGACTAAAAACTCATCGTCAGTCTGTCTGAATTAATTCCAGGAATATGAATTACCCATATAATTACCCATAATTATGCGTGGCAGGCTAGTTTTCCAAATATTTAATACTGTTCTTGCTAATATCACTGATTTATTCAGTAGGTCATGCTCTGAAGTCATTTTTCATTGAAAACGGTGTCATCATTCATCCCTGGAAGCCCATCACAAGGGGCCAAAAACAGAGGTGCCTGTTCTTCTAGTGAGCAGCTCCATTTTTCACCTGAGCTGACCTTGAGGCTTTGTGAATTCCCTTGGAATTTGTGCCATGGGCAAAATAATGTGTAAAAGCGAGCCACCAGTTTGGCATCACTGATGTGGGTGTTACCTCAAATAAACTGATTATTATTATCTGAAGAAGTAGAGTACCGTGCAAAAAAGTCTTCAGCATATTGAAAGCAATTTCGGAGGGCAAATATGCTTGCAAAAATAATTCAAATAAAAGTTTCACATAACAGAGAAATGTACTATGCAGAGCTGTAAGCTGTCGAAAACTTATTTAAATCAATATTTGGTGACTGCACTTTGCCTAGAAATTTGGGACTCCAAAATGTCCTGTTGTGCTACGATTTTACACAGTGATTGAGTTTTTGCTCGCTCCAAGCACAGTGGAAAACTTTCCATTTTTCTCATGCAGAGTGACTGCCTCACTTGCATCTATCCATCCAAAAAATTGCAGAGAGCCATGATGATTGGTCAAGACTGTTATCTGTACCAACTGTTTTTCAAGAAATATGGACAAACATTTATTTATAAAACTATTTTTTGAATTAACTTTCGGAATTTGAAACACTTTTTGTATTTTCAGCAGCACCAATGTGGAATGCAAAAAAAAAAAAACATCTAAAGCCAGATTTGAATTTATTATTATTATTATTATTATTATTATTATTATTTGGGGTTTTCCTTTATTAAACAGTGTTTAGAAGAGAAAGACAGGACAATAAGGACAAGAATGACTGACACAAACATAATTGAACCCGGGCCGCCGCGAGAAGGACTCAGCCTTTTGTGGTGCACACGCTTAGACCAATCTGCCATCGGCCCACCCCCGATCAAAGAGTTTTGTATACTACCATACTACTTGCAGCTGTAGCAGTAGTAGTAGTAGAAGTAGTATCAGCAGTAGTGGTAGTAGTAGTAGTATCAGTAGTAGTAGTAGTATTAGGAGCAGTAGAGCTGTCAGTAGCTATAACTGTAGTAGGAATACTCAGAAATGAATCGCTGTTGCTGAAAACTGAACATGCTGTCTCATGATCAGGTTCATATCTGGACCTACAATGGGCACATGAGCTTTCGAACTGAAACTTAGAGCAACTGAAGAAGGTGACCTGGTGCAGTGAGTCCTGCTTTGTTTTACATTATGTGCATCGGTACAATATGTGAGAGCCTTTTACCTGAGGATGAGACGGCATCAGGATGCACTGAGAGGGAGGGAGGAACTGTGATCATCTGGGAAATGTTGTGCTAGGAAACCCTGAGTGTGAGAATTCAAGTGACATCAGTTTGATGGAACAGTTCTGTCAGCAGGAGGGGGATCCGCAAAGTATTAGGCGGGTAGTTTTAATGTTGTGGCTGATTGGTGTATGTCTTTGCAAAAATGGAGATATAGTGCATATAATATGGGGGTCATGTACAACTTATGGCTTCTTCAGAGGAGGATCAGTAAAAACACCCCCATCCCCCAGAACAATGGTGTAGAGGGTCGCACTGCCATCTTACAATGAGAAGGTTGTGGGTTCGATTCTGGCCTGGGGCCTTTTTGTGTGGCGCTTGCACATTATTCTCGTGGTCACAGGGGTTTTCTCCAGGTACTCCTGCTTCCTCCCACAGTCCAAAGGCATACAGGTCTGGCGAATTGGAGGCTCTGTGTCGTCCATAGATATGAGTTAATGGTGGAGGCACCCTGTGATGGATTGGTGAGCTGTCCAGCGTGTTTTTCAGCCTTTCGCCCACAGTCAGTTGGGATTGGCTCCAGGTTCCCCGTGACCCTTATGAAGAAGATGTGGCATTGATAAGTGATTGATGGATATATGCATGGATATTACTGGTCTAATATGAGTGAGCCTGCGGTCTTAGAAGTGATACCTGTGTTTTTATTTATCCAGATATGCTGCTGAAATGTTTGTTGTAAACAGTAAAGATATTTTTTTTCTTGTCAGCTTGAAAGCGAGGAGCCTTCACATTCAATTAGTCTTCCTCCAGCCAGAATCTTCAGGGCTGCATTACTTCCATTTGATAATGTGTGTATTTGTTTAGCGTGATGGACGCTGATGGACGCTATCCTATTTGGTGAGATTAATATGGGTGGATAAACATCTCAAACTGTGTGGGATAACTTGGCCTATGTGCAGGAATGGTTAATTTTAGCTGTCCCAAACATTGTGGTGAAACTGGGGTATTTTGACTGGGCCTATGTTTATTGTCAGTTGTTACGTTGCCAAGGTGTGGGCACAGGCTTTCCTTCCAGCCAAGCAGTAACACGTCTGATTCTACTAATCTATGAAAAGTCTTAAGCAAAGACTCTAGAGGTTCAATAAAGAAACATTCTGTCCCTCCCTGATATTTTAGGAATCACTTGGAATTTGGGATCTGCTCCCAAATACCTTGAAGTGATCGCAAAGCAGTTTGGCAAATCAACAGGACTGCGTCACAGTTGGGAGTAAATTTAAAAAATTTTCATTACTCTGTTGCCAATTGACAATCAAACAGCACAAGAAGTTGGAACGTTTGAGAATGGACTGATGCGATTTCTGTCTCCTGCACCCTGAAAGATGAAGAAAAGTGACTCAATAAATGTGAAAATGCTGCCATTGAGGCTGCTGGAGACTGCAGGACCGATACGATGGGATGGTAGGATGGGTAGATTTACAGCCGGCCTGCAGGCACTTTATCTGCAGCAAGTCATGTATTCCATCTCACATGCTACTGCTGAAGAGTGATCGCTTCAAGAAGGTTCTGGAACCCCTCTCTGTCGCATCATCACATTGTGTATGTAGTGTGGTGCACCAGCTATTCCAGACGGTATTTCACAGATGCACAGTTCAGCTACCCAGCTGCTCTCCATGGTAACCGTACAAGTAAAGGAGACAGCGCAGAATTTCTTCACAGAGACTGATTTGGACCTCCTTGAGCTGCTTACGGGTATGGACCAGCCTGACCCAGTGGGGCGCATAAAAAGGTGATTTTAAACTTTTATAGGGCATCCAGCCTCAGGGAAATAGCCATCGGCGGCCATTTTCTTCTTCGTAGGTGGTGGAACATTAGATCCTGACTCATCATTTCTCTACTGCTGTAAAGGCCTCTTCTAAAGGCCAGCTACACTCAAGCAGACATTTTTTCACTCTGAACTGTGTTAGTGGTGTTATTCATGCCTCTGGCATTGTATGGATCAGATAAATAAATAATGCAGTAAAAAGCACTGGGAGTTGTTCAATGTGTGTTTCAGTGTTCTGAGGTGATACAAGTGACGCAAAATGGGGACTAATTTATGAAGAGTAATTTGGTCTGCGTGCTCCTGCCTCTTTTTTATCTACTGATACAAAAATTAGTGATGAAATCTAGACTACAGAGTGAGCAGAGACTAATATCCTCACAGTTATTTTTAAGTGTCCTATGTATGCTGGATGCTGCCTCAATCACAGTAGGGACTGTCTTGTTTTTTGAAAACTGGAAACCAACTGTCACGAAAAGACATGGAATAAAAAAAAAAGTTTTCAGTCTAAAGTCAGATTGTCAGTTGTCTCGGGTGTCAAACAGCTGGCACACCTGGTGTTACTTTATTCCGCCGATTGAGAAACAGATGAAAAGTGGAGGTGAAATGGCTGAAAAGAGCCACATGATGACTACTCTTCTTTAGCACCATACTGTTCGTCATGCAACCTGTCAGAAAAAAAAAAACAGGCAATTTTTATGTTCTATTATCTTTTCAACTGTTGCTTTGTAAAGTTTCTAACTTTGAGCTTTTAACTTTGAGGGCACACAATATTTGGAAAAAAAAAAAAAACTTTGATTACTTTAATTCTGATAACACAGAGGCACATGGGAAATGAGTCAATACTGAGACAAAACAAAATAAAATGACAAAATAAGATAAAACAAAGCGCAAAATTTTTGATCATTCAGAAAGGGAGCGACAGACACAACAGATTACCCAACTGATGCCCTTGCGTCAGGTTGCTGATTTAATTTAAATTTAATTTAAGGTTTCAACAAAACAGACTGCGAGTAACCCATTTCAAAATAAAGTTATGGTACAGAGAAAACCGTTCTTATGGGCGTTTAGTGTGTTATTTTAGTTTCCACATCCAAAATGCTCACATGAGCTTGTTAGGCATTCAGTACTTTTAGGTGTACGGCGTAGTCTTTTGTTTCTCAAGGGCCACATTGTGGCATAAGGACGGAACAACTTTAAATGTGTGCACTGCCATGTATTTAATGAGTAAATTCACCCGCTCCTTGCCACAGAGAAGTAAGTCTTTCACGAAGGAAGCACCAAAGGAATAGGACACCGTACACTTTTGTACACTTTTCATCTGCGGGTGTAGGTAGGGGTGAAGTGATTTAATCACATTCAGTGAAGTTGGTTTAGACCACCCATCTTGGAGTTAAGCAATAGTGCATCTCGAGGAAGGAGGTGCCAGATGTGCTTGAGTCGTTCCTGGTTCCTGTGGTGATGATGGGCGCCAGATGTGCTGGAGTCGTTCGTGGTTCCTGAGGTGACGATGGACGCCGGAGTTCCCACATCCAAAGCCATGAATGCGCCGAAGAGGTGCAAAGTCACTTCTGCTGGGGTCAACACTCGCTTCCTTGATAATGGTTTACCCTCACAACATAGCAACACATTCACTCGCACACTTAACACACGGCACACAATACCTAATATTTCACGATCAAAGTATACTGAGAATTGCTTTCTGGTCTTTTATAATGAGCAAAGTTCGGGTTTAAGATCGCTGAAAATAAAGCATAATTCCACACATAAACTCGAGGGCCATGGCGATAAACACTTTGCAAGTTGTTTGTTTCATTTGGCGTGAACGAGTTGCCATAGCTGCGGCTTGTTAACCTTGGTGTGACGTCATGACTTAGGCAGCACATAGCCACTTGTTCACTAATTAATCAACGTCTCGCTTTTAGATAAAGCACTGGCTGCTGAATACTTCTCGGATACTAAGTGTGCGGCTAAGCCCTTTAGCTGGAAATATCATACGCACAAAGGTTAACAACTTTGCCCTGAAGCCTAGCAGGCACAAATGCCATTCCTGCAAATCAACAGCAAGTCCAAAAAGTCTCTCAGATTGTATTTCCACCGTGTTGCAAGCAGAATTATTTGGCATAGTAACAAACATTTGTGGGTAACATATTTCTCCAAACATCGACTTAAGTTTAGCGTTCCAGCGTTGTCCAAAGAGCTGGAGAATTTCAACTCTGAGTTTTGTATGTCGAGAGCGCTTACGCACGTCTCAGAAGACAGTGTCACAAAGTCTCCACAAAACATACACAAAGTTGCTCTCCCTCAAATATTTTTCTTCTGTCATTCATTCATTCATTCTTTTGTTTCTTCCGCTTGACGTGCTGAGGCAGCCCCCCCTCCCTTTAGCTCCAGTGTGTTTAATAGGCTTTTGTGCGTCTGCCAGAAGTCGGCCTGCTCCTCCGACCGGCACTCAGATTAATCAATAGCCCCAGTACTGCAGCACCATTAGCATAGCAAAGGAAATTAGAGGGAAAAAAGGTTATTCAGCCGTCTACCCTGATATTTACCTCATGAAAGTCTAGACTCCTTCTCTTCCCCAATGCCTGAATAGATAGTCAAACACTGCCTGCACTAGGCGCTCTTACACGCAATCACACACACACACGCATAAAACAGGCCTACCAAAGAAAACGGCCAAGCAGTAACAAAAGTTTATCAGATGTCTATCTTTTTCAAATAACAAGCAACACAATATCGAAAACATGCCACATTCCAACATAACTTTGCACCACAACACTTTAAAGTCGATACATTTTCACTAGAACCAAACTCATATGGCCTGTAGCAAACCCAGAGAAGAACTAACTGTGCATGCTCCTGTTCAAAATCAAGTTTACATCCCTTATCCAACTTATTACATATTTTTCAAGAACAACATTGATTCGACAATGTGCACTATGATGTTGAGCCAAAATCCATCTTTTTTTCCCGAATGCAATTTAGAAGTAAATTCAGCAATGTCTGCTGATTTAAAGGCAAACATTATTAATTTCCTGTTACGTGTCTCAAGGTCTGACAAAATGGGACAAGGATCGCGCAGCACAGACGCTACTCCTTTTGGAAATTTAGATGCTCCAATTAGCTTAACACGAGTGTCTTTAGAATGTGGGCGTAGCCAGAATGAGCCTATGTGAACCCAGGATGAGCATTCAGACTTTACACAGAGAGATGTCAGGCTAAATTTGGGCCTACAACCTCCATGCTGTGAAGTAACAATGCTACACACTGTCACATTGCCTGCTTTCATTAGTGCTCATACTGTCCAAATACTACTTTCCTTGATCAGAAAGAGAAAACAGCCATTTTTAGCTTGCCACATTTCTGCTAACGCATCATGCCGCCGTCACATCTTACATTCCATTGTGCAGTTTGCTGGTTTCTGAATTCATTTCAGCACTGAAAGTTATGTTTCACCCACCAAAAGCTGGCTGTCAAAAGTATCTACCAAGTTATGAGCTCGGCGGTGAAGAGGAGTCTTGATTATTCTATGAAACCTAACCTTTTTGATTAACTAATAGAAGTCCTCATAAACGGTTTCATATTGTCTTAAAATAGCATCAGAAGATTTCGTAAACTATGAAGTGATATACTAAGTTGATCTTGTAAGCAATAAAAAGCAATAAAAAAGATGTTTAAAAAATCGTGGGCTCCACATTTGTGAACACCTGCCCAATAATAAAAAAAACAGGAAATTACATAATGAATGCAAACATGAGATAAATGCATCACCTTGGCTGGCGAGATGGGCGCAATCAGGTGCAGAATTCAGCCGTGTACAATGCCCATTCTTTCTGATTACGGATCAGTTGATGGTCTCATTTGGGAAGGCGTTCGAGCGATGAGAGGAGAGAGGGGGGTTGTGGGAGTGTGCCGCGCTCGATGTTGATAATCCCAGGCAAGTATTGCATGCAGGTGTTTGGGATCACCTGTGGTGTCCTGATGTGGAGGCTGACAGTGGAATAACCGTTTGCCTGGGAGAATATTCTGAGCCGACAGCGCAGAGCAATCTGCTCTTCTTCAGACGGGTGCAGAAACCTCCTCTTTGCCAATATTTTCTGCCAGTTCTCAGATTTTTTTCATTGAGGATGCCTCCATTTTGCCAGAATGACTTCCTTCATTGTCAAAGGACTGGCTAAATATAGTCAAACCGATTTGCGCTGACTTAATTAGAGGTTCCTTTCAAGTTAGTGATTTTTCTCAATAATAGCACTGCTTAATAGCTAAGCCCATTGAGAATTTAAAAGAATACTCACTACATTCTCATTTGCATTATAATGTGCTCATCTCCAAAATGAGCATGCATATGGTATGCGACTTGTGCATAACATTATGGTCTTGTTCTAGCGTAAACGGTGTGTCATAATGGGCCTGAGCAGGTGTGGGTGATAATTTTTTAAGCATTTTTTTTTTTTAACAAAAGAAATTTAAAATCCATTTAGCAGTTGAAACTCAAAGGCTGAAGGAATATGTCTTAAAGAAGCATTTATGTGAATTCCCGAATGGATGTAACTGTGGGGTTAGAAAATATAATTCTGAGGCTGAGATCCAGTGAAAAAATGCAGAAATTACGTTAAAAATCAAAACTTTGCCAGCTTTTTTTATTTGTGCATAATTTTTGCTCAAAGTTGTTTGTCTTAATTGATGAGCCTAGAGCTAAAAGCACGGAAGTCACATTTTAAGACGTGAGATAAGGATTCGAAAACGTCTTACCTCAGTCCACTCTTTTTCCAAATGGACATTTTGTGACTTCAGTATTTTTATTGCTGAGGTCTTCAGTTTGATTTATTCAGTTAAAAATCAGACAAATAAGTTGCATGCCATTGTAAAACCCCAAAAGAAGCAATTACCAAAAGGCGGATGTTGCCGGGGTGAAGGCCTCACGTGTTCTCTTAGTCTAACTTTAATTAGAGCATTCTTCTGGCTGGTGTGAATCACAATATAATGGATATTTATTCACCGTCCGAGGACGGGGCATGAAAGCGCAATGGTTACGATATCTGACTCCATATAACAGTTAGAATACAAAATTTAGCAATAATCTCGTTAGAAATCTGACTCCAAATTAGAATTAGAATTGATAATTTAGGGAACACCTGCGTGAATCTCGAAACAATGATAACAGTAACTTAAACTCTAAGGACAAACATGACGTGACTATACCTTGAATTCCAAACAGATAACCACCGCCGCTACATTAATGTTCCTGGGCATTAACACCATGTTCGAATCCTAGGTTCGTTGGTTAGGTTAGAGGTTGAAGTCAACCAGCACTGCAACAGCCTCTTTTGGCTTGAATTACAGTGAACCCAGATTCACTCCACACTTGGGCTATGAATCCGTATATTGGTAGATCCTGGCTGCCTAAATCAACTTAACCAACCGATTCCCACACCGGGCCGCTGGCCAGTCGTTCCTCAGTGGGGCTAAACTATTCCCCTAGGTATTCGCCGAGACGGGGCTAAGAAGAATAAAAAGATTAAAAGATAGGAGACCACGCAAGCTAGAAAAGGAATAACAATAATTTAATTCACCAGGTAGGCACAGCTTGAATCAAAGAAATAAATGATAAGCCAATTACCGTTACATATAATTTAGAAGGATTTAGAGTATTTTCATACCTGGAAAAGATGAATGACCACGTGGAGCTATAAGTCGCTCCACGTGGTCGGGGAGAACTCAAATATTCCCCCGCTCCGCAGAGCAAGGCAACAGGTGACTTACCCCAAGAAGAGACAGAAAAAGAAGCCAAGAAAGAAGAGCCCGCCCCCTCAGGATCTCGTACCTTTAAAGACTCCAAACCACGCCTCCGAAAAGGTAGAGGGAAGGTTGGCCGAATCAGAGTTTTACTGGCCTAGGTGATAAGATAATTTCCACAGGGAGACTAGGGTAGTTGCTTGAATGAATCTTACAAACGAACCATAATTCCAAGGGAAATGAAACATGTTCCATTCAACTCCTTGGACTCCCCCGAGAATAAAGAGACTAAACATGATAGGAATGTGAGCTAAAATGATGCAGTTGTCATGGAAAGCCTTAAAATGGAATATTATAGCCCAATTGCGTTATCAATATATAACAGGTTCCTTCCTAGGATATTGAACAGAAATATATTATGAATTTGATAGAGGTTAAGATCGTTTTAAGCAGCTTAAAAGTAACTGATCCTGACTTTAATTGAGAAGAGGTCTGTGAGTTTCAGAGGGCCAGAGCAAATGGCTCCAAACCCCCTGCTGGGCAGAACAAAGGAGATTCGAGGCAGGCAACAGAGCATCCAGGTCGTATAAGCTTGCTGTTAAATCAACCAAATTTTACACATGGAATGTGCCTGTGTTCCAACAATATGAATTGACACGTATTTTGAGTAAAATCCAGCCAAATCAAACTTTCAGGTTCTACAAATCCACCCCCTGGCCCCAGGGGACACAAATCCACCCATGGGGCCACAAAGGATTATTTGAATGGTCGATAGATTAAAAACGTGAGTATTAAGTATATTTAAAACTATAGAAGAAATTTGACTCCAGATTTGAGTGTGATTGAGTTTTTCATGACAGTTGCATCACTTAATAAAAATGGATTGTTTCCGTTTAATGCAATGTAATTGAAAATTTAGAGAAGTGTGGTTTGGGACCCCAAAAGAAAGAGATACCACCGGGGAATTTAACATAAAACGTAGAAAAAACTGGCACAAGACAAGAACGAAACATTTTAATTAAAAGTAATATCTAGGTTTGTTCTATGAGTCTATGTTCTGAAATTAGTTGATGTACTAACCGAATCAATTTTATTCTGCCAAATAATTTGAAAAGTACTTTTTCCTAAAATCATGAATAGAGGTCGCAGAACAAACCAGCACATAAACCAAAAACTTTCCCATTCTTGACTAGGGAAAGCAAAAAGATTATATGCGCTGCTAAAACTAAGTAACCATCCAATTAGAAAAACCCAGTGGGAAAAAATCCAATGGAGGTTACAATATCAAATCATTATAGGGTCTGATTAAGGTGCCATGTAAACGTACACAGATACAGACAAAAAACATTGAATATTTGCATGAGATGAGGTATGATGCGGTATGATAAAAGGAGAACTTGCAAATCATAAAGACATTCAGCAATTTTGTTACATGATATGATCTTGCGATGAACTGAGAGAGTGGGGTTGACACACATAATGGGCTGGTCAGAAGCAGTTTTGTAAGAATTTCCGATAAAATCATGAAGAATATTAGAAAGAAGAATTAGGCTAATTTGGATCATTGCATATATAGTTTTACCTTACCATTATGAACATAAGGCACACCATCTTTGGCCTTAAGTGTAAGGAACCTATATGCCCCAGTCCAATTACCAAATTATAAAATAGAATTTAATTGATTCCTCGCAGCCCATTTTTGTACCAACCCGCACTCTTTACAAGTAGTTCACAAATCAACCATAAACACAACTGCAGTCCGTCCATATGAAAATGTCCTCTGTACTGTTCCATTGTGAAGATGTAGTCCGAATCTTCAGCGGCCGCTCGCGGTGGTGCACATGTCAGTTGAGATTAGGAGTGTGTGTCCTTTAAGTTGAGCAGAGGAGGAATGGGTTGCGTTTTGTCTGTGATGAGGATCCTGATATCAAAGTTAGTCGAAAGCATTATGGAGTTTCTGTTCCTCAGGTGAGTTTGGCCAAGTCCGGTCCTTGAATCTTTGGTGCCTGTATAGAGAAACTTAGAAGCATCCCGCCACATACACAACAAGATCAAAACACGACATGACCAAAGCAATGTTATTACTCCACCTGTAAGAATCAGAAAATGTTAGTTAATTGAAAACATTTGGGTGTGAGGTGCTCAGTGCGAGTTGAACTCTCCCTGAGCCAGCAAACTGTCCTGTAGGGAAGCAATAGATAAATTAGACCCAATGCCTGTAGTCACCCCACAATTCACATCTCCCCCGTCTGTGCAACCTTACGACGCTCCAAGGAGAACAGTGACTGAGGAGGTGCGAGTGACACCAGAAGTCCCATTACCCCTGCTTCAAAAGAGGAAAAACAGATGTAGCTAATACCACAATTTTAGATGAAACAATGCTTTATGGCCTTCCTTTCACACCAGGACGAACCACAGACAAACATGGGGGAGTGTAAGTGGTGTAGATGAGGGTACCCGTGTGTGTGTGGGCGCGCGTGTGTGTGTGTGGGGGCGCGTGCGCGTGGGGGTGTGAATGACGGCTGTAAAGTGGGTCTGAGGGGGCCTGTTGCCAAGAGCGGGTGTTTTATGGCCCCGCAATAGGGATGTTCGTCCACCCCCTGATGCTCTCTGGTGTGAAGACTGTAAAAGAAAGAACTATGCAGGGTGACTGTCTGCATAGTTAAGCCGGAAATGGCTAAAAAACACAAAAAAAAAGAAATCAAATCATGCGTTTTGTCAGAACGCAGGCCCAAACTTTACGTCTACCATGTTCTTGTTGAACATAGCTGACTCTGAAAAAGGGTGAAGGAGATCAGAGAGAAGGCAGAAGTAGAGGAAAGGCATGCTATAAAGAAATAAAGTAATTAATAAAAATATACCAATCATTGCCAAAAGTGACCTTAAT
The DNA here is from genome assembly GCA_029721435.1 of Gymnothorax reevesii. Lineage (NCBI taxonomy): Eukaryota > Metazoa > Chordata > Actinopteri > Anguilliformes > Muraenidae > Gymnothorax > Gymnothorax reevesii. The sequence continues at coordinate 86,837,669 of CM056583.1, forward strand.
TATCTGGTTCCAATACCTTGGGATGAATATAAATTAAATAAAATGAATTTTAAAACAGGAGGAAAATTCATCTCCCAAAAGATAATACATTGTAAGCAATTGAAAATTCAATTACTTACTTCAGTAAGGTTATAAATTGTCCTTCCAGTGAAGGCAGACAATATAGACTTAAAATCCCATTAGGTATTTAAAACTTTAGATGTTATTTGATACACAGAGGCAATGACGATATACAAATGGTCAAAAAATATTAATTTAGAGCAATGCATTTGGTGGTTCGTTAGACCCACACAAAACGCAATCAAATTAACCGGTTACTTCAAACATAAGGTTAGAAGGCAAGTACGCTTGTTAGTGGAAAAGCCACTCTCAAGATGGCGGTCACAGGCAGGCACTTGATTGTACCCCATGCAACATAACACTGGTTCCGCCCTCCTTTCGGAAGGAAGGTCGGAAGTCAACATTAAACCGCGGCAGTCATTGGCCGATTTGAAGGGCGCCATTTTGCTCGTATTCAGAGTGAGGACTGTGTCAACCAACCAGCTAACAGGCTACGGGTCACGTCACCCAATTACACGGATTGGCATGGGGGCTGTACCAGCCAACCAGCTCACCGGCGAACAGTCACGTGACCCCGTGGGCCGGCTAGGACTTCCCCCTCTGAGGAAGAACCAGCCCACATGCAAACTCGACCAATGGCGACTCCCAGATGAAACCACGTCATATTCCCCAGCAATTCGAGCCAAAATGGCGGGCCGTTCAACTCGATAACCCTTTGTGCAAAGGCAATATGGCAGCTTCAATGTATACTACAGAGAAGCTAAAATTTAAAGGGAATTTCAAAGCGGCTATTTCAAATGCTCAATTTGGCGTAAATTGCAAAAATATTCAACATCTCCAATGATAAGCCCCTGCGTCGCTGTGCCTAACAAAAATGCCCAAACCGCCTAGCCCAGTCGCATAAGCACAAACACTCGGCGACCTGAAAATCGACGTGTCACAGCACAACAAGCTTTAGCTCACACGGAAGCTGCTGAATATCTTGCTTGCGGAAAGCCGCATAACAAACCTATTCAAGAATTAAATCTATTCACTGTCCGTGTCCCGAAAGACTGCCGGCATGAAAACTTATCGAATTTACTTAACTTCAAAAGCCCACATGGTGCAGACTGCAACCTAATTTAGACTTTGAATCCGAATTACAATTTTCGAAATGCCGTTTGCAGCTCTCAAGGCGCTAGTCAAAGGAGCGTACCCACGGGGCAGTGAAACCGTATTAACTTTGCCCAAAGTTTAACAAGACAAGAGAATGGAAACATTCGCCAACTCAGCCGAACTAATGAGGGGAGTTAAAGCACTAACAAACATACTTGCCACTACCACGCGATTATTACGAGAAAAATACGGGAAAAATCAATGGTATTTCGAAGCTCACTTCGCTTCCCCTACAAACAAGATTCATTCAAACAATAACTTCCAATATTGGGTCAAGATTACCTGAACAATTCCTGCAGGACCTTGCACCAAATCCATCAAATATATACAACTGCCGATTACCTTCGGTACCCCTACGCAAACCTTCAAACGCAATATAGTTACACCACTTTCCGGTAGAAGTCAAGAGTATTCAACCCCTTCGGTGGCAAGCTTAATCTCTGCCATCGCGCAGCAACGAAACGCGTCCACCCAAGGATGCAGAAAACCCCGACTGCACACAGAAATCCAATCACTTCCAACTTGCCATTAAACCTTCTACTTAAAGCACGAAAATACCAAATGGCCCAAATGATTCTGAAGACACAACAGTCAAGAGATAAAGGAAAACAACGTAGTTTATACAAACATTTCCTCTATTTCACTTCATTCTCTGATCCCGGAAAGATTAAATTAGAACATGTGTCTGGTTTCTACGGTCCCAGGCCTATGGGGGATATCTCGATCCCTTAGCATCGGTCTTTTATGCGGTATATTTTAACAAAGCAAAAAACACGGCATTACTTACCGAATTCGGATGACTGGTAAAGCCGTCCGGATCGCACAAACCAGGATCACTTCGGATGTAGATTCACACATCAGCCAGCAGAAGGCAGAACACCTCAGAACGCGTTTGAAAACAGAACCATGCACTCACGACCATAGGCTTCGCCAGTATGATACGCAAGCCATTACGCCGCAAGATGCAAAGGTTCTCAAAACGACAAATTACACTTTTAATAATTATTAGACTATTTACGCGGGGTCACCAGCTGTAAAACCCCAAAAGAGCCAATAACCAAAAGGCGGATATTGCCCGGGTTGAAGGCCTTACGTGTTCTTTTAGTCTAACTTTAATTAGAGCATTCTTCTGGCTGGTGTGAATCACAATATAATGGATATTTATTCACCGTCCGAGGACGGGGCATGAAAGCGCAATGGTTACGATATCTGACTCCATATAACAGTTAGAATACAAAATTTAGCAATAATCTCGTTAGAAATCTGACTCCAAATTAGAATTAGAATTGATAATTTAGGGAACACCTGCGTGAATCTCGAAACAATGATAACAGTAACTTAAACTCTAAGGACAAACATGACGTGACTATACCTTGAATTCCAAACAGATAACCACCGCCGCTACATTAATGTTCCTGGGCATTAACACCATGTTCGAATCCTAGGTTCGTTGGTTAGGTTAGAGGTTGAAGTCAACCAGCACTGCAACAGCCTCTTTTGGCTTGAATTACAGTGAACCCAGATTCACTCCACACTTGGGCTATGAATCCGTATATTGGTAGATCCTGGCTGCCTAAATCAACTTAACCAACCGATTCCCACACCGGGCCGCTGGCCAGTCGTTCCTCAGTGGGGCTAAACTATTCCCCTAGGTATTCGCCGAGACGGGGCTAAGAAGAATAAAAAGATTAAAAGATAGGAGACCACGCAAGCTAGAAAAGGAATAACAATAATTTAATTCACCAGGTAGGCACAGCTTGAATCAAAGAAATAAATGATAAGCCAATTACCGTTACATATAATTTAGAAGGATTTAGAGTATTTTCATACCTGGAAAAGATGAATGACCACGTGGAGCTATAAGTCGCTCCACGTGGTCGGGGAGAACTCAAATATTCCCCCGCTCCGCAGAGCAAGGCAACAGGTGACTTACCCCAAGAAGAGACAGAAAAAGAAGCCAAGAAAGAAGAGCCCGCCCCCTCAGGATCTCGTACCTTTAAAGACTCCAAACCACGCCTCCGAAAAGGTAGAGGGAAGGTTGGCCGAATCAGAGTTTTACTGGCCTAGGTGATAAGATAATTTCCACAGGGAGACTAGGGTAGTTGCTTGAATGAATCTTACAAACGAACCATAATTCCAAGGGAAATGAAACATGTTCCATTCAACTCCTTGGACTCCCCCGAGAATAAAGAGACTAAACATGATAGGAATGTGAGCTAAAATGATGCAGTTGTCATGGAAAGCCTTAAAATGGAATATTATAGCCCAATTGCGTTATCAATATATAACAGGTTCCTTCCTAGGATATTGAACAGAAATATATTATGAATTTGATAGAGGTTAAGATCGTTTTAAGCAGCTTAAAAGTAACTGATCCTGACTTTAATTGAGAAGAGGTCTGTGAGTTTCAGAGGGCCAGAGCAAATGGCTCCAAACCCCCTGCTGGGCAGAACAAAGGAGATTCGAGGCAGGCAACAGAGCATCCAGGTCGTATAAGCTTGCTGTTAAATCAACCAAATTTTACACATGGAATGTGCCTGTGTTCCAACAATATGAATTGACACGTATTTTGAGTAAAATCCAGCCAAATCAAACTTTCAGGTTCTACACCATGATTTTGGAAACTTAAAAATGGAATCTTTTCTGCTTTTTCAAAGGCTGACATAATCAAACTTTATATTCAATGACGTAACTCCATGGAAAATTCAGGTACCAGAAGAAAAATCCCTCTCTAGTATTTTGTTCCAGTTACCTGGACATACGAATCGGCCAAATTCTTCAAAAGTCTTTGGCTGAAGTCATTGGCGGAGAAAAAAATGGAGCACCTCCTCCTCTCGACCGCACATGCTTCCCAATTGAAGCACCTATTACTAAAACACACTTGACTTGACTTGACTTGTGGGGTTTTAGTAATCAGTGTTTCAATTTTTTCACTTGCCCAGCTCAATTAAACAGTGAATCGCTGTATTTTGTTAAGGAAATAACTGGATATTCAGAGGTATATCAATTTAAATCTGAGCTGGAACGTATGTCCTTGTGTACTGACCGTGCGCAGAGAACCAAGGTGTAGAACAGTGTGGAACATGACTCCTGTTATTTTTAGCTCCGGTGCCCAGTGATGTGGTTGCTGTTCTTTTGAAATGTCATTGGGGTCTATTCTCCCATTAGCGCGTAAGTCTTTTTTTACGCGCTTCGAATTAAGCGCTTTTGAGTTACGCGTATTCTCCCCTACTCGCTTCGATCACGCCCACAGCGCTTAACTTCAGAATGTAGGCGGCCTTATGAAAGAGGTGTGACTGATCCAAAAGAGAGGCAGACTCTGTACAAAGCTCATTGATTATGGCTATCAGGAAAACATGGAAAAAGGATTTTCTGATTAACCATGAAAACGCATTTGTGGTCCATGGAAAACGCAAACCAGACTTTAAATTTGAATGTCGTCGGCCTGCTGATAAAACTTCTTATCTCCAAACTGATAAGAAACGAAAACTCGTATGTCCACTATTCTTACATGCAAAATTAAACATTTTTATTTTCAACTATATTTATCCATTTATATTATTATTATTATTATTTTATATTTATTTTTTATTTTCCTGTGAAGTTTGTTATTGTGAAGATACGAGGTTTTATATGCCGCTGTAATAGTAGGCCGTACCAATTACAAGACGTAATTCAGACATCACTTTATTTATCCCCCGCCGCGCGATTAGTGTGAAACGGGGTATAAAGCATTGGGCTCCGTCCGTACGGACACACAAAATTGCGGCTGCGGGGGCTATGTTAGTGACAAACACTTGTTATTTCTTACTCTAGCCACCATGGCATTAAAGCTATGCATACAAACAAATTGCCGCGATAATGAAATAATAAATAAAGAATTTAGCGCTTCTCAATCAGCGCAATCAGATCATTGAAAATGTGCCCCTCCTACACCAGCCTGTTTGTTCCGTGGAAGACAGGGAAGAAGACAGAGGGAACATTCTAGTCACACAAAGACAATCAAAGACAGTTTATATGATCTCATTTAGAAATTGCGCACTTGAAAACTACTCCAATGTCAGGTTTGCAACTAAAGGACATGGAAACGCTTTAACAAGGATTCTTACCCCGCACGCGGTCATCTCCCCGCCCCGAAACCGCCTCAATGATGACGGAATTCCATATCCATAGCCTATCATCCTATTTGATTTGAGTGACACATTCAGTTGAACTTGTGCCTAATACTTTATTATAATCAATTATCCCATTTACTGATAATGATTCTTCCCATGTCGGCTATTCTTTAAAGGCTAAAATTGATTAACAAATGGATAGTGCTTTGGTATTTGCCAGGGTGGGGCTCAATCGAGAGTAGCCTATTTAATAATATCTTTATTCACACATTAAATTACACAGTATTACCAATGGTAAAAAATTGCTAGGACTCGAGTTAGTTAATACAGATATCCTCAATTAGAAAATCAATCCCCTCACTCGTGAGAATATCACAACTTTTTAGATTATCACGAACATACAGGGCAGTCGCATTTGTTAATAGAACATGGAAGATAATGATGGCGACGTCGAGCCAAAGCCGAAAACCAAATTTCACAGATGTTGGTGTTGTATGGCAAGCAAGCAATGAAGGCTGTTCCGAGGAATTAAGCTGCGAATCGTTCTGGATGTGGCGTCGGTGGGGAGATGTAAGCGCAGTATCCCTGATTTAAAGCATAAATGGAGAGATCTGCGAGGCGCTGTAAAAGCCAGGCTCTCTGCACACCGGAGAAGTGTACACGCAACAGGTGGTGGGCAACCATCATCCCCTGTGCATTTCACTGCACAGGAGGAGGGGGGGATGGCATCCACTCTTTCTGCAGTAAAAGTGCATGGAGAAGAACTTGAAGCGCCAACGAACTGCGTCAGACACCTTGACACAGACGCCTGTGATGTGAATGACATCACCAGCCACTCCCTGAAACGGCCCAGGAGCGACAGCGCTGTTCTGACGTTGATAACCACGGGTATGTTTTGTGGATAATTGCTGCGGCTGGATAGCTGTTCATCCAGAAGTCGGCAAAGATAGATGATTGCCTCATGCACGGTCCAGGCGAAAGCGCTGGATGCACTCGATGTTTGTTTGTCCCAGGATGTCCAAACGAAGCCAACATATGCGTGTTCGTCTTCGAGCTCAGCGCGCTCCTCTTACTCTTTCCCAATCACGCAAGAGTGCAAGCAAATGCAGGACTGGCATTTTGGCTTTAGATTTTGAGGGCATGGTAGAATGATGGTCTAATGTATACTCGTATTAATTAATTGTTTTGCGTTTGTAATTTAACTGATTGGAGAAGAGGCTGATGGGTAATATCATGTGATGATTTCGTTTGATTAATTATCATGGCTTTGAGAAATGTAGTTTAGAAATAAGGAAGAACAATCGAATATTAAATGTCTCAACCTTTACCATGTTAAATAAAACAAAAGTAATGTTAAAATTCGACCATAACCGACATCAAACGCAATATTCAATTTCGCCTAATGTTGGCGCTTGACCTTCATACAGCCCTGAAAAGCGCTTAACAGAAAAAGCGCTTGAGCCAGGGGGAGAATACGCGTAAGTGTTATTTGCATGAGAAACGCCCGGAAACGCCCCGATTTTGGCCTTGCTCCGCCCCAAGCGCGTAACTGCCTTCAAGGCGCGTAATGCACAGACTTAAGTCGAGGGGAGAATACGCGTAGGCTGAAAAGCGCGTAGCTACGCGCTTTTTTTCGACTTAAGCGCATGGGAGAATAGACCCCATTGAGAATAATCTCAGTCTGACCAGCATTAAAGAAGGGAAAATAAAATTGGAAGTGTCTCACATTTCAATATAATGCTAAAGTATTCGCAGGTATTTCTTACCTCTGTTACACCACCTATGCAAGACTTTCGGCCCTGTAACATCCGCAAACGAAATAAACCACAGATGTAATACAAATCTGAAGTTTTTTTAAAATTTCATTTAATTCTACCTCCCCACAAACAAATCCCTGCAAATGTAATGGTTATTACCTTTGTGGTCAATTTTGTATTTGGTTTGCAGGAGGCAACTGCAACTAAATTTGTGGGTAATTTATTGTGTTTGGGATAATTACATTAACAGATGCAGATTTGTGTTACATTTGTGGTTTATTACATTTGCGGGTGTTACAGGCCCCCCAAGACCCAACGGGCTTATACTGTGCTCGGGGTCCCAAGTGGTGGTCTGTTGTGCGTGCATGCGTGCGTCAGTGCGTAAACTTTTGTGCTTGTCTGCGCTCTAATGCCTTCAATTTTTATTAGCTCGCCGGGAGGAATGTGAGGAGAGCTATTGTCGTACCCCCGGCGTCCGTGTCCGCCCGCGTGCAGAAAAACTTTAACCTTGCCCCCCGGCGAGCTTTGTTGTCTTTTTGACAACTCTTGTTGAGCTAGCGTTTTGATATTGCATATGTGGGTTTATGACCATAAGGCCAATAGGGGGCACTATCCTTGCACATTCGAGCCAAGCGGGCACAGTGGCATTGCCATTATTTTTATATGACGTCACAGTCCAAATACTTTGGCACTTTGTTCACATTGTGTAAACCAGCTGATGGGTGAATTCAGAGTGACCTGCTACAGCTGTGAATAATAAGCCGATCCTGTGTGAAACAAAGTAATTGCCAGCAAAATGATCCCTTACATACTGCTGTCCGATCTTTTGATCTGAACACCAGGCATTAGAGCGAGGGGTGAGGGTTTGTGAAGGGGGCGGGGCTCATTAGCTTGATGGACAGGACCTGTTCTGTCCAGCCACTTTCATCCTGACATAGGAAAGTTAGCCGTGGAGCTGCTAGGGGGGTATAATTGCTTTTTTCCTGTGGCTGTGGAAACAGTGCATTAGTCCACGTTGCTGAACATATTTACATTCCCAGTGAGGTTCACAACACTTCAAAGAAACAGTGAGAGAGAGAGAGAGAGAGAGAGAGATTTACCTTCTGACTAAATTTGTTGGTAAAGAGCCAGTTAGAGATGGCTATGCTTTATCGGTGCTTCAGAATTATTTCACAGAAAACAGCAGTTCTGAAATCACAGACTGGGTTGGGTTTCGCAGGTCAACTGAAAACTGTGTTTGAGCGTGAGGGGAAAGAAGTGTTGGGTCGAACTGAACCAGGAATCCGTCCAACAGCTTTTGGAACCGACTTCTGCTACATTAGCCCTAGAAACACAGCGGTGTGCAACTAGCGCAAGAATTCCACCCTCAAATAAAAGAATTTTGTTCCCTCAAAGCGATGATTTGCATCCCAAAAGCGTAAAGTCGGGTTGGGTGTTATAGTTAAATCTGATGGGAAAGTGGAGTAAGACAGGGTCAGTATCTTTTCCCTCTGTGTAATCTCTGGAGAATGTGCAAATCTTCTCACTCCCTTCCTCTCTCACTGTATGACTAAGCTCCTCTGAATGGCACTTTCAGACACAAAGAACCAATGCATTTATAATGCCTCTTCTAATAGCCTGTCGTGAGATAGAGAGTCATTAGGATGTGTTCGCTTGTAGGTGTAATGCTCTTAGGTAAGCCCTTAATGAATAAAAAAGTCTAATGCAATGATTATATTAGCCAGATTTGGCCTCTGCGCAAAGTGGCTATTTATGTGTTACCCAATTTAACGCCTTATAATTCAAGATTTGAGCTTTATAAAGTGGAGGTGTATGGCTCAACTGAGAGAGGGCACTTGTAGCAAACCGTATTCCATTTTATTACCATTTATTTTCATTATTTTGGAGGAGGGAAAGGGCTGCAAACATAAAAATCTTCATGATAATTCAGACTTGAAATAAAAAAATTAAAAAAAAATACTGAGAACCAAAAACATGCCTTTTCTCCATGAAAAAGTTTGGAATTTTGTCCATTTTTCTTCAAAGTCCCAAAAGCCAGCACACAATGTTGTTCAATAAAGGAACTGCTTATTTAATGGTTAGAACATTTACCCTGCAGTGAAAAGCCAGCAGTTCCCACATCCAAGCTTGCAAGCTGATATAATCACTTTCCACACTTTATAAGGAACAAGTATAACTCATCAACATAGTAATATCTAAAACATGCCTTATCTCAACAGAACAGACATTCCACTGTCAGTTCCAGGCAGTATGCTACACTAGATAGAACAGCTTGGTGCAATGGGTAGGAGGGGATCTATGGAAGTGCTTGAGCTGCACGCATTTTAAACAAGCCAAAACCTGGCATTCGATTTCACTGAAAACGGTATGAATTCTGAAACAAAATGTCACGTTCCAGGAAACTACAGGCACTTCCTGATCATCCAGCTTCTGCACCTGCACCTGGAACTGGCCCTTCAGCTTAACGAGCAGCTGATTGCCTCGTTGGCTCCACCTGGATGAACCTACAAAAAGACCTGAAGTGTGGAGGTGGCGAGGAGAGACTGTGGCTTATTTTGTGTTTGTTTGAGGCGGTTTTAAGAGTCTTTTGGTGTTTGGGCACATTTTTAGTTAGGTTAAGGCCAGAGTTGGAGGCTGCGGAAGACTCACCCTAATTTTTGTTTAGTCAGGAGACAGACTGACTTTTTAACATCTAGGCTGTAGTCTTCAGGGGGCCCTGCCTTGGCCAGTCCAACACCAATTGACTTTTGTGTGTATTTTTGTCGTGATTAATCAAATCTTATTTTGTAGATCTATTTTTTTTTTTTTTTTTTGTGTTGTGCCTCCTTAATCCAGCCCTGCAAATATAATGGGCGGAGTTTGGGACATAACAAACATACACACACACACACACACACATATATATATATATATATATATATATATATATATATATATATATATATATATATATATATATATATATATTTTTTTTTTTTTTTTTTTAATTACTTACAACCCCAATTTCAAAAAAGTTGGGATGCTGTGTGAAATGTAAATAAAAACCGAATGCAATGATTTGCATTCTGAATCTGTATGATTCAGTATCTGCAGGATCCAGTGCTTGACTGAAGCTACATTGCACTTATCGCATGTAAAATGCGGGAAATATGCAAACCCAGGACATCATATTCTTATCGCCCCAGCATTATATCAAATAGATAATATCAAGATCTGGCACACCATTTTATACACTTTTCCCTGTAATTCATCAGGACATATCTGGGATTTTTTGGTAACCTTGGTATCTCCATTAAAATTTAAAATAGGCCTGAAGTTCCTCAGGTTTGAATGCAGCAGCTGCATTTTATGCACCCATGTGTGGGTCTGGCAGTTTTTTGGGCTCAAAAAGAACATGGCTCCCTTTGTTTTATTTCATCCTGTATATTCTCTTGCCACACAATGAAAACAAGATGAGGGCACTTACAAAGTTCCGAAAGGGTCAAATAGCTGGCGACAGAATAGCAGGTGTGTCAGTCGCAAAAATAATGCTTGTGCCCTTAACTTTTTCTGACTGAGGCTGAGACTGACTCCATCTACTTGCTGTCCTGCCTGAAGATGTCACTGGCTAAAGCTGTTCTAATCTTGTCCACTTGCATGCATCCAAATAGAACCGAACAGGAATAATACAGATTAATCAGAAGAATCCTCAACATCTTTGATACCGAACGATCCGGCAAAATCCATTGAATTAGCTGATATTTCATTCATAATGAATGAAAATCTGATAAGAGAGCACAGAACATGGGAGAGGTGGGACAATCAAAAGCAGGTAGCCCGTGAGATACAGACACATGATAGCTTTTTAAGCTCTTTGTTCAGTAGACTGTATGAATAATTTATTTACTGAGCTGTTTTTCTGATGTGGTATGTATTTCATAACAGCTCCAGTCCCTGTATAACCTGATAAAACAAGTTATTTGAATGTGAAGCGACTAGATTCTGCTCCCACATAAAATGGATTCTCTGTCTCCACCAGCGTGTCTTCAGATATCTGATGGGACTTCACTGGAGTTGCGATGAATAATAAGACCAAGGCTTGTATTCCATGCTTACACACAAACCACAAGTTAACTGAATTTATTGGGTACCCTTGCAACCTTAAAGATTACGTCTTATACATTCAGGTGAGCCCCGTTTTTATTTATTTATTTATTTATTTTTTTTATAGTTGATTCCATAAGTACATTTGTTTGTTTGTTTGTCTGTTAGTAACGCCCTTAACTGCCTTTTATCTTACAGTGATCGTCATTTTTATGTCATCTAGTCGGAAAGTGTCTTGGCTTGAAGCCTAAACTTTTGTGTGATCAAGAACAAGGTCATCAAAAAGGTCAGAAACACATTTTGGTTGAAAACGTCACCTCGATTCAAGATAGAGACTTCGAACTAATCCTATTTTTTTCATGAAGTCAATGTAGTCCTAGCAGTAATGGGTCGCGATGACCTCACTCTGACGTAAGTGGGGGGAATTTTGGCGAGTCATCATCCTGTGAGTGATCGTTCTTTTTTTGTCGTAGGTGGAACACAGAGGAGAAATGTCTTGTTTGTAAGTTCTGTAAATGTGTTTTCAATCAATAATGAATTCAACTTCAGTGTCTCTTCTAGTGCTGAACAATGGATACTCATGTGAACATTCAGGCAGAAATATAATGTTCTGAAGTAGCCATTTAGAAAAGGTCAAATATAATGATTACATCATCCTTAGATGCTATTCTGTGTTTGTGGACAAGTCCTTGACGCAATCGAAGACCACATTCGCATCTCTGAATGCCTGCTCAGGGCTTACACATTTTATAGAGCACATGAAGAGGTCGCTCATCTCCCTGTTAGCCATAAACACAATGCAGTGAGCTACAGACCTCTGGCTAACAACTCCTGTGCTGCAAAGCAGCTTGGCTTAGCAGCGCAACATGGAAAAGAGCTCCCCAGTCTTCTCATCCACAGGATATACAGTACTGTAAAAAACCTTAGGCACATTTAAAACAATTCCTTCAGGAGAAGATACTTCTGAACAACAAGGGCATTGAAAAGTGTCCCCCACTTTCCTAACATAACATGTGGTGGGGCTGGGATTCCCCAGGAAGATTTTGAGTCTGCCACCTTGGACTTCGGCCCTTTAAATTCAATGAAGTCATCAAATTTGCATAAATTAATTCTACTTAACAAAGCTGACATTAAATTACGTAACATATTGAAAATATAATGGAATAAGTGCATGTTCAAAAGAAAGTCAGGAAACTACCGAAATCAGCGATTTTATTTATTTATTTATTTTATTTTTTTGTCAGACATATCTGTTTGAAAACCGTTGCTATTGAAACAGCGAAGATGGTGTACTTGACTTATTGGTAAAAAAAAACTTGTTCCCAGACAAGTTTTAGGAAAAGTCACAAAGTTTGGGGGTCCTCAAGCCGTTCAGAAATTAAAAGACGTGAAAATTGGCGCAGGCACAAAAAGCCATTTGAGAATAACTTGAATGGTCTGTCTGTTGAATTTTTTCATTCACATTATTACCCAATGTAGCAGATCTGCTACATTTTGGAAAGGTGGGCCAAAGGGTCAAAATTAAAAACATTTTTTTATTATTTTTTTTCCAACTATTTTTGGAATATTATTATTTATATAATATATATTAATATATAGTATTTTTTCCTAATATTGGCCCATAATCAACATATTTGCCTAGGGAAATGATGTTTACAAAGTTGGAAAGGTACTTGGTTAACAGAGGGTTAAATTCCCAAAATATTTGCTGGCTGTTGCATTCCCTCAATAAAATCAAGCCTATAAAGGTAATGCTTGACTGTTCAGATAAAGGTAGTGGGAAGTCTGCCTTTGAAGATAAAAATTGCAACTAAACAGGACTAATTTGGTATTTTCCACTCCAGCAGTGTTATGTGGAAGTGGCAGTTTGTGTTGTGCAGTTTACTCAGTAAATTAAAAAGCAGTTTTAGTACTTAATTGTTGCACAGTGAGACACACTCTGAAAAAACACATCAGGAATGGTGAAAATCAAAGACAAGGCAGGACTTCTTCAACCAATAGCTTTATCTCACGGAGAAAGAAGTTCAAGTAGTTTTGGAAGAAATTCTAAAATGTCTCCCTCTCTTGTGCCTGAACTTTTTGTTAAAGTGTCTGTATTTACATTGAGCATTGCCAAAGGTTGATATGGAAATTTAAGGGAGAAGGGGGGGTCAGCAAATTATTTTTGTGGGGCCAGAGTGGTGATTGGATGCTGCAAAGTGGGTTTGAGGGAGCGATGTCATGTGATGGTCGAATCTGTCATTGTAGCTCAGGCTGAAGTGGGGCTGACCTGGGCCAATCTGTCACAATATAGAGATAGTGGTGCCTCGACTCTGAAGCCCCCTGCTGCACATATGCACAAGACACCACCAAAACACGTACACGACATTGCCACAGCATCATGACAGTGTCACAGGACACCAGTGAGACATGACCAAGACCCAACCATGAGACTCTTCAGCAACTATCAAGACGTCTTACGATATCGATACAAAATCCGTAAGACAGGGTTGTGATATCATCAAGACGTTAACAAGTCACAAGATATGTGCTTGATGTCAGTGTCGCGAGAAAATACAATGTCTTGGGAGTTCTTGATGGATTCTTGATAACTTCTTATTAATGTCTTGACATTATCATGACACATCGTGATAGTTTGCGAAGGATCTTCCTGATTCGGGGTCAATTTTGCGCTCCCGACTTCGTAAGACTCATCAAGTTCTCAACCCGACATCATTACGATGTGTCAAGATGTCTTAGACACTTATAAGACCGAATGAAATTTGAACATTTTGAAATTTCTCACTGAGTTTTGTGCCACCACCTGATTTGTATCGACCACTCCAGATGTACCCTGATATGCCGCAAGATATTAAGTCATCAGCAAGAATTGAGTGGGCTAAGATCGTGGCTTAGATAGGCCCAGGTCGGCTTTTAGATCATAAGAGTGGGTACCCTGCCTAAATGATGGGTTCGTTCAGATCGTACATCATTGGGTGGGGGTGTTGAGGTCGTGTACCAGGCTGGACTTTTCACCGTGGAAATTTTCATTCTGTGCATGGGTGTGTGTGAACTTTTGACCTTTAATGACGACCTGGGAAACGTACATGTGCTCACTTTTGACCATGGGAATTTTCGTTCTGCGCGTGCGCATTTTACAGGGTTGCGAATTGGGAAGGGACTATCGGGAAGAGAATATAATAGTTGCCTTGTTCGTTGCTCAAGCGCCTCCTGTTGGCCAGACAGGCGCTCGTCAGGGAGATTCTAAGCCTGGTCATGTCCGGGTATCCTGCGCCCTCGTTCTGAACTTGTGAAGATTCAACCAATGAGTGTACAAAGAAGCGGTGGCTGACAGGTGCGTGCTTCGGACGAGAGCTGCGAACTGTCTTCTTTGGAAGATTTTTTAGAAGATGTTCTCAAACACTTTCCAGCGAGAAACAGGAAAAATGTAGAATATCTGGTTAGTAGCATAAGAAAAGCTAATGGAGCTGTAGCATGTAGTGATCAGGGAGAATTAATTGTAAGCGGTAGCATCATCCAGGGGTCGCATATATATGACTTGCTAAAAAGTGTTAAAGCACCGCGTCAAGTTCAACAAAGACCATTTGGTTGGGATATATATTTTTTTCTTAAATGTCTTGCTGATATAATTGCTCCAACATGGTTAATACCCAATGACGAAGTGTGACAAATTATTGATGATTATAAGGATGGGGCTGTTCATACTGACAACTTGCAAGAAAAATGCCGCAAAAAAGAAGGAAAAGGGCTGTGTTATATGATTCGCCATCTTTTTTTCTTTTTTTTTTTAGAAAATCTGATTGTGAGACATCCCCAGAACATTGCATCTTTAAATCACCGAAAATTGATTTAAAATCATGGCTGTCATTCTGAAGAATGTTTTGTTTCTCCTCGTTTTGTTTTGTTGTTAATATTTTGTCTGATTTTGCTTGTGTAATGACAAATGCCTTATAACAGATGTTTTACTGTAGCCTTTTACATTTGTGATGAAAGATGTATAACAAAGTAAATATTGTATAGTTTTGAAAAATGTTTGCAAACTGTTCTTTAATATAATATCAGCAAATACATGTTTAAAATAATTTAAAAAAGAGAGAGTCAAGAATGTTTGTGCTTTTGCTTGTTGCATACAAGTTACATCATATTCACAACAATCTTTCGGTGTTATACGGTTAACAAAGCGACACACCATAAGATCATTAAACACATTATTGGGGCTATATTTCCATGACACACTATCATATGAACACCCTTTTTGTATATTAAACAAGAAAAAAAACACAATGTTGTCTGCACATAGTGGCTAAATTACTTTGTATTGTCTTCTGGAACAATAAAAAAAATCACAATTGCAGTTAAGAAATTGCTGAATGCTGGATGCTCTTCTCAATAAAATTCATTTACGGAAAGAACTTGAATGTTTTTCGATTTATATACTGTTTCGTTTTAAAATGCTGATAGGCAATTTTTATCCAATCTTTCATGACAAAAAATTTCGCATCATCTGTATTTGTTTTAATGATTTGTCATTAACCATTCAGATGTTAAAATATAATGTTCGCAGAGCTTGCATCAAGAAAAGAATTGTGTACAATATGAATTTAGTTTGATCATTACGACTCTTGAATGCACAATGAATGAAAAAAACAAGCAAAATAAACTATTTGCGGATTCTTACACTGGTTATTTTTAGTAAGCTCACTATATATCAATCAGTAAGGAAAAAATTTTAAAAAAAGATCTGCTCAATATCTTATCTCTAAAGGACAATAACTAAATGTCTCTTAAAAGGGCTTTATTTCTTTCTTGGATACTGCTTAAATATTGCCGTTTTGTATATTCGTTAAAATGTTTGTTAATCGATTTGTATATATGATGGTCTATAAGAAATAAAATATTCTTATTGTACATCAGTCAATGTGTAAGTGTTTTCTCTGAGTAGATTGTGTCTCAAACAAAAAGAAGTGAATAAAGGTCACGACCAGTACAGGTGTCAATAGCTGGATGTTGGTTAGCCTATTGTTTTGCAATTAAATTGCATGGCTTACATTTGGAGTCCTGTAAATCCTCAACTCAGTTAATAATGAAACCCGTTCATCCATAATCCCTGATTATTCTGACCTACCAGACTTTTGGTTTCTTCAACTGCGCCCTGGAGTGAGAGGTCATACATGCTACAGGCTATACTCTTTATGATTAGGCACATGTATAAAAATGTATTTATACAGTATAAAGTGAAATGCTCTGAAATCAGTAAGTCAGTTATTTGTTAAAAATATATGAAAAACTTTAAATCCTGTATGTACATATACCTATCCAGGTAGAGATTGCAGGATATAATTTTCTTCAAGTTGGTTTGGATAAACCACAATTCACACTGTCTAAGATATATCAGAGTTGTATTTAAACACGTCATCTATGATCACAATTTGTTTATTCATATTGCGATTAGCTTTTCAAAACCAATAAATAAATTGTGGCACACTTCACTGAAGGTCTACCCACAAACTCTCAGAATCAGTTTCTGCAATAAAAAGACACATATTTAACATACCAAAAAAATTTCCTTCAAGAATACAATTGCTTTTATTACACTGTCAAATTTATCATATTTTTTCTTCTTCATGCTAGGCTTTTTAAACCAAGGAAATGATCAGCCACACGTTTTCCAAAGGTCGCATAACCTCTCACTTCCACTGCAAAAGAAAATAAAAAGATGTTAAAATACATAACGGCAAACACAAACATAATTCTAACAGTCAAAATGGCCTCAATTCTATAACTTACACGCGGTACTACATTCAGTTCCGCAGAGCCACATGTGGTTATTCCTGGCGGTAAATTGTCCGGTGATACGGCTGCTTGGTCAGCAGTGTCGCGTTAGATCATGGTTAGAAGGGCGAAATGTCACAAAAAGTCGATTGACGAGCACAAAGGAATAGAATCTCAATTCTCAATAGAATCTGTTCCCCTATCCTTCTTTTTTTTTTTTTTTAAATTTGGCATCTCCAATCCCACCCGAATCTGGAATGCCCAATTTGGGAGCTATGTTCAAAGCTTGCTCGTATACGATATTGGATATTGAAGACAGTTCACGGCTCTCCTCCGAAGCACGTGCCTGTCAGCCACTGCTTCTTATGCACTCATTGGTTGAATCTTCGCAAGTTCAGAACAAGGGCGGAGGATACCTTGACATGAACAGAATCTTCCTGATGAGCGCCCGTCTGGCCAACAGGAGGCGCTTGAGCAATGAACAAAGCTGTTAATTTATTTCCCTTACCCGGCAGTCCCTTCCCAATTTGAAACCCTGTAGCGCAATGGCCGATTGTGCGCTACTCTGAGGAAGCTGCTGACCACTGGCACTGGTTAGTACGACCGGGACTCGAACCCACGACATGATAGTCACTTCTGTACTGCAACGCAGTTCCTTAACTGAGTGAGCTATCAGGCAGCTCCCCCCTATCCTTCTTATTCGTTCGTGCTCGTCAATCGACTTATTGTAACTTTCAAGATGGAGGCGACTGGAAACTAGCTCAAGGTACTGTTTGCATAAATAGTCTTTTTTAATAAACTACCTGCGCGTTTTCAAAGTTCTCAGTGCCTCGTTTTAAATGTCAGGGCCCTTGGAATTCTACCAATGAAGTATGGAGCTACTTTGAGCCTTGTAAATGATGAAAAAAATAGCAATTTCTTTGCTTGGCAACGCTACGCCCGATTCATTTCCATTGTAAGCCTGTTGGGAGCTTCGGCTAAAAAGCTATTCATTTCAAAATATTGCGTGTGTACGGAGCTGGGATATTCGGCAAAGGTTAGTACACGTTATCAAGTTTCAATACACCCCAAGTCAATTTCACATCGGAATTCTCCTCTCAACTGTCTTTTTCTTGAATCCATGAATTAAATTTTTTCCGGTCAACCCAACCATTTAACCAAAACTAGGTTCCTACGACCCACTTTTTTACTTTCCAAAATCTTTTCGATTTTAAACGATTTGCATTACTCGTAACTCGTCTCCTGCTTGATATTTCAACCCGTAAATGGGTCGTCTTCGGTGTATACATTCTACGATTGTGAAAAACTTGTCCGTATATGATTGTTGATACCTTTTTTTGAAGACGCCGCGAAGCTTAGAAATTCTCACCATATCGCCGTCATTAAATTTGAAGATGACAGGATCTTTCCGCTTTGCCTTGTACAAGTTGTTAAACACAATCCTCTCATTTTGTTTACATACTTCAGATGGGCTCATTCTTATCAAGCAATGGCGCGTGTGGTTGTAAGCATGAACCCTGAACTGCAGTACGTCTACGTAACGCCGCGAATTAGAAGCTGTCAAATATCTCCACATTCGCGTTTTCAGAGTTCTGTTGAAACCAGTGCCAGCAGGTGTGCCAAGACACGTCCCTTTACGACAGCAATTAGTCCTGGTTAGTTCTCAATCATTCTCCTTTATTGATGCATTTTCCAATTATCATAATTCGAAATTAAAGACATGGTTTCTCTCCATATGCAATCTAAGAACGATGAAAACTCCAGAGAGCTACTGAATCTTAAGTCCAAAATTTCTGAGTTCCATAATGTTTTGCCATCAGACATACAGTATCTGTTAAAGTAAACCAAATGTAAAATTAAGAGGCTATTTATACGACTTCAACATGACTCAGAGCTGCGTAAATATAAATATTAACAATTACGTACAAAGACTACTCACCGTTGTTTATCGACATGATACAGCTTGAGTATTACCACACAGTTCTGCAGGAAGACGATGCACGTGGAAATTGTGAGAATCCCCCTTTTAAACTCTTCACATGATCTTTTATTACACCATTTGTCCGCCGCATAGAAAACTTGCCCGGACATGTCTCGAAACACTTTTGTTGGAATACAAAATTTGTTCCATTTAAGCAATTCTTTTATCAAAAAGATTATCGTCTGTTTCTTTAATTCATCTTCGATACCATTTTAAATAGGGCCTTGATGATTTTCGCTATATGTTAAATCATCTTTTTAAATGTCCACCCTGCCCCATCTTTTTAAAAAAATGTGTTTTATCTAATGTGGGCCTATCCCTATTTAAAATTGTTAGAACATTTTTAAAATTATGTATCTGGTGTATGTCTGTCCCTTGAAAGACTTTGAGAAATGTTTCATCGTTTAATAATGCTTTTACTCTCCCATCCACAATGAGTTTAGTTTAAAACCCAAAAATACGGATACGCAGAATGAAAAATCCCATGGTCAAAGATGCGCACAAATACATTTCCGTGGTCGTCATTAAAGGTCAAAAGTTTACACGCACGCATGCACAGATTGAAAATTCCCACGGTCAAAAGTTCACACGCACACGTGCCACACCTCATAAAATTCAAGTCAAAAGTTCATGCGCCTGTTTGTTTTGGTAATGGAAGGTGTGAAATATGCTAATTTACGGGCTATTCAGGGGGTAGAAAATGGGGTGCACATATATACTACTGATGTCAATGCAGTTGCCTGTGTTACCAGGTCATATTGGCTTGAACAGCAGCGTCTTGCTCACAGAAAGCTGTGCTGCTGCATCAGGGCCTTGAAGCTGGGCTTCTCAACTTATTTCACCCCAGCTTGACTGTTGTCTCCGCATTGGGGAGGTACTAATTCTTATTGCACTCAACAAAAATATAAACGCAACACTTTTGTTTTTGCTCCCATTTGTCATGAGATGGACTCAAAGATCTAAAATTCGTTCCAGATACAAAATATTACCATTTCTCTCAAACATTGTCCTCGTGTAACCACACCAGCCCAGGACCTCCACATCCAGCAGGTTCACCTCCAAGATCGTCTGAGACCAGCTACTCAGACAGCTGCTGAAAATATTGGTTTGCATAACCAAAGAATTTATGCATAAACTGTCAGAAACCGTCTCAGGGAAGCTCAACTGCATGCTCGTCGTCCTCATCGGGGTCTTAACCTGACTCCAGATCGTCGCCGTAACAAACTTGAGTGGGCAAATGCTCACATTTGATGGCGTCTGGCACGTTGGAGAGGTGTTCTCTTCATGGATGAATCTCGGTTTACATTGTTCAGGGCAGAAGGCAGACAGCGTGTGTGGCGTCGTGAGGGTGAGCGCTTTGCTGATGTTAATGTTGTGGATCGAGTGGCCTATGGTGGTGGTGGGGTTATGGTATGGGCAGGCATCTGTTATGAACGAAGAACACAGGTGCATTTTATTGATGGCATTTTGAATGCACAGTGATACCGTGATGAGATCCTGAGGCCCATTGTTGTGCCATACATCCATGAACATCACCTCATGTTTCAGCAAGATAATGCACGGCCCCATGTTGCAAGGATCTGTACACAATTCTTGGAAGCTGAAAATTTCCCAGTTCTTGCATGGCCAGCATACTCACCGGACATGTCACCCATTGAACATGTTTGGGATGTGCTTGACCAGCGTATACGACAGCGCGGACCAGTTCCCACTAATATCCAGCAACTTCGCACAGCCATTGAAGAGGAGTGGACCAGCATTCCATGAGGCAAATGGTGGTCACACCAGATACTGACTGGTTCTGAGTCCCCAGACCCCCAATAAAGCAAAAACTGCACATTTCAGGGTGGCCTTTTATTGTGGACAGTCTAAGGTACACCTGTGCACTAATCACGGTGTCTGATGAGCATCTTGATGTGGCACACCTGTGAGGTGGGATGGATTGTCTCAGCAAAGCAGAAGTGCTCACTATCACACATTTAGACAGGTTTGTGAACAATGTTTGAGAGAAATGGTAATATTGTGTATCTGGAATGAATTTTAGATCTTTGAGTCCATCTCATGACAAATGGGAGCAAAAACAAAACAAAAGTGTTATGTTTATATTTTTGTTGAGTGTAGTTCATCGTCACATGTCCAGTACTCGTCAAAAGTGTGGACAACCTTTGCTTGTTTGCTACTGTTCTGTTTGTCAAAAAAATTCAGTTTAACTTGTAAATAACCTAAAATGGCTTGCGGTTAGCGGTAACCTAAATAATTTGCTCCCCAGAATAGAGTATGGAAATCTGAGAATTCTTAAGGAACAAAGAAATTCCTCCCATTTTCTGTCAAGAGAATCAAAACCCTAGCTGAGTTGGGACCTATAGGACAAAAATTTAAGAAAAAGCAAACCGCTAATGCAGAGCATCTATGAGAACTGCAGCAATTGTGCTGGTGTGATCATGTGACTGCCCTGGTTGAAGACAATTGATTCCCAGCAATTATTGAATGAAATGATTAGTTTCGTGGATTAAAGATTTAATTAATTTCAATTATGTTATGAATTGTTAGAAAAACGTCCTAACTATTGACTGATGCTGTTTGTATGAAAATAAGTCTCTCTAATAGGGATGTTATCAGATGGACAACCGAACCCATAACGATTTTTAGGAGTCCTCTACCCCTCCTGTTCATGACTGACATCAAAGCAGACACATACTGCATCAGTAGTTCAAAAGGCAGTAGATCATGCATCTGCAGAGCAGGGTATGCATGTCTGATTTTTTTTTTTTCTAGCGCAGGACTGGAAAATCTGGGACTAAGTTGTTATTGCTTCATCTGTCAATTTAAGTTTCTACTGACTGGTGACCATCTGCACTGAAGAAATAATTACATCTCACCCAAAATCCCAACTGCACAGTTACCCTGCCGCAAAACAGTTTTGTGTTAATGAAAAGCTTACTGCTATTGATCAAACTTAGAAAGCACATTTTGGGAAAAACAACAATAAAATGACATGCCGTGCGTCTATCTATATTGTCGCTCATGCAGTAAGATTACACTTTGCTCACTAAGTTTGATGGTGATAAACAACCCTCTTCCTGGAGAACCACCGCTCCTGGTTTTACCTCTAACAACGACAAGCCTGACCTCATTCAACAGCGCGGGATCATATGCAATGCGGAAAGGACTCACAAAGTGCATTATTATAGTAGACTACAGAAGATAGTGTACACCAATGCAATTGCTATTAACTTCACTACAACTAATCTGTCAAATTAATGGACCAGAAAAAATAACTAAATTATTCTTAATGGTTATGGAGCCTGAGTCCATAAAGTTTACAATATGCTTTTGAACAATATAGGCCTATAACTAAATCCAAAATTTTATCAACATGCCAGGCTAGCAATTCATAATGGTACGGTGTTGCCATATGGCAACATACACATTTTAACATTTACTATTATTTAAAGATCAAGTGCAGTGCAATAAACAACAGAATAATGAACTTAACTCGCCTATTTTTGAGTGTGTATTTTTTTCCCAGTCGAAAAACGTCATTAAAACACTTTTCTAGATGATTTTTGAGGAGTCAAATGGCGAGGCTCCTCCCTGTGAAGATGTCTGCAGAAAAGGGCTTCAAAATGGCCTCCAGAAAGTTGTCAAATTTAAACACTGCTTTTGGTTTACTTAGAACCCCATCTCTCTTTTAATGCATTGCATCATAACTGGGGATGTATTGTCTGTGTGTAGAAGGCTTAAAATGGCTTTGTTGCCAAATGGCAACGTTGTACCATAGAGGGTTAATGAATAACTATTTTGCCGTGACAGTCTTGCTGAAATCAGTGCTGGAGGGAAGAGGATATTCCTGACCCCATTTGATTCTCTGATTCCCTTTTTATTGGCTAGGAAAGCATTTTTCTTCATCCGCTGAAATGCAACTTGCTTGTGTGTTCCTGCCAGTGTAAGATGTAATAGGGATGGAACGTTTCTTCTGCCAGCTGTGGCTTAAGTTCGCCAAGGTATCTATGGGGTGGGGGAGTGATTGATTATGGGATGTGTCATGTCGTCCTGACTCCCAAAACCAGGGGTCTCCAACCCTGTTCCTGGAAAGCTACCATCCTGTAGGTTTTGCTGCACTCCGAATATAGCTCACCTGATTCAGCTGATTAGCAACTTATCAAGATCTCGATCTGGCCAATTAAGCGTTCCTTGCTTTGGCTGGAGTGAAAACTTCCCTCATTTTATATGTACAATCCAGCCTTCGCATGCTTGCTCAGCTGCTTGAACTGTCCCCCGCCCCAGATCAAATGCATAAAGAGCTTTCTTGACAAGACATTCCCCCGATATCCACCCCTCGTGGTGACTCCATTGTCCAGCAGTCCACATGGCTTTTGACCCTTACATAGTTGCGCTTATGGTGACCAAGATCATATCCCTCCAGTGCACTATTTATTTTGTTCACTTGTGACATCATGCGATCATCATGCCCTCTGTGACTGGCGTTAACTGTGGCCCTGCCCCCTGACTCTCTGGCTTCCCATTGGATGTTGTTTCAGGTGGAGCTGTCAGACAGCACCTCCCACATCATTACGGATGCCTACGCGGGGAAGGAGTACATTATCCAGGTGGCGGCGAAGGACACAGAGATTGGCACCTGGAGCGACTGGAGTGTGGCAGTCCACGCCACCCCGTGGATAGAGGAGCCCAAGCAGATCACGTCCACCACTGAAGCAGAGGTCATTTTAGGTGCGTTTACCCTGCAGAAATCCCTCTTTGTACAGCCTGCACACCACCAGTATCCCAGACTGCAGTGAGTTTCCTAAAGACTGCAGTGTTTCAAGGTTTCCTGCCCTGTATTCCCAGCCAAACACTCAGTGTAGTCTTTGCATTGGCCTTCAATCCATGCCAGATTTAAAGCATCTTGAAGGACTTATACTTCAAGTTGTAGCAACACTATTCATACAAGGCGTCATCTCGGGTATGGTGACGCAGCACTGCTCTCTACTGCCTGACTATGCAATGTATGTCTTGAAGAGCGATCAGATTCACTTTGTTGGCTCTAAATGGACTCCAGTTAAATGATTTGAGAAAAAAAATAAGGACATTCATCTTCAACCCCAACTCAAAGAAAGTTGGGATGCTGTGTGAATTGTAAATAAAAACACAATGCAATGATCTGAAAATCTCATTAACCCACATTTTATTCATAATAGAACGTAGACAACATATCAGATGTAAAAAAAAAATGCTCTGTTTGACTTTGATGGCAGCAGCACATCTCAAAAAATTTGGGTGAGGGGCAACATAAGGCTAGAAAAGTGGCTCCAAAAACTGGAGGAGCATTTTGCGACAAACTAGGTTAATTGGCAACAGGTCAGTAACATGACAGGGTATAAAAAGAGCATTTTAAAGAGGCAGAGTCTCTCAGAAGTAAAGATGGACTGCGCCTAAAAATTGTGGAACAATTTCAGAAAAATGTTCCTCAATGTAAAATTGCAAAGATTTTGAATCTAAAGTACGTAATATCATGAAAAAAGATTCAGAGAATGTGGAGAAATCTGTGTGCATGGGACAAGACCAAAGGTCCATTTTGGATGCTCGTAATCTTCAAGCCCTCAGGCATCACGGCATTAAATACAGGCATGATTCTGCACTGGAATTCACTGCATGGACTCAGGAACACTTCCAGAAATCATTGTCGGTGAACACAGTTTGCCGTGCAATCTAGAAATGCAAGCTGAAGCTGTATCATGAAAAGAAGCAGCCATATTTGAACGCGATCCAGAAACGCCGCCGCCTTCTCTGGACTAAAGATAATTTAAAATGGACTGAGGCAGAATGGAGACCTGTTCTGCGGTCAGAGGAATTAAAATTTGAAATTCTTTTTGTAAACCAGGGACGCTGTGTCATGCAGTCTGAAGAGGAGAGGAACCATCCAGCTTATCAGTGCACATTTCAAAAGCCCACATCTCTGATGATAACGGGTTGCATTAGTGCCTTTGCAGTGGGGAACTTACACATCTGGAAAGGCATTAACAATGCTTAAAAGTATATGGAGGTTTTATTACAACAAATGCTCCCATTCACACAAAGTCTCAAGGTAGGCGTTGCATATTTCAGCAAAACCATGCCAAACTATGTACTTCATCCTTCACAACAGCATGGCTTCACTGTAGAAGTCCTAGAGCTGAACTGCCCTACCTGCAGTCCAGACCATTCACTAAAAGCAAACATTTGGCACGTAATAAAACAAAAAATCCAGTAAAAAAAAAAAAAAGACCCAGGACTGTTGAGCAGCTAGAATCCTACATCTGACAAGAGTGGGACAACATTCCTGTCTCAAAACTTCAGCAATCGGTCTTCCCACTTCCCAGACATTTACAAACTATTGTTAAAAGAAGGGATGCTAAACATGGCCCTATCCCAACCTTTTTGAAATGTTTTGCTGCCATCAAATTCAAAATGAGCTAATCATTTTCATGAATGGTAAAATGTCTCCCTTGTTTATGTTCTATTACAATATTCACAAATGTCAGTTTATGACATTTGCAAATCATTGTGTGGTTTTTCACATTTTACACAGCATCTTAACTTTTTTGGCAATGGGGTTCTATTTAAAATGAAGAAACAATCATCTTCCTAAGCCCAGCTTTGCACTGTGCTTTCAAAGATTATAGAAAAAAGCTAACTTCAACATGTGCAGCTATATACAGTGGGCTCAAAAATTACTGGCACCCCTGACTGGAAATACAAAGAAAAACTTTTAAAAATTCTAAAAAATAAATTTAAAGAGAAACTCCAATCAACAGCATGTGTTACATACTGTATGATATTAATGTTTCTCTGGAACCAGCCAAAATCATTCACTGATTTAATAAAAAATCAATTTTCTTCAAATCGGATGGCACCCTTGAATATTTTTGTTAATGACATCTCCAAAAATTAAACCAGGTATGAAATTACACTTATTTTAGTTTTATCTAAGTGTTAAGGAACTATATTGAGCCATTACATCACTTCCTGCTTCACTTGGGTATAAAAATGTGGCAAAACAGATGCAATGTCCCTTTGTCATGTAACACCATGAAAAAGACAAAACAACTGCCAGTTCAGAAGAGGCAGATGGTCATAGACCTTCATAAATCCGGTCATGGCTACAGGAAGATTCACAAACGATTGACTATGCCACTGAGCGCTGTCAGGGCAATTATTAGAAAATTCCAAAGATATGGAACTGTTGAAAAACTCAAGGGTAGAGGACCCAACTGCATTTTGATAAATGCAAAACCAAGAATGTAAAGGATCTTGAAAGAAGAATGATCCAAAATGCCAATCAGTGATGCCTGTAATTTTAGAGCCCACTGTACACACTGCTTTCATCACTGAGAGTTGCATTCATTTCACTTTATGAATGATTCTTCAACTATATTAACAGCACAATAAACTCCCCTGGAAAAATATTTGTCTCAGACCAAAATGGCAAAATATGGTGCTCAGGAGAGTATATGTTTGAGTATCTGACCAATGAATTGTAGCCAAGAACAATAAAAGTTGTTTTTGGGCTTGGCCTGGTAATGCAGAGCTTGAAGAGTTTTTGGAAGTATAGCCCTATGAGTGCTGATTTGTTCATTTTTATTCTGCTGAAGGTGTTGGCTTTAATCACTTACTCCTGATGTCACGTCTGCGTTTATCAACTTAATTCTGTATTTAGGAAAGGTAATCAAAAATCAGCAGAGCGAAAGCCTATGAACTGTCAGTGGTTGATTATCAATTAATTCCTTAACACTCTCCCAATATTTTGCTCTCCCTTTTTACAAAATATTTCAGAGTACTTCTCTGTTCCCCATAAATATGGGAGTAATCAATTTCTTTATATAACATTTCTCACCGGAAGCCAAAATTGTGATTTAATTTGCTCGTACAGTTCTCACAACTCATTTCACACATCACCAAACTATGCAAATTAACATGATAAAACAAGCAAATTGTAATTTACAAAGGTAGCCTATTCATAAATATGACTGCTTTGAATGCCAGACATCACTCACATGCAGCATTAACGAAAATAGATAACTATCCTGCCAACTAAATATAAACAAATATATTGCCTCTGACAGAAAGTGATTTAGTTAAGCTGAGCAATGATCACCGATCAACATTCCGCATTGCGTTCCTGGAACAACATTGGAATCAACCAATCACAGACCTCTGACATCATCAGCGTGCTGCTCCTGTGCATCTCTAAAGATTCATGTCTGCTTCTTCAGAGACGGGCTGCTTTTTCCAAATTACTGTGAGAACAAATTCAACAAAATCAGCAGTAAATCTGAACAAAATTTATATCTGTACGTCTTTATGTCAGGCACACTAATAATGTCAGAGGACTGCGATTTATTGATTGCAGTGTTTGTCCAAGAACGCAATTAGTATGCTGATCCTGCAACATGTCCTACTTGGCTAAGTCATGGAGAGCACATGGGGTCTTACAGAGTACTGAGGTGATTATGTGATTGCTACCTATGTAGCTTCTGGTGTTGGAAGTGAAGTCCCTATGGAAATTTATTTTAGGGTTCGAACACTATCCAGCTTTATTGGAATTATCATCAATTTTATGCGCTGGCAAGCTTTGAGATGAACTATGGGATATACAGATGCAGATGAATGAATCAAATTTGTATTTGATTGTCAAAAATGTAATGTTATTAGACTTATAGTCCAGTATGTTGCCCATTGTTTTGAACTCCATATCCACACCACAAATGCATGAATAGCTCTTGATTTGTTCCTGGTTAATCAGGAACCTCACTTTCAGCTAAAGTAAAGTTCTCAGTTAACGTAACTTAACGAAGGCCAATTAAAGACATGAATTGGAAGGAACAAAGTCAGTGTTTTTTTTTTTTTTTAATTTGCCATCCCACCTGAATCTGGAAAGCCCAATTGGTGAACTATGTACAAGGCTTGCTCATATGCGACCCCTTGCTGCCAATTCAGGAGAGTGAAGACAGTTCACAGCTCTCCTCTGAAGCATGTGCCTGTCAGCCACTGCTTCTTATTCTCTCATTGGTTGAATCTTCTCAAGTTCAGAATGAGGGCGGAGGATACTGGGACATGAACTGGCTACCGCCAGATTAACTCGTTGTTTCGCAAGATTAATGCTGTAAGCCTTTTAACTGCCGACAGTGATCATGAGGCGGCGCCAGGTAAGAAAATATGGTTCCTGACCACGTGTGGTTTCCTATTCGCTGCGGGGCGAATAGCCACTTCCAAAAACATAACATGCACTTTCAATTTAAAACTTGTGAGAAACCCCATTATAGTGCACATGAAAGTGTGGAAGAAATTTGCTTTTGAAGAAGTGTCAACTGTGTGTGTGAGTTCATAATGTAACTAAAATCTTCTCTGTGGATGTCAGGAGCACCACAAAGTCCAGCAATTTACAATATAACAGAAACAAAGTGAAAATTTCTCTAACCTACACTGCAAAAAGTGATTATCAAGGAAGGGAAATTCACTTAAGACTTAAAACACTTATTTCTATCACCATTTTCTTAGTAAGACAAGACATTTTTCCTTGATTTGAGGTTAATTTGAATATCTTGCCAATGGGGTAAGTAAATTTCACTTGACAAGCCGTGAAAGCCGTGTAATAAGTGAAATAATGTTCAGCAAGATGGGCATTATTGCGAATAAACTCTTAAAGGATGATTCAAGACCCCTGTACTTTGCGCTGGGGTCAGGCACCACCCTAAGGGTTAATTTTGCGACAGTGGCTTGCTTTCTGTGTTATACCTCACACAATGCTTTGGTAAACCATAAATGAATTGAAACTTTCATTGAAAGAACACATTATTTCAGAGCACAAAAATGTTAAATCTGTAATTACAAATGAATTGGAACTTGAACTAAAGACCGATGAACTAGCAGAGTGTTTCTCTACTAATGAAACGAAAAAGATGGGAGCTAATTATGAGTGAGGGCAGCACTCTTGCTGCTTTTTTGCCAGGAGAATGAAAACTAATTCATCAGAAAAGCATTAATCCTATCAAAAGAGTTGCATATGAACAATCAATAGAAAACAGAGAAAAGATTTTTTTCCATTGTGCATACAAAATAAAAAATATTTATCAACATGATTGCTTTAGAAAATAATAAAAAATATGTGGTGAGAAATTAGATTCTTACCATCTACACTCTTGAATTTGCCTGTGGCATTTAATGTTCAGGTGATGAAAAAGTTTAAGAAAATGTGAAAAGGTTTGAATGCTGTGATGGAGTTATGCCGAGTTGCGATTATAAAAAAAAGAATGAAGAATAAGGTGTGGTGTGAGGGGAACCAAAGCATGCTAACTTAAAATTAGCCCCCCAAATATTTTGTTCAACATTGTTGAAGAGATTGAAAAAAAAGAAAGATTTCATTAAGAGCCTGGTTTGGTAAGGGTTTCAGCATGTACAAAAAAACCAGTAGCTTGACGAATGATTGGTCATGGTATTGGCATCAAGTGACGTGTCAGATTTAGCATGACCTGAAGGCTCCACACTTGCTAAAGCTCTTCATAAATGAGGTTCTAGACTTCTTTCATTTTGCAAATCATTCTTTGTTGAAACAGCTGTAGAGAATCACCATAAATGTGACTTTCTAAAACAATCAAAGATGGAATTGCGGAATAAAATTGAATGCTCTGAGAGTATTTGGACAGTTTAGGCAGTGAAAAAAAGTCTTTTTGGCTTCTCACTCCAGCGCAGGCCTCTGTACGGTTATCTGTCTCACACCTGCAAGTCCACAAGCCATGGGGTCTCTTTTCCAAATCTAACCTTTTTGGTGTGTTTTTTTACAGATGTCTTTGGTCCATTCCTGTGGAAGTAATCGAGGAAGATTTTGCAGAGGACAGAGGATTTTATATTAATCTAGCCTGCGAAAATCCTCTGTCTGCAACAGTTTTTGCAGTGTGGAGCTGAAGTGTCTGAACAGCCACCTGACCAATGGTAATATTCACAGAAGCTGGTGTTCTGTGCTCAGGATGTAGCCTGGAACCAGTCGTTCAAACACTGTGTCTGCAGGGCTATCTGAAGTTGTATTTCACTCTCTGTGCTTTTGTTGAAGTTTTTAATGGAGGCTGTCTTATTTCGATTCTTGGCTTTAAGTCAGTCCATCAACTCCAGATCCCAGTCCTCACACCCACAGAAACTGGGAGGGGGGCGTGAATGAGAAGGCTGATTACGGCACACGCAGTTATCTGCCTCTCCAAAATTTACAGTGCTCTTACCAACTGAATGTGTGACTGTGAGTTTTTCTTTTATCCAGTGTGACCTGCAGAATTCAGATTATTGCATAGTTTGCAAGTCAACAGTAATAGTGTATGTATGTTTATCTCCTAAACAACTTATCTGATGTGTATATTAAGTTTATCAGTTGGCTGGGCTCAACAGGACAAGGGGTGTGGATAGAGAGATATTGGGTGTATCCAAATTCTCCAAAGAGCAAGAAAGCTTCATTGCAAATGGACATGAACAGGAAATAGTTTGGGTAATAGCCATGACAAGGTGCGTCCAAATAGTCTTTTTCATGAAGGAGAGGATGAATCTACAGCGCTCTGAAAAAGCATTTGCCCCCTTCCCGATTTGTCCTATTTTTGCTTTTTTTTTTATTTTAAAATGTTTCACATCATCAAACTTTGTGCTGAATCATACTGTCTTTTATAATCTGAAACATTTAAGAGTGACAAATATGCAAAAATAGAAAAATTGAGTTGGAGCAAATATACTCAGCAACAAAAGTTTCTGTGACACCATTTATGTGTATGTTATAAATGACACGCAAAGATCTCAATGCAATCAATATGTTTATTTAACAGGAGAAACACTGACTTTTCAGTGCCAACGTCACTCAAAACGAAAAATGTCATTTTCATGCGTCATGAAGCACTTGTCTGACGTCTAACCAATTGTGACCTTCACACTTCAATACCGGGTGTGACTTCCTCGTGCCATGATGCAAGCAACGCATCTCCGGCGCATGGACCGAATCAGATGTGCCAGAAATTGCTGTGGGATGTCATTCCAAATCTGACGTAGACGTTGTCGCAATTCCTGGAGTGTAGCTGGTGGGTTATCCAACCGCCGCAAACGTCGATCCATCTCGTCCCAAAGATGCTCGATTGGGGACATGTCTGGGGATCTGGCTGGCCATGGCAGGACATTGACATGTTGTTGCATCAGATACTGCTGTACAATCCTTGCAACGTGTGGTCTGGCGTTATCATGTTGCAGCGTTATTCCGGGACCATGTTGCATCAAAAACGGTACCACCAATGGCTGTAGCACTTCATCGCGATATCTTTGACCTGTCAGATTTCCATCAATAACAAGCAAATCTGTTCTGTTCCTAGCCGTGATCCCTCCCCAAATCATGACACTACCACCTCCAAAACGATCAAATTCCTGAACACAGTTGTTGGCATAACGTTCTCCACGTCGACGGTATACACGTAAACGACCATCACATCGGTTAAGCATGAATCTTGATTCATCAGTGAAGAGTACAAGATCCCACTGACGTTGGATCCACCGTCGATGTTGTTGTGCCCACTGTAGACGCAGTCGTCGGTGTTGTACTGTGAGTAATGGACGTCTTGCTGACCGACGTGGGACAATGCCAAAATGACGGAGACGGCGACGGATTGTCTGTGCAGACAGTCGCCTCAAACCAGGTATCGTTCTTGCAGTTATGGTTGCAGGTTGGAATCGATTTCGGAGATGGGTTGTTTGAATCCAGTTGTCCTGTCTAGGAGTGGTTACTCGTGGACGGCCGCTGCGAGGACGGTCTCTGACATGTCTTGTCTGCTGATGACGCTGCCATAAGTTCCAAATGGTGTTTCGGTGGACATTCAGGCGATGAGCAACTTCCCTCTGCGAGGTTCCGGATTCAATCATCCCAATGGCCCTCCACCGATCATTTTCAGACAGTCTTGGCATTTAGAGGGTAGAGTTCCGGATCCAAAATGGCTGTGTTTTCGATAAGTGATGCTTTAGTCGTTCATCAGGCACAGTGTGAACTTTCCAAAAATTCTCCTTTTATTGCCATCCACAAGCATGATTTACGCACATTTTCACGTGCAAAGTCATTTTCTCGCATTTTCATGATTTCCATTTCAATGTTGTGTTTACGTGTACTGTTTCAGTCTGATATCACCATGTATGACAATTTCATAATTGCGTTATGAAAAATAATTAACAATATTGGTGTCACAGAAACTTTTGTTGCTGAGTATATGTTT
Organism: Gymnothorax reevesii; assembly: GCA_029721435.1. Taxonomy (NCBI): domain Eukaryota; kingdom Metazoa; phylum Chordata; class Actinopteri; order Anguilliformes; family Muraenidae; genus Gymnothorax; species Gymnothorax reevesii. The sequence goes on from CM056583.1 coordinate 86,869,851, forward strand.
TCAAAGCACTGTAGTGACTTAGTTGCTTCCAACCAGCAAAGAAACATATGACCAAACTATGAAGAAAGGAAAGATTGGACATGGACCTCAACCTTTGCAGCTATAGCTATACCTCTCAAACAGGTACCTCTAAAATCTACATGCATTTCTATGGGGTGGCAAATGGGACATTTAATGCTGTTAGTTTTTACTGCATTTTTTTCCCACATTTAACGAAAAAACTTCCTTTTTTTCTCCTCATATTTAACAAAAGAAATGTTAATTTCCCCCATATTTATAAACTTTGAATTGGCAAGCGAAAATTTTAAATGAGCAATTCCAAAATAATAAATATGTCAAACGTTTTAATATTTAGTGGTTTCCATTATTTAGCTAAATGTATAAATGTAATAATATATGTTTATAATTAAAAGTATAAAACATTTAGCTAAATGCTTTATACATTTAGTTAAATATTTGCTTTATACATTTATAAATGTTTGAAACTCATGTTAATGAGTTTCACCTCCAGGCGGAGTTTTCCTGTGACTCAGTAGATAATGCTGCATGGTTTGTGAACACGTCTATCCTGGTCCATCCAATCTGCGCTAGTTCTCGTGCTAGCTTCATATAGCTTTCGATGCGCTGAGAGACAATTTCTAGGGACAGGTGCTCTTGTATATAATTTGTGAAATTGTACATTGTTGGTTTGGGTGGGACTGTACCAGGCTACACGTAAACTGAGCGGGAGAAAACGAGCACCCAGCTCAGTAATAACATTGGCATTTCTTGGTACAAGCAGTTTGGTACTTGTTGTGCATTTACTGTGCAGATATGGAGGATTGCCAGCCTCCCAGTCCACAGTAGAAAACAGTTTCACGTGGCAAAATAGCGGAGAATCGTCCAAATATTTCAGCATGCAGATATGGCAAACATTCGTTGAAACCAGCCTGGAAACGATACATTAGAACTTTTGATTTTGTTACAACCTCTGCTAAGTGTTTATACCAGTTCAAAAAAATAAGGGAACACCTAAACATCACAGTATAACACCATGTCAGTTAAGCCTTTGGGATATTTATCAGTCCAGTTAGGAAGCATAAGCGATTGTTGAAAATGTAAAGTTGCTCTGGGAGTACACAAATCCACAGGTTCTTGCATTTATCTAGATAGAAAATTCATCAACAGATGATGACCAGGAAGAATCAGTGCAGATGTGTGAATCCTGGCTCAACACTCTTGAGGGCTTCCCAGGCCTGCGACCATGGGGAACAAGCTGGAGTTTGTCAGCAGTGCAGCATTGTACCGGGTGATCCGTGACAGAGCAGCGCGGATCAGCTTGTAAATGGATTGATTTACTATGAGGGAAGAGACAACCGCATTGTTTGTGCTGTTAAAAACACCAATATCATACTGCTAAAATACTCCCAGTTTGCTTCTTTAAAACCTTGTGTCATCTTCTCAAACCTTTTGAGCAGTGACTTGATATTATGTTTAATTATATTTTTAGGTGCTATATCTCATCAGATCAAACTTGGGACTGAGATCCGTACTTGATTATCACAAACATGATGTAACCGCTATCACCAACATGAGGTAACCGCGGATCTTGTGGCCAGTGTTTTAAAGCCATCGTACTCCATTCTTGGGATTAATTAAAGACCAAAGGAGGAAGGGATGCTAGAGAAGTTTCCTGTAAAGTAGCATCAAGGGATTGTTGCAAATTTGTATGTTTTGATTTCGTTTTACTTCAGTATAATTTTAAAATTACAGGTTCATCTTTGCAAAAGAAGCTCTAGAGTAAATCGCTTAAAGCTAGTGAAGAAAAGCCTTTAGCTGATTTCAGTATGTGGTAAAATGATGTTTTTGTTTTACCATAGAAAATCTTGAATTATTTGGGATATACACCTTGACGTGTTTTCTATGAAATGAACTGAAGGAGAGGCTTGCTGAGTGCAACCTCACAAAGGAAGAAGAAGCGGTCATCACTACTTTGCAACCTGGCCACATTCTTGCGTTTGCAGCAGGAAGTGGCACTGTGCCAGCAATGGGGTTTATTCCAAATCAAAAAATTGTGTTCACTGGTGATGAGAACAAAGTGCATCCAGTTGCACAAACTTGTTCAAATGAGCTACGACTTCTTGTTAATAACAGAATGCCAATGAAGATTTTGATTATGTTTTCCTCACAGCCTTAATGAATGGCTCAGTTTTCAGTACCATTTAAAGCCTGTCATACAGTCGTAAGGTTGATGTTGAATGTGTAATTGTTCTTCAAACATTTACTTTAATTTTTGAAAATGTTTTTACCGCTGCTTATGTACAATTTCATTTGAAAGGTTTTTGTCATAACAGCAGTCTTTATATACGTTCTTTGTTTCCTCTGTTTGAAACTTTGAATAGTGTGGTATAACATCACAGCACAGAATAAGGTGGAATTCTAACCTGTCCAGTCCACTTTAAGAGTGGGGAAAATGCAGCATTGAATCAAATTCTTTGCAGTTAAAGGTTCCATGCCCTGTTTTAGCAGTTTGATGCAGAGGGCATTCTGAATTCTCTGAATGAGGCAGATTTGTTTTGCTTGCATTGGGTCTTTTCTGGCCTTATTAATCACATCCTTGCAGAGCACATGGAAGCACAATCACCACAATGTGTCAACTGAAGGAAACTACGCTCCTGCGCAGCTCCATTTTGTCAGATAAAGCTTCATCGCCTGCTGCCTCAAAGTGTTTTGTCACGTTATGGTCTTTCCCAAGGAGGACCATCTCATGGGGGAGTGTCTATTTTCCGGCCCCCCCTCCACTTCTCCAGGGGCTGAGTCAAGAGCGGTCACCTGATGTAACAGTTTTAAATTCGTTGGAAAATGTACATGAAATGCGTTGATTTTCCGAACACGCACAAATTTAAAACAATTCCGCTGTTTGTAAGCTTTTTTTTAGTAGGCTACCACTGCAGTGTTGCATTATCGGTGAAAGAGAAGAAAAACATCTGTTGGAGCATTTGAGGTCAAAGTGGGATCATTTATTTTTAGAGCAGTGTTTCGTTTACCTTGCCCCATGGTTGTTTGCATGTTCTAATTGTTACACCTTGTGGGATTGGTATATTATCACTGACCTGTGAGTTTGATTTTTAGGAGCATTTGCATGGTTTTCTGTGTGGGAATTGATTGAATTGTTGAGACTGGGCAGACGAAGGTGATTGGGAACAGCTGAGTCAAATGCACCGCGCTCCCCTTACAGCTTAAGATTGGTGGAGGCTAATGACTGTGTTTTTTAAGTGTTGGTTGGCAGGAGGCAGGAGGCGTTTGGAGAGAGTGTTTTGACTGACACAGTGGCATTACACATGGAAGGCGCGGACAGTGGGTCCAGTGGCAAGCAGGGCCGGCAACCGGGCAGGAAGCTCGTCCCAGGACGCAGATAAAGAGCCGCAGTTTGGGTGGCGGTGAACGGAGCACAACGCTAGGCTTGGACGGAAGCCAATAAGGACAGTGGCAAGTGGAGCATATGCCAGGACTTACGTAACTTTTCCTCAAGCGAGAAAGCACGGAGAGACTTCAACATTTCATGTCTCTTCCCAGCCATGTCTGACCATTTCAATAATGTTTAAGTGTTGTGTTGCGAGTACGTGGATTTTATTGATGTTTTATGGGTTGTTCGGTGCTGTGATCTGTATTGGGGTAGCTAGACGGGGGAGACAGTTTTTGGGAGTAGAGAATTATGTGGGTGAAACTTTTTATGTAAATTAGGGCGACGGTAACTTCCTGTGGCAGCATTTGGTGCAGTACCGTATTTTAGCTTGAGCGTATTCTCTTCAGTGTTTAATTTTATAAATGTTTTCCTCTGGCCGAACTTAGATTAAAATGGTGTCATTGCCGTTTACTTAATTAGTACCTGGCCTCCTGTTTCTATGTCCCCTTCATACATTGGAGAAATAGTCTTGCATATGGTTTGGTTGTGTGTGGTGTGTGTGTTTTTTTTTTTTTTTTTAATAAAACGTAATTTATGCATTGCTTGGTTCGTTTCTTGACAGTGGTGTATTATTGCTGGACAAAAAAATAAAGCAAAAAAACCCTCAGGGCGACACGTGTCTCTTAAATCGGCGGGATCGACTGCATTTTGCATCCATTATTGTTAAATCAAACAAAATCTTTCAGTTGTTACTCTGTGCCATTGATGAGAAGTAAATGGAAATGGCAAAAAAAGTGACTGAGCATTTTCACCTGGTCACTCTGTTGTCAGGCAAAGCCAAGTGTTATATGACTGATCAGTGTGCTTCTGTTATTGCGGCAGTTCTGTGATAAAATTGGTTTTTGGATATGGCTATTATTTTTCTGGTATTTCACAGTACAATTTAAAACTGGTAAGACTGCTTTTATTTATTTATTTTTTTTAATTTGTATTTACAATATGCAAGTGTTCAGGACCTAAAAAAACCTTGTTCAGATTGGAACGAGATGCGATGTCACTTCTGTCCGTGTGTTAGTCGATATCTTCACGGAATCACAGGTCCAAAAAGTCAGACTCAATCCGAAATGGATTTGTGGTGTTCTTACCCAAATCTGATATAATTTTATTTATTTTTGAAAAAGATATTATTGGGGCAGCATGCGCAATAGTATAAACTGCTCCAGCAAACTGCTGTTGGCTGACAGTAAGCGATTGAATGGGCTACCAGTTTCCGATTTCAAAATAAGTAACTAGGCTTCTATTCGGACTCGAAGTTTCCAAGGAATTCCTTTCATCGATTGTCAACAACATTTTATGATCAATCAGTAAACCTTTTAAAAAAGGTTCCGCATGTGACAGACAAATGGCCTACTTCTGCCTACTCCATCTAATCTCTTGCCATTTTACTCTAGCCTGTAATACCTAAGAGACAAGATGCAATAATCAATGCAAATGCTGGATGTGGAAAATCAGTGCATGCTAGGAAAATAATATGAAATAAATTGTATAGCAACCTGCGAAAGTAAGTCTAAACCAGGGGTGACCAATCTTATCTGAAAATGGCTGGTGTGGGTGCAGGTTTTTTTTCTACCACATGACTAAGACACCTGACACTGCTCAGAGAGGTCTTGATTGAGGCTCGTGATTAGGAAATAAATTAACATAACAGGCCTGTTCTTGCCATTCATTTCAGCCCAACTAAGCTCGCCAGTTTCTTCATACTATTGTGAATATATCCCTTCAGATACTGAATGACTCAATGGTATCTAGCTTTAGGTCAAGCCTGCTCTTGAAAACCCCCAAGGTTTCTGCCTCAGCAATATGGTCAGGCAAGCTATTCCACATTGAAATTACTCTTTGGGTGAAGAAATATTTCCGAATATCAGTGCTAAATTTACCTTTGGTCAACTTCCATTTGTGACCCCGAGTTCTACTCACAACACTTGGTCAAAGGAATCCTACATAATTCACTTTGATAATCCCTTTAACATATTTAAAGACCTCAATCAAATCACCCTTAAGTCTCCTTTTCCTAGGACTGAAGGGATTAAGGATCTTCAGCCTCTTCTCGTTGCTTTCATCTTTTATACCTGGAATAAGCTTAGTGGCTCATCTCTGAACTTTCTCTAGAGCCTCTATATCTTTCTTAAAGTATGGTCCCCAGAACTGTACACAATACTCCAGATGTGGTCTAACGAACGTGTTGTACTAAAGAAGCATCACCTCCTTAGATTTGTACTCAATACTTTTGGGCAATGTATCCCAGCATCAGATTAGCTTTTTTAACTGCTACGGCACAATGGCTAGAACCTGTGAGGGTTTGGTCAACAATCACTCCCAGATCTTTCTCTTGTGCAGCACATTCCAGTTTTAAACCTCCCATGAAGTAATCCCGTTTAATGTTTTTATTACCTACATGTACAACTTCACATTTTGCTAGATTAAATTTCATTTGCCACATTTCTGCCAAATTCTGGATTCTATACAAATCATTCTGAATCACTTTAGTGGACCCTAAACTATTTGCCAAATCCCCCAATTTAGTATCATCTGCAAATTTAACCAATCTGCTCTCAATATTCCTATCAAGGTCATTAATGTAAATGAGGAACAGCAGGAGTCCCAACACCGATCCCTGGGGGACACCACTCCCCACCATACCCAGCTCAGATGAGATACCACTGACCACCACTCTTTGTGTTGTGTCCTGTAACCAGTATTGAATCCACTCCAAAATAACTCCTATAACTCCAATGGAGCTCATTTTAAAAATTAGTCTCTTATGCAGTACTGTATCGAATGCTTTCTGAAAATCCAAGTATATGATGTCATAAGCCCTGCTCTGGTCATAAGTCCTGGTGGCCTCTTAGGTAAGACGTGGACCAGAATAATACGGGAGAGATACGAAATCTCTGAAACACTAAGAAATCATAATAAAAACCTAAAATTGACTAACCAAAAACCACAGAAACCCACAGAACATAACAGATCTGAACATGATATGTCAATCAGGGTGAGTGAATGCTCGAAAATTAGGATTGTTATCGGCTTTAAAAAAAGTCATTGTTTGTAGGCTGTTGAAAAACCCCCCAGGAACATAGCGGTTAGCAAATGAAACATGGTTTTTATTTTTGAATAATAAAAGATTTATGTTTTTGTTCATTAAATATTATATATGATTCCATGCATAGTTATAAAAATCGACTCCTAAAACCCCTAAACTGTGTACAATATTACATTGACTAGTAATATAAGCCCCGGATTACGAACAGGGGGACTTGGTGTGATGGGACGCAGCTCTAACCACAAGACTGACTGGGTCGGTATGGAGAACAGGTCTCATTTTAGCCCTATACAATGATTTTCCCAGTTTTTTCCCAGTCCTTATTTTTCTGTGTCATTTTTACAAGGAAAGATGCTGTCCCAAACAGCATAACCCCGTCACGAAAAAAAATTGATTTTTTTAAAATTTATTATTATTTTTTTTTGCGTGTGTGTGTGTGTTTGTGTATACTGTTGTATTTGTTTGTGTGTTGTTTTTAATGGTATCATGGCCCTGCTGAAGAACAGCCTTACGGCTGAAAGTGGGTTTTTTACTGTTTAAATAAACAAACACAAACAAACAAACAGGACAGGAGCAAAGAATATAACTGACTAAACTTGTTTCAACAAACTAAATACTTTTTTACACTGATATTAACTTGCACGTTGTCATTTATGTATTAGATAAGGCCTAATGTTCAATAACATAAAGGTAGGCTTATTGATATTGTGTATGATTTGTCCTGGCTGTAGTTAAGCAGGACATTTTTGCTAATCAGCATGGAAGTATTGATCATGATTTGTTGTTGTATAATATATGTTGAAATACAATTGAAGTCCCGTTGTTCTTTTATTCTGATTTGAATGTTTCAATATTAACCAAGGGTGCAGAATTGAGTATCAACATTGGAGTTCATTGTCAATTAAATTAGCATTTTTTCGAACTAACATAGGCTAGTATCAAGGACTGATTGCCATATCTGTATGCTGAAATATTTGAACGATTCTCTGCTATTTTGCCATGTAAAACTCTTTTCCACTGCTGACTGGAAGGCTGGCAGGATGAGCTGAGTGCTTGTTTTCTCCAGCTCAGTTGATGTGTAGCCTAATATAATCCCACCCAAACCAACAATGTACAGTTTCACTAATTATATACAAGAGCACCTGTACCATAAACCTAGAAATAGCTGAGCAATGCAATGGCAGTTATATGCAGCTAGCACGAGAACTTCTGTATATAGTTTTGGAATACTGCATTAAACATTAATGCTTGCCCCCTCAAGGTTTATAAATGTGGGGAAAATGAACAATTCTGGCTCAAAACAGGTTATTTTTTCTTGCAAAGTCACGGAAAAGTAGAGGGAAAAGGAAAAGGGCCTATTCCAGACTAATCAGATACAGCTACATGTTCTTCATCAGGGCAAAAAAGAAAGAGTGCTTTGGAAGATGATAATCCTTGCACACAGGCTGCATGTGGTAGTGCTACATTCATTTTAGTTCTGCTTAGCTTAACCCTTTCAATACTGGATACATTCCCCATTGGATATATGGCATTTTTGTGACTTTAATATGGAATCAGCCATAATGGAAGGGTTTTTGGGACTCACATGTCCCAGCAGGATATTTGGAAATATTGTGGGACGTGTGTGTCTCTTTAGTGCTGAAAGCTGTTGTCTTTACCCTGCTGGACTGGCATCCATTATGAAAAGACTTCTGTCCAAATATGACAACCTCTTTGAGATATTCTTCCCCTACTCTATGGGCTGGCATGGTAAGAGAAATATGGAGTAACTGAGAGGATTTGTTAGGGATTAATTGCTTCGGAATTAATGTGTGAACTGTAAAGGTAGAGGGTCTGTCATCTGCCTGAATGGACAGAAATGTATGTGAAGCCAGTGCCAGAGTGAATCATGGGTATAAAAAGGTTGGATAGATGGGATTATCGATGTTCAAGGATAATTGTTTGATAATTATGTATGATAAAGTAGATGACACAGTCCTCTGCAAGTCTAATTTAGGTATTGCAAGTTTAAGCATGCTACTACTGACTTGTTACAATACAATTTTGTTTGTATTTATCAGAATCATGATTGATTGAGAATGCTTCAGTCGCTGTAGTTTTGCCATAAATGACCGTCTGACTTGGGCTTCCAGGATTTGGCTGTAGGGACATCATTATTGTCAGCAGAAATTTCACATGCAAATGCCTAAATAGTCATATGCACTCTTTTTTTTTCCTTTGTATTTTGTACGTATTCTATACTCACTGTCCAACATACCATGATAGAACTACGCTTGATTGCTGTACTAAATGCAACTATTATTTGTTTCAGCTGTGGAATAAAGCAAACTCAAACTCAACAGAATAGAATTTAATTTTAAAGTGTATTGTGGTTAGGCCTAATTGGCCACGAAATGAAATGAAAAGAAAAGATGCACTCTATAAAGTTGCTGGCACAAATTTTCTGATTTAATGTCGGTATGCTAAATTTTCCTCACTCTTTGATTTCAGTGCATTAGCACAGAGCAGCGCAGTGAATCATGATGTTTGAGTGATGAATCTATCCTGCCTCATCAGAATTCAGCAGGGTTCATCTCTGAGGCGTCACTGACTTCTCTGAAGTTTGAGATGTGTGGCAGATGAAGAGACTGTGTCCTGCTCTCATTGGGAGTCATTTACTGTCTCCCTATTCAGAATAAATATTCATATGCAGTGTTATACAAGACTGTTCTAAGGCATTTCCTCATTTCAGCTGGTGATCTTGAAGTCAGCGCTTTGTTGCCATTGAAACCAAATCTGTGGCTTTGTACTGTAGAGACTATTGCAGCTCTGCCTCACAAATTCAATGGGTTCTACTTTTACTTCAGTCCACTCATTTATATGTTCTTTCTTCATAATATTCTGTTCGTTTTCCTCAAATCGCTGAAAGACAATTGTGCAGTGTGCAGGAATTTGTCTACACATTTATTATCCCTCGCCGCAATGTTGTGGGGGGGAAGTTGGAATGAGTGTCGTTCTTCTGTCCACACGGCTGCTTTCCCGGGCCAGAATTACTAAACCCTTTACCATAATTGTGTAAAATGTACAGTATGTAGATGTATCTTATTGTGTTGATGAGCCTTTCCCAAATCCCGTCTGTGTTCCTGTCTCTCTCTTTGTTGTGTTTTGTTTCCAGGCCAGATGATGAAACCGTTCAGCATTTTTAATGAAATTTAAAATGTAGATGCATCTCGTTGCGCAGGTGTGCCTTTTCATACTCTCGTCTGTTCTCCATTTTAGGAATATGCTCTCTGCCATTTCCAGAATTTTCTTTTGGAATATTACCCATCTTGTGGTGGGAGATCTGAGTATTTCATGCTTGTTTCAAATGATTATGTGCCCATATTTGTCCAACTTTTTAAACAAACATTGCCTGGCCAAAAAAAAAGGCCCACAATTATGCTTAGTTGGTCCCTCTTTCACGTCGGTCACAGAGCATGTTCATTGTGGCATTGTTTTGAAAATTCACTGCCATGTTACAACATTAATTTGCATCCATATTTTCATTAATTTTTGGCTGACATCTTGTATTGAGGACTGGAGGGGCAAACCGCACTGTAAAGCCATCTCCAGCAGATCCCCAAGATTCCTTGTGATCGCAGGTCGTCTCTATGACAATTTGAGCCCGATGAGTCTTGGCTTTGTCATCCTGGAACATACCTGTGCTGTCGAAATTCATTGATGTGATATTCTGGTCATTCAGTATACTTCGGTTGTCTGCTGATTGTTTTTTTTTGGCTGTATAACATTGCCGAGCCCAGACCCGACCGACTGAAGCAACCCCAGATCATAACGCTGCTTCGCAAGACTTTTACAGTGGGCTTCATGTATGACGGATGTATGGCTTTATGGGCTTCCTTTCTTACTGTGATGTGCCCATTGTTCTGGAATTGGATAAGCTTGAACTCATCGTACCATATTACCTTTTTACATAGCTTTGCTGACCAATCTTTATGGTCGGTTGCAAATTGAAGTTGTTCGTCTCACTTATAAGTGGCTTTCTTGTGGCCACACTGCTGTTTAGTCCCAATTATGTTAATTGTCAGTGTAAAAATGCCATGTGTCAATTTTTTGTGAGGAGACAGAAAGGGTTGTAGTAATCTCTGATCACGATCATTTATGATTTTTTTTTTTAATTTTAACACATTTCTTCTGCAAGGTTGACAGTTCACCACCATCCGTCCAGGTTTTACCGAGAACACTTGGCTGGGGGACCGTTCGAGCACAAATACGTCCCCTGACTTCTCTCGTTCAGCAAACCTCTTCCTTCAGCCCCAACACAACCAAAGGGGCCCGATCAGGTGCCCGAGTGACAAGCTGAGATGAGCCGTTATTTGTGGCCTCATTTGACAGCAAGTGTTAGGAGGGATCACCAAAAAAAAAGAGCATTCAAAACTTTTTTTGAATGTTTTTGGCCCTATTTAGGCCTCCATCAGCCCACCATAAGACTTGAATCACCTGGTTAATCAAACGTCTTCTGGTTTAGGTTCCCATCTGGCCATGCGCCAAAAATGAAAGAAATCCAATGATTGTTTCTTGCTGTCCTGCCGTGACGCCAAAGTGAATAGCAAATGGATGGATTGATTTGCCATCATTTGCAGATGTAAGCGGAGTGCTTGTTCAAACGTGCCTGTTTGTAATGGGTTAATGGCTTGGCCTCCAATATTGCTGATTGCAGGGTAATGCTGCTGGCAAGATTCTTGGGATTTCTTCTGAATCGTTGAGTCAAACAACTTCACTTTGGGTCCTCAGCAATACATCAGGCAAGCTTTAAGTTGATCTGATGCACGGTTGTCGAGAAAATCGGAAGGGCCTTCAGACAAAGTCAGACTGGCAGACATCTCCATTTATAGTTTGAAGTGGACATTCATTGCTGCTGATTTAATGTAATGCTTGTGACAGGACATTCATAAATGTGCAGAAGTCCATGAAAATTCATTTCCTTAGAAAATTGATTTTGAGTCTACTTTTCTCTCATTGAATTTTTCTATGTACTGCTCTCCCTGACATTTTCATATTGAAAGAGAGCAGGTATTGTTAATGAGATGAAAAAATGGAAAATGGAGATTGATTTAGGACTTTAAAAGTTTGAAAATGATTGAAAAAAATTATACTTCCCTGCTCTGTGGAATTGTGATTTTAGTGAAATTGAATATAGGCCCACACTTCCCCCACCTCTAAGCAGACCTAACATGCAGCCACGGTTCAATCACAGTATTCAATCACAGCGTTGAGGCCTTCCATAAAGCGAAGCTGATTTCAGCCCAATTTCAGTACAGCAGATCAATCCATAAGACATCATTCTTGCTAGCTACAGTTAAACTACTTTCAGTGTAATCATACATCCAGAGAAGGCTGCAGTGACGGCAGCGAATGTGTGATGTACCGATGAGGTAAAACATTCTGACTGCTTGCATAATATATCTGTTGGTCCGTCGTGTCTCCCTGCAGAAAGGCTCCCATCTTCTGAGGCAGGGACTGAACGAGACCCCTGAAGGTGCCCTGTGGTTTTTGACACCAAGACAAAAACAGCAGATCCAGTAATTTCTGCATGTTGCCTGATAGAGCCATCGTGGGTCGGACTTGTTGCGAACATTCAACAGGGCAAAGGCGGCACCTTCAATTCCCTGTCATATTCCTGAAATCATTTCTGAACAGTTTTTATTGTGTGGCAGCAGACACGTTATCTTGCTGAAAGAGAAGACTGCCACCAGAAAATACATTTGTCATAAAGAAATGCACTAGGTCTAAAACAATGTTTAGGTTAGTGGTTTGGGTCAGAGTAATGTCCACGTGAATGCCTGAGTAACATCCCACAAGATCTGATGTTTTGGCTCAGAGACCCACAGATCCGTTTACTCATTAATTTTTCCTGCTTCCAACACATGAATTTCAAGAACTGACTGTTCAACTGCTGCCTATATTACCCCACCCCTTGACGGGTGTTTTTTGACAAAGACAACGATGCAGTGCCGTGCAAAAACCTTCTGCACCCTTGAAAAATTTAATCTGGCTTTAATATGGAAAACAAAGTGTGAAAATTCCGTGTTGCTGAAGACCAGAAGTAAATTTGAAATTCCAAATGCTGATTTAAAAAAAAAGGTTTTATTGATAAATATTTTTATTTCGTTAGGAAGAGTTAACACAGAAAATATCATCATGAAAGAGCCCGAACGTCATCATAGCTGTCTTCAAGTGAGACAGTCAGTCTGCAGAACAATGGTGGTAACTTCTCCATTGTGCTTGGAGCAAGGAAAAAGCCAATCATCTTATAAATCTGGGGCGCAATGGGACAGTGTCCCTAATTTTTAGGCAAAGGGTAGTCATACCAAATATTGACTTGATTTAGTTTTTAACAATTTACAGCTCTGTATAATTAATTTCTCAGTTAGTAAAAATTCATTTTTGCGAGCATATTTACCCCACAAAATTCTTTAAATGTAAAAAAGACTTTTACACAGTACTGTAAGTCAATTACCTCCGGTCAAGTTTGCCAAACACAAGCTGAAGTTCTTTTAGAATTTCTTCTGAGAACTCAAATGCATACAACTAAGCCATCCATCTCCAAAAGTCGGTCCTGAAGCAGAATTCCCCCCTCATCGACGATTTCATGCATGCTGCCATTGAAAAATTTTCAAACAATCAGAGAAATCCTCGCGGGGATGCTCTGATGTCACATGGGCGCAGCACGTAGAAGCTATACATGGCAGGTCAGACTGCACAAACATTGAGATGGTTGTTTATAGTGAGTAATTTAACATTCGGCTTTATTGATTTACACTGAGTGCTATACTTGCTGTCCTAATGAGCGAACATACTGCAGCACTTCGAATCACTCCTGACTTCAGCATCAGGCACGTCCGAAAACCCGTTGAAATCAGCAGCTGTTTCACTGTCAGTGGATACAAATAGGTTTAGTTCGTCCTACATCATGACGGTGTCTGGGTCTGCACTATGCAGCGGTATTTCTATCAAACAAAAAATAGTCGACTTCCGCTGATGACGTCACACTGAGAGGTTCGAGGTCAAGTTGCTCCCGCATTTACCCTCCACAATTTTATAATTTACTGTCGTAAATATTAGCCAAAATTAATTCACTAGTATAATAATTAGTTATTTACGATGTCAGCGTCTAATACGACTGAAGAAGACCAACGAAAACTTCGGTCCCACGGCCAGATGAAGACGGCAAAGAAGCAGCTAGCTACACAAGCTAACAAAGATGACTGTGGTGGTGTTGAGGAGCCCGCTGGCAACAGCGCTCCTGAACTGGTGAGTTTCGTTGCGGAGATAACCAAGAGCGTTGCGGATATGATGGAACAGAAATTGTCCGTTCTTTCTAATAAGTTGGATACCATCACAGCAAAATTTGAACAGAATTCCCAGCGAATAATGGAAGCAGAGAATCGCATTTCGAGTGCAGAGGATATTATAGCTGGGATGGACACTAGGCTAGCCGACGCGGAGAATAAAGTGCTTGCTCTTACTCGCCGTGTAGTTGACGCTGAGTCAAGAGCGAGGAGAGATAATTTGAAATTATTCGGAGTGAAATCTGGAATCGAGGGGAATGACCCGGTGTCCTTTTTTGAGACATGGTTACCGAAAATTTTAGGTATGGAGGATAAGAAAGGCAGGATTCGTTTGGATAGATGCCATAGAAGTTTCCTTCAACCAAAACGGGATGTTCCTCGCGTTGTTATAATGAAGCTTCACCATTCAGCCGATAAGATGAGGATCCTGGCCGCATATAATGCAAGGAAAAAAAATTTGGTGTACGAGGGAGCCAGGATCGTCATCCGACAGGACTATCCGATGGACATTACTCAACAGCGGAGAAGCTTCAATAATGTGTGCCAACAGTTGATTGCAAAGAACATTAGGTTTAGGATGCGGTTTCCAGCTACCTTGCAGTTTACACATAACAATAAGGAGTACTCTTTTGAAGATGCAGTCGAAGCTCGGGAGGTGTTGGAGACTCTTTCCTATCCTATGGACTAACTATCAATGGTTAGGTTGGAGGACTTCTATTGGTGTTGACTAGGAGGTGAATGGGAGGATTTTTTTTTTCTTTCCCCTATGGTCCATTTAGTTGAACTGGATGGTTACGTTTTTTTTTTTTCCCCCTCAGCTACGGCAACTATTCTTCAAATCGTACTTTTTGTCTGCATTCAACAGTGAAAGGAGGACTTTATCGTTTTATTTTAAGTTGCATGAGATTGCTCTGTCCTTGGTAATGGTACTGATGTCTGGATTAATTAATGACTGAATCGGGTTCTAAGTTGTTAGCTGATGTTAAATCTATATTTATTATTCTTTTTTCAATTATTATTATTATTATTCTTTCTTGTGCTTGTTCCTAAGAGGAGCATTTTTGCGGACAGGGGAGAGGATTGTTTCAGTTTGGCCTTCATGATTAAGAAGTATGAATAGTTTATTTTTATATGAGTATGCAAGGAGGTGTTTTGCCGTGGTTATGATACTTATAAGTGGGGGGTTGTGGGAGCGTGCGAGAGCTATGGCCGTGTGTGTTAGAAGTAGAGGGGTGTTTCCACTGGCCTGCTTTCGTCGATTGAGTTCTTACTTTCAGTATCACGGAATATTGAGATTTCTTGCATCTACATTCTTGTTAGATGTTATATTTTATTTACTGTTTGTTGTTTTGGGTGTTTTTGTTTATTGTAGTTGTTTTGCCACCACTGTATGTATAATAGAGATATGCAACATTACTGGAATATTATGTTCTGATGATGAGAGCACACGGGGCATTGTTCTATACCACTATATAAGGTTCTTGTGTAATGAGTACCATTAAGTATATATCACTTAATGTTAAAGGGGCAAATAATATGATTAAACGTAAAAAAATACTTACATGGTTGAAAAGGGAAAAGGCAAATATAGCTTTATTACAAGAATCAAAATTGAATGATAAAGAACACGAAAAACTTCGCAGAGAATGGGTAGGACAGGTTTATTACTCTTCCTTTTCAACAAGTAAAAGGGGAGTTGTTATTCTTATAAATAAAAATACCCCATTTACTTTAAATGAGTGCATTAAGGATAAAGAAGGTCGATATGTAATTATTAATGGCATACTATTTGGGGAAAATATTACGATTGGTTGTATATATGCTCCAAATACATATGAAAGTGGATTTTTTTCCACATTGTCAGATATTTCCTCTTTTTCACCATCTTATACTATATTAGCAGGTGATTTTAATTGTATTGCTGATTCTGAGGCAGACCGATACCCCCCACCTAAAATAATGACTTCCAAAATGACCAGGGCTATGAAAGGTTTGTGTTCAGATTTAGAGCTATTGGATGTTTGGAGAGCCACCCATCCTACTGAAAGAGATTATACTTTTTACTCAAACCCCCATGAAAGTTTTTCTAGAATAGATTATATCTTCACTTCCAGACAGGTATTGGATAGGGTAGAGAAGTGTACAATTGGATGTAGAATGTTATCAGATCATGGTGACGTATCCATGTCAGTTATGCCTCCCTGCAGCCATCCACCTTCACGTCATTGGAGATTAAATCCATCTATCTTGAAAAATCCCCCGTTTGTGGCTTATTTGGAAAAGCAAATTGAATTTTTCCTTGATACTAATGATAATGCTGACACAAATCCGTCTATATTATGGGAAACTCTTAAGGCATATTTGAGGGGAGTCATAATCTCATATTGTACTGCTAGGAAAAAAGAGGCCTCAAAGACCCAAATTCTGTTGGAAAGAGAGCTGTTTGAGCTTGAGGAGCAGCTGAAGGATAAACCAGCTAAAGCTCTGCACAAGAAGGTAGAGGCAACCCGTTCGGCTCTAAATCAAATTTTGACACAAAAAGCTGAGGCTAGTATTTTTTATGCTAAACATAGGTTATTTGAAATGGGAAATAAACCGGGGCGACTGCTCGCGAGGCTGGCTGCAGGCAGGCAGGGATATACTCCTATTTCTTCTTTAAAGGATCATTCTGGAAAAAGTCACTATGAGACAAAGGTTTTGACTAAGATCATGGGAGATTTTTATAAAACATTGTATACAACAGAAAGAGCTGCCAATACTGAAGACATGCGTAACTTTCTAGACAAGCTAAATCTTCCATCGCTATCTGAGGAGGACCGGAGCATCCTTGGGAGGCCCATCACAACTTTAGAGGTGGTGGAGGCCATAAACTCCATACAGAGTGGACGAGCTCCTGGGCCCGATGGATATGGACCAGGGTTTTATAAGAAGTTTCAATATTTATTGAAGGGCCCATTAACAAAGATGTACTTGCATTCTGTGGAGCAAGGTCATTTACCTCCCACTTTATATAGTGCTAATATTTCTCTGATTCTTAAGAAGGACAAACCCTCGGATGCTCCTGGTTCGTATAGACCTATTAGTTTAATCAATGTGGACAGTAAGATTTTTTCTAAGGTATTAGCAACACGTCTAGAAGGTCATTTAGTATTTTTAATCAAAGATGATCAAACTGGTTTTGTGAAAAATAGGGTATCACAAGCTAATATGAGGAAATTACTTAATATTATACAGTATACTAATAATAGGCAAAACAAAGGTCTTGTTATCTCACTCGATGCTGAAAAAGCATTCGATAGGATAGAATGGCCCTACTTATTTAGTGTGTTGGAAAAATTTGGTCTTGGCAGGGACTTCATTAAGTTGGTGATGTTGTTATATTATTCCCCGAGGGCTTGTGTGATCGTTAATGGTATGCAATCCGCAGAATTTACACTGAGCAGGTCCACCAGACAGGGGGATCCAATTTCACCTTTGATCTTCAATTTAGCAGTTGAACCATTGGCAGAAGCCATTAGGGCACAGGGTAACATATCTGGGATTGAAATCGGGCACACTATATATAAGATAGCTTTATACGCAGATGACGTGTTATTATTTATTTCTAGCCCTCAAAAGTCCATACCAGCTGTGATGTCAATCATTAATATGTTTGGATCATTTTCTGGTTATAAAATAAATTTCGGCAAATCAATGGCTTTGCCATTGGGGTATGGTAATGAAACTCCGGACATAGCAAATTTTCCATTTTCTTGGTCTGCCTCGGGATTTATATATCTTGGGATATACATTACGTCAAATATTAGAGACATTTTGAGTAGGAACTTTTTTAATGTGCTTCGGGATGTTAGAACTGATCTTACCAGATGGATGGACCTGCCAATTTCCTGGTTGGGTAGGATGAATCTGATTAAAATGAATGTACTACCTCGACTTCTCTACCCTATGCAAATGCTGCCTCTACTGATTACAAAAAAATTAGCTAAAGAAATTGAGAGGGACTTTTCTAAATTTATATGGAAAGGTAGAAAATCTAGATTGAGTTTGAAAACTTTACAGTTGCCTAAGGATAGGGGGGGTATGGCTTTTCCAAATATCTTATATTATAATTGGGCTTGTCATAGTCGTATTATTCATGATTGGGTTCATTCTTATCTTAAGGGAGGTCCTGAACCATTTGAAGCATGGGAATGTGCCCCATATACTTTACTAGCTGAGCTTACTAATATTGACAAACCAAGTCCTGGGTTGAAAAATAATCTGATCGCATTTAATACCATTAAAGTTTGGAAAGCTATGTCCCTTTTTTTTAACAGGAGGAATTTGGTGTCATATTTGACTCCAATTAAGAATAATCGAAACTTCCCTCCAGGTGTTAAAACTGACATTTTTTGGTTATGGTATGATAAGGGTATCAGAGTTCTAGGGGATATATTTGATGATAATAATGTTCTTATGTCTTCTGAAATGGTGAAAGCAAAGTATGGTCTGATGCACATAGATTTCTATGCTTATTTTCAAGTTCGCCACTTTATCTTGTCAGACTGTAATTTACCTCAGGATAAACCTTTGTTGGGGCCAATGGAGGAAGCCATTATTCGATTTACTTGTACAAAGGGTTTCATTTCACATTTTTATAACTATTATATGTCTTATGATCCGCAAAATATTGTTACTGTTATGGAAAAATGGGAGAGGGATTTACAGATTGAATATGAAAGGGATACTTGGTATTCATGTATCCAATCATCTCATTTTATTTTCTTGGGTAACAGTTATAAAGAAATGCAATATCGTATTCTCCATAGGCAACATATGACACCATACTTTTTGAATAGACTTGATTCTACTAGGTCCCCATTATGTATTAAATGTAAGAATAAGGTTGGAACATATATACATTGTTTCTGGGAATGTCCCAGAATAGCTAGGTTTTGGTCTTGTATAACACAGGAATTGAATGCAATTTTTAAATGTAAGATCTGCAAAGACCCTGGACAATTCCTACTAAGTCTTCCATCCAAAACAGGGGAGTTAGACCCTCAAAGGTCTAAATTATTAAATAAGCTTCTCCTTTTGGCTAGGAAATGTATATTATTTAATTGGATCCAAGAAAACCCACCTTCGGTAACACAGTGGTATAAGGAAATTTTTAAAGTTCTCCCAATGGAAAGACTTACTGCTAAGTTAAAAGAGAAAGATGATAATTTCCTGAATATATGGTGGCCGTTGATAAATTATTTGCCCAGGGATTTAAGTGTTGTTAGTTTTGGAGGAACTGACTCCCTGGATTGGAAAGTCTTAGGGGTCTTTTTAAAAAAATTTTTTTTTTTTTTTTTTTTTCTTTCATAATGGTGTGATACTTGTTATAGGTGTGGAGCTTGTGCCCCAGTGTACTAAAAATATCGGTCGAGGTTTGTTGCACTAATGTATGAATTAATGTTACTACATCTTTTGCAGTGGTGGGAATGTGTGTGTGTGTGTGTGTGTTATTTTATTTTTTTTTGTTTTTGTTTTTTTTGTTTTACTTATTTTGTAAGTATTATAGATATCATAATTATTGTATTTGATTATGAATTACTTGATATGTAAGTTGAAAATGAGGAAAAATTACAATAAAATTTAATTAAAAAAAAAAAAAAAAAAAAAAAAATAGTCAGAATAAGACGTTCACGTTATCAAGATTCTCAGCACTTGGGATAATAAATTAACAAGAGCACTGTCCTAGATAGTACTGCTAAATAAAATAAACCCAACCTGACAGGACGTGATCGGTCATCATAATATTACCGTACCTAAGGGGTTTTAAATTAGACTGGATGTGTACCACTGTTTCCAAACAATCCAAATGGAAAAATATCAATCGCTCAGGGGCGCGTTTCCCGAAATCACAGATTTTAACTTGCGTCGCACGAACCATTGACAATGAATGAACGAACTGTGTAAGCTGCTAACTTAGCAACTACGCTTTTGGTAAACGCAATGGTCGGCAATAGTCAGAAATGGCACTTCAAGATAACTCTTCTCTAGTTATTGGTCAGAAAAGGCCAGATGTCAAAATGCCTCTGAATGATTATTACTGATATTTACGGAAATATTAACCAGTGGATATTTGTTAACATGGGTTCCAGCGGTCAGCTCTGCACACATCAGCTGATCTGCAACAAACAATGTAGCCCCTCTGGTTTATATTGAGGGCGACTGCAATAATGTCCAATATATAACATCTATGACTGTTTATTGCAGTCAGCCCTCGATATATCTCGTTCCCTTCTGTGCTGAAGAGTGGAGATTCACCCTTGCGCCCATGTGACATCACGCATCGCCCTTCTGGGAGGCTGCATGGCGGCTCAGTAGTGGCCTTAGGACTGCCACACTAAAACGCTCACAACTGGTAATCTTCTTATGGGCTCTCTGTGAGGTTTTACGAAATGAGCCAAGAGCGAGAACCAGATAAATGCAAAATGGAGGCTTTATTTCTGAAGGGGGAAACCCCCCAACAGAGCTGGCAACAGTACAATGTCCACAATCCAAAAACAGTATCCAATGGGCGTAATCCAGAATCGTAACCAGGGCACCAATGACAAAGTTCGTGGTCAGACAAAAAGGGTTCGGTACACAGGCGTAGGTTTGGAGGAGAAACAAACTCATAAGCCAAAGACAGTCCGAATCCAAAACCAGGGCAGTAATGACAGAATCAAGGTCGGGCAGAAAAAAGGTCAAAACTCACAGATGCAACAATATCCAAAGAGGGCAAACCAAAAACAAGTGTCGGGCAATCCAGTCCTGCTGACGGGCGTATAATGCCTGCAGCGAGAGACTCTGAGAGATACTTCTCCATAGCTTGGTTTTCTGGTCTGGAGAGTGAATAGAGTCGGCCTCTAGGGGGCATAGTACCTGGTTTTAGGTCTATGATGCAGTCATAGGGTCGGTGAGGTGGTAAGCTGGTGGCCCGAGACTTTGAGAAAACCTCCTTGAGGTCATGGAATTCTAGAGGAACCTTTTCCAGGTCTGGAATCTCCTCCGGAGATGGGTTGTGTAGAGGGTCGAGGGCGTTGTGGAGGCATGTCAGGGAGCAGTTGAGGCTCCATCCCTTAATTTCGTTCTTGCGCCAGTCGATCTCTGGTAGGTGTTTGGCCATCCATGGATGGCCCAGGACGATAGGAGCATGGGGAGAGTGTAACAGGAGGAACTGAATGGTTTCGTGGTGGTTTCCTGACACCTTGAGTTTGATGGGGCTGGTCGTATGGGTTATTTGAGCGATCCTCTGGCCGCTGAGCGAATTGGCCACTCGATCAGGGAAGATCTTCTCTGTGGGAACGCCCCATTTCCGGGCCAGCTCCACATCAATTAAATTCTCCTCCGCTCCGGTGTCCACGAGAGCCTCGGTGGATCTGCTCTCGCCCCCCCATTCCAAAGTTACAGGAACGCATGTGCGGTTGTTAGTTTCCTGTCCCGGCGTCACCCCTATTACTGTTGCTATGCGGGCACCAGGAGGACCTCTTCTCTTCTTTTTTTTTTCCCTGTTAGGGCACTGAGCGATAAGGTGTCCTCCCTTGCCACAGTAAAAGCAGGCCCCATCACGGCGGCGGCGATCCCTCTCCTCCACAGGAATGCGCGTACGTCCCAATTGCATGGGTTCAGGCTCAGGGAGGCGGCTGCCAGTAGGGGGTGATCGAGGCGGAGTACTCTGGGGAGCTGGATATGGTCGTCTGCGGGAAGCGAGGCGTCAGCGCTCCTCCAATCGCGAATCCACGCGAATAGCCAGGTCGACAAGGTCTTCCAAGTTCTCCGGTAATTCCCGCGACACTAGCTCATCTTTAAGTGCTTCGGATAATCCGTCAAAGAAGGCATCATACAGAGCTCTCTGTCCTCATCTGCTGTTGGTAGCCAACGTCTGAAAATCAATGGCGTAGTCGGCTACGGGACGCCCACCTTGTCGCATGCATAGGATCTCTCGTCCTGCCTCGTGACCCAACTTGGTGCGATCAAAGATCCGCCTCATCTCCTAACCCAGTAGACGAAAAGTCTGTACACATGGGAGATCAGCTTCCCAAGCCGCTGTAGCCCACTGCTTAGCTCTTCCCGTCAGTTGCGTGATGATAAAAGCAACTCGCACTCTTTCGGTGGGGAAGGACGAAGGCTGCAGGCTGAAGATGAGCTCGCACTGGGTGAGAAACGCCTGACATGCTCCCGGGTTCCCGTCGTACCTCTCCGGCGGTGGTAGACGTGGCTCGCAGCTGGGTAGGGGCGGGGCGGAAGCGGGAGCAGGAGGAGTATAGACGGTAGGCTGGGGTGACTGTAGTTGCTGCGCCTCCTGTACTGAGCGAGTGAGATCCGCCATCTGGAGACTCATGGTTTGCATGTGCTGCATCAAAGCACGGAGCTGACATTCCTGAAACTCCAACTGAGTGCCCTGCTGGTGCACTGCCTCCTGCAGAGACTGGTCTGACGCTGGCTCCGTCATGGTCAGATCGTAATGTGAGGTTTTACGAAATGAGCCAAGAGCGAGAACCAGATAAATGCAAAATGGAGGCTTTATTTCTGAAGGGGGAAACCCCCCAACAGAGCTGGCAACAGTACAATGTCCACAATCCAAAAACAGTATCCAATGGGCGTAATCCAGAATCGTAACCAGGGCACCAATGACATAGTTCGTGGTCAGACAAAAAGGGTTCGGTACACAGGCGTAGGTTTGGAGGAGAAACAAACTCATAAGCCAAAGACAGTCCGAATCCAAAACCAGGGCAGTAATGACAGAATCAAGGTCGGGCAGAAAAAAGGTCAAAACTCACAGATGCAACAATATCCAAAGAGGGCAAACCAAAAACAAGTGTCGGGCAATCCAGTCAGAAAGAAAATATCACAATGAGCAAGGCGAGGAACGTAGCACAAGACAAAGGAGTAAAGACGATCTGACAAGGAACTAAAAGTGTGGACACCTTATATACATATCCGGGTTAAGCACATGACTAGGGTAAACAGGTGTAGTCAATGACATGGGAGTGACACATGAGGAAAACTAATTACGTGAATCTGGCGAATGCCGAAACGCAGACAGGGATAACGAGACATTCCTATGAACGAATAAACGGCTCCGGTTAAGGAGTACTAAAGTGTACAGTCTAAAGAAAAGGGAAAGCAAGAGATAGAAGAGGAAAACCGCAGTGGAGATAATTAGTGATAGACAAGGAGGGCGGAGATACAGATTGGGCGAATGCTGAGAGATCGTTAGTCTATTAGTATGTGCAGCTATACAATCCCGAGTGCAAGTTAGTCAGTTAGTATAAATGTACAATGTTAATCGAGGTTAGTAATTATCGAAAACAATAAACTGTTTGTAGGGTTAGTAGATAGCATAAAGAGAGAGGAAGGAAGAAAATGAGAAATGAAGAAAGATTGAAATCCCAGAAACCAGGAAATCACCCGAATGAGTAGCACGTCAGACAAGGGACCGTGGGCAAAGACCTACACAAGACAAGACAGGGTAAACGAAGTGCAGGACTAGAAATCACAACAAGACTATGAAAGAATGGCAAGGCTATGAAACATGGCAAGACTGTGAAACATGGCAAGACTATAAAACATGGCAAGGACATAAATAATACAAAACATGAAACATAATAAAACATGAAATCAAACAACAAAACACAATACATAATCATGGGGATGGTCAGGGGCAGGCAGTGGTCACTTTAACACAAAAAGCATACATGGCAAGCCAGGCACAGAACTAAAACATGGGGCTAGACAAAGCATGGCTGAGATGCAGATTCACAACACTCTCAATATTACAAGCTTTCATCGTATGTGTGTTCTGTTGTCTATTCCTTAAAAAAAAAAAAAATTGAGTTTGCAAACAGAATCCAAGGATTGGACACCAGTGCCTGGGGACGAGTCCTTGGGACCAATAAATCAATTTTCAACATTTTCTCACCCAAACACAGAACTCATATGCGCCGTAGAGTTAGAGAACATTTTGAAAATAACTCTTTACCACTTCCTTGTTTTACTGAAGGTGTTTAATGTGGTTTGGGCTTCAGTCTGCTACACAATTACGAAATTTGCGGATTGCGTAAGCAGATGGAGTTGAATCAGACTTTCATGTATATGTAATAAAGTTCAAGCTAAATATTTTGCAAGAACTTAAGACACTTGTGTACAGCAACCTAACTTGCAGTTTACTGAGTCTGTCCGTGTGTAATTTGATGCATGTTACTGCCTAAAATCACTTGCAATATACGTTGTAGAAAAAAGGTTAAATTCAAGGGTCTTTTATTCTTCATGGCATGCATGGATATTTGGGCCAAAACGTGGCCTAAAAGAATAAATGACTGCTATAAAATGAAGTTATTTTATAATTTTGACAAAGTAACAGCTTTTTTAAATCCTACTATTGCAATTTTAGTTGGACCAAATACCAGCATGCACAGTGGGCTCCCAGGACCAAAGTTGAGAACCACTGTCCTAGACTTTGGCATTTACTATTGTTAAGATTAAATCAACTTTATTTTCCTCACCTGTGATGGGTCATAATATTTTGAAACTGGGTTCACTTTCATGCGCTACATTTCAGTGCTGACTGTCACGCCAAGTCTTGGTGGCCACATGTCCAATGAAGTGAACCAAAGCCATCTGCAGTTTCCCAGAGTAGGCCTGTTTGGTTGCATGATGGTTTGGGCAGTGGGATTGTCCCCTAGTAGTATCTGGTTGATACCTCAAAGGGGCACTGTCTGTGGCAAGTGGCTTAATCAGAATCATAGATCAGAATAGTTTTAGTCTTGTCATATACAGTAAGTTCATACTTTGATAAAATGCAAAACAAGTTGACCCCCCCATTCAGTGTAGCACCATAATTAACCTCTTCCACCCTGGACTTGCTATCGGAGGGATTATAGCCCTGCTCTCACCTCACCTTAAAGCGCATTACTTCTGTGAACCCGTTCCCATTTATGTTTCCTAATTAGCCACAAAGTGTTCATTTGGTTTAGTTGCGAGGATCAATCAGTAGAATTTCTGTCTTTGTGATCAAGAATAACATCCTGTGCCGTCCCTGACCAGCTGTTTGCCTCTTCACACCAATGTTTGTACAGAAGGAGTTAAGTGAATGTCTGTTGGACAAGGTCATCATGAAAAATTTAATTTTGGTCGGATAGTGGTTGATTTGAATGGGCACATCACTGTAAGAGAACAGTTACATGGTGTATAAAACTGCATTGTCTGGCCTAGACAGTGCAGTTAATTCATCCTTCAGGCTCTGCATTGTAAATAATTTTGCAGCCAGTAATTCCAAATGAAATTGTAATGCTCCTCATTTTTAATCTAACTACACATTATGTGTAGTGTGGTACTAATGTGATTTTGCTGTCTGGATGCAGAAAGGGAACAAAAACATCAAATGCATGAAAACCTGAGTGGAGCACTTATCTGTATCCCATCCTCAAACACAGATAATGTCCCAGCATTGATAGGCGTCCTATTGAATTCTGGTCAGCCTGAAAGCCTGTAATTATTGCCTGAATTACCATCAAAGATTTTTTTTTTTTTTTTTTTTTGCAATTGTTGGTGTTGGTTTCCTTCAGCTAAATTACTGTAGTTTTGTACCTCGATAGCTGAACAAATCCATGTCAGGAGGCCCTGTCCCTCACACCAGGAACTGAGTAGGAGGTGCACTTATGAATATAAGCCCATGAATATTTTTCTGATTTTATGACTGCTACATTTCATTTGTAACTCCTGCCAAACAGGGTTTGAAGAAACTGGAGAACTTGGAGGGACTTAGTACTTCTGGAAGAGAATAATTTTCAGGTGGACAGTTACAACGAGAAGGTTTAAGGGCAGTCGAGCTTTTAATGCTGCATGCGCTCCATTGCATGCTGACTGTCGGAATTTCACGGGCATCTGTTGGGTCATCAGAGACACCGTAATATGATGTTCAGTCCTGTGCTATTAAAATAACCACTAGATACGGTTGGCTTGTGCAGTCTAATAAAAGCTGAAGTTACGAGAGCCAGCGCAGTCATACAAGAACACGTCCATGTTTAATTTAGCCGCTACCTATTAAAAAGGTGTCATTATTGAATTACTGTATGCAGGGAAATGCCCCTTATTTGAATTCACCTACTCAGGCATGT
The DNA here is from genome assembly GCA_029721435.1 of Gymnothorax reevesii. Lineage (NCBI taxonomy): Eukaryota > Metazoa > Chordata > Actinopteri > Anguilliformes > Muraenidae > Gymnothorax > Gymnothorax reevesii. The sequence continues at coordinate 86,895,801 of CM056583.1, forward strand.
CTGTCCCTTGTGGTTAAAGCCATACATTCTAGTTGCTGTTAAACTGCATACTAATTAAGTGTTGAATGATTTTCAATTTGTTTTTTCTCTTCATTTTGTTTTTCCGGAAGGGATTTTACTCCTCGACAATTCTCAATCTTGTTTATATTGTTTCTTCAAGTTCACTTTTGCTGCGTGAGCACAGGGCAGACATTTCACTTTACATTTGTCTTGCAGGCGCAAGTTAACTTACAGCTGCACAAGGGAGTGTGAGCCACAGCTAATGTGAAATAACCCTGTTTCGTATCATAACACGTGAAAACTGTTTTTTCTCGACAAAAAGTACAGTTGACATACAGTGACTCAAGTGTCATCAATTCTGGCCAATGTAAAGATTGCTTGAGTGAAGTTTTTGCAATTTGAGCGTTACTTCTATGGCAGTGTGATTCATTCTATGCTTGAAGTGGTAGAACCAAAGCTATGACATCAGTAAAATTTCCCTTCACAGATTTCTTCATTTACAATATTTGGATTACTTTCTGTGAACTTTCTTTGTAGTCATGCAGGAGAGAACCTGGCTATTTGATGATTTTTCCTCTCACTGACGACTGTGTGGATTTGTTTCATACCTTCACTTGATCTTCACTCAAAAAAAGAATTGTCAACCGGTTTCACTGAACTGCATCATTCATAAATCTTGTTAACAAATCTTAAATTGAAGTAACTTCAAGGAAATTTTTTCTCTTGATGACATTTTCTAATGAATCCAGGAAGTACAAAAGTATTTTTTGAGAATCTTTTGAGAGTTTGGCAAAAATTCCTTGGCCAGAATCCAAATTTGACATTAGATTGATATAAAAACAGCGTAATTCCCATTAGTTAATAGATGCTTTTATGTACCTTTGTGTCTGATCTTTAATGGCTGGGTACTTTATCTTTATCTGAGAAACAGGCTCCACTCTTTCTCTCAGACTAAAATGTTGCAATGTCATTTGATCGGTTTTAAAAACATAGAGGTTTTGTTCCTACTATTAGGATACCTCAGATATACAGCTGACAAATCAAGTCAATTTTGTTCCTACTATTAGGATACCTCAGATATACAGCTCACAAATCAATTCAATTTTGTTCCTACTATTAGGATACCTCAGATATACAGCTCACAAATCAAGTCAATTCTATGAACCCAACTCTGAAACTGAGATGGTATGGAAAATCCACATGAAAACAGAAAGCAGTAAGTTTAAGTTTAATTGAATTCATATTTGATTGCAGACAGCATGAAGACAACACATTCAATGTTTTCTCTGGTCAACTTCATTTTATTTGTAAATATACATCCATTCCTGCCATTCAGGCCTGTAATGTATTCCATAAGAAGTTGGAACGGGGGCAAAATTCAGCTCTAATAACAAGGTAAAGAAACTGAATTATGATATGACTTGAAACAGCTGATGTCAGCGGGTGATCACAATCATGTTTTATAACAAAAGCAGCATTCTGCAAAGGTCTGTTTCTTTTGTAGCAAAGATAGGCCAGGGATCATCAGTTTACCTTCAATCATGAGCGAAAATCATTGAAAGTTTTAAAACACTGTTCCTCAAAGAAAAATAGGAAGACTGTGCATATGTAGCCTTTAGTTGTGCAAAGCATAATTAAGATTCAAGGAATCTGGAAGATTTAATTCCATTAAAAGTAAGGGTGCAACTCTGACCTGAATACCCATAATCTCCAAACACAAGACATCACTGCATTAAAAACAATCATTAAATCTATAATGCCTTAATTAGCCAGAATCAGGGGACAAATCTCATATTTTTCATGTTACATCAATGATTCTAATGCATATATTGATATATGTTGAAAGTTACGTATTCTTTTTGCAGAAATTATTGAGATCTCAATGTCCTGAAAATTTCAAGTGAAAACATTGATCGGTTTTTTTTCTCCAGCATTTTGAAATTTCAATGATGTTCATTTGCTGCATGTTAAAAATTTTCATATGAAATAAAGATGTTCAGCTTTAATAAAACTTTGTTTTTATCTTTATCTTTTATCTTTATCTTTTTTGGATGTTCTGTTTTTGTTGATATATTTTTATTGTTTATTTCATTATAAATCTGTTCTCATATCAATACTTATACTTTTTGCTGGCTGCTGGACATGAAGTATTTTGCATTTCGCGTCGGACAGTCTTGATCATGCATGCGATATTTAATTCACAATGTCATTGGTCATGGAATTGATTTGCTCACTGACAACAAGCACTATTTTATCTCCGAGGTGGAAATAAAGCATGAATCTGTTCAATCCATCTGACTAATGTTCAAAAGAGAGACCGAATAAAGACTGTTGTCTATCTTCAATGGAAGAAACAGACGAATAAAGAGACCATGAAAAGTCAATAGCTATCAATTTGTATTCTGTGAAGGTTGAACACAAACATGGCCAAGTTTGTACGTCTAATAATTCCCGGAATTCTCAAGAAATTAGGACTTTTAAGACTTTCGGACACGGAGAATTTAGGATCTCTGTCCGGCAGTCGCTAAATTCGTCATAAATGCACAAAGTCCCGCGCCAATGTCGACTCACTTTATTCAGCAGAGCTCAAACAGGAACATTGATTGAAATTCTCGGTACTCATCTTGAAGAACTGAGCCCTAATATCAAAACATTCATTCATTTAATTTCTAAAAGATTCGATAGATTTGAAGAAATTAAAAACAATAATCGACTGTTGGACACTGAGTTTTATTGAAACCATTTGACTGTCGGACACGGAGATATATTTAAACCCGGTCCAACTTTCGGACATGTAGACACTGCGTGGGTGATTCTCACGAAACTGTCCTGACTTTTGCAAAATTCAATTTTGCTAGTTTTTTCTCTCATTAGTATCAAGCAGGGTCTCAATTAACTGGCTCAATTAAAATTAGAGATCAATTCATGTTTTTTAATACATTTACAGAATGTTTTATTGACTCATTGACCGAATAAGTTTACCGTCATACATTTTCAACTGATAACTGACTATGTATGAAAGGTAGACCTTTTATTTTTTTCCTGTATGTTCTATTAATAGTTCAGAATAGCCACATAGTGAAAACACTCAGAAAAATGTTTTTTGATGTAATAACTTTAGTTATGATCATTACCAAAACAAAATTACATGTTTTATACTAAATTTTTCCAGTAGTGTAAATTTTACAAATAAATTTTAAAAAATGTCAATTCAGCAACTGAAAAGACTTGACAAGTAGTTCCTGTGCAAAAATAAAATTTGAAGCCATCACTCATTCCCATCCAAATATTTACATATATAGCAAGTGTTATGGTAATGAAAAGCTATTATGGTAATATAAAGCTTTGTTACGGTCATGACCCCCCATGGCATTCATACATCATAGAAGCCATGTTTTTAGTATTCACATATTAGGCTATATGGTCTGATCTTTTTCACTGTTAATCATGTAAGGCTACTTGATTAGATTGTCTTGGGTAATGACAAATTAAGCTTGACTTCACAAAAAACAATGATTAAAGAGCAATTCATAACAGTAGAATAACAGAATAACAGTAGGTTTAATGCAACCACAATGAATACAATGTATGCAATAACATTTTAAATTAATTAAGAGCAATTTATAAAGTATAAATGATATTAACAAGTTGAATGGTAGCTGAATAGCTGAAAGTCTTGAGAGCATTTTAAAGTTTGAATGAAGTATCTAGCTGAAAGTATACTGAAGTAGTTGAAGTTTAAAGGATTTTCAGAAAAAGCTTAATATTTTAAAAAGTATAAATAACTTCAGAAAGTTGAATGGAAGCCCTAATGTCCTGAAGAAGTTTTGATATTTGAATGGGTTTTCTAGCAGAAAGTATGAAGGACTAGTTAGACTGCAAAAACCGGCGGAAGAACTCAGAATAATGAGAACATATAAAGATTTGAATAACAATAGTGTGAATTTTGACTCCGCAATGTACATACAATGTTAAGCTGTGTTAGTAACTCTAGCAAGATAACAAACTGTTATTATGGGTTAGTCAAATAGAAAAACAAAATGAAGGAAGTAAACAAAATTGGAAGGAAGGCTGAAATCCAGAAACCATTAAATCACCCGAAGAGTGGCACGTAATACCACGCAATTACAATTACCATAAACATTATTAAGCTATTACAGTTACATTACAGTAAAGTTTTGTTGGTAAGAAATGTATAATTACATTTCAACTGGCTTGTTTAATACATTTATTTATTGTACCTTGGAGCAGGCAGGCCTAATCTATCAGTGGGCTTCCCCAATCACTGGAGCAAGTTCAGCTCATAGAAGCAATTATATTCCCTGAACTTCACTAGAAAAATGTTTGCCGTACTTCCTGTGCTTGGAATACTGTTTTAAATTGAGATTTCATGGTCCCGAGAACAGCATTTTGAGCAAATATTTGTCGAGTTCCATCATAGCAGAAATAAAAGTGTATTTGTAAAGTATAAATGCAAATACGTCAGCTCAAATTATTTTAATCGCATAAATAATTTGGGCAGATGAGAGCAGATGATGTCACATTGCACCCTCCAATGCTTTTGCAACAACAAACAAGGGAATAAATAACTCACTGCTATGCCGGTAAATTCAGACAGAGCTGTTTGAAATATCTTTCCTGAATAGAGACTGCACTGCCACAGCAAGGAAACAACTGTGATTGCTCTCTGCTTGATGCAATTATAGTGCATTAACTTCTTTCCAGACAATTTTGTTTGGCATCTCAGCATGTCTCGGCTGCACTGCAAATATAAACATTCAGTTTATATTTTTCCTGTCTCCCTTGGTTTACCCTTGAGTAACATTCTGAGCGCTGATTTTTTTTTTTTCCAGATGAACTTGTATTAATAATAAAATAGGGGGAGAGGACCGCTTGGATGATAGTCTGTGGCATTCATGGTGCAGTTTTGATGTGACATTTTACATTAGTGTACAGAAAAATGATTTATTTGCTGTTTTACAGTGCTTTGCAAAATGTTGCAGTCCACTGCCCAGTGCATTTGCTGCCGCAGAGTGTGCATTCATAACCCTTCTAGACATAAATGAATATTTCTCATCTGCAAAACCTAGGTTACATTGTGGAGGGAAAAAAAGAAATAAAAGAGCAAGATTGTGTAAGTGTATAGTTCCAGTGCAGTGGTTGCCTAAAATCAATTCAGGTGCCAGTAATTTAAATTGGAATTCATACAATTTTGCTTTAATGGTTATTATGAGCCAGAAGAGTGCTGCATCTAGACTGCAAGTCAATGCACAGACATCTCAAAGGTCTCACCATCAGATTCTGAGCATTCAAGAAAGATATCGTCCAGAAGACCAAAAGAGCGCATAAAACAGCCCTGATGACAATCTGTCCATTCTGTCCATTTTCAATCTTCTATGGCAGTGGTCCTCATCTTGCTCCCGGGGGACCCCAGGGCATGCTGGCTTTTGCTACAACCACAATTCAAATTCTAGGATTTCAAGCTGTGTATTTGCCCTATTTAGCAGTTTATATTCAGCATAATTTAATGCAAGCTGGCTCGGGGGGTGGTCATGGTTCAACTATGGTTAGTTGGAATTTAAGTGAGTCAATGAAATAATAAGATAAGTAGTTCTCAACCTAAGGTTCCTTCAGCAAACATAAAGGCAATATTTTTTAAATGAGCTACATTTTAAGACAAGCACGTTTTTTTGCCGGCCATCCTTCATAGCCGAGCACTTCCAGCATGGCCGCAGAGGCGAGCATGACATCAAAAAACCAAAAGGCACATTAAATCCGCCGAAGTGCGGTAACCAAAATAAACATGTTATAGAAGTTACAGCGAAAACGTAAACCACAAACCTTGTAGCTGGTGGCTCTGCTCCCTGTGCGAGCGGAGCTATGCCTACATGCTGAGGAGTCGCCTCTAAAGTTTAATCAAGCCAGCATATTATTGGTCAAGCAATCACGAGACTGCAGTCAGATAACAGTCATGAGCACTCCGCTGATTCTCCGGCGGGAGAAGTGCTTCCTCTACATAGCAAGCTTAACTCCATGGCCTATCAGAATTTACATCAAGCTCCATTTGAAGGAAGCTGCTCTTGCCACATTCTTATCTTGATCCCACCATTTTGAGATTTTAAAATCCACAGCTTTGGAAAATATGGAGCCATACTGGCAAAACATTCTCACGCTTCACCTGCTGAATGTCTGTTGTTTTTTTCTCTGTTTTTATCCCTCGCCGTGGGGATAGAGCACTGGGCTCCGTCGGTTCGTACGTACGTCCGTGCGGTCACATAAAATTGAGGCGGCAGGGGATATTGCCATGTCAGTGGCAAACACTTGTTCTCTTGTCATTTTATTGTGCTGGCAGGTGGAGGCTGGGGATTTGCTGGCACTATTTGGACACATCCAAGCTCACTTGTCCCCTCCCAGCCTGCTTGCTGTCCCATTAGGTTTCTATTTATATTTGTTTTGTTTCACACAAGTGATGAGCGGTGAATAGCCTTCCAGAGCAGTAACACAGTTGAAATGATTTTGTTGGTCAAACAGTTGGAGTCATTCCACACCTGACTCTCTTATGTCATTACTTCATCAATCCATGAGCCAGTCATTACCGCGTTGAACTTGGCATAATTCTGACCGGCCGCAAAAGTTAAGGGGCTTCAGCTGGATCTGCTGACTTCTCAGCTGAGTAATAATTTGCCAATCACAGTCCACTCCAGAAACAGCTATTTAAATTGGCCCCCCTCTATATACTTGACTGCTCCTCCTGCATGCAAGCTGCAGCAAACTGGCAGAAAAAACCTGCTTCTCCTGTATGCATCTTCGCTGTAGGCGATTTGAAAGCCCTCCATCAACTCTCCTCTCATGGTTTATTAACCCCATAAAACCTACAGACCAAGATATTAGTCAGTTAAATCCAGCTCCTGTATTCAAACCTGCAGAACTTCGGGCTAATTTTCAATTCTAGGGGAGATCCCAAGGTTTGCGACTATCACAAATAAATGTCACACTGAATCACAGAAAAAAGCGTATAAAATTACGCAAAATGTGACGCTGTCCAACAACATGAAAAAAAAATGCCTCTTCTGACTTTAAACCTACATAAGGAAAATTCAAGTGACAAGTTAGAAATGAAGGGGTTAAAGTATTCTTTATGGACAGCAAGGTTGAACAGTGGATAAAACTGTCATCTCACTGCAAGTTCAAATCAACCGGGACATTTTACATTTACAGCTCCCAGACAAAGTCGGGGCTACTATGGACTCGGCGTCATCACACATCCGCGACCGCCGCCACTGCCGCTGAGACTTCCTTGTGGTCGCTTTACAGGACACAAATTTAAAGCCATTTCTTTTATATTTGGTCTGTATATGGGCAGTGGTTAGGACACTGCGCTTATTATGGTTACTTAATTCACTGAATAATAAACAACTTTGTGTCAAAAATAAACCAAAATGAAAAACATGGGCAATTGGGGGCTATTAATAAAGGTATATATTAATAATGTATGTATACAGTTTGGGAATGTCTAGGTGGCATTGCCATATTGCTTTGGTGTGCCAATTTTTAGGTACTAAACTGTAAAACTCAGGTTCCAAACTGTGAAACTCATTTAATTTCACTTGTACATCAATACAAACATACATTCCTATGGTGGCCGACCGGGACATACACGTTTCAATGGTGCAAAACATCCTCACTTGGAGAAAAGTGATGCAAACCAGAAAAAGCAAATACAAGAGAAGAACGCTGCATTGCCACATCAGCTCAAACGCACTGCACCAGCGCAAAACGTCTCTAATCGGAGAAACCTGCTGCAAAAACAGAAACGATACAATGCCTAAAACCACAAAAGCAAATGCAAGAGAGAAAAACGCTGCATTTAGACATCAACACAATGGAAGTGTTCCCAGTCACTATGGGGAGCGTCAACTAAAACAGTTTAGACCAGAGCAAGACAAGCCAGCTAGTCGGCAAAAAGGCTTACTGGCTAGCTAGCCAGCTACCTAGCTAGTGTTAGTTTGCTTGCTTAGCTGGCAGGTTTTCAGAGCCTGGCTAGTCAACAGTTAGCAAGAGTTGAACTGCGAGCATTTATGTTATACCAAATACAACTACTCGTTAGCTAGCTCACCAACTTTAGTTTGCTTGCTTAGCTAGGTAGTTCACAAGAGTAGCAAGACAGTTGCTGCAGGCCAGGGTGAAGCTGCCTTCAGCCGTCGACTTCCAGGCTAATAGACGTTGGAACTATATTCTGAGGGGGGGGGATTTTTGATGGGGGTTTGTGCTCATATATGTGCGCACAGTGTTTTCTGAACAAGGATTTGATTTTAAACAGGATGCTTTGATTACCACACAGTTATTAAAGGCTGTAATCACGATATGACGTCACTATTATTGACAGTCGCGTTCTAAAACACAACGGAGCCACACGCCCCTCTCCTTCAGAAGCTTGGAACATGAATTCTTTAAAGTGAAATTTCTGAGTAAAGCTGATTTCACATTGGATGCGAAACAAATTTTTTGCTCGATAGATAATATTAAAAGTCACGGACGCCAAACAAATTTCTCATGCGGCAGATTACATTCAAAGTCAATGCAAAGCCACAAATACACGCGTTTTGCGTTGGCATCTTTGCATTGACTTTATACGTAATCTGTCGCACAAAAAATTTCTTTTATGTTCGGTGTGAAAGCAGCTTAAGAATGGCTCACTTAGGTGGGTAAGTGGCCGTGTACAGCTCGTAGTGATAAATGCCCGGTAGCAACAATGACGACCATTGCCAGACGATAAATTTACACCAATAGTGCTAACTACAGCAAGGTGTCTGACAAGTATCTTAGCTCGACATTACAAAATGAGCATTAACTTCATATAGATCACCACTTTTAGCAAAATTTATTACGGGGTTATACATTCATCGATGAATTTCTACTCTGAGTACTAACCAGAGAAAAAATGTTATTACACAAACACAAACTCTGGTTTGATCAGACATAATAAGTAAACTCACTACCTTGCCACCTGAGGGCTAACAAAGGTTGCTAACTTGCTCCGAAGAGGAAATATCTATCACTCTACTGTAAATGTAATGGTAAAGTCATACACTGTACTACATCTTAAAATCTCAATGTCGATCATCTGATCGCCGTATTCTCAACATTCTCGGACCCCTAAAACTTCAGTTTGTTCAACCAAATTATCTTGGGCGAAATTGATTAAAGACTTAAATCACAATCAAAAATGTAGTCTCATCAAAATAATTGAAAAGTTTAAATTTAGGGAAATCCGTAGACACCAAGCATGTTAATATGGTTTACTGGGAAAGTTTATATTGTCTAAAAGTTGCAGTCGCTTTTGGTTAAGCACTGTACTTGCCACAGCTGAACTGACCTCAGTATAACAGCAACCAGCGTTAATTTGCAACGAACATTTGACTTTAAAGTGACACTTTCTCAGTATTTCAAAATATAGAACTGAGTTTATACATACCACCCAGAGACGCGCCAATTATGGACCACTCTTAAATTCTATGCATATCATTCTGTTGTGTCCTGCCGTGTAATGGTGATGTTAGATTGCACGCTGATCTTATAATTCATCGGTTTCTGAAAGATTATCTTCGTAGAACTAAATTGTTGAATCAGATAAGGAGAGATGGAGGGCCGTAACTGCAGAGGTTCTGATCGCGATACACGTTTCCAATGGTTTTATTTATCGAGGCATTAGCAGTGGCTTGATCAGGTCACGACTGAGAGAATAAGATTCTGTTCATCACATAGCTGAATTGTGCAATTTATCATAAAACAAATTTAATTTCTGTAAAGAAAAAACGTCATCACGGAAAAAAGCAACATTACAATGAATTGAAAAGGTTTAGCTATTTTTGGGAATTTGTTCTTTTCTTGAGTTTTTTTTTACCAGGATTTTTACTCTACTACATTTAAAACCTAAATAGTGTACTTTGTCTCTTTGACACTGGCCACCTCGTTACAAATTAAGGATTAACTGGATTTGGTGAGTTCAAGAAGAACAACGGTGCTCGGCAGGATATCTTTCTGCAGACGTGTCTGCCAGCGGACATGGAGCTGCAAATTTATGCATGCATTTACAATATTCTATCACTAGATGGCAGACCTAGATCAATAATTGAATATTCACAAGCAAGCCCGTGCTGGAACACAATTGGACGAGTTTATTCCAATCCCTATATTTCAGGAATTGCCTGGGTTTAACTCCTCAGCTATGCCTGATGTGCAAACTGCTCAATATACTTGCTCATACGATCTTATCTAGCAGTTTAAAAAATGATCTCTTGGTACAGAAAAAAAATTGTTGTCCTCTGTAGCAACCACTTCAGCTACAGTGACTCCATGGTATCTGAATTAGTAGTAAAGAAAAATCATTTTTCTGAAGTTATGATTTGACATAGTAGAATGACATCGGATCAATACCATTAATTATAGTCAATTATAGTGGTTTTTTAAACCGTCAGTAAACTCAAAGAAGAAGAAGAGGAAGACGTATATAAAGCAGAGATTGCCTGTGTTTTTTGAATACTTTCATTCTCCTGAAGGTTGATTGAAGAGAACAAGGAGAGGACAATGTGTGGTTGTTTTGCTTCTTTTGATGCATACTATGAAAAATACTTTGTACTTGTACTTGCACTTTTGATACTTAAGTATATTTTTTCACAAGAAACTTTAGCACATTTAATGTGAGCTACTTCAAGACATTTACTCAACTTTTACCAAAGTAACTTTCAGTTATGGAACTTTTGCTTTTTCTTTTTTTTTTTTAATACTTTATACACCGCTGGTGTTCTTACAGCCTGTTGTCCACGGATAGCGCAGATAATTTTCCGTCTTGAAATGCCTTTCCACTTTCTCAACCTTTTCTTTTAATTCCAGTTCTATAGTTGTTCTTCCATTTTTTAATTATTTGAAGTTTTTTTGTGAAAGGCCGCCTTGAAAAAGGTTATGGTATCAAGCTAGCCACAAAGTCGCTCTCGTCTTCCGCCATTTAACTCTGTCTCTCACCCGCCCTCAGCTCTCTGCCGAGATTACGATGTCCTGACTTCACAAAGGCCTAAGATCTTTACTTTTTTCCCGCCCACTTAAAATCAAACCGTGATTGGTCAATTTGCCCCTCAGTCTACAAACCAAGACACATGCTTTATGCAAGCTTGGCCTTTCCCTGGATTCATGAAGTCCTAACTAATTAATGAGCTGACCGTAGAGACTAGTGCCTTATAGGCTGGTTAGCAGGCTAATGTTGATTTCATATTGTTTAATCTTTTATAGTATTCAGTCAGATGCCGTCAAGGCTGACCGTAGAGACTAGTGCCCTGCAGACTGGTGAGCAGGCTAATGTTGATTTCCTAATAATCTTAAGTAGTATTGCTTTAGATGCCTTCAAGGCTGATTGTAGAGACTAGTGCCTTCCAGGCTGGTTAGAAGCAAAATCTTGATTTCATGCTGTATGATCTTTGATAGGATTCAGTCCGATGCCTTCAAGGCTGATTGTCGAGACTAGTGCCTTGCAGGATGGTTAGAAGGCTAATGTTGATTTCATATTGTATAATCTTTGATTGTGTTCCGTCAGATGCCTTCCAGTACAGGCTCTGAGAAGCCTCTTGTATTTAATAGTATTCAGTCAGATGCCTTCAAGGTTGATTGTAGAGACTAATGCCTTTCAGGCCACTTAGAAGGCTAATTTTGATTTCATATTGTATAATCTTTGATAGTGTTCCGTCAGATGCCTTCTAGGCTGACAGAAGAGGACTAGCGCCTTGCAGGCTGGTTGGTAGATTTCATCATATATACAAGTATGTGTGTGTGTGTGTGTGTGTGTGTGCGCGCAATTCTGATGCCCTCAAGGCTGACTGTAAAGACTCCCTCAGCACTACTGAGGAGGGCCTCTACTGAGTTGGAGCCTTCCAAGGCTGAATTAAAATCTTTTATTTTTCAGCCCATAGATTTATTACAGTTTGAAACTAACCACGTTACCTCAGAAAACTCCCCGAGGTGTTGTTGCATATTGACTTTGTCTTTACTTTTTAAACTTTTTTTAGGAGTTCAAATGATGTCTCGGCACCGTCGTGGAGCCGCATCTTCCCGCCCCGCTAAAAAAGAAGAAGAAAAAAAAAAAAACAGCCCCAGCAGCCACCCCGGGCCCTGATGCTCCTGCGGCACCACCCGCCCCAGCACCCAGCCATTTTGTTTGGAATGCAGTGCCAGTTTTCATGCTGTTTGTTACAACCCCTATTCTGAAATAGTTGGGACAAAGTGTTTTCTGTATGGGTGCAAGACATGTATCTTCTTCCACGTACTTTTTGGGAGGAATTCTCCAAAGGCCAAACTCTTAACCCTCTCAAGAGCTCAAGCAAGTTGTGGGCTGTCTTGAAATTCTGAACTCCTGGACCACAAATAAAGCCTCTCAATAATGTCAGCTGAACTGTCAGATTTTGAAGTATTTTCTTCACATGATACTGAGGTTTCACAGATGTCTGGGATTTGAATGATCCCTGCTCAGATACGCTGTTCATACACACAGTGGCACACGCACTCTTTTTCATGACTAGGTGCAATGCAGGAACATTTTGTAGTCGCAAGATCTATGGCACTGACAGTGTTGGACAAAGGGCTTTGAACGAATACAGTTCTGTTTGCAATGGAAGCATTTCCTTGCATCATCACTGCTTCTGCTTTTTTGTCTTGCAGATTCCTTATGTCATGACCTCTTTGATGTGCTGCTTCCAACGCAATGTGCAAATGCTGGCAGAGGCCTATAAGAAGAATAGGTTCAGGTCAGACTAGGTGGTAGAGATTTTGGGGTGAGGGTGGGGGAGTGGTGGAGGTACATATAGAGGTACATATCTGTATTGCATTCATAAGTTCAAAGGGGATTAAAGTTACTAAAAAATTAAAATTTCTCATTGCAAAATTATTCCACATAGAATATACAGTCGTAGCATACCTCTAGATGATGCACCAGCACATTGGCACGTGTACTCCGGCAGGTCTACCGCGTACTGCAAATCTTCTGTGCTTGCAGATGGCATGAGGCACCGTGACTCATCTAGCCAGTGAGACTTCTCCATCCAGCCTCTCTGGATCAGCATGTCTGTCATCTCTTTACCCTCGCTCTCCATGGTACTTCTTGGGATGGTCAGCCTTCCAGCTTCTTGAAGACTATCCAAGTATCTATGAAAACATGAAGCAAATATGTTTTGTTCTACTATAATTACAAACTCAAAATTATTCATACCCATGCCAAATTTAGATATGGATTTTAATAGTTTATTACATTCAGTTTTTAAAAAAGAAAAAAAATTAAACAATGTCACATCTTAAAGGAGCAGAAAGAAGCTCCATCTTCTAAGATCTGCCCTTTACTCATAACACCTGGTTTGACAAAATATAATAATGTCATTATTTTTCAATTATGTTGAATTTTTGTGACAAATACGTTCAATCAGGTTTGAATTGACAAAAGATTGTAAGACTGTGTTGTACATTAATGTAAAAGTACATTATACATTTAAACTATTTCCGTGCCTTTACGTTTTTAGTAAAAATGTCATTTCTGCCATGTTTAGGACTACTCTAACCACCTATAAATTGTAAAAAAAAAAAAAACGAAAACTGATGAAGTGGTTCTTTGTTACTTGTTATTAAGTCATGGCTGAAACTACAAAGCTTAGTGAGGACCTCTGCTTGCACATTGTGACAGGTCACAAGACAGGGAAAGGCTGTAAAGCCATCTCCGAGTGTTATTCAAGTGTTATTCAAGTGTTAGAGAACACCGCTCAAAATGTAATCAAAGAGTACAAGCTGTTCCATAGAGTGAAAATCTCAGAGGGTGGGACAGGAAAGCCAAAAGTGACCCCTGAAGTGTTAAGATGGGGAGTGAGAGAGCTTGAACGCTCACAAAGGGACTGTTTGTATCCTCCAATGTTATTTTGTTGACGTATGAAAGTTCCATGATTATTATTTTGGATATGGTGTAGGTAATCACAGATAAATTTGTCTTCTGTGTCCTTTACAGTTACATATCAACCTCCATGTCTGATGTGTCAGGGATGGCTCTACGGATTACATCCAAAAATCTCTTCTCCATAGTGGACGCTGGAGAGAAATGTATGAAGAATGATTTAAAAAAAGTAGGGATAACATTGGCTTATTACCTTTCATTAAATCTCTGTCAAAATAGCAAAGTTCTGTTCAGTTATCACAGGAAATAAACAAACGTAACGCATTGCTGAATACCCCTCGGCCTGAGCTCATCTATGGGTCACAGAGAGTTACCATATCAAATTTGAAGAATGTGGCGGGGTTCCTTATCAAATACCTCAAAGTCCCCAAAAACACTGGCGTAGTCGGAAATATAAAGTTGGTTTTTTTATTTATGCCGGCCTCCCACAGTGCAAATACTTGAGGTACTTAAAAAAAAGAAAAGAAATTCAAGAGTTCTTCAATAACTCACAAGAACAATGCAGGCAGTTTAGGGAAGAGAGAGAGAAGAAAAAAAAAACCCAAAAAAAACAGGTGAGCAGTCAGTAGTTACCCTCTCTGCAACCAAATCAAGACTGACTTTACCTGAGCTGAACAGCTCCCCTCTAACTCAATAGCCCCTCCCCTTTAACTCAATAGCCCCTCCCCTCAGGCTTAATAATACAAAGAAAATACTGTGAACAGAGTTATTTCTTTAACCCAAAAGTTTTAATAACATTTCTACTTAATATATATTATCAACAAAAAAATTCATTACATAACCAGACATGTTTCTCTTTCACCACAAACAGTTTATATTTGCATAGCGATTTAACAGAAAAAAAAACCTAAATAGAGAAGTCACATGACCGTGTTAATGCGCGCATCTTGACTATTTAATCCGGAAGTACATTCTGCCTGGTTTGCTTAAACAATAGGAAGACCGCAGTTGTCAAGCGGCAGTATCATATCGGGTAAGTGTAATGAAACAATGTATGCTTGAAATGAAGGTAGTGATGGCCTAACGAGGCTTTATGAAGCTTCGGACCCTTTCGGACCTTTGAATTGAAAATTGGTTCACTACTCGAAGCTCCATTCATTGAGCACGTGGGTGACATCTGCTGGCAGAGAGATTTTTGTACAGCCTTGCAAAGGTGACGCTGACGCACCTTGCGTGTGCACTTCGAGTATGTTATATTGTGAAAAATACTTAAATAAAGCTGAAATCGAACTTCGTCTTACACGTGTCTGTTGTTTTTCTTCCTTACCTTAATTATTCATATTATATTAAAATAACAATAATTACATCCACAGGCTCATTGAATCCTGTAAATATTTAGTCTGTCCAAAAAACATATTGTATTGTTTTTTTATTGTTCTTGGTGTATACTGGGTGTGCTTGAGCGACTTTGCCATTATTATTTATGAATAAAAATGTCTAATAGAGCGCTGTTTCATCCATGTTAAATACATTTGATTTGCGGCAATGTTTCAAAGCTCCGCCTATCGAACCAAACCAGTCAGCTGATTCAGTCTGAATGAAGCAGTGAAGTGGTTCGAACGTCATCAGTCACGTGGTTTTTCACGATATGAAGCAAGCTCCGGCACAGTGCTTCAGAAAAATATGCCGTCGAGTTTGAAGCGTGCTTCGGAGCCTTGGTATCAGCGGTAACATCACTAAATGAAGGTAGAGCTCCCAAGTGTGCACCCTTAGTTGCGCTACCCAAACGGTGGGGAGAGGCGATTATTGTGCTGTTTGAGCTACGTTGCGAGACTGAAAGGAATCGGGGAATGAATACAGTGTTCGGCTGTGCGTGTGCGTAAAAGCGAACGTATATTGGTATGCGTGCGTGTGCATGTGGGTGCGTTCTGCCCGCAGTCAATCAGTGACGAGGACACTTCGTCACAAAGAAGCTACGACCAATAGTACATCACTTGATCCAAAGATTAGATATTTTCAATATAAGTTTTTAGCAACTAAAAAGATGCTAAATATGTGGGGAATAGAGTCATCGCCCCTTTGTTGATTCAGTCAGGAAGAAGTGGAGTCAGTTGACCATTTATTTTGGGACTGTCCTATAAAAGCCTTATTTTGGATGAAGGTACAAGGCTGGATATCTCAGTACAATAGTATACAATTAGATTTATTTAAAGTGTTACTGGGTGATGTAACAAAAGGAACACACCTAATCTGTAATATAATTATACACTTAGCAAAAATATTTATTTTCGGGTTGACATCTGTGGAGGCATTAAGAATTGAGAAATTAGAAATTTTTTGGTCAAGTATTACAGTAGAATTGAGTGTGTGATGGCCCAGGAGACGGGACTTATAATTTATGCCAAAAGATGGGAAAGTAAGGGAGGCTGAAGGTTGGGAATAATGAGGGAATAAGTGAGCTAATAACGACTAATGTAAAAGGTAGTAAAGCATTGTGAATGTAATTGTTATTGTATTGTATTTCTGTTTTTATTGATTCATTTCTTCAGTTTTTTGTGTGTGTGTTTTGTTTTGTCGGGTGATGTAGGAGGACTTGTACACAATGATATAACTGACTGAATTAATAAAGTTGTCCTCCAAAGCGGGGAGCAGGATATTAAAAAAAAAAAAAGCTACAACCAATAGTTACTTTGTACTTGGCTGGACAAGATTTCCACGATGAAGGTCACAGCGCTAAAGTCAAAGGTAAAATCCAGCAAAAAACCTGACGTTGCACATCTATGGGTCATAGTGAGTTACCATGCCAAATTTGGTGAAGCTGCAATCATTAGTTGCTGAGTACTGACCAGGACAAAGTCATGGAGAGACGACAATACCTCAATACCCCTCTGGCGTCTGGCCAAAATTTGGCCTAGGGGTAAAAACTGCCCGTCACATAAACCTCAGAGGTATGCAACTAGAATGCAGAAAGAGTGGTGCCTTTTTCCATCACACGACTCCTACTTTTCCTGATATTTTAAAACTCAAATGTGAGTTAACCGGCCTGCAAGGCACTAATATCTACAATCAGCCTTGAAAGCATCTGACGGAACACTATCAAAGAAAAGACTACACAATATGCAACGAAGATTAGCCTTCTAACCGGCCTGAAAGGCACGAGTTTCTACAATCAGCTTTGAAGGCATCTGACTGAGTACTATTAAATATAAGAGGCTTCTCAGAGCCTGTACTCAGGCTGGGTCTAGGCCTGGGCCAATTGTGAAGCCGTGCGACCCCGGAAAAATAAAAAACGGGGCCGAGTCACGGCCTACCGGCCCAAGTAATTATACAATATGAAATCAACATTAGGCTTCTAACCAGACTCCAAGCCACAAGTCTCTACGATCAGCCTGGAAGGCACTAGTGCTCTACAATCAGCCTTGAAGGCATCTGAGGCAAAACTATTGAAGATTATACAATATGAAATCAACATTAGCCTTCAAACTAGCCTGCAAGGCACTAGTCTCTACAATCTGCCTTGAAGGCAGCTAATATTACAGCAACTTGCAGTTGAAGTTTTTAAGAAGCTCAAGTAAACAGCTTATTGAACAAAATATCTCACAGGTAGGCCAATTTTATGTTTCAGACAGAGTTATACTTGAAGTTATATTGTGGAAGTGTTGAAGTTGACAAGAGAGACCTGTTTAGCTAAGGTAAGGTCTGTAAGTGCACTGTCAGAGATAAAAATAGCACTTGTTTGCACTGGTTAACATAATCAAAATAGCTGAAATATCTAACGTTACCTCACAAATCAGTTTCTTTAAAGATAAAACTCAGGAATAAATGCATTCGTCTTCAACAATATTAAATATCATTGGGCTAGCAAATTAGCAGGGTAAGCAAGCGAACTAAAGTTAGCCAGGTAGCTGGCTCAGAAGCAAGGAATTCTTTTTGCCAACTTCGCAAGCTAGTCTCGCTCAAGTCAAAAGTAAAAGCTGTTTTAGTTGGCGCTCCCCATAGTGACTGGGAGCATTTCTGTTGTGTTAATGTCAAAATGCAGCATTGTTCTCTCTTGCATTTGCTTTTGTAGTTTGCGTGTTTCTGAGTTTGCATAGTTTCTGGTTTTGCAACTTGTTTCTCCGATTGGAGATGTTTTAGGCCGGTGCAGCGCGTTTGCCCCGATAAACAACCGTACATTCCATGAATTTACAAAAAATGTATTTATTTATTTATTATTGCAACCAGTCCTGTATCTATTTTCCCATTCGAAGAGAATACATGGAAAGGAAATAAATTTTGACTCCACTGGAGCAGACTTATTTTCAATGAAACAAGATAATTTAAAATAATTAAAACAAAGATAAGATAATAAAAATAAAACAACAAACACCCAACAATCATTTATACAAGAACTCTGCCCCTGCTGCTAAAAAAAAAAGTCTTCTACTTGAACTGAGATTCAAACAGTGAACCTCCCGCACATATACATGCCGCATTTACCACTTTTAATCAATTTTGTCTTCACCGCATTGTAAATTTCAAAAGTGAGTCCACAAAACACATCGTGCACCCTAATCTGGTGCATGAATTTCAGCGTTCTCTCAGTAACTGCACATTAATTATTTCAAAAGAGAACTTAAAAAAATGACTGTTAAACATTTAGTGGACAATCATTTCAAAAAGAAACCGGTTTAGCGACTATGTATCTGCACTCATTGCTGTGCTTTGAGTCTTTGTACGTAAGATTGCCTGGTAGTCGGAATGCAGAAAAAGAAAAAGCAGCAATCAGAACAAACACCCCAGCAACAACATACACAAAAAATGTGACTGCAGTGGTGTATGCTCAACTCTGTGGGCTCAAAATTAAAGTGTGTATATATATACACAGCCATCACAATAGCTCAGTGACTTACTTACCATGCTATTTCCAATGAGTCATCTAGTTCTGCTTCATTGCCATATGAAGAGTCAGCCGGCGAGCTATAGAAACAACTTTGATGACATCTGCTGAATTTTTGAGGATAATTATATGGAAAATACCAAAACCAAATCAGTTTTAAGGTAATATTGTAGCGCTCTACAAGCAGATGAGCGTAGTGCCGCATGGACTCTGAGTTTCACGCACCGGGAAAGCAAGGCTCCATCTCAGGCTACATTTACAGTCATTTAGGGCCTGTTGCAAAGGTCAGGGGCCATGTGCAGCAGGAAGTGACCAGCAGACATCCATATCAGCATATGTTAAGTTCCATTATCTATGGTCCTGTGCTCAGATATTGGTACCTCATTCATTTTATCAAAATGCTCTGGGCTGCCGGTCTTCTCGTGAGGAAGAAGCGATATAGAAAATGGGTGGATAGATAGAGATGAGCCATTTTAATGGAAGTAATGGTTATAAAACAAAGTCAAAACCTCTCTCTTTTACAGACAAGTTTGTGTCTTTAAAAGATTGAAATTCTTCTGTCCCGTTGAACTCAAAGGAAGCTGAGATCATATTCATATGGTGCAAATGCATGCAAGGGATTTACATCCAGTGATAAAAAGTGTGAGTACTGCAGAGCCCTCTGCTCGGTCCTTTCTGTAAGTTACAGTCTGTTTTCTCTTTTACCAAGACCTAAACACGTTCTGCCCAGGCTTGTCTTTCCTCAACACTGTCCATTCACACCAGGCACTGTGAGCTGAGTGTGTGAAGCACAGAGCAGTGGTTTTTCTGACATTTTTAATGTGTCGATACTTTTGATCTTCCTCCCAAAGTTCATGCACAGAATCTTTTTTTGATTTAAATAGTGAGCGCAGATAATGTTCAAGTCTGCTTCAGAAGGGGTTGCTTCATATCACTTTCCCTTTAAAGCCATTTATTTGAAACATAATAGTGTGGAACTTCAGTATCAACTAAAAAAAAAAAGAATGAAAAAAAGATCCATTAGTAACCCCAGCAAATCAATGCCGTTGGCCTGACTCGCATAAAATGGGGGAAATTAATGCTACAACAGCAATTCTGGCACTAGGATGGTGAATCTTTTTTTGAGAGGAAGATAATTATGACAAAATTGTATATAAACTATTTTTTGCAGAATGTAATCACTTTCAAGGACATACTTTTTGAAGTTCAGAATAAACCAGACTGCCTTTCATTGACCCTGTTTCCTGTAGAAAAGTGGGTGAGGGGTGGGCTGCAGTATCTATATCTCAGCTCTCCTCCCAAGGCTGTATTACTTTCCACCAGTGAACTACCTACGAACCAAAACATTCCCTGGATAAAAAAACTAGTGTGTCCATCAGTGTTGTCTGGGCAATACTAACTTACTTGACTTTTGTGAGTTTGCTCAGTTCCTCGCGTTGCTGACAGACAGAACAAAGGTCGCCCTCACCAGCAAGCAGAATTGAATTCAGATGCATGATCTACTGTCTGTAATTCCTGGTGAAAACATTGCATAATATATCAATTTATAGTGTATGCAGGCAAGAGAAAAACAGACAAAATATGGTTCAATAAATGAGCCGAGGAAGATTCAGCTAGAAACTTCCCTCATGACCAGACAAATAAAATCAAAAGCACTGACAACCACTCATATTGCTAGCTGTAATTTAACTGACTGCATCCCCATATCCAAAAGGTCTTTTGTAAAAATGCTGGACACACTGAGCCTGTTTCATGAATGAGGATTACTGAAATAGCCAGGGAGCTGTTCTGAGAAATACCTGAACTCTACCTGATACCTGAACCGAAATACCTGAACCGAAGCCAGAACATGGAGTGAAGTTAAAAGAGCTGTTCAAGGTTTTCAGCCTCATTATCATGCTGACTCAGTAATCTCTCTACATGAGATACTCCCCTGGTAGCCTGTAATTATGGCTAATATGGGTGCTGGAGAGTACCTGAGGGACTCTAACAAGGAGTGATTTGTTGAAATTGTTTGTCAGCGACACCTAAACTGTTTTACAAGCAATGGAGGCTGAACCGAGGTAAGCGGCAAACATGCAAGACCTCATCAGCAAAGATCTGCGACCAGTGGTAGATCCACAAGTTGATCTTCATCACATCAAGCGTTCTGAAAAAATACTTTTGCTAACAGTTTGTCCGTATTGAATCATCCTCAGGGAGACTCCTTGCTCCGCCAAGAAACATTTACTGAATTGAACTGTCCTTAAATATGGTGGACCTCTATCGATTTCTGGGTCAGGCAAGGACAGAGTAGATGAGGACAATTTAATAAAAGTGATTGTAATTAGCCACAGGTCGTGATCCCTGAGCACGAATTTGAAGTTGTTTAGCATATTAAATTAGCAATCTCACATCCAGCTCACTGCAAATTTCAACCTCAAAGTGGGGCCATTTTGTCAAAACAGTTTTGCCTCACTGTCTGATTGGGTGACAACAGTTCTTTTTTCATTCAATTCATTATATGTGTTCATACGATTAATATTTTTCAAAGCACCAGTATAATATAGGTCCCATTGTTAATAAAAATATGGTGGTGAAACTACTTTAAAAATTACCATTTGTTGTATTTAATGAATGTGCTTTAAAGTAGAGATTGAGACCACATACTCAAGTCTATGACATGGAACAATAAAAAAAAAAAAATGTTGGGTCGTGGGAGGATAGAACAGTACAAAAGTTAGTATGGTATTTATAGGGGTGTACTGGCATAGGCTGGACATGGGTCCTCTTTGCCACCATTCAGTCTGCAGTCTTTCCTACTGCCAAAATATCTGTACCTTTCATTTACCCAGCGTCATACAGAGATTGAGAATCTAACTACAAAAACTAACTACAAAACCCAAAACCAGTGAAGTTGGCACGTTGTGTAAATCATAAATAAAAACAGAATACAATGATTTGCAAATCCTTTTCAACCTATATTCAATTGAATACACTGCAAAGACAAGTTACTTAATGTTCTAACAGGTAAACTTAGTGATTTTTTGCAAATATTAGCTCATTTGGAATTTGATGCCTGCAACATGTTTCAAAAAAGCTGGCACAAGTGGCAAAAAAGACTGAGAGAGTTGAGGAATGCTCATCAAACACTTATTTGGAACATCCCACAGGTGAACGGGCTAATTGGGAACAGGTGGGTACCATGATTGGGTATAAAAGCGGCTTCCCTGAAATGCTCAGTCATTCACAAACAAGGACGGGGCGAGGGTCACCACTTAGTGAACAAATGCGTGAGCTGATTGTCGAATAGTTTAAAAACAACATTCCTCAACGAGCTATTGCAAGAAATTTAGGGAGTTCATCATCTACGGTCCGTAATATCGTCAAAACGTTCAGAGAATCTGGAGAAATCACTGCACGTAAGCGACAAGGCCGAAACCCAACATTGAATGCCCGTTACCTTCAATCCCTCAGGCGGTACTGCATCAAAAATCGACATCAGTGTGTAAAGGACATCACCACATGGGCTCAGGAACACTTCAGAATACCACTGTCAGTAACTACAGTTCGTCGCTACATCTGCAAGTGCAAGTTAAAACTCTACAATGCAAAGCAAAAGCCATTTATCAACAGCACCCAGAAACGACGCCGGCTTCGCTGGGCCCAAGCTCATCTAAGATGGACTGATGCAAAGTGGAAAAGTGTTCTGTGGTCTGACGAGTCCACATTTCAAATTGTTTTTGGAAACTGTGGACGTCGTGTCCTCCAGACCAAAGAGGAAAAGAACCATCCGGACTGTTATAGGCGCAAAGTTCAAAAGCCAGCATCTGTGATGGTATGAGGGTGTATTAGTGCCCAAGGCATGGGCAACTTACACATATGTGAAGACACCATTAATGCTGAAAGGTACATTCAGGTTTTGGAGCAACATATGTTGCCATCCAAGCAACGTCTTTTTCATGGATGCCCCTGCTTATTTCAGTAAGACAATGCCAAGCCACATTCTGCACGTGTTACAACAGCATGGCTCCGTAGTAAAAGAGTGCGAGCACTAGACTGGCCTGCCTGTAGTCCAGACCTGTCTCCCATTGAAAATGTGTGGCGCATTATGAAGCGTAAAATATGACAACGGAGACCCCGCACTGTTGAACAACTTAAGCAGTAAATCAAGCAAGAATGGGAAAGAATTCCACCTGAAAAGCTTCAAAAATTGGTCTTTTCAGTTCCCAAACGTTTACTGAGTGTCGTTAAAAGGAAAGGCGATGTAACACAGTGGTAAAAAGGCCCCTGTGCCAACTTTTTTGCAATGTGTTGCTGCCTTTAAATTAAGTAAGTTAATGATTATTTGCAAAAAAAAAAAAAAAAAAGTTTCTCAGTTTGAACATTAAACATCTTGTCTTTGCAGTGTATTCAATGGAATATAAGTTGAAAAGGATGTGCAAATCATTGTATTCTGTTTTTATCTACGATTTACATAACGTGCCAACTTCACTGGTTTTGGGTTTTGTACATTTGAAATCTAATGGGGGAAAAAGATGTAAAGGTAAGATACCTTTACTGGTGCTGAAATATTACTGCTTCCAGTTTCAAGTGTTTTCCACTCTTCTGTCGAGTATTTAAGAAGCAACCAAACAGAGCTTCCAGAACATCTATGCACGAAGATGCAAATGTGATCAGGTTCATTTAAACCATCATTTTAACACTTGTGCCATTTGCAGCAGAATAATAATTAATCTTTTGAACCCGAACACCCCCCGTACTGGGGATGATCAGGACGCATCATAAATATTGCATGTTTCCGAATCGCAAAATCGTTGTGCGATTATCCACTTTATTGGAAGAAACTCTGCAAAAAGCTCATGTTGAACACTTTTACCTCAACCAAAAAAAATTTAAGCACCAAGCTAGTAAATAAGAATCTTGCAAAACAAAGGATAAAATAATATCAGTGCTCAATCGCAGGCGTTTCTACGGAATTTGAGATAGGCATACAAACAATACATCAAATGAAAGAGGAAAGTCCGGAGAATCCAACAGCCTTGCATTCCCGATGCGTCAAACTGAGTCTATGAGCACTTAAGT
This sequence comes from Gymnothorax reevesii, assembly GCA_029721435.1. Classification (NCBI taxonomy): domain Eukaryota; kingdom Metazoa; phylum Chordata; class Actinopteri; order Anguilliformes; family Muraenidae; genus Gymnothorax; species Gymnothorax reevesii. The sequence goes on from CM056583.1 coordinate 86,919,662, forward strand.
ACACTGAGTACTTAAATAGAGCAGCAATATAAAAACTTAACTGGTTTGTTCGTAGTATAAATATCCCCGAAATATTCAACAGTTTTCAAAGTCGTTTTCTGACTGGGAATCCTTGTGTCGTTCCGTGTGAAAACTGACAGCACAACAATACAAGTAGGGTGCTTGTTTTCTTGACTCTCTCTTTATATCTGCAAATTGAAAAAAGGAATTTGGTCAGCTATTGTAGCCTCGTGGGTAAGATAATGCGCTTCATCCTTGGTGACTAGGGTTCAAATCCTGGATCAGAATGCTCATATTTAGGCAATAATGGCATTTTACTTGTGTAAATAATTTCTGGGTTTTTTTGTTCTTTTCACTTTTTGCAATGTTTTACCTTTTCTTGGTTTGCATAATTTTGCTTTTTAAAAAAAAAAAAAAAAAAAAAAAAAATCTGCTCCAGTGGAGTCAAACTTCATTTTCATTTTATGTATCATCTTTGAATGGCAAAAAATGTATACAGGAATGGCAGTAATAACAATTAAAAAAAGATTTAAAAATCTAAAAAGTGGTTGTATTTGAATGAAATGTATATCTGAAGTGACAAATGAGTAAAATAAAATTAGTTTTACAGTTTGGTACCTGAGAAATATGGAATGGCGAACAGACCCAGTTCAGAGAGGCCACCTGGACACTGTCGAACTAAAACCCCCCTAAATTTTGCAAATTAATTGAAATTGATACCGCAGATGTATCTCAAGAGGGGCTCGGACAAGTTCGAACATGAATGACCTTCACCTACTGTTTCAAGGCCAAATGATAGATTGTCTAAATTAGGATTTTGGGGGTTTTGAGTTGCCATTACATATTGACCACCCATACTGATCAGGCCCAGGGGATTTTGTTGGGTATGGTGACCTTGACCTTGACCTGTTTTTTCAAGGTCACCCTATGACAGCATCAGCATAATTGGCTGTGACATATGTACTATCACTTTCCATCTCTATTGTTGATTTTCTTAGCATAGGATGTCTCTTAAGTTCAACTGGGGATGGGCTTCTCGGGAGATGCATACCGTATGTTTTCGTTTGCAAAAACTAATATTTCTAGTCTAGATCTGGACTTGTCATCGGCAGCTCCCACAGAGTGACGGTTTCATGTGTTGTGACTTCAATCTGAAAACAATACTGTACAATAAATTAGAATAATATATAATATGACAAATGGCACAAAATCTATGACAATCAATGATCCTGATGCGGTCCTGGTCCAGTTCTGCACCATCCTTGGCATGCCACTTCCTTGAGCAACTGATAGCACTGTTTAGATGGACTTTAATGGAACTGTATTAACAAGATAATGACATCAACTAGCTAGCCCGCGGAGGATGGGCTTCCCCACTATAGCCGGGTTCCTCCTGAGATTTCTTCCCACTGGGGAGTTTTTTCTCACCACTGTTGGAGGATTTTTCTCCCTACTGAGAGTTTTTTGCCTCATTTGCTGTAGTGGGGGATAGGCTGGGCACTGCCCTTTCAGTTACTTCATCTCTGACTGTAAAGCATCTTTGTGACAGTTTATCTGTGAAAAGCGCTATACAAATTAATTGAAATTGAAATTGAAATCAATGGAATAAAATCTGAATATCATTGCAGAACTCATCGTGTACGTAGTGGGCTGTAAAGTGTGGCTTTTTTTTGGCTTGCGCGTTCACAAGTTTAAAAAGAAAGGGTTAACATCGCGGATAATTTTGCAATTCTATACGAGCAGGACTAAGTTATCCTAGTTCTTATACTCAAAGAATGGTTGAATTAAACTTGGGCTGTCGCGCACATGATGTAATACAATGTATACTTTTATACATTGACTAGTTTGACTAGTAGAAATAAATCATGGATGCACAAATAAAAAGAGTATGGATAGATAGAATTACTTTCGATTTTATTTTCAGAAATGCATGTTGTACATATACATTTTGTTAAGAGAATGAACCCGTCAGTGTTCCATGGCAAGGCTAAGAGGAGAGCTGAAATGAGCCCTCAATTTGACTGTTATACTTTTGAAATGGAATTGTGACAGCAAAGCTATTTTGTAAAGAAATTACCATTTTTAAACCAGTAATGTGAATGCCTTTGCCATGTTATGAGAGATTTTTTTAAAAATTTGTTGTCACCTATACACTTTGACAAGGAATGATATGAGATTCCTGCAAATCTTTTGTAAATATTGTTGCCAAATATCTTTTAATTGCTGTTGTATTTGTTAACAACCCCCTGAAATCAATGGTGGTCATATTTCAAGTCTATTCATACAATATAAATCCTTTCATTTTTGTAAAATATTTTATGAACTTCATGTCATTTTGGGGAAAAATGACATTCCATTGCTGCATAATGTTGCCATATGGCAACGCACTTCAAAGTCCCCCCCCCCAAAAAAAATCTTAAAAATAAAGTTAAATTTGTTCATTTGAGACCATTTGAAAGGATATGCAACACTGAAACATTTGTCCCATGGTTACATACTAATGCGTGCAGCAGAGCGTTAATAAATTATTTTGTTTTTAATCTGGCAAACTTGATTGCAAACAGTTAAGAGGAATTATGCGGGAAAGGGTGATGTCACTGAAGGCCTCCTGGCATCTGACTGCAGGCCACAGAATGAAACAAGTCAGCAAGACTTGCCATTCACACCATTGAAGATTGGGTCTTTCGGGGCAACATACTCGGGATTATCCACGGCTTCTGGCTCACACATAAACAGTCCACCATACATCACTGCATCGCTCTCTTCCTCATCTTGTCTCCTCAAAGACTTGAGGCTCACCAGAAACTTCAGAAACCTTGGAAACTGAGGTAAAATAAAACTGACTCGCTCTACGAAAAATCTTCTACTTGTTCAGCTACTGTTTTCGGTGTGGTGTTCTTGTTTTGACATCAGACTTCTGGGTTTGCCGTCTTTCGCGGGAAAATGCAAAGAAAAAAATTGGCATTTTAGCCCCAAAACGCATTAATGATTCCTCGTAATTTTTTTCACCTGATACCTATTATTTATCGTCTAACATTTGAAAATCATTCATTCAAGATTTTGCTAAGATACTTCACACAACACCTTTTAGAGGTTAAACAATGAGTAACTAATATAGCAAACCGCCCATAAGATGCTAGCAGTTCCAAGTGGCCCACTGATTTTTGGGAGCTGGTACAAATGCAAATGTGAAAATGATATTGAAAAAAAATACAGGAAACTTGGGTGCCGTATTAAATTTACAGCTTAAAAAATAGAATTAGGAGGATAAACACATCACTGAAGTAACTGGTGCTGGATTTCTACCGTTCTCTGTTGAATACCTTAAAATTGACAAAATTCAAAACTTTACCCTTCAGAAAAGGCCAGTTTTTGGTTTGTAGAGTTCACTGGTGTCCACTGATCTCCGCCTGTGTCTATAAACTCATGCTAACTTCCACTAGAAGATCATTAATTCATATTGAACTTCGTGAGTCAAAAGTTTATCTTTGTCAAACATATGATTATTATATAATTTCACAATTTCGTTTACTCTGAGAGTGTGGGGAGCCACTTGGAGAGTTATTTGGCCCAAACAGAAAGTCAATTTGAATATCACGGTCTGATGAGGTACACTTGTGGTCAAGAAGTTTATGATCCCAAAAATGTCTTGTATTAACTCCCAGCCATTTTTCAATTGTCAATATTTTTTTTATTTCATTGTTGAATTTTCATGAAGATTTTTTGTGTTTGCGGCCCTTACTCTGTTCTAAAATTCTGTAAAGAAACTGCAATACGATGGAATTCTACAAAAGTAAATGCTTCTAGTATTTTGTTTTCATCCTTTCTGTGAAACTCAAATCTTAAATTATAAAGCCTTAAATGGGGTAAAGCGTTAAGTCTAATTTGGCTTCTTCGCAAAGAGGTAAAGATACCTGCGTACTGTCATACTTGCAAGCAACTGTGCCAAGTAATTACTGCTTAGTTTGGTTCATCAAACTTGTTGCTTCAATTTTCAATAGACTTTGTTGTTGGTATTTATCAAAAATGGAAACACCAGCATGAAGTACTTTGGCAGAAAATGCTATCTGGCCGCGGTTTATGACAAAACTAAACTCTTTCAAAGTCAATGAGGCCTTCTTGTCGTCCAGTTACAGTTATAATATTTCTGTGAGACCATAGGCATAGTTGAGCTATTTTGGAGTTTAATGGTAGGGAAACTGGGCTTATAACTGGAAAAATATACGCTTGCATCACTGGGAAGGTACTGCTGGTCTTCCTTTGATCAAGATAGAGCAATGAAATGGACCGCATTGGAAAGTCTGTGTGCTCTGTGGGTTGCAATGGGAAGGTGTGTCTGCTTGAATGCCTCCTGTAATGGCCCGTAGTGTAGGAGACCGGGCCAGCGCCGCCCCAGCTCAATCAGCCAGCTGGGCAAAGAATTCAATTGCCCAGGAAACGATATCGTTCGGGACGAGAGCCGCAAAGAAAAGCCCAAAACATCCAGAACCATGACACCTCCTGTGTGAAATGTATTTGGGTTGTCTTAATTAAGGGTTGGTCGAGAGGATGTTCTGAGTGATCATTACAACAGCAATTGACTGAGCCTCTAAAACTGGCAGTTGGACCAGTTAGTCTTGCCTTAGCTTACCACCTGCCACCTTCAAATCATGCCCTGCAGGAAATCCAACGCTCGCTGCGGTGATGTTTTGTTCCTGATTTAACATTCTCACAGGAGGCCTTTAGTGCCTCTCATGGGCTCCTGCTGTTCAGTACATCAAGCTCTCTGTCGTCTATAATCCTGAACCACACCGTCCTCTCACATCCTGAGTCGGACAAACGGTGCTCTTTACAGCGATACACAGGAGCATCTGGCACGCTGCCTCTTGAAACTACAGCTGAAGTATTTACTGCTGTTGTCTCATTTTCAGTTTGTCATTAAGGTGACAACCTACCTTATTTTACAGTTTAACTCCTAATTGTTCTGGTACTTCATGAATTAACTTGCTACCTACACAGTGGGGCCAATACTAATGAGCTCCAGATGATATGCAATAGCATAAGCAATGAAAAATTGTTTTCTCACACAATGCAGCCATCTGTGTCAGTTTCTCCTTCAGTTTCCCCATGTGGTTCTCATGATTTAATATTATTTCATGCCCCGCCCTCTTTCCCTCTCCCGCTCTCACCTGTTCCCTGTTGTTGATTGATTGTCTTGAATATTTAAGTTTCTGCATCACCCTTTTGCTGAATTGTTCTCTTCTGTCCTCAGTGTTTACTTTTCTTAATAAAAAATTTCAATTTATTAGGGAATCTCCTCCCAGTTTTGCGGTCGTAGCGAGTGGCTTCTCCCGGTCTCTCTCACACCCCAAAGGTGTGCACCAGCCTGTGTGCCCTGGTTCATTCGGCTTCCCTTCCCGGTTACTGACCTCAGAACAGCCCCTTTGACTACGCCCTGCTTACCTCTCCTGTGATCCAGTAGCCGCTGCCTGACTTTGGACCATCTCCTCTGCGGGCAAGCTGAAGTGCCTCTGAGTTTAAGTGTTCTTCAGTCAATAAAGTCACCTATTTGGCTTTTTCTTTGATCTGTGTCTGGCTCCTGTAAATAAATTGTCGCTGAGTTACTCAGACTTCAACACCAGTGGTCCAGGCTGAAGAAAGGATCAGTGTCTCCCCTGTAGCTCTAGATGCTTCTCCATCAGGTGATGTAACAGAATCAGTTTAAGAGCTAAAATGTAAGACACACTGCATGATGGCCCAAACTCAGCTGTGTGTCTGGATTAATCTGCTTTAATTCAAGCATCTACACATCTACACCTCTTCCTGAAGATGATGAGTTTTGCCATATTAACTGCCTCCCGCCTGCAGGAAAAATCCTCTAAGCACCACCTCACCATTTCTTAGAATTGAACTTTCCCAGTAAATATCTATTATATTTAAGGTTTTCACGCCTATAAATTAAAGAACACAGTCACTTCTTCCTTTGCCAGACCCAGGTGGGTGATGATTTATTGCTGTCATTTTAATAATAAAATCCATAAGTTGACAAATGAGTCAGGACTGTCACAGGTCACTAACCTCTGATTTTAAAGTTTAAATGACTGTAGTCCAGAAGGTATTTCAGCTCTCTGATTGAAAAGACACTCTAATCCAGCATATCTGACAGATATGTTGTGTCTTAAAAAAATCAATATGCTTTTTTAATGACTTGGAATACTATTCTACGATCGGCAAGCATACAGTTAGTGCGGGTAATTGAACCCTGAATTCCTTTCATATAGATAATTGCCACCATATTCATCCATCCATCCAATTCCTGGACAGTCTTGGGCAACTAAAGCCTCTCCCAGCATGCATTTGGGTGACAGAAATGCTGTTTTGTTGATCCTCGACAGGGCACACATTGACTTGCTCTAAATCCATTGGTCAGTTCTGTTTATTTATTCATTTTAGTTACAGAGGAGAGCACAGAGACAGGAAGAAGGGGATATACGAGAGGGGAGAGTCAGGTGACAGAGGTCAGAGGTCAGACTCAGACCATCAAAGCCTCAGCCCTACTGCTGCTGTCCCTCCCACTGCCAGCCCCACTGCTTTTGTCATTTTCTTATGAGTGGAAAAGGTATTTTGGATTGTATTACAGTATGCAAGTTCATTTAATGAACATATATTTGCATTTCAGTTGATTGAAATTCAACTAAAGTTTACGGAGTGCCTCATGTAAACTTAATTGGGGCTATTTGTGAAATCCAGTTGCCCCTTCATTTGGTCATCCTGACCCAACGTATTTTCATCTTTCAACTTCAAGATGACATTGGCTTTCAAAAGCCTAATGTCAGATCACCTAAGATTGACACCATTCAATGATTTTGTTTTTGCCACTTGCTCCGGTTAAGTAACTTTGCAGCGATATATTGAGAGTATTATTGTTGGGATGTTGTATCTATCAGCAACGTTAGGGGTTTACAGTTATCAAATTTAATTCAGTGTAGGTAGCCTGTCTATCACTGCTGAAGTACTTTGAAAGGCGCTGCTTTATGGTCCTTGAGTAAATGTACAGTGAAGTTCGCAAGTATTGTGACAGGAAAGAAATTTTAATTTTGTCTTGGCTTTCTGCAACAATGAATGTGGTGCAGAAAGATTAGTGCAAATCAATACTGGATGATCTGCTTGGGAATTACAACCATTTTATTCGGGATGACCATCCACAATAGGGACAAACTGCAGTGCATCGACCAGCAGGCTGTGTAAAGACACTTGTGAAGATTTCAGTAGAGCCATCAGTGCCGACTCTTTTACCTCCTGTCTCTTCCTGCTGCTGTGTGCTTGAATCCATCCTCCCTCCCTGTCGCTGCGTGACATCCATCTCCGGTGAATGTGCTCGTGGCTCCGGCCAGCTTTACCTGCTGCGGTTCAGGGCACTTCTGGAGGCCTCTGAGAGGAGCTCAGCTAACAAGCTCGACTTTGTGCTTTTTAAGACAGATGGCCAGTCGCTGACTGCAAATGCAAGTTTTGCTGCCAACATTCGGGGACACACTTGGCGTTAAAATATCCGTCAGTCAAAGTCATCTCTCCTGGTGCCATCTGCTGCTACTGGAGTCACCTCTCTGGCAGTTCTGAGTTACTGCCGTAAAATGAGTGGGAGAGTCGGGCTCCGCGTCATTTCTCTCTCCTCATCGTCTGTCTGCCGACTCTTGAGGCACCGCTTCAGTCATTCTTTCTCGCAATTCACTTTGCCATCTTAGCCCATATCTCTGCTCACAAGGCTCAGTAAAACCCAAAACTCAAAATGTGAGAACACACAGTGCAGTTTGTTTGAAATTGGATGGTGATTCAGTTGTCACTTTTCAGCTGTGTTCTCCACTATAGTTTATTTGTGACCAATTTGTTCATTTAAACTCGCTCATGTTTGAAAGTTCATGTATTAACAGTCAGTTTAAAATAGGCATTTGTCCATTCAGAATGAATCACGCAGGAATTAGGGCTCTTTATGTAGTGTTATGAGCAGACACTGTCACTGACAGGCCAAGCGGCTTTTTTGTAACATATTTTCGTTTCGCGCCACCATAAACTGTGCTTCCTTCGATGTTATCTGAATGAATCTTTGCCTTTGGATCTTTTGACACATATCCATAAAGGTCTTTTCAAAGACTACACTGTGATGGACCTGGAGTATTAGACACCAAACGCAGTGCAGAATTAAAAGGCAAAAACAGCAGAGAAAGGAGAGACTCAAATAGAATAAAAATGCGAGACTCGCGCCACCAACAGACCTGGAAGGCGTCCGAGGTAGAAAGCAAAGCGAGCTCGAAGGTACAAAAAGAAAAGGGAAAATAAAACAAAGATTCCCTTTCTAACTACCACTAAACCTCAAATATGCAACTTAAGTCCCAAACAATTCTCTTTCTAGAGACCTTACCGGCTAAAGCGCAAATGAAACACTGACACTCTAGCACCGGAAGCGAGGCGGAACTAGAGCTTAAATAGAGTCTGGGCAACGCTCCCAATTGATGCCAGCTGGCCCAGGAATCCGATTGGGAGCAAAACGATATCGTCCCGGACGAGAGCAATAAAAAGAGATCTCAAAGCTTCCCAACCATGACATACACGCGCCAAATGCAAGAGTGATGTTGAGGCAGACAGCAGTATGCAATTTTGGAAAGTTATTCTTTTTATGATTGATTTCAATCAGCTTGATAATAAAGTACACATTTACCTTTCATTTAATTTTATATATATGGGTTCTCCACTGTCGTTACTGACTGGTTGGGCCGCCTGATCATTATTACTCATTGTTCCAGCGCCGCCCGTTCACAATATATGCACCCAGTCATAAGTGTTGGCCACGCGGGCAAAAAAAAATTATAATATTTTATCAATCTGAAAGAATAGCTTCAGGAGTGTTTTCGCAAGTAGCGGCAAAGCAGCCGGCGTAACTATACTGAGAGCATTAGTGAGAGTTACCGTCATTACTGTAACTTTTTACTTCTTATCTGTACATTAACCCCTTTGTGCAGAAGCCAAATTTGGCTATTTTTGGGTTACCCACTTTAATGCTGTATAATCCAAGATTAAAGCTTCATAAAGAGGAAAAATGTGGCTCAATTCTGAAAAGACACTTACAGCATTTAGAATTACATAGTATTTCAGTTAATTTTCATGATTATGGTAGAGAAAATGAGCTGCAAACATAAAAAATCTTCATGAGAATTCACCATTGAAATTGCAAAAAAAATAATTCTGAGGATTTAAAAACTGCTGGGGCTTAAAACTATACATTTCTGGGATCATAAACTCCTTGACCACAAGTACAATTCATCTTCAACATTACATTCTAGATTACCTACATGCTTTTAGCCAAATTATACAGCTATCCAAGTGTCTCCCCGAAGTCTCAAAATGAAGTCCAGTCAAATCATAAAAAAATCATGTATATAACACAAATAAAGTTTTAAGGCATGAAATTTAATATGAACAAATGATTTTCTGGTTGAGTTTTGCATGAATTAATCAATATCAGTGCAGTGGAACATCATTGGTCACCAGTAACCTCTCAAAACATGCCTTTTCTCCATAATAAAGTTAACAATATTGTCCATTTGTCTTTGAAGTACCCCAAGCATTAAATGAAATGCAGATTTAACAGCTATAACATTCACGCAAGACCAAACATGATATGAATAAAAAGCTAACCGCTCTCACATCCGAGCTCATAACCTTACACCTTATAAGGGTGAAAACTCACTAACTCAGTAATATCTGAATTCTGAAATACACCTTATTTTAATAGAACAGAAATGTCACTTTCAGGAAAAAAATACAACGACATATGCCTCCATATTCATCAGAGTGGTGTAATGAACGTACCGAGGGATCTACCGACCTGCGTGGGATGTATGCATTTGGAGAAACGTAAACCTCGGCATTCGATGTCTTTAAACGCGGTATAGATTCTACAGCAAAAAGCCAAATTAAGCAAAATGCAAACAGAGTAGAAGTATAACCTGTTTTCTTCATTGATGCCCTCCTCCAGAGACAGATGTATCGGGTAGAAGGAACGTTCCAGTTCTGTTTCATTCGGAATAATTCCCGTTGACCGCGTCCATACAACATTTAAATCTCGTAAATGAAACTGAACACTTCAGAACGGTCTCGAGTGTCTTTATTTCTTTGATATCGCATCATTTTCAGCTGCGCAACCGCGGCCAACATTCGAAGAATACAACCGACCTTACTTTTACGCTTAGCTTTGTATCCCATTCTTATTGTCCGATCAATGTATTTCAGTTATAGAGGAAAGTTAAGACACTGGGGAATGGGATAAGAAACGAGTCTGTCAACACATCGTTACCGGGGAAGCTTCACGAGGACGTGAACTATAACTGTAGAGTTACGCAGATGAATCTGAGTATATCATTGAGTGACTGGCTATCGACACCAGTACTTCGGTGGATAGAAGGGAGCGCTGAATTTGTCGATGGAGGAATCTAAGCGTTAATCCATGGGAGGGAACTACGCATATTTTGTGTGTGATGATTGTAACTGACAGTAGAATGTGAGAGAAGCAATACTATGTCGGATTTTTTTCTTCACAAAACGTATTTTTTTTACCACTAATTGGAATACTGTTGGCTCACTGTAGCTAAAATGGTTGCTACAGAGTAGTACGTTTTTTTTCTGTCGCAAGTGATAATTTTTTAAAACTACTGGATCGATGCTATGGGCAAGGATATTGACCAGTTTGCACATCAGGCTTAGCTGAGGAGTTTAATCCATGCTACTCCTGAAAAACAGGGATTGGAGGGAACTTCTCCATACTATAAATCGCGTTTCAGCTCTGCCTGCTTGTGAATATCCAATAGCTGATCCGGGGGTGCCATCTTGTGGTCGAGTACTGTAACTTAAGTGCTTACATTTGCATATCTATAGATGCGAGCGTCTACATCTGCAGAAAGGGGTTAAACAGCTTATGTTCAACATTTCCGCTATAATTGCTTAATGACACATGGAGTACATTCCTCTTCATAGAAAACTTTATAATGCAACTTTTTTCATAAACCTTCATGAAGCCAAACTCTAAAAAGCCATCTCTATTGCAGGTTTCTTTCTAACAATAATTAACAGCATTTTATAAGAAAGTTTCATTCTTAATCTATAAAGGTTTGAAAGACTATTAATGCAATCAACAATTTTATTACTTTATTTGACATCTTTCTTTCATACTGATATGCAAATATGTCAAGGTGATTGCTGGGTAATGTGTTGTCCAATGCCAAGTCTGTATTTGATTTGTTCATGTGGCCACGTTTACGTATGATAGCTCAAGCGCAAAATCTGAAGATCAGACTGACTTTCCAGACCATGGACGACTGTCCCTCAAGCAGCAATGCAGCGGGCAGATGAAGCCAAGATAGAGTTAAACCTAAATAATGACAACGTTCGCGGCTATTGTATAAATTCAAGTTGATTTTGCACACCGCAAAGCTTGCCAGTGCCATTTAAATAGGTGAGTAGAATATAAGTGACTTCTCTTTTAGTCCAGAGTCGATTTTTATATATGGCAGAAATAAGGCTGTTTTTGCGCAGTAAATAGATCATTTTATGGAGACAATGTTTAGCTGGGCAATTTGGGGGGGATGGTGCTATTGTTTTAAATATACTGTTGTTAAATATTGTCAGATATTGCAGCTTTCGTCTGTCTCTTTGAGTGTTTTTCAAGTCACTATCATGTCCTCCCTTAATGTCAGATACTGCGGTAGCTGCACAAAAATGTGAGTTTTCGGACGTTTTACGTGGCCCAATTAACGCGGTAGAGGAGATGGAGAGAGGAATTAATGAGGATGGATAATGAGGATCGTGTGTCATGTGCAAATTATGATGGCATGATATGCGTCTTTGGATATATTTATATTTATTTTATTAGCACAATGTTTTCCAGTAACCCTGTTATTGACGGTGCTGCTACACACTTATATTTATGCATATAAGAAATTTGTCCTTATATTAAAATGAAACAAAACTATCATAGTCAATGTCATATTCACCTCTAAAACATAAATACACAATCCATTATATCTCATCTGTAAACTAGAAGAGCACTCAGAGAGCGCAGAACCTCCGCCGCCAGGGGGCAGCAAAGCCAAAAGCACGGCAATTGGAACTCTGGCCCATTGGAAAGACTTGAAATCTTGAACTTTGGAGTATATCTCAGCAGTACTTTGGCCTAGATATGCCAAAATTTAATCACATCTTCCTTGACTTAATACCCACCTACCCTGATTTCATAAAAATCCGGACATTAGTTTTTGAGTTATCTTGTACAAAAACAAACAAACCAACAAACAAACGGCACCGAAAACTTAAACCTCCTCGGCGGAGGTTAACAAGTGTTCTTATGAGCGAACTACGGTTTTCTTCTTGTTGGAACTGAGTATGAATACATTTGCATGTGCATCACATTATAAATATTTTGACACCACGAACCCGAGTCGACTTTTTCAGTTAAGTAGCCATTCATTGTGTGTTGGTGAATAATGGGATTTCGCTTCCTTGTAACACTTAAAAGTTTTGGGCATATCCTGGGCATGTCTGATAGGGGAAGGTCCCAGAGGGAAAAAAAAAGTCTAAATGTGGGAGGGGGCTGTGAAAGAGTATATAAGGAGAGAAATTGAGAGAGTAAAGTAGTAGGAGAAATTGCAAGGAGAAGGATACATGTGACCAGACCTGTCACTCTTTTCAAGACCTGTGAAGCTTTTTGTGGATTTTTGCCTGTGTTGGAGCATTTTGCTCACCTGGAACATCACCAAGCAACCCTATCTCAAGAGACTGTAAATATTTTTTCTCTTGTATATATCAATCTTGGTCAGTAGAGTAGATAGTAGATTAGTTAAAGGTGTTTGTTAAATTAAATATGTTTAAGTTTTAAAATTTTGTCAGTCATCCCTTGCTGTCATAAAATTATAACAAATTGGGGTCATAACGGTTGATAAAACAATTCTTAACTGTACTTCTGATGTTTCATTTAATTTCGTCATTCGCATTTCATGCGTTTCGGAAGGTTTTACAGCGTGTGCGATAAAAACTAACCCATTGGGAGTTGGCGACTTGAATTAAGCATTCCAGAAAGGCAAGATATAGGGCTATCAATAAAATAAAGTGTTATTAAGTAATCCTGAGTTTGTTATTTTCATCCCCCTGAGCATCATTTCTTGGATTGACCCATATTTATGAACTAATGTTTTCAATGTCTCAGTTTCAAATCTGTTATATTGTCTATGTTCTGTTGTGAACAAAATGTCAGTTTATGAGATTTATGAATCATTGCATTCTGTTTTCTTTTACATTTTACACAGCATCCCAATTTTTTTTGGAATTGGGGATGTATGCATGCTTCTGGCTGAGATCTGGCAGCTACAAACATGACCTACCTAGTTTAATATATTTTCCCCTGTGGTACTAAAAGATTGCTGGCAGATGATGTAAATAAAGGTCTTTTACCTACTAATGACTGATAGTAATTCTTCCTGTACTGAAACAGAGCCTGGAAACAGGATGTTCCTCCCTCAGAACTTGAAGCTGTCCTGAACATAACAAAACAAACAAAATGTCCCCACTCATTCATTGATGGCCACACATTTCTCTGTGAAATTACGCAACTTGTATACTTGAATATTATAAACAGTGTATTTAATAATAGTTTGGCTTAATTGCAATGAGCTGTTGATGAGCATTAATTTGACAATTGTAAAGTCTATCAGAGTGTACATATTCACATCCCAAGACTTTTATTCACACAGTCTGTCAGCCACCTAATGCATTTATTTCCTGTAATCTGCCATTTGGCAAATGATTCTGTCAGAAATAATTCACATTCTTCGATTCATTAGATAAATAATCTGTCGGTTGAAGGCAGCAGGGCTCCAAATTCTAAACTGCGGACACCTGGACAACTAAACTAAATAGTTTTATTTGAAAATAAACAGTTCAAAAACAAAGTATACGGCAAGAAGCCAAACCTGCACTGTGCTAAAAAGTATTTAAATGAAAAAATATCATAAAAGAAAACAGATGCTCTCAGCAGCCTGAGGGACTCGCTCTAACAAAAAACAGGGTGTGGCTGGCCATTGGACAGTTTTGGGAAATTCCAGCAATCTCCCACCTTCTTTGTTTCACCCTCTACATTACAAACGCTTCTGAAGGATGAGCTTTGATGGGCGGGTCCATCATGGCTGCTGCCTGTCCATCGTGGGCCTCCTGAGCGGGAAGAAATAAGGTACAAGGAGGCTTGAAGTGGAACTTACTGCCTTCCTCTGTCCCTATTTAGCCACTGCAAAACGACATGCTGTGAAATTTTTTTCCACGTTAAATGACAATAAAAGTAGCTCTGGCCCAGAGCCACATTTATTTTTTTCACTTTGTTTTGCACATTTTACAGAAGTACTGTCATAAAGATGCTTCACAGTGGGGCAGATACTTGGCCTACTGCAAAACTGCAAAATAGCAAATAATAAAGAGAAATACTTGCATTATGGAGACAAGAAATCTCAGAAGGAGTAGAGCTGTGGCATTCATGTGTATCCTTTGCTAGCTCCTTGTTTGCAAGCATAACATTTTCTTGTATTAACTCTGAAAAAGAGTCTTAAGAACGTTTTTTTCTGTGAAATGTTCAGTTGATTAAGAACTGGGGTTTCAAAACCAGGTGAAAGCTATACTCTGGCTACACTACATCTCTGACGTCTCCATCCCCCCTACTGGTTGGAACTACAGCCCAGTGGAAGAGTCCAATTTCAATGTCCAGTGGATATAATAGAAATGAAAAAAATTACAGTTCATCACAATGCGGGACATTCATTAGAACGATTTACATTCTGTAAGGACACGTCTCCAGCTGTCCAGCTCACCAGTCTACTAAATCCCAGATCGCACACCACTCATTATTATCATTAGCACCTGTTTCTCATTGCCACTGGATGGTAGCAGTGTGTGTTTAAGACCAAGCTGTGTAATCTCATGCCTGTTTGACATAGTAGTCTTGTGTAGGCTCATTCTCCAAATTCGCGAATTTATGCTAAAACCAAAAAACTCGTGCTACTTATTTTTTACCAGCACGTTATTATTACAGGGATATCGATTCCTTTTCTTTACCTATTTGCACTACAATATTACTGTAGCTGTAGCCAAAACTACTTTTTTTTTCGCATTCCTATGTTTATGCCTTCTGCCCTGCAATTAGCATAATAAATACAACTAAGTCCATCCTTGCACCTGAGTCCAGTCTTCAACTTCCTGTCTCACGTTCACCTGCACTTGCACAAAGCACAAAAGGTTACAGAAGACTTCGCCTTAACATGGACTCAGCAAGGATTCCATTGCCACAGGAGGTAAGGGAGTTCGCTGCCCAGACTCCTGACCTCTAGCAGCTGGTGGCAGATCAGAAAGGGAGATCATCAGACTGGAGGCTGCCCTGGACAAAGTGATTTGCGAGGTCCAATATCCGCCAGCAGTTTCGCTCAGTGTTCGACCATCCCGGGAAGAAGGCTGGGGACCAACTGCCGGACCTGAGCTAGGGAAGCAGGACCGCAGTGAACTATGCCCTCCAATTTCACACCTTAGCTGCAGCCAGCAGTTAGAGCGAGCCTGTGCTTATTACCATCTTCCGAACGGGGCTGTGTCCAGAGCTATAGGCAGAGATGGCCTGCAAGAACCTAGAGATGTCCTGCCACCTACAATAACGCAGCCATCAGCCTGGACCAGTGTCCTGCAGGAGGGATGGCGGGCTCAGCCCAGAGGCCCCCCCAGCTGCCCACTAAGGGACTGGAGCCCATGGAACTGGGCCACGTCAATTCAACAGAGCATCGACCCTGGAAAAAGACTGGCCCCTGCACCATGAGTAAAGATATTGAAACAGCGCCCCCCAAAGTAAAGGTGTCACCCACAACTCTTAGTGGACAATGTTTCTGGATACCAGTCAAGACTTCCTGTAGCAGTGTGACCCTGCCCACAGAGGCCCTGATTGACTCCAGTGCAGCAGGGAATTTCATCTCCCACCAGCTGGTGCCACGACACAGTGCCCCAATTCACCAGCTCAACACCCCCCTCACTGCAGCAGTTATAGACGGGAATCCTCTGGGCAACAGCAGTGCGACCCACTGTGGACAGCTCTGATCTCCCAATGCATTGATGAGTGCCATTTGGAGGAGCTTCCACTGCTGACTGTACTCTATTCAAGCCAGTAGCCACCCTACCGTGGCTGCTATTACACAATCTCACCATCATCTGGCGCACAAGGCGTCTCAGGTTCCGGTCACCCTCCCGTTGATAGTACTACGGCCCCCTCAAGAGTCCTGACTGTGAAGTCCAGCCATAAATTCCCAAAGAATACTGTGATTTTAGTAATCTACCCTGTTACCTTCACATCATCTGTGGGATTGTTCGATTGAGCTCCTTTATGGCAACTAACCCCCCAGGAGGCATGTGTACCCCCTATCGGTGGCTGAAGCTCAAGCGAAGGAGCAGTCAGTACAAGAAGCTCTATAGCAGAGCTTCATTTGCCCTTTCAGTTCACCCACATCAGCAAGTTTCCTCTTTGTACAGAAGAAGGATTGAGGTCTCTGCCCCTGGATAGACTACATCAGTCTGAATGACATCACAGTAAAGTGCAGATATCCACTTCCCCTGGTCCCCAGTGCTGCGCAGCAGCTCAGAGGTGTGAAAATCTTCACTAAGTTGACCTCCGCAGTACCTATAACCTGATCTGTATCAGGGAAGGAGACTAGTAGAAGACTTTCTTTAGCACCACTTCAGGTCACTACAAGTCCTGCATCATGCCATACGGGCTGATAAAATCTCCACTGTGTTACAGTCCTTCATTAAAGATATAATACGAGAGATGGTAGGAAGATTCTTCATTGCCTACCTAGACAACATCCTCATCTACTCTTGTACTTACGAAGAGCATGTGAAACACGTGAAGCAAGTACTTAAATGCGTACCTCAACACCAGCTCTTCGTCAAAACAGAGAAGTGTACCTTCCACAAACCAACCGTTTCCTTCCTTAGTTATGTGACTGGTCCACAGGGAGTGGCTATGGAGGCTAAGAAAGTGAAGGCAGTAGCTGAACAGCTAATCCCACGGATGATAAATGAACTACAGCGCTTTATGGGATTCGCAAAAGTCTACCGCTGCTTCATTAAGAACTTCAGCGCAGTTGCACATTTCCTGACAGGGCTGTACAAAGGGAAACCCAAAAGCCTGGGATGGACTCTGGATGCCCAACATGCCTTCAATACACTCAAAAACCTATTTTTTACTGCACCTATACTCAAATTACCAGGCCCAAAAAATCCTTTCGTAGTGGAAGTTGATGCCTCTAACACAGGCGTGGGAGCTATACTGTCTCAGCAACACAGAACACCGGAGAAGCTGTATCCTTTTGCATACTTTTCACAAGCTTACACCTTCAGAGGCCAACTACGACAAAGGAAACCAGAAGCTGTTGGCGATCAGTTTAGTGCTGGAGGAATGGAGGCGCTGGTTAGAGGGGGCCCGTCATCCTTTCCTTATATTGACTGATCACCGCAACTTGGAGTATCTGCGAAAGGCATAGTGAATGAATCCACGGCAGGCCATATGGGCACTATTTTTTCCTTGTTTTATTTTCTATAAACTAGCATCCAGGCTCAAAGAATATCAAAGGGGACGCTCATTCCCGAAAACACGAGGTAGAGAGGGATCTGGAAGCAGAAGTGCCTATTACACCCTTCTCCTGCATCCTCACTCCAATTAAGTGGCCGTTGGATCGAGAAATAATGATGGAGACCTGGAGTAATCCACCGACTACTTCTGTGCCTGCAGGTAGGACCTTTGTTCCCACTTGTCTTCAGGAGTGAGTTATTCTATGAGCCCACACTTCACTGTCGGCAGGACACCCAGGAATAAAAAGAACACCACATATCATCACCCTAAAATATTGGTGGCCTCACCTGGCCTCAGTTGTGGAAGTATCCGTGCGCTACTGCTCTACATGCACAATTTCCAAAAGACCATGACAGCTGCCTGAGGGTAAACTGGTTTAACCCACTGCCAGTTCCCCATCATCCATGGTCGCATATCGCTGTTGGTTTTGCAACCGATCGACCCTTATCTGAAGGTAACACTTGCATCCTGGTGATTATCGATCGATTTTCCAAGATATGTATATTTGTGCTTTTTGCTGCCTTACTATCTGCACTGTAAGTTGTGCATGTCATATTCCAGCAGGTATTCAAAAATTTTGGCCTTGTGGGGACATTGTTTTCGACCGTGGGCCCCAATTCACATCCTGAGTGTGGAGGGCTTTCTTAAAGAAGCTTGGAGCCACAGTCAGCCTCACCTTGGGATGCCACCCAAGGCCAATGGGCTGGCGTAGAGAGCCATCCAAGGTTCCTCTGAGCTGACTGCCATCAGCGTCAAGGGGATCAGTCCAAATACCTGTCTTGGGTGGAGTACGGCCAGAACTCTTCAAAAAGCGCTTCCACTGGACTCAGTCCTTTCCAGTGCATGCTCGGTTGGCAACCTCCCCTGTGTAAAGTGAAAATGCGAGCACACTATAAAAAAGTAACAATGTCTCTTACCGGGTGCACAGTCAGGGCAGATGTATAGCAAAAAAATATAATCCAGCACTCACGGATCAAAGTAAAGAAATTTTATTTTGGCACGGGCAGCAATACACGAACAGTTCAGCCTACTGGCTTTCTTCAGCGTGTTACACCGTAGGGCAGGAGGCGTTCTTTTGTAGACGTGTGCAGAGTATGACCCTTGAACTACTAACTTAGGTCATTTACTATTATAAAGGAGCAAATATCAATTCAGAAACCCCAAAAGAACCATAGAAAACAAACAAATAATAATAAAAAAATCTAAATAATAAATAAATAAAACAAGACTGTTGAGCTGCCCAGCTCAACAGTCGACTAATCCCAGATCACACTCCACTCTCATTGTGCAGTCTGCTTAATCAAATGCCTGTTTTACATCGTAGTCTTGTATTGGCTTATTTGCTTATTCACAAATTTCTACTAAAACCTATAAACTTGTGCTATTTATTGTTTTACCAGCACGTTGTTAATTCTGGGATATCGCTCCCTTTCCTTTCCCTATTTGTAATACATCATTACTGTAGCCATAGCCCGAACTTTGTATTACTCATCGTGCAAATTTTTAGGAACCTCCATTCGTTTTTTTTTGCATTCCTATGTTTATGCCTTCTGCCGTGCAGTTGGCTTAATACATACAACTAAGTCCATCCTTGCACCAGTCCTCAACTTCCTGTCCCCCGTGCACCTGTACTTGCACAAAGCACGAAATGTTACACATTGTAGGCTTACACAGGCAATACAGAGCTCACAGTCTACGTTGGATGATAGCCGTACAGCAAGATTAGTGTGACACTTGTCTGTGAAAAAGCTCACAGATGTGCTATATGCAGTTTCACTGCAACATTATTGTTAGGGATGATATCATAACTGAATGAACTGCTTACATTTGTTATCCGTCTGATTCATGGTGATTGTTTGAAGGGGCCCTGTTTCTTTTAAATCAAGCCTGGCTGCCTCTCCTTGCATCCATCAAAGAGAGATATTCATTGTAAGTTGCACTGACTTGACCGTAAGAACCTCTTCAGTAATCACAGTTCAGCTTTGTGGTCTGAAAGAGTGAGAACCACGGCATTATTGACTTTTCTATGTTGTAATGGCCAGAAACAGCCCACAGCAGCACAGGTAACAAGACAATACCAAGAAGATCAAGGCTGAGTATGAATGTTTTCTAGAAAATCTATTAAACCGTAGTGGTTTATTATTTTCATCATCACAATCCGCCACCAAGCCTTCTGTGACCAGTCAGTCCCCGCCCACAGTTTGGAAATAAGACTAGAGAGGGATAGTAAAGGAGCAAGTGCTCAGGACTGACTGATAATTAGCCACTTGGCTATCTAGACATAACATTCCATAAACTACAAGTTTCTCCTTCTTGCAGACTAATCAGCAACTGCAACCAAACCTTCCCTTGATTATTGGCCTTATTTATCATCCGTTAGGCCTTAATTTCTGAAAGGCTTTGTTACGCACCCTTAACAAAAATGGAAAAACCAGTGTATTGTGCTTTAATGAGATGTCTAGGCAAAATTTATATTGAGAGAGAGAAAAAACCCTCTTTCGAAGTTACCGAGGCTACCTAGTCGACCTGGCCAGGCCATCGTTGTAGGTATGCCACTTTTCTCCATGACCTCTTGCATATACGTGCAACACATTCTAATCCCGACTCGTCATATACTAACATTATTAGACCACACGTCAATATACGATGCAAAAGACAGCTTTTGGCGTCCTTATTGAATGCTTCGCGTTAGGATTTGGGTGAAGGGTTAGGAGTTTGGGGTAGGGTTCGTTTGAAACTGGCATCAAATACGGACATCAAAAGCCTTTTTTTTTCGTCGTACATCAATGCTTCATGAGGTAGCATCACTGTATAACAAGTCGGTATAAGACTGGGCTTGTGTGAGCAGTTTAGTAATAAGGGAACCAGGAATGTTAATGTGTCCCCAGGTGGGAATAACTGATGTTTACCCCTTAGTCCTTTCAATTCAGGCTATGTACCTAACTATGTCAACTGGGGCACGTGTGTAGTAGTCCAGTCGATGAACATTTTCATACATGCAGTGCGATATCAAGAGAGCATAAATACAAACCCCAAGCTTATTAGTATGTATGTAAAGCATACCCTCGTCGCTGTTTCAAATACAGAAGATGTTCTGCAAATGCGGAGTTGCTCGAGTAACCACATTTATCTTTGCCAAAACCCACAAAGAATAAATTATACTATCCATCCATATTTCATTTGGCGAAAACACATTGAAAGTGTGAGGTAAGGTAAACCGGTGAATTCATGGTAGAGTTTCAATCTTTTTGCATTGCGTGCATCCTTGAGGGTTTGGGGAAATTTTTCTCAAGTCACTGTCATTAACATTCGCAGAACCTGTTTGTCGCAATGTTTTGTCCGACATGCAGCTGTCATAGATCCTTTTGCGATCGCTTCCAGTTCAACAGCTGCCATGGAACAACATAACAATCAATGTTGGCTAACTTAAAAGCAATTATAACGCTACAAAAACCCAAACTATGACGAACTGATGCCACAGACAGGCTCTACGATCAATAAAGATAGTCTTTTGTTAAAAATTTCATCAAACTTCTCAAGTATAAACGCGGGATGAACAGATTGAAATGCTAACACGAAATCCCTGAAGATCTTGAAATAGTCTACCTAATGCTTTGAAGAAGTTCCGCTTCGTCACACACCAGCGCCCCGGCTACAGTCTCTTTAAATGGGCTGGATGTAGTTGGCAGTTCTGAATACTCTTTTGGTGGCTCAAGGGAGAAGAATCTGCTGAATTACAGCAGCTTCAAAAACATTTTAGATGTTAGTTAGTTTATTGATGTAAAAACTTTGCAAATGCAGTAGCCTTTGCAGGGTGTATTCTCAAAAAACACAATGCACTTGGATAGAACCAGGTGATATCACAAAGGCGGAATACCACCACATAAATAACAAGTAGACATGGTCAAAAACATCCCCTGCCAAAATGTCTCCTTGAAAGATACTATGAACAGAGGCTCCCAAAAATGCCACAAGGGCGATAACGGTGGGAAAAATAATCGTGTGGTTCTTATTTTCAAAGTCCATCAGGGTCTTTATGGTCTTAAGCTACACACCAAATTTGGTTATCCTATCTCAAATACAGAAAAGCGGTCCCCTTTAGAGATACCGTGTACAGAGTTAAAAAATACAGATGAAGGGCAATACCTGCGGGAAAAATAATCGCGCGCATCTCATTTTCAAACTCCATCAAGGCCTTTATGGTCTGAAGCTACACAACAAATTTGGATGTCCCATCTCTAATAGTTTCTGAGAAAAGCGGTCCCCTTCATCTCAGACGGACGGACAGACAGAGCTCAAAACTATATCCCCCTCACACTTCGTGGCGGGGGATAATGAATAAATAAATTAATGAATAAAAGAATCAAATTTACCAGAAAAATCAGCTAAACAGGCAAATTTTATGTTGCATCATTTTTTTCCTTTTCCTCAAGATGTCATTGTTACTGGGATTTATTGGAATGTAATGAGCACTTTCATTGCCCTTTTAAATCTTGGCTTAGAAGAACAGTTAATGGGCCAAACATGTAAGCAGTTTTCACAAAGAATGAAAAGCAGATTTTATTAAATAAACATCATGTTGGCCAAGTATAATTGCCAATTCATCAGCAAGTTGCTGTTCACTGAGGCTGGAGAAATGCTTCTTTTATACTGAGGTCTGTCCGGGATTGGAGTGGCTCAGATAATGTCATAGTCACAGCTATTTTTCTCATTGTCTTTTAGGGAGAGATGGAAGAATGGTAGTTTGGTAATATTTTTTATTTCATCACAGTATATTTTTGCCCTGCTGTGAATTCTATTAATATTGGATTTCTATTTCATGTTGTCTCCTTAACGGGAAATACAATTTTATCATAAATGACATATGAAAACTATCGGCTGTCACAAATCAATCTGTAACGCCCGTCGCTGTACAGTTCAGACAGAAATGTTCTAGCTCTTTCTTATGGCTCAGAGAAAAACATATTCTTGGGAAAGAGGTGAAAATATGTGCTGACTTTGGCAGATAAATTCAATATATGAAATGACTAAATCACTCGTGACCATCTGGTATAAAGCCCCCAGAGAAAAGTGTGCGTAGGCGCGCACGCCTGTGTGTTTATATGTGAGTGCGTGTGTGAGTACATGCTTGTGTTTCAGTGTGCGTATTTGTGTGTATATGTCTGTGTGCACAAAATATGTGTGCCTGCGTGTGCATTCACGTATATACTGTCTGGGACCAGGCATGAGATCCTGTGAGTGCATTTGTGTGTTTGCGTGCCAGCATATGTGTGCGTGTGGGTTCAGTTCCATTAACAGTTGCTAGGGGGCGCCATGTGGACACTCTTCTGTGTGTCTCTTTGACGGCCGGGCTGGGCCAGTCACATGGGCTGCTCGTGCGAGTTTAAAAGTGCTTTAGTTTCCTCGGTCAGTGCAGAGCCAGCCACTGGAGGAGGCGCAGCTCGCTCTGATCAGCCGCTGCACGTGCGACTTACCGGCTGGATCTTAATCACACACACAAACACTCACCCGCGCACAAACGCACACGTACTGCTACCCACTGCACAGAGGGCACAACGAGAGTGGAGCACCCCGACGCTTTAAGTGAGTACCAGGGATATCACTATTTTTCGATCTGTATCGCCGGGATCGTGACACGTAGGAGAAAGCGATGTGACATTTACTAGGGGAAGGTTGTGCTGAATCTCTTGTCCTTTTTTGTGTGTGTCTCTGGGCAGTATGCGGTGAGAGAGCTTTGCAGTTTTCTGCCTTTTGTTTGTCCATTATTGTCAGCATTTGCCACACAATATCCATCCTTTCAGTGCTATCAGTTTTCCCTACCAGGATGCCAAACACTCTAGCGGATGCTAATGATTTATCCGGCGTAATGCACATGGCTTGTGGAAGATGCACTCTGCTGAAGTGCTTCAGAGATGTGATTCATGGCTTTCTGGGAGCGAGACAGAGTGGTCACTCGCTGAGAAAGAGAGGAGGAGAACAGAGAGAGAAGAGCGAGAGAGAGGGAGAGACAGGAGTGAGAATGGGAGGAATGCATTGAAAGGAGCTGAAACAAGCCAGACAATTACCTTAAGATTCTGTTATCTGTGTTTTCTAAAAGCCCTGCCCTGAAGTTGGGGGTCAGGGAGAGAGTGACCCTGTGTCAACACCCCTGCGCGGAGCCCATTATCAGGGGCCGATTAATTAGTTTCAGCGGAAATTCCCCGTTCCATCTTCCAGAAGCTTCCAGCTTCTCCCTCCTTGGTGTCTGCCGTCTCTCTTTATTGTGGTGATGCTGCCCACCTCTCTGTCTCTGTGGCTGTTCACTGCTCTCTGTGTGCTGCTCTGAGGCTGAGTTTTAGGGAGAGACTGATGTCCATATTTACACCCCAGCTGTGCTGTTTTAATCTCCTCACTTCCTGGTTTGAGGTCAGGTGGATCTTTGCTCATCTCATAATGTAAATACTAACATCAAACGGGAGTGATGGCTGTTGTCTTTCACTGATTACTGGTTTGAGTAAAATGCAGGAAGGTTATGTCTCAAAAGGTTTAGGACAGTTCCTCCGTAAACAATAGCTTTTATTTTATTAAAATAAAATTTTTTTTATTTTTATTTTATTTGCCCTACAATAAAAATGACCCAGTAGAATCACAGGTTTGATGACTTTTGTAATGACATAAATATTTATTCGCAGTATGCAGACTCCTGCTCAATATGTGGTGAATTTGGTGATGTGATATTTGTCCTGCGTGCCTGCTGATCACACGCTGTCGGATTAAAGAGACTGAATGTGTGAACTCCTGAGTTTCTCTCTCCGTCCGGGCTGTAAAGATCTAATATTTCCTTTTGTGTCCAAATGAAGAACAGTTCTTTTCAGAGGTGCGACTGAATCCTGTAGTTATCCAGTCCTTCCACCTTGCACATTCCTCTGCAATGTTTTTGATTTAAACAGAAGAAAGGTAAAATAAAGCTAGTACAATATTTCTTTTAACATACTTACCTCTTGTATAAACAGGCTGAAACAGATGTGAGAATATCGGCTGATTACAGAGAAACAATTGGAGTGAAGTTCCCCTCCCTGACATGTACAAATTCTACAAACTGGAAGCTGGTGTGTGAGAGTCAGGATCACCTTTCCTCTCTTCAAAACGATTGAACTGAACAAGCAAGCAGTGAATCACGATCCACAAACACACCACAGATGTCCTTCGTTCCGTTTGTTTGACTACTTTCAGTGGGACATTTGCTTCTTTAAAGTGGTTTTGTCAGTTTGTCCCTTGAGAGAACTCATTATAGCTGTTCAAAATTTCAGGGAAATTGTAAGGGAAATATCTACTTACTTTTACCCATGAAAATCACATTTGCGCATACATACATTTTGCAATAAAAATGAAGACATGTTACGCTGACAAGCTAATATAAAGGAAAAAAAGTAATTTATAATGACATGCATTATGGCAAGCTATGCACATATTTCTTTGAGATCCCTTTATACACCATGCAAATAGGATGGCAATGCCGAAAAATGAATGGTTTTCCGGAAAGCCAAATCACTGGATTCGTGACTCGGATCAAACAAATGCTTGACATGATCGCCTTTTTCTGTACTGATTTTTTGGGTTCTGCAGATTAAATATTTATTATTGTCACTGAGTGCTAACAAATACATTAAACCTAAGTGGTTGATTTGAAATAGTATCTTCATTAAATTATTACAGGTCTTTTTTTTTTTTTTTTTTTTTTTCAAAACATCTCCTTTCAAATTTGTGAAAAATGCAGCAGTAAGTGCTGTGAGTCCAGAGAATAATACACTTAGGACAGTTAGAAAGGAAAATGTGTTTACATCCCACTCTTAAGATCAGTTTTGTTTAATTTAGTCACAAGATTTATTTGGGAACAGTATGGTGCAAACTGCCGGGTATTTTACGTACAGTAGTGAAATATTCAGAGAAGTCTAATAGAGGAAAGTAAAGTTTTTCAACGTCAAATTTGTAATAACAGTGTCAATTCTTTTTGTTAATATTTACATGATTGGCATTAAGCTAATAATCTTATCCTTTTGAGGACACTCCTGCCAGAATGAGATGAAATAGACTCTGTGAGGGTTGGTTTTACTCTGAACATTTTACTGTGGATCATGCAGCTATGGCTGTTGAGGATTACACGATCGACTGCTGGCTCCCACTGACCCGAGGCGCCTCCATTTTGGCTGAAAACCTGCCAGAGGAAGCCCCGCCCTCCTGATGATGCTGGCCTCTGAGAGCAGCGGCGCAGTCAGAGATCAATACCGCACTATGTGGTCCATCAATACCCTGAGCTGTTCCAGGATTAGTCACATACCTCCCCCCTAAAGAGTGATGCCATTAACAGCATGACAGTCATAACAGGACAAATTGCTGGGTCATGATTGTATTGAGCTTTTCTCACAGTTTTTGATTGGAGTTGTTTAAATTCATCATTATCTTCGGTGCACTGAACCTAAAACCCAGTTGAATAGCAGAGGACGTAAAACTGAGTTTTATGTTCAGTTAGGGCAGGGAAGTGCTTCTCTTTATGACCAGGTATCTAGTTTTAGTTATAGATCTTATTTGCAGGGGGATGTATTGCTAACTGGTTGATCAAAGTGTTAAGTTCATGAGCAACCGATCTCTGTATAGCCTTTGAATGTGAGGTTTTTAGAGCTTCTCTTAATCCAAGACTGTTTACATTCTAACTTCCAAGGTGACCATTTTTATGCCTGCTGACCTTGAAAGAACTTTATTGAACAAAACTCAATTAGCATGTACAAACGTTTGTAATATTAATTATGTAAAACCAAATACAAATGCAATGTCAGCAGTTACAATACTGCTTTGGGCTTAAATGACTGTGCGTGCCTGTTTCCTGGTTTGCTCATTTCACCCCAAAGAGATGTACAAATTATAGATTTAAATGCAGGAACAAAGTTTAAATTCAAATGAAACATGTCGCCATTGGCTTGCTTCTTGAAGACTGAAATTGTGAAAAGTGCTCTACACAGTAAACTGAATTGAATTGAAATTGAGTCGCACCCATGAGTGGTCTGAGGCAAACATATCTTCTTCGTTTAGCTATATTCACTCTGCCCAGAGGTGCTCACTGGGAATTCTGTCATCAATAATCTTTGGAATAATCATCACAGACAATATTGATACAGAAAGCTGCGTATTTTTAGGTTCCTTTACGGTTTGAACTGCTCATCCTAAAACACTAATCAATGTGGGCTTGTATGTTTCCATTAAAAGGGCAAAGGAAATGGATAAATAAATCGAGTCGACTGAAGCGACGGGGCCACTTCGAAAGGCTTTTTGTTCCCTTGCCTGTGCTCTGCATATCACTTTAACAAACCGAAGTGCTGCATTTTATTTAATCTACAAGGACTCCAAATTATCAGCAGTGTTTTAGCTGATAGCGTGCGTGCTAACACATTAGTGAGAGCTTGTGAGATGGATGGTGAGAGATATAAGGGTCTTCTCGCTCCCTTTAAAGTCTGAAATACTTGCATTTTCAGTTTCTTTCAATTTCCCTTATCCGGAACTGACTTCCCACTGGGAATTTATAGAGAGTCTGAGTTTTGTACTCAATTGAGCATGGTACTGAAGCGTGTTGACAAGTTCTCTAAGATCTTGTTCAAATACTGCCTTAACTTAACATGCCCTTAATACAGTCCGTAAGAACAGTGTATGGATCACTTGACTGAACAGGACAACAATAACTGAAGTACGACGTTGTTTTAAAGCAAATACTGGCTGCAGTTCCACTCCATTCTGTTTGTTTTGCACACTGGCTGTGTACTGGAGTATGATAACTGAATTATCATAATTGGGCCCTGTGCTCAGTGGGTTCCTGTACAAGCAATGATATTGACTTAACTTCACTGCAGCTACGGTAGGAAACCCCTGATTTGATCAAACTCACTTAGCCACATTAAGGGGAAATACAATTCAATCAAACACAACTTTAGTTAATTCTGATAAGTCAAACAAACCAGGGCTCGGGTGCGTCTGGACTGCACTCAGAAAGACTTGATGCACATGAAACATGAAGGTTAAGAATTCTAATAATGAAGGTGCAAGCTGTTAAAAAAGGCAAGCCGGCTTCTGTCTAAAAAACTGTGTTTCCACTTTCTCCTATAATTGCAAGGTAATTAACTAAATTTCACTGAGTTAAGATGGCTATTCATATGCTGTTCATTGTTAGAAAAAGGGCATTCAAACTGTTCAATGTGGAATTTCAATTAAATTATATCCTATTAGTCAATGTTATTTAGCACATTGAACTCTCATTAATAAATCCAATTCAACAGAAGTTAGGTAGAAATATCTGTAAGAGCTACTCTGTTGGCAGAACTAACCCTCTTTAACCCTTTGAGCGCTGAATAAATTTTCAGGGAATTAGAAATGTAGCGATCCTGAGCTGTTGAAAACCTATCGTGTGGCAACTTGTTTAAAAGAGTTCCCCTTTAGGAGCTGGGGAGCTCTTTTAAAGAAGTTGCCGCATGATAGGTTTTCAACCCATCTGATTTTGATATCTTACATCAACGGGCAACTATAGTGGCCAATGGCGCTGAAAGGGTTAAGTGATGGTCACATTATCAAATGCATACATTGACTCGTTTTGCAATTTGCTATAGGGAGGACGAACTGAAGACCTGATTCAAGCAGATAATTGTTCTCATGACATATGAAATGGCACCAGACATACATATACATCACCTATATGGTCAATGATTTAAATATACTGAAATGCAAATTAATTTCTGTCTCTGTATATTTCAGCTTGCCTAAGTTTCTCAAAATACTGCATATTTATTGCTTCCTTTGACAGCTTCATTCATTATGTATTTTTTTTGATATCTTGTTGAAACATCTCTGTACACATTGAATTGGCCTGTGCTTGGTTTCCACTCTTTCTAATGTTGAATATTTAAATTTTTGCCACATTTTAAAGTGTATATTTTTCAGCAGCGGTAAAATTGAGCCATTACTCTTTTTTAGATAAGACTGTGTCTTACTCAGCCCGTCAGTAATTGCGAAGGTGAGCGGACATTCTCTCTGCTGTCCTGAATTAAAAATGAGCTGAGGACAAAGATGACACAAAAACGTCTGAAATCGCTTTCTCTCACGGTGATTGAGAGCGAACTGAGTAATGGCCTGGACTATGACAATATCGTGGATGATTTCGCATGACGCAAAACCAGGAGAAAATGCCTTGGTTAAGTTGATTAAAGTAAGATGATGAAATGGTTAATTTAATTTCATAGACACAGTCTCGCTGTAAATTGTTTTTTGGCGTTGTTTTTGTGAATTATCAAAATGGCTTAACTTTATCCCATTTGTAGTTGACAGCGGTTTAATTTGTTCATTTTTTTACGACATGAAATGTCAACGTGAATGTGGCAAAATCAATCAATACTGTAACTGAAATGTTCATTCGTGAATGTTTCCACTGAACTACAAAAACTGAAGGGGCCCGACGTCTCTTAATCCGTCTATGCTGATGCCTATTGCTTAATGAAAATACTGCAGGGATATGGGAGTTGTCTTCCGCTAAGAAAAGGCTTTTCACTGGTCTTTCCCCCCGCAATTCAGAGCATTTTTTTTACTTGTTGTGTAATTGAAATGTCCAGCTGTCTGCAGTGTGCGGTGGGGCTGTGGATGTCTCCGGAAGCGAACCCCTCGGGCCTGACCTCGCAGTGTTTTCTTCATCAGGGTGTACTCAGGAAACAGGGGCTCCCGAGTGTTTCCCCTGCTTTAGAGGACCATTGGGGGACTCCAGAATCTCTTAGGCTCCTCTGTGATTAATAACACCACACTGGTTGCATTAGGGCCGAGCTGCATCATCTATCTATTTTCACTGATGTTTTTCCCACATGGGATTCACTCCACTACGGCAAGACTTTCTATAATTCATTGCCTTTAAAAAAAAAATTATTCCACATGCGAGATTAACCCAAACCGTGCTGTTCTTTTACAATCTTTGGGGTGTGTTTATATATATATATATATATATATATATATATATATATATATATATATATATATATATATATATACACACATTAGTTACTGAAAATTAGCACTGTGCTGTTGCTACGACTTTTGGGTTTTATTTCTGCATTTGCATGTGTGAGTTTATTTCCCAGTTTTCCATCAGATTGCCTGTGTCTGTGTCCATTTTCTCTTGGTTTGTACAAGCGCTGTATACTATTCAGCAGCATAGTCTAGCTCTCTGGATGTGTGCCTTGTGCTAGTGGTTTGTGATTATTTCATCAACTTTGCAAGTGTGACCATTTATTTTTTGACTGTTTAAACCCCGCCGAGCGTTTAGCGCGAAGCGGGGGATATAATATTCAGCTCCGTCCTTACGTACGTATGTCCGTCCGTCCCGAACATTGTCAGCGCGATATCTCAAGAAGGAGTCAACCTATTTCAATTCTTTTTGGTAACAACCTTCCCACTGGGAATGCGGAGACACCAGTCGGTTTTGGTGACCAAACGGCGGGGGATATAGTCACTTTAGTGACAAACTCTTGTTGTTTTCAGCTCGGCTCTGGTTTGTTTGGTGATCGGATTTCTTAAATGGTAAATGGACTGCATTTATATAGCACTTTCTAGTCACATGATAGGACCCTAAAGCGCTTTACAATTCTGCCTCACATTCACCCTGATGGCAGAGGCTGCCATGCAAGGCGCCAGCCTGCACATCAGAAGCAGTGTGGGGTTCAGTGTCTCGCTCAAGGACACTTCAACACGCTCTCTGAAGGAGCCGGGGAGCGAACCAGGAACCTTCTGATTTCTAGACCACCCGCATTACCTAGTTGATCACCGACTCATTCTGTTCGATTCTGATTTCAAACCCCACTGGCTTGTTTGTTGTTTGGATTTTGTGTTTGACTCGTCCTTACTGATTCATCCCAAAGACCTCCAAGCTTGTCTGCTGTGTGGATTGTGTGAGTTTGACCCAGTTTGTCACTTGCTTTCCTCTGTCCTTGCCATATATTGTTCCCTGAAACTTAAAGTGAATCTTGCTAGATCACAGGTCCATCTACAGAAACACCATTAAGTTGAAATTTGAAACCTCCTTCGGTTGTACTTGTTGCCATAGTCTGCAGATGAGGTCTCTGGAACGTTTGTGTTTAATGCCACCCTTAAAGGACTAGTCAGGTTAGCTGGTTTTGGCAGATATTGACTGGAGTCCCTCATTGGTCCGCAGTATCATTTTCATTGTTCAATCCTCACCCATTTATTTTATCCTTTATCTCTAATTTGGTCTCTCCTAGACTGGCTTATAGCCCTGAGTTACATTATTTTTTAATTGTGGCGACATCCTCTGCAAGTTTGCAAACACAGACGGGATCTTAAATGTTTTTTTCATCTTCATATTTCTAAAATAGATACTGGGGCATAAACACAGTGACTATGCAAAGACAGGACCCATGGAGTCGTATAAAACACGCCAGAAAAAACCTATATAATATAATGAAACTAAAAATGTGTAATTTTTTTAAATATACACTGCTTAACAAAATTTATTAGACCACCACCCACTGTAAGGTTAATGCCACAGCTGCCCTGAATTAACACTATTGGTAATTTCCAAAATTATTAATTACCCCGAAGGCAAGCAAAGTTCGGGAGGGGTTATGTGTTTGTCTCTGTTAATTTATTTATCTGTGTGTGTGTTTGTGTGTGGACCGCTTACAGGACGCAATTTTGGTTGGATTGTTTTCATATTTCACAGAGGGGTTGGTAATGGTCCAGGTGAGAAGTGATAAGTTTTTTGGTGAGATTTGGATCAAACTGTGGATTCTGGATCACCTAGAAAATTTTGTTAACATTGGGAGACATTTTCTTTAATAATTCCATCAAAAACATAATGAACTACTAGAACATCAACACACTATAGCCTTCCAGGGAGGGCAACAACCATGAGTAGTTTGATCCGGATCCGGATCCGTATCTGACCGATAAAAAAACCTCGAAAGTATCGGCCATATTGGAAGGTCGTGGGCGCGGGTGGGGTATGTGGCCTCCGGACGCACCCTCTAGTTTTTTTATGTTTCTGTAATGATTAATCCACCAGTATGCTCTTTAACTGAAATAATATTTTCAATGATAAATAATAATTAATGTTGTTATCCTTGAATTTTCCAATTTACTGTTTTACAAAAAAGCAAGAAGAAATAGTGAAGCGTATTATTATTTTTTGATAAAGATGCCAGATCACAGTTATTTACTTGCATTCCTGAACATAAAAATTTTTTTTAGTGGTTGAATGCAAGAATGCAAGCAGTTATCAAGGCCAAAGGAGGCCATACAAAATATTAAGTTTTTTTTTGGTTTTCATGTGTGAATAAGGACTATTTAGTTGTTTCAGTTTATTTGCCAAAGAAATGACAATATACTTAGTTTTAAACAACTTTTTGTCAAATTTCTAAAATATTTGTGTTTTCTCATTTTTATGACAGGTGGTCTAATAAATTTCTCAAGCACTGTACATGTTAAAAAACTAAAAAAACCCCATTGAATTCATTTTTAAAGTATTAAACATGGACAATTTGATGGGCTTGATTTTGCATCTGCCCAAAGGGTTAAAGGGAAAAAAATACATTTATTTATTGACAAACAATTACAATGCAGTATTGCAAAAATAAGGTATCAAAATTACCAATGAGCAGAAGTGTAAAATCCAGGGGTCAGAAAGTAAAAGTCCTGCCAAGTTTTTCTCCCTCCCACGGAATGAGCTGATCACTCATATTGGCTCTGTCTCCTCTCAGAAGTAAATCAAGGTGGTTCTGGGGAGGATGTTCACTTTCTGAACTCAGACTTTACACCCCTGCCAATGAGAAGTGGCCATACACCTATTTTTACTTGTGAATGTGCGTACACTGATTTCTAAGATGCTAAAATGCTGGACAAACCTGCAACAAAGTAGTGGCTTGCTGGGGGCACAGCTGTTTGAATGAGAGTAAACAGCATGTGTTGTCTACACTGACAGACAATTCCAGCGGAAAACCTACAAGGTTGACATAGTGTTTTGTTCTGATATTTTGGCAATTCTTGTAATAAGAATACAGTTGTGTAAGTAACCAAATATTTCCCCAGTCTAATGGGGATGGGGTGACATTTGGAGGACACTACAGGAATTTCCGAGCTTCCACTTGGAGCTGGTAATAAATATTCATCTCAGATTGTGGAGGAGGAACAAATGCAGTGAATTCAAAAACCTTCATTACCAGCCATCTGAGGCTTTAAACAGGAGAAAGAATGGGAAACAGTATTTTGTGCTGAAAAGGGGAATTGAAAAATTCAGTATGGAACCAGAAGTCGAGCTGTCAGGGACTAGATTTATCACTGTTCCCCAAATTTTACTGTCATCCAGCTTTATGTCCCATAAAATAATGTCAGGACACCGCAGTCTCATCTGCTCCAACCCTCTCTTGTTCTCTTGTCTTTTCACAAGTGGAAACAACACTGTCAGATACAAACCTCACTCAGGAGTGAACCAATATGTAAATATATTTCGTCTTGGGATAAAACATGCCATATAATGGAGCAGCATCCATTCAGATCTGGCTGCTCTAGTTTTTCTGGGATGGAAACAATTCGAGCTCTCTATGAAACAGTTTCCGAGAAAACTTTGAAGGCATTGCAGGCCTGAGGACTGGATAAACTCTAAAGCATATTCTGGCTTTATTCTTTATTCTAGTCTATATGGGACCATAATTTACAAAAATTAACATCATGATATATCGCAGGAGACTTGAAACTTGCTATAGCTACCATAAAACTAGGCTTATGCCGTCGGAGGCGACGGCTGGGGGTATATCCCCGAATGCCCCCAATCCTCCAATTCCCCAATCCTTGAATAGACCTTGAATAGACTTTCATTTGAGCTTAATTTCAGGTCAATCGGACAAATGATTCTTAAGATATGGCCAAAATGGAAATTTTCCATCACAAAGCGCCACCTGGTGGCAAAATATTGAACCATACAGGTATGATGTCATCATGTGACGCGTTGTGAGGTCATGACCTTGCAGAGGCACATAGTTTCATGTCAATTGGACAAATAGTTCCAAAGATATGGCAAAAATGGTGAATTTTATGTGAAAAAGCTCCACCTTGTGTCAAAATTTTGAGTCAAACAGGTATCGTGTCATTGTGGGACACATCCTCAGGTCTTGACCTTTCATTTGCACTTGATTTGAGGTGAATCGGACAAATATTTCAAGAGATATGATAAAAACAGTGATTTTTTTAGTTTTTGGCCCCTGGTGGCCAATCTAGATATTGTAAATTGTCCAAAATCGAATCAATTCTTCCTCTTTATGATCCTTACTTATATGCAAAACTTGGAATTTCTAATTGAAATGTTACTGAAGTTATCGCATTAACACGTAGGGCGGCGGCGGTCGGACCAAAAACATAATAGCCCCGCAACGCCATTCGGCGTTCGGGGATATAATAATTTGAAAAATCAGGTGGGAAAGTAGGGTCATTTTCTCATAGACTTCTATAGCATTGAACTTCTTTCGGCAACCACCAAAGTTGCCATCTGCTGGCCATTAAATACGTCATTTTACGGTACTTTCGCTTGGGTTCATTTTTCAGACCAAGGTGCTGTGTCCATCTTTTTATACAGTTTATGGTTCAAAATTTGCATATTTTTCACCCCACCCACTAGTCCACTCTGTTTTTAAACCCTCAGTAGAACCCCAATGTGACGGAGGTCAGAAGCATGATTCACTGAGTGTGCTCTAGAATTTTTTTTTTTTTTTACCTTTAGCCACTGTGGCTAAAGTTTTAGCCTCAAAGAAATCTTTTTAGCCATACAATCGAAACACTGTGCTGTGCATGCGACTATGTCATGATGGTTTTACTGTGCTATAATGTTATGTGCGCAATCGCGTATTAAGTTATGTTTATACTTTTATATTCTTTAGATTATTTAGCCACCCAACAGGGTAGTTAACATTACCAGAGGAAAGTCTTTGCAAATAATCATATTTAAATTAAATGATTAGGTTTTTCCCTAACTTTTCTTGGCTAGCTAACTGTAATCAGCATGATATTCTCTGATATGTTAAATTGTGACACTTTCTGTGTCCAAACTGCACTTTCAGATTTTTGGGATGTTGACTAGCTTACTGGCTAGCTATCTCAATAGCAATCGCTTTTACAGCTAGCTTGCTAGTAAAGTTGGGGTAAAAACCAAATGACAGCCCATAAATATGACGATTATTTACAAAGGCTTTCCTTAATTAGCGTTAGCTAGCCAGCAAGATGGGAATATAATGTGAGGAGCATCGTAATACGCTATCGCATAAAGCAGCTGAAATTACCCATGAGGTGATACCTCAGCCTGAACTGTCTGCTTGCTCTTCACTTAACACAAGCTGTTTATCAAGGCTGAAGGAGGTCATGGGGGTGTGAACACGTTGAAAGTGAGCAATCAGTGTCGTCAAGTTCGCGCCCCACGCTGAGAGGGGAATCTGGAAAAAACGTGATGGGTTCGGATCGAATATAATCATTTACCATGAAAGCAACACCAGAAAACTTTCGCCACCGTGGCGAAGAACCATAAGAAATCTTTCGCCACGAATGGATTAAGATCGCTAATGGCAATGAGGCGAATGGCTTGCACACATCCAGATTCATACCCCATGACAATGCACTTAGTAATGTGGTGCTGTGTTCTTTGAAAGTAACATAGCAACAAGCAAGTGAACTATGAGAGGATGCCATTTGCTTCTGTCAAGCCGAGGGCTTGGTATTGTCATCCCAGTCAGGCCTGTTATGTCAAAATATGATCCTGAATTGCCAGTCTGACCCCTATATTGTCGGCTAAGGTCCGCAGACCTGTAAGTTTCGCGGTGACTGAGAAATAAAGGCACGGTGCTGGTACTCGTTTGTTCCTTTGGGAACAAATATCCCTAATTTGCCCTGAAAGGTCAATAATCTATTTGGGGACTAATGAGTATCTATCACAAGCAAAAGAAAAACTATAAATTAATTATGTTGTGGTGGCTGCTGGTACTATTTTATGTTTCCATAAAACCACAATTTTTTCCTTTACTGTGCGTGCTGCAGCAGTTTGGCGTGAAATGGATTTCAGGAGGACATGGTAACAGTCAGACAAGTGCTGTCCATATTTGCAAATAATTAGAATAGAAACTAGTTGGCGTATTTAAATATAATATATTCCAATCACTCAGCCGGTGCACTCAGTCTCCCAATCCCTGCGCCATAAATACTGGGGTTCATTTAGGTGCCAAAGCCAGCATAAAACATTTGGAGTTAAAATGAATTAGGGGCCTGTTTTAAATTCCCAATCATGCAAAGTGATTTCCCTCTGGCTAAATAAAAACAGGTGTAAAGCGATGCGCTTTTAAAATGTGTGTTAATTTAATTGGAAAGGCCCTGAGTACACAAAACATTGAGGAGTATATAAAATTATGGTGACAGAACCACAGTGAAATGTAGTGGGGCGATAAAAAAGGTCTGGTTTGATTGGAGACAGAGAGAGAGAGAGAGGGAGAGAGAGAGAGAGAGATTAGCCTGCCCTTGAGCGCAGTGCTATGACTTCAGGAGATTGAATGATATCTCCATAGGTGATGCCAGAGCTCTGCTCCAATCCATTACCTGATGTTCCCCGCTTACCTCACTCAGCACATCCCTACAACTTGGGATCCGGTGGTAAAATCGTTGGAACCTTGAGGGCCGTCCTGATCCATGAAAAAACAAATGAGGAAAGCTTCACTCAGTACCCGCTCATCCTGCCGCAGTCTCGTCATCTGTGCAAGAGGTTCTCTTCATATGCCTCTGCAGTTTCTTCAGCTTTAAGCTAACTGAAGAAAGCCATTCAAACACTCAGAAGAGCAGCAGAGGAGGCTTATCGGCAGTGGCGGAGGTTTTTGCTAGTAATTGCTTGCACTTCCATATAATTTGCTTTTTCCAGGATGTGCAAAATTTATCTAATGAAAAACAGTTTCAGTTCCATACACATCCTGAATATAAGGCTTTTGATAATTAAACTGTGTTGGTAAAATGTATCTTTTCACCTGCTTCCCACCAAAATAATTTGTTTTACAACCGTTTCACTAATGTTAATGCCCAGAGGCAGAATAAAACTCTTAGGCACAAACATTTATAGCTTGTAAAATATTATGTTCAAGGTACTGGTTTATGGGTGAGATATAGAAACCTAATATCACTGCAATAGTCTTTTCAATAGTTTAGGAACCTAAACTCAAGGGCACTTACTGAGTCGAAGTTTTGAATAAATGCTTGTAAGTGTGACCCAATGACAGTTTTTCCTATTCTGCCTGATGTATGATAGTTTAATGACAACGATATCAGTCACGGTAAACAAATGCAGTTGATGGGTATATATTGGGTTTTTATGCACCTCTACAACACACGAGAGAGGAACTGTGGGATTTGTGATGTAATACACCAGCTTTAGGGCATCGCTGACTCCATCTCTGTTGGGAATCATCATGCCCCTGATTGACAGAAGGCTTGTCCTCAGAGGCATGATAACGTTGATTATGTAAGACAGAGACAGAACCCACAGAGGGAGTTACTTGGTTGTTATGGACTTGTATGTTGCTGCTCATTTAATGGACTATGGGTTCCCATGTTGACTTTCTGCGCTTACAGGTCAATATTTGTTGAACTCTCCTGAAAAGCTTCACTGTTGAACCTCTTTGACGACAGTGAGGGAAATGACAGGTCGCTTGATTCTGTTGTCACTTCCTGATCACCTTTCAGGACAGCACCACACATTGCACTTCAGAGGCTTATTTTTGAAATTGTACCCAGGTCTGCCAAGATGACCTTTTTGTAGGCTCTTTTGTTGACCTGGACTGAACCTACTGTACCTAATTCATCACCGATCTCTCTCATATGCTTTTGCATTTGAGAAATCACCCTTTTCTCTCTCTCTTTCTCTCTCACTCCATCACAGAGATAATTTGTATTTTATAGACAGCAGGAACGCTGATGTCTTTCTTTTCAGCTTTAACATCTGAAAATTAAGAGCTGCACATTTTCTCAGCAGCCAAAGAAAAGCAGTGAACTTAATTAAGAATGGGCTGAACCATTTGTTTGCATTTCCTGACACTTTCTGCACTCATCCACTCTCAAATTGTCCTCCAACCAGTGTAGCATAGTCTGTGATCAATC
Organism: Gymnothorax reevesii; assembly: GCA_029721435.1. Lineage (NCBI taxonomy): Eukaryota > Metazoa > Chordata > Actinopteri > Anguilliformes > Muraenidae > Gymnothorax > Gymnothorax reevesii. The sequence goes on from CM056583.1 coordinate 86,957,520, forward strand.
AACTCAATTTTCTTTTATTTCCAATCAAATTACAATGAATGGAAAATTGCATAAAAGAGGAAGAAAACAAACAGAAAATTGGAACAAGCCATTACTCTTTCAGGAAATGAGGGAATTAGATTTGTCTGAGCAGAGTCAGACACATTCCATTAAAAAGAGACGTCAAATGTTTTTTCTGGTTATTTTTCTGAATGCTTCTGTCGCAGCAATACACCAGATATACTGATGACCAAATTCACCAATCACTGCCCAATTTATATCTAATCCTATTGGACAGTGACTTCATTTCCTTAATTTTCCTGCTTTGTTCAGAAATCAAACCAGCCAAATTTAATGGATCAGTCAGATGGAGGAAATGGAGGAATTATATGTGTCTTCAGTTTTCACCTGAGAATGTGTGCAGTTTCCTGTTGGCAAGAGAACATGGCCAATTAAATAACTCTATCAGTGTGTGCAATAGTCTGGTAGAAGACGATTAAAAATATCTAAAATACACAAATTATCCTCTCAAAAAGAAAAAAAAGGGAGGTCACTCACGATACTAGAGAAATATATAAATGTAAAAATATAGACAGAGTGGGTGGTGTGAGTTCTTTCTTGTCTTTATTGTTGAAAGTATGCTGTAAGGTTTTATTTTTACTGTGTTGTTGCTCTTTCACTTCGCAAAGGTTTTAATCATTTAAGATACAGCCATCACTCTCTCAAAATGTGCTCTTTGGCTTGTATCCATAGAGCCTCTTGATGAAACCCTGCAGTATATCATAAATGTGAAAACTGCCTGAGAGCTTCATGATATAACTATTTTTCTAGACAAAAAAAAAAAACCCACTGAACTCCGTAGGCTGCTTCCACGGTTTTCTTCTGGGACCGTTATTTCTGATGATGTAGGGATGTGTGGTTAACTATTGCCCCGGTAGCTCTTGTGAAAGAGACTGTAAATATCACTGGCTTATTCTGTTGAGCTGAAAGAGAAATAAATAAATACAAACCATCCTTGGACTGCTTTACAAGTCAGTGGAGTGGAGGTGATGGCGAGGCCGTTTCGCTGGGGTAACACATGCAGCAACACATTTCAGAAAAGATGTGAAATCAGCAGTTATTTCCTGTGTTTCTCAGGCTTTCTGACCTGGAATTTTCTCAGTGTTTTTAAATGCACTTTATCCATTTCCACTGTGAGAAAAAGTAGAAAATGGTGTTACAGTCCCTAACATTTCACACCAATTACTTACTTATTCTGAGATAACAATGAATTTTCTGCATGACAAATGCAATCCTATGTTTGTATAGAGAGTAAGTTAGTCTGTTCCCAGCCTATTGGTTCATTAGTCTGGTGATTAACCCTGGTTTCAGTAGCATGAGGTGACCATGAGTATTGCTGCTCCCCCTGGAGGGGATGCTCATTCATTGCAGGTTACCCACCCCTCAGTTCTTAGGGAGGTTTCCTGCTCGTACACTATTATACACCTGGGTAGAGTGAGACTCTGGGTAGTCCCTGGGTAGTGAGGTGTTTTGCCCAAGAACACAACACCGTGACAAGGCTGTGACAAGGACTTGAACTCATGACCTTTCGGTCCCAAGTTAATCTCACTTAAAGGAGAATTCCGGTGTGAAATTGACTTGGGGTGTATTGAAACATGATAATGAGTACTAACTTTTGTCAAATACCCCACGTCCGTCCGCACGCAACATTTCCAAATACATGGCTTTTTAGCCGAAGCTCCTTACAGGCTTGCAATGGTAGTGAATGGGGAATAGCGTTGCCATGCAAAGAAATTGCTATTTTTTCATCATTAACAAGGCTCAAAGTAGCTCCACACTTCATTGGTATAATTCTGAGGGCCCTGACATTTAAAACAAGGCACTGAGAATTTTGAAAATGCAAAGATAGTCTATTAAAAAAGAATTTTATGCAAACAATACCTTGAAGTAGTTTCCAGACGCCTCCATTTTGAAAGTCTCGAAAAGTCGATTGACGAGCACGAACTAATAGGAAGGATTGGGGAACAGATTACAATTTATTCGTTCGTGCTCGTCAATCGACTTATGACAGCTGGACAGAAAACATTCATTTTCATTCATACTGGTGACTGACATGCACATATTGTCAAGGTAGCTGAAAATATAGTGTTTTGTATTCTAAATTGAAATGTCATATTTAATATTCCAATTTGAAATCCAGAAGACAAAATTCTCTACTGGTTAACAGCATGCAACATTCCATCTGAAACAAATCAATACAAAAAGAATCATTTTTTTTAATGGTTACTGACATGCTTACGTATTTGTCCATGAAGCAGCGAGTTACTGACCATTCTGCTTGTACATGAGCCTCATACATCTTCTCTGTCACAGCTTTTCTTGAATAAGGAATCACTAATAGCAAATTGTGAATTTTTGCAGTCCATAAAAAAATCTGATAAAGTCTACAGCAGGTAGCAGTTGGATGGAGGTATTGCAGCTGTTACCTGTGAAGCTTTACCTCCAATTACTGCGTAAATACATCAGGTCAAGACTGTTCCACTGCAGAGGCCTGTTGAAGGATATGGAGTCTGTGTTCTGCATTAAGAGAAGCAGGATCTCAAAATAAAATACACCCCTGGCTGCTAGGTTGGCTCACTCAATAACGACTCAGCACCGCTATCTCGGATCGAATCTGGCCCTGCCAATGACGACAGTGGCCAGCAGCCTCATGGGGAGCCATAATTGGCTTCACACTGCTCAGGGATTTGGGAAGGATACAGTCGATTGGGTTAGTTAGCATTGAACATTGTTCAGACGCCTCCATCTGGTCATCTGGGTGCCCAGCAGTCGCTTTCTGAACAAGCGTTCGCCGGGTTTCCACTGCCCTTGTTCAGTGCTCATTAAGATTGTGGCCCAGGTGTAAAAATAAGCGGCAGCTGATGGGTACGTGTTTCAGAGAACTGTAAAAAATGCCTGAGCTCTCCCAAGATGGCAGCATGAGTCATATCAGCATGCTTGTACATAGCTCACTGATCACACATTCCAGATCTGGGTAGGGTTGAAGATGTCAAATTAATAAATATATATAGACACTTCAAAATTGAAGCACATTTTTAACCCTACTGGACCTCAGTAAGGATAAATCACATATTAAAGTGGGAAAAAAATCACAGCACAGGCTGTGATTATGTCAGGCACTACAGCATCATGACCCCAAACATGAGTGACTCACACATGCATAACTATAAGCCCATAAGACTCAGCATTTCCCCAAACTAGGATGTCCTTGGACTGAGGGAGAAACTCAAGCAGACTCAGGGAAAACATACAGTCTCCAAACCTGGGACCCGCTGGTGATGTGGCGCCAGTTCGTCTTTCATTCTGACATGTATTTGCTGTAACCAGTGCTAAAAGCTGCACTTACCAGCTTGTTGTATCTGCATCTGATGTGTATCTGTGATTCAGAGACTGTGGAGCAGCATCAGCCCATGAGCTGAGTATCTCTGCTGGCACAATCTGATATCGCCGCCTCAGTGTTGGTCTGGGATCATCAAAGCAACGGTCGTTCAGGAGTAACACTGTAGTGGACCATTGAATGGCAGCTTTGCACTTTCAAATGTTGTGCGTTTTAGTCGTCTAAAGTTTGCCTTGCAAGCTTTGCATACAAATGAGCAGATATTCACGTTATCAAGAAAACTTTGCCTTGTGAATTTCATATAATTTTCACATCACTGACACTCTTGAGTTGATAACCTTCAGGGACTTTGCTGGTTTCAACTGAAAGACATATGCTATGCACTATTATAAAGCCTTTGTGGTTTCATGATGTCATCATAGCAGAGCAGCCTTTCATTGGTGGACCACAATGTTACTCCTGGATCAGCATTTGTTCGTTGATCCTGAAAGAACACTTACAAGGTGATATCAGATTCTGCACCTTTGCTGACAGAGTGAAAGTAATGTTTGAGAATTACAGTTAAGCACTCTAGTATTAAGCACTTTTTATTTTTTGCTCTATACCACAGAATTTAGTATCTGAAAATAATGAACATGTGATTTATGGAAAGAGAGACAGTCAGCTTTAAATTGTGGACATGGAGGGGTTTATTGTATATTCATATTGCATGAATCTGGAAAGATTAGCAGCCTTTTTCATTCAGTGTCACTGACTGAATTCTCAAAGGCCTAATTAGGGGATAATGTTTGAGAGGAGTTCTGCAATCAGTTATTACAGAAATAATTAAAATGTCTATATTTCTTAAAATAAGTGAATCACGATGGAAAAAGCTTAAATAGTTAAAAATAGCAAAACTCTAATTTCTTACTCTATTTCATATATTACATAAAGATCATATAATTGCTTTGAGCGCCAATTTCTTCGACAGAACATTCATATACGTCAGTGCAGTTTGATTTCTCACAGAGATACTTTACAGTACGGCAGAAGAGCATCACCTCGCCTAAACCTCCAAAATAAATAAATTAATAATCATCTGAGGTGAAGAACTTCTCAGTGGGAATAAAACTCAATGGAGCCCATCATAAGCTGGCTATTAAATTGTAATAGCTAGTGATTTGATGCTATTGAATCTGATAGAATGTCTGATTAGTTGCTCTGAAAAGGTTCTGGTGGTGGTTATGCTTAAGAGTCAAAATAATTGCTTGTAATCCAGGACAGTTCTGTTTTACAGCACTGAAGCTGCTGACAGGTTATGCACTAAGAGCACAAATATTTGGTATTCTTAGCTAGGAAGAAAAACACTTTATTTCTTGTTATAATGCGAAAAAACTAGGACGAGGCAAGTAGTTAAAAGCAAAAAACGAGAGGCCAATCCAAACATGGACTCTGCCGGCTATCTACTTCTTCTATGGATCAATCGTGTTACCTGCATACAACAACATTAGCCTCTTGATGAGAATAAACAATGCATATAAACCATTTTCAATCAGGGCAGGCAAGTGAATGATGTAAAGATAATAATTAATTATAGAAACAGAACAGATAGAACAGATTAACAGGTGATATATTTTGATTAAGTCTTAACAGACAGCGCTTGGCACAGGAAATTACAGGGAGATTTTGTAATCCAGGAGCATCTGCCCCGAGCAGTAGCAGGATAAATCCCCTCCATGGAGGCATCCCCTGATCGCCCCCCGATCATCCCCTGATCTAACTGGCTGTGCAATTTGTCCTCTCCCTCTCCACCTCAAACTCCTGGGTCCCTTGAAAAAAAGAGATTTCAATCTCATCGGGACTTCTCTGTTTAAATAAGGTTTAAATAAAAAAATAAATAAATAATAAACCTGATAAATCTGAAAAGACTGGGCAGAGATGTGAGATGGAGGGAGTGCATATCAGCAGTGTCAATGTACTGAAGGCAGAGAGAGAATCTTACACTAATGATGTAGGTGTATCGCTGTGCTATTGGATAAATGTGATCAGCTGATGGAACAGGGCAGATGGAATGAGAAATAAACTACCGTCAGAAGCTAGAGAAAGACAGCTCTCCTTAAAGTTATGAAAGAAACAAAATATACATCGTTTTCCTTTATTAATGTAAAATTTATTGTAAAAATTCAGCATTTAGTTATTAGGCCAAACATGCATTTTAGCGCCCACTTCTCTGTGGTGTCCCTATGTGTATATTGTTACGTTACGAAGGTTTATAACACCTGATTTTATTATTTTGCTCAGCCAGTAGTTTCAATACCCATTCCTGTACAATTGTAATTGCTACGTTTATTCTATTTCCAGAATAATCTGGAACATGAAACTGTCCGTAACTTAAATTGGGGGCTCATCCGGGATCGAACAACATCTTTTTTTTTGTATTGAGCCGCTGAATGTAGCAAAATGGCTGAGCTTGCTGAATTTGTTAAAAATCCCTCCCTTGATGTTTTGGACACTTTTACGAGATTGCTAAAATCCTCGAGCTTGATATGAAAAGATCTATGCGGAAACATGACATCAAGAAATCGATTGTGGAAGCTTTGGTTGAAGATGGCCTTTTAGTAAAAGAAGCCTTGCAGGATTAAAGTGATCCTCACAAGCTTCAGCACAATTCATTAGAAAATGAAATATGCCGAATAGAGGCGGAAAATGAAAAACGCCGAATGGAGGTCGAAAGTGAAGGCGTCAACGTCGACTAGAGATAGAGGCTGAAATTGAACAATACTGAATAGAGGCGGAAACTGAAAAACGCTGGAGAGAGGCGGAAAATGAAAGAGTTCTGCCACTGGTGAATTTGTTGTCTTGCAAGGTGTTGAATGTATTTTTGTGACAAACCCCTCACACGATGTTGTGCTGAAGTCAGATTTGGTAATAGGTTCTGTTGTGGTTCCGGAGTTACCTGTAAAAGGTGTTGCTTCGTTGTTGAGAAATGAATTGTCAGGAGGTAGAGTGGTTGCTGAGCCCAGAGTGGTTTATGAGCCAGTCCCGCTGTCCTATAGAGACATTGTTGTGGAAGAGAATCCTGAGGTGTTTTCTTCTTGTGCGGTGACTAGAGCTCTGGAATCCTGAATTCAATCCTTCTTCTAAATTGGAATCTTCCAGGAATACCTAGAACATGAAACTGTCCGTAACAATATCACACCCCCCCTTTTTGTACCCCTTTATTTGGCTCAAATGTGTGTCGAATCAAAGAAATGTTGCATATTGTTGTTCAAAAGAGATTCCTTTATTTTTTCTTTGCTGTAAAATGCAAACATGAAAAGACATCAAAAACACTTTTACTTCACACACACAGTCACACCGAAGCACAGACTCAAACACACAGCCAGACACACACACGCACCCACTGGAGTAAGAAATGAACAGAGAACTGGGCAGAACTTGCAGTAATGAATGAAGAAACACATGTTCAGCACATCAAAGTCAGAGGAAATAATGACTGATGATGAGATGATCGCAGGAACATAAAAGGGTTTGATAAATGTCCTGAAATGGCCGTGAGGTAAATGTAGACTCAGGGCAGAAAAACATGCAGCTTGTGTACAAAGATACTGAATTTACATTTGTTTCAGCAAATTAGCCCTTTGATTGTTGTACAGATGGTTTCCACACAACTTCCCTCCATAATCTAACCTGCTCAGTCCTGCTCTGGATTGTGAGTTTAAGGTCACAGGGGCACAGAATCATACAGTGAGTGAGAGGGAGGAAAACTAATCCAGTACAGATATCACTCACCATTCATACACACACACACACGCGCACTCACACACACACACACACACACGCAGACACACACACCCACACACCGCACCTACAGGCAATTTCACCTCAGCAGTTGGGCAACATGTCCGCCTCAGGGCAGTGGGAGGAAACTAGAACACTGGGGGGAAACCCATGCAAATCAACAACAGAGGACAAGCAAACTCACTCAGAGAGGCCCCAGATGTGAAAGGATTCAAACCCACAACCTTCTAGCTGTGAGGCTACAGAGCAGGTCTCTGCACCCCCTGTGTCACCCTGTGTCAGGTCCTGTTACCATTACTGATCTCTGACTGATGACTAATGCATGATCATTTTCACAGGAAAGTGTTTATTATTCATGCAGCTAAAGTGTGGGGAAAAGAGAAATAAATAAATCTTGACTCGCTGTATCTGTTGCCTTTTGGCAAAACTCATAAAGTGGTGAAATTGCACTTGGATGCAGAAATATATGCAAACTAGTTTGTTTAACTCAAACTTCTGCAATGTTCAACACTCATAATGATGTTAATATAATGCTTCTGCCGTAAGGAGACATATAAAACATAAAATATGAAAATCCATATGCATGTACACTTGAACATACATTAATATGATAATATATAAAAATGATGACAATGTGCTTTAATCGCGGTTACACAGAAATCCTGGCAAAATTAGAAAATTTCAAAAAGACTATGTTAAACAGTCACTAAAATTTTATGTAGGACTGTAAGACTGCATCTGAATTATGATGAAATGCACTGTAGCTTCAGTCATCGTATTTTGCATTTTTTAATTTTTTTGAGAGGGTTTTTTATATAACCTAATATTAATGTTCCACCGTCCTCTGCTCTCAGAAGAGAGCACATTTGCTTGTGTGTGTAACAGAAGTGTGTGCACATGTAAGGCAGACCCTCAGAAGACAGAGTGGCTCATGGGCAGGAGGAGTATTCAGTTTTCACCTTCGGTTTGATGGTTTGCCTTCCCATTGGTGATGGAGCAGCTCTCATTGAACACCATGAAAATGGCGAATGGAACACATGCCCATAAATACACTGCATGTGATACATTGGCAGCTAGTCTTGGTGGTCCGGCCATCCTTCTTGTCGCTTGAGAACATGCAGGGATTACTTTGCTGAGGTGGGAAGGTGTGTTTTGCCCTGAGTTTGGACCCCAGTGTGATTCATGTCTGTGCTGCATCTGGGTCTCTCGGCGTACGGCGGGTGAGCATATAATCTGCAACATCCTTCTCTCGCCCTACTGCTCATGCAGGGGATGATGCATGGCGTAATCCATCCTGCTAACCTGTCTAGGCTGCATTAGCAAACTCGTTTAAAGCCCTTCTTTTCGGCGTGACTAATTTCCTGAATGGTACTGAAGTCGGCGGGGCTTTGTAGACAGTAGAGTGCTGCGTATAAATGTGTTTGAAGAGGAAGCTCTGTGTTCCCAGGTGGTTTGAGCTTCTGTATTCGGGTCACAGTAATCCAGCCTTGTTTGTTTTCATCTTCCCGGCGGGGTTGTTGTCGCCAAACTCCGACTCGAGAAGCCCGCTTTGTTTTGTGGGATCTGCATGCAGCTGGATTAATATGAAAATATCCATGCTAAAGACCCTATGCGTGTGGGCCAAAGAGTCATTTAAGTGGCACTGAAGCGGAAATTTGAATTTGCTGCATGTTTGCCTGGCAGATTTGAAACACACATGCTGTGAGAGCTTTGTTATGCTTTGATAAACAGAAAATATGTTTATTTTGAATGAATATTAACCCTCTTAAATAATTCAAGACTGGGGATTTTTCAGTGGCACAAATCATGTGATGCCTGAAGGTGTATTAGAAATAAATTTTGCGACAGAAAGAGTAAAATGTACTGTGGTGTTATAGTGTTTGTGCATGCTACACGCTGGCACGTTTGTACTGCAGACAATAGGCCAAAACATCTACCTTTAGTTTTATAATGCTATTATTGGGGTGTTGCTGGGTAATAAAGTTGTAGATTATGCATATACAGGTATGCTGTAGAAATCGATGTTGCCCAAGGTGCAAAATTGTAATCTAAAGTGATTCAATACTACAGTTACTAAAGCTAAGACACAAACATGAATTAAATAGAAAAGGCAGACTGGCACTATAGTGCCAAAAAAAAAAAAAGTTGACAGATAGCATCTTCAGAAGGTAGTTTCAAGTGTGCCATAGTTAAGTCATGCTAAAATCATATTCTTTCAGATACTGAGATGATGAGGGCTGCTTGAAGAGAAATAATATAATAATCTGCTGGCCACAAATGTTCACAAACACAAATGTTCCCTATTCCCAGGCTAATATGGCTATAAAGTGAGTGAGTGATTGACAATCTTTGTACTCAATATCTCAAGAAGGTTCCAGCTATAACTTCTAATTTCGCACCTTAAAAGATGCAGTGTAGCAGATGTGCTGATTACATTTATGGAGAATTTGTGAAGTTGCACCATACTGCATCAATGTGCCAAAACGCACTGCATCATGTACAATCCAGTAGGACTGCACATTGGTTCTGTCAGCCAGCGCAAAGGATCCCAGACTCTGTCCTGGGGGACCACTGTGTATGCAGGTGTTCATTCTAATCACAAATGAAACTCAAGAATTTTCACTAAATAGTTGTCGAGCAGCCCTACAAAGGAGCTAAACTCACCTATGCTTGAGACCATGGACACCAGTGTTTACAGAAAGAAAATTGTTGCTTACTAGAAAAAGCTGCAGTTCCAAAAATATTGTGGTAGGCTATGTGTGGACAAGCCCAATTTAGGCCTACTACACTGAAGAGTTTGGTTTTCGTGCTACTAAGCAAGGAATGGATAGAGGCAAGGTCAGAAATGCGCTGCTTAAATATGTTTTAATATTCATTTACTTGTCTTTAGTTAACACACAGGTTGAAAATGAAAAAATTTGAGTGAAAGTAAACCGCATATCCGAATGTTCACAAAGTGAGGTGCCTTCACCAGTTTTCATGCTGAAGTCGTTTTTTTGTGCGCCAAGCTGCCTTGCATATGACACATTAACGACTACACAAGCAAAACTTGACCTAGTTTTGCATTTTTATTGGCCTTTACCTCATTTTCATGCTGTATTTCTTCACAAACGCTAAACACTGCTGCTAATAAAAATGTGAGACCCGAAACGAAAGCCAGAATCGGCGAGAATAACGCATCATTCACATAAGCATGAAATCTGTGCTGTGAGGGTAACGTTTACATTTGGATAAAACCTAACATTCCATGATCACATAATCAAGAGTAACATGCTGCGTTTGGACAGCATGAAAAGACAAAAATATACAGCCATCCATCAATAAATTAACAAAATATGCATGGTTAGTGCCGGCTTCAATTAACTCAGCTAGCTAACGTTAGCTTTTAGCGAGAGGAAATTTAGTGTATTTTTGGAGCGTTATTTTGCCTACTTACCAACATCATAACATAGCGTTTTTGGCATCTATAGATTCCGCATGTTGTCTAGTTTCATGTCATATGTGTATCGTCACCTTAGCTTAAATTGAGCCGGCTACAGCCTTGGAAATACGGAATTTCAGGCGAACCCTCAAGCTGTGAGGGTAACATTTATGTATTGGGTATTGTGCCAAGTTTCTTTTGAACTGCGCCACACTCCATACAATAGCTTACGGTAATGTTATGATAACATTGAAGTTGGAGGAACAAAGTTGTCAGCTAATGCCAAAGTTGACATTTACAGACAATATTAAAGTTGCAAGTTCCGTAGTGTTGGAACAACACCTTTCTGGAGGCGCAGGTTGTTAGCCAAGCCAGCTTTGTACTGGCCTAAGTTGGAGAAAGAGTCCGACTTAAAATGCTGAGCACACGTAAATAGGTTTGTGGCAGGGGCCGCAGGAGCATTGTCGGCAAAAATAAATGCAATCCACTTGTTCCTCTGTGATCCATCACCCGATGAAAAGTTTAAAACATTTTTGTGGATTTTGGCAGCCAACAACAGAGCATTTGTGCGCACCAGAACCTGTAGCTCTTGTCTTCTCTGACATTTTTCTTTGGCGTGTTTGCGGTAAACAGTGGGCGCAATGTACTACTCTCTAGACTCTTCCCCCCCGCAGGTACACGTCATCAGTATTCCCAAACTGAAATCTCCGTTTTTCATGCCTCCTGAGTTCATGAGGAAAAAAGTAAGGAAGGAAGCTGCTTTGACTCTAAAACATCTCAGATTTTGTAAGAGTGAGGGATGACTAATGGATAAATGCAATAACTGGGAGAAATGTTTTTTCCAGGTAATGGATCCTTTCAGTACTCTTTGGAATTAAGTTTGAGGAAACAAGCTCCCAAGCCTTTCCACTGGCCTCCAGGATTGGGACCAAGTTTCTGTTAGCCAACTGTGCCAGTATGTTCCTCTGCTCAGTTTATTAGCTACACCTCCTAAGCCTTCAGCAGTATCCAGGGTGGGGACAGCGATCCTGTTAAAATTCCTTGTTAGTCTGTCAACAGTCCGGCTTCAGCAATACTGAAATTACCTGGCTACTGCCCCAGGAAGCCACCAGCCTGGAGCCGTTTTGCCCCAGAAGCCAAGCTATGCTCCAATATCTAAGCTGAACTGTTTCCCAGTCAATTTAGGCTCCGGCCCATTCTTCTGTCATAACCCTATTCCTGCTAGTAAATACTCCCTGTTGGATTGTACTCAGCATCTGCCTCTGGGTCCTTGTCTGGACCGTAACAAGACTGAGTCACATGTTTGATCTACAGAAGTTACTTACTGCATGGAATGATTTTTGGTGCTAGATGTGGTGGTTGCCGCATCTATGAAACTACTTCCCTTCCTGGAATATTTATGCATTAGAGAAAGGGATGATAAGCAAATACATCCTGTAAGTGGTAGTTTTGCATACAAAAGCATCTTGTGAATGAATGGGGACCCTTGTTAAAGCTGTAGTGTTGAGGATAGTCACAGAATATGTGTACTGGAGCTGGCTCCACAAATTTATTAGTAAAATGAACAGTGAAGTGCAGAATAGCAGTTGATGGCATAACTTCTAAAGGAATCTTGCAACCCTTGAATTAGTGTAATTTCTCCCTCAGCTCACTGTTAATGTGTTAGACTAAGAAACAAATTGATGTGAGTGTGACAGTTTAAGGGTCCCGTCATGAGGAATGCCTCCTAATAAGTACGCGGCCTGGCTACCTTGCCCATGAGCCTGGCTCTTTGGCGATGTTGTCAGCGCGTGTGACACTCATGGAGTGTGAGGCCACGCTCCCGAAAGAGGGGGAGAGATGCTACAGTTGAAGGGTCCTGTTACGAGACATGCCTCCTAATATGTGCCCTGGCTACCTTGCCAACAAATTTCTGACTTGTGACATCACAACAAGTCAAATCAAGGATTGGATTGGCTTCAGCAGCAGTAAACTATGCTGGGGTCCACTGGTGTCGTATAGGAAGAACACAATGAGGCTACAGTGGACACAGAGTCATTAGAAGAGGACAAACAAAAACTTCATCACATCTGAGGAATCTTGATTTCTGTTGCAAAGAGCAGATGGTCGGCTCAGAACTAGGCTTCTGCAGCATGAGTCCATAGATCCATCCTGCTGTGGAGGTTCTTGGTGCTTATTTTTTTGGATGTTATTGAGCATCATTTGAGTGCCACCTCATACCTAAGCATTAGCAATGACCATGTGCATCCCCTTATAGCCATTGTTTTTATTTTGTCAAATTGATCCTGTCTGAGAGATAATGTGTCATGTCATCAAGGACACAGCATCTCAAGCTGACTTAATGTAGCTGCAACCTAAAATCACTTTATGACCTGCGCAGACTAACAGAACATGTTTGAATGTGTGATGGTAAAACTGCCAAGAACTATATCACACTACGTCACACTTATCCCCCAAGAATGTCCTCAGCATCTTTGAATCTACAATAATATATCGGGTGTTCTCAAGGCTAATGGGATCCTATCCGGTACTACTTATGTGTACCAAATAAAGTGGCTGGTTAGTGTGAATAACTTTTCGTGGCAAAATCTACCTCAGAAACTTTAAGGCTATGACAGCGAATATGCTATAACTCATATCTATGTATATCTTCAAAATGCTGTTACAGATAAACTGCTCATGATCAGTTTCATTGCATTGCATTTGCTGAGGAGATGCCTTTATACAGAACAATTTCCTGAGAGCAGTAAGTAAAGGCATTTAGAAATTTATATAGGCAGTGTTAAAGAATAGATAACACCTTTCAAGCTATTTGTTCAAATAAAATATGAAATCAGTAAACAGTAAAGGTATTTTCACAAAATATATTGAAAGTAGGACCATGTCAGCACTACACAGTCTAAAACTGGCCTCAGGCCAGGAGTCAGATAGAAGGCAGTAATCTGAGCATTATGCCGTCAGAAAGTAGGGATTGGTTTTGGGTTTCTGTCTTATCTTGGTAATATAAATGACCATTGAAGAGACCTCAGTATATTTGAAATTCGCTCCTGATAAAAACTTCAGCACAGTGCACAATTTATTAATGCTGCCAAGATAATATGAAGACAAAGTACAGGGTTTTAAGTCTGGCGAATTGCATTTAATTAAATCACAGATTATGTATTAAAACGTAATTCAAGACAACATTCCACTTCGTAGTGATACTGATGAATGAATGTGATTATGGTCCAATCGAATTTTCTGCTGCGTGACCAGTCAATAAACATGAACAATTCTACCAACAATGAAAAACACTGAAACTTTTATTGTGCCTGTGTGAAAGAAATGAGCGGTGTATTGTAGACTAATTCTATTTTCAGATCGTTGTGTGAAACATGCAGACAGCTGTATTGCAGTTTACATTTTGTTATGACCAGCAGGGCCAATGACCAGGACATCGGGGCTCCTGAACGAACACGGGCCTGGTGCCCTCATCCTCCTCAACTGATGAGTGGAGCGAAGAGAAAAGGAGGGAAGGGTGTGAAAAATAAGCTGTTGGACTGAGGGCCTGTTTGAGGAAGACATTACAGACCCATCAGGGATTGACCTTAACCCATAATTGCAGTCTGGCGTTGACTGGCGTCATGTGAACATAATTTGTTTTTCAGCGTCGCTGCTGTATTGCAGCTGGGTTGAAATGTGGTAAATCGATCGCAACAACAAATAATCACGACAAATAATGAACATGGCTGGCATCGCCGGTTGACATCTTATATTCAACATTGTGTTCTGGCGATCACGGAAACGACTTACACCATTAGCAAGACTAATCGTGCCTTTTATTTTCACTTATGAAAATATCTGGAATTAAATCACTCAAGCTTACACCACAGAACATTAGTAGGGACAGGACATTCACAATTATGAGATGTGTTTCCTGCATCCTCGATGTCTCGGTGATAGCCAGGCTGTTTGGGAAGGTGGATAATGCACTGCAGGAGGGGTGGATGAATCAGGGAATAACAAAAGGAATGAACTTAAATATAAAATGAGCACCAAGGGTGCTGTCGTGGCGTCAGGTGATGTTTATCATCAGGATTGTCTCTCTCTCACCCTCCTCTTCTGACTGAGTCCCTGCTGTGATTTGCCACTGCAAGGTCAACTCTGTTTGTCATCTCCCGGGTCCAGAGTTTGGTATTGACTTTAATCAAATCTTGTGCCGTCCTCCCTGCGGGCACTCGGTGTCAGAGCTCATATTTCATGCTTCTGCAGTTTTTTAATTGATTGCAATTAGGGACAGCGAGGCTGTTCGCTCTCGTCCTGGACCTCTGAGGCTCATAGAAGGATAGAGAGGAATTTTTCAGTGGTCTGTTTCACAGAAACCCTGCTTCGGCTGCTGCCCTTCAGTGCTGAGCAGAAGCTTGGCATGATAAAAACAAATTAACATTCGAACTAATTAGATGCAATAAATTACCCAATGCAGAAAATTTTACATAAGCCTTTGAAATCAATTTGAAACACCTCATTCAAACAACGTTTGTAAAGATTACACAATTTTAGTCTTTCTGTACATCTGGAGGCTATAAGCCCCCCAGTAAAAGCAGTTCATCATAAAGAAATGTATTTTAATTAATGTCATGGGCGCACCAATACC
This sequence comes from Gymnothorax reevesii, assembly GCA_029721435.1. Lineage (NCBI taxonomy): Eukaryota > Metazoa > Chordata > Actinopteri > Anguilliformes > Muraenidae > Gymnothorax > Gymnothorax reevesii. Next base: position 86,972,730 of record CM056583.1, read on the forward strand.
ATTTTTTTGGTTAGAGTCCTCATGCAAGTACTTTCTTTTTGGGACTTGCTGATACTGAATCGCAATGTGAAAAATTTCAAACTGATTTCCAGTTACCACAGTTATGAGAATGCAGATTTTGGGGACAGATTTTTTTTGTTATTGGTCATTAATAATATATTCACTCCTGTTTATACTAAATCAAGCATATCATGACTCACAAATTCCAAACGCAGATCATAAAATTGTCACTGAGTGCTGTGTCTGTCGGTCGCTGCGAGAATTAGCAAACTCCTTGTACCTTAATGATTTTGATATGTTTTAGCAAGTTAATTGTAATGATCCAGATCCGGAATCAAGTACGGAGGCGGAGTGAAATCCAGCTGTGAGGTTTATTGGTAGTCATACGGTAATGGTAGATTAGAACCCAGGGGAGAAAAGCACAGTTCAGATCAGATGTTGTGGGCTAAGCAGAGTAATCATTGCTAATCTTCTGGGATAGCTGGCCTCCTGGGATTTATGCCAGTTGGAGTGCAGACTTCGCCAGAGCCGAATTGCCCCAGGACAGGAAGGAGTAGCTTAGGAGAAATACGGTTCCATCCCTGATGACCGTAGAGGCATTGGGAGCTTGTTCCCAAAAAACTGGACAGAAAAGCGGACTTGGACAGGATTAACAAGAATGTGGTCCTGAGCCTAGAGACCTTGAGGAGAGGATTGGGTGGTTGCTCTTGTTTAGCAAGTGAGGAAGGCAATTTCTGTAAACATCTCTCATTAAGGTTACCTTCTACTTTCAAAAGGCAAAGAGAGTTTTACTATTAAATGTTGACTGGTTCGAAGGACACATTGCAAATTACAATCCAGGAACTTGAAACTCAAAGGAGGGGGTATATGTCCACGTCACTGATACACGAGGAATGGTAACTATGAAACAAGACACAACCGCAGATGAGGGAGCACGGAAGATGCAAACCAATCAGAGGAGACATTTCACCTATGAAACCCTGTTTATACCGGACTTGCGAGCAGGTTGCAATCGAAAAATGGACAAAAATCGCCATCACTCTCACTGACTCTTGATGAGGTTGTAAGTAACTCTCAATAAACTCTCAATGGTCTCAAATTCAATCTCTCTGATCTCTTTCACTCTCTATCGATCTTGAAGGGGTTTACGATTGTTTTGAGCTGTTCAAAAAAAATCGCATAACTTTTGCGAGTGTGTGCAAGTGGTCAGAAATAAATGCAGATCTCAAAAACAATCAAAATGAGCTGTCATAACTTTCAAGTCACTCTTAATTCGGTCACACAGGTCTTGATGGACTCTTGATGGACTCTCAAACAGGTTGCATAAATAATCCCCAAAAATCTGAATAGTTTTCATTATGCGACTATGGTGATCGTTTTTGCGAGCTGAACAAGAGCCCATTGCAATGCCTTCAAGAGCAAAAAAGTCATGCCGAGTGAAATTGCGAGAGCGTCAGTGATGGATTGGATCGAAATTTGACCAATGGCGATCAGTGAGAGTGAAATTGCGACCAATGGCAAGCTTCCATGCGACTCTTTCTGAGAGTGGGTTTCCTGTATAAAGCCATTGTTAATCAGTTCATCACTTGCTGCAACGATCGCATCAACAACACAAGACCAAGAGAGACCAAACAAGAGAAAGGAGAGTCATCGTACTTTTGTAAATTATGTCGCATAGATCGCCTAATTTTTATTACTATTTATCTCAAATGTGGTCTCACTGGAAGCTTGGTGTGAACACAAATTAGCGATTAGATTGGAGAGTATACAAGAGTATACAAGGCTTGTGCGAGTTCATGAAATCCTTGTGATCTCACAAGTCGCAGCAGTCGCCATTTCAGTCATATTTTGGTGTAAACTGGGCATAAGACAAGCAAGTTGCTGAATGGGAGGAGACACAGAAGGCAGTCATGTGAGGCGTTTGCTGCATGTAAATGTTGATCTCACGAAGGCTGCAGCAAATTTACAAAGCATGTTAGAAATCCCATTGGTCGTATTATTTGATGAAAAAAATTTGCAATCACTGCAAATCTATACCTTTGCTGGAGCGATGTGCTTATTCCGTGCTCTGCCATTACAGACTAAGCCAATAGTGTCATTGACAATGGTCTGTGACGTCATGATGTAATAAGGTTTGAGGTGAGGTAGGGTGTTTGTGGATTGGCTGAAATATTGACATGTTTGGTGTGGTTTATGAAGATATTTGTTTACGTAACTGCTACACATACTCAAAACATCACTTCAGATATGATTCAAATGGTTCTCTATTCTCTGCACATATAAACTCTGCAATACAGACAATGACATGATGTGTAAGAACAGGCCACTGTGCTTCAAACTATATCAATCATCAAGATTATTGAGTCCTTCAGTAACTTGACCAAAGCCTCCAGTGAGAACGCTCAAAAAAAAATAAAAACATTGGAACATTGAAACATCAAAACATTAAAAAAAAAAATAACACTGTTGATTGCTGAATGGCATTTTGAGGCATTTGTTATGTGAGGTATCATTCAGGGACCAATCGCGAGAACACAGGATTGCAGGAGGAGATTTTATTGAGCGAGGGGGGTCACCCTTGGAGGGCGGAAGGCAAAAGTACAGAGTCTACAATCCAAAAGTCAAAATCCAGTGCAAAGTCGTAACCAGGGCAGCAAACACAAAAATCGTAGTCAGGCAAAACAGATTCGATACACAGGCACAGGTTTGTCGAAGAAGCAAAAATCAAAAACAAAAGGGCGAATCCGAATCGTTACCAGGGCAGCAATCACAAAAAATGTAGCCGGGCAAAAAGGTTTTGTAAACACAGATGCAACGGTAATCCAAGAAAAGAAGAGCCAAAAATCTAAATTCGGATGGTCCCGTCAGAAGAGAAACGCAATGAGTACAAGGTGAATAATGAGCAGCACAGGTAAATGCGAGAGATGTTCTGACAAGGACGTTCTGTGAAAAGACACCTAATATACATTCCAGGGAGATCACATGGTACATAGAACACAGGTGCAAGAAATGAGACTAATTACAAAGGGTGGAACAAAAGGGAGAACCTAATCACATTAAATAGGCAAAAGCCAAACCGTGGACAGGGATCACGAGACAATCCCATTTACCATTGACAGTCAAGGAGTTCTCACGTGCATAGATAATGAGAGAAAGGACAGCGCGAGCAGGTGTGGAGATTCCACCGAAATGCAGCAGAGAAGATTAGGGAGAGACAAGAGGCGGAGACTAGAACAGGGCGAGTGCTTAGTAAGTTAATATTATATACAATGTTAGTTGGATTAGTAATCTTAACAAAAACAACAAACTGTTAGTATTGGTAAGGAAAAATAGAAAAGTAGAGTGAAAGTAGTAAACCAGATGGGAAGGAAGGTCGAAATCACCCGAAAGAGTGGCACGCAGTACTGGGGCTGTGAGCAAAGACAAGACAAGAGACCAGACAGGGGGAGACAAAGTGCAAATCAAGGTGGAAAGCAAAACATGGACCAGATAGAAAATATGGTTAAATGCAAAATATGGGAAAGTAAAAATAAGACAATGCAAGAACAAATCGAAGAACCAAATCACAATACACATACCAAAGAATAGTCAGACATAGCAATGATTCAAATACCAATAAAAAATAATATCAAAACTTGGTAAATAGAACAAGACATGGCAAATCAGAGCATGAACATGGTGAGACAGATCAGAATCATAATATGTTGCATGTAAGAGTTGATCACATACAGGTTTTGTCAAGGAACAAGGTCTTTATTGGCTCTGTTCTCCACACTTAGGTATTGTGAGCTGTTGGACTGATATAAGATCAATACAGGCGACGTCAGCAGGTCTGCTCCTGAGAGAGGTAAATGGAATCAGAAACCAGAGACCGCAGTCAGTCTCCTCCATTACATATTATCCCATTAGCCTGTGCTGGATCTACCCTGCTGATTGCACAAGATCTGTACCATAGTGATGCCCACTCCTGCCCTTCAAGGCTGATGAGTTAGAATTTCATCCAGTTATTACACATTTGTATTAAAATAACATGAATTATATTGAATGAATAGATTTGCCACCCAAATTTCACGGTGCAAAAAAGTCAGTCATAACCTGTGTTTTAGTCTTATGTTGGATAATGAGACTAAATATCTGATTGTTTAATCAAAGGTAGTTAATACTAGTATTTTTGTTTAGCTACTGTTTGCTTCAGTGAAGGCCCACGGTTTGAATCCAGCCTGGAGTTTGTACGTTCCTCCTCTGTTTGCATGGGCCCTCACACTCCAGTTTCCCCCCAAAGGCATGCATGGGCTGGGATGATTGGAGACTGTAGTTTGTCCTTAAGTATGAATGAGTCTTTAAGGGGTGAAAGACTACAGAGTGCCGAATTGTCGAAGATGTGGTTCTGTCAGTTAGCCATTGGATGTTTGGAGATGCTCCAGCAACACCACGCCCCTCCAACCCAACCCTAACCAGGAATAAGCAGCTTCAATAATGAGTCGATTCTCTGTAAGTTCCATCCTTTTACTCCATTGCCAAACCTTGTAATGAAACCTTTTTGTTTTACCTGCAGTCTCAATGAAGAATGTCCTGACATATTATCCTTATAACACTCCCTCTTCCCATATATGTTTATGTGCAACGCGCACAACACACATATGCACAAACACGCACATGCATGCACATACCCACTCACACTCCTCTAACTATTAGGGATAACTGCTAGATTTTCTCCAATATGGAGACTCACAACAACAACACTATACAATTGTGTAATTATATCTTTGCTTTCTTGGTTAAAACATCAATAACCACGAAGACCTAATTGAAAGGTCCCTTTGTACAATGACGGGACAACCAAACAAGCTCTTTGTAAGGAATGATGTACGGCATTATATTTCTCTTGTAAAATATTCCGGGGAAAAAAATCCAGAAAAGATTTTGAGTTACACATTTACAAAGGTATTTGTACAATAGCAAACAAAACAGGAACTGAGACATGTAATGTTAAAACGATTGCACGGAAATAATTCTCAATCGGCTTTATTCTATTGAGTAGTAAAGCTTTCAGACACCTCAAAAAACAAAAGAAAACCCACTAAATCAAATGCTTCACATCTGCATACCTGGCTGCTCTTGCAGAAATCACCTAGTTCTTTAGAAAACGCCATCCTTTGTCTTCTGGAAATGGAGAATGAAATAAAAACTCTGAAACTGAATGAACTTCACTACCGGGCATGTTTTACATTTCTACTGCGTACACCTACTGTATTTGTGAACAGGAATCAGTTTTCTGTTTCTCCATACGCAGCAGATTCTTTAGAATGGGCCCATTGCCAGCCCTTATCTTCCTAAATATGCATTGAGAGCCGTTCAGAACTGTGATCTGATGCAAAAAGATTTCATGCTTTGGATGACTGCATTTTTCAAACCTGTACTTTCTCCATTCTCCAGCATGCGATTAGCAAATAATGGAGCATCGTCAGCTGGCTGGCTTCTCTCATTTGATGTCTCAGTATTTGCCTGTTAGTGGATGTAATGTTGGCTCGGCTGCATCGGTTTTTTATGGCGTGTGGCCCTGAAATGCAGCGCAAAGCTTTTCCATCAGAATATACAATCCTAGGGCCGAGGGCTCTGACTTTGTGTGGAGGAAAAAAATAATAGATTTACTCAGAAATCATAGCCCACTGCAGAAAATTCCCATTGTCCATCAACATTTTTACAGCAGCGCTCAAAACCTACTTCCGAGTTAACAGCAGAGGTCTTGAAAACTGATCCTGCTTAACCTGAAAGGGTCATACACTACAATTCCCAATTCCAATGAAGCTGGGACTGTGTTTAAAATGTAAATAAAAACAGAATACAGTGATTTGCAAATCCTTTTTGACCTATATTCAATTGAGTATGCTATAAAGACAAGATATTTAATGTTCAAACTGATAAACTGATGCAAAGTGAAAAAGTGTGCTGTGGTTTGACGATTCCACATTTCAAATTGTTTCTGGAAATCATGGACATTGTCTTCTGGGCTGAAGAGGAAAAGAACCATCCAGATTTTTATCAACACAAAGTTCAAAAGCCAGCATCTATGATGGTATGGGGATGTGTTAGTGCCCATGGGATGGGTAACTTGCCCATCAGTGAAGGCACCATTAATGCTGAAAGATACACAAAGGTTCTCGAGCAACATATGCTGCCATCCAAGCGACGTCTTTTTCAGGGATGTCCCTGCTGATTTCAGCAAGACAATACCAAGCCACATTCTGCACGTGTTACAACAGTGTGGCTCCGTCGTAAAAGAGTGCGGGTAAAAGACTAGCCTGCCTGCAGTCCAGATCTGTCTCCCGTTGAAAATTTGGGGTGCCCAGTTGTACCAACCAACAGTGGTCGGCAGCTTTTTCAGAACAGCACACAATTGGCTGAAGCGCTGTAGGGATGCAAATTGGGAAGGGACTGCTGGGAAGGAAAATTAAAAATTATTGCCTTGTTCGCTGCTCAAGCGCCTCCTGTTGGCCAGCCGGGCTCTCGTCAATGAGATTTTAAACTTGCTAATGTTCGGGTATCCTCCGCCCTTGTTCTGAACTTGTGATAGTTTCGACCAATGAGAGTAAAGATGCAGGGGCTGCATCTTTACATCAGGGGCTGAGAGCCGTGAACCCTCTCTCTCTCCTGAGCTGGTAGTAGGGGACATACGAGCAAGACTTGCACATAGTTTTCAGATTGGGAATTCCGGATTAGAGTGCGATTGGAGATGGCAAATTAAAAAAAAAAAGAAAATATGTGATGCATAATGAATCGCAAAAAACAACATTGGAGACCCCAGACTGTTGAGCAACTGTCGCACATCAAGTAAGAATGGGAAAGTATTCCACCAACAAAGCTCCGACAATTAGTGTTCTCAGTTCCCAAACGCTTATTGAGTGTTCTTTAAAGGAAAGGTGAGGTAACACCGTAGCAAACATGCTACTACTGTCCCAGCTTTTTTTGGACGTGTTGCAGGTATCAAATTCAAATGAGTAAATTAAAAAAAAAAGAAAGAAATATATCAGTTTGAACATAAACTATCTTGTCTTTGTAGTGTCCTCAATTGAATATAGATCGAAAAGGATTTGTAGATCATTATTCTGTTTTTATTCACGTTTCATACAACGTCCCAACTTCATTGGAATTGGGGTTTGTAGTTTATAAAGCAGTTGAGTGGTTTATTCAGATGAATCACTGGGTTTCAGTCTGACAGTGTGCCAGACTGGTGTTGAATCCCTATGTTACTGGTTTTGACTGCAATTGGCAGCTCCACCGGAGAAACCTGTAATTGGGCTCTTTCCTGCACAAGAGCAAATCCACTGCATCCTCAGCTGAAAGGAGTCTTCCTGATCACCTTGAACGGTCATTCCTACTCTCAGAGACCATCCCACCTCACCTCAGAATCATTTGATTTTTTTTGTGCATAATGGATATCATATTTTTCAAAAAGCAAGCAAAATTTTTGGTGTGTAACCACTGTGTAAAATTTCCAAAATTTTAGGAGTTATGGCAATTAGAAGTGTGTAGGGGTATTCCAAATTTTGGCAATTTTGATTCCACCACATTTTTCCAACCATTTTTTTAACTTTCATAGCATCATAACTGAAAATGCTGGCCTCCTGGGATTTTCGATGCTAATACACATTTGGCACTGATCAAAAGTGATATCAGATCTGATATCTAAAACTCTTGACCCAATCATCCATTAAAATCTGTTTTTCACCCCCACTTAACTTTTTGTAAAAACATGTTTGACTAATTTTATCAGGTAATACGTTTTAGTATCTGCATTCGGTATGCTGTTTTTTTTGTTGTCTTGGACATATTTTAATGAGGACAGAAACTGGTTGCTGGTGTATGCAAACAATTTGTTGAACGATCATTTACCATATCTAAAAAAAAAGATTTGCTTTTTGGCACTACCTGCATTCTCAGAGCCACAGATTATCTCTTGAGTTCATCTGTAACAAGCAAACAGCTGAAATTCTTTTCATATGTGACAGTTGAAGGGTCCTGTCACTGGAAGTGTCTCCTAATAAGTCCGTGCCCTGGCTACCTCGCCAACAAGCCTGGCTCTTTGGCGATGTGGTCAGCGCGCATGACTCTTACCCGGGAGTCTGGAGGTTCAAGTCCCCGCCTGGGCCCTCCTTTGGCCTGCTACACATAGATTTGATTTTTTGTTCAACAAATTTCAACTTAAGCTGTATGAAAAAGGGATTTAGCAAACGTCTGTCACATATTTTACTCTTTAACTTTAGGGACAGGTAAGGAGAAGGTAGGACTGGGATATATACAGGTATATTATTGGATACATTCACAGTGGCTACCAAATGATAAATTGTCTGAGATGCATCTCAGTGGGAACTCCTTAAAATAGATTGGCTAAGGTCACTGAAGGACACTGGAATAATTCATCACAATTGCTCCAGTGACAATGAAGAACTAATGAAGTACACCTCGTCACGCAGGGATTCAATTTTGAGGCGCCTGCTTGATTTACTGAGAATCTGATGACAGACTTCAAATAATTAATGGAAGGTTTCTCCTCAGTAGAATATGGCCACCCTTTGCTCAAGAGTGACAAGGGGTTGTTGGATCCATAATTACCACAGTTACAGTTATGTACTACATGGCTAAAATTTGTTATCTGTTTAAAAAATATACCAACCATGCATTTTACTAATCTGGCATTTAGTGAAAGTGTGTAGCACTATATGGAAATGTCTAAAACTACCGATTAAAGCAAATAAATAAATAAACGAATGAAAAATAAATACAAAGCAGTTCCTTACCTTCACTGGTTAGTAACTCAACAGCCAAGTTAATAGTGATGAGCAGGTTGCTATGCCTCGGGTAGGAGAGACTGGGGTCCGATAAGTCATGGGGACCAATGAGTCTTATTACTATTTTGCGATCAATCGATGCTGCTTAAATTGGCAAAATATTTGACCATTGAGTCATGGGGATAAATGAGCCATGTCACTTTTTTGCCTATTTTAAACACCTTTGGCAGTGATTGATTGCAAAATAGTGATATGGCTCATTGGTGCCCATGGCTCATCGAACCCCAGTCTCCCCTACAGTGTGACTTGGTCGGTATGTACTGCTACTTAATATCTCTCCTCACCTGTACTAAAAGTCTGCTGGTTTAAAAAAAAATTGTAATCACTGCACAAAAGATGCAGATAAAAAGAGGAATTGAAAGTTCAGGGCTGGTTGTTGAAATGTAGGGGTATGGAATACAAGCACAGCACAACACTGAGGTAACGCCTGCCATCTGTAATACTCACCCAGCTGGGCCACACTGACCTGCGCTACTGTGTACTAACATTCCAGTTGTCACACTTGTTTCAGCAAACATCTGGGACAGTGCAGTATCACACTAAGCTGCAAACACAGATGCTTCTGAGATGGGGTATTTTATGCTTTCTTTTATTGCATTGCATCACAATGACATGCTTGAGATTTGGGCGAAGCGCAGTCCCTGTAGTCATTACGTTCTCCCAACTGCTGATCCCAGCACAGCTGCTGTGTGAAGCGAATGCCCTGTGAACGCTCTCTCTTTGCCGTGACGCTGTTATCCATTTGCTAACCTCCGCCAAAGGGAAAACTGCATCCACAGCCCGCAATCTCTGGCTAAACCTGTGAACCGCATTGTCAATGTTTAATTTCCAGTGAGTGTCCTTAAGGTGCTGTATGAGGGCTGGAGTGTCATTTATGGCTGTGATGTATGTCCCCTGCTGAGCTCAGCTACGAAGGATGAAACTTGTCATTACAGGTTCTCACTACCTTCACCTCTGGAACCTGCCCGCGAGGCATATTTTTACATCTGCCAGATCTACGAGCTTCACTTCTCTGTTTAATCTCTTTATTGTATCCACTTGCAGGAATCCGGCCCATTTTAGCCTCTGTAAGGGATCCTGGCCTCAAAGGAGGCCCTAGAAAATTGAATTTTTGATTACCGCCCACAAAAATTTACATATTTCATAGGCCTATATCAAACAGGCCTATAAAAGAGATAGATAAATTTTGGCAAGAGATTCTGAAAGTCACCGTAATTTAATGTTCGGGATTCACAAGGGCAAAAAAGGGCTGTGGCCCCAAATATTTGGGGCCCAATCACGGAAACCCCTCAGAGTTGAAGCCAAAAATTTTGCATGTGCTCATTATGAATATTAGAGGTACTCCCAAAAATAAATTTGAGCCAAATCTGAATCAGTGACCATAGAAGATTCTTGTACTTTGGTTGAGTTCATATGGAATGACCTGATGTAGTTTTTCATCAAAGTAATCACTGAAATGCATAAGAAATCCAGTTAAATCTAGATCTCTCATCAAATTTCTAGAGGTAGGATTGACTGCATCAGCTGTATAATGAGTTGAGTAAAACCAGGAGCCACACCTCTGTCCATTTTTTTTTCCTTTATGACTGTCTTTTACAAGTCTCACTGAGACCAAGATCTCTTTTGCAGGGGAGCCCTGAATACAACAAAACAAATGCAAAGCAGGTTGAAGACAGAGCACAGTTAAAAATTACAAAATACAATTGCAGATAAAAAGATAAACAAACTTTAAAAATATAATTAAAAATAAGACAAAAGAAAATAATAAAATGAATAAAAACACACAAAGACAAAGGACAGAGAACAAGTTCTACGTTAAAGCTACAGGCAAGTACATCTGGCCTCCTCAAGTAACGTCTCCCACAGTAGATTCTTAATGGATTCAAACAGAATAAGGCAATCAAGCTTCAGAGTGTCTTGGCATCTATTTCAGAAACAGGGTGCAAATGAGCTAAAAGCAGAAGCGCCCGGATTAGTTCTAGTCCTGGGAGCCTCTAACAAAATCCACCCTTGTGATCTGGTATGCTGGCTTCTGATTTTGATGGACAAGAGCCAATTGAGATATGAAGGCAGTTATTCATATAAACTGTAAATAAAATTGGTCCAAGTATGGATCCTTTGGGAACTCCTTTCATCACTTTTAAAAATTGAGACTTAGCATCCCCAAGCATGATAGCATGTGTTCTATTCGAGAGATAGTCCTGGAACCATTACAGACATTCCCTGTCACAATTTTCGGGGGATCCACATTTTGCTCTTTGTTGTTTATCCAAGGGGGATGGATTTTCCCCTATGAGTAGGGCAGTTGTTTCCCCAGGCGGAGGAGTTTAAGTATCTTGAGGGCTTGTTCATGAGTGAGGGTAAGATGGAATGTGAGTTTGCCAGGTGGATCAGTGCAGTGTTTTCAGTGATGTGGGCAATGTATCGGTTTGTCATAGTGAACAAGGAGGTGAGATTAAAAGCAGAGCTCTTGATTTATTGGTCAATCTACGTTCCAAACCTCAGTGATGGTCATGAGCTTTGGCTCATCACTGATAGGACAAGATCACAAATATAAGCAGCCGAAATGAGTTTTCTTTGCCGGGTGGCTGGACTGACCCTCAGAGAAAGAGCGAGGAGCTCAGACATCCAGGAGAAGCTCAAAGTAGATCTGATGCACCTCTTCATTTAGAGGAGTCAGTAGAGGTGGTTTGGGCATCTGGTTTGGATGCCTCCTAGATGCCTCCCTTGAGAGGCACAAACACCTAGATGCCTTCTAGATGCCTCCCTGCAGACCCAGGACACACTGGATGGATAAAAGTTTGTCTCTCAGCTGGCTTGGGAATGTCTTAGGATTCCCCAGGAAGAGTTGGAGGAATTAGCAGGGGAGGGCGATGCCTGAGCCAATGTGCTCAGTCTGCCACCCCCGTGACCTGACCCTGGACAAGTGGAAGAAAATGGATGGATGGATGGATGGATGCTTATGTAGTGAACTCAGTAACCCTGTTTTTGTACTTCATAAGAAGCAGAACTTTGGAGCAAACAGACTTCTTGCAAGATGCTAGAAACTGTTTCCCGTTACTTTGGTGTTTTTCCATGTAGCACAGTTGAACTTTGACTTTTGTCTTTTTGCTGCTACTGAGACTAGAGCCCAGAGCTCAAACTCAACCAAAGCTCATATATTACTTCTTGTGTTGTTCTGCCTACATGGTCCCAGTCATTGTGTTTCAACACTTTAACCCTTTAACTCCCTGTTCGACCTCTGGTAGAGCAAATTTTCAGTATCAGTATCTGTCTGAAAGATGTGTTGAACTTATCTAACTGCACCTTTTCAGCATCACTTACCTCAACTGAGTGTTAGAGATGGCTCAGGTCAGGTTATGCTTAACACTGCGTTCAAGTTCAAAATACAGGGACTACCAAACGGGTTAAAACAGTATTTCTTATCTGCAATACCTATGTAATCACATCACTGTTTTGCCATTGACTGTTTATGCTAGATTTATGAAATATTGTTTAAGTCTAAGGGGACGATTGAGATTTTCACTCTAAAGCTGGGTCTCAACAGAGGACTTGCATTCAGTCAGCACCCTCTTCCAGCATGGAGTGGCATAAATTGACCTGCAGTTCTTACTAAGTATTCTGCACGAGGTGTTGCAGGATGTATTCACTGAGGCGTACTACTTTTTCAATTCATCTTTGTTCTGCCTGCTTTAGTTTGGATCCACGAGTGGTGCATCTGGTACGGCAGTAGTGTAGAGTGGAGAGCATAGTGTGTTGTCTTTGAGATGACTGCTGTTTTCATGGGCCACAAGGACAGCTTCAGAGCAGAATCATTTTCCCAGAATCTACTGGGCAATGTATACCTAACATACAGTACAATGGACTGCATTGATTGAAATCTTCCAGAGAGAACTTCCAAAAATGTTGGGACAGTTTGAAATTGTGTGGTGTATGGAGTTAAACAGGGAGCGACTGTGCTCTGTAAGACTTGATGTAATGGTAAATCTTTCTCTGAGTTCTGGTCATGATATATCCTGCAAAGGAGAGTTTATTCAGTTGGGGTCACATATCATGAACAGCAGCGCTCACCCCTTCCCGAGGGTGATTGGGCAGTGTAAAATGTCATCACTTCGGCTACACAGCTGTTCAGTGCGATAGCTTGGTTTAAAGTTGGACGGGAAAATGATTTTGTGCTGGTCAGAGTACACTGCGCTCCTCTCTGGAGTCAGTTTGCTGATTTCTCTGTTCAGTCTTGGTCGGAAGCTTGTAGAGTAAAATCAAAGCAAGGAAATCAAAGGATGGAAAGCTAATTGTAATCAGTAGGAAACCTCTGAAATTCACTGGAGCTGATTTCTCCGAGAGGCGTAGTACTTCAAATCAAATTTGGTGTATAAAGAATTGTCGGCCAGAAAGACGCTTTCAATGTGACGGGCTGGCTTACATGGTGACCCACATTAAAAAAAAAAAAAACGTATTCTTAAAAAATATGCACTGAAAGAAACAAGTTAAAGTGCTTTAACCTCGTGCAAATACTGCATGCAGCCAATGCTGATTCTGAATAAGGTGAGCATCCTAACCTTTGAAAAAATCTGACGGTAATCTAGACTAAAAAATAAACACATGAAATGAACAACGACTAACTTGGCGCAAACTCTAATTTTATTTTTTTGTCAAAATTATTGTAGAACTCAATATCTACTTAAATTGCCCCAACAATCGCTGCATCAGTATTATAATGCTCTGCGGAGAACAATCTAATCACACAGCTGTGATCTTCTGCCTTATGGGGCTAAACATGTTGAAAAAGACCTCATGATGACATTTTAACAAATGTTATTAAATGTTCTATTTCTCTCTCTGTCTTTTTGTGCCCCCTTACGCCCCCGTTATCAAACGCTGCATAATCGCCCGACAGGAATGCCCGGGCCGTGTACAGTAAATGCTGACAGCTGCTAGCGGCTCTTAGCGATCCCCGAGGCAGCGGAGGGAACTCGCCTACGGAGGAACATGCTCAGCAGATGAGAACCATGAGAACGGCAACGTGATACCATCTATTACTTTTTAGAGATTTGTGAGTGAGGGGTACACAAGGAAGTGATTTACTCTCGGGGTTCTGCCGGACCCCGATGCTTTATTGATGTGTGACCCCTCCGGTGATTTACTTCCTCACATTTCTCTCTCTCTCTCTCTCTCTCTCCGTTTACTTTTATTCATGCCATGTGTAATCCCGACTCCCAACACAGTTCTCACCAGGCGGACTCCGGGCGTTTGGGACAGTGAGCCCCCTCTCGACCCGTGCTTTGACTGATCTTGGAATGGGGGTCGGGAGGGTAGACGGGGTGCAAAAATGGCTTTGGATGGGGATGGATTGAAAGAGGCCTCTCATGATACTCCTGCATGATGCTCACCAGGTGCAGCATCTGCTCTCACTGCCACAAAGCGCACTGTTGGCAAGTGACAAATGGGCTGATATGAGAAGGTAAATCCCAGGCTTTGTTTAAACTCCAGTCATTCCTTTTTAAGCCATAAACCTCTCTATTTAATTTATTATGTTTTTATTGAGTGCGTGATTTCCAGCGATTGCTCTTATGTTACACTTCATGCTCTTGTCTTCATTACTTGGATCCAAATGCACATGGAGGGTCATAACGGCAAAGTGATCGCCTATTCACTACATATATGTAATTGATAAGAGACTGTAAGGATGGCAATAATCTGAATAAATGGTGAAAATCCAAACCTTTGCTGACTTCCATCACTCAATTTAGTATTTTTTCTGCAGCATGGGAAAATGCTAAGACAACCAAAGCAAGTCAGTGAAAGTTATGAATTTTTTTGCGGTTATTTGGATAACTGACATCCCTGCAATGTCACTGCAGTGCCTGTCGTGCCTAGCAACGGCCTTTACAGAGATTATATTAACAATGTAGCAGGGCCTCTCGCATCTTATTGCTTAATTAGACTCTCAAGCTAATTTACACAAATCTGTGCCGTTTCATGAGCTCACAATATTCAGAAGACAAATTGATGATTTACATCTTTATTTATATGGAGAAGAAAACGCTTCATAACTTTGTGGTGCAATCAGAAAATAAATGTGACAGTCATTAGTCTAAGGAGCTGTTGCCACGCAGGCAAACTGCAACACGTTCAGGTAATTAAGCATTGAAAGGTGAGGTTACCGAAGTTTAACCGCCAACTCAATGTGGGTTGTAGTGAGAGTCCTTAACCCTTTGACTCCCAACTAGTCCAAACCAAACCTGACTGCTCTGCCCCAGGTAATGAACACTACTCATATCCAATACAGATATGCTCAGAGTTCTTATTCAGTTCAGAATAAACCATTGTATTTTATGGTATGAAATTGCAAAATTAAATCTCGTTTATGCATTTCAGCTCAAGTTCTATGTATTTCCAGTATTTACCGCAAAATTTGTAAATTATCCATTTCTCCCTTTCTTGATTATGCCCACCTGTTTCCTTTTTGTTAATTATATTACCTCAATGATTTATTCTGCATTTTCTCCCCGTTTGGGCAGGTGGCCTCAGTCTGGTTTCCCCCTTTGCGCTCGGCGCCCTCCCCTTTATGTCCTCCTGCAGTTTGTATTTGTTTATTAAATAATGAGTGCAGGGATAACTAAACTCCTCATCCCTGTGACTGGGTCCTCCTCTCCACTCCTCGCCCGGACACTGTTTTTAACATCTTTGGGTGTCAGGGTGTGACAGTAACTGCCTAATTATTTGGTTTGAAAGCCTGCACCTACACTGGCCCTCTCTGGATGAGATTAAGGACCCCTGCAACAAGGCAATCAAAATGCAAGGAAAAATCCATAATTGAGCAGAGGAGTCATTTAGAAATAAAACGGAGTTTCCTTACGCGCGCGCAAAAGGGTTGTGTTCACACTAATGTTTTGTGGAAAGATTTAGATTGTTCGATTGATCGATTCTCAAGCAGGATGAAAAATGAAAGTGAGACACATCTTTTTTCTTTTGGATGTGAAACCTGAAAAAGATACTTGCAGTATGAAGACTGAAGAAGGATAGAATGCCAACTAAAAGATGACTTTAGGCAATTTTGCTGTAAAAATCTTACAGAATAGTGTCCTTTATATTGTGGCCGACGAGGGCAAACGTGCTACCACGGCGCAAACCATCTCCAGTTGAAGAAATGCGCTGCAAAATCAGAAACGATGCAAAGTCAAAAACACGCTAACCGCAAATACAAATGCAAGAGAAAAACTATGATTATCCAAGTCAACACAAACACCATGCAGTGGCTCAAAACATCTCTAATTAGAGAAAAACGGTGCAAAAACAAAAAAAAAATGCAACGTCAACAAATTGACAAAAGACAAAAGTGTTGTGTTTGGACCTTCAATCTAAATTCTGGTTCCCAAACTAGGGCGGTGTGGTTGTTATTTTAAACAATAGTTATAAGCCCCTGTCCAATCATTCTGAAGCATCTCCCACCCAATTGGCTAGCTTTTACCAAGGCAGCCTTCATTCATTTTATTGGGCTCCGTGCCCTCCTACTCCAGCCAACTAAAATCTGCATCTAAGCACCCCCACCTCTCCAGCGTCCTGCTTCATAAATAACATTGTTAATCGTATGCAGCATTCATTCATATCATAGTCATTAGTTTAAATGCAGAGAATCTCCGGCTCTGCTGGAGGGTTTGTGATTTCGTAGACTGTCTGTGTCATGCTTGCTCAGAATGTTCCAGAGCTTCACTTGAGCAGAGTCACCACCAAACTCAAATGCGTGTCCATCTTTAATAAATGGTTTTATCTGATGTACTGTAAGTGTACTGCTGTACTGTACTGAAAAGTATGAATTAATGTACATAATTCAAGGTTAAAGGAAAACAAACAAAACAGCTTCACAACTGAGCAAAAAAGAAGGTAATTGAAACATGCAAAAACATCCAAAGTTCAACATTGTATTTTGAAATAATATTCTATACGGGGCTGAAACTAACAATTATATGAAATTATATTTTGCATTAAAACCATTAAGTTTGTCTGAGTTTTCAGTTGATACGGAAAAATTGTGGAAGATGTAATGGTTTTGGAATGCTAATCGACTCCATGCTGTCGGGCTTGTTTCAATGACAGGCCGCTTCACTTGGGAAGCAACCTGATATCTGAAACGGTGTGAGATGATTCAGGTGATCGATCTACATGAGCCTCTGACTCAGAACAAAGGTGCCAAAAATATGAGCGCTTGATGGGTGAAAAAAAAAACACAAGCGAGTGAAATAAGAATCAACATTACTGAGAGGGTGCAGTGCCCCTCTAAGTATGGCTTACAGGTTTTATTCCATGGAATCAGATGGAATTTACCTGGAAAAATAATCTCAATGAGCACCTGTTGGCGGTAACCTTTAACTTAACAATGCCTTAATTCCTGAAAGCAATTTCAGACAAATCTGTTGAATTGACAGTATGATTTATTGACCATCTGTTTCTGGTTTTTGCTGATTGTATCTCATCTTTCAGACATTTACATTAATTTTTTGAATCACCTGGCTCCCTGCCCAAATAATGATTTGCATTTGAAGGGAACTATGTTTGAATAAAAAAAAAAGATTAAAAAAAAAAAACTAATGAACCATTAATTTAACACCTTTAAACATTTTGCATGGATTTTGAAATTGCAGTTTTAAGTCTGATCTTGGACAGTCAACAGTAAATGTTTCACCTCCAAATTATATTTTCGGACAAGTTTTCTGCAGGACACAAACAAGTGGTATTGAGACGTCTGTCAGATAAACCAGAGTGGACAGGCTCTCTAAGGGCTGACTGCTTGGATTATAAAGTGGGTTTTAAAGGAAACAGAGACATAGGTCTCAATTAGTCTGCCGTCTGCCTACCTGCCCTCTCTTACCTTTTTAAAGCTTTATCTGTTTTTCTGTTGAGGGGACGACTTCAGTAAATGATTTAGTCCCAGTTCTGACATGGACATTTTTAGAGAAAGCAAAGCACAGCTCTGTCTACGACAATTTAAATGACGTCTACACCAATAAAAAACATTTCAGAATGTGAGTTTCAAAATGAAATTATACTAGAAATTAAAATATGTTTTGTGAAAGTGCTGATTTTGCTGAATCAAACAAGAACTAACTGTAAGAAACATTTCATTAGACCATGAGGATTTTGTGGAGAAGAAGTTAGAGCTTCGCTGCATTTTAGTTTTTGTCATCATGAATTTCAAACACTCAATACAGAATGTGCTGGCCAAAGCATACAAAATAATAAAGAAACTAATTTTGAAGTGAATAATTCTCTTAGCCTAAAACAGGCAAAAATATTTAAAGGGGATATTAAATGCATCAACCTGTTCTCCACTTATGGTGTAAAGATGTAATATGGCCTGGAGTCATGAGTTGAAAATTACATTCATATCTTTGAAAGATCGTGGCAGTATGCAGCTCTCTTTAACAGTGGAAAAGCTTTGCTGAAAAACTGATGTAAGAAATGTGGTCCTAAACACCCTATTTTGAAATGAGTGTAAGTGTTATTCGCGCAGAAATCATATGCAGGGGTGTCCTGGTTGTGAAAGATTCAGTAATGAGGATATATTAGACAATAAAGCAATAACACAGCGAAGAGCTTACTGTATGCATTCAGGGTGATCAAAGTAATTTCTTTTAGACGCTTCTCGGACGCTATCCATGAGAGGAACAAGGGAGAGGCTGCTTTCGTAATTTTTTCTCTTTCTCGTCTGGGAATTGCGGATCCCATGCTATCTGCTATATCTGTTTTTTTTTACCCTTTGGACTGTGCCGAAGCTCCGGCACGTCCTTGTTTTGTCTTTCCTGAAGTCTTAGTTGTATTGTTTATTTGCAGGGATAGTTCCCACTGGAGTGACCCCCTCTTTTCGTTAAGGGTTTTATTCCCTGCCAGTTCGCCGGTTATATTAGGCTATTTGGTAGCATCTTCCTGCGGGGTGGTACTTTTAGACTGTCCTTGGTTGCTATTAAGACTACCATTCTATACAAGTGTTCATTAAGCACCACCCACATGATACGTGATACTTGACACTCAAAACATGTTTAAGTGACATGACCATGTGAGAAGTCAGTCAGCTGAAACAATAATATGTTCATCTTAGCATGCAGGTTTGTCAACATCGTGCATTTAGCAAGCTACAATGGGACACTACAGTCTGCCTATAGTTGGGACCATTATGTGCTCACGTTCATTTGATCCATCTCCCTCAGTTATCCAGAACCTCATGCTGTATCATAAAATTATTTTACGGAACTATAAAAGCTGTGTCAAAAAAATTGCATTCACAGATAAAAAAAAAAACACTACCTCACTGTTAAAAAAAGTGATTGATTTAGGATTATCATTTCGTGAGTGTTGTTTTTTTAAATCTATTTTTGTTAAGGAGTGCGTTATCTGCTTCAGCTGTCTCGACTCACATACATCCACGCAGACATACATACACACCACATAAATACATGCAGGTACATTTATACATACATTCATTCATAAATACATACACACACATAAATACTTACATACATACATTCATGAGATATGTTTTAAAGGATTGTATTTTTGTCTTTTTTATTTTTTTTTTTGGACTGAGTCGGGAGATAAGGACAGCGTCAAGCTTTGGTGATGAGTTCCTGTAAAGTTACATACGTTGACAGAAATAGTTGCTGACTGTGTGCCTGGGGAATGTGAGCCTTGATTAGGCTGGATTTGCAATTTGACTTAATTGGGGGAAGACTGACTTATTTTATATTCCAGTATTGAGGCCCAATTACAATACTTCTCTCCTCTAAGTTCATTTTAATTACCCACGCCCGACGAGGCGGCGTGGGGATAGAGTTTAGCAACGTCTGTCTGTCTGTCTGTGTGCATGTCTGTCCGCGCGACAGCTCGGCCACCACTGAAGCTACGGTGACCAAACTTTGTGGGTTAGATGATCCTAGGGTACTCTGTCCATACTTGCATTTTGAGGTCAACAAGAGGTGTGGGTTAGCATCTCTATAGAGTGCGCATCATCTAGTTATAGTTGAGTCCACTTAGAATAGAATAAATGATAACATTCATTCATTTACCAGTTCCAGCTCGTGTTTTCTCTCATGGTGACTGAATTAATGGGCCATTGTTACTAAATGCAGCATTTTTCTGTTCCATGTGTGACAATTGTAGGGTCCTGACGCAAGAAGTGTCTCCTAATAAGTACGCACCCTGGCAACCTTGCCAACGAGCCTGGCTCTTTGGCGATGCGGTCAGCGCGCATGAGTCTGGAGGTTCAAGTCCCCGCCCGGGCCCTCCTTCAGCCTGCTACATTCTGGCATAATTGGCAGGATCTGGGGCATCCTAATGGATGGCAGCATGCATAAAGCATGGAGCCCTTGTTTTATCTTTAATGTATTCAAGGTTTTTGCGCTGTATTTGCGAGGGCGTGCTGCCCTTCGTGCTGGGGAGAGGGCCTTTGGAAATTAAAAGTTTGATCGACCTGTATTATATTTTCTACATCTTTACAAGTAGAAGAATCAGGAAATACTATAGGCATTCAGCAGAAGCGTAATAGTGGAGGTGAACACGCCTGGACTGTGGGAAGCTTGTAAAAGACTGTCTGCAGCCCATAGCTGCTTTACTCCTGGTCCCCACCACTTGTCCTCAGCGGACTCACGGACCAGGCTGCTCGATGGCGGCCCTCAGTCACCCAGCTCTACTGAGCGAATTCCTTCTGAAGGAGGCTTTGTCTTTCTTCCTCAGCTCCTCTGGCAGAGGCCTCTGCTGCTTTAGTTCTCTCTAAATCTGTTCTTTTCTTCTTCAGGCTCAGAAACCCAAGCGAAGGAGCAAAGGGCTTAATTTGCTCTGTGGTCCAGAGAAGTCCCAGTCTGTTCAATCACATCTCAGATAAAACAGGTGCCACGGCAGCGGTCGGGGCTTCAGTATCTCCTCTCATCAGGGCAGACGAGGAGATAGATGCAGAGTTCGGGGAAGTGAAGTTAAAGAGAGAAAAACGTTATTTCCTGGGACTCTGTGTCCTTCTGATCAGGGTGTGAGCTTGAGGTTAAGATGGAGGGGAAAGTTTCCCTCAACTTACAAGCAGTGAAAATTAAATGCCTGTCTTTCCTGTTGGCTAAAAAACAAGTGACTGAACAACAATATCAGTTATGTGTTTTCTGCTAAATTAACAATACGGCTCCTCGCTTATGAATTGAATGAACGTTATTGAGCATCGCACAGCTTCATTTTACTGTAGTGAAACGCTTGTACCAGCAGTGATATGGGAACCTGCATGAAAGGATCACATGACATTGACCTGAGAATTATTGCTATTCCTGTGATTGAACAGGTCATGTTATGACTAATATTCCTGGTTTGGTGAGGGTGAGCAGTATGAATGTGTGCTTCAATGACCCCACTATAGCAGCCACTGATGACAAAAAAATCTACCTCAAGGATTAAAGTATTATTGGACTATTGGACCAGCCTCTTGCAATGTTTCTAGGGATGTTTCACCTTGCAAAAATGGCTGCCTGGTTACAAACTGAATAGAGTCTCTATATGGGGATCTGTCAAGACTGCTCAATAAAATAAATAGAAGGTACGATTATTGCATAAATCACGAAAAAGAAAAGATTAGGGCAGCCAACAGAGGACTGGGCAGCACTGTGGGCGGCTACAGTATAGGCAGGTTATCATTTTAATCTCAGAATATTACTGCATAATAATTTAACTTTTTTATGAAACCACTGAGAAGCATTTTAAATTATACAGTGTAAACAGTCTGGCTTTATGGCAAAAAATTAAAAGGGTCTTTGCCTCCCTTTCTGAGGGAACTTATTTGTTGTTTATGGCTTATTGACTGTGAAGCATGAAAAAAAGTCAAATTTGAGACCAAAGTCGTTTCAGTGCCTTCTACGTTTGTTTTTTTACCCTTCACAGAATATTTTATCCCTGCAAATGCCTGCTGGTGTCAGGCCAGTGGGTTTATGCGGCAATTAGTTTTTAAGAATTTGGCTGCAGTTTGCAATTGCTATTAGTCTACATATTGAGGGCTAAAGGCTTCGATTCCCAGTAGCAAGAGGTCTGGAGCGTGTGTGAACTGAACTCTCCAAAGGCAGCTCCTCCGTACGTATTTGACTTGTAGAAATACGCCCTCCTGTAAGAGACGTGCTGATAGGTCAGAAGTTGCAGGAGTGGTACACAGATTAACACAGCTTCAAGTGCATCTCTCCATCTTTCACATGAGAGGTTGACTACAGGGGGTAGGAAGTAAGGGTGCAGTGGAATATTCATTAATCTTACAGTTTGTTGCAGTTTAGTATAATGGTGAAGCCCCTGAGGGTTGTATCACGAAGCTGGATTATTGAGTTAATAGCATAACTGCATGGGGTGAAATTAGTCCGCAATGACTCGTCTTGCCTCAGATGACATTTCAGACTTTGGGGATTTTCACATTTAAACCATGTTGTCATCCTGTTTTCGGAAACGAGGCGTTGGGCTTACAGCCTGAAGTTACTACTCAGTCTCTACTACAGAGACAACTCACTGAACTTGTGTCCTACCTTGGATCGATTGCAAATACATCCAGATGCAGAATTTGGTGGGGGGGGGGGGGTGTATTTCCTATATTACTATTCATGCAAGCATATTCACAGTTTGTTTTTTCAAAGTATGCTGTTCCTGATGCAGCTCACAGATGTTTAGAGTTTGAAGTGGGCCTTGGAGATGCCTTTCAATCTGCAGCTGATTTTGACGTCTACAGTCAAAATGATTCACAACCTCGTCCAGGGGTTGTCATCAGCTCGTCATGAGCCTCAGTTAAGAACCACAAAGCCAGAAACCTGAAGATTTTCAGCGAACGCCACTCATTTAAAGTGTGAAAACAATCAGCATAGATTTGTTGCGTTTTCATTTTAGCGTGTATTACTGGAGCAGAACATGAAGTACTTTGGTTGAACTTACCAAAGGAATTATAGGGAGGAAGGGATAGAGTTCAGTTAAAAATAACTCACCAAAGAAATTATAGACTTTTGAAAGAAAGTCCAGATTTATACCTTATGAAATGCAGCGACAACTGTGACTTTTGTGTGACTGAATTGAAAGAATATGAACTGTTAAATTCAGTGCCTTGGAGTGCACAGCTTTTCACCGATCCCTGTTTTTTTTTTTACTAGGTTAATAGCTGGTAGACATTTGGAGAATTGATTAAAGTCAGAATTTTTTGGAGGGAGCAGTTTTTTTGTAACAACATTCAAAACTTAATTTTAGCCCTGCTTCAAAGGTAGTGCGTGCAGTTTTTGATGCTGATGAGCATTTTTTCAATTTTTTATTATTTATTTATTAGTTTTTTGTGACAGTCTGGGTTTAAAGATGTTTTATTTTAACCATCATCCATCATGTCCCGAGAAGAACCTGCACAGCCTTAGTCATGGGTATTTTTATAGAGCCTGACATACAGCATCTGGCAAGGCCATTATTCCCCGCAAGAATCACTTCCCTACACATTGATTGAATAATTGCTGACTACAGCAGGGGAACGTAAATATACCTCTAAAACTCACGCCGAATGCGTGTGAGTTGACAGCTATGCGTTATTAATGAAACTGGTGACATCTGATAATGTTGAAAGTTCTAGGAGTTTCTGTAATGGTGTTTTTTTTTTTAATTTGGGTAATGGTATTTTAAATGAATGATTGAAAACGGGTCATGGCCAATCATTAATTTAAAGAGTTGGTTTGAGCCTCCCCTATCGCCAGTTCACCTGCTGCCACTGCAGAGAAGATGTCGAGCATCACTCAGCCATTTCGTTCCTCATCAAACCTCGGATGTGTCACTGCGGACACCATTAGCCAGAACTTTCTTTCTGGATAAATATGGCGATGTCCAGTGGCAGCAGCATTGGGTTCGACGTCAAATTGGTGAAAACATTGTGTTGGCTCTTGTGTCAAGACACGCAGAAGCGTCGCCACACACAGATTTTGTGAAAGTTAGTATTACCT
Source organism: Gymnothorax reevesii (assembly GCA_029721435.1). Taxonomy (NCBI): domain Eukaryota; kingdom Metazoa; phylum Chordata; class Actinopteri; order Anguilliformes; family Muraenidae; genus Gymnothorax; species Gymnothorax reevesii. The sequence goes on from CM056583.1 coordinate 86,996,545, forward strand.
CCATTTTTAAGTGACAATGTAGTGAGTGCATTTAGAAAACTGCGTAAATTGGTCATCCGGCAAAGAAATGTCAGGCCGAGCAGCAAATCAACTTTCTGTCTCACATTCGAGGTTTGATGAAGAGTAGTGGAATCTGCTGAGAAGTTCCAAGTGGCCAGGCATCTAGTGATGTCACAGGAATCAGAGACTTTAGGCCAGGGGTGTCAAACTGACCCGTAAACAGGCCAAGAGGCTGCAGGTTTTCACTCCAACAATGTAGAAGCGCACTTGATACAACTTATCAGTTGTGCAGGCCTAGATCAGTTGAATAAATCAGTGCTTTCAGGTGAGCTTCTGCTTGGTAGGATTGAAGACCTGCAGCCTCTTGGCCCGTTTACGGGTCAGTTTGACACCCCTGCTTTAGGCAGTCATTGCATTCAAAGGACATTACGGGCGGGCTTAATTCAGAAAAGGTGCAGTCATTTCAGAACAGTTCATAAGATAGGATGAAAATACCTCAAAATTAAAAGCTGACGGTTTAAACTTCAACCTCATTGTGGTTTTTCATTGTCGCTTTTTCAAACTCAGAGTGCTATAGTATTGAACCAAATTAAAAAAGTGTCGCTCTGCAAGGAATTATGCTGCTCACAGTGCATAAAACCAATAACATCAGACAGTAATTTTGAGCAACACTGTGCATGCATCAAACCTCATTAGCTCAATCATTAGCTCTCCTGCTCAATGCATGTAATTTAATTTTAAAATGTGACACTGCCAGTTTATACCTGCGTATCAATGTACGCATTCAAATGCACTGATTCACAGGAACAAAATGCAAAATATTACCATCCTCAATCATAAAATGACAATGATACATCTTCAGAGACAAAGGAAACGTGCTGAGTCGAAATTCCGGCTTTTCGGACTGCAATGCTACTGCAAGTATTTTCTCCTTTGAAGTTTCCATTAAAGGACTGAACGTTTGTTTAGTTTGGGTCTGTAAGATCCCGCACACTGCCCATTTAGACCCCTACAGCCAAGTTACGAGATATGAAACAAACAGGCAGAAAAACACAGCAAGGTGCTGTCATGGAAGCAAGATAAACAGAGCAATCGTTAGATACTTGAGCTAAAAAGCCTCTGCAACCTTCTATAAGTCTCCATGGCCAGAGACACTGTAAATACTGGAGATGCATTACAAAGATAAAGGCAACTGAGAGCTCATGGGGATTTTATGATGCAGAGTTGGCTCATTTTCTCCTAAACAGCTAAGAATTGAAGATCAGCTAATGTTAGCTAATCCTAATTTATTCCTGGCAATAGTAGGCTAATATGGCCGTAATGGAGTGGGAGAGTGAGTTAGTCACGATCCTTTCATACTCATTGGTCCTCATTTATCAAACATGCGTACACCAAAAAAATGGGTGTACGCCAAATCTCCCGCATGGATCGGCATTTATCAATCTGAACGTGAGCGAATGGTCTGCAAAAATCTCACGGCAGGTCTGACCAGGCGTACGCAGTTTTGAAACCTGCGAGCAACATGCAGGAACGAGTGCAGCTGTCAAAATGAGTAATAAACGATATGCAGCGATGCAGACGTCGTGCTGTTGTTGCTGTTATTAGTAAAATGAATAAATGAGCTCAACAGATAAATAAGCTTAATAAAAAAATAAGCCATGAGAGTTAATGTGTTGAGAAATTAATTAAACTTATATTTTGAGACAACCTGCTTGTCAGGCCAGACTGTTAGGCTACAATCAATTTGATTAAGCGCAATGCATGGCTTGGCAGATGTGCTGAGAGGTATGTTAGATGCTCATCCAGTCAGATATACGGTGAACAACAAAAAAAAAGCAAGTTAATTAAAGGCAGAATGGAAAATAAGTTTGTGCGTAATTATTTTAGAAAATCAAATTTATTAGTAGCGCGTGCACATGTACACTCGTTTCATCAAAATTTTTTTTCATTTGCGGTCACTTTGACTGTACTCTTTTTTTATTGGCCACACTTATAAGTGCACCAGTTGATGACCATTCCAGTGCCGCTTATAGAAAGTACCGCTTAAAATAAGTTTGGCCAAGAAAAAAATTTTAGCTTTGAACACACTTAAAATACGCGTGGGCTATGGAGAAATATGCATCTTGGCCACAATTATAAATGCTTCTAACACGAATTTCGATCAATTTTTCTACTTGGACGTAGTGCGAATAGTCACTTTGATTTACTAATGAATTAAATCAAATGTCTGCTGCACTCCGGTTTTCATCAACGGTGTTTACCGCAGCAGCAATAGTTTTCCAAACTGCAGCCTTCAGGGCTACTTCTGCCGCTCTTAAGGCTTCCAAATAAAATTATTTTGTGTTTCTCCACCTTGGACGCGATGATTTATATTTCCTCCTCAGTGAAGTTATTTCTTCTTTGCTGTCTTTCGAGAGTCCATGTCGTAAAGTGGGCAGGACTATGCCTCCCGGAGAATGAATTTATAGGGGCGTGTTATGTAAATTACCATAGTTTTAGCCGCAAGATTTATCAACGTTACACGAGTTCTACACCGAAATCAGCGACAGACACATTTTTAGTAAATCAGTTGTGACACCTGGCGAACGCTGATATTTACACCAGTATCTACACCAGATCCTACGCAAGTTTGATAAATGAGAGCCAATATCTCAAGAATGGTACTGGCCATAACCTTCTAACTTTGCAAATTAACAGATATAGTGTTGCAGATGAGCCGATTAAAATTTGTTTAAATCTGTGAAATTGCATCATTCTAAATTCATATGCAAATATGCACTGTATCGCACGGTCCTGTACAATCTGGCAGGACTGCACATTATCTTCTATCATTTCCCTTGCTAACAATGCTAGCTAGCGTGTTAATAAAATTATTACTGATTCAATCAAAGCCTGATAAAGGCTCAATTTTACCAAAAGTTATTGTGACAATGTTTTTTTTTTTTGGGGTCAGTTAAAGTGAACTGCACTAATGTGACTGGAACCTTCAGTTCATGTCTACAGTACCCAGGTAGCTAGCTACTGAGTTACATGTAAACTGTGGCGTTGACGGGCCCATTTTTCATGTCAGTTCGTTCTGTAGCTATCTAGCTGGCTACTGTACATATCAAATTATGCTGGCTGGGTAGGAATAATTTTGGCATTATCTTTACTAGCTAGCTACATTCTCTAAACAGATCTTCAGTTCACAAGAGGCACTTCAGCCTTGTTGCCTCATACTTAAATAATAAGCGAAAAGACACCACATTGCAGGGTCCCGTACAATCCATTTAGATTGTACATTGCTTGTTAATCACAACTAATTGACAATTATGTTATGGGGTCTGGGAAGTAATAACTATAACTCTATAGTGCGTGTTTTCGGGAAAAGGGCTTATTTCAGGGAAACATGCATAGCCAGCCATCTAGGTAACATGGAGAGTCGTTAAAATCTCCATGAGTTGGTTTTTAATTTCCGCACTATAAAATACAGCAAAGAAATATATATGCTGATATATCTATCTATATATATATATTATATATATATACACAAAGTGGACAGCGAAAACAAAGCTTTTAAATTGGAATTGACAGAATCTTATATGTTTATCCTCCCTGCTGGAAGCTCAAAGCCGCTGTGGCTCATATGCTCTGAGATGGTGGCGCTAGTGAAAAGTGCAAACGTACTACGCCACTGCAAAATTAAACCGCTGGTGAACTGGCGATGCGGGGGGTGGGAGGCTAAAACCCGTCCCTTAAAAACAGTTGGTCATGACCTGCTTTCAATCAAATTGGAAGCAATGCATGTGTTTCATGATTGTTTAAATGCAACAAGATCATTTGAAATGTCTTTATGCAATTCCATTGCTTCCAACCCCTGAGTAAAGAAAAACGCGAGAAGTCCGGAGTCATTATCACCGTAACGCATGTGAAACTGATAAGCCTCCACGCACAAGGACTTCATTTCTGCGCGAGAATCTCTTACATACGCGTTGATTGAATAATTGCTGAAAACAGCAGAGAAACGTAAATATGCCTCTTAATTCACACCAAATGCATGATAGCTGGCAGGTATGCGTTATTAATGAAAATTGACCACACCTGATAGTTTTCGAAGTTTCTCTAATGGTAATTTAAATGATTGAAAACAGGTTATGACCAATCATTATTTTTAAGGGATGATTTGAGCCCCCCCATCGGCAGTTCATCAGCCGCCACTGAACACAACACTGCATTTGAAAAGATATAAAATCCTGGCAGTCAAAGCCAGAGCTCACTTCTCTCACGAAACAGGAGAAAGTAGGCAGCGGGAGGGAAAAAAAATCATTGTTATTATTAATGTCCTTAATATTAAAATCCCCAGTTGAATGTGATAAAAAAGGTTATATCTCTACAGTTCACAAGACTGTGGAGGGAAGACAGGAAACTCAAGCTTCGCTTTTTATCTATTTTTTCGGAAATGTTCGCAATTTAAGATGCACAGTCATGTCTCACAGCTTCGATTTGCTTGTATGTTATTTTACAAATGGAGATCTTCTTTGACTTAAAGTGAGTGCATTTACATTCCTTCTACTTTTATTTATTATTATTTGTGATTGTATGTAGTCTGTATGATTATATGTGACTGTATTATGATGCAACTTAGACATGATGATGCTGCGGACCTTTATACGCAGAAATTTTTACTATCCGGACCTCTGATTTGTAATTGAATACCCCTGCTATAGACAGTGTCATCACCAGTTTTTCTCTCCTTTCCGGTTGTTTTCATAATACAGACATTGAATGCAGCCACTCCAGTGCAGTATGCTTGGCATTGACAGGGGTGTTTGCCTCTCAGCGAATGTGACGCGTTTTTATTGGGAAGTTCATGAAGAATCTATGTGTCCTTGCCTTCTGCCTAACCTCATTTGACTGAAGTCTTGAAAAGTAACATTCTTACCTTGTAATTCGATCAACTTTAGCGGCACCAAACTAATGTTTATTCAGATACATACATTATTGTATTATTAGTAACTAATTGAAAGAATAGTTATTGAAGCATGAACACACCTGTGCACACTTTGCGCTGATATCAAAATAATTATGAGAAGACCTGGCAAATGCATATACTTAGTATACTTATATGCTCAGTTTTTGTTTTTTTTGAGAGAGAGAAATAAACTTATCCATTCTATAAAGAATATTGGGTTCAGAAGTTCACAATGATGGCACACGAAAGACATGCTTTCAGGGTCTGTTTTGACAGTAAAAAAAAAAAAAAACTCCAGTGCTGCTGAACCACAAGCCAGTGTTCTTCATGATGTAACAACCTCCCATTTACACTGGGTCGCTTTATCCCCAAATACCATCTGCTGTGGTAATTATTCAAAAAAGGCACATTTACAATGTCCAACACCCAGAATATTAATTGCATCTCAGGCTCAATTTTCCTTAGGTAGGAAAACACAGGGACACTGGCAGTAATTACCATATTACAAAAACAAAAACTGATTTGCCTAATCCAATTAACATTCTTCTAAAAACCACCACAGATCACATATTCTTTCATAAATGCAAAATTATGTCAATTACCCGTTACTCATTAAATGCTTAAGATATATTGGCCTTGGGCTGACATGATGGATCCCAGCAGGGCTCTGATAAGGTCTCTGATGCAGTAGTTTCAGGCGTACACAGGCCATCCTTGACATTTTCCCCCTGCTGATTGCTTTTGGGTAATGAGCACCTTTATCAGCAAATGCAAACTATAATTGGCTTTCTCATCTCATCTAATATTGTTAGTACATCTATGGAATATGCATTGTGAAAAGTATATTTTTAGCATCAGTCATTTTTCATGAGTAGACGTTGACCTGCTAAATTTCTTATTCGTCGTAGACTGTGAGCGGAATGATTTTTAATCCCTGATGAAAAACATCCTTTCCTTGATGTTTTTACATGTCCATTAAACGCTTCAAGTTTGGCATTTTTGTAAAAGCACAAACGATAAACTGCAGAGAAAATGCCTCTCTTTGACTTCAGTTAACACAAATTTTTGCCAGAATGTTGCTGGAATGTTAAATCAATATTTAATCAACACTGCCACTATCAGGCTACTGTTAGCCACAATGGCGTCTATTGAAGGCCTTATTCTGCCTATATTACCTATAATCTAAATGACAGGGGCTGGCATGGTAGAGCGGTGGGTGGCCTTTTTGCCTCACAGCAAGGTTTTGGATTTGAATCATGGGTAATCATGGGTACAAATCCTTTCATGTGGAGTTTGTATGTCAGTGTGGATTTCCTCACAGTTTCCTCACACAGCCTAAACACTTGCATGTTTGGTTACTTGACTGCGTGAGTGAATGGTGTGTTTTCCCTGAAATATGACTGAATGGTGTGTGACCCTTGCAGTGGATTGGTCAGCTGTCTGGAGTGGGTTCCTGCTTCTTCTCCATGGTATACAGGCCCTGGCTCTGGTCCTGTGGGCTGGAGTGACGTCCTGTATGTCGGAATCTATTCCGGCGTTTTGCATAGTTTCTGTCTCTGCATTACCTACTCATTTGTAAGGCCAAATAACTTCATTAACGCTAAATAATATTATAAAATTGGTTCATGCAGCATATTTTAATGTCTTATTAAGTTCCTCACCCCCTGTACTTAGCTAATAGGTTAAGTAATCATTTTGAGCTGTAAAAATTTATTTACTTGTCAACTATCAATAAAAATCAATTTTTATGCTTTAAGTACATATTTGCACATCATCATGTTTAGAACCAAATTTTTTCATGGCAAATCATGCAATCTCATTGCAAAGGGTTAGCCTTTGGATAAGTTTATTTGCTTCAGGGAATTAGCAACCCTCTGCTACATTAATTAAATATAAACCGAGGACACAAAGAGACATATCGCGTGTGGCAGGATAATGTTGCGGATATTGAGTACTCTTATACCACATACTGTGTGGTTGTCCAAAGAAAATCTAGTATGGATGAGAGCTAAAAAAAAAAAAAGTAAATCCACTGACTTTGATTTGCCATCAAAGCCCTCGTCTACACCTGCTGCGGAACTAGCATCCTAAACACATTTAGAGTGAAGCTCTGTTACCTGTTTGCTGATAAACAATATCACATCACAGCTGCCACTGAGGCAATTACTGCCGCCCATTAGACTGAAGCAATTGAAAGACGTAAAGTAAAGATTCATCACCTTGTAAATAACCATTTTACTCAATGAAGGATTAAGCTGCTGTTGTCTCTAAGAATACATTACAGCCTCGCTCTACTGCAAAGTGAGTCTCTGGGGCCACATTCTGTCTTCATTGATGTAAATTCAGTTGGCCTGCATGATGATCATTCAGATGTGAATTTTGTTGAAGCCATTCGGATCAGTTTGAGGTCATATTGCATGAGATGTCCTTAAAAATCTGATAATGCTAAATTTATTTGGAATGGGCATCAAAACATGAATGTCAACATTGAATTAGTCTTTATTTTTATTTATTTATTTTAACATTTTTTACCATTTTATAACATCTGCTTCTGTGTTGAATATTGACAGGATTTTGCCATTCCGGTATTTCCTGCGCATAGATTTTTCACACATGAAAACCAGGAATCGATACTCAAAGCTCTTTAATGTGTTAACAATCAGGCGCAAGACTGAGCGACAGCTAAAGATGTCAGTCACCAATAAGTTTAGCACAGCTGAGCTGACAGTGGGCTTTTATTTCATCTGCGGTAAATCATAATTATCTAATTGCTAAAATTAGAAGATATAATAGAGTAAGCATGACCAACAAATAATGATCCTAATAACCTCTGCAGGTGATTAATTCTTTAAAAAAAAATTGTCGGATGGCATGGAGACCAAGTCAACCAAGTGCACTCACATACCCACAAACGTATGCGTGCATACAGTATTCACACACAAACAGATAAGCGCGCGCACACATGTTGTGTTTATATGTTCGAGCCACACCTGTTGCCCGTTAGGGTGGAGGTGAAGACTGCAGCTGGGGGAGGGACTGTGAGGACAAACCCTTCCAGTTTCACAATGAGGGCATGAGAGGAAGAGGAGAAATGGTGTTTGAAGCAATGCTTGGCAGGTTAAAATCAACTTTTTGAGAAATTGACTTAAAACAACAGATGTCCATATTTTTGACAGGCCTATCAAGTACACACACTATGAAGTTACTGAAGGTTATTTTACAAGAATGTCAAAAACAATCCCCCCCCGCCCCTCCATTCCAAAAAAAAGACATTTTGGGAGTGTCTGCCTACCTTGGCAATGCTAATTCCCACTTTAATGATCCTCAATAGAAATGCATGATTTTAATCAAAATGGTAGACCTGTTATAAGTTATGATTTTATGATCTCACTGTCCACCCTTTGGAGCCGTTTGGGGTTTCGCTTGGAGTGCACCCTTACTTGGCTCCTCCGTAGTTGGAAATTTTGAATATCACATTCAGATGTGAGTTACCTGCGGTCAGGGAGTTTACATTCACGGTAATGCATCGCTTTACCTATGAACCATTTTTCAATTCTCAGACTTTTTCATCAGTTCAGTGTTGAATTTTCATGAAGATTTTTTTGTGTTTGCAGCCCTTATTTTGTTCTAAAATATGATAAACAAAAATAAGATGACATTCTAAATTCTATTAGTTATTTTTTATCTTACTCTCTGTGATGCTGAAAACTTGAATTGTAAAGTCTTAAAAAGGGGTACAAATAAGTTGCCAGATTTGACCTCTGTTAAAGGGGTTAAATCTAGTGCGTTAACACCATAGTGAACAGGGCTTTCATCGTGTCAGGAGAAGAAGTGGCACATACAGTAACTTTGACAGGCTCCGCCACAAGGCTTCGCTCAAAAGGAAACGGATGTACTTGTTTGGAGAGAAAGAGGAGGGATCACCTGGCAGGTCTAATGCATTTTATGTGAAAAGAGGTTGGCCTTTTAAACAGCAAATGATGGGCTACTCATGGTATTAAAACAGGGGCAAGACTTAATTATTTATTTTTCCCCCACACAAAGAGAAGATTCAGATATTAAAATACTCCTAATCCCTTCCCATCCAAATAGAGCCCACCAACATTTTCTGGCATTATTATAGCATACAAAATAAAGTAAAAATTAAGAGGGTAAAGCAAGGACTTGGACAAGATGTGATTATTTGTGAACAGCTTGGTGGCCAGGACTCAATGAAATGAAATTACCAAACTGCTACCACATTTGCATTAAAAGGTGGTTAATTTTTCACAAAAAGCTTTCACAGCACCAGCTGTATTTTCTGAAACACCCCCGAATTCACCGTCCAACCCACCGATCCGCCTTCCCAGCACACCACAAAACTACCATACTGGGCTTGGGAAATATGTGCATGATTTGGGTCTAACAAAATTGTAAATAACGTCGCCCCCACGTGTTTTCATTTGCAAAGACACAAAACTATAGCCCTTCAGGTGTGTCGTACCAGCTTGTATAAGAATTTTAGCCTGTGTTATCACTCAGTGTGCAGGCAAGAATCACCAATCATCTGTGTTGTCTTCCATTCCCAGCACACAGGATAAATTTAAACCTAATTACGATACATTGCCTAACTGACATTTTATTATGACTGCAAAGGAGAGTGACAACATGTGAGGTATTTTTTTTCCAATGCTTAGGGGTGATATATAATGAACGTTAAAAAAAGCAGACAAACTTATTTTCTCTGCCAGAGGAAATCTGTAAATCTGTTATCCTGAGCTGAGAAATAAATATACTTTTTTCTGACTTTACCCTGTTTGACTGTAACTCTGTACTCAGGTGTCTAATGATGACGTACTCCTGGCATAACTGCTCATAATCACTGGGACATTAACAGCTTGAGTAGCGGCGGAGGTGTTGACAGCAGACACTGAAGTTGCCTGGAGTTTGGATTCTCATGTGACAGCATGGTGTGGCTTTGATTGATGGATGATGGCACCTTAAGGCAATGCTTAGAATGGGTCAGGCGATGAGTCGCAGGTTTGCGGAGGCCATTTGTGATGCAGTGTTATGATATAGTGTCTGTCTCATCAGTTTTAAAACAATCTTACGATTTAACACAAGCAGCACCTGAAATCCTGTAAACAGAAGGCTGTCAGGTATTACCAGACAAAGGCACAGAGCTGAAGAGCGAAACATGTTTGTGGGTAGAACGAGCATCATATGCCTGTATTGTGGGATCAATATTATGGTCTGATTAAAACATTCTAAGTTGCAGGAATATACCTAGAGTATCAGTCAATGATGCGGAAAATCACTTATGACATATGCTTGGTGGTTGCATACAATTTATCACATAAATGATCCCTGAAGTTTCCATTGGTGGGGAAGGCAAGTTGAAAAGGGCAGCATTTGGGTTGATATGGCCAAATGTTTCTGCAGACTTTACCATCTCAATGTGCGCTGGACAACAGCCAAAGAGCAGGGGGAGAATTACGCAGCCAGGAATCCAGGTAATAATTAAAATCACCATAGTATTTTTATAGCCTGGTTGAGAAAGGCACCTTTGGAATTTGGCATGGACATTACAGCCTGCTGTGTATCCTTTTTGAGAAGTAACACGGGATTTTTAACTGCTACACTGAGGTAGGACCCTGAAAAGTTCCTTATGAGGTTCAACGTGTGTTATGTCATTCCAAATTACCAAGTAATGTGGGTTAACAGAAAGGACTATGAGTAAGTCACAAAGCTCAGATTAAATTATTTTTTTCTGAGCTATTATTGGTTGGTTGCAGAAGGGAGCTAGTAAGTCAGATGACAAGGGAAGCAATTGGTCAGCTTTTATTCACATTTTTATTGCAATAAGAAAATATTACTCTATTTTGTAAGTTTTGGGCAGTTTAACAATCTTCAAAAGTTAATTCTTACAATTGGTAATAAGACATTCATTTGAATTGATTTTCTGCATTGCACGGGGAAATGCAACTAATGGACAGAGAAAAAAGATGGAACTTAAATTTTGACTGCGAGGAGAAAACAGAAAGCAATGATGAGGATGATCAATCCAACCAAGTGTTCAACAGTGTGTACCTGCATGCGGTTTATTTCCCCCCATAACTGCTAGAGAAACGTTTTCCTTTCCTCAGAATGATGTGCTGCACACTGCCAAAACTGAATCTGCATCTCGGTTTTATGAAAAATCTGCTATATGTGCTCATGTACAGCTGTGATCTTGAAAATAAGTAATCGTATTTATTTTGTGGATTTCACTTTCTCGAGTTTAAGAGCAGCCAGTGTAAATATATTTTCTAGTTTGTGGTTTACAAGCGTAGCTGTGTCAGATTGGCAAAGTTCTGCTCTGTGAATTCTGTTTGCGCACCCAAATGAGGTGTCTCAGAATAATGTGAGCACATTTTATCTTCAAATTTCCCTCAAGGTCCTCACTTCTTTTTTGCATCAAAGTTATTCACTCAGCTGCTTGTCAGACAGAATAAAAAGTGTATGAAAATGTGGGCAGGGCCCTGCAGAATCTCCTCCAGCCTCTCCAGTGAACTCAGGGGCTGTGCGCTTCAACAGAACAGAGCCTGGGCATGTTTTTCTTAATCAGTCTCATTCTAACTTTAATTAGACTGCAGCCAAAATATTTTCTTCACAGGGCTCTGCCTTCCTAATATGCCATAGGTGTTGTTCTGAGCTGTTGGTCCCGGCCAAAGTTTTCCATCTGCCTGCTTCTAACCCCCCCCACACATCTCTCAGTATATGGCTTGTCCTTCCACTTACCACATAAATATTCCTGACATCCAGTCTTTCATCTTTCATATTCAGAATTATTTTTAACAACAATTGACTTCCACGGCCAGTTGGGTTGCTTTATAAATCTATGACTTCACGCATTTCACACTCATATTCTGCCACTCAAGGTGGCTGTGATTGGCCCATTTGGTACAACAGCCCCACTTTTAACTCCCCCACTCGCTTGACACCCCCTCTCCCCGCCCCAGGACAATGTCCTGGGAGGTTTACAGATAATTAGAGTTGTAAACCTGGAATAGCTTTCATGTCTCTGGTCCCTGGTGACTCCCTGAACTGCAGGGTCCATCTTTCCTCCCACTTACACCAGAGTCTCCCTTTCATGGTGTCCCAGCCCATGATACGTCATGTTAATATGAAACCAGCATTGGGCTCGTCCTCAGAGTGGACCTCTGGCAGCGCTCCCTCTCTGTTGCTTTATTGATGATTCTTCCCTCAATACCAGGGTTCTCAAGTTGCCAAAAACACGAGCCTTCTGATCTCCCTGCATGTCAGGATTGATCTCTGAGCTGCAGAGGTCAGGACTCGGGGAGGGTTTTAATAATGCAGCGAACAGGGAATCCACAAAGTCAAAAAAATGAAAAGATTACATGACTTGAAAATGATTAAACACTTGGTCTGTGCTCATTCAACACAAATTTCTTACATGTGTGCTTCCTTTGAAAAGTTTTGGTGCATGTTAGTCATGTTTTTTAAAATGTATTAATGGAAAGAAAAGCAGTTTTAACTCATGTAAATAAATCTAATGGCACAAGGTTGAGGTGTGAGTTCTGAGGGGTCAAAAAATTCATTTATTTCAAAGAATTGCTTAAATTAATCTACCAATAATTGACTAAATTAACATGCAGACTAATTCTCTCTGTTTTCCAAGATGGAAAGTAAAATCAAGCCAATTTAAGGTAAACTGAACAAAATAACCAAGAAAAAGCGAATCACAAGAGTAGCACATGTTTGGGAACCTCCACAGTCGTGTATATTTTGCTCTTTCATAACCTTACAATTGTCCTTGTAGAGAGAATGACCGGGAATATAATCAGCAGTTATTATGGCAAAAGGAGGCCATTTTGTTGTATCTATAGATGAGATTAAAGAAATGTATTTTTTAAATTTCAGATTTTTTCCTCTCTATACGCTTGTTCAGATTGTGGGTTTAGAGGCAGAGCATCTGAATCAAGGTTTTCCTGTCTACAGTGTGATAAACTTGCACCTTTTTGCCAGTTTTTTTATCTGTAACTTTACAATCAGTTTATATCAGAGGTTCTGTGCATGTTAACTGTAAACCACAGTAAAATGCGTGCAGGACACTACTCACAGTTAAAATAACCAGAAGAAAATGCGACATTTTAATCGTTAAATTCAGTCAATTTATAACAGCATCATCTGACTGTACGTCTAGGTGGGTGTTTTAACCAAGCTCAACTACAAATGATTCAGCCAAGTTACCCAAAAGCAAGACTTTGTTTATACCCAGATAGCAAGCACCTCCGCTCCGGATCTACCCCGGCTCTGTGCCGACTGCAGCTGATCCGGCTCAGAGCCGGGGCAGATCCGGAGCGGAGGTGCTTGCTATCTTGGTATGTAACAGATCTTAGGGCTTTGTCTAAAGATATTGGACTTTTGTGACCTACAGCTGAGATTAAATTTTGACAAGTTTGCATTTGTTTCAATGCAGAAGTGTCAATTTCTGTCTATATGGACTTAAGAACTTGTCGAATTTTGAAGTTCTTTCAGTTCATTGGTCCTGACAACAGGCACGCAGAAGCTTTTCAGCTCAATTCTCTCTTTTGTTGACGTGAGGTAATGTTTCATGCATTAAATTCCTTCATATTTGTCAAAACTGATGTTGCTGTTGAAGTTGGAACAAAGGAACCACAAATGGAACTTCATAAAACGCGGCTCTGATAAAAATAATGACGTGTGAGATTAGGAAGGCAGCAGCTTTACATATATTTACTGTGCAGGTCATTGGCTCTATTTGAAAAGGCGCAGACTTTCATTGTCATGCTTTAATTGCCAGCACAAATGGAAGAAGGGTGAGCATGGCCTGCTTGTCTTAATCTAGGAAAGAGTATTGAGCATTCCTGCTCCAGTTAAACCTTTAATTCTGTTCTCTAGGTTTATGTGCCTCACTGACTTCATTCTCTGGCTGTGCAGAGACTCTTTTAGGAACAGGTGCTTCGGTTCACAGGCGAGAAAAGAGCTGATCTGCTTTGAAAGAATACCTGGTTATTGTATGAAATAAACAGTATTTTAAGAAAATTTAACCCTGTTCCTTGACTGCCTCTTGCAGAGGCTGGTTGCTCGCTGGCTCCATCTTGGTCAGATCGTAATGTGAGGTTTTACGAAATGAACCAAGTGCGACAACCAGTAAAATACAAAAAGGAGGCTTTATTTCTGAAGGGGGAAACCCCCCAACAGAGCTGGCGACAGTACAAAGTCCACAATCCAAAGTCAGAATCCAAAGGGCGTAATCCACGTTCATAAACAGGTGACCAATCACAAAAATTGCAGTCTGACAAAAATGGGTCAATAAACAAAAATGCGGCGAAGTAGAGGGAGAAGGCAAAGCTCGTGGTCTAGGATGGTTCAGTCAGAAAGATAATCACAATGATACAAGGCGAGAGAAGCGTGGCACAGGTAGGCAATGGAAGGCAATCTGAAAAGGAAGTGCTTCAAACACACATCTAATATACGTTTCCGGGAGGTCACATGACAATGGATCGGAATGCAATCAATGGGACTGATAACAAGGGAGAAACACATTGAGAGGAAACTAATCACATGAAATTGGCCGTAGCCAAAATGTGGACTAGGATCAGAGGACAAACCTATAGACAGATAAACAGCTCCAGTCAAGGAGTTCTAAAGTGCATAGGTAATGAGAGAGAAAGAACAGCACGAAGCAGTTGTGGAGACCCACGGAAACGCAGCAGAGATAATTAGGGAAAGACAAGAGGCGGAGACTAGAATAGGACGAATGCTGAGAGATCGTTAGTCAATTAGTAAATGCAGCTATACAATCCCTAGTGCTCGTTAGTAAGTTAGTCAAATATACACTGTTAGTGTTGGTTAGTAATTATCAAAATAACAAACGGTTAGTATGTGTCAGTAAAATAGCAAAAGTAAGAGGAAGGAAGAACACGAGATAATGAAAGAAGATTGAAACCCAGACCCAATAAATCACCCGAAGGAGTGGCGCGCAAGACAAGGGACTGAAAGCAAAGACAACACTCATGACAAGACGGGGAGAGACGAAGTGCAATGCATGGAAACTCAAAACATGACATGGAATGACTGAACTAAAACATGGAAAATAATAAAACATGAAATCTAAATAAATATAAAAACCCAATACACAATCCTAAGAAAAGTCAGACATGAGCAGTAATTCAAAAACACAGAGGTCAGTCAGAAACATGACACAAGGCCGGGCAGAAACTTGATACATGGCATGGCCATAGCAGAATCCCAACAAATATCTTAAAAACAAACAAAAAACAACAGCATGAACAAAAAAATTCAAATCAAGGGTCATTTAAGGTTGTGGTAAATCTTCCTGTGTCCTCCTCAGTGTGCCAAACCGTTTTCAGCCCAAACCCTGATCAAGACAAAGGTAACATTAGTCCAGCAGTCAGGTTCTGCTTTCTGGTATGAATTTCATATGATTAATGCTGAACCAACAGGAAAGGAAATTAGACCTCCCCATCTGTCTGTTGCATGGCAGCTTACTAAAGGTTGCTTGCTAATAATAACCCTGGGAATAATTTATAGGTTTTACAGGCTTGCAAGTTGTGAATTAAGTTTTATGTCATTTCCAATTAAAATCAGGATTATAGCAGGAGCGCCAATTATTCATCCTTGATTTCTCGAATCTTGCTAAAAGCCCATTGATCACGTTTCTCCAAGCACAAAAAAGCAGAACAAAAGTGCGCTGCTGAATTATGGGGAAAAAATCTGCTTGTCTGGTGCTGATAATTTCTTTAAAAACGCAGAGAAAAATGAAGTTATGCCCCTCGCAGGTGAAGCAGATAATGATAATTATAATAATGGTGCAAGTCATGGTCTGCAAAGCCTGCAAACAGTCCTTTACCCGTAAGCTCACCTTTAGCATTCAGTGCTGATGTGTTGGATGCAGGAGAAATGGGACTTGAGTGACAGGCAGCAAATTGTTATGGCCTGATGACTGTGTTGGAGCATCTCTGAAGTGACCGAGCTTGTGGAGTGATGAGTGCCTGCTGACGGGGGTCCGAAAAAGGACAAACTACAAACTACCAACATCTATCCCGTCTGGACTGATTCGACAGCAGGGCTACTGTGGGACAAGTCAAAGAAAATTATAATTACGGCTGCGGGAGGAATGTGTCACAACTGACTATTTTGTATCCTGTTGTGTGTTGGGCTTCAGTCTGAGTGCCCAGTCCAATCCCTGCCCACCATCAAAAGTGCATAAAATGGGCATGCAAGAGTATGATTTAAAGCAGTGGCGGCTTGTGAACTAGCAATAGCAGAAGCGCAAACAATCCCTTAAAAATAATGATTGGTCATGACCTGTTATCAATCATTCATTTAAAATACCTTTACAGAAACTCTGAAAACTCTCAACATTATCAGGTGTGGTCAGTTTTCATGAATAACGCATACCTGTCAACTCTCATGCATTCGATGTTAGTTTCATGGGATATTTACATTACTCTGCTGTGTTCAGCACTTATTTAATCAACGCGTATGTAAGAGATTATCATTCGAAAGGGACTGGAGGGGTTGGAAGCAACGGAATTGCATAAATATGTTTCAAATGATCTTATTTCATTTAAATGATAGTGAAACACATGCACTGCTTCCAGGCCCCGAGTTAAGAAAAGCGTGAGAAGTCTGGAGTCGTAATCGGTATGCCAGTTCACGAGCCTCCACTGATTTAGAGCTACTCTTGTCGATTACCTGAACTAACATAAAGTGCTGATCTTAAGATTTGACTGCCAAAGCTTGATACCGATTTGAAGTTCTCTCTCATTGTGCAAAATAGACCACTGGCATTTCACAGCAGCTTACGAGCAGACATTTTCTAGTACTTCACTGCTATCTTCTGAAATCAGAAAACAATGGTTGTTGTACTTTTCAGTAATAACCACAAATTAGCTCATTTAATTGAAAAGTTTAAGTAATGCGTTTTTCGCAGAATGGGATAATTTTTGCTCATAGTGCTAATGATTTCATTATTTATTCTCATTTAACTTTTCCTTTTTTCCATCTGTGTTGGTCTGGCAGTCAGCCAAGTAAAAGTATAAAACCACCGCAGGAAAGTCCTACAGGAGTCCTCTCAACTGGTACAATGAGTCACTTATAACAGATAACATTTGTGATGAGAAAAATGAATAACTTCACAAGGTTACACAAATGTCAGTGTTAAAACCAGTGTATTAAAAATAGTGTTAATCAGAGCTTAATCATGAATACCATAATTAATGTACAATTAAATACACCCCAAAGTGCCCCTCTCACTGCTAGTATAAATTAATGGTTTTGCCAAACATTTAAATTATTTTCTCAAAATTATTTTCAAATTTAAAAAGATATCAATTAAGCCCTGAAAGATTTTTCAATGCTGTGAAGAGGGCTTAGATAGAATAGAGGGTGTTGTAAGGGGTAATTTCTCCTTGACATGTAAGAAAACCTTCCAGGGACTGGACTGTACCAAGAGTTCTTTCCAGAATCAGGGGACACTTGGATGATACTGATTTTTACTATTTATGAAGCCATGAAGTCATGCTTCTCATATCTTGTTCTCCTGTGAACTGATTTGACCCTGTTAGTCATTTCCATAATTGCTGAATAACCATCCATTGCACCCGAAACACGTGCCCTAAGTCACACTGCTGCTTTAACTACGTTAAGCCTTTTTGGTAAAGGCTGCCTTTTCATCTCCTGCGTCTTCACAGCTTTTAATTTAGTTCCAGTGAGAAATGAGAATTATAAACAAGAGCAGATTCCTAAGTGCAGCTTATTCAGTTCCATCCATGTCTTGTGCTGATACTTTACTCCTGGAATTCAGGCCAAATCCAGTATCTTAGCTGCTTGGGCATCACTGGCAGCTTTACGTAACTTGGTAAATTAATCAGCCGATTCTGCCCCCTCTCCTTTTCTTGATTAATGTTATTGCCCAGCAGAGGCAGTTTAGTGCCCAACCTTTATGGAACATTTAATTGAATCGATCCAGATGAAAACTAGACCTGCAAGAAATTGCAGATTTTCCTGCTAAACTTGGAAACAAAAACTGCAGGTTTTATGCTGGCAGTCGATGTCCGTTGCCTCACGCATACAGACACATACAGACGCCTACAGAGTGACTCACCCAACAACAGTGGATCCTCTCCCACCTCACCGAAGATCAGGGTCACCAGGGATTTCAGAGAGATCTTTGTTCATGAGTTGATCGTAAATATGCATTATATAGGAATGGGCTCCTTAAGACATAAACACAGGATGGTTCTCTTTTGAAAAAGAAGAGTGAGTTGGTCCAACAAAAGGCTTGGCTTCAACCACTTACAAAAAGGCTTTATTGCTTTGGCGCATGAAGTGCAGAAAAGCGCTCCATAATGCATTCCTTGAGGCACTTCTATTTTGTGTCATGGTGAGAATGACCTTCTGTGCCCTTTGACCTGTTACGGCTGACCGGGGGAGCTGTCGTGTGATTTCCACCATCAATTAGCACCATCTATAATCAGAGATTTCCCTGTGATAATCAGTGTTGCGCACAACCCAGAAGGATGACATGCAGATGGCCTGACATATGGTCCCTCGTACAGCGGAGTGGTGCTGTAACACTATTGAAGGATTTGCTGTAGCCAGAGGAGGGTTCATTCCAGGGTTCAGAAAGCAAATAAACTACTGCTTATTGACACATATACTGTTTTACATCCAACCATGAGCTCAGCCAACCAGTATCACTCATTACAGTACTGTGTTAAAGTCTTAGGCACCCTACATTTTTTAAAGTATGAAACTGGCTTTAGATGTTTACTTTTTGTTTTCCACTCTGGGACTGCTGAGGATAAAAACTATATCTGAAATTCAAAATGCTAATTTAAATAATAATTAATAATTGTTGGTATTTCATTAAAAACAGTTGATTTATATCATACAACATTGATCGAGCCCTGTTGTTTACATCATCATAGCTGTCTATAATTACTTGGAGGGATGGATGCAAGTTAGAACATCGGTCTGCAGAAGAATCGTGGCAACTTTTCAACTCTGCTTGGAACGAGCAAAGAGCCAATCATCGTATCAAACTACCGTACAAGACAGTATCTCTCATTTTTGGGCGAGGAGTAGTCACTCCAAACACTGGTTAAATTGACTTTTTTTTTTTTTAAAACAATTTTCAGCTCAATATAGTACATTTCTTTGAAATTAGACCTTTTTAATTTCATTATTTTTGCAAACATATTTGCCATTTGAAATTTGTTTAAATATGAATAACACCTTTGCACAGTACTGTACTTCAACCTCCAGGGTCATTACACTGTAAACCCCAGATAGTGTGATGCACTCAATTGTCTTGTGGAAACTGATGACCTCAAAAAAACTGTAAGTAAACACAGAGATCTTTTGTTCGCAGCATTTAAAAACAAGGTAAGAATAACTTTTACCTTATGTCTCTTAAGTACCGTCCACACAATGCACCCAATGCCATCAAGTTGGCTTACATAATTATATATATATATATATATCATACTCAATCCAGCGTACAATATTAACAACAATTAAAGGAAAAAAAAAACACATAAAACCAGACACTAATAATGGTGTCCACATGATAACGTACAAGTACTCTGTATGAATTCACTTATTTCAAATGCTGAAAGAGCTACATCCAACACACCACCTCTTGCTAAACCGAGTTCTTTAACAATATTACCCATGTTAGCATCACAAATTTCTGTCTTATGTAATGTCTGTTTACTTATATACTGTAAATCAGACACCATAAGGGTCAAGCTTGAGCAGAGAAACCTGACATTATTGCCAACACTAGATTGAGATGTATCAGAAAGTAGAACACAAAGACAAATATATGGGTTTACACTGTCACATAAGGCTTTGTAAACACCTAAAAATCTACAACATATATCCATATTAATACCATATCCACCACACAAATGTTTCACAATGCCACAAGGTGTGCGTGAAGGTTTGAAGTAATGTTTCCACAAAACATTTCAGTTTGCCTCACTATCTGGGTTTGCAGTGTCGTAAATCCAGATGGTTAGTGGTTATACTGCCCACCTCTGGTTATGTCAATATTAGAAGTGCTATAAATAAACTGATGAAGAATCGGTTTTTCGTCGGCTTATTTTTCCTTCAAAGTAAGTCGTTGTTCAGTTCCAGTCATGAGCTGGTCATATTAGTGTAACATCGGAATATAAACTTCACTGCAAACCCAGATAGTGTAGAGCACTCAATGTTGTTTTGTGGAAACTGATGACCTCAGAAGAACTGTGTAAGCCAACTTGGTGATCTTCGGTTCACAGCACTTAAAAACGTTGTACGAATACATTTTACCTTAAGTTCTTTAAGTACCGTTGACACAATGCATTTCAGTTTGCTTACATTTTTTTTGAGGTAATAGATATCTACAAAACATAAAAGTTTGCCACTCTATCTGGGTTTACAGTGTACAGGAAAACACATTTGTGTTTATTTGTGATCAAACACCTCGAAGTGTTAAATATCACTTGTGACTATAAACATCTACGCTTGACAGATGTTCGAGGCGCTCACGTCGTGTTATGATAAATTTTTTGCATTGAGTTGGAGTATGCATGTGATTTTATTTATCTATTCTTTTTGAAATATTGATTTTACTGAGCATTGAAAAGATGATTATATTTTATAAACAATGAAACATATTGCTTTTTTATCAGACATTTTATTTCTAAAATAGTATATAAGACAAATATTTTCAAGAACCCCTGGTTGATGGAAATGCAAATATTTTTAGTTATTTCAAAGTTTAAGTATTGGTCTATTACTTTTAAATATATCACTTGGGCATTCTGCTAGTAATGTGAAAGACAGACAAGCTGCCTTCCAGTTTGTTTATATATCCTAATAAGCAGTATCCCATCATCATGACTATTTTATGAAGACTTCATTGAGTCATGTTCCTTTGCTGTGATCCCCAGTTTCCCCTCAGGCTGTAATGGGAAACACGTTACAGAGGATTGAGGTGCTGCCCTTTGGTGTGACCCCCAGTTTTCCCTCAGGCTGTAATGGGAAACACGTTACAGAGAATTGAGGTGCTACCCTTTGGTGTGACCCCCAGTTTTCCCTCAGGCTGTAATGGGAAACACGTTACAGAGGATTGAGGTGCTGCCCTTTGGTGTGACCCCCAGTTTTCCCTCAGGCTGTAATGGGAAACACGTTACAGAGGATTGAGGTGCTGCCCTTTGGTGTGACCCCCAGTTTTCCCTCAGGCTGTAATGGGAAACACGTTACAGAGAATTGAGGTGCTACCCTTTGGTGTGACCCCCAGTTTTCCCTCAGGCTGTAATGGGAAACACGTTACAGAGGATTGAGGTGCTGCTCTTTGGTGTGACCCCCAGTTTCCCCTCAGGCTGTAATGGGAAACATGTTACAGAGGATTGAGGTGCTGCCCTTTGGTGTGACCCCCAGTTTCCCCTCAGGCTGTAATGGGAAACACGTTACAGAGAATTGAGGTGCTGCCCTTTGGTGTGACCCCCAGTTTTCCCTCAGGCTGTAATGGGAAACACGTTACAGAGGATTGAGGTGCTGCCCTGTGGTGAGATCCCCAGTTTTCCCTCAGGCTGTAATGGGAAACACGTTACGGAGGATTGAGGTGCTGCCCTGTGGTGAGATCCCCAGTTTTCCCTCAGGCTGTAATGGGAAACACGTTACAGAGGATTGAGGTGCTGCCCTGTGGTGAGATCCCCAGTTTTCCCTAGACTGTAATGGGAAACACGTTACAGAGGATTGAGGTGCTGCCCTGTGGTGAGATCCCCAGTTTTCCCTCAGGCTGTAATGGGAAACACGTTACAGAGGATTGAGGTGCTGCCCTTTGGTGTGATCCCCAGTTTTCCCTCAGGCTGTAATGGGAAACACGTTACAGAGGATTGAGGTGCTGCCCTTACGGTGACCCCCAGTTTTTCCTCAGGCTGTAATGGGAAACACGTTACAGAGGATTGAGGTGCTGCCCTTTGTTTCCTACAACCATGAAAGAGGGAAACAGACTTAATGAAGCGTAAAGTTAAACTGAGTGTGGCTGTGCAGTCATTGTTTTTAAAAATTGCCTTGGACCTTTTGCCGCTGGTATAAAAGGGGTTACATTAAATCAGCATTCCCACAATGCCGGGTGTGTGTTTGCCACCCAATTACTGCCTGCACACCCAGCCATTAAATCCAGCAAAACATGGGTCCACTGTTTTCCAGACTAGATTTCTTTCCCGTTTGCAGCAGAATGTATTGTTATTATTATTATTGTGTTCATCATTAATATTATTAATAAGCTATATCCCAAAATCCATCACCTAACTGGAGAAAAAATAACAGGAACTGGGTAAAGTCTAATATTTTTAGTTACCATCTGGGACTTAGTCCTGATTTTGATGGCAGTTGTGTAATTTAATCCACCCCATTTTCAGAAAAGTTGGGACGCTGTGTAAAATGTAAATAAACTCAGAATGCAATGATTTGCAAATCATTTAAACTCTATATTTAATTGAAAATGGAGCAAATACCAATATACCAAATGCTGAAAATCATCTTGTTTTTAATTACATTTTAAACATCATTCTAACTTTTCTGTAAATGGGGTTGTAATAATGTTCATCCATCTACTTTGAAAATGCTTAAACCATTAGCCATTAGAATGTTCAAGCCATTCTGAGCTGTGATAATATTTCGGATGAAAAAATGAATACACAGTATGTATATCTTTTGTCCTTTTCATACTTTAATCAAGCATTCCTGCCTATAATGCACTCATGACATGGAGCATCTCATCCCTGCTCCACTCAGCTGACACAGGAAGTGACCTCAGGACCGTTACTGTATATGGGAGGTACTCCACTAACGTAAGCTGAAAATTCTCCCCATCCCTAGGTGATTTCACATTAAACTGCGCTCATCTCTCTTTCCATCCCCGTCCTCGTCCTGAAGATTTCACACAAAAGGGTGATCAGCACTGGACTGCATCCTGATGGGTCTTTCTGAAATCCTGCTAAAAATTCAATGCATTTCAATTTCACTTTGTAAAGCCCTTTGTATAATGGGAAGTGTCACAGAGAGGCTTTGCTATAATCTGCAAACCCCCCAAAAGCCTGCTGAGGGCAGCTGTGGAGAAGGAAAATGCCCCTGGCTGGTGACAGAAAGAGAGCCTGATGGGGAGATGGTGACCTATACTGTTTGCTGGAGACTGGGCTCATTACATAATATGTATATAAATAAAAACAGAATAATAAAAGTACATGAATACAGTGTGAAAGTGAGAACTCTATTCATGATGAGGGATGAGCTGGACGGCTGATGTCAGGCAGGGTACAGGTGTGGAGCTGGAGCTGAACTACTAATGGACAAGGACACTCACTGGGTGTAGGGTTACTCCGCAGGACACCTGGGGAAAAGAGAAGAGAAAATATGCAGGTAGCTCCATAATGTTTGGGACAAAATATCTTTTTCTTGACTTCAATGAGCGTGCCTCAGTTTCAGATTTTTAATCAAATAATGCGCATGTGCTTAAGCAGAAGATTGTCATGTTTAGGAAAATAGTATGCTTCTGCTATTGTCCAAAACATTATGGAGCTCCCCGTTGTAAGAGTGAAATGAATGAGTGAAATTTTGGGATGTAAACATACTCGCAGAAACACAGGTTTCAACATAATTGTTTCCGTAACTTTACTATGTTATAAAATTACTCTCTATTATTGTTTGCACATATTTAACATTAACAGTAATGTTAGATTGATGTACAGGTATCAGATATGGCAGCTTGTTGGTGCTGTGCAAGCAGCTGGGGTTGATGGAAAGATGTGAGAAGAAGATTTACCGTGAGGCGGGATTGGATGGAGACTGGGAGAATGTTATGACATTTTCATGAATGTTTAGTGTAGTCCGAGCACAGATAAGTCATCAGGAAAACCCAGAGCGTGTTGAACTGATTTATTCCTGCACACACCCACGTTACTGACACTACTCTGTGTATCGCATCGGGGTTCCATCACTGTCTTGCCCAGGCTATCAGAACACTGCAAACAGCGGGCATTAGAAATGCACATAATCCAGATTCAGTTTCATAAACTGGGATGTTTTAAATCTTTACAAACTATTTATATTAGAAACATACAGTTCCATAACATATCAGTAGGCTGAGTTGCCAGCTTTATTCCTATAATTATTCATGGTTCCCAAATTTACATGGCAGTAAAACCAGACTCCTGTTCTCTCCTGACAAACAATATCAGAAATGTGCCTATGTATGGTGTATGACAATAATTTAGTCGTATGAATAATTTTATGAGGCAGAAGAACCACAGATGTGAATGATGTGGCTGTTAGCATGCTCTAAATAGAAACATCTAAAAAAGGGCGGCGATGGCTCTGCTGCAGTCACATGCCTTGTGTAAAAGTGACATCCAGACCCATTCAATTGTTTCATAGCATTGCCCAAAGAGGCAGGGCTGAAATTAGCAGGATTTTCTGGTCTCACTGAAAATAACAGAGCATTGTGGGAGCATAGTTTCGAGAGCTGAGATACAATGAGTGTCTGAAGCAGAATGAAGGATGTTTTAAAGTAATTTATTGACTGTATGTCCTGCTGAATAGTCTATATTCTGAATAATGTGTTGTATTACTGCTGGGTGACACTACAGTCAAATGAATGTAACACATGGTCTGTGTGGCGATAGATGCAGAGATAACACCTTAAATTCAATATTAACTTTAAATCCAATATACTATCTCAACAGACCTAGACAAAACGAGAGAGCAGTCTGAACAGTGACAATATCTCACAGCTGACCAACTCACTTCTGCCTCTGACGCTCTCTCTTCCTGTAGGTTTTCTCTCCAAACATGGAAATACACACCTCACTCCACTGATAGAGATTTAATATAGCTTTTAATTGGTGGAAGTATGTGTGCCAAATAACGTTTAAATTGAATAGAAACAGGACTCGGTCATCCTGAAAATAGTAATTGTGGTCAAACAGAAAGATCTCTCTCCAGGTCATGTTAATATGTATAATAACTTGGTGACTTTTGTGAATTGTTGCGGTGAAATAACGCCATTCTGTAAGTGAGAAGATTATTTCAACAGAGGTCAAAGGAAATAGTGATTCTCCTGCAGCATGCACTAAACTCACCGTTAAGAGGCATTTGAGAACTAGACTTTCACGTCCATATCTTTCCGTGGAAGAAGAATAATGATGAGGGAAATGGGCTTTTAACTTCAAGGTTATATGTTGGTGTGTTACATTGGCAGTGCGGTTTTACCTTGAGCAAAGTGTTTAACCTGCTTGGCTTCAGTGAACATCCAGCTGGATCACTGTATGTGAAGAATGACAGGTCTGCCTCAGAGCATCTGTTAAATGGCTTTACAGTCAAGATTTATTCATTTTGGTGCAATTCACATATTTATGCCTGGAAGCCACAGAGGTGTTGTAGTTAAAATTTATAAAAAATATGTGTCATAATGTGTCTCATTAGCGCTGAAGTGCTCAGCTAGACTTTTTGACGAGTGGATAAGCGGAGTTTGTTTCATTCATTTTGACCCCTCTCACTCTCTCTCTTTCTCTCTCTCTCTCCCTCCATCTCTCTTTCTCTGGGTTTGTAGTCCTGTTTCACTTATTTGATATTCAGAGATGGAAGGACCAAAAAATGGCCTCCAAGCTCCGGTTGTGTGTCTGCCATTATCTGCCCTGCATGACCATTAAGAGAGAGAGAGAGAGAGAGAGAAAGAGATCAATACTGTTTCAGCTGGAGCAGCTAATGCGCTACGACCTGATGCTTGGAGGGGCCTTGGAAAGTGTACAGTAATCTGAGGTGTTTCTGCCACTGCCTAAATGATGTATTATTGTGTATCACCCTGTCAAGTGGCTGGTGCTCGTAATCTGTGATTTCCACACGGCTTCAAATCCACTTCCTGCCCCCAACCCCAGAACCCTTCAAACTTATTTACCAAATACTCAACGCACTGATGTACCAAGTGCAAGAGTCAAAGCCCATTATTTCACAAGCTGCCCAATGTCTTCACCACTTCCCCATCGATTCACTGAAAAATTACCTTCATAATATAATTTTCAATTTCAGCAGTAAACATTTTGAGAGTTAATCTAACTTGGCTTGAAAAAGTAGAAACATTTGCTGTTGAAAATCCAAAACAAGAACAAAAAATCCAACAGCAAACTATTTAGCACCACTCAGGCGCTGTCGTTTATTATTCTTGTTAAGGCTCCTCAAACACAGAGGAGGCCGAGGCCTTTGGTGCAGCTCTGTTGATGTAGAAAGTGGCCTCCGGCTGTGTGACAGAGTGAGCTGCAGGTGTGCTGTCCACCATGGGCTGCTGTCCACCCTGAGAGCTGCTGTCCACCATGGGCTGCTGTCCACTATGAGAGCCTCTGTTCCCCATGAGAGCCTCTGTCCTTGGTGCTGAAACACAGACTTCAGCTGCTTGCTTGTGTGAGAGCTTCTCCGCTCCAGGCTGTACGACTGAATCTGCAGCTGTGCTCCTGCCTCACAGCTTGTGCTCACCTGCACACAGGAACTGACGCCTCTGCAGGACAGCAGCCTCACCTTGTTGTTGTCTTTGTCGTTGAACACCCTGGTGTGTCACATGATCACCCCGAGTCAATATAGACTTCTGTCTCCTCCTCCCTAAACCTGCCCTCCCAGTTTCCTTCATACAATTTCTTTCTCATTTACCCCCCAAGTACATAAGAGACACTATAAACAGAGATAAATGTACTCCCTGCACACAGATGAAGGTACTGATGCCTTCAGAGATTCAGCTGTAAGTGGTGACTGACTCAGTGAGCCCACATGAACTCCCTCAGTGTTGCAGTGTGCACTGCAGATCTCAAATCAGGCCCCCTTTTCCAGATCTAACCCAGGATCTCTCTCCGCCCTGAACAACTGAAGCTCTCACACCTGTCTAAAGGGAGGGTGGAAATCCAGCAGTTACCAGCCTTCTGGGACTATGATTTCAGTGCTGAGATTCCAGATAATTCCAGTGTTAACTATACCTTAGAATGCAATAATTGAAGAAATGGACAATCAACGCTGATGATCAGCTCCCAAAGTTTAATCAACACAACCATTCTCTTCCATAAGAATACATTTATGGCAATTACACAAATATGGTATGGATAAAGTGATAAAGATAAAGCATTAAAAATGAGAATATCAGAGATTGTTGGTATGGTTGGTCACCAACATGAGTGGAAGGTTGAGTGCAACTTCTTGTTTTGTTATTTGAGCGAGGGGCTCTCAAAATGTCCGGGAGAAAAAGCATCCTTGGCATGACCGTCTGCTGCTGTGAAGTGAGGGGAATAATCTCCCTCCTGCAGTGTTCAGTTAGAATAATATACTGCCTTAATCATGTTCATGAATCCACCGCACCTATTGTGTCCAGCACTGAGCAGAGATAAGACCACTTAGACCTGCCAGACACCTTCATCTCACCCAGGGACAGTGGAACAGCTGGAGTCCAGCCAACAGGCAACGCACAGTGTAAGGTCATCTCACAAACATTTATTTGCAAAAAAAAAAAAAAACCAAAACAAAATTTGTTTGCATTAAATCTCAATGGAAGTCAAGAAAGAGGACAATAATTATCACTTCTAGTTGAGTCTTTATCTTTTTTCAAGAGTAATATGACAACCATTGCAGGATCACAGAAAATGGCCTTTTCTCCACAGGAGGTTTAATTATTTTAGTAATTAGTTTAGTAGCCCAAATGCTGGCTAAAAAGGACACTGAGCAGGACACTGTCCTTTCCGCATATATTCTGGTCTGCTTTGTTGAGCTCAACCAAGGTCATGGATGTAGCCAGACATCCTCCCAGAATCATTCTGCGAAACTCCTACTTTATTTTCCAGACAAGCTGATTATATCTAATTTTAATAGTACATACTGGCTCTCTATCAACAGAAATGTTTTAATGTACTAGTTTGCTGAGGTCTTCATAGCCAAAGGGTGGGTAAAATTGTCAGCTAACATTGGTCAGAACCGCATAAACAAAATAATAGCAAAAATGTAATACTTTGAAATAAGCTCCAATTAAACTTTAAAATTGGGGATTTGAAAGGGGCATCCAGAAATCTATCTCGAGGCTATTTTGCCCAGTTTGTTAAGCGAATTCACTCAGGCCCCTTTTAACACAGTATGCTATTCCTGTTATTTTCTGATGAAATACTCAAACATGGACTGTTCTGCAATCTGCGTTTTCTGTGATTTTATCATTTATTTGGGGAGAAATTCTCGGCAGCTGTATTTGAGTAATGAACAGTGGTGGTTTTTCACGGAGGCCAAGGGAAGCCTGGCTTCCCCAAAAATTATTGCTAAAAAGAAAAAATATAAATAAGCTTCACCACAATGTATTTTATATTGATGTCACTTCCAGCGCACTTTGGCTTTAGCTGAGCGTGAGGAGCAAAACAGCGCTCCTCCTGTCAAGCTCTCATTGTGTCTAACACTTCGTGCCTCATGCCCTGCGCCCTGTCTGTCAGCTCGGAGGCCAGCTTCACTTGGCCTCCCTTTGGAAAAAAAAAACAGTCCGTATTAGCCAATCAGATTGAAGCACGGCTCATCGCTTAATGGTCGATGTATTATTAAAAAAAATATGAGGGAGGCCAGATCAAATCTGGCTTCCAACCAATCACAAACTGTTACGGAAAATACACACACTGATTCAACTGTCCCGCCAGGCACCAGCCAGCCCACACAGAGAGTATAGCCATTAAGTCAGAGAATGGATGGTGACAGGGACCCTGAGTTTCTTGTAAAAAATTACTTCACAAAACTTCCTTTTGAGGTTCAGCTAATAGTCAAGCGGGACGGTAGGCCGACTCCAAAGCTCAATTTATCTAAGGGGAGAACTGATGGAAAAGTTCGCTCTTTTAGTGAAGCTTCTATGCTAGAAACGAGTGGCTAACAGGAAGTGCCGAGCTGAACCGGCTTTTCTGCTGGCCATGTCTCCGATGGCCCGCCGTGGCCTTTCTGATGACCGGGTTGTTGTCACATTTTTCTTATGTGATACATAAAATGTGGTGTTTTATTCTTTATTATTCTTCTCGTGTCAAGTGGATTTCAGAGCATGATGGCTAAGCTGCACTGTTTTTTTTATACAGTCAATCCTTACCGAGACTGCATTTAGGTCCGCTGACATCAGCTGCACTATCGGCTGACAGCTGTAAGGTTTACAGTTGATAGCGCTGCAGCACGGTTGATATCAATTTTTATATAAACCTTTGTAACTATGTGTTTTATATTTAGTTTATGTCATTCAGACATTGCGTGCGGGTTGTGCACTCATGTTGAGTGTGTTTTTGGATGTATGAATATTGGGCATCCTTGTGATTTGTTAATTTCAGTTGCGAGGCTGCCACATATGACATTGTTACTTCTAATGTTGGTGGAAGGGGTTTGCCTGTGTTTCTGTACAATAGTCCACGGCTATCTTGCAAATGCTTTTGTTGCCAATTAATTAAATATGAGTCAGAGATAAGAATTGTCTTAATTAATATTATATTATATAAATAATTATATTTATTAATACTGTCTGTGAAAGCAATGGCTAAAATGTTTTTGTTATATCTAGATCCTGTCATAATTGCCGTCTGATCGCTATGTGTTTCACTTTCTGCTGTGATAAAGCTACGAGACGTTTACCAGCTCTGCATGGGCTTCCTCTAACTGATCACATACTCTTGTGTGCCAGAGCCATTAGCACGCGCAGAGCCCGAAGCGCGCATCCACAGCTCTCCCTCGTGCTTTCACTCTCTCTCTCACACGCGGTACTCTTTTTTTTTTACTAAAATGAATGAGAAGTCGATAGAAAAAAGGTACTGTAACAGTAGGCTAACGTGTTGGCAGGAAAATAACACGTAAACGCTGAATTAAATTCGTTGTTCATTCTGGCTTCTTCGGTAATTTTTGTCACGGGCCGCCACTAGTAATGAATGTCAAAACTTGGGATTTTTTTTATACCATCAGTTTGAAACTGAGCACTAGTGACCTAAATTTTTTGTTGATGAAATCTGGAAAAATAAACCGGTAAAGTCAAGGTTTAAATTTTATGACAAAGGATGTACAATCAACCCCCACTGGTGCAAACAAGACAAATAATAATAATAATAATTAGAAGAAGAAGAAGAAATCCACAAGTCCTGCATATCCTTGGGAACTTCCACAGTAGTGTGCCAAGATTCATTAGTTTTAATTTAATTAAATTTCATTCCATTTCTTCACCTCTGATTGCTTGAAAATTGTTGGTTTACAAAAATTTGTATACAGAGAGAGAGAGAGAGAGAGAGAGAGAGAGGGGGGGGGCATGAGACAGAGAAGGCAAGAAACAAAGAGAGAGATGTTCATCCTCCTTTTTGTCTTTCTGTGCATCGACATAAAAACAATTTCATTAACTTTTTTCAAATTTTCATTTTAAATTCTGCCCAGTGAACCATAAAGGAAATTTACCATCCTCCTCATGAGTAAATTAATTTACTTTAGTGGCAATAATTAGATCAGCTCATCCAGAGTCACTTTCAGCATAAGCACAGTATAAACTTAAGGGATCTGGGATTTAAGTGCCGCAGTTCTGCACAACAGCAAACCCAAGACAGGCAGCGAGAGGGAGGATTGCAGACTTGATCGGCTTATCAACTACTCATTTCAACCATGAAATAAAGAAACACAAATAAGAAAAACAACCTTAAAGAGCATTAATCAAACAACAGACAGCGAGGCGGATCAAAATGACTATCTAAGAAGGTATTAGGGTAACGTAAAAGTTGTGGAGAACTGCAACCATTATTTAACCTTGGAAAGCAGGACTTACTTTAATGCTAGCTCTCACGCTGAATAAGATCAATAACTCACTGAGGCTCAAAATGTATTAACTTTCATACTGAAGGTATCTCACTCAGTCATGAGGTGCATGGTTAAGTGGAGTAGCAAGTACTAATGTCCCAGAAATTTTATTGATAAAAACTGACATTTAAATAAATCCCATTAGCCAGTTTATTAGTATGTCATCTGCAATTATGAGGACCTTTCCTGCATTTCATGTAAGACAAGCTGACTAAAAATGCAAGTAGAGGCCATCATGTCACTAAATTTGGGGATGTTTATTTTCCTGAAGAGAATGGCAATGACCTAAGGTAAGAGACTTTCAAAACAGCAGCCAACAGAATCCAAAGAGTTTTGCTCCACAAAACAATCAGTGATGTAAGCCACCTACTGTTTATATATAGTTTGGCAGAACCATTTTTTTTTTAACTAATTCAAATGATCTGGATGTGCACATGTAATTATGGACTAGATATAACATCATCTGCCGGATATGACAATGCTTTCAGGCCGACTGTTGTACAGCCTAATGCGAGAGCACAAGATGGAATGAAGTAACAAGCAGAGAATAAATCAAGCTGACGGACTCGTGATAGCTCAAGGACATCGCCGGTCTCATCTGCACTCGTCGTGAGGGATTAGTTTCAACTGTCCAATACAGAATTCACAACATTTCAGGTGGATACCTTTGCATTTATTTGCAGTCTTTCCATCGCCCAATACATTGTTACTGAGACACCTTTTCTGCACGTGAGAGGAGTGGAAAATAAACCAGTCAACAGCGAGGGACAAAGGTTTTCTGATCCAATACCGAGGCAAAAACATGAAACTACTACAATAATGTAAATACAGTAGCTGAATCCCCTTTTTTCAAGCCTTAAAATTTTTTTTTTCTTTCAATAATATTTTTTTAATGATGTTTCAACTGGTAAGCTAAGGTTTGCTAGCAATCCAAGACATCTTTTATTTACACTCCTCAAAAGAAGTCAGGGGTGAAAAATATTTGTGCACATAATTATGAGCCAGTGAGGGAAAACGGTGATGACTAATGACAAAATAATTCTTTGATGGCTCCAGAACACAAAGTGCAAAACAAAAAAAAAAACAAAAACTTTGATTAGACACTAGTTTATTACCCTGATGAAGTCAGGCATCCCCCAAAACGATGTTCAAAAATGTGTCATGGTTTGGAGGTGTTGAGCTGTCTTTGTTGCTCTCGTCCGGGACAATATCATTTTCCTCCCACTCAGATTTCCGGGCCAGCTGGCATTAATTGGGGGCGTTGCCTGGATATTTAAGCTCCAGTTCCTCCTCACCTCCGTTGCTAGAGTGTCAGTAGCATGTTTGCACTTTAGCCGGTAAGGTCTCTAGTAAGAGAGATGAAAAGGGTTTAGTTGCATATTTGAGGACAAGTTCTAGTCAGCAAGGGAATCTATCTGTTCTTTTACCTTTCTTTTCGTTCCCTCGAGCTCGACTTGCTTCCTTTCCTCGGATGACACTTAGGTCTGTTGGAAGCGCGAGCCTCGCTTTCTTATTTTATTTGTGTCTCTCTCTCAACTGCTGTTTCCCCTTTTATTCTGGCCACTGCGTTTGGCGTCTCTAACTCACCACCCATCACAAAATGATGCTGAAGCTTGGGTAATTAGTGTGGCCAACATTAATATTCATACATTTTTGACAACGTTTGTGAGTGCTGTTCGCCAGGCATTGGGAGTAATGTTTAGGGATTACTTGTCATACTGCAACTAATTGCTTAACCATTTCCTAGAGGTTGATGGCAGGGATGTGATGTGATTAAACTTGCTGCAATAGTTCATCCTTGCAAATGCTCAAGGGGAGAGAAGTCTGCCGAATATGCAGGCCAATGCACATGCTTGAACAATCTTAGTAGCAGGAAGTTCATCACCTTCCTGGCACAATGAGGTCCTGCATCCTCGAATCAAGCTCCTGGTCCAATTAGCTGCACTAGTGGCATTACCAGAGGTTGAACTATCTTGTTGAAATAACACTGACCAGTCAAACTCCTTTGACGATGAACAGATGGGTTCTGTGGATCATGGATATTCTTGCCCACACCATTACACTTCCTCCTCCAAATGCCAGATGTTGAGCAAAGTTGAAATCAGCAAATCTCTCTCCTTGATGACGATAAGCAAGAGCCTGGCCATCATTGAACTGGATCAAGAACCGTGACTCGTGTGAACATTTTCTTTGCCCAGTGACCACAGTTCCACCGGATATGAAGTTTGCACCAATCTCAGCAAGTTCTTCATGACGGTCAAGTAGCAGTGTTTGACAGCTGGACACTGGCATTGCAAATCTCAGTCTGGCAGACGATTCCTAATGGTCTAGTTGGACACCTTGGTGCCTCTGGCACCTCTGAGTTGATCCTAAGGACGTCATGTGGTCAACAAATTGTTGTTGCCAGGTCAATTTAAAAACCTTTTAAAGATAAGTGCAATGATTGCACTTCCCATAATAACATGACGTCTATAGTCCAAATGACAACCAAAACGGGAGTATCTGGCTTAAAAACACATACAAACAAAAATGATCAAAAATTTATTTTGAATCTTAACTTGTTTTGAGTAGAACATGTGAGTGATAAGCTATGCCAGCTCCATAGAGTCAAGGTCTTGGTTTATTACCTGCAACTTCATTGTCCGAAAGAGCATTGAATTACTGTTTTTACATCATTGCACTGATAAATAGCAATTTAGCTGGCTAGAGAGTACGTATGTTACGTAGCTTGCCAACATCATTAATAAAGGTTGACAAAGCTTTGAGCTGTATCAATCTGTATTATGAGATATTTGTTCGCCAAAAATTATTATATAATAATTTCTGCAGAAAGACAAAATCATCTCAATCCTAGAACATTTTAACCTACTTTTCTAAGCAACTGTGAAGTGGTTATGTTAATTGGTAGCCTGTAGCCTGACGGAAGCAACAATGGAATAAGACAAGGCTAACAGGAACAGGAACTAGAAAACAGTGTCCAGGCAAAAATATTTAGAATATGACAGTATAAATAACTGACTTCACAAAACTTTATGGAAAAAGCTCACTCCACCTCCAAGCTGTGAACTGAGCAGAAAATCATTTTTTAATTCATCTTGTGCATTATAACTGAGTAAGACTAGTTCTGGAGGATTTTCTGCGCAACTCTTAGTTGTTTGAAAATCGGGAACCATAATTTCCTCATAGAGGATTAAAAGCATCCTGTGACCCTTGCTGCAGGCTATATCCTGAACCACTAGCACAGAGAGCACCATGTGTCAGAGCCTGCCCAGCTGTAACAGAGACCGGCCGGTGTGCTCTCTGCTGAAGCATCGTCTGTCAAGTGTATGCTAGGTCTGCAGCCCCATGCCTGGGTGAAGTCGAGGAGCTGAATCAGCCCACAACAAGGTCTAAGACGCTAATATGACAGAGAATGAAAAATTGGAAGGTTTTCAGGCTTTCTTAGCTTTTAACCTCCGCAGAATCGTTCCACTTTTTTTTTTCAATTTAAGTCGTGAGTCATTGTTCTAGAACACGGGCAGGCAAGTGAGGAGAACACCAGAAAGACCTTGCGGAAGATATCAGGAAATCAGCGAAAGAAGATAAAAAAATTCAAGAGTCCTTGCATGAGTCAACCCCCCCCGCCCCCCCCAGAGGTCTCATTATTCTTGATTAAAAACAACACAGAGTACACACATTGCATTTTAGTGACTGTTCTGCTCTCACCATACAAATTAAACCTGAGAAACCAGGTTGATTGAGTTAACTGTATAATCTGTGACTTAATAATAAGTATAATCAATTGCTGTTATAATTAAAGCAGTGTTACTGCTATCCCACCTTGGGTCCTTCCTGCAGCGTATACTAAGGTGATTTAGAGTGACGCCAAAAAGCAGTAAATCCCGGGGCCCACCAGCCCTACAGGTGTTCCAGAATATCATTGGTGTCAATTATGAGTGATAATTATTACATCAGCAAGAGAATATTTGCTGATAATACAATGTACTGATAATGAATTCAATGTATGGTATGACCAGAACAATGAATGTATACTCAGCCAAAATAAAAACTTCACACTCGTTTGGAGGTCGATAAGTTGAACATACAAAAAATGAGGTTTTAAATAATGATTTTATTTAATTCTGTCATTAAAGATGGTGTATCATAAAAATAATGTCCATAATATAACCAGTTCCACCGGAAATGCAACGAACTGTCCAAGAGTAAAAATAGTAAGTTACAACTTGAATAAGAGCAGTGCGCAGGTGATTACGTATGGTTTGAGCAGTCACACGACCTCTAAACAATTCATTCCTGGTGGACTTTGCTGTGACAAATCAATTATGCAAATGACATAAGACAATTTGTCGGTCTTCTGCTTTTGATGTCACACGTGGGCGACCAGAACGAGGTTGGTCAGCTGTGGTACCAGTTTGTTGGAGATATGTCCGAAGATCATGGATAGTCCGTCGACTGCATCCCATAACCCTTGCAGCGTCAGTGATGGACGTTTCCGTATTCAGCATGCCAATGGCACGTTCACACTGAATGTTTGACAGCCATGGCATTGAAAATCAACAAATAATTAACTAAAAAAACTTATTTTTCGGAGATGTCACTCCAACGTGAGCTCAGTTGCACATCTCTCATATGGTGACGTGACTAGGAACACGAGAAAACATGATTTTATCTTAAAGTACGCTCGTACGTGCTACGTACCTGTGCACGTCGGAGTCGAAGTGTGTCATGATGTCTTTGACAACACATTTACCCCTAGTGATAATAAAAACTCTTTAACTAAAAGTTTCAAGAAAATATTTACAAATTTATAAGTGTGAAGTTTCTTTTTAGACTCAGTATATAATGAAGCTAAAAGCATTGGATCTACGATTAATGTGTCAAAAGCAGCATTATTGACAAAACCAAATCCAGCTTTTATATGAGTGCACATCAGGTTGACCACCGCCATGGATGCTGAGGGACAGAGCCCAGGTTTCTCCAACACAGGCTCGTTTATAGAGTGGCTCCTGCCAGATATTAGGCAATGCGCCACCCTGACTGGGACTCAGGAAGGGATCTTGTTGTTGCTGAAAAAGTAAATGTGTTAGGGTGAGGTCTAACAAGCTGTGTTGCTGGGTGTAATTTCTGTGCATAATTGCTTGCTCAGTAAACTGAGATGAATGTCATTAAATCAATGTCATCTGGAATGGACATTAGGCTAGAGCAGCTCCATTTAGGACTGTAGGTTTTCACAAGAGGCGTCACGCTCTATCATATCCACTCAAAGCCTGTGAATAATATTTTTGCTTGCGATTTACAGGGACATGAGTTGGTTTCACAAGTTTATTTTATTTTTCTGAGCATTCACTCATACCATAAGCATTTACAGTCTTTTGGAGGGGAGAAATGCACAAAATATGAAAAAATTGATTTCATTTTTTTATGGTGCTCTTCACAGCCAAGTGACCAAACGTGCTGAACAGTTGAAAACAATTTGCAAAATGCAAAGACTCAAAGCAATGAAGCCAGTAGTTATGAAACGTAATTCTCAGAAATTACAGGAAGATTCATGTTTCATGTATTTATTTATAAATAAAATTGGAGTATAAGGGCTGCCATGCACTCCAACTTACAGACAACTACTATTTCAGGCATATTACAGAAAATGCACATGATAATACCCAGCATGCAAAGCGCATGTAATTCAATCTTTTTTTTTTTTGACTGAGCTTGTTATTTTGAAATAGAAAAGCAGAATCAATATTTCATCTGACTCACTCTAGTCACAGAAGAATATAAAATCTCAGTTATCAACAATAAAGCATGATATAACTTGTTATTGTTTGCATTATCCACAGTAATGCACAGCACACGATCGTGTAATTCTCCTACAATTCCGGTGAATTGTGTCCTGTGAATCCACCTTTTGGGAAATTTCATTCCTGGGAGAAAGCCTTGGAAATTCAACAAATTTGATACACGATGAAGAGCTTAGCATTACCATACAAATCCTCACCAATGTAAACCAAGCTAGCCAGAGGCTGGGTGGGCCGCATGTGGCCTTTTTCTCTCACAGAGCCAACAAATGCTGTCTAAATGTGCGTCACAAAATGGATCTGCCTGAAATGTATAAATTTGCTGCTGGTTCAGGGTTACAGAGCTACTGCAAAACTGTTCTGCCTGAAAGGTATATATCTATTGCTGGTTCAGGGTTACACAGCTACTGTAAAACTGCTCTGCCTGAAATGTGCAAATGCACTTTTGGATCAGGGTTACAGAGCTACTGCAAAACTGTTCTGCCTGAAAGGTATATATCTATTGCTGGTTCAGGGTAACACAGCTACTACAAAACTGCTCTGCCTGAAATGTGTAAATCCACTGCTGGTTCAAGGTTACAGAGCTAATGCAAATTCGTCTGCCTGAAATTTTCAATTCCGTTGCTGGTTCAGGTAGTACAAGACTATGATGTTAATAAGGCGCTGAATACTTCGGCCACCATTGCGCTGGACATCTTTGTCAGTTTTAGTTTTGCAAGGAAGTACGCTAAACTGCAAATTTTTTGGCAATCAAACAGACTTTACCCGTCTTCATCTGTCCATCCTTGGACATTTCATTTCCGGGACAGAAATGAATAACCATTCAATATTTTTGAATGAAACTTGCTGTGTGTTTACTCAGGTTGTAGACTGGTGCCTGATGATATTTT
Organism: Gymnothorax reevesii; assembly: GCA_029721435.1. Classification (NCBI taxonomy): domain Eukaryota; kingdom Metazoa; phylum Chordata; class Actinopteri; order Anguilliformes; family Muraenidae; genus Gymnothorax; species Gymnothorax reevesii. The sequence goes on from CM056583.1 coordinate 87,034,071, forward strand.
GGGATTTCTGTGATTAGACAGCAGGGATCAGGGCGGATGTGTCATCTTCTGATGACTCCCGAAGCAATAGTCAATTAGCTGAACTTGCAAACATTTTCAAAATCTTTTCAGATATTCTTGTAGATTAATATATCCACAAGATTCTCCAGGTAAATCTTTTACTTTGCATTATTAAAGTTCTCGCACAGTCGGCCCTAACTAATTTGATGCCTTTGGCAAGATGTTTTCTAGTGTATTGCAGCTAATTCCATGATGTGGTCATACACTTAGTCAGAATGTGGTCATACACTTTGTCAGAAAATGAATCTTGACATAAATTATGATGGGCCACGCAGTCAAGCTTGCTAAATTAGAAGAGCCGCTTCTCCCACTGGAGAATCACCTGAGTGCACATGTGACCTTGCTGTCACATAATTGCTTGATATGCTGGCTTACTTAAGCTTTTGGCATCCTGAGAAGTGACTCCTCTGCACGTATGCTTAACACCACTTGCACAAGAAGCAGAGCCAACTGCTTCAAGGTTTGTGGTTTTATTTATCGCTGAAACTTCTATAACATGTTCATTTTGAAGGCAAGTCCGCGCCAAGATATAGTTCTCTTGAAATGTAGCTCGTAACGAAAACATTGCCCTTGTGCTTTCTGAAGGAACCTTTTGCGACTGGTATAAGTGGTTTGTAACTGTGAAGCAGCTAATGCTAATTCCGATGCTGCCACGAATGCTCGACCATTCATTCCAATTCTCGTGAAGTGAAGCAGTACTCTTATTGTCAGTAAATTTTTACCCCTATATAAAAAAATAGAAAAATGTGATCTGCTACACCTATGCCGAATCGCTTTAAATAATGCAGTAAATGTACTGCGGGCCTGTCCTAATTGGGAGCATGGCGCTAAGACCTGCATGTCTTGCAAGCAAAATGTGCTGGAATGCAATTATTTTGAGTCTTGGCAGTGTTTGTACTCGCAGCGCAGTGTGATGCTGTTATGTCTCATTTCATGAAGTTACCAGAGCTGCTAGTTTTCCTTGATATAAGGGATGCTCACTAGTTTCTTTTGCGCAGCCTGGATATACAATTATGAAGCCCTTGCAAACGCATGTTGCAACGTTATCTCACGGCAGCACTGAACAAGCTTACGCCTTTTTTTGAATCGTGTTCAAGCCTGATTCCTTACAGATTCAAATGATAACTTTGGCCTTCCAGCTGGACCAAATTCACTGGGCTATAATGAGGTATTTAGAGAAGGTAAATTCATACTTTAACCACCTCTGGGTAGCATGCTACTTGGTCAGGTGACTTTAGTTTTAACTTATTGATTGATTTACTCAACTTACCAGGGATTACAATATGATGCCACATAGATTGATTTTGCATTTTCAATCTGAGTTTCGCTCAACTAGTTCTGAAGTCTCCTAGATTGCGGACCAAACTTCATTGCCCTTGTCTCAGGCCTGTTAAATTTGAAGGCAGAATTACTGCTATTTTCCTATCCCATGTCTCAGCGCACATGATGGTCATTCAAGTGGAGTGTCTATTGAGTAATGTCCTGCAGTTCTGATTTGTCTTTGACTCTAGATTTAAAAAAAAAAAATCTTTCATGCAATACCTTTATCATGTTCATTTAACCTGATTGGTTCTTCACAAATGCTTTAGCAATGGTATGTTTGGCGCAGGAAATTGTTTATGTTGATTTTCTATAATTCCGTAATTTAAATAGCCGTGGCTGAAAATGGATGAGGTGTTATTCAGATGATGGTTTCCCTAATGCTAGCTGACTTTAATGTAGTCAAGTAGGTTGTGTTTGGTATCATTTTAATCCTCGTAATTTCTGAAATCTCATAGGGAATATTTCGAAGGAATTGGACTTGTGCCATACCCTCCTTCAATAACTTTAAGGGAAAATTATGCTTCAGTTTTCCTTGTGGTCATGTCTCCTCCCAAAGCCCCTCCGGAATTCTTGGCTCAAATGACCCAAAACGACCTATGACCCTGCCATAGGACGCAGTCTGGAGTTTGGGCATAAAAGAGGGGGAAACTGAGAAGTCGAGGAAGCTTGTATTCATCCTTCCCTCATATACGTCTGCTTCTGTCCCTTAAAAGAATAATTCCTTTAAACTTTACTGTTTAAGATTGCCTGATTAATAATCAAAACATCAATTTAACTAGATGCTGCACACTCTATAGAGATGCCAACCCATGCCTCTTGTTGACCTTGACCTTTCGACCTCAAAATGCAAATTTGGAGAGTGTACCCTAGGATCATCAACCCCACTAAGTTTGGTCACCTTAGCTTTAGTGGTGGCCGAGCTGTCACGCGGACAGACGCTCACACACACACACAGACAGACAGACAGACGGTGCTAAACTGTATACCCACGCCGTCTTGTCGGGCGTGGGTAATAATCAGTCAATTCCAATATATACTCCTATTATGAATAGGAAATTACAAATTACAAAGAAATCACCAAAAAGCTACATTACCAATGAACATATTGTAATAAATGCAATATTGCATATAAGGGTGAGAATAATTCAAATAATTGATAAAAGGAAAACCAAAACTTTTTCTGAATTCCATTTAAGAATTTCCATTTCCATTTCGTATCAGCATTTTTCAGCAGTGTAGCCTTATTGATTTTAAGATTGCACTTAGTCATTATGCTTTCTGTGTATAAAAGAATAGGCCACATTTGCCAAGTGGGCAGTCGTACAAACATTTCTGCAATTCAGTGATTAAATTCCACTGTTTCTTCCATCGAAACATTGGAAATTAATTAATTCAATAAATTAAAGCAATCTCATCATGGCTGTGAGTGCACTACAACTCTTTTGTTTTTGTATTTTTACCTTGGTCAGCAGCTCTCCAACAATGATGTGCATTCTTTCTCTAATCTATCTAGTAAAAAAGAATACATCTAAATTAGGAAACATCTTCAGCTTCAAGAACTCTTGGCTGATAGAAAATTATTGCCAAGAAATGTCATTCTAAAGCTTAGCTCATGAATATGCACCATTTATTGAGCTACTTGAATTCGGAATCTTCAGAAGACATATGTCCCTTTTCTGCAAGCAATTAAGTGGATAAGAAAATACCTGATTAAAAAAGGGCATGTAGTTATGATACTGTGGACTTCTTTTGTAATAATTCTTTACGGCAGCATTAAAATAGTTTCAGTAAAAGATATAAAACACCTTTTTCTTCCCCCCCCCCCCCCCCCCCCCCCCCATTTACCTTCTGTGCTCACTTGGGGTGCCTGCACTGCCTATGAATGGGGCTGGCTCTGTTCACGTATGCGTATGTCGTCACAGTGACCTTTTATGCTTCAAAATACAGACCTCATTTTTAAATATATTTACCTGTATGCACTTTTTAAAGATTAAACATTTTTGTAAATGGATAAAATTTGTTTCTATGCTTCTCTCTGCCATTAGAATATTCCTACTGTTCTATTTATTCAGTCTGACATTTCTCTGAAGTGTGTATGGGTAGAGTTTTTTGTTTTGACAGTTGTATTCTTTTTTTTGAATTGTAAAATGGATGACTGGATTGTTTTGCGTGCCCTCATACCATTTTCTCTCAGGCTCTCACTCTCTGCTACCGAAAGAGAGGAAGGCAAGAGGCTGCCAGCGATTTGAGTGACAGATTTCTCCTGAAAGCACTATGCAAGTGAGATGGGGGGAAAAAAAGCAATTTCATTGAAATACCCTATAAAAAAACCTCAGAATGATTAAAGATCGCTTGTAATTAACAATTTTGTGTATGGAGCTCAAAGGTAGTGGAACATATGCTTATAAATGAAAACATTTAACTTCAATAGAGTTAAGTACATTTTTGAGCTCATAGATCTCCCAATGTTAAATGGCCCAGAGAGTATGTAAGAAGCTGTTCTCTTGCTTCTGTGTCTAGAATCTGTTTGAAGAACAGTAGACAGGTTCTTGTTGATAAAACACTGACGGGGAAATCTATTAAAGCAGGATTACTGAGTAAGCTAGATAACAGCTCCAAGTAGAACTACAAATAGCTGATTTTACTTCATCCCATGTTCCAGATGTTTTGAAGGATCAGTAATCTGTTCTTGGAGGCAGCCTCAGATGCTCTAACATTAAACATTTATTCGGAAGTTCTGACTCGAACATTCCTCCAACATACTGCAGCTTACATTTCACTGCAAGAGCAGAACAGTAGTAGAAAAGGCCAAACTTTGGTGACAGATGACAGACAGACAGACAGTCAGTTGTTTGTGGTTCTCACTCTTCACGTCTGCACAGGTGTAACAGAACAGGGTTGTTTCATCTGCACTGCTGTCCTGGAGCAAATATTCTCATCTCATGCAACATGGAACAGAAAAGAAGGTTTACCGTTTAGGGCTTTGTGTATTAAAATTCTTTTGAATTTATTATAATTTTGCGTTATGCAACATATAACTGTTTGTCTAGACAGGAACTATTAATTTGTGTAGTTTACCATTTAAAACATATTGAGGTAACCTCATTTAGCAGAGGGCCTTATTTGTCCTGAAATATGGGTACAGCTCTGGATGTGTCATGGCTATTGACGAAAGAAGTTGCTGACAATTTGTATGTTTTGGAAAGTAGCCTTGGCTTGAGGCTGATTAGTGAGAGTCAATGTGAACACAGCGCCGTCACAAGTCACAGCTTCACAAAAGATTCACCCAACATGTTGGATGTAGTGAGTTGGAGGTTAGTGATACTGTGATTTATGAGCCATTCTCTATAAATATTTAAATGCAATGATCAACTCTAATCGAAAATACTGCTTAAAATGCATTTGTAGATGGGTGAAATTCCCAAGAAAATGTCAAAATGAAAAATTCCCACGGACTATTCCAGAAATGTTCCTTGCCTTTACAATATTAGAATACCCAGAGCACTGTAATTCTGGGATGACTGTGGATTGTACAGAAATAGCAAATAGTACGTATCAAAACACTCCCACAAGGTGACTGACTCCTTACTAAGCCAGGGAGGTGACAAAGGTGTCCAACTCAAGGATAAACCTCAAGTGTGGAAAATGATTGGCAGCAAGTTACCACAGAACAGATAACAGAAATATTATCTGCCCACATGGAGAATCAGAGAAGAGGGTAGACAGCACCCATATTTATGGGAACAAATTGGGCTTTTCTCCCCTAAGGCCCTGTAATGCCTCACAATTCTGCTGGTGTGCATAGAAGTGTATTAGTATATTTCATACTGTCAGATAAATCTCCCTTTTAGGCTCGCTTCAAAGACTTAACTGATAACAGCGGGAGAGGTATTTCAAAAATATAGTCCACTGGCCATAGTCATTGATGTTTAGCCAATCGAAACTCATCTTCCAAACCCACACAGGTCTCATAATGAGCAAACACAGTGATACAGCCCTGCATCTAAACTCAAGTGCAGCTCAGATAATACATGGCATAGAAGATTCTGCAGATATTGCCCCTTACACTTTCACATACACCGTTCTCCATTTTCATGCTTGAACTGCCACAGATTGTGTAGGAAACACTCCAATACAAATTCATGTACATAAGATGGAGTAAAACATTTTTTTCTTTCCCTTTAAATAATACAATGAATTACCTTCCATGATCTGAACCTCAATATTTACAATTTGTGATGAAATCTTGTCTGGTTTTGTAAACTAAGCATACCACATTATTTCTGGAAAAACTGATAACACTCGTTCTCAATTTTTTTTCACATTTGAGAGGCAACAAAAATAACGACACGCAGCTGCTTGACAGTTGGAGCAGAGAAATGAGGAGGGTCAGGAAAATGTGCCTCTGTGCTCTCAGGGAATTCATATGTACAAAAGCTCTAATATCCCCTGCTTTAACTGAAGAGAATCTGGTTTTTCATCATTGGGAATCAATGAACTGTCCGTCAGAAGTTTACGGGTTTGCAGTTTGGTACCATCGAGTTGAATCCCCGGGAGAAGAACTGTAAGACTTGGGGCAGCGTGCCTGGAAATCTGAAACTGGTCAACTATGTTTTCAGGAGGAACTTCTCACCGTTATCACCAGTTATCATTCACAAAATTCAGCAGATGTGCACTGCAGCTAAAGAGATGCAGAGGGGCATTCATAAAACATCTGAGAGCAGCATCGGAGTGCTGATCCCAAATCAGCTCAGAATTAATAAGGATAGGATGTGGACAGAGAAAAATCTGATCCATGGTGGCCACTGCTGCTCTCAGGTAAAGTTTGAGATGTTGTGTTTAATTGCCCAGCTTCTCTCTTCTAACTATCAAAAAACGGCATATAACAACATGAGGACGAGAAAAAAATCACATGCTCAATAACCCCACAGAGATTCATAACTCAGGGTTACAGGAGGAATACAGTACATTCAATTATGCCTATTTTGCCTTGTTATGAAAGACATCAATTAGCTATTGTCATTATTCCTGATACTATAAACAGCACATTACACAGAGTGAATCTCACTCTCCTTTGTTGAACAGTCAGATATACACCACCCCTCAGCAGTGTAAGAGTGTGTTGGTCTCTAAATAAAATTAGACGAGTAATGAAGGAAGTTTTCACAAACAGCAGAGAGGAGCAAATTGCAAAAATCACAGAATATGCTGCGATTGGTCTTTATTACAGAAACTGCACTGACCACAAAGGGGCTTAAACAAGTTCATGTCCACCGTCAGGCTGCTGCAGCTGAAGGTCGAGGACTTGAGATGGGAGGAATAGAGGGAGGTGGACCGAGGGTTGTAAACCGGGAGGAGCGAGGGAGGTGCGCTCCTTTGAACTGCAAAGAAGGCCAGACAGGAAGGTGTGAACCAAGGACTTCGGAACTTGAGAGTCGTTAAAGGATTTATTTAAAGCTTTTAGTTTTGAAGAATGGGGCAGGAATATGGGAGGGGGAAAATAGACAAAGCAATAATTGAATAATTAGAGTCAATAACACAAAAGTGGTGCACACAGGCTGGGTGGTCAGCTGACTGCAGCTTTCGTTTCAAAGTTCCAGTTCTCATATTTTTAAAGTTTCCCCCTTTAATAGGAGTCATCCAGAGTTTGTACTTATCTCAAATTCTGGCTCTTCATTACATTTCAATTTGCAGTTTAAATATAATTTTAATATTTACTGGAAGTGTTCGAGTACTGGCGAAATATATTTTTTTTCTGAAAAAAAAAAATTCTGATCTTAAAACTCATATCCTCATGTATTATCCATTATGCAGAATAATGTATTTGCAATCCAGCCTGTATTACTATGATACCACGTTGCGGTGAGACGTCTTCATGTTCTTACAGCATAGAAATCGCAGGAAAATCCTACTTTGAACTGAGCCTCAGTGAAAGATTGTTTCCACTGTCCAGAGGTTTGAGAGAAATTGGGGAATAAATAAATCAATAAAACAATTGTGCCCAGGTCGTCACTATCTCACTATCTGCTGATCGCTGTGTTTTTTATCTTTGACCTTGTTAGGCTCATACCGCATTAAAAATCGTCATGAGTTTGCTGACCATGTAGTGTAGGGGCTGTGATGGGATATTTCCCCTCCCACACACACACTGTGCTGGCAGGAGGTTAGTAGCGTGGCCTGGCCTGTAATGGATTATCATCCATTACAGTGAAAGGGCGGGTGAGCTGGGAATAGAATTGTAATGAGTCTGTCAGGATTGTGATGGGTGACGTACCACGGAGAGTCAGTGGTATGGACTGCAGCTCCTTTGACGTCTAAAACAGAACCTGTGCAGCCAGGTCGGGCAGGTGACATCGGTGACGAGAGGAGTTGAAACAGGTGATTATGGACCCGCCGTTGCCCAAACCCCGGGTCTCGGGTTTGAGACGTGCGGGAGGAGCAGAGATGGGTACAGTGTGACACTCTCCGGATGGCTGGAGACCCGGGGACAGATCAGCACCCGTTCTGACTCACTTTTCACCTGAATCTGCACTAACCAGAGATGGAAAACGCAGGTCAAGAGAGTAAAACTCCTGCCCTGCTGAAATCACCAGGGCCGTCTGTCACAACCCGCTTGTCTGCTTGAAGCTAATCTTACCTTTCGGGAAAGTGGCACAGCACTTAGTAGAAATTTTAACATGAACAACTCCGCCTCCCTCTAAAGTCCCACCCTCTTCCCCCCGCTTGACCTCTGAGGCTCCCCTCCTCCCCTGACGCGTGCGGTGAGAAAGTGAGCAGCGCAAATGAAGCTGCTTTCACACCGGACGCGAAACAAATTTTTCGCGTGACAGATTACATTCAAAGTCAGGTGAGATTCGCATCTTTGCATTGACTTTGAATGTAATATGTCATACGAAAAATTTGTTTCGCGTTCGGTGTAAATGCATCTTGAAACGGCGCAATGGAATCAGATTCAGAGGCACCGGTACAGTTATTACATAATATTCAGTTCTATTTGTGGTATAAAATAAAATGCCCTCTTAACGTCTGACGAACTACCTTTAAAATTATTATAATATTTATAGCATTTCAGCGCCTGCTTGTTTACAGTCAGATGCTTCGTGTTTCGGCAGAATTCATATATATTTTCTTGCAAAACTGGTGACATAACGTCTTACCACACCAGAATTGTCCCGGTAACGTTAGTCATTAAATTAGGAGCAGTTGCAGCTGTTTTATTCGCAGGCTAACTTTGTTGAGGACTTGTTTTGTCTCTACCGCTCTGCTGCTCTGCCAGGGAGGCGCGCGACTCACAATCGGTGACAGCAGTGGGCAACTGGAAGGGACACGGCGACGGATGACAAACAGGAAGCTCGGCAAATCATTTTATTCGGACCGAAGAAAATGATTGGTCAAACTTTTATCAGAAATATATGAGAATTAAATATTGATGAGTTTCGACACCTAGTGGATTTCTTATACATTTTAGTGTGCTATACACCCATTGGGAGCATTTAAAGATTACAAAAGAAAAGAGAAAAAAATTCCATAAAGGTAAGAATTGCTTTAATTGGTTCTAACAGTCTTGTGGCTTGTTCGTGGCAATTGGTTGATTGGCTTGTTATTCCTTGAGTGCAATCAGCGGTAGCCACTGACAGCGCTGTGTATATAGCTAGTGGGCTTTGCAGTATTCGGGGCTGGATCATTGAACTATAACCTCTTACTCTAAATCAAGGATATTCAACTTTATCCAGAAAGGGCCGGTGTGGGTGCAGGTTTTCATTTCAACCAAGCAGTTACTCACCTGATGCTACTAATCAAGCTTTTTAGCAACAACTCTTGGGGTTGATTAGTCGTAAATTATATTCTCTTTAAAAGTGATTATATCTCTGAAACTTTTGTTTTTATGCCCCCGTAAACGAAGTTTCCTTTGATTGACTCATGATAGGCCTTTAATGGTTAGCATGTGCATGTTATGTACGGGGGCATCAGTGTTTCACAAACACATCTTGTTTTTTAAGTAAAAGAGACGACAGATCATTATGTGCAGAACGGAGATTTGGTATTCTGCCTTTGGCAATTGAAGTAGGCAGATTTAAGGGCACTCACTCCAGAGGAGCGGCGTATATGTGAATTTTGTGATTTACATGCTGTTGAAGATGAGTTTCATTTTACTTTCTACTGTCCGTGTTATGATGAACTGAGGAATAGTCTTTTTGAATCAGATCAAAAGAAAAATGCTGATTTATTTTGGAAACAGGAAGGGGAAATCCTTAGTTGGATGTTTGAAAATGATGCATTTGCCCTTGCGAGGTACATTGAGAAGGCCTGGTTAGTGAGACGACGGATGTTGTATCCCGTGTATTAAGTCACCTGTACATCTGCATTTGTAAGTATATATTTTTGTTATTGTGGCTAATAAACCCACGTGGGCTGGGCACCCTGTGGTGTTGGACACATATATAAACATACCAATCAATTAATCAATCAAGTAGAATCAGGAGTGCAAGTCCTTGGTTGGAATGAAAGCCTGCACACACACCGGCCCTTTCTGGATAATGCTGAATAGCCCGGCTCTAAATTCTAGTCTTCCTCCCTGGTGTCCCTCTTTGACAGCCAAATTATTAGGGAGGTCGTTAAGTAAATTATTAGGTATAGCAAGCTCTCTAATGCCTCTCCCATTAGTCCTCATCCTCCGCCTCATAAACGTGCCCTAGTGGCTCATTGTTGATCAAGCGATCAGCTCCTCATCCACCCAGTTCAAAACAGCCCTCTGTTCTTAAGTTTGAGTACGAACAGGAATGTTTGTAAATCATGCTAACAATAAGTTCAAAAAGCAAAGTGTGTGATTTATCAATCCAAGGTATACTCTAAAATGAGCTTAAATTTAAGTACAACAATAGCCATACAGCTTAGCATTTCTCATTTCCATGAAAAGAGTGGGATTCATCAATTTGTACTGACACTTTAAAATGTGAATTAAAGCACTGACTGGACCATGATTTTACGCAGCGGATTGCAGGAGAACCAGCAGTTTGTGGAAAGGACTGATATATTAGACCAAAGGAACAATTTGTAAAAAATGTTTAGCTTCTGTCTCATTGGCCAGCATCAGGTCTGCATAGCCATCTTAGACAGTACTCCTAGGTGGGTTTAAAAAAAAAAGAAATTACACAGTTTTGAACAGTAATGGTAAATAGGTTTGCTTGAAAGTAATTGAGTTTTCGCCAGCCTGTTCTATTTACATGACTCAGCCATTGTTATCGTTGATTGTCCTGTAATCGCACAGGAGCTTTTCACATTTTGTCTGGCGTTGCTTGGATGTGCAATAGAGGCCTTTGTCAGCCACATGCCAAGAAACGAGCTGAAAAACATATTTCTCACTGTTCAGCTGTCAGTTCTTTCCTGAATAATCAACCGCTTGCAGTGTTTCTCTCTCCGCCTTTTAAAACCAGATCAGTGTGCTAAGTACCCCAACGAAAGGGCTGCGAAAAATAGATCGGATTGCAACAGTTCTTTTGGTATCATCCACAACTTTTCACGATGGAAATGCAAAATAACCATTCTTTTGTGTTTTTGTAACTAATTGAAAATAACTGAACTACGCAAAATAAAACCTGCCATGCGCAAGCTTGGCGGTTTACAATTTGAGGGATTTATCGAGGCGCCTTACCTGCTGGTGAGAATAACTGTAGCATATGCTCAATGTAATGTGAATATAGGCCACTAGATGGCAGTATTTACCTTTTTTTTTGTTAAGCTCAGACTGGAGTCATGTTTGGACATGTTTCCAGACATGTCTGGGGCAAGTCCCCGAAAATTAAAAAAAAGAGGTCTAAATGTGGGTGGGGTCTGCAAAAGAGTATATAAGGAAAAGAATTGAGACAGTAAAGGAGTAGGAGAAATTGCAAGAAGATGACCAGACCTGCCATTCTGTTCAAGACCTGTGACATTTCTTTTGTGGATTTCTTTGCCTGTGTTTGAGCATTTTCTTCATCCAGGACATCACCAAGCCACCCCACCAAAAAGGGACTGTAATTATTGCTGTTTTTTCTTGATTTATCAATCTTGGTCTTTAGTTGTAGGTTGTTATTAGTCTTTGTCTTTGTTAAAAATTAAATGTGTTTTAGTTGTTGAAACTGTGTTTGTCGTCCCTTGCTGTTGCTGTTGTGTTGTGAATGTAATAACAAATTGGGGCCATAACAAATTGGGGACTCGTCCGGGATAGACCATTGTGTGAGTAATTTATTGAAAATCTAACATTCCAAATTGTGAAATTGTTTTTGTGAATTTTCCTAGATATATATTGACAACAGCAATGGATGATTTCTTGGCATCACCAACCGTAGGGGTTTTGAAGTCTTTTAAAAAGACAGAACTGCTAGAAATTTGCAGACAGTTGGAGCTGACAGAGGTAAAACCAGCCATGCGAAAAGCAAGACTGGCTAGAGAGATAGTTGAATATTACATTGATGAAAATGTTTTTGCACCAGGAGATCTGGAACAGTTTCCAGTGGAAAATCCAAATATAGAAATGGAACTTAAATTAAAAATGCTAGAGATTGAAAGGGAGGAAAGAGAAAAAGAAAGGGAGGAAAAAGAGAAAGAAAGGGAAGAAAGAGAAAAAGAAAGGGAGGAAAAAGAGAAACAAAGAGAATTTGAGAGGGAAGAAAAAGAAAAACAAAGGCAGTTTCAGTTAGAAAAATTAGCAAGAGAAGAAAAACAAAGAGAATTTGAGTTAGAAAAATTTGCAAGACAGAGAGATTTTGAATTAGAGAAATTCGATAGAGAAGAAAGACTCCAAATGGAGCAACTAAAAATAAAAATTCAAACTGAAAATAAATTTCGGGCTAGCCAGGAGGTAAAACTGGTGCCTCCATTTTCGGAAAAGGATGTTGACAACTATTTCCAGTGTTTTGAAAAGGTAGCAAAGAGTTGCCAGTGGCCAAAGGAACACTGGCCTCTGATGTTGCAAACTGTCCTCAAGGGTAAAGCTCAACAAGCCTATTCGGCTTTGTCTGCAGATGATTCCTCTGATTATGAGGTTGTCAAAAAGGTTATTTTGAGAGCTTATGAGTTGGTTCCAGAGGCTTACCGACAGAAATTCAGAGGTCTGAAGAAATCTGAAAATCAGACTTATGTTGAATTTGCTAATGAGAAGCAGGTTTGCTTTGAGCGCTGGTGTACTTCTATGGAGGTCAAGGATGATTTCAACTCACTAAAAGAGATGGTGTTAGTTGAAGAATTCAAGAACTGTGTTAAGGATGATGTTAAGACCTACCTTAATGAGAAGCAAGCACTGAACTTGCAATCAGCTGCCAAATTTGCAGATGAATATGTTCTCACTCATAAGTCCAAATTTCAGTCTAGCAGTAACAATAAATGGTCCCAATTTCAGAAAAAGGGTTACGGTGATACCCAAGATTCCTCACCCAAAGACAAAGACAAATCTGGTGATGGTGCTCAGAAATCCAGTAACAGGTCTGATCAAAGTGTGAAAGCTGACAGTGACAAAAGTGGTCTAGTTTGCAGTTATTGCAAGAAATCTGGTCATGTTACAACTAACTGTTGGTTCCTTAAAGCTAAGAAAGAAAAAGAAAAGGATACCAAACCAAATGCCTTTGTGAAAACAAGGTTAGAAACCCCTGTAGTAGATAACCAATCTGCTAAATTGCCTGCTTCTTGTGGGGCTAAAAAGCCTAATACAGCTGACTTTGTGAGGGAGGAATTTCTTCCATTTGTGTCAGAGGGATTTGTGGCTCTGAATGAGCATACTACTCCTGTCCCCATATATATCCTAAGGGATACCGGAGCTTCTCAGTCACTTTTGTTGATGGACTCCTTGGAGTTACGTGATGAGACCGCTTCAGGGGATTTCATACTTGTACAAGGTATTGAAGGGAGGACTGTATCTGTACCCCTGCGCTCTATATTCTTGAAGTCAGATTTAGTTACAGGACAGGTAAAGGTGGGACTTATGTCAAGTCTACCTATAAAGGGTGTTTCTCTGTTGCTAGGCAATGACCTGGCTGGGGGCAAAGTAGTTCCCCCTGTACATCTTACTTCACAGCCGAGCACTGAAAATGGGGATGAGGACCCATCTCTGTATCCTTCTTGCGCAGTGACTCGTGCTATGGCCAAGAAGGCTAAAGAAGATGATGTTGTGGTGCCGTCCAGTACATTGAATAGTCAGGACTCAGGTGGTTCGCCTCATGACTCTGATTGGCCTACTATGGTTTCTCCGTTTGAGGACTTATCAGATACTTTTATCAGTTCTCTATTCAGCCAGCCGGATGGGTCTGGTGATTCTGATGTGTCTGGAGACTTGTCTCTGTCCAGAAAGCGGTTGATTGAGGAGCAAACTAATGATCCTGAAATTGGTGTACTAAAGAGGAGAGCCCTTCCTGAAAAAGAAATAGATGCAGTTCCAGTTGGGTATTATCTCAAGGATGGTGTGTTGATGCGGAAGTGGCGCCCTCCTGATATCCCTGCCAATGCAGATTGGGCAGTGGTCAGGCAAATTGTTGTTCCGAAGGTCTACAGGAATGAGATCTTAACAATGGCTCATAGTTTACCTTTAGGAGGTCATCTTGGTGTTAACAAGACTGTTGATAAGATCATGAAACACTTCTTTTGGCCTGGGCTTCGGAAAGACGTTTCCAACTTTTGCAAAACCTGTCACACTTGTCAGGTAGTTGGAAAACACCAGTTAGACCCACCTGTAGCTCCATTGCAGCCTATCCCAGCATTTGGGGAGCCATTCTCTAGGGTCATTGTTGATTGCGTTGGTCCATTACCCAAGACTAGATCTGGAAATCAGTACTTGTTGACAATCATGTGTGCATCTACCAGATTCCCCGAAGCCATACCTCTACGTAACATCAAGGCAACTGCAATCTCGAAGGCTTTGATAAAGTTCTTCACGTTGTTTGGTCTTCCCAGGGAAATTCAGTCAGACCAAGGTAGCAATTTCACTTCAGGATTGTTTCAGCAGGTTGTGTATGAACTAGGTGCAAAGCAGATTCTTTCTATTGCCTATCATCCAGAAAGTCAGGGTGCCTTAGAGCGGTTTCATTCCACTCTCAAGACAATGATGAGGACTTATTGTTATGACCATGAGAAAGACTGGGATGAAGGGGTTCATTTGCTGTTGTTTGCAGCTAGAGAAGCAGTGCAGGAGTCTACTGGATTCAGTCCATTTGAGCTAGTGTTTGGTCATGAAGTGAGAGGACCTTTGCTATTATTGAGTGAACAATGGCAAGAGAAAGAGCCGCATATCAGTCTGTTAGACTATGTTAGCAAGTTCAAGGAAAGATTGCGTGCAGCTTGTGACCTTGCCAAAGAGAACTTGAAATCAAGTCAGGGAAAAATGAAAACTTGGTATGATCATAGGGCTAGAAGCCGTGAGTTTAAACCAGGAGAAATGGTCCTTGTGTTGTTTCCCTTGCAGTCCAATCCATTGCAGGCTAGATTTCATGGTCCTTATGAAATTCTGACAAAACTCAATGATCTCAATTACATTGTGAAGACTCCAGATAGGAGAAAACCAAAACAATTGTGTCATATTAACATGCTAAAGCCTTATCATGACAGAAATGCTAGGGTTGCAGCTGTCACTTCAGATTCTCCAATGGTCGAAACGTGTGAAGATGAGGGGGAGTTTCAAGATGATGAACCAAGAATTAAAGCTGAAGTTCTTTCATGTAAATTGTCAAACACTGAAGTGTTGCAAAATCTTGATGTAAAACTCCAGCACTTAGAACCCTCACAGAGAGATCAGTTTGAAAGGTTGATCAAGAAATATGAGGATTTGTTTCCTGATGTTCCAAAGAGAGTTACTATAGCCTCTCATGATGTAGATGTTGGTGATGCCAAATCAATGAAACAGCATCCATACCGGATGAATCCTGAAAAGAGAAAGATTGCTGAGAAAGAGGTTGAGTACATGTTAAAACATGATATTATCAGACCCTCCAACTCCGATTGGAGTTCACCCTGTGTGCTAGTTCCAAAACCTGATGGAAGTACTAGATTCTGTACAGATTATCGCAAAGTCAATGCTGTAACTAGAACTGATGTGTTTCCAATACCTAGGATTGATGATTGTATTGATAGTATAGGGCAAGCAAAGTTTCTGACCAAGATTGATTTATTGAAGGGTTATTGGTGTGTGCCTTTAACTGAGAGGGCCAAGAGCATCTCTGCTTTTGCCACACCATCTGGATTGTACCAGTATGAAGTCCTACCCTTTGGCATGAAAAATGCCCCAGCCACGTTCCAAAGGATGATACAGTCTACAATCGCCGGATTGCCACACACGGGTGCGTACATCGATGACCTGATCACATGGAGTGACTCCTGGGAAGAACATCTAAAAGATGCAGAGACGTTGTTCCAGCGCCTGACCCAGGCTAACCTGACTGTTAACCTGAGCAAGAGTGACTTTGGTTGTGCTACTGTCACCTATCTTGGCTACGTCATAGGCCAGGGTAAGGTGGCACCCATAAATGCTAAAGTCCAAGCCATCATGGACTTTCCAGTTCCTGACAACAAAAAAGCTTTGCGCCGCTTCCTTGGAATGATCGGGTACTACCGCAAGTTCTGCAAGAACTTTGCTGAGATTGCTCTCAGTCTAACTAACCAACTGAAGAAAGGCGTAAAGTTCACCTGGGATGATGCATGCCAGAGAGCCTTCGATCACCTGAAGTCTCTGCTGTGTCACTTCCCCGTGCTCAAATCTCCTGACTTCAACAAACCGTTCTCCATCGCGGTCGATGCTAGTGACCAAGCTTGTGGATCTGTGCTCCTACAGAGAAGTGACTCTGATGACATTGAGCATCCCGTGGCATACTTCTCCAGGAAGTTCAATCGCCACCAAAGGAACTATTCCACAATAGAGAAGGAACTGTTGGCTCTGGTCCTTTCTTTACAACACTTTGAGGTTTATGTTTGTACAGGGGAAAAGCCAATGATTGTGTACACTGACCACAATCCGTTAATGTTTTTGAGTAAGATGAAAAACAAGAATCGGAGATTGTTGAATTGGAGTTTGATGTTACAGGAGTTTGACTTGGAAATTAAGCATGTGAAGGGTACAGACAATGTAATTGCTGATTGCTTATCCCGTGTTTGAATGTGTATATATATATCATGTGTTTGAATATTGTATGATATGTATATATAGACAAGTGTTCACTTAACCATTTTGTATTGAAAAGAAAAATTTTGCCTTTGTGAGTCAAAATTTTTCCCTTTTGGAATGGAGGTGTAATGTGAATATAGGCCACTAGATGGCAGTATTTACCTTTTTTTTTGTTAAGCTCAGACTGGAGTCATGTTTGGACATGTTTCCAGACATGTCTGGGGCAAGTCCCCGAAAATTAAAAAAAAGAGGTCTAAATGTGGGTGGGGTCTGCAAAAGAGTATATAAGGAAAAGAATTGAGACAGTAAAGGAGTAGGAGAAATTGCAAGAAGATGACCAGACCTGCCATTCTGTTCAAGACCTGTGACATTTCTTTTGTGGATTTCTTTGCCTGTGTTTGAGCATTTTCTTCATCCAGGACATCACCAAGCCACCCCACCAAAAAGGGACTGTAATTATTGCTGTTTTTTCTTGATTTATCAATCTTGGTCTTTAGTTGTAGGTTGTTATTAGTCTTTGTCTTTGTTAAAAATTAAATGTGTTTTAGTTGTTGAAACTGTGTTTGTCGTCCCTTGCTGTTGCTGTTGTGTTGTGAATGTAATAACAAATTGGGGCCATAACATCAAGAACACTGTAAACTGTGGTAAGTGTGGTATACTAAATTGTTTTGGGGAAACCAATAACCTAAAAAAAATGTGTACACCAGCTTAACGATCTTATGTGCACAGCACTTAAAAACGTGGTTAGAATACCTTTTACCGTATGTTTATACCGTTCACAAAAGGCTATTACATTTTTTTTTTTGAGGTAATAGGTTTCCACAAGACATTTGAGTTTGACACACTATCTGGGTTGACAGTGTAGTAGAGAACAAACTTTTACAATCTTAAGAAGAAAACAAAAATCTAATCTTACTCTGAACGAGCAAATTCAGAACCTATATTATCAAATAGGGGCTCTGGATTCGTTCTTAAGCACAATCCCTCCAGGAAGATTGGCTATTTCTGGTTGGACTCGCTTTCTCTCTCTAAGCCCAGGGTCTTCTCACTCACTGTTAAAAGTTTGAAAGTTAGCAGAAAAAATGAATCGGATGGAGATGAGAGCAGCCAAAGTATTAGCTTTAAGACTACAGGCATTGCAGGAAGTGAGGGAGGAATCAAGTGCGTACAAGTGCAATACTGGGACCAAAATTCATTCCTCGCCTGTTTTTCCCACCTAAAGTTAGTATCCTAGATGAGAAAATGGTTGAGTGAAGATACTTACAAGACCCAAATGATTTACGTATTTCTGCATGTGGTGATTCGTGAAACCACTGTGTCCTCAAAACAGGTAATATGTCGCAAATGTAGCTGAGTTGAATAACTCTTATTATCTTCATCACTGTTTGCTGATAGTAGCGTGGATTTGTCTTCCTCTATAATCTATTGAACTAATCCAGCTGTGAGTGGATCCGAAGCAGTGGTGTAGTGGAGGGTTTTCGGAGGTGTACAGAGTGTTCTCATCTCCTTCTCTGTCAATTTAACGTATGTCTCTTTTCAGCCAAAAAAAAAAGAAATTGAAATAAACGATAAGCCCGTGAACAGTGTACTTAAAAGAGAGAAACCAATTCTCCTCGGACTATTACGCTACTGACTGAAACATAGCCTCATCCTTTTCGTTGGACCTGCATTGTGAAAAATTTCAAGTGGGTTAAACGTGCAAAGGAAAGTTCACTGGCTGACTTAAAAATGAGAGTAAATGTCAACTAAATGTCTATAAACTCACTTAAAAGATGAGCATTGTTTCAGCTCACAATTGTGAAGACAATGGATAATTTTAATTCCAACCTTTGAAGATAAATTGATTTGTGTTCAATTTCTTAAACTTGTCATGAGAAGAGTTCAAGAGGAGAAATATGGTCACATAACTTAATGGAGCTATTTTTTTTTTTTTTTTTGACAGTGTGCTAAAAAGCAACAAAAAGTGAGAATTGTTTTCACAAAATCCTCTCATTGAAATTGAAGACAAATGTATATGATCCAGGATTCCAAGTAAAACACTCAGATTTTGCATACTTAAAGAGTAACTATAAGCTAGAACACTTTTTAAAGCAATGATTTTCAATAAAATACTGTTCTCTAATGAAATTAAATCATGCAAGTGTTATTTTCAACATTTGACGCTACCGGTCTTCATCTCACAAAAGGAGGCTCGTTATGAATCCAGTGTTTGAAATGAGCGGAGAGCACTCACCTAGAGTTGTTTGCATGTATGCGAAAAATATTTATGTCATGTTTATGTCACCCGGTCTGGTCTGATAGGGTAATGTCTGTGCACTTCCAACCAATCAAAACCAATCACATCCCCACAATCATAACTGGGAGTTTTCAAAGCTCAACACAACCGAGCCCCCTCATCTTCTGCTCCCATACCAACCAACCCGCACCCAACGCTCTGCTGATTCTCACCTCCTATCCACTCCCTCGGCTCGCCTCCGCTCCATGGGCGACGGGGCTTTCAGCATGGCTGCCGTACGCTCTGGAACACCCTTCCACTTCCCTTTCGCCAATTCACTTCGCTTTCCACCTTTAAATCCTTGCTGAAAACTCATCACTCTTGATTTTCCTCCAAACCTCGAGCTGCCCTGTCTCTGTCCTTTTTGTCGTTGTATCTTTTTTGCTTTGTAACTCGCTGTGATCTCTTCCTTTGTAACTTTAGTGCTGTCTTCTGCTCGTGCTCTTCATTCACTGTACTTTCTCTGTTTTCATTGCCCTATGTCTATTTTTACCCTTTGTACAGTGTGCTTGGGTGACCTGAAAGGCGCTTTAAATAAAATGTATTATTATTATTATTTTTTGTTTGTTTGTATGTTTTTGTGTTCTGTTTTTAAATGTCTGCATTAGCAAGAGAAAAGCTCAAACCCAATGCAACTCTTCACTTTGAAAACCTTTTTTATCTAATGTACTCTACTTGCTGCTGCAAGCTATGCTCTATATTTGGGCAGGCAATGGGTAAATAGCATTATGATGAGGATATTTTTAGGTGGCTATGTTGGATTCGGTTGGGAATTTGTGGAGAGATCCCTTGGTACATATTGATACTGGCTCGGTTCAGAACAATATCATTACAGAAATGTGGGTCTATTTAGTTGTGTACCTAATTGTACTCTGGGTACATTTTGATGGTTCCCTGGTCGAGAGTGACCCTATCAGCTCAAGTAAGTGGTTCTGACAAATTTATGCTCTCCATACAAGTGTTGTTATCAGAGAGACTCATTGCTCATCATTTTAGTTAGAGTGGATGAGCTCCGAGAATTATTTTTATATTTCATTAATTTTCCTTTGTCTTAATTTTATCTTTTATCTTTTTTATCTGCCTTTTTGACGGCAATATTATCCAGTCATTTTCCTGCCAATACAACTTTTGCAAATGTTTTAATCATCAGTCCATTTATTAGTGGTGACTTGCCAATGTATCATCCACAGGAGAAATAGAACTTCTTCATGTAGTCATTTGCCTTTTTTGTTGCAAAGGTTTTGAAGTATATTCAGGAATTTAAGTTCTTGGGAACAGCAGAAAAAGGTAGATGGCACACATCTGTTTTAAAAACCATCAAATGTTATCATTGACTTTAAAAATAGTTTATGATCATGCTGGATTATTTCCTTTCTTATGACAAAACATGAAAGGTTGGCAGAAGAGAATAGTTTGGGTTTAAGCAAAGGATAATGTTTAGGTTTGAATGTTTAATTTTAAAGAGTAATAAAAGTGGCATTCTGGCTGATTTTAAATGTATTTGTTGAAGCAGTTCTCCATGAGGTACTAGTATTTTAATTTACTTCAAGCAAATTTTGAACAGCAGTGCTTTTTTATTCTACAGAAACTTGAAATTGAATAAAATAGGCTAGTCTCCAGTGGTCTGATAATAACCGCTTTTCAATATTTTATACCATTTCCACCGGGCTTTAATGTAACAGAGATGTGGGACGTTTGAATCAGCGATGCTTTTAACAGTCCCATCTGTGAAGGTCACTGATGGTGAGCTGGTTATATTCCAACTGTTTGAATTCAAAGCCACGAGAAGAGACAGAATTTCCTGAATTCAAGCTCTGGTTTAACAAAAAAGTACTGCTGTTCCTCCAAAATGGTTTTCCTCCGTTTTTGTAGCAAGGACTACATCTTGCAACAACATTTTGTTGTGACATTTTCTCACATAGGTCATTAGTAGTCGATTTGTAATAAATGTAAAGTGTTCTTTCTCCAATTATTCCTTTATTATATCTTGCAAGTTAAAGCTGTAAAGTTCATTGAAATGAGTGTAATGCCTAAGGGTGATTGCTCAATGCATGAAATTAAACTCTATATTGATAGAATTACCAGTTTGTGAAGTAATTGAAGACCTATGCAAAACTGATTGAGATTAAATATTTCATACACACGCACTCACACACACGCGCACGCACACACACACAAACACACACACACATACACAATTATATAAATGTTCTGAAAAATGAGCATGTGTGACCATAATCCTGTGTGCTGCAGCACTGGGCCAATCTGTGATTCATCATATTCCATTTTTAAATTTGTGTGGAAGTTTTCCTGCCAGAGCGGTGAAATTAGCCATTCCATTGCATCATGTATCACATTGATGGAGTCCATGAACTTTCTCCTGGATAGAAACACATCCCATAACTGCAGCCAGCTAGCTTATCATGCCTTTACATAAAACAGCGATTAGCATAAGCTTTAGCGCAGTCCACCCTTATGACAGATGAAATGCTGTAGATTATCAGGCTGGCGGACATGATACAAACAATGGACCTGAGGCTCTCCCATTTCTTGTCTCTCTCATTGCCCGATGGGTCCATTTATAAATGCATGTCTGGCTTCCTGGAGCGGGCCATTGAAGATTGAAAGTGCTGTCATCAGCTCTGATCAGAGGCATGAGTATCTGCGGGGCTCAGACACCCATCTTCAGGTGACAGATGTCTTCCCAGGACCACCACACCGACGGAGGAAAAGATCCTTATATCAGAGACTCAGCTCACCTTTTCATGATCACAAACTCACTGAGTCACTAAAAGAAAGAGCAAGTCCACCATCTTGCAAAAGGGCCCTGTATTTACAGCAATTTAAGGTGCGATTGCTAAAAGGTTTGATTTTAGCATTTGTATTATTGGGATTGATTAGTTTTAGCCCAAAAAAAGAAGGGGAAAAAAAACTTTCTAACTTGTGGATGTGCTTCCAGCTGGTTAAAAGCTCCCCAGAAACTTTGAAATCCTCATGTCTGTGCAGTGGTTGTTCGCTCTTCAAAGCGATCTTTTGAAGCGTTATTGGGTGACCGAGGGAGCAAGAATAGAAGGTAATGGCTGCTTAAGGAGAATATAGAGCCACTGACACTCAAAGCCAGTCAGAAAAGGTGAAACCAAAAGTAGCGTAGATTTCTCCTCTCACTTTTAAGATGTAGTTTTTGACAACCTATCTATGAAAAAATAAAGAAAACATTTTGTCCTCCCCAATGGCATGACAAGAAAGATCAATGAAATTGAGAGTTTTCCAGTTTAATCAGGCAGTCGTTCTATCATTAACAATCTGTCAGCACTGGATGTTGTAGCTGGTGATATTAATAACATTAAGATTCATGTTTATCCCAGAACTTCACCTCGGTTACATGGCCTCATCTTAATTACAGGTAAAACAGTATATTAATGAAATTAATTATATTGTGACAGATTTTTAACTTTCCACTGAATTATTTCCACTCAATTATTTTGAATGATAACACCTGTCGGATTTTTTCTTTATATTTCAGTTTTTTTTTTTTTTCAATTTACAGTCTAATAATAATTCCACCTTTACGTGGTTTGAGTTTTCAAACTGTAACCGTCAGTAACCAGCAGTGATTGTGACATCGGCATTACAGTGTTCCATTAAAAATGTGACCCTGGACTTTTTATGTTTTAATAAAAGCTGGAAATATTGATAAATAAGTGTGTCAGACTGGCTGTGCTGTGGAGGAGTTTTGCTCATTTTCAGCAGGCACAGGCAGACTGTGGGAGGCAGATTGACCTCTTTTGTGTGATAAGAACAGTTGGGTCGACCCTGGTGGGTCTGGGCTGGGCCCGCCCTCTCTGGGCTCTGCTGTGGGCGATTAATCAGCCCAAGTGAGGCTGCTAGCAAGTGCTAGAACAGCCAGTGTTCGATACCAGACCGTGGGGGTGGTGTCACTACAGTGGGAGACTGTATTCTAACAGGGTGAGCTGTTAAAAAGACCCCACTGATATTTCTGAAACAGACTCTTCATACAGTAAAATAAATTTCTGGTCAAACTTAGTGTGGTGTAGAAGTGTATTTTTTCATGGTAATGTCTGAAGATGTATAACGAGGTCTCCAGCATGGGTGGGCTTGATAAAATTAGTGCACTGTGGAAAACTGATGTCTCTGTGTCTGCGTGTGAGTGCCTGCTTGTGAGTGTGTTTGGTATTTTATGGTGCCGCTGCTGCAAAGTGACACGGGTGTTTTCATTCATTCAAAGAGGCGATTTACGAGCACCAGAATGCTCTGTTAGCATTAGGTCCATCCGCAAACACTGGAGCATATTAGCATTGCTACTCCATGAAAACATGACATTTCGCGCCCCGAGTGGACTCTAAAGCAGAGGGTTTTTTTGGTACATGCACTGGCGTGTGTTTCCTTTGCCCACGAGATCAATCAATGTCAGGTAATCGACAGCGATGGTGATTAGCCGCGGTGACTGGGGTCACTCAGGGAAAATAATGTTTCTTTGAATTCGGTGGGGCTTCACACTGAGGCTGGCAGTTAGGATGTGAGATGAATGAATCCCTGACTCTGTGCTTAATTGTCAGGGCTTTAAATCGCTGGCTTTCCACAGCATGCTGAGACAGCTGGACGCGTGTTCTCCACGTGCCACGGCTGCACGTTTTCTCAGCACCAATCTGCACTTCCACGCTGAAATAAAGGCTCTTCGGCTATCAGAACGGTTCATTCCCAAGAGAGCTACACCTGCCTTTTGTGGTTCTCATCAGTGCTGTGGTGGTCAGAGTTCTTCATTCTGATTCGATTTGCTCGATTCTGACTTGAGAAAGACTCTCTTCTGTTGACTTGACTACTTTCCACAACTTTTATTCATCTAGAAATGAAATAAATTTGCTTATTTCTTGATAATGACTTCCCTTTTTTTGTTGGTTGACTACTTGGGGTTCCTCTGTAGATGTGCATTGCTGATGAGGTTCGCTGGTGCATTGGATGGACCTGGGATTTTGGGTTAAAACATGATGACCACGTTGTGTTGTGGCATGAAAACTTAGCGGCGTGTACATTTTTAAAACCATTAAGGTTAAGGGCTCTCTATGTGATTGATTAAACATAACCCGGTACACAAAAGAGGTAGAAATGGGTACGGATACCTTTGCAGATAATTTTCTATGCACTATGGGCTTGTTAATTCTAAACTGCTGGCACTTTACGAAAAGAGTACATTAATTACTGTTTGCTAATGCTGTAATGAGTACTGACAGTTAATTAGAATTTAACCTATGTGTCTAGTGATCATTTACTAAAGATGTTCAAAAGGTATTAATTTATACATTAGAAAATAGTTGAATAGTTTTATGTGTTACTTAAGGGATTCTTAAGGGATGTTTTTAACTTCATATTGAGGGTGCCAAACAGCAGTAATTAATGGCTAATTATAATTAGATAACACTTACACAGCACTGTGATGCATCAGTTAACTGTTCATGCTGATTACTGCATTTACTAATGTTAATAAATGAATCTTTATTCTAAAGTGTTCCCTGGGAAACATTCATGATGAAACATATTTGACTACATTACCCATCATCTCCTCTTGCAGTTACCGTGTAGTTTTCTGAATTGGCGTGATAGTATCTGCACTTACCAGAGAGAGAATTAGAGGGGATACCGTGGGTCCGGCGCTTCTAGTCAAAAAGCAATGGGGAGCCTACTGAGTGCGCAAATATCGACTCTAAACTTGTCCAAATTCATGATAAACATTTTTTACTGATTGCTTACAGTATCAGTATTGATGCTGAAATCTATCATTTAAGTTAATCCTGCTCTCATAAAGCCTTAACTCCAGACGGGCTGTGCCCTTCATTCCTGCAGAGAATAGGAACAGGCAGCACAATTAGAGATGTCAGTAAAAATGTGCTCATCTCTGATTGGACTGGAACACCGCAATCCTCAGCGATGAAGAAGTATTGATCAAGCTTCCTCTCTCCAGAACTGGGGCTGCTGCACCGATTCAGATAACTGATGAGAGTTTGACAGAAAAGGCCACATTTCTAATATTCAATTACCAGCTGTCCGTTGAGAAAAGGTCAAACCAACTGAAAAGCTTACGCCATACGCTTCCCCGCTGTCTTTTGTAATCTGTCTTGGCGGCATGATTTATGAGTTATGGTATGATTTCTGCAGTACTTATTTGCAGGGGGGCCCAGGGGAGCTGATGTTCCAAATCAGGAGATGTTGAACTCCTGTTTTATTAAGTGTGCTTTTGAGTGTGTATTTGAGGAAGATATACTGATTCAACATTAATGTAAATAGTTGTAACACCCATTAGTTCAGTTTGGCACCAATAATTTTTGACTCAGTTTATACAGTAAGATTGACATTTGAAGTTCAGGTAAAGTAACAAACAGGAAAGTGCCAGAAGTCTGATGTGTTTGAAAAATTTCAGCTGAAAATGTATTTGAAATGTATAAATTCTATATGCATGAAGCCAAATATACCAAGACCTTTTGGCACATGTAGAAACATTATCAGTGATCTATGATGTTTTTTTCCCCTTGATTGCTGGTTGTGTTCCTATTGTGTTCCTAAAAAGTGTGTTTATAAACCAAGGACTTATTTTGTGAAAAAATCTCAAAATTGATTTGTAATGATTAAAACAGGGCAAAAAGCTCTCAGGATAATATTAGACTTTATTTATAAAGAGATAAAGCCAAGCTTTCCTTTGCACAAAGCAAAGCTCACCATGTTTTTTCTCCATCCATCTTTTAAAATGTAACAATTATGTCACAAGGAAGTACAAACAATTCCACAATGGTTTTACACAAATAGTCTCAAAGGCATGTGTTCAAGAACATGGTGGAAATTGCAGAGACAGAAATTTAGCTTTGTCTCTACCGATGTACCCTGACTTTGGGTCAAGTTGACCCTATCCAGGGTAACATCTAGACTCAGACTGATTTATTAATCTCGAATTAGCTTTGCCATCTCTGCAACAGATGGTGTACCAGACAACAATTGGGTCCCCATGGAATAGACATCCCGTATATGTGATGTGATCAGGGTTGTTGGCAATCAATACTACAAGAATATACACTTTTATAATCAGTATCACAGAAATAAGCATTTTCAATGAATACGCTCCCAAACCAATTCTACAAAAGTATGCAGTTTCAATTTGCACATAATCTCACTATTCTGTCATCATTGGGACAAGTTCCCAGAGGCAGATAAATAACTAACGTGTGTTCTGATAAATGGAACAGTGTCCTATCTAATGTTTTCTATTAATGAAATAACACACACACGCACACGCGCACGCGCACGCACACACACACACACACACACACACACATCCTGGTCTTTGGTCCCAAGCACAGCCCATGTCCTCAGAAGCAGAAACAGGTCAGAGCAGGAAAAAGATTCCACTCCTCTTACAGTCTAATATTAGTTTTACAAACATACTAATCATGTTATAATACGCAAGAATAATATACTTCATTTAAAACTAATGATAAAAGAAGCCTGTATGATGATAGCAGTATTGACTCAGTGTATAAATGGTGCATACATAATAATGAGATTCATAATCCTGAATAATACTGTGAATAATACTAAATATTGACCAATTGCTATTGATAACTGATTCATTGATTGATGATGTAATCCCCAATTAATTGATTGGTGGCATCATTTCCTCTTCAGCAGCAATCCCAATAAAATAATTAAGCCCTATCCATGCTATAAAAATAGCGCGATTGCATTCTAAATCATCACAAAGCCTAAGGCCACTGCTTAAAAGACTATTTTATGTGTTCTGACATGAAGCAGCATTAAATATCAGTGTACCTTTACAAACCTATCATCTATATCCTCAGTGATATAAGAATGCGTCAGAATGCAGTACTTTGTGAGGAGTCAGTAATTGTGTGTTGGTTTTCCAACCATATTGCTTTACTCCCCATGAATATGATTAGTAGGTAATAATCCTCAACCTACTGTACCGTATTGCTTTCAATTCATTCTATTCATAGAAAAATCAATTACCTCGAGAAAGCTCAAACAATTCGGAATGAGAGGATGTTAAAGCTAAAGACCTCTAATCAGTAATGTGTGTGTAATCGAGTGTTCTATCAACACAAGGCTAGAGGGTGGCTCTGTCCAACAGTTTTCTCTCAGTTTTCATTTCTGGCGGATTTAGAAGATTCTGTCCAGGCTTCTTCTGACCGTTTGACCCCTCATTTAGGGATGCACTGCACAAGCGGCAGGCTGGAATTTCTAATTTAAATGCAAATGTTATATTGGGCATCACATGAAGGGAAAATGGGAAGAAGGGTGGTGGTGTTGAAGGGGGTGGGGGGGTGGGGGGGGGGTACATTTGAATTGGCGCAGAATTATATATTGTAATCAAGCAGCATACAACATTCTCTGATTCAGGTGCAGTCTCATAAATAAGTAAGGGCCTGGGCAAGGATATGGGCCTTTAGCAGTGTGTTGGTGTGTTTTTTTTCCCCGTTGTCTGGTGATATTCAACCACTGATATGGTGACATTTACAGGCCGCAATTACACTCTCCCACTGCACTCCAGTTTCAGGTCAGGCTGTCTGGGGCTGGTTTTAAATGAGCCAGCCTGCAGTGAAATTATAAAGTCATCGTTCATCTATAACTGCTAACTTATGTAGACTGAACAAGAAAAGACACGCTCATTAGCAAGTTAGTAAATGTACTCGCATGGTCACCCAGTCGAAGTGACTGCAAAAAACAAAGAGATTTTTGAAGAAATGAATGTAATTTTGCATTTGCTAATAATATATAAGATTTTTTATGACTGTGACACACATACTTTGTCTCCGGTTAGTCTTGCATTAACTTGTCTCTCTTTTTTTCCTCAGTATATATGCACTTATCCAGGTGTCACAGAAGGGAAACCAAAGTTATTGTGAACACATAACAGACAAATTATGAACCAAACTTTGAAAACCAATACTTAGTCATTTGCTACTGAGGCCGTCTACACCACAGTGATGGTAGTTAAAAACTGTCAATAAAATATGAAAATTTGCTTTTATGACGCTGCTTGCTTTGCTCATTTGACAGTCAATGTTTTTATTGTTTATTGCAACCCGTGACAAGCTGCATCAGCTCTGTCCCTCTGCCCCAAGTCAACACTCCCAGCTTCAATTTTATGCATTCAAACATGTGTATGTACATACTCCCAGGTATCAGAGAAGATTAGCCATAACATAAGTCATTTTATGGCTTAATACTGCACCTCTTTATCAGTTTGGGTTGCAGGTCAGTTTGCAGGACATGATATGCTCTCACAAAGATTCAAACTGGCAGCCCTGAGAAAATTCTTTTCAAGTAGATTTTTATTCAACAACATGACAAAAGTCATTGTTTTTCCAGTAAATCCTCCTGGCTAACGCCCCAGAATCTGTTTTTATACCCACATCACAGTCTCTATTTCTTTGAAATCACATTAGTTCTTTGAAACTGATACTCCACAATTATTTATTAAATTAAGCATCGTATTTCCTTAAGCTGTGATTGGCCGCTCATTCCTTTCCAGTTCTCAGAAAATTTGGGTGGCGTCACTGTGACTGTTATCAACGCTTCAACAACAGCGGTTTTTAGTCTGCTTATTACAAAAAATAAATTCGGCATTCATAACATACTCCACTCATCCCCAAGATCAAAACAGGATATCGAGCTCCTCTAAACACCCCCCCCCCAGATACTCTAAAGAATTTCAGCAATGACATCTCCGTCTGTTCGACTTCTCCAAATCTCCAAGACCACACAACTTGTTATTAGTGCAATGGATTGCATTTAATCATACAAGAAATTAAGATTTTGCCAAACTTTGATCACAATGAAGTGACAAGTTTGCAAATGATACCACACTGTGCAATAGATCGTAATGAGGATAAATCATATTATACTGCTCCCTTAAACCTGTATGACTTAAATGAACATCATCTAAAAAACTTACTTGTTAAACTTTATACATGCATTATTGCTGAATAGGACAAACAGAGAACTTTTTCGCAGTGTTCAAAACCATGGGAAAGTGTGTTGGAAAACATCCCTGACGGAATGTTGTGGGGGAAGTTGAAGGTCCAATAAAGATGAGCTCCAGCAGTTTTTGCTGCTACCTGCTCAGCTTTAGTGCAGAGAACCATTGTGCCTGCAAAATAGTACAGTTTCAAAGCTTTTTAATGAAATAAGTTCAGTATCTACGTTATTTTTATGAATAGAAAGAACAGGTGTGAATCATAAGATGCTGTCCTTAGCTTTTCCCATCCGTTTGCCAGCTGCTGCATTCCTCCTCTCCGTCCGAAAGTTTTTGAACCCTTTACACATGGTTACAGTAGATTTAATTAAGAAACTAAGAATAGCTAAAACAGATTTCTTTAAACAAATATTATGAAGGTTACATCTCAGGGTAATACATCAAGCCTCTCAGAGTGATACCTGAAATGTTGTGCATTTCCAATGTATTTCCTTAATGACATACAGTATTGCATTAGTAACACAGAATGTGAAATCTCCATATCAGCACAACCCCCAGGTATTGCATCAGGAATTGTACAGGTATTGCACTGTGCATGAATACCACTGAGCATGTATTCCTTAACAGGGTACACCAATCAGTCAGTCAGTCAGTCAGTCAGTCAGTCAGAAAGAGACTGTGAGAGAGTTTAGCCAAATATGTCCTTGACAAAGTCCCACACAAAGAATGAACTATAATTACACAGTGAAACTGTTTGGGTCTTTAAACAAAGCAGTTTATTTTCTAGGGCTTAAGGAAGAAATCAATTACTTTCTGTGTTTGTGGTGTCTTATTCTGATACAGGCTTTGTTTTCAGATAGCGGCTGTCATTCACCGTGATGTGTAATTTGGTCTTGTTATCTATTAGACAACCATTTCCCCAGACAATGAATGGTTATTTGATTTATGGATTCTGCATTAATATGGACCGATTTACCCCATATTTTCTCTGTTATTTGGCAGTTGAACGTTATCTCTGATCATTATAAATAGACGTCTTTGTCTTTGATGCTCCATACCCAGAGCTCTTATTAAATGCGCAGCGTTGAAAATTTGCAGGACATGTTCTTGCATTTAATAAGGGCTTTTTTCTTTTATTCTCCCCTAGGACCTCAGATAATTAGTCTATTGACTGGGGGGACATCGTGTTCTCTGACTGACCAGTTTTATTTTTTCGTTTTGCTCAGTATTGTTTTTCCCCTTTCTCTCAAGTAAAATTTTAAGCATGCCTTTCTGCATAGGTGTATTGCTTTTCTAGTGAACTTTTTATTTCAAAACTGTAGAAGAACATTAGAGGACCGCAGAGTTCAAATTAAAAAGCCATGGACGTTGCGTTTGCTCAAAAATCCAGTATCAACAGAGCGGAACAAAAAATCCAAGCTGGAGTCTGAGTGTTCATGTTGTTCCATTCCTCCAGCACAGAGATATTGAAGATAGATCATTCTGATCATTTTGGCTTTTGTGAAATGCCAGCTTGTCCACATAATGGGGACTTAAGTCACTCAGATTTTGCAAAACAAGGCGCTTAGCACTGATACGGTGACTGTGCGTGATTGCTGTCTCTTTAATGTGGGCCCTGGAAATGGCAGTCCCCAAGGAGAGTGATTTCAGTGATGAACGACTCAAGGGAGGAGAGTGGGTGTGGGAGCGCGCGTGTGTGTGTGTGTGTGTGTGTGTGTGTGTGTGTGTCTGTTTGGGGGGGTGTGAGGAGGGAGTTCAGTGAGAGCATGACAGAGAGAATAAAAGAGAGAGAGAGTGAGTGAGAGAGAGAGGGAATGAGAGACACTTTTCCCTGTCTCATTCGGAGCTGGGAGACTCGTTGCCTGCTGGATCCTGACACAAACCTTTTGTGTTTCCCTACAGATGGCAAACGTTGTAACGTCAGTGTGCTGTGTGGTTCTCGCTGCTCTGGTGGTAGTGTTCGCTCAGAGGCGCGGCCAGCAAGGTAAGCCCTCGTCAACTATCAGTGAAATCGACCGGCAGTCTGACCGTCTCTATTTTCTACTGTTCTGTGTGCAGTTCTCTTTTATCGCTGCTTGTAATCTTGGCTCTTGTAGCCACGTGGTCCACAATAGAACAGAGTGCTTTCAGAATTCTGCCGTCTGTAGCATCACTGTTGCTTGGCTGCTCATTAACTGCCCGGAGGATGGGGCTTGAAATGTTTGCGTGACTGTTAAAGTGCATTGTTTGCATGAGCATAGACATCTTAGATAAGACATGGAGCAAACATGAGGGAAAAAAAATAACTCTAATGAGGCTGTCCACCGGATGTTTGGTGCTTAGATAACCACGGAAAGTGACAGCGGGATTGTTCGTTGTTTTAATGAGGTATTCTGAGGCTTAATGATGTACATTTGGATCAAAAACTGAGCCATTTTCCCTGTGAACAAAAAAACTGAGTGAAGAATAAATAATAGGTGCTTCAGGATGCATCATCCGCCTATGCTTTTTCTACATAACTTCCTTGCGAGGGTCATGAGGCAGCTGGAAGCCAATCCAGTGTCAATATGACACGGGGCTGGAATGTGGTCTAAAGAATTTGACTTTCATAACGGTTAATGTAAGATATGGTAAATATACTGTAGGTAATTTGGTATAACTGGTTAAGTTGGGCGCTGAAATTTTATCCTCTGTATGTATATTTATTTCCATCAATGAAAATCAACTCTAAGTTTGTTTATAAATGTCAGTAGGTTTGACAGTTAAAGTGACACAGCTGATTTTCAACCAGCTTTGTACAATTACAGTATGGTCAGTATATGCAAATGAACTGCGTTCAATTTTCTTCAGTGCTGCCTGGGCCGAGAATTGTCTGTTTATTCATCAGAAATGACAGCTGGCAGACAATTTATGGCTCTTTAGCTGTTGATCGAACTTAAGATTGTTCTTCCGCATTTTTATAAACTTTAGGATCCCAAATAGTTGTAGAATGAAAACCACCAAAGTTAGTTGGGCGAAGCTGACATCTCTTGGGGAGTAAGTGCAGTAGCGACGGTGTTTTCTGACTAACATGGCAGTTTTGCAGTAGCCAGTGAAATCATGCCTTGCACATTTTTATTTATGAGACTCAAACTATCTAGGTACTTTGCAACACTGGCGTAGCCAGAACTGATGATTGGGTCAGCGCAGAACATCCCTTTAAAAGGATTATCAATCCTCACTTTTTCTCAATCGTTTTTCCTGATTAACAATACATTCACTTCGAAAACACTTCACACGACACCTTGTGACACCTGCGCGGTCTCCAGAGCCCAGTTTTTTTTTTGTTTTTTTTTTACAGTGAATTCAGGGGCAGGCAGCTAGCGGATCGTGGGGAGATGTCGGCGAATTGAGACAAAAATATAATCACGCGGAAACCGTGCAAACGTGCACAGTGCGGCTTTAATAACAAAACAGAAAGGAACTGTGGGGAGTCATTCATTGAGTTCTATCAAATCAAGAAAAGGAACTACTGTGAGGCTACCTGTCTACTCGTCAGCATCACATGTAAGCTTTGTCCGTGCAACCTGCTGGGGAATGGCAAATACAGTTTCATCTGTCATGGGCTCATCTCGACCAACAGTGCGCTACGCTAAGTTTCCAAGATGGATCATGGGATTCACTTAGGCCCGCCTCTTGACCAAATATAAACTAATAGAAGTTCAGCATGAGACTGCCCTGAGACGAGCGCATGACACAGGAGCTGCGGAACTTTGCACTTACGGATAAGTGCTGCTGATTCGTCATAGCTAACGCTGATTTTGCGACATGGGGAAAGGGGGGAAAAAAAACCTCCACGATTCTGAGCGGGCACGTGCCCACCGTAAATGTATAGGCACAACGACACTGCTAACAGTCTCGCTTTGCTGTTCAAGATGGTGTCCAGTCTTGACACAGCTGATGCAGTGGAATTTGATGCAAACCTCAGTTGGCAGCCATGTTGGAAAACTCGCAAGAACTCATGACTCCTTCAAAAGTCACAAAACCTCTCTCATGACAGCTTTGATCATGGAAGGAAAAGCTTTTTTTCTAAATCTAACTTTTCTAAAGGACTAAATCTTTCCCCAAAGTACCCTCTGGCAGAGACCCTGCAATTCATATCCATTGTGTTGCTGCTACAAGTCACCACAGTACTCCATTAATAAGGAAACTGCAATACACTTAGCAAAGTGCTAATGCCGTGGCCGAAGAGCCCATGTGAGTCAACACTCCAGCTCTTTTCAGTTCTAAAGGAATGGCGATGATGGCCTGTGATTGAATCTGTCCTGGTTGCAGATGCTTGACTTGCCGTCTATTTGATGCAGCGTCGTTAATGATCAGGTCTGCCTCTGTCAGCATATTACTCATTGCAGTGACCTCATGCCTCGGTGTGAACCGAGTCGTCTCCCTCCTGCCAGCAGTCAAATTTGCTCACTTCCCAGCATTAAAGCCCCTTTTCCTCGAACGCTATTTAATCATGGCACTGCCGGTTTGCAGAGAAGTCTGATATAGTGATTAATTCCAATGTTCGGAGAGGCATTGCAACACATCTCTTTAACAAATATCTCCATGACTCTGAGTTGGCAATATATTCTGAGAAATACAGAGCTGTGGTGTTTTTGGATGTTTATTTCATTAAGTGTTGCAACCAAAACATGTTTATGAAGGAGTTTTCATAAATACAACCCAACAGCCAAACACTCACAATGAGAAAACATTTCAGGACTACACTGCAAAAAGTGATTTTCAAGAAAGGGAAATTTAGTTATTTTTCACTTATTTCGATCACCATTTTCTTAGTAAGACAAAAAATGTATCAATGATTGGAGATCATTTTGACTATCTTGCCAATGGGGTCGGTAAATTTTCACTTGTCAAGCAATATTTGCTAGACTAGTGAAAATGTTCTTAACCCATCAGCAAATTAATCAAAATAACCTCAAATCCAGGAATTTTTTTTTTCTTACTTAGAAAATGGTGATAGAAATTAGTGTTTCAAGTCTTAAAATAAGTACATTTCTCATTCTTGAAAATAAGATACTGAGTATTGATTCCAGCCACTTGAAAATAATGTTGATTTCATGTTTCAGTACGACAGAGGGTAGACATAGGCTGATATAACCAAATTATGTTTACATTTTTTTGCCTTCATAAGGCTTCCCTTATGAATTTTTGGTTTTTTTGGTTACATATTTTAATGGTACGGTTTGCGTGTTTGGATTCATCTGTTGCACTGCGTTGGGGGTGGATATTATACTAATGCGCATCTCCAGAATTTTCCTGGTTTTGAGCTGAATTGCTCGGATATTTCATCACAATGATCCCAATACCTATACGAGGCTGGCAAGTGACACCTATCAGGAGTTAGAAAATGACGCCATTCAACATCAGTTGTGTGGATTTCTCCACCACCTACAGCACTGTCTCTCTGCTGACTGCGTAGTGTTCTTTCCACTCTGGCTTTAACTGTCAACAGTGTGGGTAGCAAATAAATTTCTTTTTATTGTCATGCCCAGGCACTACTACTTCACTGAAACATCTTTACTGAAACAAAGAAAATGTAGATATATGTACTTTTCCAATATACTTTACATAAGCAGAAAATGTATTTGCGCGATTTTCCAGGACACCTTCCTCCTACTATCTAAATGGGCTTGTCAATCATAAAGACTTCTGAAGACCTTCAGAAAATACAGTCCATAATTAATGTGCCAAAGCTTTCAAGTTCCTAGAACAAGGTCATTGTAAAGTTCGTACTCACTCGCTTGTAATTTCTATTTTAAGTATGAATGTAATTGTATTTGTAACGACCATTTTGAACATGCATTTTCGGCAGATTTTGGCCTGTTTTACATACAGTATATGCTATTGCAAAACCTCTTCAAAATAACTTTCCATGATTTCCATTAGGGGGCACAATGTACTATTAATAGCAAACAAGAGTTTAGATTGGAGGAAGGCAGAATAATAGTTCTTATAATGGGAAAATATGTAAATAAAAAAGAAAATAATAAATAATAAATAAATAAATAACATTAATTAATGAATTCATACATTTTAAAATGCCACATATGTTATATTATTATGATACATTCGTAATGTCCCCTGGTCTGAGAAAGATGTTATATGATTGACATATGAATTTATTATTACGCATGATAGTATTAATATCGTTGTTTATGCTTCATTACAATAGCAGCTGTGGGCTTAGAGAGAACAAATGCATTATTCAGCGAATGAAAACATTCACCTTCCACCTGAGGAGTTAACATGCTTGTTTTGCTGCCGCAGAATATGTTTATATCAGTTGTTGTAAACCTCATATTAATACTGATGTTGCTGATTATGATTCAGAGCATCTCTCAACATGCATGCATTATAATGTGGAACAGAATGGTACCTCAGGGACCAGTCCTTGGGGGACATCGTTTTACTGAAAAATAAATGCAGCCATCTGTCCTACAGCAATACACCTTCTAACCCCACATTTCTGTTTAGTTACCCTGATAACCTAACAGGTGAAGTTACTGATAAGAAGAAGGTCGGCCAGCTCAAACATTTATAAGATGAATTCAAGAGTAGCAACAGTCTGATTTTAATAAAGGTGTTGTTTTGTTTTTCTTTGTTTTTCACATAAAGTTCTTACTCTCCTTGTGTCCTACCTAGGAGTCGTCCCCATTTAAGCCGAGCCAAAGAAATGCAGTCAGAGCTTTAGATGCAAACATTAACTGTCACCTGGGGTGCGAGACATTCAGTATACCCAAAGCACGCAGAGCAGTGCTCTGCAGTCAGGAATCAAATACTGACGCCAGCGCTGTGTCGGGCGAGATTCCCCATAGGGACACACGTAATTTGCGTTTGCATCACCCAGGGAGGGGGCAACGGATTTGAGAGGGGGGGGGGGGGTGGACATGGGGGGAGGGGAAGGGGGAGGGGGAGCAATGCTGACGAGTAAGAGGAAGCAGCAGAGGAGTGATTGATTTTCGGAGTACTATTGCACACTAGCAAATTCACAGAGGACATTGCAGTGATGGATGAGCCTATGAATACAGTGATTCAGAGATTCCAATTTGGTCGAGTAGGAAAAACATACTGATATGACATAAATATGATAAAATATTATGTACGATAAATACTGTAACACCTGTCTGCGATTCATTCACGTTCATTTGTGAATGAATTACTTAATTTAATTGTTATGCTTTAGGCTGGTATGAGAATGTCTCAGTAAACAGTTAAGTTAGAGTAATGTCAGGTTTCTAATCCAGTTTCACACTTCATATCATAATCCAGCCAATTACAGATTCTCTTTATTCCAGGGTTTGAAACAGATGTAATATTTCATATTTCTGAATTTTGTCAGAAAACATAAGGCTGGCATCAAATTAAGGTTTGTCTTTGCACTGTCGCCTGTTGGATGAAAATACTTTGACTGTCCAAATTGAAGCTTGAGGTTGTTCATTTGGAAAGTGCTCGAATTTCTGTCACGTATGATATGGTTTTTTTTTCATATTAATTTTTTGGTTGTATTTTGTTTACATGAAGCTTTTGCTCAGAAGTGTTGATTTACTACCCAACAAGAAAGTTGCAATGCCATAAAAGGGAAATCTCGTAGGAATTGGACCATTTGATTTTTGATATTAAAGTGAGCGAAGTTTGTTTATTTGATATTAGTTAGGGGTGGCACAGTAGTTAGCACTACTGCCTCACATCAAGAAGGTTGTGGGTTCAAATCTGGCCCGGGGCCTTTCTGTGTGGAGTTTGCATGTTCTCTCTGTGTCTGTGTCTCACTGTGTGCACATGGGTTTTCTCTGACAGTCCTAAGGCACGCACATCAGGCTAATTGGAGACTCTAAATTGCCCATAGGTATGAGTGTGATTGAATGGGCTGAGCAGCCCGCAATGGATTGGTGATCTGTCCCAGGGTGGGTCCCTGCCTTCTCCCATAGTCAGCTGGGATAGGCTTCCGCTCCCTTGCAACCCTGGTGAGGAAAAAGTGGTACAGAGAGTGCATGGATGGATGGTTATTACAGTCATTGATGCAAAATTGATTTCAGCAATATCCTGATTTGGTCCAAAGGGAGTGTAATCAGTGGATGGGGAGTTAGGCATGTTCGATTCCTTATGCTAGGATTAAAGTAAGTCTTTGGCTTACATTGTATTCACAGATTGTATATCTGCTAAATCTTTGTTCTACCACTTCTTGGACTGAAACAAAGTAATTTCTGTGCTTGAGTAAATATTTAATGGTATCAGTTGCCTGAAAGCTGCATTTTCACCAGAATTTGAGTGCATATTACTCAGTTACTTTAAATCTCATCATCATTCACCATTGTTACCCGTATAACATTTGCTCGGCGGTGCAGAAAGGAGATAAGAACACTTGTCTCCCCTCGTCAATTAAGAAAATAATTTATCTATTCAAGTAACTTTAAAGAGCTACTGTAATGTCGGAGGCTTGGAAACTCTGGATTTCTTGCCATTATGCCCCACAACATCGATCTTAAATGACAAGCTGCACTTAAATTGTCAGAGGCCCGACCATTGATTGATTTCTAATTTACTAATGTGATTTGGGGTTGTTTCAATTTATGTCCATGACAGTAAGCTTAGACTCCGTTTCAAAAGTTAGGAAAGAACTCTTTTTACATCCACAATCAACTTATGATTTAAATTATGGTTGTCCTAGTAAAGGATTTATATACAGCAAGTACGCTGTACAATTCCAATTCCATTATACTTGGGGCATAGCTCATTGAGGCGAACAACTTCAGAAATTTGCACAGATGCCAAACTATCATTGTAATTACAGTATTTGTTAATACTGTCATTTTGTCAATACTGAGTTGGCCGGCTGAATTGCTTTTATTATAAATGCATAATTGACGTAGAGTTTTGATTCATTCCAATTCAGAATCTTTGAATGAAGTTTAGAGGTCATTCAGCGGCCAATTCTGACAAAATTACAGTAAGAACATACTGCAGCGGTGAGGCACGATGCGAATTCGCTGACGCTCATAGCCGCCGGCCGCTTATGGGCGTTTCCACTAGGTGTACGCCCCGCTCTGGAATTCCAGAAGTGTTAGACTCTTCATAATGGTGCAATTGAAATGCAATGCATAACAAAGGTGACATTAGAAAACCTTGCATATGCCAATCTTCATACAGTAAAATCTAACTCTCTGACTGAAAAAATGATGGGCTTATCTGTTGGTAGCTTCGCTATGGTGTTGTTTGTAGGCATATTCATATATCACTGTTCAGTTAGGCTGAATAAATCAGACACAAAGCATTTAAATGGTTTCGAATCATGCCTCTTCAGTCTATAGCTATGTCCCGCTCGTTTTCAGAAACGGCATGAATTTACTTTTTCAATCTATCTGATTTAAAGTAAAACTCATGTTCATTTTGAGTATATAAAAGTCCTCGCTCACCAGCCCAGTATAGAGACCATGGGTCAGCTCGGAGTCCTTGCAAGCAATTATGAAGATTGCCGTGATGCAATCCCGGAGGAGAAAGAGGCGATGACACTGGATGCAGCCCATGCGCCGCACTCGGAAAGTGCCCGGAGCTTACCACCGTCTCGTCCAAGAGGTGCGTCAGGACGACTCTGCCTTCCAGCAGTATTTCAGACTGCAGAAGGGGGAATTCGATTATTTATTGAGCTGCGTGGGACAGATTGCGAACGCCCTACTGCATTGCGAGAGGCCATCGGTGCAGCTGAGCATCGCACTATTTGTCTTCGGATTCAGTTTAGTGACAATAATAAAATTGTTGATACACCACAGTACCTACAGCAATGGAGCGCAGTGGTTTACATCTAGGCCTAAAATAATATTTGAATATAATATACTATAGGCCTACATCTCAGGTATACGGTATAAATAAACAAGTCAAAGACCTTGATGACGATCATTATGCGGGCTACTGAGACTTAATTGAAATTCACATGATGTTCACATAATGAAAATAATTTCAACATTGACATTGCGCCAAAGAAAACTGTTTACATTTCTAAAAATCACACTGAATGCACATTTATTTCCAATGTCACAAAATGCTTTTGCTAATAAGACTTGGTAACTTCTCTTGGTTACGGAAAAAAGCAGCTGTTACTAAAGCTTAATCATTTTGTTCATTTTAATTGATTAGACACTCCGCTTCAGGAGCTCCGTCCATTTCATTCAAAAATTGCCTACGGGCAACAGCTGATACGATATCATGTAACATATCTGTACATGCGTAAAACTGACTTTTTCAGTTGCGAAGTTTATAATGTATGATTTCACATAACAGGTATTCAATAGATAACGTGAAAGACATTCTTCTCGAACAAATACAAAAAGCTCTATTGACGATTTACCTTTTTGTAGTCAAGGAGCTTCTCCATTTCAATTTTCCAGATTAAATGCGTTCACAAATGGGAGCGGGGGACACGTACTGCGATAGTGATTTGAACAGTGATTTGACTACAAACTAGGCAATGAAAGTAGAAGAGAAACGCAAACATACAATGTTACCTTTCTTTTAATTCAGAAGGTCGTGTAGGCAATTCATTTTTTTTATTTTGTATTACCTCATCAGACAATTAGCCTACTAGCTAGCTAGCTGAAATGGCCAGGCAGTATGCAGGCACACTTTGCGTTTATATTAACTTCTGAATAAATGTGTTTTATCATTAAATTGAATATCGCAACCCACTAGTCACTCCCACAGTCTCAGCGACTCTCCATCATTTTTTTGTTTATGTCCCAATATTCAAAGAGTGAGCAATCATAAAGTATTGGGAAACCCGAGACCACCGTGATTACGCTCTTCTCCATTTCGAGATGTTAATTTACCGACTGTCTTCTGCTCCACAACCAAAGAACGTGATTGGCCAGAGCAGGGCGGCCGCTGCTCCTCATTTGAATGAGATTCAGTTTTTGGCCACTGGCTTTGCCTACTTCTCGCTCTTCTATTGGTCCCATAATGCATTGCGAAGGCGCTTAATTCAAAGTGAATAGGAGCGGTCCGAAATTTTGCGCCGCTGCAGTGTGTTTCTACCAATAGGGTTTGTCCAGAGAGCTCCTCAATGCTGAGCTTCTTCTGACATCCATCAGACAAGATCAAACTAAGCCAGAGTTTCTGGATAGAAAGTCCTGTTATCCTGTATTCCAGCATTTTCTTTTTTAGTGATACTTAGTCCTTCATACATCCAGGTTGTTTAAAAAGAAAAATAGCGCATAACTCGCCCTCTCAATTTATGAGGCATGTTGACAGTATCAATGTCCGGGCCGTCTGACCTCTCGAATAACACAGAGCAATGACAACTGTTTTATTCAATTCACTAGTTTAATTTGACTGGGTCAATACACATTGTTTCCAGCACCAAAATAAACCCCAGTTCACAGGGGTGGCAAATCTTCATCTGTTTTGGGAACCAAAGTGAAACCAAAGGGAAACCATTGAACCTGACTAGGACTTGAAACCAGAACCACCTGTGATGCCTAATAACCAAGCAGCGATCTGTCAAATGTATGTGGATAATTTACCTACTGCACCCTCAAAGCAAGACAGATAAGAAAAGCTTTAACCTTCCTATTATGTTCAAATGAATGAAAATTTTTTGGTTTGATGTCAGTTTGATCCTGGCAATATAAAGCTTGTAAATGAAGGTGTCACCCAGTCTTCTCGCAGCTCATTTGCACATTTCTACTGACCATTTTTGTTGCCAAATAAATAAAAAACTGACTCCACAATCCTCCCTTTATAGAACAAGCACTGATTGTATATGATTATAGATAAATGAATAAGACCAAATGTGAATTGAACAAGGAATTAATCTGAACAGCCTCTCAGTATCAGGCAACACGACAAAAACAAAATCAAATGATGGTTTTATACAATAATTGTTGTTGGGGTCAAATGAGACAAATAACACCAGTATTAACAAGATGTGTACAGGATATACATTAATTTATTTTGGTTTAATTTCATGTTTTACACGTAAAGTTAGGTAAAAAATCTATCTGAATAAAGTACGTTAAACATGTTCTTTGAGAAGGTAAACATTTAATTGGGTCAAACTGACACTAACGTAATAGGAGGGTTAAACTATCTGTGGTTGGTGGTGTACAGTGTCACTGAACCAAACCTCCTTACCCATCACACACACCAACAGCCCAAATACACAGCAGTACGTGTTTCACACAATAAGAGGCTCCATACGCCAAGGGCCCAAATCACCGATTCTGTAGCAGTTACAATGGTAACGTTATGGGAAACTGAGTCTCCTGCTGGCAGACCAGGGCAGAATCAAAGTTCCAACAGCAGGATCTCAGCTCCTCATATTTAATGCTCTATAGCGCTATTCATTTATTGGCACCAAATTTTATCAGCGGTATTTTATCATGTCTTTAACCAGTATTCCACTGCCAAATCAGAGCCATTCCCCTTTTGATAATTTCCTCAAGCTAAAAGTTAGTCTCGGGTGTGAGTGAATTCCCCTAATCAAAGGCGCACGAGGTTTCAGAATGAATTTAAATGCGGTTAGTGAGTGATCTTCCAACTAGCAAAACTAATATGACTCCACGTCCATTTTAAAGTGAATATACCCAGCAGTGAATGCGAATGAGAGGCGAGATCCATCTGTGAGTTCACCTCTAGCTGCCGAGCTGCGGCTTCTGCGTGAGACTGGGACGATCTCTCGCCACGGCCCCCGATAAATCCCTGAATAGATCCAGGTGCATGAAACATTAATGCTGTCAGCGGCCCCTGTCTGAGACAGAGATCTCTTTCAGTTCCGCTGTGAAGTGCCTCTTGTTCTGCTTCAGAGGTTTAAAATAAACACGGCTTATATTCTGAGGCAGATTGTAAAAGGCAGATTCAGCTGGCAGCTTCTCCTTGTCTTCCTTCACTTACTGAACTTTAATAAAAACTATTTTACCAAGAAAAAAGAGAGTGGACTGATGACATCCTCAAATAACAAACATGCCGTAAAAAGTCTGCAAACTGCTGAAATTTTGACTGCTCACTTCTGCGTTTATGCTCTTTTAAATGAAAAATATGCCGTCACGTTTGCATTGCATTTTTATAGATCTGGAATTTTTCTACATTTAATAAAAACTGTACTATTCACGCAGGCCCATAAAGCTATTATTTGATTGTCAGAGATAAGTGAGGAGACTGACTCCAGACTGGGTACATCATACCTTCTTTTAGGTCTTCGCCATTTTTAAAATCCTTTGCCTCGGTAGCAAATTTTAATCCTAAAGCCCCAGCTGGGTTTTTCCAAGGCTCCCATGATGGTGCAGTTTGATAAGTAGACCAAAGCATGAGCTGATAGCACTACTATAGTTCACTTTGGCATGTTTACTTATCAGTATCTTCATTACCAAGATACTAATGTTTGAAGTGGAAAAATATTGTTCCCGTGAGGCCCAGGTGCCAAAACTTTAAGGATAGAGTCTGTCAGCAAAGCCCTATGACATTTGCATTCAATAAATCCCGAAGGTATTCCAATCTCGAAAACAAGTTGGAATTAGTGTTTAGCCATACAGTTTACCCTTAATGGGACAACATTTCTGAACATAAAATACAGGCTGTCATATTAAGGGGATTAATCAAATCTTATATTATTATACTTTTTGTACTTAGGGTAACTCGGTTTGTGTAATTTTAGTTTTTCTAGTATTTTTTTTAGGTTACATTCACCAAGATACTCCATTGCCTTTTCTGAACTGTTCATGCTAAAAGCAGTCATACATCAAACTTTGAATGATTTTATTCATTTAAAATTCATTCACTAGCTCCATACTGAATGAAAAAAACAACTACCTGCTATCAAAGCAGATGTTGAACTTGAGGGACGACATGTCTTAAGGTTCTGTGAAGGTTAACCCACGATAGGCATAAAGTGGCAATGGATTGATTTGCAAATGGTTTTGGCCAACTTATTGAAGTTCCTCAGCACAAGAAGCAACTTCCAACTTTTCACTGACGGGCATTGCCATCAATTATTGCATAATGTCTACAAGTGAGTGACCAGGAGCTATTCAGGCTGACAACTTTAGGTTTAGCAACGTTCATCACAGCAAGTGATGTTTGTGTGTGTCTCTGGAGGTGTTAGGTATTAACATAATTAATGTGGGGACACATCTCTGTGATAAAGCACCGTTAATGGATTGGGAATCCATCTTTGTGTCTGCTCTGTATTCAAAGTGTCAAAGCCTTCTGCAGTCTTTGTGTCTTTTTCCCCATTCTCTCTTCTCGCTGCTATTATTGTGATAAACATCCTCTCCGGAGTCCAGAGAGAAATTCTTTCTTAACATTAGCTAAATGCCAGCTGTACGAAAATGTACCGAGTATTTATGATTGTAATATGATTATATGTTATATGATGTACAGAGTTATATGATTGTTACGATGTGCTACAGTTGTTTGTTTTGCACTGCAGTAAAACATATCAGGAACAGTCCCAGAAGAACCATATGACAATATTGATCGTGGCAAATGTTGGGTGATGCTTAACAGCTCTTTGGTTGGCCACATGACAGCTGGCCAACCGATGAAAAGCACATCTGTGTACTGCAGGACCCAGTGGGTTTTATTTACAAGGAATATGCCTCCATGCAGTGTCCAAAATATTATGCAAATCACTACTAATAGTTTATATAAACACATATGGCTTTAAAATGGGCTGTGCTACAGTGGTGCTGTTGCCTGAGGAAGCTAGAAGCACAGGGC
The DNA here is from genome assembly GCA_029721435.1 of Gymnothorax reevesii. NCBI lineage: Eukaryota > Metazoa > Chordata > Actinopteri > Anguilliformes > Muraenidae > Gymnothorax > Gymnothorax reevesii. The sequence goes on from CM056583.1 coordinate 87,077,574, forward strand.
CTGGTCCTTTCTGTGTGGAGTTTACATTTACTTCATGTCTACAGAGGTTTCCTCCGTGGTCCTCTGTCAGGCAAGTCTTTTGGCTCGAAATTGCCCATAGGTGTGTGTGGAGGGGGAATAGTGTGTGTACCCTATGTGGCCTATCTACCATGTAATTCTGCCTCTCACCCGGGTGCATTCTGGGATATGGGTTGCGGAGTAGAAGCCGCAGGTCACTATAGTGTCATGTAAAGAATGGAAACCCTAACAGAGCTGCGTTTGAGCACAAGCTGAGGCACTATTGAGAGCTGGAGCAAAATATGCCACCTCAACGGCGTCAGTGCGATACCCAGCAGTATTAATGCAGTCGCAGGTAGAACACTAAACAGACATCATGCCAGATCAGTACATCTGCTGATATGTAATGGGAATGATGGAATCTGTCTCTCGGCTGCAGTAAAATGATAATTGACCGAAAATAATAATTGACAATTCGCAGCATATCAATACAGAGATAATGCTTGTGAGGATGCGGATATGGCTACAGGGTTATTTATCTAAAGTGACGAGCAATAAGTGCATGTCGAAGGTCATTGAGTCAGGTACACAGCATTACTCAAGCGAGGATATAAAAATGGACTATTCCCTCATTCCTCACGAATAGATTTTGCAGAAATGCAGCACTCTGTCGAATTAAACAGCTGCAAAACAAAAAAAAAAAACTGCTCCGTAGCATTTTTTTGTATTTTGATGAATCATAGATACAGCGAGCACGTATTGAACACTGAAAAGTTTTTTTTTTTTTTTTTTTTGGCAAAAGTGCAGATCAAATATAACGATTTGACACTGTCCCCTGAATTACGGTGCTCACTGTACTGTGCATAGCTTCATTACCCAGCCCTCGAAGTTGTGAAATTGGAAATGGTCTTTTATGTTTCAATATGGGTGTGTCTGTCTTCTTTGTGTTGTGTAACTGGAATGGAAGGAGCCCTTGTCTGATTGGACGCACATATGACCATCCTTCGATTTTTTCCAACAACCTTTCGCCTGATTGACCTCATACTTGGCAGCAGTATTGCTGAGGACCCAAGGAAGACAACTGCCTATTGTAAATTTTTTCCGGTTGAGCAGTTCTTGGGAAAGCTAAAATCAGCAATATCAGAGGCCAAAGAATCAGCCAATTCCCAGCAGACACATTTTACATCAAGCGCTGCACTAGTTTGTTCAATTTGTATGCGTTTCCTGTGCACGAATTACTACTGCACTGCGAGCAAGTCCTGGTCAAAACCAATGTAGCACTGGTTTCGCATGTTATGTATCTCACTATTGCTCACAATGTTACTCATCGTGCTTGAGAGTTTTTGAACTAATAGTTCAAAAATCAATCCTGTCAGGATTTTATATTAAAGCCATGTGTGATAGCCATATGTTGTAAATCTAATGAAACTTGGCAAAACGTAAATGACTGTTATAAATATCTCATTTTAGTTCTGAAATATGAGAATCTTATATAATAAGGTCAGACAATATATATTTTTTGTTTTCTACTTGAATAAATCACAGTTGTGACTGACTGGCAGGAGGAGAGTGAACCCTTGATCAGATGTTTTGCCGACTTGATTTGGTCACAGTGCTTTTGCTCCAGTGCAGCTGAACAGCACTTCAGAGAAGCTGCTCAATGCAGTCGTTTTGTGCCACTGAGAAACCAGTCTTCCAGAGCATGAGATGACTTGAGTTGAGGTTTGTCTGTACTATTCTTCAAATGTTCATATTTTCTGAAGGTTCTGAGTCTTAACGTTTTCCTGTCTCTGCTTTTTCTGTGGTTTTCAGAGAGTCACTGCGGGCAGAAAAATGGTGACCTTCCTAAAAGCTTAATCTCTCCAGCTGGTAGTCTTTGCCAAGAAAACAATGGCTTTCTAGGTCCACAAAATGATGGCTAATGGGTTGTTATGTTTTTATATTGTATTTTATTCAATCAGATTCTGTATTGATAATAGCTGGCATAAAAACATTTATTTTTTTTTGTTTAAATGCTCTCTCTAGCTCCTCTCCTCCTTCCAAACTCCATTTGTGGTAAGTTCAATCCACACAGCATGGGAAGGTACACAAACAGACACTGGCTTATTAGTTCTTAATAGTTAAAAAGGAATTAATTGTTTAGCTATTATGCTAATTCCAACATATTGACATCGACGTATACTGCTGATACGGTGATTAATGTGCGTAGTCTTAATTCAATAAATTCAACAAATAAATAAACTGTTGTTCTTCTTTAATTCCTGAAAGCCCTACATGCTACACAGAATGAATCAGACAGCTGACTGGACAAAAATACATATACAAAAGTCCACTGTATATACAGCGTAGATGGTGTACAGAAAGCTTCTGTGCTCTTACTTTTGGTGCTCAGGAGAGCTGTTGTTTTTTATACTATTTGTTGCTGCCTTGTCAAAATGAAATATGGGGCTGTTGGGCGACGCGTTCTGTTAAGGATCTGTTCCAGAGTGGGGATGGGCCCCTCAATCTGCCACTGAATCTGGTACCAGACCTCGCTTTCGGGGACTGTGGCCAGGGGCTGTTACAGTTTGGTGCATAACAGCTCACAGCAGTGGTAGCTGCTGAGCTGAAAACATAGGAAGCACAAAGAATGCCATGAAACTAATAATAGCTCGAAACCTGTTGCAATCTTTTTTTTATTTAATTAAAATTATGTGTGCTTCAGTAACACTGCAACAACACCAGTTGTCCTTGATAAGATAAGATGAGAAACTAGAAAAGGCTATATATTCTGAAGAAAATTTGTGTGCTTTCGTCAGCGAGAGAAGGAAGAGGTTGGCTTATGAAATGAAGGTGCTTGGAAACTGAGAGGCAAAGGAAATTTCTGAAGAAATGTTGAAAAACTGCTAACATGTAAACACAAGACTTCATAGCTGAAAGTAATTGTTTAAGGAATTCTGACTTTTCAGCTGCATCATGACCGAGTCTACTCCACTTCAAAAAGGTCAATTGGAGTCAATTGACGCATCTCTCTGTATGGACCTGAGTGTATCGAGGTCAAGGCAGTGCATGCTGAGAAATGAGCTTTATGGCAGAGCAAACATGGCAGGCCACATTGGTAGACTGCTGCAGCTGTTGTTGCTTGTGGCTCATTGTTAGTGTCTCCCCAAGTCCCGAACTGTACAACGCTGGCCTGGCCAAGTAGTGAAATGCTACTATTCGTGGCTCTTCATTTCTGTGCACTGTGTGTTCGCTAGCTAAATTGCTAATAATTGCAAGTTCTAAGATATCGTTAACAAATGTTGTGGTATTTATTCACAGCTCCCTTTTTATTTCTGTGCTATTATTATTAGTTAGCTCACAAACAAACAGTGCACAGAACGTGTTACAGAACGTGAACGTATACGTGTATATACTGGAATAGGAGCTCGAGCAATTCATTTCTGCTTCGCAATTTTTAACTGTTAACATGTCCTCATGGACCCGTCCTGCAAAAAAAAAAAAACGGTCTTTGCTGCCTTAAATATGCTCTTTTGGAGCTGGTTTGAGCGACTGTACAAATGACGATACCGAAAATGTTTTCACTGAGTTTGAAACAGAAGAATGAGATATGTTATTTCAATCTTAATCCGAACAATGATAATGCTGAGTTCAGGGAAAATCCCGGCAGAGGGCAGAATTGAACCGTAATACCGCGATAACATAATTTCGCTGAGTCACTCTGAGCCATTTGAGTTCATAGTTAAAGCATTTAGTCCAACAGAGATTTTAGCTGAGGCGTCTCTTACATACTACTGCCTCTACCTCAAAGATACTAAGTCCAATCTACAAATTGGAGGTACCATACTGAAGGGGAGAGTATGCTGAGCAAAATATGTCAAAATTGTGTGTGTAGTGCCAAAAATTTGGGAACTCCAGCAAGTTATAGAACTTTTTGTCAGCTTCCAAGCCAGAATTTTCTTTACTCATTTAATATAGAAGTTCATGGAGTTTCGGTTAGTGCTCCCATCGCTTTTCGGCTGATATCGCCAAATCCGCATGTCTGATTGCTTGGATAGTTACATTTTTGCGACCTGCACAACTTTTGCTACGGATATAAAAATATTTATGTGGAGTGAAAACTGTGGGAGTCAGAGCAAGTTTAAGAGAAGACTTCTTGATGACTTTACTGCTGTTTGCCACTCTAACAGTGACGTCACCACACTAAAAGTTCCCAAAATTCATTAGAAGAAAAATTCTTTTTGGAAATTTATAATTAAAAAATTATAGAAGTTACGAAAAATTTGGTCAGTGAGGAAATTATACAAGCTTAACGTAACATTTTGCAGTTTGAGCGACATTTCCTACTAAAAGTATGACAGAGTAAAAGAAAATAGCTGAATCTACTGAATCCGCACAAAAATGGCTTGATTTAATAGGACCCCAAAAAATGACATTAAAAATTAAATATCTTAAAAACTAAAAAGAAAATCAAAAATCTGTACAAATGCAATGTAATTTAGATCAAGCTGAATTTTTTTGAGTTTGACCGAAATTAATAGCTTAAACAGTGTAGGAGGAGTTAGTCGGCCAAATATTGGCAGAAGAAGAAAAAGAAGAAGTAAGAGAATAGAGTCAGTTGCTTCGCTGAAGCTGGCACACAAATAAAAAGCTTAATTTGAACGGGAAGTTGCACAGTGTAATTCAGTATGGCGGGTTCATGTCACATTTTTTATTTTCTTTGCTGTAATTTAAGCAATCATGAAGCACTGGTAAGGATTACAGGATGTGTTAAAAGCAAACATGAAAGATAAAAAGAATCTTTTCTTTAGCTGACTTGGAATTGTTTTTGTCATTTACTGTTTAAAATTGCATTAAAAAGGAAGCTATGGGTTTTTAAACTGCCAATTAATTATTCTATTCATTGGAAGTCTTGTTAATCAAGGAAAAGTAACATCAAGCCAAATCATTAGTTTAAATGGTCTTGTTGAGCCTCCTCTAATTTCATTAGCTCAGTTCCCATTGGTCCACAGTGTCCCCAGGGAGGAATAAACATACCTTACGGCCCTCTTATGACCTGCTCTGATAAATCAGGCCCCTCCGGTCCATCTGTAGAAGTAGTATGTAGTGTTTATGCTCCCAGACGAAGGCTGTGAGGACTTCACAGGTTAGACTGCAGAACGAGACACGCCGTCCACCGTCAGCCGCAAGAGAGCACAATGCGCACTGATCCCACCTGAAGGGATGGATGAGGTTTGAGAGAGGAGGCACCACTATGGGAAATATCATTTGAATTGAAAATTGCATTGAAAATAGATTTATACATTCAGAGGACATTTCAGTTATAATCTTTTATAAAGCTCCCATGAGACAGAACTGTAATACGGAACTGGGTAACAAGGGTGGTATCTGTTCCTGGTTTTCAAGCAATTTGCCATTTTAATTTACTTAGTCGATGAACGCGTGAACGAGAGCTGAAGTCTGACACTATATTAGCTGCTGTACAGTGATCTAATCTGTGACTCAATTTGTGCGGATCTATACAGCCAATTAACAACTTTATCTCTGATAATTGGTGGAAATCAAACCTGCACACGTACAACAGCTCTGCAGGCACAGAATTTCAAACCCCTGGATAAAGTGGCATTTGTTCATCCAATTAGATAATTCAATAATGTGTAAAAGTACATCTTGTTAAAATATGAAATTTAAGAGCCTGCTCTTCCAGTAAGATAAGTGAATAATTTGTCAAAATACATCATGTTAAAGTTCAACTGTCAAAAAGTGTGGCAGGTGAATTGATCTAATTGTGTACATTGTTATATTCTAAGGTCAACATTGAACAATACATGTTCAGCTGTTCTGACCAAAGACAGAAATCAGATGCGTTTGTCATCTTTCAGATTTACTGCCCAGGCTCCTGGAAGCATTGTTTCCCCTGTCTCAGGAAATGAGCATTGTCCCCCACAATGCAGTCACACCAGTGGGTGTCATACAGTCCCATCTGGAGGAAAGGAATTGTATTTTCATTCCTAAAAGGTTGAGGGAGATCTCTGCCCGATTGTGTTATTTCACTTAAACATTCTGCAGAATTTAATGAGCTCAGTGCTTGAAAAATTTGTTTTTTAATTTTCCTTTTGTTTTTTTTTTTTGTTTTTTTTGCTAAGATTGAAATATAATATTAAAGAATGAGAATGAATCAAGTGCAGACTTGTTTGATATCTGAAGAGGAAAAATAAATTTACACCAACAGTTACCTTTAATTCACTTTAGAAGAAAAGAAAATGTCATTCACTCTGTTGGAAAGGAACTGGTAGCTTCCCCAGATTACTGTATTGTGGGATCTCCATATTCCCGGTAATTACATAACTTTCCATAAAAAAGCACTGTAAGCACATTAGCTGATAGCATGACAATTTGGACCACAGATATTGTCTAGAACTTTGTCTCGGTAAAAAAGAATCTGTGTCGTCTGACACTCTGTAGACATATCATGTCTCACAGGCATAAAACAGCCTTGGAAGATAACAAGCAGAAACAATCTAGCACTGAAGTAACTTAAATGTAAGCCTCAATGATTGAAATAACAGAATAATGAAAACTTATGAGGGGGAAACCAAATGAGTAACCTGACAAATGTTTGGGAAAAAACAATAACAAAAAGGAAAAAACTTGAGGACGTGACATTTTGTTGGTTTGGGGCACTGCGAATGCAATATTGCCCTTGTTGCCACTTAATTTGCACGATTGCAAAACTGGACACTGTTTTTCAGCTTTTGGGGTACACGTGTGTAACAGGCCATGAGAAGTGACAGCAGCAAGCAGTCTTTACTCTAGGGCATTTGCGGCTAGCAGCCTGCTAGCCTCAAGTCTGACTGTCTGAAGCTGGGGACACACAACAAGATTTTTGGCCAGATTTTACCCACGATTCGCAGTTGGGGCTAGTCTGCGCCAGTCAGCTCTAGTTGGGGACAGTCGTCATGACAAGTCAGCGCAGAATCTGTTAGTGTGTGATGCGGCACAGACTGGAATCTGTAAATTCACTTGAGGCCATCAGAGATGCCTCTGAAAAATCCTCAGGATTAGTTGGGAGGGCTGACGCACCAACGTCAGGCTAACATCCCCACCATCACTGCCACCATTGCCCAAAACCAGCTCAGATGGACTGGCCATGGTGTCTGAATGCCTGACTCTCGCCTCCCAAAACAAGTCCTGCACTCCCAGCTAGCTGAAGGGAAGCGGGCTCCAGGAGGCCAGAAGAAGAGGTTTAAGGACAACATAAAAACAAACGTAAAGAAGTGCCACATAGACCTGAAAGCTCGGGAAAATATATCAACCGACAGGGCGACCTGGAGAAACATTGTCTGTGAGGGTGCCGCACAGTACAACACTGACCGCCATCGTGCTGCACAAGACAAATGCAGACACAGGAAGGATTCAAGCAACAAACAGGTCCAACTCAAACCCACCAGCACTGCATTCCCCTGCCCACATCGCAGCAGAATAATCGGGTCCAGAATCGACCTCTATGCCCACCTGAGGACCCACAAGGACCAAGACGGAGGACAGTCATACTCGACTACGAGTGACTACGATGACAGACTGGAATCAGCAAGTTTGTGAGGTGAACAGACTCCAGCCGACTTCAGTCGCCGAAATTCAAACATTTTTGAATTTTTTGAGCCGACTCTGGATGCATTTGTGTAGTGTGTGATCCCCAGTCTGAAAATCTTGCAGTGTGTCCCCAGCTTAACACAGGGATACTCATTCTTTTCCAGAATGAGCCAGTGGGTGCAGGCTTTCGCTTTATCCAACCTGTCCCACACCTGATTCTACTAATGAACCCTTCAAGCTTTTGCCATAGACCCTTGATAAGTAGAATCAGGTGTGTAACTGCATGGTTATAATGAAAGCCTGCACCCACTGCGGCTCATTCTGGAAAAGAGTGAGTATCCCTGTTTTACAAGGAGATTCAAGAAAAAGGTTAGAAATCTGCTTATTTTTTACATTTCAAGTCATAATTTTGATCAAAATGTAGTTCTCAAAAAGTGCTTTCTAACCATATAATTTTCATGAGAAAATATTAAAGTTCAGCAGAATAGAGGCCTGTTGTTCTGCTGACCTTTCCTGCTAGCAGCCTGCCTCCGGCCTCTGACTGCCTAACAATTACAGAGAAGGAGATTCAAAGTAAAAGGCTACAAAAATGCTGTATTTAACTTATCAATGTCAGAATTTTGATTAAAGTGTAGTTCTCAAAGTGCTTCCAGAATATATAACTTTCATTGAAGAAAACCTACTTTTAGGTATGAAGAAAGTCATCTGCTGCTCAGTAGGGCAAAATGACCTTCTCCAACCGACTGGAAATTACACACTGTGAGATTCCTTAAGCTCCCCGGTTTACCCAGAAAATATGCATCTTTATCAATGAAATTTTATACAAAGTTAGTTAAGACAAAGTGCTTCCAGATTATGAACTCCGTGTGTCTTTATTATTTGTTTGTCAGGGTGATTTTCAACAGACCCAAGGGGTCTGGACCTGATGTGAAATGGAGAAACAGACATCCTGATTACAAATTGTTATAAATTGCTAAATACACACCAACTGATGGCAAATTTGATATGGCTGTTTTACTTACCTTCTTATCTGTCAGAAAATGTTAAGATAATTAGTAAGTGACACCTTCGAGCCATGATGGGGGGAGAATGTGTGGAAAGTTTGAGCCTCTTGTTACAGCGAGAATGCTAAAATAACAGTTTTGGGGGGGAACCTTAAAATAAAAGAAATTATTTTAAAAAGCACAAATATTTACAGGTATACCTTTAGTTTAGATTCTGTGCATTAAATACACAAATAATTGATTACGGTGAGATTACTTTAGGAGTAATGCAGTTATAAAAGTTGAGAGGTCCTGCTTGTAGTGCTTCATATCCATAAGCTGGAAAACAGTGTAGGTTGGTCTTCTGACATCGCAATGGCGTCAACGGTTGTTGTCAACTGGTATTTTGGGGTGGCAATTCCATTCACGTTTTTAGGGCAAAATAGCAAACGTTTGAGGGCTTGTAATATTTCCAATTTTAATCCTAAATGTCTTTAATTTTGGCGAGTTATTTCTAACCATACATTTTATAAATATGCAAAAAAAATTCACCTTATCGGCACTCGTTCTACTGGACAAAATGTTTGGCGTGAATAATGGTCCACTGACTTTGGTTGTTCAATATAACAGTGTACTTGCTTGCTCATGGAGTCCAAAGCTCTGACAGTGTTCAGGCTCTGTCAGAAATTTCGGGTGCGGTTGGAGCTATGACAGGGCCTGCTGGGTAGCCATTAGGAGGATGATATGACATAAGCCAGCCGTGACACAAAATGTAGTCACAGTAAATTTGAAAAGGGCAGGGTCAACACACTCTTAGATGTTCTAGGATGCATCCTTGTCTTTCAAGCGATCACACAAAATACAAGAGTTGAGTGGCTTAAACTCACACAGTATAGCACAGCTAATAACTAAGATTTGACACATTTCCCCTTTCAAAATATAACATCATAAACGTGAAAAATCACAGTGTGCGGAGACTTTTCAACATGGTGATGTGGGTTAATGTAGCCAAAATCACTTTCCTTTTCTTACTAAAATGGTTGGAGCCGTCTGTCCTTTGACTTCCTTGACAATTGTTCATTTGATCGACTTCACACCTGGTGCAGATATTGCTGAGGACCTGCGGAAATGCAGTGTCGAGCATGAAGATGTTTGGCTGAGGTGTTATTAAGAAATCTGAGCAGCGAGACTGGTGGCTAAGCAACTGGCCCCTGCCAAACTGGTATGTTTCGAATGGGCCCTGCTTAAGTAGAAACCAGGTGTATAATTATTTTCAGTTTTCCCCTATGCGCCACATGCTGATTTTTTTTTTTTTTTGCAGTCTGATGAAAACCTTGGAAGAAAACAGCCAAAAAAAATACAAGCTGGAAACAAGTTCTGTTTCCGGAGGTATAAAATACAAAGTGGATTCTTTTTACTGAGATCTTACAGCTGGATTTACACAGTGGCCCTCATTTATCAAACGTACGTACACCAAAAAAATGGGTGTACACCAAATCTCCCGCAAGGATCGGCATTTATCAATCTGAACGTGAGCGAATGGTCCGCAAAAATCTCAGGACAGGTCAGACCAGGTGTACGCAGATTTGAAACCAGTGAACAACATGCAGGTACGAGTGCAGCTGTCAAAATGAGTAATAAACCATATGCAGCGATGCAGACGTCATGCTGTTCTTGCTCTTATTAGTAAAATGAATAAATAGGCTAAGTAGATGAATGAATAAATTAAAAATTAAGAAATTAATTAAACTAATATTTTTGAGACAACCTGCTTGTTAGGCCAGACAGCTGACAATTACAATCAATTTGATTAAGCGCAATGCGTGGCATCAAAGATATGCAGTGTGGTATGTCAGATGCTCATCCAGTCAGATATACACTGAACAACAAAAGAAACGCAAGTTAATAAAAGGCAGACTGGAAAATAAGTTTGCGCGTAATTATTTTAGAAAATCTAATTTATTACTAGCATGTGCACATTTACCCTTGTTTCATCAAACTTTCCTTTATTTTGCAGTCACTTTGACTGAGTAACCATAAGAGTACATTAACTAACTAGCTAACTTGCACATCTTTTGTAGCTCAGCCTATGGAAACTTTGACCGTGATCACATTTTGACAAGGGCAGATTTTCTGTTGTTAGAGAAATACGCTTCTTCCTGACGTGAGAGGAACTTTCGGCTCAGAGAAGGTCTCTGGGAAAGTGATGAGTGGCTGCTCGTTTTGTGTGGCACCCAATAAAATGTCATGGAGTAACACTAATAAAAGTACAATGAAGAGTGATCTCTACAGACTGTATGTTAACACTTACCCTCATGCAGCTCCTATCGAGGTGGTGGGGACACGAATGAGTCCCCACCGCCTCGTATTCCCACGATGGTCTAGGAGCCCTGCTGCCACGCGCTGCTCAAATGGAGCCAGACCAAGGTTTGAGTCTGGTCGGCCTCCACCGGTCCGTGCAGTGCTGTGCCAGAGTGCAATCTTAAAATCTGACTTTTTTTGTCAATCCAAGCATTTGGATTGTCAATTTCGTGGCTATATAACATGAAATATCATGGATCTATAAATTGAATTTATTAAGGCCGATGTTATTCATACTTATATGTGTGGCCAATGAATTTCTTTCTTGGCCACACTTATAAGTGCACCAGCTGATAACCATTTCATCTCCTTTAAAATAAGTTTGTTCAAGAAAACTTTTTTTTTAGCTTTGGACACACTTAAAATAAGCAGGGCAATGGAGAAATGTGCATCTTGGCCACACTTATAAGTGCATCTAACGCAAAGTTCGATCAATTTTTGTGCTAGGACGCACTTAAATAAATGCAAATTGTCACTTCGATTTGCTAATGAATTAAATCAAATCTCTGCTGCACTCTGGTTTTCCACCCCAACAGTGTTCACCGCAGCAGCAATAGTTTTCCAGACTGCAGCCTTCTGAACTCCCTTTATGCCACTCTTAAGGTTTCAAAGTATTATTATTTTGTTTTTCTCCACCTCGGACGTGATTATTTATATTTCCTCCTCAGTGAAGTTCTTTCTTCTTTGCCGTCTTTCGAGAGTCCATGTCGTAAAGTGGGCAGGACCATGCTTCCCGGAGCATGAATTTATAGGGGCGTGTCATTTAAATTACGATGGTTTCTATCGCCAGATTTATCAACGCCATGCCAGTTTTACACCGAAATCAGCGACATACACATTTTTAGTTAATCAGACGTAACAACTGGCGAACGCTGGTCTTTACACCAGAAACTACACCAGATCCTACGCAAGTTTGATAAATGAAGGCCATAGTAATTTGCATTTGCAGTCATGGCTATCGCCTGAAGATATAAGAATTAATTAAAGCATAATGGGTTTTGGGCAGTAGAGGTTGGCTGAATGAAAACCTGGTTTAGGGAAAATGCAATATTTGGTGCTGCATTATTATTCCCCAATTAACTTTACCAGAATACCTGAGCTGTTGAAGTGAATATAACAGAGAAAGTGCTGTTACTCATGTACTTTCTGATCTTACTGAGAAATCCAGTGAGAAAGAGGCAGTAAAATCCTAAGATTCAGGACTTAAAGGGGCTTTTGAACTTAATCCCTCATGTATTGGTTGATCTCTGGAGGAATTTCTCTAACTTTTTTCCAACGCCCTGCTGCTGCGCTAATGAGAAAATGTGTTCATTTGGGTGGCAGCGCATGTTAAGTTTAGCCAACATGGAAAAGATGTTAAAGTGGGTGGATCAGAAATGAGTGCAACAGAAGCAACTCATCATCTCTCCCAGAACACACACACACACACACACACACACACACGCAATGTATACTTCACAGCTGAAGTGTGGTCAGAACACAAGAAGTTCTGCATATACTGTGGTGTATGCATGGTTTGTTTCCTGGCAACAAATTTGCAATTAAGTAAGGCATATCCTTGTTTGTACAAAAATTACAGCCATGTGTAGAAAGAAAAATTTATCCACATAAAACTGAGTGTTTTACAACTGTGAAGATGTACCTTTGCAAAATTCAAGATGATAATAAATTATTTATTCCAATAAAAAAAAAAATCTTAAGGTTTGTAAAGTTAGGAACTTATTTTTTCAGACAGAATATTTGAGATGATGAAGGGACAAGCTTAACTCTGTGTGCAGATGTATATTTTATGACTAATTTAATGAGGTGACATTTAATGAAGTAAAAAAGTCTTCAAATATCTTGCAGTGCAGTTTCTGTATTAAAAAACTGGTTTAAGTTGGACTGGAGCTTCCATATTTGTGACCCATGATGCGCGGCGTTGAGGCCTCTAAACCTTGAAATGCCTGAAAGTCATGAGCCGAGGGAAATATTTGATTTAAAATCAGCAGCAATTAGTGGTGTGTGTGACAGTGAAAAAGGAGTTTGTTTATAACAAGACAAATTACAAAATATTATATCTGTAATAAAATGTCTCTCTCGCTTTACATCAATCCAGTATCCAACCTGCATATTTTCAGTCTCTGTTAGTGGAAGGGGACATATCCCAGAATGCATTTGGCAGGGCTAAGAGTTATTCCCCCATCCTGCTGACAATTTCTCATCTCATCTATTTATTTTTTAAATAAACATTTTTGTTGACAAAATCTGATACCTTCCAGGGTATAAGCACTGTAAGTCTTCATCATAAAAATGCATTGTGTTTATTGACAAAAATACGCTCCCGCCATTTATCCAATTTTTGTAGTCGTACTTGAAATCAAAAACCTGATTTTTTGAGTATTTGGATCAAAAGGATGTAAATCATAAAAAAAAAATCTATAAACTACTCCTGGCACAAAACTCACATGAGGTGAAACAAGCATGAATTGAGTGTGTATTGAGGGCTGAACTGTGCTTTGGCTCAAGCACTCATCATTGGCAGATAATCAAACTAACTTCTTACTTAGATCAGTGTGCATTGTGACCTGCCTTGTATCTCTTCGTGGCACCAGCCAATGAAACAAGCTACTTTTGTACAATAGGTTTGAATTAAGTTTATTAATAAGACTAAAGGGCAGTGCACAATCTGTTTTCTCATGTTAAACCAATCAGTAACACTGGTGGGAAAGAATCAGCTACTTACAGTCATTCAGTAAAGGCCACATCACACATGCACACCAGGCTCATTAGGCTGGATGCTGCATCCTTGGGCCTTGATGATGTCATTCGCAAACTTTGCCCATCTGTCCCAGCATGTTACACTGGGCTGAAGCCAGCCAGGACACCTCAGGTTACTGCAGAATTGGCTTCCTCCACTGACCCTGAACACACCTTCAAACTCACGGCTAATTGTCAACGGGGGGGAGGGCTATATAAAGTAATTTATTTATATATACTGACAAAAATTTCCAATGCCAATATTCCAAAACTTCCAATGCCAATATTCTCAAAACCAATATCCCATTTTATGTACACCAAATTATATCAAAATTGTATGTGTTGCGTTGGAAGTTTTGGTCAGTATATATTATTGTTTAATGGTACCTAAAGCTCAATATTTTATGGCTACATCTTGTCACCCTCTACAGTCCTTCCAAACAAGTGTAACAATTGGATTGCATACTGTTCACTCCGATGTACTAAGGTCTTCACATTAGCCTAACCATATCCATATTTTTGGCCCCTGGGAGGGAACTAAAGTGCATGGAGTTAACCAACATGCAGCTCCACACAGAAATTTGTATATTAAAGCCAGATATTATTTGGACAATAACATTAGGTGAAATAAGTGTTGTAATATCTATGAAGTTTGTACAGAGAAGGATCAATAAAAGCTGTCAGTCTTGATGTTACCCTCATTGTTCTCAAATTCATTGTTCCGGAGCACAGAGCCAAAAAAGTATAAATTGCAGAAATGTGCAGTGACGATTATACACAAACAGTTTCGTCTATAAGGGGTCCTAACAGTGGTTAAAGTGGGATTTGACAGGTGGGGGAATCCTAAAATTCGGTGTTGCGGTGCAGTGGGGGAAAATGACACAAATGATTGCGAATAACTGTATTCGCTTTATTTTTGGCCCAATGTGACAATGACATTGAATTTTCCTATTCACATAATCAGGAAGTGGGCATAACAAGAGAAAAGCAGTCATGGATTTGGCTGAAAACTTGAAGAATAATGGTATGTAAAACAGTGAAGATATTCCACTATTAGAGTATTTTTCATTTCCTAAAACAGTAAATCAAAACTATTACTTAATTACCAAAATGAACAAGTAACAGAAATCTATGAATCTTTTTGTGATTTCAAGACATTGTCCTTACACTGCACACATAAACCATATTCTACTTCTAAAATGTTCTGATTTCCAATGAAAAATTATGGGTTTCAAATTGGGAAGGGACTGCCGGATTTGGGATGCAAAATCAGCTTTGTTCGTTGCTCCAGCGCCTCCTGTTGGCCGGACGGGCACTTGTCAGGAAGACTCTGGGTTTGTTCATGTCCGGGTATCCTCCGCCCTCGTTCTGAACTTGCGAAGATTCAAGCAATGATTGTAGATGAATCAGTGGATGACGGGCACGTGCTTCGGAGGAGAGCCGTGAACTGTCCTCACGATCCTGCGTTGGCAGCAGGGGGTCGCACACGAGCAAGCTTTGTACATAGTTCACCAATTGGGCATTCCAGATTTGGGTGGGATTGGAGATGCCAAATTTATTAAAAAAAGTTTAAAAAAAAGAACCATTTGTCCGATTGACCTGAAATTAAGTTCAAATGAAAGGTCATGACCTGAGGGGATTTATATTGTATTGGGTCTATTCAAGGATTGGGGAATCGGAGGATTGGGGGCGTTCCGACGGCATAAGCCTAATTGTTGCGTGGAAACAGTGCTACTCACTACACCACTATGGTTCCCTTACACTGGTCATCAGACATTATTTTATATCCCCTGTATTTCTATCCCTGGTATTGATAACGTATGTGTGAAGAGACCTTCAGGTTGTGAATCACCAGAGGCCAAATTCAGTGCACCTACAATAGATGTACTCAAATATCAGTGGGACAGTATTTATATTGTTTATAGCTGGTCATAACATATAAATCTAATCCTCATGTTCCTTGTAAATGTTATCAGCCCAGATGTTTCAAACCAATTATGGGTTGGAGAGAAGAACCAGTGTAAATGTCATTTCAGTGTTAGAGCCAGCCTCTAACCTTATTTCATCATGAAGTATGCAACTGGTGCCAGAGCTGTTAACCTTCGGGCAAGAACCTAACAGACAGCTGCCTCAAGCTCATAATTTTCCGCTGTAATGCAGTGGCGGCTGGTGAGCTGAAAATAAGAGGAGGCACAGAACATCCCTTAAAACTAATGACTGGTCTTGACCTGTTTTTCATGATTTATCTAAATCAAAATTAGATGATATCTGAAAACACTCAACACAATCTGATGAGGCTGGTTCTCCTCAATAAGGTAAGATGACAACTAATAACTATTTTAGTCTTGACCTGTTGCAATCATTTTCCTTGATTTTCAAGTTTCCTAATGGTAAAACGAAGCCATGAGGGTTAAACACAGCCTCCTTCTGAATTCAGTGTTGCAATGATTCAATTCAGAAAAATGTTTTATTACAAAATACAGATAAACCACAAAATGAAAATCTTTGTTTTTAAGAGCACATTATGCAATCCCTTATCCTTGCTTTGTTATTGTTTAATTAAAACAAAGAAAACAAAGATTAGCAATGAATATCCACAAGAAAAATATTGAATGAAATTTTGCCTGTAAATGACGCATTTCATTTCTTTTGTCTCCATTAGGGTAAAACTGGCCACTCCAGATAATGTTGCATGTTTTCTGAGTTTCCATCATGTTAATTTAAATGAATGATTGAAGACGGGTAAAAACCAATCATTAGTTTCAAGGGATGTTCTGCTCCTGATAAATTTTCAGCTCATCAGCCCCAACTGCTATAACAGGTCTCTGTCCATCATTTGTGGATTCTGATTTAATCACACCCACTGTGCACTACTGAGTGGTAGTTCATATCAGCCTGAAATTATGGGGTGCCTTTTTCCTGATGGTCAACTGTGCCAGTGTCAGACTATCTGAAGACGTCTTGGGAGTTAATGACAGTGGGACTGCACTCTAGAGCCATCAGGGGAGATTGCTCTCTTACGACTGAGGCGAGGGAGATACTAATGTCAGGAATGAAAGTGTCTGTTAAGTGTGACTGCAGTTAGGTGAACCCACCACATCAGCATAGGGCCAGGGAGCCATTGTGATTCCAACATGGCACTTTGATGCAGCAAAGGCTTCTGCAGGCCTCTGTGTCTCTTACACAAAACAATCAATGTTGGGAGTAACACCTAATTAAGTAACGTGTTAGAGTACTACAGTATTATATCTGGATAATGAGTAACCTAATGCGTTAGTTTGCAATTGAACAAGTCCCTAACTGAGTTGTTTTCAAATGAGCCTCACGTTGCTTTTTATTTTCAAAGTGATGTTTGTTTTCTTGTTATTGCAATAATTAAAAAAGATTTACTATATTTCTTGTTACTTCTCTCAAGCCAGTGTGAAAGCCAAGGGGAGAAATTTTTTTTGCATGTCGATTGGTACCATTATGTACATCAGCCAATCACAGCTCGGCTGTGGTACCACTGGGTACACTCGTTGTGTATGTCATCAACCAATCATGGCTCGGCTGTACTCAAGCGTGAATGAGAATTGTGACACATCCGACCTTGTCACTGTGAACTGAGCAAATTCATGCAGCAAATTTGTGAATCCTCGTGACAATAACTATGCAAGTGCTCCACAATACGCAAAATTATGTGTAAACTAGCTGGTCTGCTGCAGAAGTGCAATAGTCTATTCGTTAGGCCCAGGCTTCAGCGACTAATACTGCAGATTTGGGAGTAAATTTTGTAATATCAGAAAGTGAAGATGATGTCCAACGTTATTTGCCCAAAAAACACAGTCTGCTCCGTGACCATTGACTGTTTGTAACACAGGCTCCTATATAACAAAGTGTATATAAATCACTGTAATTCATTTTCACTTATGACTGCCACAATAGCCATTTTGAAAAAGGCATTTTGACCCATTTTTCAAGAATTTCAGCAGTAATTCAGCTGAAATTAGGTATATCTTCACTAAGTAGCATGGCTCAACATAAAAATTCCAGGTTTTTCTTAACAGTGCATTATACCTTTGATTTGACTTTTGATACCATACCACAGCCTTAAATTTCAAAAATAACTTTGAATATCTTCTCTGAAACTACTTATCCAAGGAAGCAGAAACTTTATAGACATCTAGCTAATGAGGACACAATTTACCAATTTGTTGAAATTTCTCAGTAGACAACCTAAATAGTAATTATTTTGATACAGTTCTGACTAAAACAACAATATTCTTGGACCATTGTGTCCATAATGTTGGACAGCTCTTGCAAGGTCCTGCAAACAATTTTGGTCAAAAAAGTTGAACGTCCCAGTGAGCTAAGTGGCTTTATGTTTCTCTCAAAAAAAGTACAGTTGTAGCATTTTATGCAAATTGAAAACAGACATTGGTGGACAAATATTATTTGTGTTTTCACAAATTAATTTATTTGCCTTTTTTTTATATACAGATCAAATGTTATGAAATGTATTTCATGGAAAAAAGTCTTTTCAAAAATATACAAGGAAGTAAAAACTGCTGGAAATTTCCAATAACTGTCAGTAAAAAAAGCTGAATATTTTCTCCTCTGAGGCATATAGAAGACAAACAATATTGAAGTACATGCTTCCTCATTTCCAGACAAATAAAAGACTACTGTAATTTAATTAAAGAAAATAAATTTTAAAAAAGGTCTTCAGCACAGGGGGTCTCCAGTGGTGTTGTCTCTCAGTTCAGCTTCGCCTGCGAGGATGTCAGGATCTGCATTAGGGTTGTTAATTACTCTGTTTGCTGGCAAGGTAGAAATTCGGCTTGAGTCTTGGCAGGTTGGCCAGGCTGCGGTACAGAGAAATAACCCTGGCTTAGAGGGGCAGGGGCGGGGCTGTGGTCGGGGGGTGGGATTGGAAGATAGATGGTTGCCATGGAAGCATGGCGTACGAGAGGCTTCCTACTGGCTCATTAGCAGGGAACACAAGGCAGACGTCTGCACAGCGATTGCTCACCTTCCATCACTGTAACCTTCACAAGTGAGTGCACAGGAAGTGTGAAGGCAGTCACTCCGTGCTCTCGGTCTTTTGGCGTTCCTACCGTGTGCACCCCATAATATGCGCTCTGACATCAATCTCCATCTTCTTACCCACCCTTCTGCTCCCCTCACCACTAGATCTGAAGAAAAGAAAAAAGTCTGAGGGGGTTTTAGCCTTAGCTTTAGTATTAAAATCATAATCAAAGATTTTGGAAAAATAAGATAAATATTGCTGGAGAGCAACTTGAAAACGGAAAATATTTATTAGGCTGAAGTACACTATGATGTTATGATTTTGTGACGGCAGGCTTTTGTTGCAGTCTCTGTGCTGCACTTCCTCCTTGATATGGTCTGGTCTGCATATTCTTGCGGCTTCAGGGCTTCTGATATCATATGAGAAGATGCAGGAGAGACGGCTGTATCATGTCTAGACATGGGAAAATCATTAAAGTCCATTGAGGCAAAGAGTTATGCATACAGGAAGACAAACACAGTACATTTTTTTGCGACTTTTTGTGAATTTATGCTCTGAAAAAAGAAAAACAAAAGCAAAAATATAGCCGCAAGCAGCAATTCCGGGGTTCAAGCCAAGAGAGACCATTAGTAGATGGAAGCTTAAACAGCTTAATTAAAAACCACTTTAAGAGTATGTTGCAGGTATTTATGAGGACCTGTTTTGCCAATGTAATGATTGGACCCACAACTTATGATGTATAGTCTGACGTGTGTTATGTGAGGCTATTTTGTGCATTTGAAGCTCCCCCTTGTAGTTGATTGCTATGAAACTGTTCAGGTATGTTTCAGGTATTTCTGCGGACATATTCTGCAAGTTTTGTGGTGATAAGATGCACAATTTCTGATATATAATCTGATTTGTGTAATACTACACCCCTTTTTTGCATTTGTGGCACCCCCTAGTGGCCGATTTGATTTAAACTTTCAGGCTATGTTCGGGATTCTTATGTGGACATATCTTGTGAGTTTTGTAATGATTGGGAGAATAATTTATGGTTTATAGTCTATACCATACTGCTTTGTTTTGCATTTATAGGGCCCCCTATTGGTCAGTTTGGATGAAATTTTCAGGGTATGTTTCAGATACTTATATGAATATATCCTGTGATTTTTATGGCTGTAGGACAAACAATAGCTGATTTATAGTCTGAGTTGTGTTATACCACGCTACTTTGTTTGGTATTTATAGCACCCCCTGTCAGTCAATTTGAATCAAATTTTCACGGTATGTTTCAGGTACTTACATGAATAAGTCCTTTCTGGCTATAGGATAAACATTTGCCAATTTATAGTCTGATTTGTGTGATGCCATGCCCATTTTTTGCATTTATAGCACACACCCCCCCCCCCATGCCAATTTGCATGAAACTGTCAAGGTATGTTCCTGGTACTTATATGGACATATCCTGCGAGTTCCGTGATGATTGGCCCAATGGTTGATGACTTTTGTCTATCTATGTGCTAAGCCACGCCCCTGCTGAAGTTCATTGGTCAATACCTTGAAAACGAAATGAGATTTCAACAAGCCTTAAGCAAAGTTTCATAAGCTTGGTCCAACAATGATCCAAAGCGAATTTCAAAGGAATCGGACCTACAGCTTAGGAGATCTCAAAAATGTGTTTTTCAAAAAATTCAAAATTCCGGAAAATCTAATATTGCGGACCTGAGAGCTGTAGAGTTTGGACCAAGGAATATATGTACCAAGTTTTGTGTAAATCAGACTTACAGCATAGGAGTTATGACCTTTGAAAGTGAAAAACTTGAATCTTGAATTATAGCACCCCCATCTGGCCGATTGAGATAAAAAATGCCTAGGGCAGCATTTAAACACAATTTCAGATCTCAATCATTTCCCATCTCACGGGAATTTGGGAAAACATTTCTGAAGAAGAAAAGAAATAATAATAATAATAATAATATTATAATAATAATAATTATTATTATTATTCTTATTATTATTAGTATGAATAAGCACAAAAACAATAGGGTTTCTGCCCTACACGCTTGAACCCCTAATTAGTCCATATTATTATTATTTTTGCCATGCATTTTGACTAAAAATCTTACTTTGATGACTTTTCTTTGCTGAATATTATGAATCATTTGCTATTCATGCCACGTCAAGTAAAACACCGACTCACCATTTTATTGATGGAGAAAAAAATATGATAGGCCAATCAAGTCACATTACATTTCAGATTTTTAGCTCACTTAGTCCAACGGACCATAGGAAGCTCCTACAATCACGCGGCAGCGTCAGCAATAACTTTGATCTTCTGCCAAACCACTGAAAGGATCAAGGTGAAATTCGGTGGGGATGTACATATGGATGTACAGATTAAAAATTGTTCATTTGGTGTGAATCTGTTTTTGGGTGGGGTTGAAGCAAACAAATGGTCATAACCCCTAAACCATTTTTCCGATCAACTTTAAATTTTGTGTGCTTCGTGTCAGTCAGGGTCGCAATGAAAATCTGTAAGAACAAATTGATAAATGAAGCAACATTGCCAACATCAGTCAATCAAATTTCAGTAGCCCTAATATTCACTTTAGCTGTCACCTGTCATCATCAAACTTTATATGGTCTTAAAGATGTGGAAAAGAGCAGTTTCTATTAAATTACTTTGATTGGCCATTTGGCGGCACAAAATAAAGGTACAATATATCTTGGGAAATAATTTTCTAACCATATGTTGTAGTGACAAAATTCTTTGTTATATTCTGTAGGTCAAGAAGAATCAACCCATGTAAGCAATGCTCATGTTTGTATTTCAGACCATTTTGAATTGTGTGTGAAATGTTTATTTTTATCTCCTCCAAGAGTGTAAGATTGAGAACAAAAAATTTAAGGGCATAGAGTATATTGATTTAAAGAGCTGTAACTCCTTAATGCAATGTCCAATTATTATCAAACTTGAGATCACACATCTACTGGCCACACAACTTCGTCACACCAAATTTGGTTTAAATTCATTGGGAGGTAGCTCTATAGCAAACAAATGGTCATAATTCTTCACCAACTGTGCATGCAACCTAAAATTTTGCATGCTTCATAATGGTGAAGGTTGCCATGAAAACTAATAAGAACATAGTGATAGTTCAAAAAAGATGGCGACATCAACCAATTAAATTGAATTAGCCTTGTACTCGCTTTAACTGTCATCAATCACGAAACTTTATTCTATTGTTAAGAATGTCTAAAAGGGCAGTCTTAAAGCAAATTAAGTTGATTGGCCAGGTGGTGGCGTTATAGAGCGATACAACAAATTCAACTTCATTTGGCCAATATGTGGCACTGCAGTAAGAAAAACAAAGTTAAAATGCATATTTATTTTCAACCATTTGGCTCAATGGTTCTAATTTTGTCTATTGCATCTCCGGACGAGGGTCAAATAGTCTTTCCAATGAGCAAAATAAATCTCTAATAATCTGGCTGCTGTTTGTCAGTCAGGTAAGGCTGCTATTTATAAGACATGGCAATGACTAATCAACCAGAAATTTGCAGGGCAAGGTTTGCCATGCACAGTTATGTGCCACGAACTGGAAATTGTTAGAAAAAAAATTTGTGTCCTCACTGCTTCAAAACTGATGATTACCTCATGTTGCTTGGACCCAGTATTTACCGCAAGCAGTTATATTAAGTTTTTTTCCCAAATAAATTACAAAAGATGTCTTCATTGTCCCAAGTTTGGAGTCAAGAATATAATACTACCATAATACTAATATAAAAATAATACCACTTGTGAACTACAGTGCCCATGGCACAATATTTAAGTTTTAAATTTGCTTGTTATTTTTGCGATGCATGTCAAAATCTTATTCTGAATTTCTAAAGAAGGAAGAGTGCTAATTATTAATCTGAGTTCACCACCCAACAACACCCTTAATTTCCCAAGAACTTACAGGTATACTTTGAATGTATTTGGATCTTATTTGGTTTTTCTAAACAGATAACAGGCCTGCTGAGAGCTGACCAAGCCTGGAACTGTTTTTATTTCAGTCATAGATGGGTTGCTAGTGCAATACCCAGGACTTAGCATATGGAACCGCGACTTGGGCAGAGTCTTTTAAAGGAAGTAGAAAAGCTTTCATATGTTCCTCTCTCCGTGAATGCATTATTTATTTGAAATTGATACAGCACAGCCACCATAATTGATTGCAGGTGATGCCCGCTCCTTGAGAGGGATGCTGCTCATCTCGTCCACATTCTGCTAAAAGCCTCTCTCATCATGCCTCTCCAAATCCCTCTACACTGGCTACTGATTGAGGCCTGAATCAAATCCAAAGCCTTCAGTCCTGCGATGCGAAACACATCTGTCTTACCAAACATTTCAGGCTTGTTCTGAGATTCAAAAATCTTTTCTTCTCTTAATTTGAATATACCAGCTTGCGTACAGTTACCATTTGCCATTTGCCTCATGAGAGATCTACACCATTGGTAAATCAAGAATCTAGTCAAATTATCTGACTGCAAAAGCAAAAATGCATCTCATATGGCAAAACTAACAAAAATATGATATGTTTGAATATAAGGCTAAAATACTTGCAGAAACTGACATATCTTTCTTTTTCTGTTGTGTGACCTGTGCTGCACCAAGAGGAACAGGTTACCTTATCCTCTCTTCCAGGACTCAGCACTCATGTCCTCTAACCATTTTAGTGCTCTGCCGTCCCCGGGGCGAAAAAAGCCCCCCATCCCCCCAAACAGAGGTCCTCTGCTCTTTACAGACCCTCCCCTACACGGAGGGATGAGCTCCCTGCTACAGTCCGGGGAGCAGTCACAGCCAGCTTCTGCTGGAGATAGCAGAGGAGGAAACGCACCTGTTTTTAGGGAACCTCGTCTCACTTCGCATCCCATAATTCTGAGATTCAATTTCACACGGGTGCCTCGCGCACCTGCTGCTCACATCTTCCAGTGCAGGAAACTAAACTCTGATTTACTTCATTCACTGTCCATAAGCTGTAGCTAAACAGACAGCAAGCATAATATTCACAGTATGAAAAATAACTGAATTACATGAAAGAGGATGTATGCCATTGAGTTCTTGGGAGGATACTATCTTATAGAGACAAAGTTTTACTACAAATAAACACCAAATAAAGTAATTATTAACAGCTGGGCGAATATCATTAGCAAGTAATGACAGCTTGAAGTGTGAGGTGCAAAGGATGCTGGGGGTCACTGTCTTCCTTGGTGACTTTCCCAACGGATCTCTCTCTCTGCTGAATAAATCTATCAGAGCACCTGTGATTAAAAAGAGAAAACACAAATATTTAAGAAATTTGTCAAAAACTTGTCTAAAACAAAAAATTATTTTGTTATCACTTTGGCAAATGATGAACTGAAACTACTAAATAGTCCTTTCTTACACATTAAAACAAAAAAAAAAACTATATTTTGTCAGGCCTCCTTTGGCCTTGATAACAGCTTGCATTCTTGCATTCAACCACTAAAACTAATTTTTATGTTCAGGAATGCAAGAAAATTACTGTTATTTGGCATCTTAATCAAAAATAAAAAAAATAATAATGTGCTTAACTGTTTTTTCAGCTTTTTTGGAAAATGGTAAATTTGAAAATTAATGTATAACAAGAATAATTCTATTTCAGCATTAAAAATATAATTTCAGTTAAAGAGCTTGTGCATCCTGGTGGTTTAACCATTTCAGGCATATGATTTTGGTAATTACAGTACAGTTAATTTACGGCAGATGCGGCATAAGCCTTACATAGGGTGGTGGTCTGATAAATTTGTTAAGCACTCTATATATACACAAAGAAAGAAAGTGCAGCTGAGTTCTCTTTCGTATACTGAGTCAAAAAAGAAACTTCACACTCGTAAATTTGTAAATATTTTCTTGAAACTTTTAATAAAAGAGTTTTTATTATCACTAGGGGTAAATGCGTTGTCAAAGACATCGTGAGACACGTCAACTCTGACGTGCACTGGTATGTAGCACGTGCAACCGTACTTTAAGCTAAAACCATGTTTTCTCGTGTTCCTAGTCACGTGACCATATGAGAGATGTGCAACTGAGCTCACGTTAGCACGTTAGAGTGACATCTCCGAAAAACAAGTTTTTGTAGTTAATTATTTGTTGATTTTCAATGCCATGGCTGTCAAACATTCAGCATGAACGTGCCATTGGCATGCTGAATACGGAAACGTCCATCACTGACGTTGCAAGGGTTATGGGATGCAATCGACGGACTATCCATGGTCTTCGGATACATCTCCAAAAAACTGGCACCACAGCTGACCGACCTCGTTCTGGTCACCCACGTGTGACATCAAAAGCAGAAGACCGATAAATTGTCTTATGTCATTTGCATAATCGATTTGTCACAGCAAAGTCCACTAGGAATGAATTGTTTAGAGGTCGTGTGACTGCCCAAACCATATGTAATCGCCTGCGCACTGCTCTTATTCAAGTTGTAACTTACCATTTTTACTCTTGGACATTTCCGTAGCATTTCCGGTGGAACTGGTTACATTATGGACATTATTTTTTTGATACACCATCTTTAATGAGTACAGAATTAAATAAAATCATTATTGAAAACCTCATTTCTTCTATGTTCATGTGTGTGTGTGTGTGTGTGTATGTGTGTATAAATATATATATATATATATATATATATATATATATATATATATATATATATATTTGATATGAGAGAGAGTTGAATATATAATAAAAATTATCCATCTATTTTCTATACCCGCTTTTTTTCCTCACTAGGGTCACGGGGCGAGCTGGAGCCTATCCCAGCTGACTACAGGCAAAGGCAGGGACCCACCCTGAACAGCTTGCCAATCCATCGCAGGGCGCACACAACATTCACACACCATTCACTCTCACACTCATACCTATGAGCAATTTGGTGTCTCCAATTAGCCTGATATGCATGTCTTTGGACTGTGGGAGGAAACCGGAGTACCCGGCGAAAACCCACGCAACACAGGGAGAACATGCAAACTCCACACAGAAAGGCCCCAGGCTGGATTCGAACCCACGACCTTCTTGCTGTGAGGCAGCAATGCTAACCACTGTGCCACCCATAAAAATTATTATTATAGATATTACATCATTTTGTTGTTTTAATATTATTGATTTAATAAATATTTAATAAACTCCTCACCTCAACTTGTTTCTTAGCTTTACTGACAAGCTCAGCAATTTCTTTCCATCTTGAGTTGTCCTTTGAATTTATGAGAATAATAACCCGTACATCTGGCAGCTTCCACGCTCTTAAAGCAGCTTGCAGTTTGAGGACAAGGACATTGGTGTAATAAATGAGTGCGCTGAGTGCATTCAATGGCTGTAGGGTGTATACACTTCAGCAGTAGGGTGGCAGTGTGAATATTTTTGACTAGATTAGTTATAGTGCACAAAAAACAGACAAGGCCATCAATGCAGACCAGTCACTGCTTTCGCCTCTCAAAATTCAGTGTCAGTGTTCTAAAACTACATCACTTTACTATCATTTACTCAGTTGATTTCTCATCTGAGTTATACTAGACACCATCTGATTTAACTGGGAAGAATTCAAATGAAGATTTGTGAAAAAATAACTCTGACTTGTCAAAATAAATTACAGATATCTCTAACTGGTACTTGCTGTGTGTGATGAGTAGGATGGTAATATCCTTGACACAGTTACAGATATCTGTATGATATCTGTTATCTGTTTTTTTTTATTTTTACAAGTCATAAGTGTACACTTTCAGTTGTATTGAATTTACATTTGGTCACAATGTAATCATGAAATGTGTCATATTCAACTCCAGATAGTCGATTAGAGTTTTTAAATATTAAAAAAGGGTTCTCACTACTCCCCAGCCTGTATCCATCAAAAGTCCTGCAACATTATTTTGAAATTTTTTAATTTAGCTCCTTAGCACAGCCAAGACACAATACTGAGGGCTAGATTTGCCAAGACTGTCAGCTTGTGGATAGCATTTAGTGCTGTGAAATCCTCAGCGATGCCCACTGTTGGAGAATGGCATTTACCTTGCACCTGTTATAGGTTAAAAACATAGCCAGTTTTTTCGGGTTGTATAAAATAAACCAGACCCTTCTTTTTTGAGGCAAGTATTACTACCATGGGGGATTCAATATAAGCTTCTATAGTTGTTTATCTGTTCACTAACATACTGTGTGCCTCAGAAATTATGGGTCTCTGTGAGCTAAGCCTGTAGTTTTTGAGGCAGACATGTTGAACAGAAGAATGATGATGCCAGAACACTGGGAGGCTCAGTCTGTGGAGTTGGACGAGTCCTAAACTGCATGCAATTTTAAGCCCATGATAAACTACACCATGGAGAGTCTTGTAATATGTGTTGTGACACACTGAAAATCATCTGTGGACTTGTATGAACTGGAAAATATTAGGAGTCTTGTGAAGGATGACAGAACTATTTATCTTGCCATATAAGTTGCCTTGGACAAGGGTATTTTTACTGCAGGGATATTTGCCCTGATTATATCCGTATCACTCCCACGTTTCAACATCCATGTAGAATGTCACTTTGTCTCCCATTTAACAGTGCTACCATCATTATGAGGGGTTCTACAGTCAGAATACATCCCAAGAATGTTCTTCTGGGCTTTTGTCATTTGTAGTAATAACCGTAGTATCTGTCCATGTCAGACCCCTGTTAATAACCCATCCTTCTCTGCTAACAGATTGGGGGAATTCTCAGAGGGCAGAGGTATGACCTTAGTTGTGTAGTTTTTCAGCGAATCGTTGTTGCGTTTCAAGGAGAATGGTAAGGGCCTCGCCCTTCGACCCCTCAGCTTTAGACCTCAGGTCCAAGACGGGCTGTCGGAGCGAAGCTGCAGCCGAGTCACCCTACCGTAATCCAGTGAGTGCACCATATGAGCAAAGCCAGGCTGCCTGGAGGAGATTTTAAACCACTGAGCTGTAGGTGTTGGATGGATATTTTGAGTCCTCAGCACATCAATCTCACAGCTATAATCCTGTTCACCTCCACAAAACCCATTCTGATGCCTGTCATTCTGTATTTTTTTCCTGGAAGTTCTTCCTTGTATCTTGAGATCGCACAAGGAGAAAACCCAGAGTCTATCTCAGTTCCGCAAACCTGGATTTACGTATAATGTACAACTTATTTGTTGAATATTTATAGATGATTCACTGAAAATCTTCTGGATTACTAAAAATATGTCATCAACCCACGTTGATTTTGGTAGCTTCTCAGTCTGTATACAACCCATTTTTATTGAAAGCCAACTTAACATGATGGAGACTGAAAAAAATGTTAACTGCCTTGTGGTCCTGGTCGCAGAATAACTTATTCCAGAAATTACCTACTGTCCTTAAATCCACTTGGACAAATGTAGGGCTTTATTCTAGCTTAAATGCACATAAATCTACATTTACATATTTGCAGCAACCGAAATAAAATCTAGTTTTATTTTTACCATTCTGTAAAATACTGTATAATTTCACGCAGCATACGGTAATACCTGCCATTTTGTGCAGAGGTTCCTGCCACACTTTAGTCTTTCTGTCATGCGTTCCATCTGTCCTGTCACTTTAAAACTCGCTGGATTTGTAACTAGACATGCTCACTTCACCAGGGAACCTGCTGACACTCCCAAGTGTGGACCAGCGAGAGTTTCGGGTGATGGACAAGTTTGCCGATAGTCAGGCATGTCTGATATACAGCAATATCTTCAGAAAATTGGGAGTTTCTGCACTGTAAAATGAATATACCGAAGAGGTTACATTTTGTGAAACAGTTACATTGTTATCAATTTTTCCAGCCAAAAAAAAATCTCTTTACTCACCTCGTAAATGAATCGAATAAAATGTGTTCATTACATTGCTTGGCTCTGGCATTGCTCTTTTCTCTCTGGAGCTTGCAGATTTACAAGTTGTGTTTGAAAAAACCCATAAAATCCTGTTTCAGAATTGAAAATTGTACCGGTGGGCCTGTGCCATTGCTACCATGCTTATTGCCTTCAGTCATTTAGAACACCAATCAGAACAAGAGCACTTTGTGAGGATTTTGATTATGTTACTGTGTATTATGTACTTGGTTTAGACAATTCAGCCTCAGAAAAAAATCAGTCTCTCTCTTTCTCTCTCTCTCTATATGTATATATATATATATATATTAAACAAGGGCCATCTGGCAATGGCGTATCCCCCCGGACCCTCACATTCATGGATTAACTGCTCAAGAAATTCCTAAATACCAAAAGGCACATCTACATGATATATCAGATCTACACACCAAATTTCGTGAAGAAATATTGAACGGTTTTTGAGTTATGCTCCAGAAACGAAATGATTACGGACGTACGGATGGACGGACGGACATGGCTATCGCTATATCCCCACGCATTATATGCCGGGGGGATAAAAATTGATGACCAAAGCGCGATACCTATCTGCAGAATTTTTCTGATTGGCGGATTTCACATTGGATGAGCAGCCTTCCTTGTTCTCATCATCCAAATTTGAAATCCACCAATAATAAAAATTCTGCACATAGGAGGTTTTGTGCTTTGGGCAGTGGCGGGCGGTGGACAGAGAACAAGGAGGGCGATAAACAGGTCTTTAAACTGCTTATTAGTGTAGATCTGTTTTCAGTCAATTTCCCTGGTAAAAGACACTTGAACTCTTCCCTCTCAGGTGTAGCTAATTGTCTTCGTTAAGACAAGGAATCAAATGCACCAGTTTAATGCGAAAAAAAAGCATTTCAATCTTTTTCAATTAAACAATCATTACGCACAGGTTTGGCGACTTGCTTAGGATGTGACAAAATTTAACGCAGAAAATCCACAGCGGTTTTTTTGCGAAGAGTAGCCAATTGAGGCATGTGAATTAAACTGCCTCGGTAACTAGTAGCAACAGCCTGCGCTGCCATTAGTGTGGTCAAGCACATCAGATATGGAGGCAGGGGACAGTTCGGCAGAGCCTAAATCACAGTATTGTACTGTCTCGCCTTGCATGCATGCGGTTATGGCTGTACTGTCATAAACCCACTTTTCTGGAAGAAACTTTGCTCTAAGCTCCTGATTACCATTTCTTCCAAAATGAAACAATTCTGACAGCAAGTTACTAAATGAGCTCATAGCAGAAACATGCAAACGGCCGAAAGCAGTGGTTGTGTGGAGCTCGCGAATCGATAACTCGTACTGGGAAAAATTCCGAATCCACTTCAACATTTTTCAAAGAGGATGAGCTTCCGCCATGTCAATGCAGAGAAATCGTTTGTTATACCAGACACAGCTTTAGTATCAGTGCTAGCCCACCCTTACGAAAATTCTCAATGGTAAATGAATGGTATCCAGTGGTAAATCAAATAGCATTTTTTTTTGTCAGGGCGCATGACGGGAAAGTTCCCGTCTGACCCTGGATAAGCAAAACGATCGTCTCACTAATTGCAGCCTTATCAGTCCAACTTAGACAGATACAACGCTTCTCCACTTAGCTTCAACTGTTGCAGCTACAATCAGGTAACATTAAGACGAAACTTCCACCTTGATGGCTAACCAAAGTAACACAAGCATACCAGTCAGAATTACTCCAATTAAGTCAACCAGGAGGGCTTCCAGTAGCGCGGCACGTGAACACACATGCGATAGTGACATGCGGTCATAACAACAGTTTTCTTATAGGTCTATTGTTATCAGTTTGCAACTATAATTCAATACAAACTGTCTCAAGTATATAATCACAAAAAAAAACTAATCACGGATGAAGTGGTCACTACAAACTCGGATTTCCTTCTTGTGTTTGTCCAAATGGGCCCTGGAGATGCTTAAACCATTTAGCTCGTCAAATTCTTGACAACTCCGAAGTTTTTTCATCCTGATTCCATACAATATCGGGCACACGGTAAAATCGTTTCTCCCTATCCCGTTCAGACCGGTTGGAACAGCCAACGATGGCAGACTTATTCAGCATTTTCTCTGTGTGCAGTGTGTAGCGTCAATAGCCTGAGGCTTTGTTTGGCCACATCAGTGGTGGATAAAGCTTTACCTTGTATTCTCCACAGGTAGGCCATGCCTATTGCAAGAGAGCTATAAGGGAAATAAACATGTTGACCAAGAAAAATGATTGAAATCGGGTCGCTAATCTCATCCTTTTCAAGAGATGTTTTCTGCCCCCCCCCCGTTTTCCATCAACCGCCTGCCACTGGCTTTGGTCATCTTCTATGACCGGAATTTATACATGTGAAACACATTCTTTCGCTGGCTGGATTGTCCAGTCAGGCTGCCGTACCAACATGGCAGTGCAAGATGACGAAGCACTCTAAAGCAAGGCCCTTGCTATATGTATATATAAACACATAATTATAAGGCTACGAAAACCAAACTAATTTTATTTTATAGCGATTATACACTGATATAGTAAACATATTAATGGGTAGTATATTCAGATTTTGCCAATAAACCATGCCAAATATAAAACATTGGTCATTTAAAGTTTGCTTGAGCCCCCTCATGGACTTTGCTAATTGAAAAACTGGCAATAGAAGTTCTCACCACTCCAAACTTCATGGGAGCACGCCCATTAATTTAGCCATTCTGCCAGTGTGTTGAGGACCGAACATTTGTATTCAGCCACAGTTATCATTCCATCACAGATGGACCATGGGAACTGAGACTGGGCCTCTCGTGTCCACCATGACCCTCCAACAACGTGCGGTAATAACACACAGTCCACCATCTACAAAGGTTACTTGATTATAGCCATTGTTGGATGATCACAGTTATCGCAGGACATATTAACTTGTTCCTGCTCATTTTCATGATGAGAGTGCAGATGCATGCGGTTATTTTGGGGTGCGCAACTCCTCTTTTCTCCTCTGTTTACACTTGACTTCTGATTTGGTAAAACTCTATATACTGGCTGAAAAATAACGCACTCCAGTCTTTGGTACCCCATACTTTCTCAGTCTAGGTTGTTTCATGCAGTTTCTCTCTAAAATGTCAAGGATCAATCACGTAAACCCTCCGAGTGTCAGTCACTCTTTTCTAATGGGAAGAGTGGTAGGTGAGCCGCATATCTGTGGTGGAGGCTTTTGTGCAAATCACTTCACAGCCATTTTAAGTGAGTGAATAATCTTTGTAAAACTTTTCTGGGGATTTATTTTCTAGAGCAAAAACCATTTTTCTCAAAGACCACATGTGGCACTGGTAAACTGAAGCAGAAAGATTTGCTTGTTCTCACTGCAAACTCCTTTTGAAAAGCCAGTCAGGATCTAAATGAGAAGGTACCAAAGAATCAAATAGAGTGGAGCAGTGGCACCTGTGAAAGGATATGATAGCATTTAGCATTTGCAGCTTTCTCAAGGTAGCAGATATGAGGGTCCTCCTGAAGTTTGTCACTGGTTGCCAGGGCTGGAGATAAGGGCGAGGCGTAAACAGGAAATAGATTTATTTGTGCCTGACTTCCACACAGCTTCCCAAAGAATGAAACCAAGCTTGTGTGAGACAGACCATTAATGTAAATTCTTATTGTTAAAGAAACAGAAGGAAAATAAATGACAAGCTGTCCATAACATTTAGGGATGAAGGGACCGATAGCTGTGTTTTTTTCCTCCTTTTTCTGAGCTGATTGGTGCAGACCAGCTTCTTTTAAATAAGGCCATTAACAGACTTTCTCGTCGACCACTGGTTGTGGGAGAGCTGTTTGAATTTTAAATCCTCTTCCTGATAATCCCTAGTGGGTTGTTATTTTGAATTTAAAAAGCCCTTTATTTGAATACAGATACCAAAGACTGGATGTAGGGGCACGTGATTGCCTTCTAAAACACATAAACTGGCACGGAGACATGTTTTTAAATCTTGTTATTGCTTTGAGGGCAGGGGTTAAACTGGGCCGGAACGGTCCAGAACTCTGTTCCGCCTCCTTAGTTTGAATTGAAATATTTATTTGACTAACAGTAGGGCCGCGGACTACAGATCATTTTCACATGCTGCTTTCAATTACAGCCTGCCTGGCACTCTCTCAAAAGCACCAAGATGCTCAACAAATCAGAGCGCTGCATCAGTATCTGCTAGCCCCGCCTTCACTAAAACGCAGCTGTGTCGTATGCTGTATTTCATTTGACTGCATTGGTCACGTAACAGCCTGCGAGGAACTGCCAATGTTTAAAACTGTCTTTTTAGCCAAAGTAAGTGCATTAACTTAAGTTGAAGTTGATGGTGAAGTTTTGTAATATACTTTTGTGCAACAATTCAATCCGGCCAAATTTAAAAGAATTTAAATTTAAAAAGAGTTAATATTAGCTGCTTTAGGCTATGAGCAAAACGCTAACCAGGCTCCTTACCAGCTAGCTAGTGCTTTAATAAAATTATTAGTGATCCAGTAGAAGTCTCACAAAGGCTCAATTGCACCAATACTCATGAAAGCAATGTTGGTTTGTGTTTCTGGCTCAGCAGCAAATTAGGGCTTTCTTTTCCGAAAACTTTTGTCAGTGTGATTTGAGGATGATTTAGATTGCTGCATAAGAGTAGATAAACCAGAACACACAAGGCTACAGTTTAGTGAAATCACTTGTTAAATCTAGCCATAATTTTGCATTGGAAGTCAAAACATTTTGGATGTAGAATATGGTTTATGTGTGCAGTGTAAGGACAGGGTCTTGAAATCACAAAAAGATTCATAGATTTCTGTTACTTGTTCATTTTGTTAATTATTTAATAGTTTTGATTTACTGTTTTAGGAAATAAAAAATACTCTAATAGTGGAATATCTTCACTGTCTTACTTCCCATTATTCTGCAAGTTTTCAGCCAAATCCATGACTGCTTTTCTCTTGTTATGCCCACTTCCTGATTATGTGAATAGGAAAATTCAATGTCATTGTCCCATTGGGCCAAAAATAAAGCGAATACAGTTATTCGCAATCATTTGTGTCATTTTCCCCCACTGCGCCGCAACACCAAATTTTAGGGTTCCCCCACCTGTCAAATCCCACTTTAACCACTGTTAGAGGGTGTTTGGAATTTTGAAAAAGCATATCAATCCAGCCCTTATCTTATCTCAGCGATGGTAATGACTATCCCATCAACCAATGGATAATTTACCAATTCACTGCTCTAAACACACCATTCACCAAACACTGGTGCCGAAGACCTGCATTAATGGACCATGGAAGGAAATCAGAGCCCCAATAAATGTTGTGCAGGGAAAACATGAAAACTGGACACAGCAGGATCCCCGGCCAGATTAATTTAATTGTAAAATGTAGATTTAAAAGAAAATGGTAAATCTATTTGAGCGTAATGTGCAATCAAATCTACCGTCACAACCGTGGTATGAATGCCTTCTGTTTGTCCTTCTCTTCAGCGACTGGTGTGTGTATCAGAAGCAGTGTTTGCGGCGTCAGCCCCTGTCCCTGGGTGTCTTCTTTTGTTGTTACTTCCTCATGTACCTGTGAAGTTTATTTGAAATCCCCCTGTTGATCTGCTAGTTGCTGGATTATAATTTGCTGTTCGTGCAGAGAACCAGTCAGAGTAGAACCACCCAGTAGAAATTGTCTTTATTCACTGAAACATAACCTTGAATGAGAGTAACTTCCGGAAACCCTCTTCTTTCCTGACTCAATTTGAACAAGCTCTCAAGTTCAATTCAGGGTCCAGGATTGGGAATGTGTTCCAAGGTACTCCAGTTCAAGTCAGCTTTTTGTCCAGTTTAATGAGAACAAGCCTCAAATACTGATCCAGGCTAAAGGATTTAGGTTGCGTTCTTGTTACCCCTACCCAAGTATGTTGTTTGGTTCAGTTTATTAGGAACAAACTTCCAGTCCATCCAGTCTGCAGGATTGGGAGCGAGTTCCCCCAAAGGGCCTCCATACTGCATTCCGGAAAGCCACTGGCCGGTGATTGGCAATGCTCTGCTTTGCCCAATACATCTGAACTGAATTGTCTTTTTCTGGGCTCTGTCCCCTAGCTGCCATATTGCTATCAATAAATCTTACTATAGGATCGTACTCTGCCCCCGCACTTGATTCTTGGGCCCCTTGTCACAGACACATGACGTGGGTGAACCTATCTTACTGGCCCACGCATCCTGACAGAAACACTTCAGGGCCGTGAAATGTAGAGATAACCAAACTCAAACATTTCTCACAGACGTCTTTGCTTGGAGGCTGCTTTGTAAAGGCAAACAGTGGAATTACATGGTTGCCATGATATTATGAAGTGAATGAAGAGGATTTGTACATTCTGTTCCAGAAATACTTTGGTTGACTATGGGAGGATGTTTAAATACTAAGAATTGCTGTTAGTTTGCTGAGATGATGGTATATCTTGCAAAGGTACTGAGCTGGGACACTGCATGAAGTGGGTGATACTACCAAGGGAGACAAAATGAGATTTACTGTATGTTGCAAAATAGGGTTTGTCAGCCATTATTTTAATGCAAATAACAGTATTTCACAATTTGTTTGTGTTTGTTTAAAAATGAGCGAATTATCACTGGGAAAAATAATCAGACATTCGTGTAAGTCGAAAGGAATCTCCTGATTCACTCAAAAATGACATTATTAATAAGGGTGAAATGGGAAGAAAGAGAATATCAATGATATTGATATGTTGACTGCTTATTTAATGATTTAATTTGAAAGTGGACAATACGTGTTTAGGGTATGAGTTATCCCCTTGTAACTCACTGGCTTAATGGAAATAAAGTTTTTTAAAAGTGAAAAAATTTGCTTGTTGTCCCTGCTGCAGGCGGAAGGATACAGTATGAGAAGATTGGGAGTGACGTGACCATGCAGTGCGGCTCACTGGGAGACGACGCCTCCGTCACATGGAAGGTGAATGGTACAGATGTGACAGCTCCGCAGAAGCAGGACGGCCCGCGGCTGATCCTGATGGAGGTGGACCTGAGCAGCGACGGCCTGTACAGCTGCTTTGAGAACCCCAACGGGGAGCGCCGCGACCAGATCAGCCTGCGTGTGGGGAGTGAGTGCAGCTAAACGTCCGTCAGTCTCTTACTTTACAAGTGCTTTTGAGTTGCAAGACCTATAATAATAAATAAACTAACCCTAAACGCTTCTTTCAGTACTGTAGCAGAAAAGGGAAAGTCAAAGAGCAGGCTAAGTGCATAAAGAATAAAAATGGATTGCTGCTATGTGATAACAAGGGTATTGCGGATGCCGTATACAGTTACTTTGTTGAGAATTTTACCACAGAGGGGGTCTTTATTTGGCCAGAGGGCATGTTAAATGCTCAGGATTATTGAGCGGAAATTGAGATAACGAAGTATTAGACAAGTTCCATAAATTAAAGGCAGATAAGGCGGCAGGTCCTGATGGCTTATATCCAAGAGTGCTCAGGGAAGTTGGTGAGATCATCTTTAAGCCGCTATCCGCCATCTTCATCCAGATTGGAAACATTGCAATATAATACCAATATATAAGAAAGGGGACCGTTGAGAGCCAGGAAATTATAGGCAAGTTAGTTTAACTTGCATTGCGTGCAAAATATTGGAATCTATCATAAAAAATGAGCTGGACTTATTTTTTGAACGTTACAGTATCTTGAGAGAAAGCCAACATGGTTTCCGTAAGGGAAGGTCATGGCTGACAAACCTTCTGGAATACAGTACCACATAAAAGACTAATTTTTATAATGAGGTATTCTGGAGTGGATTCAAAACTGGTTACAGGACAGAAAACAAAGAGTGGTGGTCAGTGGTATCTCATCTGAGCTAGGTATGGTGGGGAGTGGCGTCCCCCAGGTATCGGTGTTAGGACCCCTGCTGTTCCGCATCTACATTAATGACCTTGATAGGAATATTGAGAGCAGATTATTTAAATTTGCAGATGATACTAAATTGCATGGTTTGGCAAATAGTTTAGAATCCACTAAAGTGATTCAGGATGATTTCGATAGAATCCAGAATAGGGCAGAAATGTGGCAAATGAAATATAATGTTGCGAAATGTACAGTGAAGTTGTACATGTAGATCGTAAAAACATTAGACGGGATTACTTCTGGAATGTGCTCCACACCAGAAAGATCTGGGAGTGATTGTTGACCAAACCCTTATAGTTTCTAGCCATTGTGCTGAAGCAGTTAAAAAAGTCAATCGGAAGCTGGGATACATTGCCAAAAGGATTGATTACAAATATAAGGAGGTGATGCTTCTTTTGTACAACACATTCGTCAGACCACAACTGGAGTATTGTGTACAGTTCTGGGGACCATACTTTAAGAAAGATATAGAGGCTCTAGAGAAAGTTTAGAGAAGAGCTACTAAGCTAATTCCAGGTATAAAAGATGAAAGCTATGAGAAGAGGCTGAAGATCCTTAATCTCTTTCGTCTTAGGAAAAGGAGACTTGGGGGTGATTTGATTGAGGTCTTTAAATATGTTAAAGGGATTAACAAAGTGAATTATGTAGGATTCCTTCGAACAAGTGTTGTGATTAGAACTCAGGGTCACAAATGGAAGTTGACCAAAGGTAAATTTAGCACTGATATTCGGAAATATTTCTTCACCCAAAGAGTAATTTCAATGTGGAATAGCTTGCCTGACCATACTGTTTAGGCAGAGACCTTGGGGGTTTTCAAGAGCAGGCTTGACTTAAAGCTAGATACCATTTGAGTCATTGAGTATCTGAAGTGATATATTCACAATAGTATAAAGAAACTGGCGAGCATAGTTGGGCTGAACGGCCTGTTCTCGCCATTCATGTTATGTTATGTTATGTTATGTTATGTTATGTTATGTTGAAATCAAGCCTTCTTTCATTCATGGGAGAAAATTTGCTCATGTGTTTGCCAGACAAGTGACTATTTGGATTCCAGAAAAAAAAGTGAACTTTCACCAGTATTTTATTCTCATGTCAGGGCACTTATTGTTGAAGTCAAAGCACCAAGTCAATGGCGCATTGGTGCTATTTTCAACATGTACAAATTAGCTGCACTGTGGTTCAATGAGTTAATTATATTTTGATGGTAACTCTGACGCGCCAATCATACTGTCGCTGCGAATTCCCCATAAAGCCATTCAAACTTGCCCTCCAGGATCATTGATAATATGATGGCGGATTTTGAAAGGCATGGATTATTTAATATCATTATTATTATTATTATTATTATTACTACTATTACAAGTCTAAGATGGGAAGGTTACTCTGTTGTGTGAGACTATGGGTAATTTTATAATTTGCCTTTGGGATAAGATGACTGGGCTTGCAAAGCAAACATTATCTGAAAGAGAGGTAAGATTTTATACATTATTAGTCTCATCGCCAGACTAAACTAGACAAATAAAGGTAGGAAGATGACAGCAGAGTATCCCAAAAACAAAAGCGTACTCTTTATAGGCAGCATTCATTGTTTGTCCATATGGTGGTGCTACAGGAAAGTGTATAGAGTCCAGAATATCAGCAGGGGAATTACTCTGGGCTCCAGGAATATTCACAACAAATGCAACCCATTTCCTATAAGAGCCATTTGACTTGTTGCACTTTTGAAGAAGTAAATTTTGGCCTAAAAATGGTCCTGAATGCACCAGAACAAAATTAACTCTTATGCACCAAGACATTCACAGCTCTACATGGTTGCTTACAATTTCAGTTTCACCCACCAGAAAATGCAGAACAAGTTCTACAACAAATAATATGGTTGAATTCCAATATACATGTTGATAGAATGATGATTTTTTGGAAACTCATGTTTGATATAGGTATTATTTTTATAAGGGATATAGTGTATGAGGATAATAAGCTGAGGAACTGAATTTGGAAATATGGTAAAAAGTTTGACGGTGGTGTTGTCTTCCTCCAAGCCAAAGCAAACCCATGATATTCAAAACGACTTAATTTCGGCCTATAAATACTTGTTCCGGAGGACGGTTTTGTGTGCATAACCCAAGTTGATTTGCATCGCTATCTTGAAACTTTTATGAATTGCACTGCGTGTGACAATTATGGCATGAGAATGCTGTCCCGCTCGCGGCTTCCCTCCCCCCATGAATCTTATCTCTCTGAAGAAAACTGGGAGCTCAGTCCGCCTGTCTCAGGGCGGCTCGACTCATCTGATCCAGCCGGCTCCTCCATGAATAACGAATGAGAGTTTGGCACATAATTAATATCTTTGCCCAGCAATTTGCCGGTTTGTCATTTCACCCGCTATCTGTCTAACAGGCGCTCGCACAAGGCTAAATGTGAACACATTGGGGAAAAGCCGTACAATTTGTATGGCTGTGTATCTGTACTCTGGGACATTACATTTGAAATAAAACTGTGGATTGAGGATAAAGAACAAACTGTCAGCTTTAATTTGAGTGCACTTGCATCAATATTTAGATGAAGTTTTTCGCGCAGCAACTAAATATGATTACTCTCTCTCAGGTTACGCTGAATAGTTTTGTTCCTTTAAGATGGGGGACTGCATATCAAATGACTGTAACTCCTATATGGACCACCTGACGTGGATTTATCCCTCCTCAAACTAAGACTGATAGTCAACACTTTATTCTCATACATGCTTTTATTTTGCAGGATAAAACAGGAGTTTTATTTTGCAGGAGTTCAGAGCCGCACAATATTCAATACAGGGTTTATCAAAAAAAAAAAAAAAAAGTCCCATTTTGTAAAATTTCCCTAAAATGAATATTCAGTATTTTTTTGAAAATTCTTTTACATAGGTTGATAGACAACAGTTCAGTGCTTTTTTTGCACATACTCAACACGTCACGCATGAGTGAGTGAGCACAGGATAATTACGTAAATTGTGATACATCTGTTTTGCGCAAAAAAGCGCTGGGAGTAAAAAGTACAGTGTCCTGCTGGAACAATTTTACTGTATGTTTAATTGTTCATATATTGTACATTTCAGAGGGAAAAATCATTCATTACTCCCTTTAGCAGTGATGGACTAAATTGAGGAGGACACAGGGATGTTCTTGAATATAAAAGATTTGCTACTGTCTCATCTCTGCTTTTGATTGGTGTTTCATGTGCGGGTCAAACAGTGTAGTTTCACTATGAGTCATATATTTGGCTTTGTACTATTGTACATGTTTATACTAAATTCAGTTTTGGTGAGCTCTTAGTTATAATTGTTATGGTTACAGATGTGGTTATTTCACAGTTCATGCCTGAAGCTGTGTGTGTGTGTGTGTGTGTGTGTGTGTGTTTGTGCGAGCAATGTATTCTCATATGGTTTATATGATATCCTGCAAAAAAATTAGGCACAATTATTGATTTTAAAAAATTGTGCCCATGTTTTAACTAATACAACATCACAGACAAGTAGTTGAAAAGCAAGTTATTTACAAATTTTATATCACAAATTTGTGGTTAGTTTATTTTAGTTAACAGCGTATTCCCCTTGATAATGACTTCCTCCCTGATCTGGCGTGGGATTCCCATTCCCACAGCACAAGTACTAATGTAGTTGGATCCAATGACTGTAGATGGTCGAATTATGGGAAACGTATCCCTGCTATATTATATCAGCGCGACTGCGGCCCGCCACCGCCAGAAATAGGCTCAGCACGTATTCTCGGCGGAGCAGCACGGAGAGCCGCTTCTAGGAGGCTGCCGAGACGTGCTGTGGTGCGGCTGGCGGAATCACAACCATGTAGTCTAGAATGGCCGCGATCAACTCCAGCAACTGTTTCGCCGTAGTAAAGCGGCCGAGATGCTCCCGGTGGAGTCGAGGGGTTCAAGCTACTGCATCCCGTCTGAGATGTACCCTGTCAGCACCAGGCCTGTTTCTGTCATGTCAGTTCCTCGGCTGAGTCGTGAGTAAGTCTTTCGCACTGACCGTGCTGACAGACTGCCGATGGCCAATCAACCAGAAAAACTGGTCTTCCGTGACGACTAGGGGACAGCCTTTACACGGAAGCCCCTCCTCATACAGCTACGAAAAATAACACTACACTGCAGGGCTACATTTTATACACTCTGAAAGATAGATAGATTGAAATTGATAATTGATTATGAATTTTATTTCGGTCTCAGTTACAATCCATTGGCATTTCCAAAAACAAGATAAATTTCTTTTCCAGAGGCCAAAAAGGTGTAGGCTGAAGCCAAGGCTTATTGTGCCTACCCTTCTTACATACGTGTTAAGTTACAAACATAAAATTACAATATCAGGATGTCATGACATATCAGAAAACAATAATTAATTCAGACGCACATAGTAAAGCAAAATCAAAGGATTAGTAAGTACATATTATTTTGATTATAATTATAAAGATCTATATTTATCTATCACCATGGATTTATACATTTTTTTTAATTGACTGATTGAGTTGCAGAGTTTTAATTCATTGTCCAATTTGTTCCATAAAGATATCCCTTTAACGGATACACATTTGCTTTTGATAGTAGTTCTTATTTTGGTGTTTTTAAACATACATATAC
Organism: Gymnothorax reevesii; assembly: GCA_029721435.1. Taxonomy (NCBI): domain Eukaryota; kingdom Metazoa; phylum Chordata; class Actinopteri; order Anguilliformes; family Muraenidae; genus Gymnothorax; species Gymnothorax reevesii. The sequence goes on from CM056583.1 coordinate 87,118,653, forward strand.
CCCTTAAATTATGATCACTCTTTCTTAACAAGAAAAGTTCCTGGATGCATCGTGGGAGCAGATTATTGTTAGCCTTGTACATTATAATTAAAGTTTTTAGATCAATAATGTCTTGTAGTTTTAAGGTGTATAAGTTAATGAACAGTGGGTTTGTTGGTTCATAATAGCCTTTTTGATTTACAATTTTTATGGCCTTTTTCTGTAAGAGGAAGACTGGATTTATTTTAGTTTTATGTGTGTTCCCCCACACCTCCACACACGAGAGCGCAGTACAGAATATATAGTGAATGTTTATTTAAGAAATATTTCATTTTATATATTATGGCAATTGCTTTGGATATTTTTGTTTGCAAGATATTTATGTGAGGTTTCCAGTTGAGTCCATGATCAGCTGTAATACCCAAAAATTTATTTTCATACACACGTTCAAGTTCCACATTATTGACCTGGAGTTTGACCGGTATGTTAATTCTTCTATTTCCAAATATGATGTATTTTGTTTTGCTTAAATTCAATGACAATTTATTAATGTCAAACCATTTTTTAGTATTGGTAATTCCTGTTCAACTGTATTCAGAAGCAGTGCAAGATCTTTTCCCGAACAGTGGATAGATAGATAGATAGATAGATAGATAGATAGATAGATAGATAGATAGATAGATAGATGGATGTTTGATTGTAAACATTCTACCACTGTTTTGTGGAGAGTGAAAACTTACTGTCAGAGTTGTAGTATTTAGATTAATCAAGACTTTTCATTTGCAAAGGACGAGGATAACTTCTCAAGCAAGTTCTTACTTACAAGCAAGCAAATTCTCTCCATTTGAAAAGAGAATCTTTTTTAAGCCTCATTGTAAGGCGAAAACACAAAAAACTGAATTCAGACTGTATCAGACCAGACTAATAATGCAATTACGACTCACCATGCCAATAATCTCTCACTGCTTTTGCTCACAAAATTTTAATAACAGCCAGCTTTTCGCAACAGATGGAGATCTGACACCACTGTGGCAGACCACCTGCTGAATTTAATGTACGGTACATTGAATAGTCCTCATAATCCCTACATATTTGTTTAAGCAATTTAAAATCATTATCAATTTCTGCATAGTGCAAATTATTGGATTTAAACCGAAGACGGGAAAGACAATTGGAAACCATAAAAAAGCCAGAAATTAGCCATTCTCACGTCCTATTGCAATAGATCATGTTATACATCACATCTCGGCTCTATACAGTACTGTGAGTTTGTTGTATGATCATTTGAGAACATTGATGTCATTGTGCAAAAGTTTTCACTTGTCCGTCTCATGTAGTGAGAGGAACTTACTTATTTTTTAAGACTTTAAACACTTATTCGTAGCACAATTTTTCTTACTAAGGCAAAAATCTGTCCTGATTTGATGTAATTTTGACTAGCTTGCCAATGAAATAAGAAATTTTCACTTGTCAAGCAAATAATAACTTACAATTTGCTTGAAAAGTGAAAATTTTAATTTAAAATAAGTTACCATTTGCTTTACAATTTTCTTATTCCATTGGCAGGCTAGTCAAAATTACCTCAAATCAGGACGGATTTTTTGTCTTTCTAAGAAAAATTGTAATAGAAATAAGTGTTTAAAGTCTTAAAATAAGTAAATTCATCTCACCTAGTATTTTTATCTTTTACTTTTTGCAGTGTGTTCAGTGGCGATGAACAGAGGAATTCCACTCAGTACTGCTGAGTGCTGTCAACCTCTCCTGAGCTGAGCGTTTAGAGCCGCTAGTGCAGATTTAAGAGGTCTCAGATGCCGTGGGTTTAGTCGAGAGCTCTCAGCACAGCTGCATTGTGTGGAGCTGGAAGACCTTGGTAATGCAGGCTGCTCGTCCGCAGTCTGCGGGAAGCATGTGAGAGAGGTCAGTGGCTAAAGGGACGCTTCTGCAGGACAGCTGACAGAGCGGCCTGAGTTGCCAAAGCACAGCGCCGA